>CM057821.1:26937486-28324986 GCA_030067965.1 Latrodectus elegans
GGCACTCAGACCACTAGACAGGGTAGGTTTGTTTCATTAACTGTAAATTAACTTGGCTAAATAATATAAGTTTTAGAGTTCTTAATGTTTTTCCAAATATTTAAAAATTTCCTTTTCATTTGAATATTTTATTTTACGTTTGTTTCACTGCTCAGATAAAACTTCTATGTTAAATCATATGTAAATGCATGGGGTGCTAATATTCAATTTGCACTTTTTTTAGATGATTTGTTAACAACATCAAAATTTGAAAAGGATATTTTTCAGTTCAAATGTAATTGCTCCTTTTTTTTCTTTTTTTTTTTTTTTATCATATTTTGAGTCAAAAGAGTTTAATTTTTAATGTTGCTTTATCCTTTTTTTATCATATTTTGAGTCAAAAGAGTTTAATTTTCAATATTGCTTTATCCTTTTTTTATCATATTTTGAGTCAAAAGAGTTTAATTTTTAATATTTAGGGTCCCATCATCAACGTATACTGTTTTACACTTTCACATTATTCTAGACATTTAAACTTAAATATCCGTAAATTCTCAATGAATTTACTCTTAAAAAAATAAAAATTAATTCATATAATAATTTATACTAAACGATTTCTGGGTGGTTAGCGTCTTTAACTTCGAAGAAGTTGGTCCCCGGTCCGATTCCTCGTTCAGGCATGGATGTTTCTTTCTCTCTCTCTCTCTTTCCGTGTTTCTCTATCCTTTCATGGGGAAAATTCACATTCACTGGGTGCCCCACTGAATAAGTTGCCATCCTCTTTGTCACACTTATGATTCAATTTCTAACGGCAACCTCACATTGAAAAAATTAATTTAACTGATTAAATAAATTTGGAATCGAGTTCGGTTAAGCCTAAGTGAATTTACATCTTATGTTCAGTAGCACAAATTCTCATCAGTTCTTATAACTATCAATTTTTTTCAATAAAAGTGAATTTCATATTCTATATGCTATCATGAATGCTTTTGTGATTTAATAGGAGGGAAAAAAACATGCTGTTAAAGACTTTTTACAAAGATTACTTTCTAACTGCAAAAGCTAAATTCTCGTAGAATTTCTGATTTAAAAATAAAAAATCTAAAATAATGTATAATTTGATAAACATTTCTTGTTTTGAAATGATGAAGTAGCTTCCTATAAATGTTGCACAATATTATTTCTTACATGCATATATAATATCCAAATATATATATATATATATATATATATATATATATATATATATATTATCTATCTATCTATCTATATATATATACATGTATGTATATATATGCACATATAAATACATACATATATATATATATATATATATATATATATATATATATATATATATATATATATATATATATATTGCTGAATTCAATACAAAACACAAAATTCAATTATTTGCAATACAAAAGAAGTTAAACGATCATAGTTATCGATATACATTAGATAGTAATGATTGCAATGAGTACTTTTGATTATAGCTTCACATCGACGTTTCATTGAGCTGACAAGATTTTTAAGCTCTTCTTTCGTTATTACATGATGCCAGGAAACAATTATATAGCCTTAATCAGTTCACTTTTATTTGATGTACGCCTAATCCGGACAAGAGTTTTCAAACGGTACCACAAATCTCCGATAGGATTGAGATCAGGACTGTTTCCTGGCCATGACAACAATTTAATGCTCTTTGTGCGAAACCACTCTGTCGATATTTTGGCCGTTTGGCAAGGAGCAGAATCCTGCTGGAAAATAAACGAAGCATTGTTGGTAAAGAGATCTCTGATGGAAGGTAAAAGTTTTTGTTCCAGAATAGTATCAATGTACTTTCTGGCATTCAGTGTCCCATCGATGACATGAAGGCGACCAATACCATCTGTTGACATGCATGACCAAATCATAATACTAACTGGGTTCTTCATACTTACATGAATGCAGTCAGGATGTAGCTCTTCTTCTATTCTACGTCTTACATATTTTCGTCCATTACTACCGAGTAACGATAGTTTAGCTTCATCACTCCATATAACTTGTGACCACTGATTATCTGTCCAATTAATGTGTTTTTTGCCCATTGTAGTCTGTTTTTTTTTCGTTGCTGAAAATTAAGATAAGGCTTTTTTCGTAGAATTCTACCTCTCAGTCCAACATCTGTTAATCTTCTCCTGATTGTTCTTGAACTGACAGAAACATCATCATCATTCAGAGAGCTTCTGATGGCCGCTGATGACATTTTTCGATCTTGGAAACATAGTATTTTTATTCTTCTGTCATCAATAGATGTGGTGCACCTTTTACGGCCTTTTCCTTCTTTGTTTTTTATTGAATTTGTCTCCTGATATTGTAAACAAAACTTTCGGACTCCAGATGGAGTCACTGAACTACCAATCCATCTTGCAATTTCAGCATAGGAAAGACCACTTTCTCGTAACACAATAATATTACATCTCTTTCTAGGTGTCCAATCTACTCTTTTATTTGATGTCATTGCTTCGTGACTAAATATTAAAAATTTTTACAAAAATTCCTACTTGTAATGGCAGTGTATTAAAAACAGGTTCTTCTTCTACAGAACAAAGCAAAATAATGAATTGTTTCAAGTGTAAACATGATGTCAGCTTCTACTGGCCGTTACTAACATTTGATTGGTTCTCAGAACAAGAACAGTGATTGGCCAGGGAAGCTATACATTACAAACCACTTCATAACTGTGTTTTTTATTTATATTAAATTACATATAACTTTTTCTGTATTGCAAATAATTGAATTTTGTGTTTTGTATTGAATTCAGTAATAAATTCTCTTTAAAATGATGTATACAAGCTTGCATTTTGCGAAACGTAACATTTTCTATATAAACATACAAATTTCAAAAACATAAAAATTTCCAAAAATGTCCACAATTTTGGCCATTACTGTATATACATAGATACATACATACACACACACACACACACACACACACACACACACACACACACACACACACACACACACACACACACACACACACATATATATATATATATATATATATATATATATATGTATGTATTTGCATGTATATACATATATATATATATATATTATAGTATGCATATACATAACATATAACAGAAATAACGAAGTTATTCAAATTACTTATAAATTTCTCACTGTGTCATATTAACACACTATAATTTAATAGAATTCCTTAATTAGCTACTAATAATGTATAGAATGTGATATGCAAATAATTTAACTTTATACTTCTAAAACATTTTGGTCATTTTAAAGCAATATAACTTTAAAGCATGTTGCACTAGAAGTTTTTTTAACAGATATATTAATTATCTACATAATTTATTTGAAGAATGCTACTTTTTCTGTAATAATTCTTAAAAATAGTAAGGATTAAAGGAGGACAATTCTTTGTATACATTTTTTGTTTGTTTTTAATTTCTAAAGAGTCTAAAGATTTAATAACACTCCATGAAATGCCTCGTGATAAAATGATACATATTTATTAAACCTGGTTTTGTGCATTTAACAACTTAAAATGTGTATTTTAAAGATACAAAAGTATAAAAATTAAAATTTATCTCACCTTTAAATAATTAATTTTTCATAAAATGATATATTTTTCGAGACACTTGTACTTCATAAAAATCATCATCAAGAATATAAAACGGAAAAACTTTTATAAACCAGAAATTTTTTTTATAATTCTTTTGAATTTTTTTTAAAATTTAAAAAGGCATAATTTTTTTTTTTTTTTTTTTTTTTTTTTAGAAAATTTCATTTGAAAGCTTTTTTTTATTTTAAAAAACGCAAAATTAAAAATAGTCTTAAATCTACTTCTTTTCTTTTTATTTATTTTTATTTTTTCATGCTTTAAAATTTCCATCATGTACATGGAAGAAGAAGCTAATCAAATTATTTCACTGAGCTGGAACGATAGAATACAATTTTTGTACATATTAGTAAATACTTTTTCTATTTTGTTTCTTTTCTGTATATATATTAAGCGTATAATATGTGAAGTAACTCATAGAAAATATTATAAGAATACTTTTATATATAATAAGCATATGTTGTTCTTGTTGTCGTGTGCCAGCTAGTAAGGCATTATGGGGTGCACTGATTCACTTTTTCCAACTGGACCATATTCAGGTGTGGAGTCCGACTTCCTCAGTACACACATGCCATAGGTACACGTTTATAGGGTAGGCAACCATTCACAATCCATTTATACATGGAAAGGGCAAAAACAGGATTGATAGAGAGAGAAAGTAAATCCATTTCCGAACCATAGGTACACGTTTATAGGGTAGGCAACCATTCACAATCCATTTATACATGGAAAGGGCAAAAACAGGATTGATAGAGAGAGAAAGTAAATCCATTTCCGAACCGGGATTTGAACCCAAGACTACCCTATCCACAGCCAGGCACGCTGGCAGCTAAACAAGTTGGGCGACATAGTAAGAATTTAATATATAATATAATAAGAATCTACTATATAAATATAATAAGAATATAAATATAATAAGAAATATATTTTGAATAAACATGAATAAAAAATATGCATATTTAATGCTCAAAATATTATAATATATAGCTCTTGATTCTATTATTCACTAATTACATATCATTGGAGATATAAATAGCAAAATATATGAATATTAATAAATTTTTATTGTATTAAAACAAGCGTTACTAAATTAAGAATATAAAACTGTACTTGTAATTGATAAAATATTTTATATTCCATCAAATATAAAATATAATAAAATTAATAAATGAAGGCCAAAGATATATTGCGCTTGCACATGCACACATGAACAAAAAAATTAGATACATCATCCAAATAAATAATATATATCTATACATGCACACTGGTTGTATGGTTTTGATATTTTGTCAATTATAGATCTTAAATATTTATTTCTAGTTATTGAAATGTTACACATTTCATTTATTTATTTTTTTAAATGCTAATTATAAGTCAAAAAATATACTTAAAAAATAATACGAAATCAAAATTTCTAAATGTTTTTCAGTTGCTTACCAAAAATTTGCAGTTTTTTATTTTCAAATTTGACAAAATTTCCATATTTAAAAATAGTTTTTATAATGTAAACAATTTAAATAGCAATTGCAAAACAATTAAAATTCGTTGTAAATTATTAAATACTGAAAATTATAAAAAATGTTTATAATATTTGACAACTGTGATATAATAAAAAATTCTTATTCACAATTTCTTATTAATAGAATCAAGTCATGATAAACTGTAACTGTAATCCATCTTCATAGTTCCCAGATAATTTATTATAGACGTGGAAATTTTGTATTGAAATTTATCCATTTCAAATAAAAATTTGAATATAATTTACAATATTTTATGAAAAAACATTTATCTGTATCAAATTCCCATAATTAAACCTGTTAATCAATATGCAACTTACATACTTATATTTTAAATTATACAGAAATGCTCGCTTAATAATATTTTATAATAAAAAAATTTAGAATTTTTTCATAGAATTGCATAGATAACAATTTATTTTATACATTTATTTTTCAGAATGAAAAATATCAATTTTGAAGAAAATAAAGTATTTATGCCCTATTAAGATTTTATATTATTATGTCCTGTTAAATAACCAATTTTCACAGGAGAATTCTATTTATAGCATAAACAATTTTATAATCTTACTAATAAAAAATGTTATGCATTTTTTAACAGAAAATGTTATTAACTTATCAGCATTTTATTAAATTGGCCTGAAAATTAAAATTAAGGATTCTGAGTAAGACGTAAAATAATTGACTCAAAAATAAACACGGAACTTACATATGATTCTCAGACTTTATTTTTGTAATAAATTAATATGAAATAAAAGATGTACACATTCTGTGCCAATTAAAGAAATGAAACCTATAATTGTATTGAAACAAAATTCAGAATAACAGTCAATTATGTTGCTATTGTTACATGTGCTTTTTGGCCAGAAGCGCCAGACGATGTCCATAACGTTGTATAAAACTAGAGTCCAATGTGGTGAGCGCAATTCAAGTTTGAAAAATCGAGTTCCAACTGTTAAATATATCTAATTGGTTAAGAATTGCATTGACGAATACAATTTTAAATACTTCAACAACTGATTCCAGTTTAATTGATAAAAAGGGTGCCGAATGTTTTTTAAAAAATGATATATAATCAGATGCAAAAAAGGGAAATCTTTATTAGCAGCATCAGGTTTGGATATTGGTACAAGCAAAAAGACGGATGTAGAATTGAATTCATTTACATCACATGTTATAATGTCAACGCAGCAGTCTGTAAAAAACTGGGTAGAACAGAAAATTCCACTATTTTATTAATTCCTCTTTAAATTCAGTTTTTCTAGAATTTGGGAGCAAATATTGCAAAAGTGTACTACATGTGGAAGAACCAAAAGATTGTAGAGAAAGAAGAAATTTCACAGGCAAATAAAGAATTCAGTTTCACCAATTGTTAAAATAATACTTAAACAGAAATCTATAATTAATGATAATAAGTACTGAATTAGAAAAATATATAATCTTATAATCAGTTTATCATCCATTTCCTTAATATAAATGATTTTTTAAATATATAAATAATAAAATTTTTCACTTTTAAATTTTGGTTAGAAAGTTTTTTAGTTACCAGATAACACTATAAAAATGTAATTTAGCTTTATTTTTTAAAGTATTGTACTGGGTACAGTAGTATCTGGTATAATGTTAAAATTATTACTTTAGCAGTTGTTTAAAACATGGCTATCATCAATTGCATTTGTAAAAAAAATTCAAATACATAAAATAAGATTACTTTGAAAATAATGATTGTTCATTTTCAAAGAAAAAAAGTACTATTTTTATGATGAATAAATTTTAAATTTCGATAAATATTTTAAGATTTGGCAATGAAAGAAATTATACAATTTGAAAATGTTTTTATAGTATTTATTCAAACAATTACACAAAAACTCTAAGATTCTTTTTAATCAAAATATCTGATGTTGATATTTATATATTTACTTAAAAATATGTTGTTCTCGTGTGTCAGCTAGGCTGGCAAATTGGGGTGCGCTCCTTCACTTTTCCAACTGAACCGTATTTGGTGTGGAGTTCGACTTCTTCAGTACACACACATGCCATAGGGACCATTCACACACAGGGAAAGGACAAAGGCAGAATAGAGAGAGAAAGTACATCCATGCTTGAACCCAGATTCGAACCTAGGACCTCCCTATTCATTGTCAGGCACGCTGACCACTAGAATAGTTGGCCAGCTACTTCAAAATATATATTTGATACATAAAAATTACTATAAAAATATAAACATCATGTCAAATAAGTAAAATAATCTGTTATTTTTGAAAAATATTCTAATAAATGTTTATCCCTTATACGTATTTAAAAAAATTAATTTATAATATGAAATACATGATTGTCCACACCTTGAAAAATGCCTATTTTAAAATATATGCTTGATTTAAATATGCGATTTTTCAATCATAATTTACGTAAGGACCTGAAATAATATCCATAGTCAAATATTTCATTAGAAATAGAGTTTGTAAAATTAATGAAATGGAAAAAAACACTTCTAAAAATCATTTCTTAAAATTTGAAGCAAATTCATTTATTTTCAAAATTGATTTCTCATTAACGAATTTTTAAATGAGAAGGAAAAATATTTTTCTTTTAATGCTTATTAATTGAATTTTGTTATCATATTGAACATGAAATATTATTAAAGAACTGTAATATTTGCACAGCAACAATATTTATTTAGTTAATGTGAATATTCATAAAAATTTAGCAATTAAGTCCAAGGGAAATATATCTTCTACAAGATGAAACAAAAAGGTATAAAATAATCAGAAATGCTGAAATTAAAAGATATTCAATTTTATTTTCGCAATATGATTAAAATTTTGTAATTGAATTCAAACAAATCTTATTAATTATTTTATAAATTTAAAAATATTTTTTACTGATTAAAATAAATCATATAATTGCTTGTTACCTTTTCATAGTTTTAAGTTAATGATTTTACACTTTCTGAAGTTTCAAAATAAGTATTCTGATGTCTAAATACAGGAATAAATATGTATGAACATTTTTTTCCTATTATATTAAAATATTTTAATGCAATCTTTCATGTCTTAAAATTTTTTTCTTGGATACACTTCTATTTTTTGCAGATTGATCGATTGATGAATCGTTTTCATCAATGGAGCTGACAAATGCAATTTTTATACTATCTACTGTGTAGGAGTTTTCACAAATATTAGTAAAATAATTTATTTCAAAAAATAAATGTTAAATTTGTGTATTTATTTAGGTAATTTTCTATTCAATTAAATGAATAATAAAATGATTTTCAAATTACTGACTTAATTGCAAAATTATCAAGTATGCATCGATTAACTACACAAACGTATTTAAAAAATTTCACCAGTACTTGTAAAATTCATAAAAAAAAAATTTAAAGCTT
Organism: Latrodectus elegans; assembly: GCA_030067965.1. Classification (NCBI taxonomy): domain Eukaryota; kingdom Metazoa; phylum Arthropoda; class Arachnida; order Araneae; family Theridiidae; genus Latrodectus; species Latrodectus elegans. Next base: position 26,945,996 of record CM057821.1, read on the forward strand.
TGTCAATATGTTATGAAGTCCCTTTAAAATTTTTTGTCCTTGAAGGACAGCTAAGTTTTAACTTTGCAAATATAAAAAGAAGTTGAGTCTGTTATTGAAAAAATTAATTTCAACAGAAAAAACATTTTTTATAATAAAAGAGGGAATTTATTACATTTATGTATTTCTTTTTTTAAAAAAAAATTAGTATACTGGTACAGTCAAACAAAAATAGAAATTAAAATTTGTAAGAAATAAACTTAAGCCTTCTTAAATGAATCATATAAAAAACACTTTGAGAATCCTGAATAATACTTGATGAATATATATATACTCGTTTCGATTGTTGAATAGCCTTTATACTTATTCTTTATATATTATTCTTCTGTAAAAACAGTGATCATGCAGTTGGCAATAAATATTATATCATAGATATCCTGTATTACAATGCTTTAGCCTAAAGATACAGCAAATCGTGAGTTAATCCATTTAGTCATTGAGTAATTAGATTTTTTAAGTAACACACACACACACACACACGCACGCACACACACACACACACACACACACACACACGCACACACACACACACACACACGCACGCACACACACACACACACACACACACACACACACACACTCACACACACACACACACGCACGCACACACACACACATACACACACACACACGCACGCACACACACACACACACGCATACACACACACATATATATATAACTACTTTAATATTATTTATATTTAAAAAATTAAACAATAATAAATTATTTTTTAAATATTTATCTAATTTTTAAACATTTGGTTTCTGTTACTTTGTTAGAAACAACAATCTTACAAGCCCTAGTAAGCCAGGGACTAATTTGAACCAAATAATGTGGGTATAAGATTGTAAATAATGAAAATGTTTTTAATTTTGAATGAATCTTTATGGTACTTTTAAAAACTCGTTTGAATATTTGCTTTACTAAAAGATACTCAATAACATGTAATTTAATTAAATAAATACGTTAAAATGTTACAGATTTAAGTTCGAAACTTGTATTTTTTGAGAGTATATGATACTATAAGCAATAACAATATTTCTACCTCCCTCAATTTTATAATTGAGCCAATTTTCTCAAGAATTGAATAAGTTACTTCTAAAAATATCATTTTAATAAATTAATTTCTGACAAAATTGTTTTTAAAACTTATATTTAAGAACGTTATTCATACATTTATAAAAAAAAATCCTTGTGTTTTAAAAAGAATTTTAAAAATAGTTGAAATTCTTTCATATTATTTGGATTTATTAATTATTTACAAACTTCGATTAATAAGTATTTTATTTACTAAGTTAATTTATCAATAAGTTTTTATTTAAGTAATTTATTTCTGATTGAACTTAAAATTTACATGATGGCTTGCAAAAAATATTTTCTAATCTTAACTTATTTTTTTATTAAATTTAAGTTTCCAAATTAATAAATTAAATAATTAATAAAGCATACAATATAAAATGAAATAATTGGAAATTTATTTTTTTTTTACTTATAATTATATTATTTTTACTTATATAATATTTTTTTGATACTTATAATTATTTTACGGAGCAATTAAATAAATTTATTTAATTATTTTAAACTAAAAAAATTACATTGAAATGTTTAAATATTAAAAACGATTGCAATCTTTTATTCTGTTTTAACAATAAGCAAGTATTGTATCATTTTTAATCGCACACAAATATATATTTTTATGTATGTATGTTCTTATAAAATAGGGAGATAATACCTTCACTAAAAAAATATTTTGGTGTTATTAAGCAGATTAATTTGTCATACTTAAAACCCGAAAATGATGAAAAATATTTTCAACCATTATATAAAAATTAAATTTATTTATAAGCCTTAGAAGAAAAAATATTCTTAAAAAGTAATTACGTTTATGTGAAGATAACTTAAGCTTTTATTTAAAGCGAATGCTGTGTCAATGTAATATTTTTATAATTTATCTTTAATAGTGTAATTTTTTATAAATAAACATGCATAGTAAAATACTCTCAATAAATTGTAAACTATTAAAAGAGTAATTTGTGCATGCATTCTTCAGCATAATCAATTGGTTGCAAAAAGGTAATAAATAAATAATTATTAGTTATGTAATAGTCTATATCTTTGAGAATCAATTGACAAGCAAACGAAATTTATAAAATGACTTTCAAAATTATTGTGAGCTTGTAATTAAACACATATTTTAATCTGGTTATTTTTAAAGTGATATTTTGAAACATTTTTAAAGACCATTAAATATTTATTATTTATCTTTTCTTAGTATAAAGTTGTGAGAAAGCTATGTACTAGAATCACACAGGTTAACATAGCATTTGTACATACTTAATACATTTTTCGTACGTTTCTAATATTTATGAAATGGGATAAAATTTTGGCAACGGTTTTTTGCTGTAAACTTTTGAGATATTTTCTCTGTAAGTAATTTTATAGCAATTTAAAAATATTTTGCTTAAATATGTAATGAATACTGTTTTCTAATTCTCGAATCATTTATTAAATAAATTATTTTATATCATTAAATAAAACTAATTAGTTAACCTTAAACTTAATAGACTTTCTTAAATTCATTAGATAATGTATCCAATTATTTCTTGCTTATTTTGTTTGTTTTTAAAACATATATACTTCAATTAGAAAGAAACATGGTCTTTTTTTTAGGTAAAATACAAAATTTTGGAGTATTTAAGTTAATTTTTATCCAGTTAATTGTATGTTTCCTCCTATGGTTTTCTACTCCTATGAGATTATTAATCAAATATAATTTTATTTATTATGAATATAAGTTTGTACTCAAAGTAATGCTAGATAATTTTTTTCTCACTAATATTCATCAAAATATGTTATAATACATCATGCTAAATTCTTCTTGGCAAAACAGTTAGTTAAAATATTGTTATATTTAAATTCTTAAAAGAATATAATATCGATATAAATAAAAATATTCGGCGTCAAAAGCATTAAAAGTGAATGAAATCCCAGTGCAGTTTTAGGTATTTAAAGTATAATATTAAAAAATATTTAATTACTTTCTTTTTGTATTTCAAACACGCAATGAACATATTGAGAGTAAAATAAAGCATTGTTTTAAGATGAATATAAAATATTTTAAGTAATTATAAATTCAATTCATAAAAATTTAAAATCTGAAAACAAAAATGTTTGTAATTAATACTTGAGCTTTTAGTTATCTGTGTTGTTCTTCTTATTTATTTACAAAATTATTAAAAGTAAACAAAGAAGGGTTAGGGCTTTAATAAATTTCAACACTCACACACAATTAATTAATTTTCATCAATTATTAATCCCTTGCATTATTAAATATAGGTTTAGTAAATAAGGAACAAATTTTCGAAAGTAAGAGTTATTTTCCCCATGACAAGCATTCTCTGATTTTTTCGTTTACTTTATCAGCGATGCAAATTTAATTTCTCTGTATTATATATATATATATATATATATATATATAATATATATATATCGTAATAAATTGATGAATATAAAGTTATTTTCCTATTAAATCAAAGATACATATATTTCAATGTTGGCAAACGAATTCAATTATTAATTCCACAGACAAATTAATTATTTGTTATGACAGGAAATTTCTTATGAATGTGTGCCTATGAAAAATTATGATTAATATGTACCCTTTGTTTTTCCTAAGTATATTTACCTTTGCATGAAAAAAAAGCTAAAATTCATATGCCTTTTTAAAACATAAATATTTATAGGCATTATTCTTTTACAAATTATTAAAAATATTATTACTTTGCATTCTTTTGATTTTTTTATAATTAAAAGAAGCTAGTAAAATTTTATATTTAACTAAGAGCGTGTTTTTTTACAAACGAATTAGATAAAAAATATTTTTGTAAACATAATAAACTAGATTTAATTTTAAGTTTCTTAGAGCTTTTTAATTGACAAGAAATATATTATAATTGTTAAATTCAAAGATTTAAAACTTAAAATAATGTTTTATGTGTTTGGTGTAATGAGGAAAATCAAATTCAATGCTTAAACTACACACTATTAAATAATTAACACTTATAATTTTTTTCTATTCCATGTATTCTCCAAACTCCCGAGAATTTTTTATATAATATTATGAACACACTAAATCAATATTTCTCCATCGCATTGTTCATTGTTAAATTGCATTCTTGTTTTATTCTGTAAATTTCTATAATTTAAATTTGCATTTTGAAAACTTTAACTTTATTGTTATTTCAGGAATAAAACAAGTATATAATTTGGATTCTTACGTATTTTTAGAAGGTTTGAAAGGTAACTAAACAAACAAGTGAAAATGTGTCAACAATAGTTTAAAAAATACTTATCTTTGTATGTCTCACAGAAGTTTGTATTTGTGAATGAATTTTTATTTCAATATAGAATACTGATTTTGATTCTTTTAAAACTGTTTCATAAATATTATTTAAAAATTACAAAACAACTAATTTAATTACTTCACAATTTTACTCCAGCTTTTATTAAATTATAAAAAAAATATAATTAATTAATTACTATTCCATATTTAAAAGAAGACGGTAAACATATCATGGTAAACATTTTCCCTAACCTCAGTCTCAATTTCTGGCATATCTTAATCTTTATATCTCCTGTTGTAAAAGAAAATTAAGATTTTCACAAAAAAGAAAGGCTATCTTTTGCTGAAAGAATAATTTATTTCAAAGCCTCTATCTTATAAAATTATAAGAAAACCACTCGTTAATATGGGTACCACCATGATCTAATTGAGCATCTACTTTTCAATTCACACATCCTATAGATATTCATTCAATGTATTTGAAATTTGAGCTATATGCTGGTTGGTTTGATTCCTCACGATACTTATACCAATAAATGAATTCTGAATTTGCACTTTTTGAGCATACTTAATACAATCAATAAATTAAGAAAAGGGTCACTAAATTGATGAAATAATGAAAGGTTCAGGAATTTATGCAAATGTTCTTAAATAACCTTCTGTCTCCAGAAATAATTTGAAAAAAAATTTATGTTAAGCTATTGTGTTTCTACATCACACCTAACTTTTGAGAACTAATGCAGTCATTTAGAATGCATTCTGTCTAACATCTTCAACTCAACCTTCAGATTTATTGACAGTAAGGCTTCTTTCACACTAGATGATATTTATCATGCGATAAAAAGTCGTCTGATATTTTATCGTGAGAAGTTATTAAAAACCACACAATAGATTGGTCCGCGATAAAATATAGTTTCTTAATGTGAAAGAGAGCAGTCTATTGGGTGGTTTTTAATAACTTCTCACCATAAAATATCAGACGACATTTTATCGTACGAATAAAGTCGTCTAGTGTGAAAGAGCTATATATGTTTACTGATTTTTCTACAAAATGTGCTGCCATTTAAACAATCAGTATTAAACAAGTTCCAATTTTTGTTGTTATTTATTTATTTATTTTATTTATTTTTATTTTTCACTATTTTACGATGATTGGACGCTGGCGACAACGAAGCACAACTGAGGGAAAATCCCCTAATTGCACCAACAGCAAACAAAAGTCAAATGGCTTCCAATTCCGATAGAAACGTGGAACAAAGAATGTTATAGAACATGAAAGTCGAATGTTTAAATAGCTGTAAAATTTATGTAAAACGCGAGAAAAACTAATAGTGACAAAAAAAAAGAATAGTAACTAAAACTGAATTTGGCAACACTACAATAAAAACAAAAGCTGAAATCGGCAACACTACGATGTAAATTAAGGGCGCCAGATTTGGCGAGAAATCATATATGGGGATACTGAACTTATAACAAAATGCTAAACATGAATTAGAGGATAATTTGCATTTTCCTCATATATATGATTATTCAGCTAATTAGCACAAAGTAATTTGAACTTTATTGAACCATAATAATATAACTTATATTTGAAGTAAAAAAAAAAAAAAAAAAAGAATTACTAAAAATCTGATGCATCAATCATTTTAGAAAATCTTCCCTTATTTTACACTTTAAAAAAGTAAAATTTACATTTGTAAATGTTAAAATTCACCAGTAATGTGCATTAAAAATTCTGCACTTTGGTGTTATCAGATATTGATGGTTGGTACTGATAAATAAACGACTACGCAAAAATTAAGTCAAAAGGGAGCGTCTTTCGTTTAACCAGAGTGCCACTAAGGAGAAAGTAAGTCTTTGCTCTAAGATCTCTCCAATAGATGGCACCACCAGAAGATTTACTCCCTAAATATTGACTTTGATCTGGAAAAGGAAGAAATTTATCAAATCTATGAATTGTTTAACTGAGACGCAGAGCCCTAACCGTTCAACTGGCACTTTAGCAATAATGGTATTGTAATGATGAGCGCAATTATTTTAGATATTTCGTAAAAGTACTGTCCTATTTCGCTTTAAAATGACATTAAACTATCCTGAATCAGTATGGCATTAGAATGAGATATTTTATACATCATCATGTTAACAATTTATACATGAAGTGAAATGATTGCCCCAAATATAAAAAAAGACTTTTTCATGTTGATTAATTCAAACAAATTTTTAACTTCTAGAAGTAGGTATTAAAAGGAACAATATATTTCGAAGATGTTGATTTTTACATTCAACATTGATCTTTATTTATTTTATCAGTGTAACTTGTAACCATACACCAATAGAAAATATTGTATTTCTTTCAAGTGAATATTATTGAATTTTCTGTTAAGTCCATATTAAAAATGGTTCCTTTCCCTTCTTCTGATAACGAGTGAGAGTCAAATACAAACAATGTTTTTCTTTCTCTAAAATATATCATTTTATAGAATTTCATTTTTCAAATCGATATATTCTTTTCTAGATTGTTTGACTTATTTACTTTTTACGGAATGTATCATTTAAAAAATGTATTATCTTTTATTTTATATAAAATAATAAATCCATTATAAAATAATAAACTTAAAGACTCTTCAAAAGCACCATTCATATATATATAAGGAATGACTATTGTAAAATCCTTGATTTTAAGGGAAAAAAATATAAATTCATTCGAGTGATCCCTTCCCTAAAAAGTCTTAAAAGTAAAAAAGCAAAAGGCGCACAACATATCGTTTTTTGAAGCAATCAAGAGTTATTATTTTTTTCAAAAGTATTTAAGTTAATGAAAATATCCATCATTAAAAGTATTCTTGTTCTTGTTGATTTCTGGACATCTTAATAAGCTGCATGAAAAAACTTTTTCTTTTCATCTAATGAATCCGTTAATTTTTTGAAAAATAAAATTCTAGTCCAATTACAAATATTATTCAAAAGAAAAATCAACGCATATATAGAATAGAAATTTCAAATTTAAAAATGAAAATTCTATAAGTAAACTACAATAATATAATATATACACATATTTCCAGTGGTTAATTTATATGTTTAATTTTTATAATTATAATTGTCATATTCTATAATAAGTATTACTATACTATAATCCTATTATTGTACTTATACAAACATATTATATATATATATAGCAGTAATGATGTAACATACAATTTTGTATCATTATTAATGTTTCATTAAAAGTTAGGATTTTTATAAAAAAATTTTATTCTATTTCTGAGAGAATTCAGTTTACATTTAAATTATTATTGCATTATTTGTAAATTCCATTTGTAATCATTTCTTTTTGCTCAACCTAAGCTATAATGTGAATATTTATCTACACGGTATTACATTGGTACTATGATATTACATTAAAATATATTAAAAAATTAAAAAAATTTGAGTAACAAATTTAATATTAAAATATTTATACATAAGCTGTAACGAATATTTAATTTATATGATTACTAACAATCAAATCATAATTTGTATCTTAAAATTTTCTACCTCCTAAAATGTTTAATACTTAGAAATAAATGTCATTTTATTGTTTTTATAGAGTATTTCTAAAATCACGCATAAGCACTTATCAATAAAATATAATGAATACTTAAAATGAGATTTATATGGAAAGCGCATTTATTAGAAAAAAAGCTGTGATAATCTGCGGTTGGAAAAGCCATTATTCTTGTAACCAGGAAGTTGTACGCTTTATATTATCCCAGCAATAGATCTGTGGTATTTCTTAATGAACTGCTGGAGCATGAAAAATATGATTCAGTTCCAATGTCTTCCAAGAGAAATGATATCTAAGGATTGCCTTTATTTTGGCCCTTATCTGTATTCATAAATTAAAAGATTCTTTGTTTTAGGTTTAATCTAGCATACCCATAGAGTATTTCACAAAGTAAGCCTTTAAATTTAAGCATTGTACCAAATGGTCTTAATGCACTAATAATAACTGATCATTGGAGTAAAACATTTAAATTATATTTAGTTTTAAATAAAAATTACTTCATATAAGTAAAATACTTGATTCTTTCAATAAAAATTATAAATTTAGGTTAAACGTTTTTTTTTTCGTTTTAATTTTTATGATTTTAAATAAAATTATTTCTTGCTATTCTTTACACGTCTTCTCGAAAATTTCTAGGTAATTAAAATTTTCTTGATCTAGATTAGACTCATGAATGTAATAGTTCTAACAATCATACCTTGTACATAGAATTTATTATTACACTGTGATATCCATTTAAGTCAAGTACTGACGAAGCAGATTCTAATGCCTTTTTCTATAACTTCAAATTCTCTTGTACACAAGTAATTCTTCTTTACTGTAAGTAACACAGAATTGGATTATTTTAATATTTATTATTGACTTTATAGTGATTTTTTTTTAATTCACTGATACTTATTTTTAAGGATATTTTCATATGCACATTTTGCATTATGAATACAATGTGGCCCATATTTACAGAATATTTCAAAATAAATATTGTTAGAATAATTAAACTACAGAAGAAATAACATCCATAAATTTCTCACTTGCATTTGATAATTTTATACGTTTCCCATTTCAATAGATCATATCACCGTAACAAAGACTTATGTTCATGGTAATAAACTGTGATGAGAAAATTTAAAAAAAACTTAGATAAAAAGTAAAAACTATTTGTAAAAAAAATTTAATCCAATTATTCAAAAGATAATAATGATGGTGGAAACTTCAGTAATCAACAATAAAATATAATTCTTAATAAAATATTTATAAAGATTTCTTATGATATACAAATTCAAATATTTATAAGTTATTATAAAAGTATGATTTGATTTCACCAAGAAATAAGCATGAGTATATGAACAGATATTATTTAAAAGTTACTACTGAATTTGAAATTAAATTTCATGAAAAGCAATGGTATATAAACAGATTTAACAAATTATTAAAAAATAATAAGTGCACTATTTTGAAAAAAATTACAGGTATATCATTTTGAAAATCATTTTTTTACAATTTGATTTAAGCATTAATGAAATCATTTTGTGAAATTCTAATTGTAACACTGAATATTATGAGTAAATATGTCCACTATATTTAATAATTTTTATTAAAATATCACATAAATTCTTTTTTATTACTTTGAGTGTTCCAAGCATTTCGTCCTTATAAGCAAAAAAAAAAAAAAAATTTGCTTTCCTTTTTAACAAATATAATTATGTTAATTTTTATGATAATATTTAAAGAATATGTGTATCACAAGATAAATATTTCTTAAAATACACATCATTGTATTCATTCTTATCTTTAATAATAAGGATATGAACAGAAATAAAAAAATTATCAGAAAATGAAAATTTTGTACATAGCTGAAAAATCACATTTTAAATAATCATTGCGATTTATATATTCATATAATGTTTATAATAGCACTGATTAATCCCTGTTTTTAAAAATTAATATTTTAAAGCTTTTATTCTCAAAACTGAAAAAACTGTTTTCCTTTAAGTTAAAAATTATTTAATATACAATAATCATAAACTTAAATAACAAATATTTCACATCTTTTTAAACACAATTATGGAACTTATGACATAATAGACTAAAATAAAATGGTTGATATTTTTTCTTATTTATTGTCTTTTATCATAATTTTTCAGCATACACTGATACTCAAACTTAAATTCTTCTTGCATTTAAATATATTAATGATTTAACAATATTTAAATTTTCATCAATGTTAATGATGATTGTCGGTGGATTGAAAAATTATCTTCGATTATAGCTATTAATAAAATGAAAAAATCGATATGTTTGATAACCAGTAACATTTCAAAGTATTTTTCATTATCAATGTTTAAGAAAGAAGCCCGGTGGCTCAGTGGTAGAGCTACAAGCTCCCAAGGCACTGGTCCGAGGTTCGATCTGACAGGGCTAGGTCGACTCAGCTTTTCATTCCTTCATTAGGTGGATAGAATGAGTACCAAGCATGCTTAGGAACAAAACAGTGGGGGGTTCACGTTAGGCTGACCACCTAACCAAGACATATTGTTCCCACTCCAAGGATTTGGACACTTTAGATCTTGACTCCACATATGCACTATCATACCATAGGTTTGGTTTTTATTCTAAAGATTTAAAAGATGTGAAAAATTAATGCAATAAAATTAGAAGAAAGTTAATATATATTTCTGCTCTTAATCCAATTTTTGTTAATTGTTTTAATAAGTGCAATCGTATCAAAAGAAAACATGAGATTGTCAAAATCTTATAGTTTGTTAATTTACAAAATAAAATTATTTTTTGTGATGTTTAATTATAATTGAAACTATTCATTATATAAAATAATTTTTTCTGTGAGTATATGTTAAAAGGAAACTTTGAAACATGTTTCCTTACTGTGCATCTGAGGTTTTTCAGTCCATTAAAATAGAAAATTCCCTCTGAATAAAAAAATATTTTATGGTGATTTCTGCAATGAAATAATGCAAATTTGCTAAACAAAAAATTTGGTTGAATTTAATAGGGAAAAAACGCTCCTAGTTTTAAATCTCAATAAACATACATTAAATAAGACAGTACAGCAAAGATTCAATATTTATGGAGATTAACAGAAATGAAAGACATGCTTATATTTAATAACATATTCCTGAATATTTTTCCCTTCTCTTTCTTCATCAATAGAATTTCAAATTGCTTACAGAACTTTTAGAATGATTGATATCAGAAGAATTTAACTTTTTTTAATTGTTAATGAGCACAGATTATTCAAAACGCAGATGTTACATTAACCTTACTGATGAAACATTTGGCTATCTTGGTAAGATAAGAGCTGTTGTTCGTTCAAGTCCATAAGTTCTGACTTAGATTTTATGATAAAATTGAGATCAATTTCGTCAAGAGTTATAAGTGTCTTATATATAATAAATTATTGGGCACACAAAAAGAATGAAATGGACCAAAGTCAATTTTTTTCTCATAATAAAATCACTATTTATGGAGATGATTATATCTGTTAAATGCTGTAATTAATTGTGCAAATTATCTTATGTAGATTATTTTCTGAACTTATTAATTCTAACAATAATGTGTAAAAATTATCAAATATGGTAAATTATTCAAAGTGATTGCATTATGGTTAAGAAAAAAGCAATCAACAAAGAGTGCCTGGTTAAATTCAAATCAATAAACTCATGTCAAAGTTTAGAGCTTTTCAAACATTCCATATGCGAAGTTTTCCCGGATTTCTACATAAATAAACACGGCCCTGCTCTGAAGATTAGTCCACATTAAATCAATTAGACAAGATGTGATAAGACTAATTCTATGTATTTGAATTAGCTTAAAACATTGTCTGACAAAATGTCTGCCATATTTCTACAGTGTACATTGAAAAACGCTTTGTTATAAGCTATATTGCATCACATAATTGTGAGTTCGCATTGAAACTCTACAATTAGAAGGTACTTCTATATTCAAAAATAAAGGTAATTAAAACACAAAAATAGGATGGTATCAGATTTTCATGAAAAAATGGCATAAAAAAACAACTGAAAAAATACCATAAGATTTTTAGTGGCATAGTATCCATCAAAGTTTTGAGAAATTTTATGTACCCTTCCTTAAGTCATATCGTATTGCGTACTTTTAATGTCCTTGTTTTCAAAATTCATAGAAGCCGTTAGACTGCTAGTCCTATCACAATAGGTAGGGAATTTAGTGAATTTTATCTAAGATTTACGAAACAAAATTTAAAGTATATGAAGAAAATTATTAATGAGAATTATGACATAAATGGCTAGACTGGTTATATTTAAAGATGAACTGGAAGAAAATTTTGAATAAATAAATTCAATAAAATTAATGCATAAAATTATATTTTCCATAAGAGAAACATTATTAAAATAAACGATTTATGAAAAAATAAATGACATACAGTCGAAGTAATGAAAAACCTATCCAAAATGTTTGATAGATTATACATTTTTTTTCTTTTTCTAGATTTAGATTTTTAACAAAATATCAATTTTTAAGTGAAATAAAATATGAACATGTTCATTATTTTACACACACACTTTTCTTCAATTAAATACTAGAATTTTTTAAATATCTGAAAGAATAACTTATCACACAACTCATCCAAACTCATAAAATTTTATTTCGTATTTCTGTAGCTTGGCATAGATACTTAGCTCTGCTTGTGTCTCTTCTATTTCATTTTTTCACTCTATGTCTTTATTATTGTTGTTGTCGTGACCCAGCTAGGCTAGTAATATGGGGTAGGCTGCTCCACTTTTCCAACTGAACCATATTTAGGTGTGGAGTTCGACTTCCTCAACACACACATGGCATAGGTATCCGTTTATAGGTTAGGCAACCATTCACAACCCATTCATACAAGGAAAGGACAAAGACAGGATAGATAGAGAGAGAAGGTACATCCATCCCCGAATTACGATTCAAAAGCAGGATCTCCCTAACCGAAGTCAGACATGCTGACCTCAAGACAAGTTGAGAGTCTGTCTTTATTATTAGTATTTTCATTTAAAAACTACAGGCCATCATGAAGCTAATATTTTGTCATGTATTTCAGCTATTAACAAATGTTTGCGTATTGTTTATTCTAACATCAATTTGCAAGCATTTTATTTTTGTATGAACAAATATATTTTACATAAAATTAGACATATAGTTCACCATACAATTTGGGATGAAGAATTGTAGCTAATTTCGAAGATTTCATCAGTCTCATTGGTTTATAAACATATCGCCAGGTAGTTTTTCATTTTATCTAAAATAAATGAATGGTATATTTTACGACATTAGATTTGGAAAACAATCCAACAAAGTATGTTATCTTACTCCTATAATATCAGCATACTGATTTTGTTCCCTCAAAATAGTGTTAGAATGTTCCCTTTTCGCACTGCTAACAGTTTTTGCTCGCTCAGAGTTGTCGCTTAATTTACCAAAGCTTTGACTTAGCACATACTTAAAAGGCTTTGGCTTAAACCAATTTATTTATTGTGCTAAAGTGCTGAAGGAACCAAAAAACAGAAAAAACATTGAAAAATAATAATGTCAACCTAGGGCATCGTTTCTTCACCAGTACAAATATGATTTAATTTTTGCTGGTAGGCTTTTATTGCAGGAAGATGTTTGGAATATCCATAAACATTGTTTAAACAACTATTTTTTTTAAAAATAACCTTTTCAAAAATCCTTCTAAATTAACCACAAAGCAATATATAAAGAGTGAAAAAGTTAGTTAGTTAGTTTTTCATTTGTTATTTACTGTAAACTAGCGACTTTTACAAAATTTTATGGTTAACTCAAATTTATAAAATGTTATGGATGATTCGGAATATTATTAGTTGATTCGGTACCGAAATTTTAGAATCGGACAAAACCTTTACAAAAAATTATGTATAAATTCTTAATACAAATTAGAATTTGGAAATTAAAATTCCTTTGTCTGTTTCCAATTTTATCCTAAGCTTAATCCGGATGCATACTTCAAACATTAGTGAAACCAAATGTCTTATAAAAGCCAACGTATTTTTCTTTAACAAAGAAAAATATATTTTGTGATAAATTGCAAGTTTTATCACCAAGAGGAGATTGATCCTTGAAGCATTTCGATTCATAGCTTTCTTAAAAAATTTTTCATATTTTAAAGTAATGTAAATTGATTCGTTTAAATGTAGATAATTACATAAAAATATTTAGCTGAATTTTAAATTTTAACAAAAATAACCCAAATAAAGAAAATCTAAAATTATAAATTTTTTTGGCAACAGTTTATTGACATCTTGGCATTTTTTAATTTACTTCTGTGAAAATGATTGCAAAATTTGCTTTATCTACTGTAATCGGCGTTGTCTTCAAATTTGGCGAGATTTTTCTTTTGATGTAGTTTCCTGACGAGTATCTTTTAATACAAACATGTATTGTGTTGTTAACTATATATATTTAGTTGATAGTACCATTTTTTTCCCTTCTCATAGTTTTCCTACATTAATTACTTTTCGTTATTTATAAAAAATTTATGAAAAAAAATTTGATAATTCAATTTGGAAAAAGATGTTAGGTAAAATTATAAAAGCCCGCTTGTCCTACAATCTTTAAAATTTTATGATATCCAGCTTGACTTAATTTTAATCATTTCTATGAAAAAAGGGATTTGATTAATTTTAAAATGTAATATTATTTATTAACTAACAAATTAATGCTTTTAAAACTAGAGGCATTTTTTTATGTTTCATGCATTAATTCCTATTAGAAATTTTGAGTAGTGTTTTAAAAAATTTATTTTTAGTGGAAAATCACATTTTCTCACATTTTTTTTACCGATGAGCTTTCCTGAAGAAATGAAAATTTCCGATGCAAGTCAAAATATTTTATTTTTACTGTTTCATGTTTGTGTTTCGCCATTTTAAAATTGGAGGACATCTTCATTTGTCATGTTTATGTCACCAAATTTAAACAATTGGACACCAGGTCATACCAATTTTTGAATATTAATTCAAAATTATAATTTAAAAATATTTAAGTAGAGTTAGTAAACACAATTCCAGAGCAAAATATTTTTACAAAACTTAACAATTCCATCAATTTCAATTTTTTTAGGATGTGGAATGATAGAGACATTTTTATAAAATGTTTCAGGACTCATCATCCTGTGCCCAACAAACATAAAAAATGTTACTAATTATTGGAACAAAATACAATAAAAGAAAAGTTTAGGAAAAAGAACCTTTCTTTCAATCTATAAAATCGCAAATGATATAGTATTTACAACCAGAAATTCTTTTACAAAGAAATTTAGATAAAGTAATATGCTCGATATTATTTTCAATTATTTTAAAGTAGTATTTATAGTCTTTATTGTAACTTTCTAAATGTACTTTCCTTTTGCATTGGGTGCAATTCTTTTTTATAAAATAAAGGTAGTAAGCTACCATAAAAGTAAGAAGCTCATTGGATAAAATATTTATGAACTAATGAACAGATAATCATACAAATTAAGCATGAACATGCAACGTAAGTTGTAAACTTTATAATGCTTAATGCCACTTTTCGTAAATATATATATATATATATATATATATATATATATTATATATATATATATATATATATATATATATATATATATATATAATATATATATATATATATATAATTATATATATATATAATATATATATATATATATATATATATATATATATATATATATATATAATTTTATTTATATATATATATATATATATATATATATATATATATATATATAATATTCAGTATTACTTAATTTATTCAGGATCATTTCAAACTTACGAAAAAATTTTTCTTGAATTGTAGATCAATTTATTATCTACTATAAAACTTTTATACAATTTCATTTATATTATTAAAGCTTTATTTTAATTATTTTTGAAAATAAATCCTATTTAACTCAGATCAACAAAATGAAACAGTAAACGGATCATATAATAGAAATTTCAATAAATAGGATTTCTATGAAGATAAGTGAGAATTTTTTTTTTCAGTGTGAAATTTGACTTTAAATTTAATTTGGAAAATAGATACTTCACATATTTTTTCCCTTTATCTTGTCGATTTAAGAGAGGTACATCCTTAACTTTTTTTTTTCTATATAATTTCCGGTATTTTATCTCCTATTCTCAAGTGCATGAGCAAATGCAACTTTAATTAATTCCACCCACCAGCAAGGGACTGGAGTGTCCGAGAAATTTCACTTTATCTGTATGCTCCTCCCCTTTTTGTCCCCCTCTCCCGTCATAGGAGCCCTCTCATTGGAGAGTATATAAGTAGCGCGAAAACCGTCATAAGTTCACTCCATGCCCTCACTGTGAAGATCCCCATTCGACTCACACGGAGAAAACAACTTCCTGCTGTTACAGAAATATAACCTGGTAAGCAAATACAGAGCTATTTTCGCTCTTTTACACCTATGAATAACTGTTTTGCTTTACAAATAATATTTTATTTGAACTCCTATGAAATTTCGTTATTGGTATTAACTTGCTGTTACCGTAATTGCTGTTTTCAAATCATGACTGCATATTTTCTTACAAGCATATTTCACTTTTTTAGTAATAATTTGCAAAATGATGTGAAATTTTCAATATATTTTCCAATATTTTTTTGTTGTAATAATATTGTTATAATTTTTAAAAAAATTAAAATTTTTTTTAATTTTTAAAATTTTGCATTTTAATAAATTTTTGTATTTTGTTTTATTTATATTACACAAATTATCAAATTGAATTCTTAACTAAAAATTAATAATAACATTTTTATGATTATATAAGATATTCTAAAAATTAATTTAAAATCTATTATTAATAAATTTTTGTTATTTCTTATTTTAGGCAATCTTTCTAATTTATCAGTTTACTTTATTCAACGCAACTAATAATTCTTTGTCCTTTTATTTTTGTCAATTATTTATAATATATAAATCATCTGAAAATGATTTAAAATATGTAAAGTTTATTTCTAAAATCATAGTATACTGCATGTTATCATCAAAGGTAAATTTAATTTGTATAAATAAATAAATATCGCTAGGTACTTAATTAAATATTTTCACAAAAAAAAAAGTTTCAAACGGTAGAGAGATTTGTATTTTCCGCTCTGATAATTTCCACCTCAAACCATAATTATTACTAATCTTTTAAAATTCAAAGGATAATAATTTTGAAATAAACTTTAAGGAAAAAAAATCAGTTTTTAGTATCTTGTATGAAATTTTGATTAAAGCTATTAATTCTTGTTTTTAATTATTCTTCACTTTAATTATGTATTCAGCGCTTTCTTATTTTTGGTTTCTAAATCCTTTAAGAAAAAACAATTTTTCATAAGGAAAAAAAATGATAGTTAATTTGTGAAATTAAGCCTTAAAAACACATTTTTTATTTACACGCATTTTAAAAATTTTGAATCATTTCAAGGAAAAAAATAAACAAAAAATAAAAAAGTAATAAAATTGAAGATGAAGAGAAAACAAAAACTAATGTTTTTATGACTTTTTTAGCATAGTAAGTGTGCTTTTAAGTAATGTTTTCTCATTTCAGAGATTATAATCGAAACATTAAAAAAATTTAGATTACGATTCTAGCAAACGTCATAAATTCCTAACTGCAATGGTAAATTATAACTATTTTGAGTTTCATGTAAATGTATTTTGTGGCTGTTTTATTATTATTATTATTATAATGTTAGGAATGTTATTTATATGAAAATAACTAATTTCCGGTTTCAAAAGTATCTTTTATTGAAAAATTAATATATGTTTCATTTTTTTTTAATTCCTTTTTCATTTGGTGGAAGAAGCAATAACTTCTATCTCAATTCACTTCTAGCATAATACATCAAAGGTTTTTTAAATAATAATATTAGTTATATTCACAAACAAATAGCGAATATCTGTAATATTTAGTTATAACTAAGCGAACATCTTAAAATTAAATACATTAGCTTTTAATTTAAAACCAAAACAGCCAAATGTCTAATTTATTCCTTTTTTAAGTCTCTAAATTTGATAATATTTTTAGATAGTAGTAATTTGTTTTCTAATTGTTTTTAAAATAGAATTTCTAGAGAATTTTTTTTTATAAAAATGCATTTTTTTAAATGAATTTATTTTTTAATGTTTAAAAATATTTTTTAAATTATCATAAAGAGCAATTTTGATATTGAATAACGAAATAATTAGACTATGATAAGAAAACAATATTATTCCGTTAGTGTAATATTTTTTCTGCAACGAACATTATTGTCAGTTATATTCCATCAATTAAGATCGTTATCAGATGAATTATGCAAATGAAATAAATCAATCATACAGTAAAAAAATGAAAATTTCATTTGAATTACTCAAGTATCAATTCTTTTTACCGCGTTGATTATTCTTGGTATTATTATCATCAAAAGAAATTAAAATATTTCTTCATAATAATAAAGTTTTCTTTATAACATGTTAATTGATTGATTTTTGTATCTATTACTGCCATCAACAATAAGTTAAAAAAACTTTGGTGTTTTCTAATTTTTAGAAAACTTTACGGAGCTAAATTTGTATTTTAATCGAGATACATATACAGACCAACCTAAAGACCTCATCTCATAAATGTGATTTATTAAGAAGTCACCAGTTCGATTCCTGAGTTTGCTGCTATCTCTTCAATCTTCTCTCAATAGTTGCATAGTAACATTATATCCTGCGAATTTTCCTAGTCCATAGACTTTCGCGTGGCAGTTTTTAGCTTGAATGGGATCAAAACCATTAACATTTAATTATAAGTGAAAAATATATATTAAAAGGCTTTCGCAGTTCCTTATAATATTTGACATTATTCCTAAATGTCAAATATGTTCTTGATTTATATTTAACTATAAGCTATTTAACTATAAGCATTTATGCTTTTAATTGAGCAATTTAAAACACTTTCGGTTAAAAATCTGTAAATACTCAGGGATTAAAATAGTGAAAAAGCAGCGTGAAATGTACTTATTTTACTAATTTTAAATTAATTTGGAAGCATTTGAACTAAGATAAATTTTTTAAAAATATGTAAAAAATGAAAAATGTATTTAAACCTATCAAGGTTCTTTTAATAACAAAATATGATAATGGTTGGTAAATAAATACAAAATGATACATAGATTAATGAGAGTGTTATTCTTTTGCGGTAAAAAACATTTTTCATGCTTTCCAAGAAACGATAAGAATTTGCTTTATTCTTACACTTGAACTTTTAGTATTTGGTTTCAGTTTCATATCAAATGGTTATTTACTCTTACGTTTCTGAAGATCAAATATTTATAGTATTTTAGATGATTTTTGTTGAACTCTTAAAAATAGGCTTGGTGATTTTATTAGAAAAGACATGAAAAGGTGAATTCCAAATAAAACTATTGGATATGAAGCCACACTGTTAAAATTGTTGGAAATATGAAAAATTACAAGCACTTTGAACAATGCGGTTTTATATCCAATCCTATTTCCAATTTAATTATTTATATTATATGGTATGAACTTAAGTCTTTCTGTCATTAGATAAATATAGTTTATTTAAAATATATTATATTAAAAATATATTTTATTTAAATTATATTTATCTTATGATAAAAAAATTCTGTCGCATTTAAAAAGATAAAAGTTGATATTCAGGCTAATTTAGTCTACATGAAATTAATAAACTAATTTTGGATGTTTTCAGATATTTAAGATCTCGTCATTTGAAAATTTATAGCTAGTTTGGTTAGTTTTTGATTCGAAAAACAGTTTAATGAAGATTTTGAATAGCCAAATTATGAAAATATGTTTGTTACATTAATTCGAATTGAGCATTGTATATATTCAGGAGAGTCAGTGATATTTTGGACCACTTTTTATGTAGTATAGCTAATTTAACTGAACCTACATTTTAAAGTGGATTTCATACTATGCCAAAAACGGCTGTAGAAAGTTAATTATACCAAAAAAACACGAGATGAGTGAAGCTGAAAATGTACATTGTGGGCACAGGTGCCGTATAGTCCATGATTCCAAATTCTGAATTTTTTTTGGCGATGTAGAAAGGTTGCCAAGATTACGTATCATGACGTACAGGATGACGTAGGGTCACCAAAATAGAATTTTCTGTATAAGTCTAATAGATCTCCATATGTATGACGCAATAAAAAACGAGGTTGCCAAGTATATAAAAATATCCGCCAAAAAACCGCCAATCTCAGAATTTGGCATCATAAATTAATTACACGGCAGCTGTGCCACATTGTGTTCTGGGACACTGCTTTATTAAAGCATATCACACGGAGATTGTATCAGAATTCTGTGCCGATGATGTATTGTTGAAAGAAGAATCACCAAAGAATGGTAATAGTCTTAAATACTAATTTATATATTATGGCAGTAGTCTTAAATACTAATAAATGCGAAATAATTCATTACAAATACAAGCTTACAAATATTTAGAAAAAATGGTTGCTAAGAAAATGTGTCTCTCAAAAACATATAATATCACAAACGTCAAACGTCATTCATTTTACTATAACTCAGGTAACACAAATCTAGTTTTCAGTATAGAAATAGTTGCAATGTTTCTAAATATTGAATTCAAATCGGCCGAAAATACTCTCTTTATTCATTTAATATTTATAGATATTGAATTCCAATATTTAACATTGTTTAAAAAAAACTTGTCTCGCAAAGAATAACCATCTACTTATTAGTCTCCTAAGGAATTGAATTAAATAAAAACTTTGGAAAAAGAGAAGAATGTTGTTTATTTGGGGAAAATTCTATTCATTTGTCAATATCGTTTTGTAACGTATCTCGGAATTTAAGTGTAAAGTAAATAAGATGTTCTTATCATTTTTGCGTTGCCTCTGAATGAAGTGAGAATAAGTATGCAAATTAAGGTTTGAAGTGATTGACATACCACTTTGTCGAGGGTAGGAATATTAGTTATTATGAAAACAGGTTCACTGTGCACATTCATCAATCATAACTCGTGCAGTATCAAAGAGAAATGGACATGTCGAAGGAGATCGTTTCGTGTTGTTTGCTTTTTATGACTTCAAAATGGGCTTATCAGCAACTGCATTTAATATGTCAAGCTTTTGGGGATAGTAGTGTGAATGGTATGTACAGCAAGGCATTGGTTTCACAAATTCATGTCGGAAGATTGTGTGATGAAGTTGATGTTTGGCATTATGAGATGCCATCAATGGGCCAAGCGGTTACTGTGGACCTGTACCCGCAGCAATTGGAACCTGTACCTTAGGCTTTGCAACAGAAGGAGTCAACAATAATCAATCGTAAGAGTGTACTGTTCTTGACCAACAGTGCGAGGATGATGGGCAGAATGATTACCATATCATGTGGTGGCCAGGAATAACATACAGTGACTTGGTTGTGAGACTTTGTGACATCCTCCTTACTCAGCTGTCCTTGCACCTTCAGATTACTACTTATTTTATTCCCTAGACTATCATCTTCGTGGAAAATACTTCCCCAATGAAGCAGACTTGCGCCAAGCACTCACGGACTTCTTTGCGTCCAAAACCCCGAGTTTTACCGCAAGGGGATTACACAACTGAAGACACGTTGGCAGAAAGTGCTGAATACGATGGCGATTACTTTGAAGATTAACAATTGGCTTACATGTTTACCTTGTAATATTGAAAAGAAATGTGTTAACTTTAAAATCGTATTTCGATTGGAAGATGATAACATTCAGTGACATTTTAAAACTTGTCTTCATTTTAAGTACATTATATATCAATTCATATTAAGTACTCACCATAAACTTTTTTTTAAAAAAATTGATATCATCTAAAATCGCATTTTTAATTTTAAGAATTTTATGACTTACATAATTTTTGTTCATCGACATTAATTGATAAATTTTAACATGCTGCTTGAGAAATTCTCTCTCGCAAGATAACGTACCGTTTTAATTTACTTGCTGATTTAATTTGAAAATTGGATATAGTTTAACAAGGGATTAAATTAGGGTTTTTTATAAAATATTCAAACTTTCCACTTCCTTCCACAAGTGTGAAAAAAAAATGTTTGTGTTTGAGGAGAAGTAAAAACTTGGGTTTTCGTAAGATACCTACAGCTACAAGTGACCTTCGAATTCAATTGCTAATTTATGAGTGATCGTTCTTATTATCAAGACTGTTATTTGTTTCATATTTTGAACAATTACAAATTAAGCAGTTCTTTTTTTTGTGGAAAATTGGGATAGAAGCATCTTTTTTCTGCTTCTGTTGGTCAATCATTTTATTGAAAGAATGCATCTGTTCTTGCATGAATTATAAATTATACATTTTTCTATGAATAAAGCTCTATTACTCTACATTTTAAAACTCACTTTTCCAAACATTTATAATACAAAAGAAGTAATGTATTTTAATTGGAAAATTAATTTAATTGTAGAAAATTTTCATTTATCACATTTTCACGTTAAACGAAATTACGCAAAAGTATCATCGAAATTGTGCTGATAAACAGAACTTTTATTTGTCAAAACTGATGCGTTTGTATGACGAATTTACTTTTAAAACTTTTGAATTATAAATATTTTAAAACATCGAAAAATACTTTATTTCTCTATAAAACTGAGCTTGAAAAATTGAACATATAAAGTGAGAGAAAGGTAAACAGTGAGAAATGCATAAGCATTTAGATTTTTGACGAGTTTTGTATGACGATTTTACCAATTAATTTTTAGGTATTTGCTACTCGATTATCAATTTTACGTCATATATGAAAAAAAGTGTCACTAACTGTTCAAGAATATAGATTCAAAATTTCACTTTAAATTAAATGTCTTGAAAATATAAAAGAAAAAAGTAAAACTTTAAAAGAATTAGCAAGGAGAAACAAAACAAAGCTCAATTGAAATTAAGAGGAAAAAGATCGTATGTTATATAAGTGATTTAAAAGCAAATTTAAGATAAAAGGCGATAACTAAAGCAACTGCTGTATTTAAATGATTGCAAAAAGCTAAAAGATACCATAGTAGAAATATTAATGTATCAAACAACATAAAAATACCTAAGTTTACAAAATTAATATTGAAAAGTTGAAACACCATTTATATCAATTATTATATATTTCGCTTTAATAAGAACAATAGTGTTATAAACAAATGCTATTGAATTTCTGATACATTTGTTTCGAAACAAATAATGATTATTTGCAAGCAGAATTTTTGAAACACTTTGTAAGTGCTTTCGTTTTTAAGAATATGGAAAATAATAACATAATAAATACCTTATAACACGCAGCTATTATCTTCTCACTTTAAAAACACAATTATTATATTTATTCTCAAAATATAATTTAAGTGAAAATATTTAAATTGATTTAAATATATAAGCAAAATATTCTTTTCTTAAATGAAATTTAAAAATCTATAAATCTCTGTTCATAAATTTTAGTATGGTTTCAACTACTGCTTACAGCAATAAGGCATTCCTTTCAGAATTATTGAAGAAGTTTCGTCTCAAATCAAATAAACAATCCACTGTGTTCACCTTTCGTTTCTTCGCTAATTATAATCCAATCTTTAAATAAAAGAAGCAACAATTGTAGAGAAAATCTCAACATTTTCTTCTTTTTTAAAAGCGAAACACGGCTTTGTTAAATTAATAGTAAATTCAAGATACTCTGTATCAACTACGAAATAAAGAAATTTCCAGATTAAATACACATGGGTTTCTTTTCACAAAACATCGTAAATAAGAATTTCTTATCCTTACAATGTTTTCACCTTTTTTGAGTTTACTTTTATTTTGGAAGTGTTTCTTTTCACAGTTGTGTTTTGGCAATTGGTTTAAATTCATTCAACTTTCGTTGCTTTTTGAAACGCATTTAATTTTCATATGTAATTTTATATTAAAATCTAAGCAGCTTTATTTTTTAAGCAAATGCAAATTGCTTAAAAAAATGCACACAGAATTGCAATACAAAAATTATTCCTATATTTTTACCAAAAAAAAAAATTAGCCTGTGATTTTCTTTGCTTGTAATTAATTATTTATGCAAATACAACTATTCGAAATAATTTCATGTGTAAAATTTAATTTATACAATTTAAAAATTCTAAATTAAAATAATTTTTCACAATCAAATATTATACTGTTTAAAGAAATAATATTTAAACTATAAGTTTTATCATCTTTAATTCTCACTCATTACAAGTCTTCTTCTCATTTTTTAAAATGAATTATGTATCTTTTAAGAACTAATATTTATAGAAATTGCAATTTACAAAATAATTCTTAACACTTTTAAAGAAATCTTATGTTATACCATGAAATCATAAACTATTATTCTTGGAAACGAACATTTTTACTTTCCCATTGAATTTCAATTCTAAGTTTCACTCGATATGTTACAAAAATACAAATAAAATTGTACTAGATAAATTAACTATCATAAAATGTTAATTTTTTTTATTCTCAGAGAAATAAATTAACATACTTTTATACATAAAAAATTCATTCTTGTTAAATAACAAATAAATTAGCAATTAGGTAAGTAGATTTTTTAATTGCCAAGCGCATTTTTTTGAGCTTGTAATTGTATAGAGAAATAACTCTGCCGTGTTTATAATATAGCATCGAAATATAGTTTAAAATATGGAATTACAAGTCTGTAAAATGAATGTGTATAAACTCTTTATCTCCATTCGCTTTTGGTTATTTTCTTTAATTATATGTGCTTATTTTCTATGTAAGAATTAGTCAGACTTTTTTGTTTGTTAAAAATTTTGTTTCGTTGACAAACAAATTTTTTGTTGTCTCTTTAATAGTTTGATAAGTTTCATTCATTAAACGAGAATTTTTAAAAACCATTAAAACTTGCCAAGTGTACTGTTGATATTATTCAAATGTACATCTATAGTTTGATGGCACATCGTTATTTGTAATTTATCAGGAAAAATTTATTGGAAGTATCATTTATATTAAATTAAATTCTTAGTCACTAGTATTGATTAATTCACTATCAAATATTTAACAAGTAAATTACGATAATATATAATACTGTATTAGTTATTAAAATTAATTATCATGTTAACATTAAAGAGCAATACTAATATAGGAAAAATATAAAAAATTTGTCACCCGTTATGAAATAATTACTGTGGTTATTAAACCCGTGATTCAATAAATTTCTTCAAAATAATCTCTTATGTTTCTTAAACCAAATAAAATGAAAATGTTTTTAGAATCGGAAATTTAGACACGTATAAGAGTGCCACACACATCTTTTTGAAATCAGCAAATTAATCGAAGATACACCGATTAAAAATATACTCACACGTTTCATTGGTTATGAATTTTGTTTTGAAAATTCAATTTTATGCATCGGAAAAAACATATATTGTTTACTAATTAAGAGTATGATAATATTGTGAATATGAATAATAATTCAAAGACCAGAAAATCCAATCCGATTTTACATGAAGCTCGGTTATGAATGGTAATGCAAATTACTAGAGTTATTGATATATAAAAGTTACTTTGTCAGTAATGTTTTATTTATGAATTAAGCTGTCAGTCAAAATAAAATGAGAAAAGAGAGATGTAAAATGTAAACATTTCGTAAGCTGTTTTTCAATGTCTAATCAAAGTTCAGTTGCAGCAGATTATTGTGAAATGTTCTAATATTTACACATTTTTAAAAAGTTTGAAATTTAGCAATGACAAACATAAAAATAATCCCAAATAATTCAACATTATGTTATTCACCGATTAAAAGAAAAAGTAGAATGTAAAAATAAATGCATTAACAATGATTAATAGCTGATGATTTCATCTACAGTTCGATTTCCGTTGAATATCACGAAGGGTGGTGATAAGTTAGAAATATTGTAATTTAAACGTGCTGAACAGGACATTTTTATTAAGAATAATATCGTAAACTAGAAAATATAATTGAAATGTCACTGAGAAAAAAAAAAAGTAAAAAATTTGTAGTTCTAGAATTCTGCAAACTATCTAAATTTTATTTATTTGCGCCGCTGTGTACAACTTAAAATTATGTGTTTTTTTTATTTAAATTTTATAGTATTATGATTAATAAATTTAGGTATACTGTTGTAAGCAGCTTTAAGTAAGTAGATTTAAATAAGTAGCTTTATATAAAATTTTAGATATTGATGAATTCCAGAATTTTTATACTAAATTGGTTTTATAAATTATAGTGTTAATTAAAAAGAAATTCATTAATCCTATTTGTAGGTTCCTAGTTTTAATTTTTAAAACAGTGCACACGCATTTTGTACATTTATAATCGGATTTTAACAATTCCTATAATATAGCTTCAAACGAGGATTTCGAAAGAGACTGATTTCCAATTCTAATTTAACTTCTCGATTCTCACATTTTTTAGTAAGCTGTTATTTTATATCATTGGTGTTGATGGTTTTGTTTTCCTTTTCCAAATATTCAAAGACTAGTAATTAGGTATCAGCCTTCCATCCGGAAGGGTGGGATTCGATACTCAATGTCACCAAAGGCCAACCAAGTACATGCGATATACGTGCTTGTTAAATCTGTGGATTCGAAAGTCTTGTTGTCGGTCGTTGAGCAGTTACCATGGGTTTCAGTGGTCTGGAGAAATTTATTTCCCCTTCAGGTCAATGCCAAAATTAAGGAAGTAGATCCTTTGGTGCTGCCATCTATCGGAGGATTTGTAGAGTAAAAGTCGTACTTTTAACTTTATGGTGCTCTGATTAAGCGAAAGACTTAAACGACCCAGTTGACTTAACTTAAATTCGCATAAACAATGCATAGTGAGCTTGGATTGTCTAAGTCTCATTAGTAACGACAACAACAAATATTCAAAATTCATAGAATTCCAAATACTCAGAAATAAGCAATTTTCTAGGAATAAATTCTCTCTTAAACCATATTTTCAACAACGTTTCAAAATATTCTTGTTATGATAAATAATGTTTTGCCATATCTTTCACATGTTAAAAAACCAAGAGAATGTTTATAAACTCAGTCTCATTGCTGCTATATAAAATTGGTTGATAGCATAAGACGAAACCTATCTATAATTTTATGCATAGATATTATAAAAAATATTCATAAGTAAATTATATTCAAATAGTTATAAAAGAGACTATTATGCATGCAACATCCTCAATAAGGAGAAATGTTATGTGTTTATATTCCAGCTTAGTTTTCAGATAGCAATAAAAAAGAATTTGATGGTTGTAAAAACAATCGACTTTACTTCTACAATCAATTGAGAAGAAAGGGCATGTGCTTTTCAACCGAAAGTCATTTCGAGTGTCTCTTTCCTTGATTTACAATATTATTGGTTTAGAATCTACAGGATAGTTTATTTATTTTGAGGCTGAATGGTAAGCTTTTAATCACCGAAAAAAGTGTAGAAAACGGGAAATTTGAGATTTAGCCATCAAGTGCCTTTTTATTGTAGTTTTCTATAAATGAAAGCTAAATGTAAACTGGAATGCGCACTTTAAATGGAATCAGAGGCACTACTAGCATTCACGCTGAGTATGGGAATCGAACTCACGAATTGTTATACCGAGTTCTAAAGCTCTAATTCATTCACCTACAAGCTTGATATGGGAATTGAAGAATTTGTTGGTGACTTAAGAAATTTGACTGACAGTTATTTTGTTTCAAGGCACGTGCTTAACTGATGAATTTGGTACATTTTTTCTTTTTCGCTGAAGGAAAATCATATATATGCTAATCAATATTCAATTTCTCAATGCAATGAAAAACATTTATAATTCATGTTCCAAATAATAAATTCCTTAATAAACTACACATTTAGTTAGTGAATTACATTAATTTGAGTTAAAGTGTGGTTTCTTTTGAATGACTTTTTCTTTTTAATTTTTCATTTAAAACTGAGCAATTTTTATATCGTGAACTTTAAAACCCTTCATCAAATAACTGAGAATTAAAAATTACTTAAAATTATTTTATTTAGATAATTAGATACACTATTCATTAAATGATTCACTCATTTCTACTCATCATTTTTCTGGAGGATTTTTAATACAAATCTCACATCATTTAAGATTGGGTTCTAATTAAAATTTAAGTATTTAGTGTCTTAGTTTAGTTTATAAGGATTTTTTAATAAAATTAATTTTTATTTGAAATTTTTATTCATATATTTATATTAATCTCCTTAATTAAATCATAGAAATTGTACCAACCATATAAAAGGAAAACATCGGTAAAGCTATAATATTGATAATGAATATATTTAAAAAGATGCATCTTTATTTTAATTATTATATATAACACTTAAAACAAAAATTTATTTTTTTAGAAAAAAATATGTTTTTTAAGAGGATTATTTCAAAGGCTAAATATCATCTATCTTTGATTTCTCTAAGGTAAATAATATATTATTAAAAATCAGAAAAAAAAAACTTATTTACAAAGAAAACGGCTTAAAGAACGATGAAGCCATTTTTCAGAGATGCTTATTTATAATGAGGATGTTATTTACTTTCTTTCATCAATATCTAACTTCGATTTTTTTTTTACAAAAATTTCATAAATATCATATTATCAGTGCCTTTACAACACATTTATATAATTAATTTTTATTATTTTCCCCTTATTTAAAACCATGTGTATGAGTTAGTTAATGGAAGCGTTTTTGGAGTAAAAAAAGGTATAATTATCCTTAATTTGTCCAGATTACAATAAAAGGAATGTTTAATTGCTTCCAATTAAAAATGCTAAGTGGCAACAGTTCATAATTATTCCACCATAAGCAAAATATTGTCAATAATAACGAGTTACTCCGCTTTGATGTCTAAGCTCATTATAAAGCAAAAGAGAAGAGATCCTTATTTTATTTATCATTTCTAGCTTGCAGATTGGTTTGATTTAAAGTAAGCGAATACGAAGCTACACTTAATCATCTGCGGAGAAATGTCATTTGATCCACTCGCTTAACGGTTCAGCATTTCATTGTGGAAAACTGTGAAAGAGCAATATCAATATTTAATTATCCTTAAGAATTCCGATTCGTTATCAGATCTGATGGATTTATTATCTGGAGCTTAGATAGAAGTGATATATTTTACTTCTCCGTAGATGAATGTGCTTGAGAACAATGCGAATGAAAATCCCTCACGCGATATTATTACAGATTATCTTGCTGTGTAATAATCCTCATTTTTTTCAACCAGCTGTATATAGAAACAAATTAAAGTTATTAACTATAGGAAATTAATTAATTAAGAATATCAAATGAAAATAAATAATACACATAATAACCATATCTCTTTTTAAAAGAGACGAATTGAATTTCATGGGTATATTTTATATCATTGAAAATATCTCTGACACACTGCTAAAGAATATTTGGCATTGAATTGCAGTTGTATATATTTTTCATGTTCTTCTTTTTTTTAATGGATTCGATTTTATGGTAATATTTTGGTCAGGAGTATCTATTCATATTATTTTACATAACTGACCCAACAGTTATAAATTTAGGTATATGTGAAAATAGTTTCTAATAGTAGTTCACTTGATGTCCTTGTTGAATTGTAGAACGTAAACGTTCTCCAAAACATTCAAAACCAATCTAACAGCATTTAAGATGAGAATAGCCTCAAAGCGGTGAATTTTGTGTCTCAGTGCAAACAAACAAAAAATTTTAAATTATTTTTTAATTATATTAAGATTCTAAAATCTGAATTTTAATCTTTATTACTATACAATCAGATAGTAGTTTTATTCCAATATAAATTTATGTCTGTATTACAATAACAGATAATTGTTGTAAATCTGTGTTCATATTTTTACATCAAAGCATGTATTTCATAAATAATATACAAAAAATAAATGATGTCTTGCACAAATATTTGAATAAATGTGTGCATTTAGAATATTACCATGTAAATTTTAAAGATATTATGCTAAGATGTATATTTGCCTAATATATTAATAAAATCGGTTTAAAATATGTCTGTGTTATTCACAGAGAAAAAAGTAAACTGTAAAAAATGTTTCACTTTTAGTTTCAATGAACAAAACAAGGTATTACCGAAAATGTAATTATATTTTTTAATTCTCTGTTAAAAATAAATGGTGATATATTTTATGTGTATATATATATATATATATATATATATATATATATATATATATATATATATATATATATATATATATATATATATATATATATATATACACATAAAATATATTACCATTTATTTACCAATATATATATATATATATATATATATATATATATATAATGATTATCTTTTATTATTTAGAATTCTTTTATTGCATTTATTCTAAAATCGGGATTAGAACAGAAACACCAGTTTATGACAATTATATTGCATAGAAATGTATTGTTTTAAGTTGGATCCATCAAACTTCAAACAATATACTTTCAATAAAAACAATAAAATGGAAATAAATATCATGTAAGCTTTGAAGAGTTCTTGACATTTTTTGAAAAGATTTAAGTTTCATCCAAGTTATCTACATTTTTATCTTCCACCTTTTATACTTTTTTAAATGAATATGTTTTACTTTATTTCTTATTAAAAAGTAACGAATAAAACTTTCTTGCTAATCAACTTAGAAATTAAAGCACCGAAAAGGAAATATTTCTAATTTTTAAAATTCATTTTAAGGAGGAAAGATTATATTAATATGTAAGGAAAAAATATTGCATTCGTTTAATCTCCAGTCTTAGTTTAGCTTATTAATTTTCCATATTTATAGCTCATGACTGTGTAAGAACTTTTTGTGATATAATAATTCAATTACTTAATTAATTTATTAGGAAATTGAATTAATTAATGCGGAATAAAATGTTTGTTTTGCTTAACATATATAAAAATTTTCCCAGGTGTAAATGAGAAAATAAATTATTTGAAACTGTTTTGAGTTTAAAGTATTAAAATCTGTTTATCCTCTTAAGAAAACATATGATTTGCTTATTAATTAATAGCTTAGTAATTATTTATATGGAATTACAAAGCTATTAAGCTATAAGTGAGATGAAGCAGGGACATCCTCAGTTCTTTTTAGTTCAAGAAAATCAATCTATTTTGAAAATTTGAATACTTTATCTAAACTATGATATTTGTATCCTCAAGTGAAATGTGTAATTAATTTTAATTTTGAAAATAATTAATTTAATCAGTAGGTAAGTATTAATTCAAGCATGCAAGTTTTTTTATTAGTGCTAGGAAAATATATTCAATTAAGTGTTAAATTCAAATTTGGATAGCAGTCCTAATTAAGTGGTATTTTTGAGAAGTCTTTTTATTTTAATTAAAATAATTAAAGTATAACATTCAGTTTTTTTAAATTTAAGAAAGTTTATTAATTTAGTAACCGTTTTGAAAAATGCTTACAGAAAACTGCATTTTAAATTAAATTGAAAAAAATTAGTAGCAAAGATTTATTTCACAAGTTCATATTTTCACGTATCTTCATTGTTTGTGAAAGCATTATAAATCTTAAGTAATTTAGCTTTCTGTATAAAAATAATATTTATTATTAATATGTATTTGTGTTTATTATTAATACAACTAATTTATTATTAATATGTATTTGTGATAAAACATATTTGAATCTGTAATCCGATAACATAAATACTTTCTAATTTTATTCCATTTATTCTATCTATTAATGTTTTATTCATTTTGTTTTCAAAATAAATTTAAAAATATACGATTAAGATTATTTTCAAAAATAAAATACATATTAAGATTAGTTATGTTTTGATTCTCAGGTTATTTTTAAAAATAACATTCCAATATAAAATCACATTTTAACATTTATTAAAAATGATTTAATGCTGAAATTATGAAGTTTGGACAGATTAACATTTACTAATGCGTTTACATTTTACTATTAAATATAATACATACATAACAAGAATTTTATTTAAAAGAAGTCAAGAAAAAGGATGAATGAGTTCTTGAAAGGAAATGTTAGCTATTCCCTTAAAATACAACCACAAACTTCAGTATTTTTTTATACCTTTGTACCTTTATTTTTTATTTCAATTTTCTTTCCAAAACATTTTATTTTATTTTACTTTATTTCTTGGCATATTTTTTAAACTTTTTTACTTTTATTTTACAACCAAATAGCAAAAATGTCCGAAATAAAGTTACTGTTTTTCTCTCATTTGTTGAATTTTTACCGTCAATAAAATTCAAAAACCCCAAAATAAAAATAATAATATTTGATTCATGTTTTTTAAAGAGTACAAATAATTTAATAAAAGACTTTAAAAATACTCTTTTATTTGTCATCAGAGATTTTGATTCAAATAGGATCTTGTTTCTCTGTGAGTGCTAAATATGAATCATAATTCTTAGGAAACTTATCAACTAATAATTTTTTTAAAATATTTATCCAGTTACTCAATATAATTTTTCATTTATATCAAATTAAACATTTTATTTCAAAAAATTATTTAATTAAAAAGTTACGTCACATATATTTTCTGAAATTCTCTTACATGTTCCTAATATTAGCATCGTGAAACTTTCATAACATCTCAAACCAAAAAATTGTGTTGTATTACGCAACAAAAATACATTATGTTATTTAAATAATATAAAAATTAAATGTTTTTAATAATATGATGCATATAAATGTGTTATGTATTTAAGTATTCATTAAATTTTTATATTTCATTATATATACAAACTTTTTTCTGACATTCAATATTATTAAAGAAGAGGAAATGTAAGAAAAAGACACCTTATAATTCGATTGAATGACCTGTCTACCATATATTCAAATAAGAGATTGTTTTCGTCTTTATTTGATAAATATTATAGATATTAAGATGCTTTTAGAAAGTAAAAATTGCATGTATTTTCGAAATGCCAAGAAAATCGCTGAAATAGATAGTATATTTAAGGATAATCGAATGCCTACTGTAGCTTGAAACATGACATCTGCTTAAAGCCATTGATAAAACTCCATTGTTACGTTTAATATCATACATTGATTAATGAGCATTATAAGGTATAATCAGAAGTAATCGATACAACTTCTTGTTATTTATATTATTGTGTGGTTTCAGCAAACTAAATATACATTAATGTTAATAAAATATTAATCCGCCTTGGTAAATTTGTAATTGCAAAACTTTGGATAAATTATAATGATTATTACATGCGTAGTCTTTCAGTGTAACTTTATATGTTTATGGATAAAAATTTTATTCAAAGGAGTTTACATTTTCTTAGATAAAATATATTTCATATATATATAAATTAAAATTACTCTCATTCAATTTTTTGCTCTAAATTATAATTCAATAATAATATATTTAGAGTAAAGATAATTTAAATGAAAAAGACATCATAATTTATTAGAAAAAAATAATCTCATGCCCTACCCGTTTTATATTTAAGCAAAATATAGAATACTTTTTGGTTTCAATTAAATTTTACACTGAAACTCGTAGTAACAAATTTTCCTTCAGCATTTTCCATTTTTTCATTGTTAAAAAGTGTTAATAATTAATATTTAGATGTTGGAGCGATTTGAAAAGATGCATTTATAGAATAGTAAAAATTTATTAAATTTCTATTATAGCTTAAAGAATACATTAGAACTTCCTAAAAATACTCATTTTTTTTCGTTGTTATTTTACAATTTATTGTGTATAACCGAGAATTATCTTCATTTATTTCATTAAGAGATTTTCCTGTATCATTTTATGATGAAATTTTCATTTAAATTTTCCTGTATCATTTTAAAATTTCTGTATCATGAATGAAGCGTGCTAAGCAGCTATTTATGCTATAAAATGCATAGTATGTTGCAAATCATACCAAATTAAATATAGCACTATATAGCACTATAAAATGCATAATATGCTGCAAATCATATCAAATTAAATATAGCACAACTGGTACTTAATAAATGCATTTGTTTTAAATTTAAATGCTTGCGTGTCATTAAGCATCTAAAGTGTGATTCGTTTAATTACACCCTCCGGACATTGGCAAAACTAGATAATTGTGTTTCGGCTTATAATTACACCCAAAACGAAGCTTGGAATTAAATTGTCAAGTGTGTCATACATTTCCATATGGAAGATTTCATTTCTTCCGACTATAATTTTATTTATGTATTTTGAGTTCATTTAAATATTAATACTATATATTTGTATAACATGCATGCATTGTTATATTGTTTGTTTTCTGTGGTATAACATGTAAAATATGCTCAATATTTACGTTTAGTATATCTCTTTGTGAAAGAAAAGCTTTACATGTAAAATATATTTTGAAATTATTTAAATTTAGAAAGGCGAATCTAAGCCATCTGAAAAAAAGTAACTATTGTTTGTAACTTATTGTAATTTGTGTTAATGCAAATTAAAATTAAAACGAGTCCTTTATGAAAATAATTAATAGCTAGGGAAAAGATTTAATAATCAAATTACTTTTGATAGTTTATAATTTAGTAAAAACATTATTCTCAACCATTGGCTTACATATCAAATTTTTTTATTTACATAAATATTGTAAACACCATAACAACGTAATCGCATACGTATGCATATACAAGTTCAAAAGACAACTGGAATGTTCAAATGACAAATGGAGTGTTTGACTGCTTTACATGGTCATTAATACTTAAGAATTTACTTATGACTTTGATTAAAAAAAACATAAGATTTTAAATATGAAATTAAAAGTTTCTCCAAACTTTTTGTAAGATATTTAAAACAGAAAATTAAAAGCAAAAAAATTAAAACTTTACAAAAAAAATTATAATTCCTTGTGAGGATCCATTAGGAAAAGGCATTTTTATTTAGAGCTATGAAAAAAATTAATAGTCAGGGGAAGCATTAAGAGGTAGGACTCGCAGACAAATAAATTTAATAATAATTTGCAAAATGTCAGCATTTGAATTTATCTAAATTTAATACAACCTAAGAAATGAGCATCACCGTAGAAGAACATCAATATCGATTTTAGAATATTTATTATCGAATCAGAAAATTATTAAAGATTTTTTCCAAGAATAACTCATGAGGACAAATGGAAGAAATATTCTTGGAAATCTAATTTACTAAAGTAGAAAAGAACACAATAATACGGAAGCTGAGTTGGTTATAGATATTTGAGGATTTCATGTATATGCAGCTTATATAAATAAATGCAGGAAAAAAAAACTCCAATTATCTGTAACGATTGGGACCGAAAACCACTCAGATAATTAAAAATTCAGTTACTCAATTTTGTGGGAAAAATAGTCGATTTTGTTTAATTATTTTATGTTGAAAATGGAAGAGTAACAATATATTTTTAAAGAAAAAGAGTTAAATGAAACGACAACACTTTTACATATTAATGTACTTACAAGTGCTGTATATGTTGTTGTTACTAATGACATTTGGACAAGCCAAGCTCGCTATGCCTTGGCTATGCGAATTTAAGTCGATTGGGAGCGTCTTTCGTTTAATCAGAGCAGCATTAAGGTAAAAGTACGACTTTTGCTTTTCAAATTCTCCGATAGATGGCAGCACCAGATGATCTACTTTAATTCTGGCATTGATCTGAAGTGGGAGTAAATTTCTCCAGACCATTGCACCCATAGTAACTTCTCAAGTACTGTATATTAACACAGTATATATGTACAGTGCTGTAAATGGAAGTGATTGCTTGCTGAAACCTCGATGAGTAATCTGTTTCACTACTTTCATTCGTTTTTGAGCAGCTAAGTCGCACATCTGCATGTCAGCGTGAATTTGTCAGCATCACAGTCGATTTGAAGTTCCATTTATTTCAAAACAGTTTCAAAGTTTTCAAATCGTTCACTAGCTGATGCCTCAAATTAGGTATTTAGGTTATCTTCTTTTTCTTAGGTTTTCTTCTACTCGAGTCGTCTTCCTTTTTTTAGGTTTTCTTCTACTTGAGTCATCTTCATTTACAATAAGTTTACCACCATTTGTAATTTGAAATTCAAAATCTGACTCATAATCCATTCTTTACTATGCCTTTAGCACTAACTTCTGAACATCTAGGAATTTTCAAAAGAATGTTTTTCGAAATCCTAGAGATTGACACGTCTCTCTCTCATTCTCATCTTTTTCTCTCTCTTACCTTTTTTTTTTCTTAAGCTTTCTCCTTCTCTTCTTCATTTTGATTTATTTTTCTGAAATTCTGAAAGTGATTCGAATAAATGGAATTCACATAATTAGAGTTTTATGGCACAGGTTTTAACTGGGGCAGTTACATATAATCGTTTGAAAACTTATAGGTTGCTCGTGGCTGTTGCCAAAAGCGTTAAATAATAATAAATTTCCATATTTCTTGAAATTTCAACAATTTATTTAATATAAATTTGCTTTTCATTTGTAGTATGTTCTTTTTTAATATATAACACATCATATTCACTCATAAAAGGGTATGAAACATATGATTATGTTTAATATAAAATATTTCATCTACTTTGGATATTGAAGCAATTATAATATATATCTAAATATATAAATGAATATCATAATAAAAGTTCGAAGATGATAGACACAACATATATAGATATTCTATAATGGTATTCTTCTTTAAAAATATTAATTTTTGCTATTTTCTAATTACTTTAATATACACAGAAATTGACTATAATGTAGTTTAATTTATTATTTTATAAAATGGTGTCAAAATTCTTCAACTCAGATTCAATCTATTTTATTTATTTACCGCTTTATTGTTCAACATATTTTCATTTCCTAAAGAAATAATTAAATATCAAATTAAAATACCAAATTAATAAAATTTTCTATTATTCCAATATTATTAAAATAAAAAGAATAAATAATTTTCATGAAAATGAAAAGTAGCTCGTAAAGATGGCACTAAGAATAAACGTTTCTTCCCAAATATATAAAATTTAATTACGAAAATTGTTTTAGGTGGAATATCACGTTTCCAATGAATAAAATTTTTGTAAATTTAAAAAAAATAAAATATTTTGCAAAGAATCATTTCCAGGGAAAGCGTTTTTATATACCATTAACTCAACAAAGCCTAATTGACACCGCCTTGCTTCTAACCTCATCAGTAAAGTGGTTTTAATGGTCTAAAAAGTGTGATTTATTTTAAAGATTCAGCCTCAGTTTTCAGACTGAAAGAAAGCTCAACAAGTTCCTCGGGCTTATTCCAACATAATAAATTACAGTAGCTAAATGATTTTTTTATTTGCGCGAGTTCTTAACTATTAATTATAGGAAGGGCACTTTCATCCAAATTGCATAGAAAAAGAAAACCGTTTGTGAATCATACAATTAATTTTTTTTTCTTCTTAAAAAATGAGGGTGTAAAAAAGTGACGAGAAAAAAATCATTTAGAGTCACTTAATATAGATGAAACTTTTAATCTAAATTGGATAAAAGGAAAGTTGTTTTTATTGATTATTTTATATTGTATATGAGCTTAATAACATTTCGTTGATTTTGCAGGGAATTAAGTTTTTATGTTGTTTTTTGTTTCATAATATTCAGCAAAAATTGTAAATACTAAAATATTTATAAATTCAAAATAAACGTTTAAAAGAACGTTTTTTTATTTTATTCAGTTTCTGTATGTATTAATATTTGTTATTTTATTTATCGTTCTCAACGAATTTTAGTAACAGTTGCATTATCTCATGAAATATTTTTGAAAAATTACTAAAAGTTTATGGATATAATTTTCTCTAAATATTTCATTTTCAAATATTTATAATGTTACTACTGTTCATTTTTTTTATAATTTTGGTTTTCGAGACGAACACATAACAACATTTAATAACTGTGTTTAAAATGTAAACTTCTTATTAAATTAATTACTTGTGAAGATGAAGAAAAATTAAAACTTAAATTATTGAAAGACTTTTCATACTCAATATCACAGCAGCACATTGGCTTTATATTTAAAATATTCAGAAAAACTAACATTCTTTATTTAATTTAGAATTTTTAAGAGTATTTAATGCTTAAATTTATTAAAGAACAAATCTTAATATAAAAAATGCTCTATAAATTAATAAATTCAGAAGTTTTTCTTATCATAAATTTTTATACAATGATTTATCACACATTTGTTTTACGTTCTCTGTCTTTATTTTTCGTTTATTTGTTTTAAATAATTTAATTACTAAACACAATTTAATAAATTATGCTGTAGATATTGATAATATTATTATAAATTAATGAATTAAAAACAGAATAATTATTGCACAAGTTAAATGATAATTATTTAAAAAAAACAATTGAGCTTATATGTATATTAATTATTCAGAACTAAATACAAAGTATCCTTTTTTAATTGGACACATCCCACAGTCAAAATTTCTATCTGAAATTCTGTTATAGATTTATTTTGCATATTATCCTTTTTTTCTTTTTTTATCGAGCTTGTCGATTAGAATCAATTTGGAAAAATGAGAATCTCTGTTTGGGAAAAATATCATTCATTAACCGATTAAAATGTTAAAGTTATTGAAATGTTATTCTGAAATTACAGTTTGTTTCAGATAATCAATCGTTATCATCTTGCTTCTTCGAAATGCAAATCGAGTTCACTCTATACAAAAATAATAATTTTTAAACATGAAATTCTTAAAAAAGGATTGTTTTTTTCAAGAGGAAATATTCACAAGAAATACATAATAAATTATTATTGAAACAATAATAAATTATTTTCTGCATATAATATCTATTACAAATGTGCTTAGAAAACCTGAAAATTTTCCTCGTTTCTAAGTTGCGTACCTAAAATTTGAAAGAATCGCCTAGTAATGTAATTTTTTTTTCACGTAAAAAATACGGCAAAATGAAAAAAAATCATTTTAAAAGGCGTATTTAACATCAGCAACCGAGAATATAGAAATAATTTTAGCACAGATGCATATAACCCAGGATGCCAAATTCGGAGATAGGCGATTTTTTGGCGTATTTTCTTATGTATCTGGCAACCTCATTTTTATTACGTCATACATGTGGAGACCTATAAGAATTATGCAGAAAATTATGTTTTGGTATCCCTAGTATTTACGTCATCGTGTATTTCACGATACGTCATCTTGGCAGCATTTTTTCATCGCTAAAAAAATTCAGAATGTGGAATCATGGATAATATGGCACCTGTGCCATAATTTTATTCAAAAATATAAAAAACAAAGTATAATGTTTATTTAAAAAACTAAATTTTAGAACTGTATTATAATAATAGACACTAGTTCTATGCTATCATAAATGAGCATCCAATTATAATGAAACTGAAAA
Source organism: Latrodectus elegans (assembly GCA_030067965.1). Lineage (NCBI taxonomy): Eukaryota > Metazoa > Arthropoda > Arachnida > Araneae > Theridiidae > Latrodectus > Latrodectus elegans. The sequence goes on from CM057821.1 coordinate 26,985,249, forward strand.
TACTTTTTGCTCTTAATTTCAGAATGAAAATAAATTTGTTTCTTGAGAAGTATTAATCTCTTTTAATACCAAAGTAATTGTAGTTTTAACTTATTTCTAGTGCATGTTAAGTCAATTATCATTAACGAAAATAAATTAGAATCTCAATTTTCGAAGCATATTTATTACTAAATTCCGTGTAAATTCTATAGTTTAAAAAAAGTTCTGGATAAAAACATGAAAATATTGATTGAGATAAAAATGTAACAAACATTGTAATAAAAATGTCGGTGGAAATTTTCTGACACTGAGATTAGGAAATAATGGAGGAAATATAAATTTTAAGCCCTTTTAAATTTGCTCTTCTTCTTTATAGATAATTTATTACTTAGATATTGAAGTAGAAGACTTAGTTCAGTTATGCTTGCAAAAGGTTTTCCGGATATAAATTAAAGTTTTGTATTTGCAAGGGATACACTTTGTAGTGGTCAACCTTTATAAAAAAAGAATATTAATTCCTGTATTGTTGTTTATTTCAATAAAAAACTATAAATCCGACGTATTTTTTAGCTAATTATTGTAGTATAAAGGGTAAAATTCACATTACAGTTATTTTAATATTTCGAATATTAAAAATTATTTTAAGATAAAATTTAAAAAATATACAGTTTATTGTATGTAATTCAAATCACACTATTTTTATATATTTAACAGAATAGTGAAATAATTGGTATTTTTAATTGTTGTTGGCTTTGATCCTTGATTTTAATAAATCCAATTTTCAATCTATTCTTTAACTTAAAACTTATTTCAATTTTAATTTTAAGTAAAACTCACAAAACCAAAATTAAATTTTTAAATAATATAAAAATCTATTGTTAAGAAATAATTTAGTTTATTAAAATTATTAAATAATTCACCTAAATTAAAACCAAATCACTTTATACAGATGGGGTAGGAATATGAAAAAAAATTAAAAACAATTTATGTATAATAAATATAAAATTTTTTGGCACAGGTGCCGTATAATCCAGGATGCCAAATTCTGAGATTGGCGATTATTTGGCTGATTTTCTCATGTATCTTGTGACCTTGTTTTTGTTACGTCATATATATGGAGACCTATTAGAATTATACAGAAAATTCTATTTTGGTAACCCTAGTATTTACGTCATCGCGCACGTCACGATACGTCATCTTGGCACTATTTCTTCATCGCCAAAAAAATTCAGAGTTTGGAATCATTGAATATACCGCACATGTGCCAATTTTTTGTCAAACAATTTATGTTTTAAATTTCATTTGCCCTTTAGTCTATGTCAATTAAATTTAAACAGAGTTTCAATGTTCAGAGGAATAAAAATGTTTCCATTTTGTTCTTTAAGATCCAAAATACGATTAACACCTAAAGAGAGAAAGTTAATAAATCGAAACCGAAAGCGCAATTAAAAAAGTAACCCAAACATTTCAACAGGAATCTATACAGTCATTTGTAATTTATGAAGTGTGATATTTCGACTAACTTAATCAAATTAAATTTCCCCAAGACGAACTCTGTTGGCTGCAAAAGGTGTTAATGAGAACTCGCCATCTTGTGATACGTATATGAAACTAGAAATGAATTAAATTTGTCAAATCAATTTCGGTACGTTTTTGTGTTCTTGAAAAAGCGATCTGGCATATTTAATTTAATTGGTAACACCAGATACAAAGTTTGTGGTTTTATTCTTAATAAACTTGGTGAGACGAATGCATTTTCTTAATGACTGTCTTACTCAAAATTAACTATCAATGCCGAAAATGAAAGAAGCTATTAATTTAATAATTTACCGAATAGAATTTTGTATATTATTTTCCATTTTCTGTATTCATGTAAAGAATGGCATAAAACTCGACTTATTTACTATTTTGGACGGATTAATAATTGAATTGCTGTTATTAAAGATGAATTTGAAGAAATGAAGTACAGATAAATATATACGCTTTAAATTATGTTAACATTTTAGATTAGGGTAGGTTAGGTTACGATGAAAAGCTGTTTTGAAAATTGATGCTCATAGGCGTATAACTCGCATTAAGTTTTTTATTTTTATTTTTTACATTTTAAAACATTTTCTTGGAAATTTTCTTTTATCGCAATTACGGTACAGTTAGTTTCTGTTGTAATTTCTAAAATTGAACGCTATTGATTTAAATTTTTTCATACTCAAAATTATCAGAAATTCTAAAAGCAGGTAATCCACTCATTACAATATCAATTTAAATATCATATGATACCTCGTACTTCGTATTCAAAATATATTTTAATATTGAAAGATAGCTTAAAGCAAAAGAATTTTTTTCTTAATTGACATTCTTTTTGTCTTCATAATAAAAAAAAATACCGATTCAAGATTTTAACATTAGTTTTAATGCACTAAATTGAATTCTTTGTTAAAATGCAGTTCAAAATTTCCACTAATCCAGGTCGTTATAAATAATTTAGAACTGGAGAATATAAATTATTAGAAAATCTATCAAAATATTGTTTTTTTGATAAAGAGAAAATTTTGATGAATCAATATATTGATATACCAGACAAAATTGACGTTGACAAAATGGACATGGGATAAATCAACATTGGTTTCAAAGTTTAAGAATATAATTTATTTTCGCATGCTTTTGTCATTTTTTTTAAAATTTTAAATTACCATTTGCAGACGATGGTACAAAATTTGAAAGTTTAAAAATTGTTTCTTGATCAGATGTATTACTTCGCCCAATTTCTTTTTTTAATTTATCGCTAAGAATTACAGTGTATAATGTATATCTAATAATAAAATTGAAATCGTAAGATCTCTGTTTTTTCATATGAATTTGTCACAGATACTCACCAATGCATTCTTTAAAAATTGCAATTTGCCTCAAAAAGAAATTACTTCCATTTATGATATAAGTGATTTTACATTTAGCTGTTGTGTTTGTTTTTCCAGATTTACTGCTTAAACATATTTGTGGTATTAGTTTAAAAAAGAAATTATATAATGTATCTCTTTTCAGAACTATGAACTTCAATTTTTTTATTTAACATACTTTTAAAATATTTTCAATGTTTAACCAATGATGATATTGCTATTCTTATTACGTCTTCGAAATATATCAGGATTTAAAAAATATTAAGATTTGGACACAAGCCATCTTTACACCTAAATATTAATTTTCCACGATGAAATAAACGCTGAAATATTTTATTGAAATTTTCCAAATCATATTCTCGAAGGAAATGCAATTTTAAAATGCAATCTCTAAATTTGGGAGAAATGCTTTCAAATGGAAAATCACTAATGTGTTCTTTTATTTCATCAGTTAAGAAAAAAAAACTGGTTTTCTGCCTGCATTACTTCCATTTCAATCAAATGACTGATGAGGTTTCTTTTTTTTTCTTTCAATTCGAATTACCATTTCATTAATTTTCCATTTTGGATGGTTACCTAATATTTTGCACGTTAAAATTAAAGGCTCACCTCAAAAAAAATGTTAAACAAATTTCAGTAAAATATTGATCTGGAACCAAAAATGTAAAACAAAATGTTTGCTTTTGAAAATCTTACGAAAATTTGTAATTTTACGCTTGTTTGTGGTACCTTTTACATTAGACTTTTCCATTTCATAATTAAAAGAAGTATTTTTGTAAGAATTGATTCTTTTACATAACAAAACCTCTATTCCACTGGTTTGTTCAAGAAATTCCAAAAATAGGTGGATTATCATAAAATTAATCTTAAATTTCAGAAATTCTTTTTGAAGTAAGATGAGTAAAGAATACACACAATTACAGTATATGAAATCCGATTAATAAAAACCGATTCGATGATTTTCACATAAAAAGCAAGACAATTTAGTTATTATTATCGATTTATCTCTAATAAACGTTCGCGATATAAACCTAATGATTTCTCTCCATCGACAATATGATTAACTTCATGTGAACATTATGTGTATCTAAACATGAATGGAAATCGAAATCTTAATCTGAATATTAGCATTTGTGATTAGTTTCGACTTTGGCCTCACACACACATTGTAGTAAATTGTGTATGCATTCTGAAAATATCAAAATTTATTCCGGAAACAGTATTTCACAAATTTGGCTTAACAATGTCGATGTTAGCACAATTCCACATAAATTGCTGGTGATGTCTTATGACCCAACTCGGCTTCTAACAGTGCTTATACTTTAATACTTATTTTCTTCTGATATATATATATATATATATATATATATATATATATATATATATATATATATATATATAAAAGTTAATCAATTCATTTACAACCTTTTCCCACTCTTTGGACCCATTTTTTGATGCCGTTCCCACAAAAATCACTTGGTTTGGTGTCAACGAAGTTATTGAGCCAATTTTCAAGGACCTCTTTGTTATCGAAGGTAACGCCCTTCACATGGTTTGACAAGGAGCGGAAAAGATGGTAATCGTTCAGTGCAAGGTCCGGAGAATAAGGCTGATGCTGAAGGACCTCCCATTCGAGCTCTTGGAGTTCCGACTTTGGCGATTTGTGCAACATAGTGCCTGGCGTTGTCGTGAAGAAGTATGGTTTGACCATATCGAGCCTGTCTTTTCAGTCGAAAATCTTCATTCACACGATGTAGCTGGGAAATGTAGAGCTTCTTGTTGACTGTGGCATTCTTTTCGAGTATTTCCCAGTGAACCAAGAGGTCCTTAAAGACTGGCTCAGCAACTTCAATAACACCAATCAATGATTTGCGACAACATGTATAAATTTCCTCTGTACTTTTGCGTAATCTTTGTAAAATAGAGAAATCAACATGAAAATTAAGTCTATTTTATCGCATGAATATTTTTCTTAAATCTATGAAAAATTAGGAAAATATTTTAAGAAACTATTTCTTCTCCTTCATTCTTCGTGATTTTCAAAAGCAATACACTTTTTGGTTTTGCGAAATTTTCGTTATTATTTTTTAAATTCTGTACAATAATCAAGATTATTCCTATACGCATTGAATTATTTGATTTTGCTTCAGAATAAAAGAAGTCAAGAATATTTTTGTTGACTTGTAGAATAATAATGTCGATTAATCTCAATAATATAAATTTAAAATGAAAATGTTTACTTCATCAAATCAAAATTAAAGCTTTAATATTTTAGAAAAAAATATTATATTTTGAAAAACATTTAACAAGAATTTTACAAAAATAACAGCAATCAGCTGGAAAACTATTAATTTTAATGATTGAATACTTTACATTTTGAATATTAATTCTGAATTTTCTAAAATCATCTTTTTGAAAATAAATTAATTTTTGAAAAATGGTTATATTATCATTTATACTTTTACAAAACTATTTATTATGCTAAAAACTATGATTAGATAAGGCAACACTAAAAAAAAGTATTTGAAAAAACTTCTAAATCGATCAGTGATATAATAAAATAATTTTGGATGACGTTTACTAAGATAACACATCGTTTATTTATCAAGATAAATGTTTAATTCGAAGAAAAAATATAAAATATAAATGTTATCATAAGTTAAAAATAAAGGAAATTTATTATTTCTATGTATTTTGGTAGATGCATACAAAAAAAAATTTAAAGGCATAAACAAATTCTATATAAATTGTAAAATAGTGACATTCAAAATATTCGCATTTATAATTCAGGAGGCAATACTATAAATTCTATAAGTGTGCGCCTTCAAAAGTAAATTCTATCACCTCTCAAAGCAAAGTTTTAAAATAAATTCTTTATTTTGATGTATGTAAGTCAAATGTCTTTTTCACAAATTTCCTTTTTTGAGTTATTCTGTGGGCAGAATTCTCTGCTATGTAAGTATATTTTTGATTTATTCTATATTACCTGATTTCACGGATTATCAAATATATTCTTTTCCATATAACAAAAGCACTTCATTTGTAAAGAAATCCAAAAGCCATCTTTTAAGAAATTCTAAATGTAACCTCTTCTTTTTTTTCGAACAAAATAAATCTGCATGTGAGAAAAAAAAAGCTGTGAACGTTTTCCTGGCATTAAAATTTCAAAATGGTTTATTAAGTTATTTTATGTGATAAGCCATAAGATTGACTCGTGAAAAGGTTTTTGTGTTTAGTGGAAAGGTTCTAAATGGAATTACATTCAATGGTAAGAAAAACTTTTTAGATAATACATTTTCCATTCACATAAAATTCAATTCAAATAAGTTTAAAATCATATTTTAAATATTTTTTATATATGCTTAGATTTATTTTGGGACTCCAAAATATGAGTAAGAAAGTAAGAGATGAAATATAGGAAAATGAAACACCTACTTTCATTTATTTTAATTCACTTTTCATTAAATCATTAATTTTATCATAATTGCTTTCAATTGAGAAATATAATTTTAATATAATGTAAATAATTTCGGAAATTTTATTTAAATAAAATTTGTATTTATTGCACTTGATTTTGTTTTCCAGAATAAATAAAAATTTTAATATTTATATCAATATTAAATATTACTTTCGCATTAATAAAAAAATCAATGTATTGCTTACGGATATTAATTAATATTATAGACCTGAAAAATAGTGTAGGTTTGAAACATGTAAGGTATAAAAATAACTGCTTTAATAGTCAAATCGAAATTACTTTTGAAAAAGTTCTTATCTTATAAAATAATATCTATAAATACTTCATGAAATGATGATTGAAAACATGATTATCACTATTTTTATTTACAGTATTCTTTACTATGACCAAATATCTACTGAACTTTTTAAAATTGAAAAGTTATTCATTAAAAGGTACAAAAAATGGCCTTTATAGATTTATATATTCGTTTACATAATTGTGAAAAGATTAAAAAAATTCAAAGTTAACTTCATATGAGAAAACAATTATAACTTTTATGTGCTTGACTTTCCGATTATGTCGCAGCTGCTGCAAAATCCAACAAGCTAATCCCAATTCTCCCTCGAGGAAACTAAGAATTTTTAATCCGAGATTGATTAAATTCGGTGAGAGGTTGCCATTTTCGGAAACAAATTTATAATCATAGAATAAACTTTTCCAGGATGTTTCCTGTGTTGAAGATTTCATTCCCGACATTTGAATAACTTTTCGAAATTCTGCAGAATGCGATTTGCTAGCTTCTTCTCTAAAGCTCTACAAAGATTACGAGGGAGGAAAATGCAGATTCTCAAAATAAGCTAATGCTTTTGTTCGCGTTTTAATTTCATTATGAAATTAGACATCTATACAAATTTATTATAATTTTCCGAGAAATATTATTAAAATTTGCTACTAAAAATTTAGTTGTAACTTTACCGTGAACAGTCTTGAAGAAGCTGTAATTTATGGATTAATTTGCTGACACAAGATAAATTGTCGTTGAGTGTTATTAATTAGGATTAGTATTTACATGAAAATATAATTTATATAATTTCTAAAAATAACATATTTTAATAAAATATTTAATTTATATCGCCAACGTAATTTATCGAACAAATTACGAGAAATTTTCAAAAAGTATTTTTTATATAATTTCAAACTTTATGCTATAAAATATTCAAATTTCATTATATAATGATTCACATTTTAAAATTTTAACGAATATACTACATTTACGACGACCGGAGATTCAGATTTAGAACTTTCGCTCTATTTTATTAACAATATAATAAAACGTTTGTATTATTTATTAGACACAAAATGATTTTTGCCGTCATTCCCTTTTAAGAAATTCTACCTAAAATATTTATTTTTGGTGTTCTATGTATTCACGTTAAAAATGCCTTTAAACTTTTTCCGAAAAAAATATTTTAAAGGAATTTAAACAACTGTAATACAACTAAAAATATAAATGAAATTTTATTTTAAAGACCCCTGAACATTTTTTAGGAAAATATTACATCATTTCACAACAAAAGTACATTAATTTAAGAAATAAGATTACAATGAATTTATTCATGGAAGAGTTTTATTTTAATAGCAATAATATATTTTAAATCTTTCGTTCTACATGATAATTTAGCAGTTAATTTTTCCGTATATTATGCAAGAATCAAAAACTGTGTTTAAATATTTAAATTTAAGCACTTAAAATGACAGCATTTATTAATTTGAAATAACACTATTAAAAAAATCAGATATGCTTATAGTTGTAGATGGTTCGTTAATAAGAATTAGATAATGTCTGTTTAAACATCAACATAAAAATAGTATGTCATAAATCATTGTTATGATAGTCACGGCATTATCATAGCTAGATATATAAAATATATTTTTATGGAATATATTAAAATCAATGACAGATTCTAAAATTTATATATGAAAACAGTGACTATATATATATATATATATATATATATATATATATATATATATATATATATATATATATATATATCAGTCAAAAATTTTAAAATAAAAAGTATTATACTAAGTTTGTTTACAATTAACTTGTGTGCAACACAATAAATGCAACTAATATTTTCTCTCTCTCTCTCTCTCTCTCCATTTAAATAAAATATATTAAACGAAATTTGCTTTTAAATTTTTGAAAGCATTTCTTAAATAATAAGTATTTATTATTGTATAAATGTTTGTATTCTCTCCGTGAATTATATTTTCATCAACTAATATTTGTGTTGATATATATAAAATAAAAACTAAATTTTTATTCCATATGAAAACGATAATGAATTTCGAATATTTGTCTAAGTATTAGGGAAAGCAAGAATTTAGAAATTTCTGTCATACTAAAACAACAAAAGCAGAATTTAATTACGAATTGTAATCACTTTGCAAATTAAATTTAGAATTTGCAATCCTATTTATGTGAGATAATGAAAATTTGTAAAAAAAGATATTTGTCATTCATGTTAAATATTACACCTAAATTAATGTAAATCGGCCATATGAGAAATTACCGTTAGCTTAAATGCATTATAAAAATAATACCCATGAAATAAATATCGCTATTGTTCAATAATAAATTTTCGTAAGAAATGCATTATTTTTATTAATTGGCGTTTAAGTAATCATGTAATAATTGATGTTAATATAATTTTGTACTATTTTAGAATATTTGCCTCAGTAATTCCCTCCGCTTTTGTAATAGATTTAAATCAAAATCATAACAATTGTTTTTTTTTGTATTTTTTATGTGTGAACTGAAAACAAACCATAAAAAATATTTAATATTTTTATATTATTTCTATATACTTTATTTTCATTTACATTCATTTCATCTTCGAATTTCATTTCTAAGGAATAGTTAAAAACGAAAATAAATAGTTCCTCCATGCGTTTGAAATTCGAAATATTACAGTTTTTTCAGTTAGACTTTGAGCATTAATAATGAATGTTTAATGTACACTTTATCTATATTTCGGAAAAATTTGAAGGAAAACTCGCTCAATATTCTATGAAAATATGCTTAAAAACAAATTTATTTGCTTTACAGGGAAATTGCCCAGGAATCTCACGTCAGACTCTTACTTTTCTGAAGAGAAATTACTATGCAACCTTCAAAGACTAGGATGGTGAAAATCAGTCAAAAAAAGAAATGAAATTGCATTTATAAATCTTAAATCAAAAGCAAACTTCTAAACTACACATCCAATACTTCCATTTATTTTTCATATCTTTATCTTATTGATTATGTTATGTTTGTTTCCTAAACATTGCTCGGCATTATGAATGAGACTGTAATTTCCGAACGATATTTGAAAAAAAAAATGGTCATTGCGAGGGAAATTTCTACGGAATTGCTGCGTTTTGATTAGTGGTTCTACAGATCATAATTTATAAACAGATGATAAGATCATTTGCAATTTTTTGCAGTTGAATTTTCTTTTTATCTGAATTATAAATTTTTTTTCTGCTTTCTTTGAATTAAAATTTTAGATTATTTCGGTAAAAAAAAAATCACTAAAAAGTTCTTTTCTTTTCCTTCTCTAAGTTTGCTGATAAGTGAAAGCAATGCCATAAAAAATAAGAAAAATTTATTATACAACTTTTAGATTGAAATAAAAGAATTGGAAAAGTAGTTTCTCTGTTAACTTGTTTTAATGGGTAAATATTTAATAATACTTTTTGAAATAAATGCTATATTCTGTAGTATAGTTTGAAAGAATTTCAAACTATAAGTGACACTGAAATAAATGTTTAAACATATATTTTACAAAAAGGACTTTAAGATCATTGGATGTTGAAAAAACTTTGTCAATAAAACTAGAACAAAGTGAAAAAATAACAAATTGAATTGTAGTACTTTCCTTTTAAAAAAAACATAAAATCTAGAGTTTAAGACCTATATAAATTGAATTTTTAAGACACAAAAATTTCTTTGTAAATGAATAAAAGTATTAATTGATAATTAAATATTTAAATATAATTGAATTTTTGGGAACTTAATAAACACATATATATTTCTAAATTTGATATTACAAGTAATTAAATATATTTCTTTAGTGAGAAACATTGTGTTGCATTTCGTTAATATTCATAGAACTTTTCTTAAAATATTTGATACTTAACTTTAATGATTTTATGAAAGCTTAATTTTAAACGTTAAGAATTAAAAATTAATTATTTCTTGTCCTTAAATTCCTAAACGTATATTCGCAGTGATTGCTTTCAGATAATTAGTTATATGAAAACTTATATTATGACACAAATCACTTGTATTAATATAAAGTACTTTTCAAATTCCAAACAGTAGAAGTGTTTACAAAAGAAACTATATAATGTTTAAAATACTGGAAATAATTTAAGCTTAAATTTCGTCACAGAGATTAAACAGTCGTCATTTCCTTTTCTATCGTTTCAAGGCATTATTTAGTGTTGCCGTTAATTAAGTTTCATAAACTCTCAGGTTGCTGAAATAGTAAAGCAATTAATTTAATTGAAAATAACATTTGTATTCAGATGAAATTGTAAACTTAGCACTTAATATATATCTAACTCAACTAATTTCAGTTATTAAATGCCTATGAGAGTTAAAAATATTCCATCGAGAGAAATGAACCAAATAGAATTAGTATTACTTTAACTGATACAAACTTTCAATATTTAATTAAGAAAAATACTTTAAAATACAATGAAAATGGGCATTTTGTTGAACTGATGTATGTATGCGTTTATTAATAAATTTACCTGTACATATTATATTGTATTCATTTATAATTAAATTGCAAATATTCTTGCTTAATCATGAGGCAAAATTCTAATTAAATGAATTAATTAGTATGTTGAAAATTATATTTTGTTTTACAAAATACTTTCAATTTTAGAGTGAGATAATATTTGATGCAGTAGTTTCAAATGTTAATTGTTTTATTAAATGTATCCGTAAGTGTAATGTTATTGGCAGAATACAAATGCTACATTTTTAATTATTTATCTACGTTATCATTATAGGATAACAAAAAGTTGTTACTGCTTTTAAATATTATAATTTAAAAATACCTGAATTATTATTAAAACTTTAAAAAAAATCATTGTTGAAAATTATTTTTCTTAAAAAATCTTTGTCCTCACCTCAATTTTTTTGCAAAAATGAGCGCATTGTTTCACAAAGTATAATTTTAGTTACAAATCAAAATGAAATATACTGACATTTTTTACGATAATTTTTGATTGTATAGAAATATATATATAGCTTCTCACAAAAATATTCGACTTAATAAAATAATATGGTGATGGACTAAAATGTAAATATTTTAATTATTTCTATCATTTCAGTGTACACAAGACGTCTATCTTGAGGTATATTAAAATATATTCAGTGACGACATAAATAGTTACGAATTCAGGAGTCATAATTTATTGTTTTTCTTAAGACTTAGCTCAACAGATTTTTATAAAAAATTACTGTAACAAATCTCTACAGTAAATCATATGTATCTTTGCCTATGTAATAAATAAGTTTATATAAAAATCTATTTAGGTTACATATATATATCATTATTCATTAATTTTTTTATTTCCGATTTTGGAAATACAATTGTATATTTCAATTTAGGCAGCTTACCTAGGGGGGGGGGGCTAATTCCGAGAATCTTCTGCTTGTTTCCCGCTTCTAAATTACGAAACCCCATCCAATTTTAGGGCAACGACGGCACATCCACTGGTTACCCCCGTTATAAGTTGCCATTACTTCTGCCCCTTATAATGCTGATTAGTATTGGAAATAGAGAATTAGACAGCCGCAAATCGATTGAATTAATCTTGTAATTGTTGAATTATTACGAAATTCATAAGTGGTATATTTTTTAAAAAAACTGTTTAACTGGAATTAGAATGATAGGAAAAATAAAATTACAAAACAAAAACTAATTTTTTGGAGAAAAAATTTTTAATTTTCTTTTAAAAAATTATCTTTTTATAAATAATAATAAAAATTATTTAAGATATCTATTTAAAAATGGAGAAAATATATATATCTTTAAATATTCTTCGATGTTTTATTATTAAGTGTAAACTTAATCTCTCATTAGTTGATATACTTTCTGAAGGTAACGAAGTTTTCCACTTTTTTTCTTAACCAATATAATTCCTATATGGTTATTTTTAATAAAATATGCGGATACAGATTCACTAAATGAATTATGTTTACCAAAACAGAAGTTGAAATACCCGTTGCTACTGAAAAATTCCCGGCACAGGTGCCGTATAACCCATGATTCGAAGTTCTGAATTTTTTGGCGATGAAGAAATGTTGCCAAGATGACGTATCGTGACGTGCGTTATGACGTAAATACTAAGGTTTACAAAATAGAATTTCCTGCATAATTCTTATAGGTCTCCATATGTATGACGTAATAAAAACGAGGTTTCCAGATACATAAGAAAATCCGCCAACAAATCGCCAATCTCAGAATTTGGAATCATGAATTATACGGCACCACTGCCAAATTCCCATTTGTCTTTTTTTCAATAAGATAAACATAAATGAAACACGTTCATACAAAATCATGTTCACCAAGTTTTTCAAATGAATGGAAAGTTCAATCTAAATTTAAACATAGATCCCACAATCTTTTTTTTCGGCAAATATCCACCTACTCTCTCCTACTCTTCTTAAATGTCGTCTGCTGGCAAAAATAAGTATTTACTATTTTTTATTTACTCTTAACTGCTGTGTAAATCCAACCGCGTGAGAAATATCAACCTAGGTATATCTGTCTTTTCTTCGCCAATTAGGAACCACCATGCTAGTAGGACTTAGGTAGCTTCAGAAATTACAAACTAATATCTTTCTGTTGTGTTTACGTAGAAGTTAAGAAGGTAAAGAGACAATTCAGAGCCCTGCCTTTTCACTTGATCATAATACGTAGTTGATGTAATCGTTATTCTGAAGCTGTTACATGAAACCGTTACCCAGTTAATGAATACAATTACTTGTTATCTGAATTTTTAATTCATTGAAAGGAATTAAATGTCATTTTGTTTGTTTAATAGTTACATACAGGTTAACTTATGATATAAAAGTTCTGGGGGTAATATAACTCTAATTTTATAAAATACAGAATCTTATATTAATTTGCAATTTTTTCTATAAATATTTTCATATCTACTAATCGATTTCAAAATATCAATTGTATTCTCAGATTCAATATGCACACGAACAATAATTTTGTTTCACTGAAAAATAACTCAGTTCACTAAATTTGAAATGTGAAAATAAGAGAGTAATTTAATAATTAAAAATAATTTGTTTTAATGACAATTTGTATGTAGTTTTAACTTATGATTACTAAGAATTATTGTTATAATTATATTCTAAAAGTAATCTAGATTGTTTTTTTTTCTTTATTACCGAATGCATTTATAAAATTATTTTTTTATTTCTTTCATTATTTACATAAATTGAAATATCCTTTAATTAAAGATGCAATGTAATAATTTTTTCTTTGTATGCAAAAATCCTGTTCTTAAATATTTAAATTTTTATTGCAATTTTGTTTATGTGTATAATAATTTTTATTTTGCTAATTTATTTTTTTACGATTTATGCAAGTACTTAACATTAGGTTCAATTAGTTATGCAAAATTCTGGTATGAATTTTTTTGGAATAAGAAAATATTATATTAATTTTCCATAAAATATGTTTTTATATGTAAATAGAAATTTCATTGCGAAGAAAATTTGAGAAATTCTTTTTTGAACTTTATTTTAAATCTACTCTGTTATTTTCTAAAATATTACTATAAACTATATATTGTATCGTATGCTAAAATGTTTATAAATGTAATTCAAATTTTCAAAAATTAATTATACAAACGTAAAGTTGCTATGTAGAATATTTCTTGAAGACATAGCTGAATAAGGGTTAATAATGTAATGGATGTATTCTGAAATTGTATAAAACAGGAGAGTGAATGGAAAATATATTAAAATTTAATAAAATTGAAATTTCTTCAATTCCTTTAAAAATTATTTTATCATGCCTGTCCTTTTATGCTCAATTTAATTTTGAGAGCTCTAAAAAGGAAATAATTATGTTACTGAAAATATTCGCTCGGAAAACGAATTTAATTTTAATATGATAGTCACGATACTTATACATAAATATCAAAATATAAAAAAAAAATTTCAATTTAATCAATGTTGAAAATTGTTATGTTTGAGAAAATAATTTTAAATTTGACATGTAAATGAAATGTTTTTGTTATAATTCTAATATGAAATGTAAATTTCAAGTTCTTATGATATCCTTAGTTAGGATTATATAAATGAAATGCTAGATATAAGTACTGAACTTTTAAATTTCGTTAAATTAATATAAAACATGCTAAAAAAGGTAACTATTACATTGTGTAAAATTATTCTTAGAAATGACAAAAGGGGTAAGTATTGTTTTGAACATTTTATGAATTATAATTCCATTTACAATTTGAACACTTCTTATTCATCATAAAAATGAGAACTAGATTTACGAGTAAAAAAAACCTGTGATCTGTAACCCTAAGAAAAAATTGTACTTTAAATTACTTCTTGAATAAGAAAAAAAGACTTGATACATTTAAAGGAAAAATATTTCTTATAATTAATAAAATTAATAGAGCAGTTTACTGTGTGTACTTAAGAATTTTGATCTTTATATCAGCCATTATTATTTATTTCGAAAAGCTTGCATGGTCTTAGTTAGGAACTATAAGAAGTTTGACGAAAGCTATTGTTCTAATTCTAGTAAACGAGGTAAATATTCTTTACCTGTTACATTTCGCATATTGCTAAGAGTTCAATAATAACTCAAATCATAATTTCACAACTGAAAATTATTAATTTACATAGTAAAATATTTCAATAGTTTAGAAATAGAAAATAACCAAGATAAACCCCTATAACAATAACATTGATATATTATAAAGTTTCCTTCTTGATTTTGTGACTTTGCAAAACATGTTTAATAACTTTAAGCCCTTCATTTAGAACTGTCACTATAATTTAATTGCTATTCATTATAGAGATACAAAAATTCTATGTGAAACACACACTTTTAAATTTAAATCAGAGACTTTTATTCTCAATTTGAAAATTATTGTGTGTTTGTTGAGATTTAGTCCCTCTCACAACACAAACTAATTCCCAATTACTAAGCAAAAAAGCACTAAATAAACAGTTCTTTCTTAGATCTCTATTTATCTAGCATCTACCAGAAATTTACTTGAGAAATTTTCTGCCTCCCACATGCACAAAGGAGTCATTTTAAATGACAGCTGGTTTATGAATCATATTCGCATGATTGCCTAGGACATAAATTATAGTTGAAGGCGTTATTTTGCTGCATTTTTTACAAGAAACATCAACACTTCCTTCTGAAGCTATAACCCCATCCATTTTCTTCACTTTGTATAAACTTGGAGAGAGAACAGCTTCTATTTATTATTAATTCTTCCAAACAAAAAAGAATCTTGACTATGACGGATATTCATGGCTTGTCATGAGATTATCGCGTCAAATTACACAGGTTATTGCGACTTTAAAAAAATTGTACAAAGATTACAACTTCTTTGATAATATTTTTAATATATCCACTACTGAAAATAATTTCAAAACAAAAATTCTCACTCTCAATAAGTTAAATATAAGGCTTTGAATTTATATCTTGTAATCATTAGAAAATTTAGTGAATATGTTGCAATTCGCAGAAGGAATATTTATAATTCTGTTAATTTCAAATATTATGTTTGTTTGATAATGAATGATTTTCAATACTTTGATTTTGTATCAATGTAAAGTTGATATTTTGCAAACAGTTATTTAGGAGTCTTTTTTATTTTGCTTTTATATTGAATGATGATTTATAATTTTTATTTTTTGAAAGATATATACAAAACCTAATGTTTCTGAAAAAAAAAGATGAGTTTCAGTTTTGATTTTGCATGTACCTGTTGTTTTTTGTTTCAAATAATATAATCCTCAATTAAATATTCTGAAATATATCAATATCTCATTCAGAGCTATCTAAGAATAGGGAAATAAACAGATGATAGTATAATTCATTATGTTAAAGTTTATATTTCAAGCATACAATATATATGTGTGTGTGTGTATCATGAAATAAAAATGTTCAATGCATATTTTTTTGATAAAAGTTCATAATGTTATTACTTAATTTATTTATTAAGGATATAAGATATATTTATGAAAATCTTACAAAAAAATACCCATTTTTGGTGATTCAATACTGCATAATAACAGAGAATCTTTCAATATTTATAATTTACCTTCATTTTAAAGATTACTATTGGCAAAGTGCATTTTTTTTAACTGAAAAATATTTAAGCTGTTAGAAATTAATAGTATTTTTCAATATTTTTAGCAAATATGTTGCAATTTTTAACATAGAAATAAATCATATTTGAATGTTACCTTCGACATTTTGTGAAAAAAAAATATATAATTCGACACACTATATAAATAATGTTAATGTTAAAAATGCATATTTATAATCACCAGAAATGCTATTTGTGAAATATATCTAGTTTCTAACAAAATAAACAAATTCAATTTCAATTTTATGATAAAATATCATAGCATATATGATTCTTAAATATCAAACTGAAAACACACGTACACAGTTTTCTGTAGTACTTATCAAGATAAATAGTGTCATCAAAATCATTAAACATAAATTAATTATTTATAATTAATTATCTTATCTATTGTGCTTCTCTAATTAATACTATAGGATCGATTTTTCCATTATTTTGTTAAATATTGATTTGTAGTTGTTCTAATTTTGTGAAGATCCTTCTGTATGTGCAATATCCTACTGTATCCTACAGCAACTAATCACGTTTCGCGTTTACCAGAAATATTTATGACTTATATTTCGCCGTATTTTTGCTAGACAAAAAAAAGGAAGTTTATGATCTTGTTATGTCACAGGAATAGACCTTCCACATCAGACATAAAGCCTTATTAAACACATAATATAACTTCCGAGTTTTTAATACAACCTCTTATGATTTTCATATATATAATTTTTTTTCCTCTAAAAATCCTCATCTATTTTTAATTCATTATTTTTTGATGTACTTAATAGTAATAAGCATTATATTTCCGTTCTTGTTGCCAAAATATGAATTCAATACACGAAATAAAATTACTCGTCTTTGCCAAAAGCTGTAACCACGAAGAAAATACCAATTCTCATCAATCGTAATTCAAATGTAAAGTAAATTGGGGAATGATTTTACTTGATCATCTAATTTTGTTAAAAATTATAAGTTTCAATTTGTTCTAAATTTATATTTTCCAGTAAAATATTTGTGAGCATTTATAAAAAATTTAGAATTTATGAAATTCTTTTCTGTTTTGCGACTCCTAAAAACTGTGTGCTAAGAATACAAAGTATAAAACAATTAATAAACTTAAATTCAAACATTTTAAAATTTATCTCAATTAAAAAATGAGATTATCTTACGTAAAATATGTGTAATAATAAAATTTGTCAACTTAATATGTGTGCATACTATTAATGTAGACATTATTCTATAGATCTACATAATAAAAACTGATTATGTAGAATAATAAAAACTATACAATAAATGTAATAGGACACAATGCCACTAGAATGAAGGCCAGGCATGTATTTGTCTTTCACAAAATATGATGTATTTTCGTATTTTGTGAAAAATTGGTTTTTAAATATTTGCTTAAATATAGCTTGAGAAATGTAATTTAATGAAGTACAAGTTCATAAATAAAAAGATTATATAGCAAATAGATCAATATTAATCGTTTTTGATTTTTAAAAGTTTTAATTGCATGGTATAAATAAAATTATAAGACATCGAAAATATAGAAAAGTTTTATATTGTTTGTTTGTTTGTCTGTCGCTCAACGGTCATTTTTTACACACGAGGGCAAAAGTTTTATTTTCGTTTTGGACAAGATTTTTCTGTTAGAGTTTCTATTTGGAGATCGGTTTTCCATAAAATGAAAAGTACAGTAAATTACTTCAATATGTAATACATAAGAAATATATACAAAGCATTATATATATGTATATATATATATATTAGTTTGATATAATTCATAAAGCATTTAACCATTAGTTTTTTTATATTAAAAATACCATGTAAGTGAATGAAAGATTTTAAATAATCATTTTTATAAAATAAAAGCCTCAAGAAAAATATTATTTTAGAAAAAGTTACCATTTAAACTGTTTACATTGCATTGCTCAACATCAAGCGGAGTTATAAAATGTTTCATAGTGATACAAGGATTACATTATAGCCGTTTACAAAAATTTTTATGTTTATGAGTAGTTTTCGTTTGAGTATAAATATGCTAGTATAATTTACAGCATTTTAAAAATTCTCGTTTATTAAAAAAATTGAAATACGTTATTTTTATGACACTGAGTGAATTTTATTTTTTTAAAGATTAAAATTGCTTCAATAATTATTAGAAGTAATTGAACGTTAATAATTATACTTAATTGAAATCAATTCAAGAGTATTGTCACAAAGCAAACGTGTAAAAAGGTCATTTGTTATTAACACAATCAACACTTGGTTTAGCATTATTTTATCTATGTTAATAGGTTCTTGATATTTCAAGTATCTTATAAATCTTAACCAATTATGTATTTATGTACCTCAATTAAGAAGTCAACATTGTCATATGAACATATCCAGCAATCAAACCAGTAGTCTGCTATTTTTATGCTCGATTTCAACTTCAGAATATAATTAGATTATATAAAAATCATTCTCGAAATTATTCTAGAATGCAAAATTGATTTAAAAAAGGATTATGTATCTCTTAGCATTGTGAAATTTCTCACCTAGTATAGAGGTGGCTGATATAAAAATTCGAATGGAATCTTCTAGGAATAATAAAATGAAGGACTATAAAATGCATTCTAATGAATAAAAAAAATTAGACATTCTTTATGTTGAAATGTAAAATTGATTAGATGAAGGGAAAAGATTGAAATATGAAATCAAAAGTAGATTTTAGAATAATCAAGTCATATCTTGATATTTATTGTATGTTTAAAATACTTAATATCAGTGTATTTTAAGTAATCAATATTATATAGTTTTTGTTTTTGATTACTAATGTTCTTGAAGAAAAGCAATATAAGTCTGCATTTTCCAATATTTTTCATTTACTTTAAATTTTATGATACTGTTCTACAAAGCATTAATGTTTCATCAGAATCAGCAAACAGCTGAGAATATGCAAAACAGTGAGCAAGTACACTCACACTTAGAGAATGAAACCCCAAAAATAAAAATGAGGGTGGAGGGGAAAAGGGAGACAAAAAATTACTATCGGAAGTTCACGTAGATCTCTTGAAATAGTATCTATGAGTGAAGAAACCTTATGGCTGCTTCCCCTATCGCAGGAAATAGACGGTTATTTCCCGACGTCATTTGTTTTCATTCTTAAGGATGTGCGTGTATCTTACGTCACGTGTTTGAGGAACTGGCTGGACTCAAAACAATGTTAAAAAGTTAAGACAGAACCCAATATAAACATTATAAAAACGAAATTCCTAAGAGTTCAAAGGTAACAGGTTCAAAAGAAAATTAGATATATAACTGTTATTACTTTGATATCAACTAGTTCTAAAATCACTGTTACCGCTTTAAGTATTGTTATTTTAGAAACCTTTGGCATAATAATTCTGATTAGAAAAAAATTGAATTAAAAAATAATGATGCAAAATTATAATTAGAAATCCTGTCACTGAATAACAGTATGCACTGAAAATTTAATTTAAATAACTAATTTATAGTTACTATAGCCATACTGCCGAAAAAAAAATACATTTTTGAAACTAATAATTCAATCGCTTTCCAATTATTTTTCACGGGTCATTATGATCATCAAGCCATTACTTTTCTAATTACGTAAATAATCCTTGAATGATTTATCTACAACAAAATGAATTGGTTTTTCTTAAAATTTGCAGTTTGTAAACTTCATCTCATCCTTATTATTTACTAACTTATACAATATAAGCTAATTATTTTTTACCTCATCTTGTAAATATTGTTAATGACATTTAATTGAAAACTGGAATTAGATTTCTAGTGTTAATAATAATGAATTTCAATTTGAATTTTTCAATTTTATTATCTAACAATTTAACCTGTCAAATTAGGAATATATTTATAACATACATATTTTCAATATTTTTTCCTTTCAGCGATGGGCAATTATACCAGGTGAAATTTTATGATTTTATTTATTTTAATTTAATTAGAATTTAAAAGGAGGTTTGCTTTCTTACCTATCAAATGATGCTAAGTGAAAAGCTTGGGAGTTTTTTCACTAATTCAAAGTCAGTCATTTCGTATTTACTTCGTCCTGTAGTCGGGGCGTTATTTTGTCATCTGGCTGGACACAATTTCCTGAATGCCTATCATTTTATAATTCGTTTTAAAGACTTATCTATCTTCACTCTCTGTATTCTAGAGTGTCCATAGATAAGAGCGCGTTGACAAATGCATTTCACTATTATCTATTAATTCTGTTGTTCTTAAGAATCTATTAATTCTGTTGTTTTTAAAAAAACATTAAAGCTAATGGTTTAGAGACAAATATATTCAATTTATCTAAACAAAAATTTATTTCAAATTCAAATTATTCTTAACCTTATATTTCTATGAAAAACATAAATTTAAAACAAACAAATAAATCTTATATTCTTAATTTTTTTATAAAAAATTTCAAGGAATTAATTATTCGATGAAATAAAAATAAGATGAAAACACTTTATAGGTTTCTGTAGTTAGGTTTTGTAACCGTTTTATGATATTATAGATAGGTACAGTTATAATCTGTTATTATAAATAAGAAATTTTCTCTGAATACGACATGAGTGTCTCTGTTTATAAAAATAAAGTAAGTAAAGTAAAATAAAACAACGCTGTCTTTTGAAAATGTGTTCCTTCTTCATAGACAGATCTTGTGAATAAAGCGAAATAATTATTATTTGTTTGCTTTAACATGACTCTTATCCTTGCTGATAAACTATGAACTTAATTAGTAATATTATTCTAAACATTCAATCAGAGCTATCACCTCTAATATGTGGGTATTTAAAATGTTCTAAATATTTAGCAAAATTCGTAATTCTTAGAGTGAATTAATTAAAATTTAGAAAATATAGTAAAAATGCTCATATGTAAAAAAAATAGACTTGTAAAAAATATTGTTTTTATTTTAACCTGTAATAGCTTATGTAATTAAATAGATACTTTATCTTTAAGATCTATCCGCCCGAAGGAAAAAAATTCCAAGTTGCAGCCGATAAAAGATTAACAATTATTTAAAGTATAATAATAGCAGTTTATATAAAATAACTGAAGTTACGCTGATAATCTCTTATTGGTATCATGTTCTCCCGATAGGTAACGTTAGTAATTGCAGTCGCATTTGAGAGTTGAAAAAATATCTCATTCTTGCTGAATAATATTCCAATACAGAAACTTATGTCTATCATTTCTTTCAGTTAAATAATGGCCTCTGAGAGCTATCACAATTATTTAATGCTGCTTGGAATTCTCCTTCTGGTTGCAACAATTGCCCAGTGTCAAGATTATGGCCTCGAAGAGTAAGTCTCAGACATTCGTTTACTATTTTTAAAAAAATCAGAAAATTTTTTTCCGTAAAACGAAGTTGAAAGTACAGAAAGAAATCAAAGAAACAACTTTTATAAACAGATCTAGAGAATATAAGCCATTTAGAAAATGGAATACAGTACTTACTGGACAAGATTTTTGATTTAGATTATAGAAATTACTTTTTAAATCATTATAAGTTTTTTTAGCTAAAAATGTATATCTTATATTTTCATGTATAAAAAAATTCAATTACTGTTTTTTTTCTTTCATTGAAGTGTATATTTTATACATAATATTAAACTGCACAACCCCAATAATTAAATAAAAATTATTATAAAATAATTTACTCACAAAATATAGTTTTTTTTTTAAAATCAGCATGTCTAAAGCTTATAATACTTTTTATTTTTTAGCAATGTCAAAGAACTTTTAGCCAGAAGAAAAAATTTGGATTACGTCAGGCAGTTAGTGGATGATATGAATAATCAGTTAAATAGATTGCAGTATGTATGGATTTAATATATTTATATTACCTAAATTACAAATTTCCATTCCAAAATGTTTTCACAAGAACTCATATAAATAAATTTTAAAATATCCTTAGAGATGTCTTACCATTTTTTGTGCCATAATGTTTGTATTTTATGTTCTGTTTGTACTTTCTTAACTTTTTTCGTTGTTGATGTGCTTCGTGTGTGTGTGTCTGTTGTGTCAGTTTTGTGTCTCTGTCATTTCAGAAAAAGGAACTGCGCATTCAATGCGGGCATGAATGACGAATGCAACATGAACAACATGAGCAAGGACCTCATTAATGACATTCACTGGATGGGAAATGATTTGCCAGGAAAACGCAAGAGAACTTCCAGCCCTGCGCTCAAAGATTCTCAGACAGACATTGGCAGTTTTCTCAGGTCCATGAGAGTGCTGGCGGCCAATCACAAGCGCCGATAGAGGCAAGAGAAGATGTACGCCTAGCATATATATCCAGTTTTTACTGTTTGTCTCAGTTCAATTCCGTCTGTGGTAAGAACAAGCCAGATTTCTGTTGCTATGGAAAATTCAGATTTCACTTAGTATTAAACTGTTGACTGAAATAGAAATGCATGGAATACATATTGCAAAATTAGTAACAAGAATCCTTAGCATATTCGCCACTCACTCCAAAACACCACTATATTAGTCTTCAATATCAAGTAAAATCTATTTGAGCATGGAGTGCAAATTTTTATTTTTGTTAGGTGAAAATCAACTTTCGTCATTGTCGGAATATAGGTAGGTGCAGAAAAAGAATAAACAACTAAACTGAACTGATGCATTTGTCGTTGCCATCTGAAGGGTCTATTTTATTAGGCGTTGCCTTTTTCAATATATTCGCAAGACCACATTTGTCGCAACAGCAAGCTCTTTAATGGGAGAAGCCTTTATCCGGAGTATAATTTCACATATTGTGCTGATGTATACATTATATATATATATTGTCATAGGAAAAGTATATTAAAAGACTTATATATGATAAAAAATTATCATTGAAGTTTGCAAATATTTCCTTTTAAGAAGAAATGCTCATGCGTATTGCATTAATTATTGCAACATTTAAAATTTTGATGATTTTAAATGAGACTGGTATAGATTAAATTACACTTTTCCAATGGTAAATCATTCTCTATAATCATGAGATCACGAAACATTATGCTAAGGAGGAATTACAAATAGAAGCAACTGTAAATTTGAAAGTTTACTAAAAAATTAATTAATCATTCATGCTCGAAAACCCACACTTTGTTCTTTGTAATTGTTTTAAATCATTAACATCTGTCTTGTTTGTTTGTAAGAATTGTCATCCTCTTGGATTATTTCGTTGCTTGCAATTTTGCTGAAATCACAGTATTTTTTCCTAGTATGTATAAGCCCTCATGTCTATTACTACTGTTCTACACGCTCTTAGCTATTCTCACTTAATTTTTATTTCTGAAAATACTACAATTGAAATAAATTATTTTTAAAAAATAATGTTCCCCTTCGCAGCAAAAGATCATGCGTTTTGAGGTTACCTGGTATGGATTGTGAACTTGGCGATTTCACCGGCAATGCCAAAGATCTAAGTTTCTGGGTTGGTGATGATACTCCTGGCAAAAAGAAAAGGAGATCCCAAGCAGCTCAGTACAGTTGCGAATTCAAAGTTGGCAATCCTGAGGGCTGTCTGAATAAATTGGTGGAAGATGATAACAAGGACAGTTCCCACTGGGAAAACCCAGACAGCCCCGGAAAGAAATAAAATTCTCTACGGATAAGAAAGGAATGGAAAAAAAAAAGGCAACGCACAAAGAACCGAGCTATTGATTTTCTAAGTAACTTCAAAATATTCTTTGGTTGTGTTCTAAAATGGTGGTGGTTCTCTGACGTTTTCTGTTTCTAAAACTTTAAATTGATTTACTACTTTATTTCATTAATTATATTCCATTAAATTTTCTATTTTGTTTTATTATTACTTTAAAATTACCAAAAAAAAATCTTTTTACATGAATTTATCCCAAAAATCCAAGGAATCCTTTAGTCACTAAGACAAAATAGAATAAATTCCAGAATTTGTCCCTTTAATTATGATTAGTGCATTGAATACATTCTTGAACTAGTTATTTAATTAACCATGTCATATAAATTATCTTAACGAAGAATTTTTATTATTAAATAATGAAAAACACAAATTTATATAGAAATTGTATTTATCAAGCAAAATTAATATAGAGTAACAAACATGGCAACTGTAAATAAAAATATTATTTTAAATTTTACTATACATTATTTATAGTCTTTTTTGAAAATTAAGATATTTTAATTTTTTTAAATTGCATTTAGACGTATAAAGAAATTTATTGATTTTCCAAAAAAATTTTTAATTATTTTTGTTATACTCAGAAATAAAATTTTACAAAAATAAATTAATAAAACGAGGTATAGTTAATTTATTAATAAAAGTACTTTTGCAGAATTTTTTTGCAATTTTTCTAGTTCAATTCAGACATTTAAATCCATTCATTTTTGATTTTATTCATATTGATATTGATATCATTATTAGACAAGATTAAGATATGAAATGCTCACTTGCGCCAATTTAAATGTTGCATAATTTTGCATTTTTTTTAACTCTGCTTATTTACATAGGTCACGTGTGAAAAAAAGCATTTAAATATTACGAAAATAATGATTTATTAAAAAAGAAATAGCTTTAAAAAATGTAAGCCATTCGATAATTCAAATAGTTTTGCAGTGAGAGAACACTGGTGTTGTTTGATAGTATTAAAACTTATAATTGTGGAAACATTTAGTAGAATTAAACTAGTGTAAAATTTTACGATGTTAGAATTTTGTAAAAAAAAATTAGTGATCTTTTTTGAATACTATCGAATAATAACTATCCATCCATCTACATATACATTTACAGTTTTTGGATGTAAATTACTGTTTTAAGAAATTTATATTGGATTGTAATTTAATTCCAATATCAATATCTATCATTTTATTACATCTGTTTTCTTATAAGGGGAAAATATTCTTGTTTTTGTAAAAAGTTATGTAATGTTTTTCATTATCATAAAATTCTTTCACTAATTTTATCTTTTTTCTTTGCAGTATTTTTTCTTTTGCTTCGTAGACTGCTCATCTTAAGTTTCTTCGTCTTAAACTCTGCCTGATAGAACGTCGGTGTTCATATCCATTCTCTATCTGTATGTAATCTCTGCCACAAACTTCAAAAACATGTTCAACTAAAAGGACAAATAAAACAAATGTAATGAATTCTTCTTGTGAAAATGTCATGTCTGTACTTATTCTTATTTTATTTATATGAATATTCACATTCCGTATTCGTGAAATTGCACAGCTTTTTAGTATGTAAATAACTTTTTCCTCTGTTTTGAGAATTGGCATGAATAAAAAAGCTAATATTCGTTCAAAAATATTGATGTGATTTATTGATTTTACGCAAATATAATACAATCGCAGCATTACTTCAAGTTTTGTATTATATTTTGTCTCTAAATTAAAAAATTTATTAATAGTACTTATATTTAAATATCTTACACATTGTCTCTCTCAACAAAGAATTATTTCATTTTAATTTATTTGCGCTCATTAAAGTGCATTTAAACATTACATATTCTACATAAATGCATTCATTTATACGTATATGAATACGAATTAATATGAAAATCATAAAACTTTTCGTAGTAATTATTCGCAAATACTTTAGATAAAGAATTAATAAATATGCCAATATAGGCATATATATATATATTTATTATTTTATAATTAAAACATATCTTGCATGCATTAACGAATAATAATTAATAAAATTAATATTTTAAGCTGAACACACACGAATATTTTAGTTTAATTAATGCAACAAATTTTTTATTGTAAATATATTTTTTTAACTACAAATAAAATGCTTTGTCTTATAAATGTAAAGCACAATATTTAGTTATGTAAATAAAATTGGTATCATCTGGAAAAGTTTTACTTAAATAATTGAAAGTTTTGTAGGATTATTTTTGCAACATTTATTTTCAGTTTATTACTTTATATTAAAACTTACAAAATAGTTATTTGTTAGTATAATTTTAAATTAAAACTTTCATTATTTTTGTCTTCGATACATTTGAAAGTAATTTAATCAGACTCATTTTTAAATAGGAATATAAGAAATGGAGCTATAAATGTTGGGTACTCTGAAATATATACATAAAAGGCATGCATTAAATAAAAATACTAAGAAATTAACAAGAATATTATGTTAGACGTATGCACTTAAATCAATATAAAGAGAAACTAGAAGCTGTAGTCATTTGAGCTCAAAGTTTACTTTCAGTATTAAAACCAAATGTAAAAAAATAAATAAAAAATATAAATTGTTAGTTTAAAATACAGCTCCGTGTTAATCTTCAAGATAAGTAATCCAGAGTTATAAGAAAAAACAGGATGGAAATAAGAAATTTATATGGAAAATAATATCACCAAACGAAATGTTATCACGCGTGTGTACGTTTTTTTTAAATATTAAAATTTTAATGATAATTTGTTTTACGTTGCATTAATATTTAATATTTTTAAACTGTACGAAAGTTTTAGAAATGCGTAATAATTCAATGTAGAAGAGTGAAAAATATTTTCAGAAATACCTCATGAAACATTAATAATATTCATAATTGTGTGGTAACATTCGGAAACAAGATCACAGAAATATTTTCAGCTACAAACTGCCAATATTAATAATAAAGTGATTTGTTTCTTTTCATACATTCCATTTGTTGTAATAAAATAATCCATTTATATTAAATAGTTGAGTAGTAACGTTCCATTTGTTGTGATAAAATTTAGGAAAATAATACTTGAATATTTCTATTTAATTACAATAAATAAAGCTATAAAAAGTTAAGAACATGCACATGTATATATATAATGAAAATTTGGAGAAAAACATATTTGAGAATACAATTTTTGTAAATAATGGATTCGAAATTCTAAAATGCTTAAGAAAATATTTTAAATTCTGAGTACAATATTTTTAATTTCCATTTATTTTGCGTTTTTTACTTCATTTTAAATAATGGATATAGAGAGATTTATTCTCCAGTTACATAACTATGTAAGGCACAGTATGTATAATTGCTTTTGTGCATTTTCACAGCACATATTAAAGCTTCGAAAAATATTATACAATGTTTGTCTAGAGTGTGCTTGTAAAATGTGTAAATTTTGAGTCACAATTTAATGAAGTCAACTCCTGAGCTGGTATACTCTTCTACAAACTTCCACACAACACTAACTGGCAGACATTAAGTCTAACTTGCTTTAAAGCATAAATTCTATAAATTCGATCGTAATTGTTTGAAACAAGTTTGAACTTTCAATGTGATGTTCCCGAGAATGACGTCTTTATATAATATCTATAGACTGTATCAAAATATAATCCTTACTATATAACATTAATTTTTTTCCAATTTTTAGAGCCATTGATTATTTTGACATGAAATTAGAAATAGCATGCATGTAGAACTCACATCTGATGATTTACTTGTTTTTTTAATAGAAGCAAAATTTACTCAATACCATGCTATTAAACTTCAAAGTCTCAAAATTTTACTCTAAAAATTTAATTTATTTTTTATGTGATGCTAATGTTATGAAAGAATCAATAGGCAACACACACGGATTATTTGGTTATTACCGCATATTTATTATGTATTAAAAAAGACAAAATTTCAAAAATTTTGAATTTAAAGTTTTTGAAATCAGATTCAGACAGAAAGAATTTAAATACAATAATGAATAAACTTTACTAAAATATTTTATATTATGTGGAAAATTTTTATTTTTACATGATAATAAATTTAATTATTATTTACATTTATTATTACATTCCTTTACCATTATTATGTACATCAAAAATGTAACTAATAATAACTCTGTAGTATAGGGGCATTACCCCTTAGCAACTCCGGTAAAGGCTGAAATACATCTATCATTCACAAATTTACTTACAACAACTTTCAGCAACAGAAAAAAAAAGCACCATTGAGTTATGAGAACAGATCTATACACAAATTGTAAAATAGTTTTCAGTTTGAATATATTCAATATTTTGTAAAATCATTTTACTTTATTTTTTACATTTTTTAAAAAATAATTATTTTTAACGCCAAGAGGATGGAATAAGAATATTTTCGTGCGGAAATGCAAAAAAAATTATTTTTTAAGCTAAAGTATTATTTTTTGATTAATTAAATGTGTCTTTTTCTGAAAAATCTTGGTCTTTGTAAGATAGTTGATTGAATATAAGCAGTTGAGGGAAGTTATCTTTCTCCTATGCAAACTCTTAACCTTTCGAGGAAAGACTCAAGCGATGAGCGCTTACGATTTCTTTTCTGTACGCCTACTAATTAGCTTGTTAAACATGTAAAAAAATGTTTAGACGATAAGAGGCTTTTAATTTTAAATAAAGTTAGAACTCTGAATAATTCTTTTTCCTAGTCTTATTATTTAAATATTTATGGTAATATTATCAGAGCTTCTTATGTAATAAAAATCTGGATATAATGTTGAATGCAAATATAACAATACTATTTTAAAATAATCAGATTGATCAGTATTAGTAGAAGTTTAGAGTTAAAAAAATTACAATTTTAATTGAAACTTTTTCTTCGTGCTCAACGATATAATTTTGTTCCATTTGAAAACAGCTGATAAAGTAGCTCTTTTGTTATTTCAAGCATTTCGTTTTCGTTTGAGTCACTGAATAGTAATCGGTATGGAAACTATGTTTTCTTTCATATTTAAAAATAACTTTTTTTAATTTAGGTTTTGTCTCATTGTCGTCAGTAACTTAAAGAGAAACTCCAGTGCTATGCAAATGTATAAATAACTATAAATACCAACTTAAAGTAACTAAATATTAATATTTCGCGAATTCAAGGACAAAGTTCAAAACCTGAACTCACATGCGACTTTTTTTTCTTCTAACTTTTCACTTGTTAAATATTCAGGATAGATATTGATTATATCCGAAGATTTGTACTGTTCACATCAATTTCCGAATTTCTCTCCAGTGTCTTCAGTTATGGACATGAAGTTATATGTTCTGATTTGAAACGAAAACTATAAGCGAAAAATAAATTAGAGCATGAGTTTTGATAAGTTTACGATTAAAATCTTTACATGAATTTTTGACAAATCAGTGGAATAGACAACATTCCAACAGCTCATTAGTATTTTCCCCCCATAGCAATGAACATAACTATAAGGACATTTATCCTTGTAAGAATATTTAAAATAAAAGAATAATAAAAAAAGAAAGTTATCATATCTTATAATAAAGAAAAAAAGTTAGAATAAAGAAAAGAATAAGAGAATAAAGAAAAGAAAGTTTTGAATGTTTAGAACAAATGAAAAATGCCATGAAAAACATTAAAAATTGAGGAACTCAGCAAAATTATACATACAGATTATGATTATCTTTATGCCATGCGTTTGATTATCTATGTAATCGTAGAATGTTTTATTATTTTTACTTGAGCACAAAATTTAATGTTACCTGTAAAGGTAACATTTTGTACTATTCTCTCTCTCTCTTATATTATGAGCAAAATAAAAGTATATATTTTTGGTCGAATGCAAATATACGATTTTCGAGATTTCTAAATAAGCATCATATTGTTTTGACTGAAATCCAATCAAAATTGCAACAAAACAAAACACATCGAATTGAACAGAGCAATACAAATTTTGTAAAATGAATAATCAGGTGCTTGTTATTGAGCTCAATACCAGCCCAATTTAAATTAAGTCATTAGTTTTTATAACAGATTACACAAAATTCTCAAAATGACAAAAGCTTTCTTTTGTTGCACTAATCCATATCACCTTGTGATATACTATGAAAATCGCTTCTGGCATTAATCATTCCAAAAAACATCTCGTTTTTCGGATAAAAATTGTACTCGTTTTTCACGCAAGAAAGGAGAATACTGATTTGTTTAGATAATGATGAATTTAAAAATATATAATTATAATCAAGATAAAGAACTCATTAATAATTAAATACATCTCCATTTCAAGGATAAGCTTGGTTAGTTATTATATATCAATTATCATGAAAAAATTAATTACTTAATGTCTTACTTCACTTTCATTTCTCTTCACAACAAAGAAACAAAATTCGGCGGGAACTATTGACCTAAAATATATTCTAAATCAATACATTTATTTACTATTTTATCTCTATTTTATTAACACAGTGGTATTTTATTCTATAAGCAAATTCGATGTAAATTAATCATTAAATAAAGCTGTAAATCTGATATTCTCCCAAATCCAATTTTTATTTGTCATGTTTCTTCTATGGTTATTGCAATCCATCAAATAGAACAGTTTTTCGACTGCTGCCACCTAACATGATGACAAATGAATAAATTTAATAAAAGAATTAATTGAAGCAAAATATTTATTTACTTTAAACTTAATAACAAAAATTATGTAAACATTTTTTTTTGAAACACATTTTAAATATAAAATTCTTAATGCATATCTAAACCTAAAATTTAAGTAATCTGAAGTTAAATTATTAATGTTAAATTCACCATTAATAAAATAAATTATTAATGTTCCCCACCATTTTTTTATAATTATTAAAGTTAAATTATAAAAAAATGTTGGGGGAAAAAAACTACCTATTGGTTGGAGAGTGTTTCGTTTCAGAATTATGACTTAAATTATAAACAAGGGGAAAATATCATTAGATTAAATTCTATAGTGATATTGTTAGGGAAAAATGGAAGTGTCGTTTTAAAAACTTCCTAAGTTAACTTTCACCTACAGTATTCATTCGATTCTAAGGAATGAGATTGTGCTAATCTTTTAAGAGAAACAGCAACTTTCTCTTAAAAGATTATCAGTCTTTAAAATATGCACATATTAAAACTTTTTTTAGCCCTTTATTCTTTAATACTTGTTTATGAATGTTAAATAATGAAATATCGTTTTCTATATAGTTTGCCATTTATTCACGAAAATAACTTTTCAAGAAACACTTGATTTGTAATAATTTTAATCAAATTTTCATTTTTTAAAGATGCTCTCTCTCTCTCTTTTCCATTATTAAACCTAGCGTTAAAAGTTTTAGATTTTTGTAAGTTTAAGCATAAGCACAAGAACTGTGTTTGATTTTCAAAGTAGTAAAAGGCGAAAGATTAACACGATAAATGAAGTGAAATCAGAGCATTTAATTTTCAGGTTAATATGTGGTTTGGGTACCACTTTCTCGCCAAATGGGCGATAGACGCGCAAAGCTTGGTATCCCTGACAATTTTATCCTAAATGCACTCCTTGTGGCAATCCTGTCTTTTTTGTTATACAATTATATGTGTATTTCTTTGTTATACAATTCGTAAAAAAAATATTGTTTTTGTTTTCGTTATTATGTCAACGGTGAAATTCGTTAAAAACACGGATTTCGGTTTCGTCGTCATAAAAACACCGTTTTTGCGTAGTGTCTCGGAGCATTCAACTCCGCGAAACAACACACAAAGACGCGTCAGTTAGCGACTTTTTGAAAATGAGCCAAACAGGAGACCCAAAGCACATTTTCAACTTAAGTTAGGCAAGATAAGGAGTGCCAATTAAAAGCAATGTTATATTAATGCAGATAATAAATACTTTAATATACAATTTTACAAATTTTAATCTGATGTGACTTGCCTATTTCTAAGAGAATATTTTATCGAATGGAAAATACACAATTTTGTAAAGAATCTTTGATATCGCCAATATCTAGTCCAAATCAAAGGAAAATCTAATCTAACAGTAAAAAAAAAAAAAAAAAAAAAAAGACTTTTATAATACTTATAAATGATTTTTGTGATTAAAAGAAAATTTGGTTAAAAATACACTCATCACAACGAACTGTACTATCTAATTAAACCCGAAAACCAAAGTACAAAAGTAAAAAAAATGGTGGGGAAAAAAAACTACCTATTGGTTGGAGAGTGTTTCGATTCAGAATTATGACTTAAATTATAAACAAGGGAAAAATATCATTAGATTAAATTCTATAGTGATATTGCTAGGGAAAAATGGAAGTGTCGTTTTAAAAACTTCCTAAGTTAACTTTCACCTACAGTATTCATTCGATTCTAAGGAATGAGATTGTGCTAATCTTTTAAGAGAAACAGCAACTTTCTCTTAAAAGATTATCAGTCTTTAAAATATGCACATATTAAAACTTTTTTTAAAAATATGTAAATAAATGGAGTTTGTGTAATTAATTATACAAGGAGCCTTAATTTCGAAACGAAGGTAACGAAAGTAAGTGTTATCAAAAGAATTATGCTGTGATAACCATAGTTTTTATCTGAGATATGAATAGTAACAGAATATATATTGCTTTTATTCGACTATAATTTACATTCATTTATCATGCAAAAGAATATGAAGAGAAGCATAAATTAATCTTTCTTTTAATTAGGATTTTTTTTTAAACTATTAGGTTAAGGAATAAGTTCGCATCGTTTTTAACAAAGACTTTTATTTAAGCAAAAAAAAAAAAATTATATCAATAAGTTAAACAATTATATATTCGGCGTTGCTGTTTACAACCTTTTCCCACCTCTCGACCATTTTGTTGATGCCATTCCGCCAAAAATCGTCTTGTCAAAGAAGTTGTTGAGTCAATTTTTAAGGACCTCTTTGTTATCGAAGGTAACGTCCTTCATCTGGTTTGACGAGGAGTGGAAAAGATGATAATCAGTCTGTGCAAGGTCCAGATAATACGGTGGATGCTGAAGGACCTCCCATTCGAGCTCTTGGAGTGCGATTTTGACGACTTGTGCAACATGGGGCCTGCTGTTGCCGTGAAGGAGTATGGTATCACCATGTCGGTCAGGTCTTTTCAGTCGAATAGCCTCATTCACATGGTGTAGCTGGGCAATGTAGAGCCCCTTGTTGACTGTGACATTCTTTTCGAGCATTTCCCAATGCACTTTGAATCAATGCCGAGCATGTGACAGCGGTGATCTCCAACGACTGATTTTGGCAGGAACCACACCTCTCAGAAGTCTATAAATTTAATCAATTGGTACTTGGTTTTTTAACATACTATCTACAAAATAAATTTTGTTGTGATATCTCTTGTGTTCTTTGTTGTTACAATTTGGGTACCCAGCAGTGTATTTCAAAATTTTGAATCCTTTAAAATCAAGCCAAAATTTTAACAAAGAAATTTCTAAGAACCAGAAAAATGTAGCTGTTTTTATAGAATATTTTTTTTAAAAAAAACTTCAATGATTTAAATATAATGTTAAATTATACTGATTCATCTTTGCATCAGTTCCTCAGAAGTTTTGAGTTGGAAATTCAAGCTTCTTGATCAAAAAACGCGCGAAAAACTTAATAACTTCTACAAATTTTAGGTATGGTCTACATTCTTTTGAATGGCATTGAAATTGTTAAAAAAGTCATTGTTAGTTTATGTTGTCTTGTATGTTTATCACACAATTACAATGTTGTCTTGTATGTTATTGTCTTGTATGTTTCTTATTAATATTGTATGTTTATCACAATCTATAATTTGATTTACATTGACTGATACAATTTTAAATTTCAAGTAAAATATAATATAACCAAGATATTTTCTTCATTATGTAACTTTAAAATCGAATGGCACAAAATCCTTATCTTTCATATTTTTAGTTTCAATATAAAAAAAGGGACTTCTTAGGTTGTCATATGTATTTATTTTCAATATGTTTTGCTTTTCTGTTTACAATTTTTGGAACTTTGTTGAGAGAAACCTTTTTTCATCAGTTCAAACAACTAGTTGAAGATATTTTTATTTGTGGTACTTATCTTTATCTTTCATCTCACAAACCTAATTTCATATCTATTATCTTCACAATATTAATAAGAAATTTAAGTGCAATGATTATACTTAATTTAAAACAAATATACTACAAATGATGTATTTAGTTGTAAGGGAGATATCTATTGATGTTCCTTTTGTTGGGGAAGCAATTTAATGTCAAGCATAGCATCTGTCAAGAAAAAAAGTGTAGGAAATACAAAATTATTTAAAGAAAAGCTTTTAAGCGAATTCATTTATCAAAAGTAATCTCATAAAAAAACATGAAGCTACAGGCTTGTCATTTATTACATAACTCCCCTCTCTTCTCAGTTTTCTCATGCATGATAATAACATTCTTCTAAAGATGAAAAATTCCAATATTCAATATTGAAAAAATTATTATATATTTACCATTTCTTAATTGTTTGAATCAGGGGTCGGGAAACTTGTATAGTTATGATATGCTAAATCATTCTATTAATGATTCAGAATTTGGTATAGTAGGAAATAGTTAAAAAAAATTATTTTAATTCCGAAGGAGACTTATAGAGATCAAGAATAGAGGTCAAACATATAGATTAATAAAGAATCAAATACAAATATTTGACATAAAAATGAATATAAAATATAATTTATTCCTTCAATATAAATGAAAATTTCAAGTTGTAATTATATTATGCATTTTTAAAGCCTTTTATTTTATTAAAATAAGAAATTAGCAATAAAATATAAGTATTGAAAAACTAAACTTTCAATGCTTACACCTTGTTTCTGAGCCGATCTAGTTAACGTATAGTAAGATAAAGTAGACCGTTCTAAAACTCTACTCAAAATTATATCGCGTAGCCAAAATCGTCTCGATATCAGGTTTAATGAACATCAAATATCATCCACCGCTAATAAGGACGCATGGCAAATACTTGTTAGATTCAAAATATTAGTTTCAAATTCGATATAAATACAATTTTTAAAGGAATTATTCTGTATTTCAACAATTCACGTGCTTAAGAGAATTCTACTTGGTATATGCTCAGATACACCTTTGAAGATTTAATTTCAGAATTTTTTTTCTCTAAAAACACACGTCTTTCATGAAATAACCGAAGGAAATAGAATTCAGAATGGACCTTCAGTTCTTTTACTTCTTCAAGAGATAATTTTCTTATTATCATTCAATTCCTAATGTGACTTTAATTTTTCTAATTAGATTTCTACAAAGTTATATTTAATCTTTAATATAACTTTATAGAAATATTTAACATAACCCCCCACATGTAATATAACTTTGCTGAATAATTCATAAAGGATAAACTAAGTTCATTTCATACCATAAGTATTAATCCATCTAAAAATTTCAATAATACTGATAATGAGATATTCGTTCCTATTCTATCCTATCAAATTCAAGATTAGTAACTTAATTCAACTATTGTCTGAAAAATATTTAAGTGCATTATTAAAGCACAGATAATTTTATTGTGTTCACAAGTTCTTATGCAGAAATATTTTTTGGGTGTGATATTAGTTACAATTTAATAATAATAATAAAAAAATAAAATATAAATTGCATTTTTTGTGTATAAAAAAGAAACAAAATGCAGTAAATCTTCATTAATCCGGACAAGCCAAGATCACCATTAATTTCGCATACCCGACGACTATAAGAAATTAAATCGGAAGGGTGCGACTTTTTAACCAGAGCACCACGAAGATGAAAGTACGTTTTAGCTCTAAGATTCCTCCAATAGATGGCACCACAAGAGGATTCAGTCCCTCAATTTTGAGTTTTGCGGAAATTTTCTTTAAAAACCATTACATTCATGGTAACTGTTCAACGACCTATCACAGGATTTTCGATTCAACAGATTTAACTAGTACGTATATCGCACGTATTCGGTGCGATATACGATTTGGTGGCGTTGGTAATCGAACAGGACGGAAGCTCGATGCCCTAACCGTGGCTTCGTACATTCTGTACAAATAAAAGGCAAGCAAACGTAGTATTAGATTTTGTTGAAATTTGAAGAAACAGACAACGCAAAACCAAAACTTAGTGAGATTAAAGATCACTTAAATTTTGTGATAAAATATGTTGAAGAAAACAAAGATAAAAGCACAGTTGAATATTACGAACATTTAAGACATCTCTGTCAATTGTCTAAAACACGACCTTTAAAGTAAGGCTACAGAAGATCAGTAATTTCTTCTACAGCAAGTGAACGAGCGTGTCTAGTGTGATTAGTGAATATGAACCAGGACCATCATGTTCAAAGTAGCTTTTCATTTGATGTTTACTGAATAAGTAAAATAATGTTTTTACAACATTATACTTTTCTCTTAAGCAATTTTATATTTCATTCTTGAGTTTAAAATACAATTTTTGTACAGTAGTACATTAGTACAATTTAAGAATTGGTTAAATTTATAGATTATTTTATTTAATCTGTACTTTCATAAATTCAGACAAACCTATATATTGAAATTAATGTTCTTCTATGTTATTAAAAACAGGCTTTTCAATAAAATGATTTAATTTCTTTTAAGAAAAATTAGTGCTACGCTAAATGTATCTATGGCTAGAGTGTAGAAAATATAAGTGTGATTGTATATTTTATGAATATTCTATATAAATACTTAGATTAGAATTTGAAAATGCATATATATAATCATAAAGCAGCACTCAAATAATACATATTTCATTCATCATAGATAATGTTTTAAGAGTAACATATGTCGCTATTTTTTTAATTTAACATTTAAATATTTACTTAACCAAATATATTGTTGTTTCAAATCTCCGATTGGTCCGCAAAGCTTGACCAGATCCATGATGCCACCACTAATTCTTAAAAAAATCTAAAACCAGTAACGGTCCTAGATACATATCTTACCGAGAACGCCCAAACAATCCAAAATGTGGTCGGGAGAGGCCTGGTTAATATTGCACTTGGTGCAGATCGGAAAGATTTTTACACCGTTAGAAAAAGACAGCGATCTGTGGTGGCCGGTGATCAATCTACTTATGGCTGTTTGGTCACTTCTACAACATTGAAGTGACAGAGCACCACCCGGATACCGTCCCCTATACCACTGATGCACTGGTGGGGTGGTCCAAATGAATCAATCAATCTGTTTTACGTTTGAAAATAGTTCGAGGTAGGTCAGAGAGTCAGGAGTAACCAAAGGCTCAGCAGAACCATGTTTAGCCAAGGCGTCCACAATCTCATTCCCGAAAATATCCACATGACAGGGTACCCATTGAAGATGTATTTCCAGAGAGGAAGAAAATTGCTTCAGGTTGTCAAGAATTGCCACGCTAAATTTCACCTCCCACTTTGTGCCAGTTAGACAGGTGTTGCATGGAACTTTGATTGTCTGATAGAATCCAAATACCAAATATATAATAGTGATAACCAAATAATTGATTTTAAATATTGTTTAATTTTTTGTCGTTGTTTTCTTAGTAAATTTATGTAATTCAAGCTGCTTTTTTTATATCCTGATTTGAAGTAGTCTTCACATTTTATTTCAATTCAGAACATTTAATATCAAATAAATATCTAATTTTATCAATATGTGGAAGATTGAAACATTTTGAGAAGAGAGCAAAATTCGGAATTCTGTTTTGGATTCTAGAAATTTTAAAATTTATTTATTTCATCCTTAGATTTCGTAATTCATATAAATTTAATTTCCACTGGAAACATATTTAGTGCAGCTTATTTAAAACATTTCATAAAGGACACACAGAAAGAAATAAAAAGGATTTATTCAATAATATATGGAAGCTCAAAAGGATTTGGCATTATTAAATAAAAAAAATACACTGGGTAAAAATAGGAAAAAAAATACTTTGACAAAAGACAAGATGAGGAATTATTAAATTATGAAAGAAAATAAAAATATCAATACCAGAATTAAAATAATGCTTGAAACACAGATGTCTGTATCTAAATCAATAAAATAGTACTTATTACATTTCAATTCAATACTATGAAAACTTAATGAACAAATAACTATATGTTTCTCCTAATTATTAATTATTTAATGTAACTACATCTATAAACTTATGAAAAATGTTTAATCTAATCTAAATTTGAATACATTATTTCTATATTAATTTATCATATTAAAAAAATTAAATAAAATATGGAAGCCAATATTTTTATAAAGTTAAAAAGTAATACTTTCAGAAAGAGAACTGATATTAAATATAGATTTTTGAAAGCCCTAGATAGCAATTTTAATGTTTCAATAAAGTATTTTCTCAGATTTATTTCTGTAAAGTGAAATCCATAAAATATATTCTTTTCCATCATGCATAATAAAATTAAGCTTTCATATTTCAAAAACACAGCATTTTTTTTATGAATTTAGAGTAAATCATCTTGCTTTTTAATACTTGCTTTAATACTTGCATTATTAAACAGTTGGAAAAATATGTTTTCTTTCTTTAAATAGTACAATTCATGTAGAAATCTAAAAGGGATACAATTCTATACATGATTTAGCATCAAATCATCATTAAAACTGATATAGTTTGAAATTATTTTTTAAATATATTACTAATTTCTTAATGCGGAATAAATCCTGGGTGAGAAGATAAAAATCTTATTTACAAGATTTTATTTACAAACTGAATGTCGCTGGGTAAAATTAAATGACTTACAAAAGCAAAGCAAATTAATGGGAAGGAAACAGTCACTTAGAAGCTATTTTAGCTTTGTCAATATGCATATTCAGATCTTTGATAGCTTTATGTTGTTCTTTGTAACCAGTCATAAGTAATTTCTCTTTTTCTGCAAGCAATTTTTGTAGTTGATAATTATTGTCTTTGGAAGTCGTATTGCCATTCAAATCTGGCAAGTCTTTGGTTGGCTTTGGTATACAAGATTTAGAACTTAGTGATACAGGAATGGAGGACATTCTCTCTAAACCAGTCGTTGTACAAGTCTGTTCACTTGAGTTCTGCTTCTCACAAATAGTTTCATTAGGAATACCGCTCAAAGCTTTAGCATTTGGCTTTTGTACTGGGCCATCAGGAATGAACCTATTTATGACAGCATTAGTATTTGAATGGTTGTTTTGACTAAGGGAATTTACTGATGAAGACTCAAGAGAACTTGGTTTTAATACTGCTCCATCAGGATGGAGCTTATTCATGATAGCATTTGTATTGGAATGATTATTGTGACTCTGAGTATTCACAGATGAGGACTCAGGAGAACGTATTGCCAGTGAGAGTTGACGCATTTGAAGTTTGAGATTCTCAGGAGATACAGCAGATTTTAAACTGTAAATAAAATTGATTGAAATTATTTCAGAAAATATACTTGCACATTATGTTACAGTATTTAAATAGAATTCAATTCTTAATAATTTTATTCTTGCATAGTTTGTTAAATTTAATTATAAACACATGATATTATTTCATAAATTTTAAATTAAAAATAGAAACATAAATTAACATGGAGCTCATTTTAGAATGCCTTATTACATTACCTTACCTTATTACATAGTTAACCAAATTAACCATATTTTGATTCACAGAAGATACTATTCTAATTTTATGGATGTTAGGACTTATCATGGTGTTAACACTAATTTAGAACAATATTCAGGGATAACTAAATTGAGATCAAAGGTGTCTGCTTTAAAATTACTGAAAGAAAATGTATAAGCAAACTTAATTCATCTAAACTGAAAAACAATGAAACCAGAAATATGTTTAGAGCGGATATTAAAAGTTAATTTAAATTTGGATTTTAATAATCTAGTAGCTGTGAAATGACAGTTAAAGATACTGTTACTACCACAGATTTAGATTTTAGACCTACCTAAAAAATTAGTGTTAGAAGCTTTTTTTAGAACTACCTAAAAAAATGAACAGGAAAGATTAGTTTGATGTTGAATGTAGATTAGTGACTAAAGATAAAAAGCAAATCTTATTATATGTACCAAAGAAGATTTACTAGAAATTCAATGGAAGAATACAGGTTGGCAAGATGAAAGGAAAATTCCTGAAAAATGGTGACAATTTAGGAGTATCTCTACTTAGAGATGCAGAACATCAAAAAAGAATTGGAGAAATTCAGAGTTTTCAATAAATTAGCTAATAATTGTCAGGACCTTAACGATAGAATCACAAATTGTAGGGATGGCAATGGAGAAATTCTTGGTAATATTGCTGATATTGCAAAAAAAAAAGGGAATATGAAATATTTTAATGATTTTAATATTGATCACCTAACAGAACCCATTGAAGAAGCCTTCTGCACTCAGCAAAAGACCTCTATGCTTGTTTAAAAAAGTGAAAAAAGTTATCAAAAAATTTAAGCAAAATGAAACAGCAAATCTTGATCACATGCCAATTAAATTTTTGAAGCAAGGAGATCCTGAGCTAATTAAGGCATTGCATATGGTTATCTAGTTATCCATTTGGGAGAATTATGCATAAACTTTATGTGTCCAATTCACAAAACAGTAGACTCATAATCTACCAAAATCAAAGCAGTATCAGTCTGCTGAATGTTAGTTATAAATATTTCTTGAAAATGATTTATTTAATAGACTTTCACTTGGTTTTGAAAACATAAATGGAAAATATTGACATAGCTTCAAAAAGGCAAAATCTACTTGTGAACAAATTTTTAATTTTTGATTGACAAACACAATTTTTTTTGAAAATCACATTAAAAAAATTAAGGGAATTTGCTGAGCATATGTACTATTTATTCATTGATTTTAAAATAATTTATGATTGCATAGGTCGACGAATGGTGTGTTAAGAGCTTTAGATGACATGAATCTCCTAGAAAATGTAATCAAACTCTTAGAATTAACATTAAAGAAAACCTTTTCCAATGTAAATTTATATGCAAATTTGACAGATAACTTGGAAATTAAAGTGGTGTATGGCAGGATGATGCCCTTACCGGATATTTTTTTTCACTTTGGTCTTAGAATGGACTATCCAGAATAATGGTATTAATACCAAAGAAACTATTTTACTAAGTCAGTCCAGAATTTTGCCTATGATAATGATATATATATATATATATATATATATATATATATATATATTGATTGATCAAACTAAAATTAGAGTCATCCACTGCTGTTAAGAAATCAGCAGCTAAAATCCATCTTTGCATTAATGAGGGCAAAACCAAATATATGCAAGTGACTAAGATGGCAGTCAACATAAAATATTTTGAAACTGAACATTATAACTCTATTTTGTTGATAGCTTCACAAACTTTAGCTGCTTACCACAGCATAAATGGCTTAAAAACATTCAGCACTCAAAATTAGTGAAAGGAAATATTAAAATAATCTTTTATCAAACAACAACAAAACCTATACACTTATGGTTTCAAAACATAGATTTTCACAGGAAAACTGGCTTCCTGTCACTGAAAGAAAGGTGTTGGAAAAGGTTATGATGTAATATACGTAATGGTGGTTCACAACATTGATGCATTAATAAGTTGTACAGCATGTACAGGGAGACTGAGATAATTAAACAGATTAAAATTAAGCATGTAAAATTTTTTTGTCATATTTGATGCTTGAATCTCTCCATGACATTTAGGATGTTAAAATGCAAACAAATGGGGACCAGAGTTAGGGGAAGGTCTAGATTGAGATGGGTAGATTGTGTTGAAGAATTATAAGTGATACTGGGATTTACTAGGAAGATTTACTGAGAGTTGTCACTTGGAAAGCTGTGGTGTATAAGAGATCAGAATTGATAAACCTCTGAAGAAAGCTCTAAGATACAATGGATGGCCATGTAAATAGAATAGGAAAAAAAATAAAGTAGAACACGAATAGTTTGACTTTATTTTTTCAGTGTTGTTTTAGTTATAACTACACTGAGGAAATAAAGTAGAACAAGACTAGTTAAGTTATAAGTTTGAATTTGGTTTACCAAAAGGATAATTAACTAAAATATATGTATAATTATTTAAATTTTATGTTATTATAGTTTGCTTTAGTAGCAAACCATAATAACATAAAATTTTAATAATTATGCATATATGTTAATCATATATAGTTATATGTGTAATTATATAAAATATATATTAAACACACATTAATTTAAATAAACATTTAAATTACTTTATGTTAAATTTATATATTTTTTCTTTGATATTGCTATATAGTAAAATTGTTTTTTTAATTCAATATTATCATAGAATTATTTTATTTAACATGTTGAATATTTCAACCTTTCCTATTTATTATTTTCTACTTGTTGAATTCACATTATACGCAACATTAAATTCAATAGAATGTGCAGAAAATGAAATTTTAACTTTGATTATAATAGTATAATTTCTCAGCAAGTGTAATAACTAAACACAAATAATGAGTATTCCTTTAAAAATGTTTACAGAATAGGTAAAATGGAAAAGAACAGTGTGAATGAACAAATTTTTTCTAAGCAATGAAAGTAAATGTTAAAAAAAAATTTAATAGATATATTTAAGACAGCAATAATTTTAAAAGTGTGCCAAGAGTTAAATTTATGCTGAAATTGATTATATCTGTTTAATCCCCTGAAAAAAATTTTAGCTCATAAGAAATGAATTCAATACATTTATATATATCAAAATATTAAAGACATGTTACATAATATATAATCTTTTCTATAATGTTCAAATGTCAGAATACTTTTTTAAGAAAATATACTAGCAACAAATCCAGTTTTGGAGGGAACAAAAATAAATAAACATGCTTTTTCAAGGTTTGATGCTACAATAAAATCATTTTAATAAACCAGTGAACTTATATTTCAAACTACAGATTTAGAAAAATCTTCTGATTTATATACAATAGATATAAATATTTCTGATTTATTTACATTAAATTTAAATTTTTAATTTTTGGGAACACAAACAGCATATTTAGCAACCAATACAATTACAAAAATTACTAAAAATTCAAAGAGAAACATTTACTCAAATTAAGTTACAAATAAACTACATAAAGATTTTCAATGTTGAAATAAAATTTTTTATTCCTACAATTCCTTCACAACTGATGTTATCAAGTTAAACTGGATTATTTTATATTCTGAAATTAAATTTACAAATAATTTTTTGATAAATCACATTTGTCTACTAAACTACTTCCACAAATGCAAAATTTTAAATCTACAGAAAGTCAAGCATGCATTCTTAAATTCCAGCAAATTAAGCATTTTATTTTTAACTTACCTTTCTATTTTTTCATTTACAATATCTAAGATATCCTCATTAGATTGAACAGAATTTTTATCTTCCGAGGATAATCTTCTCTGTTGAAATGAAGAGATTTTTTCCTTCCGCTCTCTTTCCAAACACTCCATTGCATGCAGTTTCTGTTGAAGAGCAGACATCTGTCTCACCACTTGACCCCACTGAATTTTATATTTCTGTTTAGAAGACAAAGCAGTTTCCAATTTTTGTTGCAGTTCAGCCTACAAAATGTGAAACATTATACATAAAGAAGATGCTCATATAAAGTGAAGTATATATAAATCTAGTTGTTGGGATTTTATGGCACAAGATCAAAAATGGACATACTGCGCCAAGATATTTATTTTT
The DNA here is from genome assembly GCA_030067965.1 of Latrodectus elegans. NCBI lineage: Eukaryota > Metazoa > Arthropoda > Arachnida > Araneae > Theridiidae > Latrodectus > Latrodectus elegans. Next base: position 27,029,322 of record CM057821.1, read on the forward strand.
TTAAAAAAAAACTCTTTTATAATTATTCAATTATTGTTTTTTAAAAAAATTCAAGCAATATTAAAATTTGAAAGAACAAAAATTAGTGTACATATAATTTGAAAATTTAATGATATAATATAAAAAAGGAAAATATATATATATATAATTTTAAAATTTGTAATAGAAATTAAATTTAGTGTAAAAAAAAAACCATTTTACAAAGTGAATAGATTTCTATGGGGTGGATCCCCTATTAAATCAATCAAAGTTAAAAAAAAAAAAAAAAACACTGTTAAAAAGTGTAAACGTTATTGATTAAAATCATGACATGAGATTAAAATATGATGAATAGTGTACGATTCATCACATGTTTCAGACCATGAATTTAATTCACTTAAAAAACAAATGTCTATGTGTGAAACATGTGTGTCTGATAGAAAGGTGCAAGTCAAACAAACATCAACATTTTGTAATAGTAAAACAAATAATGAGGTTAGGATGGAAAAGTGGTAATTTGTTTTAGACGTGCATGCCCCATGATTCTACCCTCAGAGAACAAACAAATATTTTTATAATCTTTCTCACATCAGAGAGCGGAACTGATGGTAAAATTGGATCTGCTGAAGCCTTTGCAACTTCATCCAATTTCTCATTTTCATCAAGACCTATGTGGCTTGGTATCCAACAAAGTACAATTTTGTATCCCTTGCTCAAGGTTACAAATTTATAGAAATAAAATGGCAAACAATTTCACTAGAGTATTATTTGCTATAAATGACACCACTAGAGAATTATCTGTTATAAAGAGAAATTTCAAGATTTTAATATGATTTTCGTGGAATATTATATAAAAAATTTAATAAACAGAAATATTAGAGAAAATAAGAATTGAAATCTGAATTTTTGAAGAGACAATAACAATACATTTGCATGTATAATTGATATATGGAAGTATCTTTATTTTAAATAATCAGAATACTTATGCATAGTACAAGGAGGATCATACCATATTTTAAAAGCTAAAAATAAGATTTAAAATAAAATTCAGATAGCAACGATTTCTACTTGTTTTATGCTCATTTACTCATAATGTTTTGATAATGAGAATGTAAATTACATTTTATTAAATTTTAGAAAAATGATAATAAAATTTAAATAAAAAAAAACAATAATAATAAAGAAATTATGAAAAGATTGGATAAAAATTGTTATTCTCACTTTTTCCATGTTCAATATATTCACTTCAGTTCTTAAATGAATATCAGGATCTTTATTTGCCTGTAGTTTTAAAGTTTCAATTATTGTTCTTTGATCTTGGATATCTCTTTCCAGTTCTTTTATCTAAAAATATTTAAAATAATGCAAATGATGTTTCTATGTTCTTTCTAAAGAAATAATTTAGAAAATAACCAAAATAAAAAAGATTCTAAGATTTTGGTTATTTCACTTTATTTTATTTCATAAATGGTATTTTCCTTTTGATATACAAAGATTAATGAAAAACATTTTTGAGTAAAAATCTGGCATACCCTTCTCATAAGTGAACTATTCTTTTGTTCTAAGTCTCTAGATTTCAACCTGAAAAAAAAAATTATGTCCTTACTTCAAACTTAGTTCCAAAATAAATTTTTAAGTAGACTATAAATGTATTATTGAAGTTTATTTTTGTACCTTTCAAGTGTCAACATTTCATTAAATTCCATTTTGATTGAATCAATCTGATTTTTAGTTTCTTTCTGCTGTTGTTCCTGTTGTCTATCTAGTTTGAGCATCTTCATTGAAAGCTGATAATGAATTGTGTGTTATTGATATTTTTGATAATTACAAAGCAATATATGAATAATATTATCTAATAACTGCTTAAGTAAAACGAAAATGTTTTAAATAAAGCAATAAAATATAAATTATTGTACCTTAATATTTTAGAGGAAGATTATTTTTTAAAAGCCTTTTCTTCAAATATAGTCGACTATATTTAAATAATCATTAATAAATAAATAACTATTTTCCTTTATTATCTTAATGATGTTACTTACTTTGATCTGTCATTATAATAAAATGAAAATATTTTTATAGGCTTCATTTTGTTATAACAAAACAATTATTACAATAATAGGTTTTTCTTTTTAACAATATCTTACAATCCAAGAAATATAAATAACTTTTGCTGCTAAATATTATAAGTCTGATTCCGATAATAAAAAATAATTCAATAATCTGATGATACAGTATTAAAAAAATTGCAATTAACAAAAATTTTACAAGATACCAATTATTGTTGCTATTAATAAAACTATCTTTTAAATCATTACATCTTAATTTTGAATAAAAAAAATTAAAAGTAATAAAAATTAATAAGATATTTTTACAACTACTTTTGGTCAAAAGATCATGCAACTTTTTCAAAAAGCAAATCAAGAAAATTATGTATTAAGAGAAGAGTAAATGTTTTTTTGTGAAATATAAATGAGTATTTTTTACATTTTCAGTTGCTAAGATGTAAAAATTATGCTACAATTCATTTAAAAAAAGTTGTACGATAAACTTTCCATATAAAAGCATTCTCACAAAATTTATAGATGAAATAAGATTAAGACTTTTAAATATATTATATAAATAATGAGAGTATTTATTTAACCTGAATGATTAGTAATTTGATTCAATTATTATAACATTAAGCTAAAGTACATAGTACTTCTTAATAAAAATCAAAGCTTTATTTTCTGTTTGAATTCAAAGATTTGAATTGACTGCACAATGATCGATTTCTGCACACAATTTATGAAAGGAAAATGATATAGAGAAACAAAGTAAAATGAAGCTAAGAATCAATAAATTATGATTTTCTCGTAAGTTTTAAACATTTTCCTCTTAGTAATAAATGAAAAAAAAAATTTAGAAAAGGAAAATTTTGAAATTTTAATACTTCAAACCACAATGTAAAACACATTAATTAAATTACTTGGACACTTATAGGATAAAATAAAAGTCGTTATTATTTAATGATAAAAATAAAATGAAATAATAAATCATGGATGTCGATTTTTTATAAAAATTACATTTTAATGTGTAGAAGAACAATGAATAATCCAAAATGTGTTATTCATGTTGCACAACATATGTCATAAATTAAAACTAAAAATTCAAGAACTAACCAGTACATGCTATTAATTTCTATAATTTAAAAAGATAAACTGATTTTAAGGATATAATTAAATCGAAAAAAAGAAAGCTATTTAAATTAAATATATTACTTCAGTTTCCTGTGAAGAAAGCTGCTTCTCTTTTAACTCAGCATCCTTTAATGTTACTTTCAATTTATCTTCCAATTTTTGGCACTCTTGAAGCTTAATGTAAATGTTTGTATAAATCAAATATTTATAACAAATAAAATATTTATATAACAAAGATGCTTTAAATACGTGATGCAAAAGTTAAAATAGAAAACAATTATGAACAAATTTTACTAATTATATATTTTTAATATGTATTATAAGTAACTCATGTATATTAACTTATACATATAGAATACAGGAATTTTCTAGTCTAAATATTTAATTCCAAATGATTTTGCAATTCTCACATTAAATAGATAAATTATCTATTTAATAATAAGGTTGGAAAATAATTTAGAATTAAAAATTAAAAATGATAGAAGATGAAAAATAATAATACACAGCATATCTTGTAAAGTATGATTTTATAAAAGAGATGTAACAAATTATTCCATGAATTTAACAAGCTTTTAAAACAATTTAACAAACTTCAGCAAATATTTTTTAAGCATTATAAGTACTGCATAAAATTTGATTTCTTTTTTGCTTACAGAAAATTATAAGTTGAAAAAATGGTATTCTATTGATATTTACAAAAAGTATAATTTTCATCACAAGAATTTGAGTACATATTTTAAAAAGGGAATCATTTTTTATGTTTAACTTTAATTCAAAGTTTCACACACACAAGTGAATATCTTAAAATCATTAGAAAAATTTCAAGTGAAATATAAGAATCTGATAAAAGATTAATAAAAACTAAAACTTTATTCCGTTTTCATAACTTACCTTTCGTTGTAGCAACAATTCTCTTTCTTTATCTCTTTGTTTCCATTCTGATGTCAAAAAGGAAAGATGCTGCATTTCTTTCTCTTTCAGCTAAATGAAATCAAATGAAATTTTAAGTACTAAAATAAAAAGTAAAACAAATAAGACTTTACTTCAAAAATTTCAGAATGAAGTTGTGTGATATATTATGTTATTACTACAGTAACTTGGAATAAAATTCGATTAATGCAGGTATAATATTTCAAAATACATAAAAAGCCCAAATTTCAAAATTACAATTATTTTATAATGAAATAAAAATTCCTTGCATAAAATTTTATTTTTCTATAATATCTGAATTGAGACACAGAACTTTCTTTTCTGAGTACACTGTGATGGAAAAAAGTGCGTAATAAACAAATTATGGTTTCAAATAACAATAACAAACATTTTTATAAGTATTATTTTGCAATTTCAGCTCACTTTCGATCAATTCTATCCAACTACATATTTTGCATACTTTGGTATTTAAAATAAAAATTCTGTTTCGTAATCAGAAATTAATTGTTTAAGGATTAGAGAACTTTGGGAACAACATAAGAAAATTTTGAGAATAACAAAGAATTATTAAAAATAATTACAAATTTGAAAGTATACAATAATGACAAATCTCTGTTAAGAGGTTCAAGGATCAGCTCGATAAAGAATTTTGAACATTAATGCATTGGGCTTTTTCACACATATTTTCATTTCCAAATTTAAATGCTGATAAAAAGAATTATTATCATATAATTTCCAGAACAAAATAACAGTGTACTAGATTTTTATTAAAAATTTTAGTCTACATACACTTCTTTTAGTTACACATTTTCATTTAACACTTTCTTAAATGATACAAATTATAATATTCATGTGATTCATTTTATATAAATATCTCAATAAGAGATTTTAAATATTAACCAACATTTTGTTTCAGTTGATGAAATCTATGCAACATGAACTAACTTAAATTCTAAAGATTAAAATGAGTGGAAAACTTAAAAAATAAATTAAATCAGTATAGAAAATGCTCTAAAATTTATTTTATTCAAATGATATAAATTGCATATCATCAATACTTTTTGTAATTCCTCTACAAAATGGTAGGCAATATTTATGCTCCATCATAAACTTTGTTTGATTAAGTTATAAAAAGTTTTAGCTTTTAAAACACTTTTCAAAGACAAAATAAATAAAGATGCACTTCATTACTTTGGAAGCAGTAAATTAAGAACTGACTAATAAAACAATCAATAATAACATCATGCATTTGAGCTCAGTTTATCAATTATTAAATTTTATCTAGTTTTCCTTCAGAAAAAAATGTATTTTTTGAATATAAAATTTATTAACAGTTTAATTATAATTACATCAATATGCTACATCAAATTTAGAAAGCCACGGTATTGATTAAATGATTAATACAACTGAAAAATTAACTATAGAAGAAATTTGAAAGCATAACTTAAAGCAGATTTTTATTCTTAAAATTTGCTATTCTCTATTTGTTTATGCTATTTCTCTAAGTACTGCAGAGCAGTTTTCTGCAAATTAATGTACTATAAATTATATTCATAATTAAACATTATTTACTCCCTATACAATTTTTATCATTTTTTTAATGTATTCCAAAGAGTAAAAAAATGAACAAGAAAATATGATGGAAAGATTCAAGGATTTCATTAAATTGGTGTACTGATAGAGCCCAAATTAAGGCTAGGTACAAGAAGGAATGCTATTGCACCAATTTATTATTCGTGCACAAGAGAAAATAGCCAAAAATGCATTGGCATTATATATTGTTGTTCTTGTGTGCCAGCTAGGCTGGCAAATTGGGGTGCGCTGCTCCACTTTTCCAACTGAACTATATTTGGTGTGCAGTATGACTTCTTCAGTACACGCACATACCATAGGGACTCGTTTATAGGCTAGGTAACCATTCATACACAAGGAAAGGACAAAGACAGGATAAAGAGAGAGAGTACATCCATGCCTGAACCGGGATTCGAACCCAGGACATCCCTATTTGTAGTCAGGCATGCTGACCACTAGACAAGTTAGCCAGCATTGGCATTATATAAGAATGTTATTTAAGTATGGAATTGAAATAAAGAGAAGGAATTAGGGCAAGACTATTTACTTTTTATCAAAAATTGGTACATCTAATCAAAAAGCTTTGATTAATAAATAAATAGCTCAGTATTAGTTTATTGGAAAGAAAGATTGGAAGCCAAAATATTATTTAAGATAATTATTTTATTAGAGAATGCATTAAGGATATGCTTTATATGATACCAAGAAATGGCTTTGATAAGTTTTTTAATGGCGATTTTTTTAACAAACAATTGAAAAAATGTTAAAAAAAGAAAAGCATGCATTGAAAAATTGTGATTATTATCAACATTTAGAGTTATGTTAATATGTTATCAACATTTAGAATTGTGAAATATTATATAAAAATAACAGAAAAGATTTAAGGAAATTGGGTTGCCAAACTAATTTAATGAATTAATACTAAGACTATAGCATAATTTAAAAATGTAATAATAGAAAAGTACAAAAAGCAACAACATATGTTCACAAAACTTAAAAGATAAAATATTTTTAAAATACAATTAATGTTACTGAATAAAGATAAAATAGTTTAAATGAATGAAAAGATTGGTTTAAATAAATGCTTTATTAGATGGATACTTTTATTTTTTCCATTATTATATAACACAAAATCCAATTTATTCCAAAATTATGCTCATAGCTATAAAAATGAATGAGTTGTACAAAATATGCGAGATGAAAAGTCCATTTTTGCCTTTATTTGCAAAATATATTTCTTGTTTACTCAAGTACAAGCTTTATATAAATTATTTTGAAAAAATATATACAAAGTTAGGATTTTTCAAGGAATAAAAATATTCTATATACTGATGATAATTACAAAAGTTTGTATTTACAACTCAGTAAACTTATATATAATGTTTAATGAGCATTTAACATATGGAAAGAAATATGAAAATTTTCATGAAATTAATTTTTACAACAGTTAAAAAAAATTTTTTTTTACAAATCCTACTTAAGTTGCAAGAAACGGTATTTAAACAGAGCACAGCCAATTTTTAAATTAATATTAGTGCTTGTAAACTTCAAATAGAATAAAAATCGAATATATACTATAAATGTAATTTGTTAGAAATGTGTAGAAAAAAATTAATTTGAACACCATCCAATTAAATAGAAAGTCAAGATAGCTGGAGTTAGTAAAGAAGTATATGGAAGATTGACGAAGTTTCAAAACATTCATGACTATTCAAAAAACAATATTATTGTTAGAAATTTCTGAAATCCAACATTTAAGGTGATTATCACAATACTTGCACTACATACTGGTAACTAATTATCTGTTTTACAGTAAAACTTTGTTGAGGATTATATTCAATTTAATCCTCAACAAATCTGACAACATTTTGTTAGTAAGAAATACAAGATTTACACATCATTTTAAATCTTCTTTACAAGTCCTAATTCATTAAATCTCAATTAGGTTATGACCAGGAAATTACATTTTAAATTTGAATTATATCAAGCAATGGTTTGTTTGTTGTCTAAAAAACATTTTATGAACATGAGACTAATCAGACTTGGACCTGTAGTTTAAATTGGATTCCAAACTACTCTAACATCTATACTTGAGAGGTAAATCAAACCCATGAATCAAAGACTTGAGCTTTAATCCTTCAGCTGCCAACTTGGCAAGATAAAGCTATGAAATCATGTTCTATATTTAAAAACACAGTAAATGATATTCCATTTAAAATTACTCTCATCAAAGTTTAAATATTCATATTGTTTCTGAATTAATCTTCACTTGATTGCATAAATATTATTGGATAGACTGCTTATTTATAAATTCTTTCAATAATTGAAATTATTAAAAAATTAGAATTTTATAAATATTTGCAAAATGTATATTACTTTTACAGATAAATAGTAATTGTAATTAAGAAGTTATTTTGGTAAAAATCTTGAATTTTTTTCATTAAAGAAATTTTACTTTTAATGCAACTTTGAAATAACAATTATACTTAAATTAATTTTTATGAGTAATTAACTTGATAAATATTTTTATTTAGCAGCTTTCATCAACCAATATTTTATACAGAAAGATAATTCAGAAATTGAAACAACACAGAAAGAAATGGTTTGTGTTTCTAAAATCTGCATTAACATTTTTACTATTACATTTCTATTACAATTTAGTTGAATGAAATGAAAGAGGGCGATAGATAATCACATGAATCGCTCTCTTTCATTTCATTCAACTAAATTGTTTGTTAACTTGACTCTCAAGAAGACTCTTAAACATGATATGGTTCAATGTGCGACGCACAAGAGATAAAAGATTTTGGGGAAGGAAAGAGCTGTTCCTGTTTTTCCAAGAAAGACTGTGATGGGCCTTTTTAGAGGTCTAACTGGACATGATTGTTTGCAGGAGCATCCCTATAGGATTGGAGTGGTGGACTCCCCGGACTGTGTTTTGTGTGACTCTGGTCAACCAATGACTTTTGAACATCTAAATGGTTGTGTGGTTCTTTCTCAGTATGATGGCATTTTTGAAAAGTATTGGAGAGCTTGTGAACTAATGGCTTAGGCTCTAATGTTCGGCATTTGTAAATAATAACATTTCTATACTTTTAGATACATTTAATACTATTTTTTATGATTTAATTTATATATTTTTTGGCTAACCTTAAAAATTTTTAATTGATTGCTTCACAATCCTTATAGACAAAATCAAAAATTAAAATCTGATGAAAATAACTTTTAACCAAAGAAAAAGCATTACCATTCAAATCTTGATTATTAAGATTTTTAAAATATATCTACATTGAATTGTATAAGTCATTATTTTCTTTCTTATTATAACTCACACTCTCTCATGCATAGACATATATATGTATGCAGCATGTCTTATAAGTTGCTATATTTATTACAAATGTCTAAAAGTTTAAGGTCATACAATCATTAAATAGGAAAGTTGTAATAAACGACACATATAGCCAATATGATATCCTTTATTATAAGCTGTTATGACATTAAAAGAAAAATGTAATGAATCCTTGGAGAAAATAGCAGAAGCAATAAGGAATATTTTCATCTGTCATTTTTATTTTTTAAAACTTGACATAAGTATTCACAACTGTTTGCAAATAACTGATAAGCAGCTTAGTTACAGAGATACTTGTTTTAAATATTCGGATCATTAATCTGTTTCACAACAAACAATAATTAATCATAAGAATGATGCTTCATATTTTCCACTGCAATTTATATACTGTCATTTCTGAATCCCTTGTATTCAATATTATTCAGAGGACTACACACTAAATGATATGCCTTTTCAGTGTGTTGTATATGTGTATGAAGTAAAAAATTGGTAATACAATATATAACATATCAATAATGAGATGGATCTAATTTTTTGCATAAAATGTTTTAAATACGTTCACATACCTGAGCTCTAAATATCTCTCGCTGACGTTCTTGCCAAAGTTCTACTTCTAAAGCAGCTTGTAGTAACTCATCCTGAGTTAAACCATTCTGTCTCAGCAATGGTACATTAAAGTTAGGCATAAAACTGCGAACCTATTAATGTATTTTTATTTTGTAGTATACAACTCAATACTTCAAAAAAAAAATAATAAATAAATAAATAAATAAAAATAAAAAAAAAATAAAATAAAATAAAAAAAATAATAAAATAAATAAATAAATAAAAAATACAAAGTATGACTACAAAAAAATTAAGTTTATATTAATATTAAATATGCAGTAAAAATATTATGGCAAAATATTACATAGTCTAGAAAACTTGAGCCAATTTTTCGGGAGATGGCTTAAGGAAAAAGCTGAATATATCAAAATGATTTTAAGTGACATGAGTGCATGCACATTTTAAAACACAGCACTCTAATCATACTGTAAAATACATTTGGATATAATACGTTACTTTTTGACACTTTTATATTTTTCAATATACATAAAAATCTTCCAATGAAAATCATACTCTATGTATAGTGAGACTGGAAAAGAATCCAGTAGCGTAAGATTTTACCAACAATGAGATGGCAAATCAGGAGAAGTACATTGGTTAAATGAGCTCTATTTTAATGGGAAAATTAAGCTTATATATGTAAATAAATGTGCATTACAAGGAAATTCAATATATATTATTTATATATATAAGTATATATAACTATATATAAATATATTAAGTATCTTTCATTATGAATTTTAAATAATTAATGTATGAACTAGGGATAATGCACTAAAAACTAATTAAAAAAATCCTATCCACTGAGAGCATAAAACTAGATGATTGTATTTGTTATATCATGTCAGTAAGAAAATATAGACAGTATGATACTGGTATTACTCTTTTCACTCGACGATTGGCAATTTCATACAATATGGTATTATTGTATAACAATCCTTATCCTTGCTGGCACAATAAAAATTAGTTTTTATGAGAACAGATAGAATTTTGGGAGAAATATGATATAGAAACTTCTTATGTACCTCTTTTTTATACTTTATTCAAAAACAAATACAGCTCATGCTTTTTAACTAATGCGAAATTAAGAATAAACTATGTAACAATGTGTAACTCCATCAAATGTAACAAAGGATTTCAAATTATCAAAGATTTATTAAAAATATAAATTCCACTCACTTATATATAAAGTTTCTAATTAAATTATTTTTGATATATAATATAAACATTTTTGAGTGTGGACAAAAAGAGACTGTAAAATCTGCCAGTTTAATCATATTTCATAAATCTAATATTTAAAATTCAAAGGAACTCAAACTGTCTTACTAGTAATTCAATTATTGTAAATTAATATTTTAATTACTAAAAATCCGAAGAGAGGACATATACCTTTCTAATTTTTTTCATAAGATTACAAATAGTTAAAATTAATTCATATAAATGGTGCCCTCATTTATAATGAACAAAATATCCAAATTTTTATTATTTTTCCTAGAATGTGAATAACATTTTATAAGTAACCAGTTTGAATTAAAAATAAAAAAATTTCACAGTTGGACCACACACAAATATTTGTATTTTATAGTTACATATCAGTGTGACTTAAAATATAAGCAAAAACAAATACTCATTATACTCTTCTAGTTATTATGAACTAATTCTTATAAAACTTATTGCATTTCTTTAATTTGGGTTCACTTTCCAATAACACATAAAAATTCTGAAAACATTTATTATACATGGAGCAAACTATGAAACAATATTTAAGCAAATGATCAAAAGTTTTAATATAATTAAAATAAATTAAAAACTTTCAGTTACCTTTAGAAACTTCATATGTAAATAAACATAATTGCAATTTAAATCATACAGAATTATTTTTTGTTGAATAAGATTTGTTAATGATTTATCCATCTTGGATGTACATTTAATTATTATGTACAGTTTATCCATTTTCATACATATTTTAGTTTTGTTAATAAACAATTTTTTAAAACTTTCAAAGTTCATGACAAAAAAAGCCTGTGAGATCACTTTTCCTCATAGTAAAACAAAAGGGGGAAATAAACAATTGAGTGCTTTCAGTAAACAAGAGCAGTTAGACCCTTAAGCCTAGCCTTCAAATCATCAGGACTATCAGTTGTTGAGTTTATTTCACAAGCAGAATGAAATGGTTAATTAAAATACCAAACATACTTTAATGTTTTCAATTTATTTCTTTGTGTATTTTCCACTAATATAAATATTATGAACGAGGATTTATTCAAAATTAAAATTTAACACAGAAATGAAGTTATACAGAATACTTCATATGAAATGAAGTTGTATAAAGTATTTCATGAGAAAACTATAAAACCGTTTCTAGTACTCCCACTTCTGCATTGCCAGGGGTAATAACCACTTTTAAAACCTTTCATGATATGGCACTGATAAAGGATGCACTTAAGCAGGGACCTACAGTTTAGAGTAGACTTACAAACATCTAACCGTGAGGTGAGAATTGATAATACAAACTGTTAAATGGAAAAATAGAATGCAAACCATTTAACTGCCAGAGCTCAACACAAAGGTTTATAAAAATTGGCTGAGATGTTCTATCATACCCACTAACTTTCTAGATCATATATCTTATCGATTTTGGTGACTACAAAAGTCCCTTAACAGAAAATTTTCAGCTTCATGATAAAGATAATAATGCAAAAGAGTTTTAGTAATTAGAAGATTATTAATTTGTAAAACTAAATAGCTATATATAATTTAATAAATAAGCATTAAAATTTGAATTTTTGTGTAAAATTTTCAAAATCGACAAGAATTTTACAGACAACCCAATAGTTTTAAATACAACTATATTTAAAAATTATTGTTATTTGAATTGATAAGAAATGCTTTTAATATATAATTCAACAAGAGTAAGATAGAACTTAATAATTGTAAATCATTCATAATTTTCATAACTATCATAAAGCTGATTCATATAAGGCGAATTTATTAAAAATGTTTTTTTGCAAATGAGACTACAGCAATACAACAGTAAATTTTGTATGAAATTTTTTCACAGTAACGTTTTAGGCATATTTTCCCCCTATATGATCATTTATGTGCATCAATATCTAATAATTTTACTTTTTTTTCAACTACAAATAATAAAAGGAGATAGAAGAATTCTTGTACAAAAATTCAAACTCAGCAAATTTTGAAGCAAAATTAAGATAAAGAAAAAAATACTAAAATAATCAATAAATAACACATAAGAAAAATTAAAATAAAAAAATGAATAAAAGAACTGTTTTATTCAGGAACATTTAGGTAAAAATTATGTACAAATGAAAATGCAGTTAAATTCAAATAAGTGGAATAAAACTTAATATTTTTCCAATTAGTTATTATTACTTTACTGAATTTTCAGTATCATATGAAAGTAAATTCTTATTCTATATAAATAAGTTTATTTTGCAAAGGAAATAAAATATAATAATTTATCAAACTGTGCATGAAGTACAACATTAACGTAGACGCATTGAAAAAAAACTATATTATTTTCTTAAAATGCTCACTTTCCAATATAATTATGTCAAACCTAAATTCCTTAAAAAACAAAATCACTAATTTGTTTAAAAAAAAAATTCAATACTCAACAAAAATATAATAGAAAAACATCAAATCATTTTGACCACTTTAATCAAATAAAATTATGTTCTTTATTTTATTATGTTTTCTAGGAAACATAGTAGAAAAATTTACATAATAAAATATGTATATGTTTAATAATAAAATGACATAATATAAATTCCTATTTTTATCATTATATTATGACTATAAATTAATGGAAATGTTGTTACAAGATATTTTTAATTAACTTCAATATATATATATTATAAATATATATGTGTGTGTGTTTGTGTGTGCAAATAATTACCTCATTATAACATGGTATATTAGACTTGGTAGAATGATGATCACAAAGAACAGAAGTAGGACCAAAATCAATCAAAGACAGAATAGCATGAATTTCACCAATTTCGTAACTAATAAAAAATTCATAAAAATCAGAATATTTTATATTAATAATATACACAAATTAACATTAAAAATTGAAATAGCTAAAATAGTTAAACAAGTTATTTCACTTAAAATTATAAGTGTATTGATGCCCCATAATAAGCATTACAGTATATTTTTAGCATGCACATCAATAAAAATACATAATGGACATAATAAAAGTTCATTATGTAAAATAACATTCAAAATTACACAACATTTATATTAAAATTGAGCAATAAATAAAATGTGTGGCATTTTTAAATAAAAACAAATTTTATTAGTATATAATTTTTAAAAAATCAGAAAGAGATTTTTTTAAAAATTATAATAACAACTGTTTTAGATAAATGGCATTATTCAACTCAAAAACAAAGTTATAACTTTTTAAATTTTATAATAATGTTTATCAATAATGTATTTTTAAAAAAAGTTCCACTCATATATTAAATTAGCATAATTAAAATTGGATCATGAGATCACAAATTACCTTAAATAAATGATTCATTTAGCCACTTAAATATGTTCATGTTTCAAGGCAAATAAAATTATATATATATATATATAATATTTATCTGCAATGAAATCATTATTTACAATATAATGTTCAACCTTACTCTCTAACTCCTAATAACTCAAATTGTTTTAAACTAGTTTATAATTATATGCACATAAAATAAAAGTTTTCTATAGTTTGTTTTCATACTTACCATCAGATTAAACAGTTATAGCTAATTATTAGTATTTAAACTATATAGCCTATTTTAATTCCATAATATAAGAAAGTAAAAAATTATTTTTAATGTTACAAAAAATATAGTAATAAAGAATATGATATATTATTTTATCAAATATAGTTGGGAATTAAAAGTGTCAAAAATTTTCCTTTTTATTCACTATATTATATTTATATATTAAATAAAAGAATAAATGTAATGTTGAACATTTAAATATTCATATACTTATCAATTAAAACAAATGAGCCTCACATAAATTATCATAATATTTGAACAAAAATATTTTTCAGGTGAACAAAATCATTTCTATTGCATAAATAATCTGATATGCATTTAATTTACAAACATTATTGATTAATAGTGCTTTGATAATGAATAAAAAGGTTGTTGATATAAAAAATAGATATCAAACAAGTCTTACCCTTCTGGTGACATAACCATGACTTTACACGAATTTACTTGACGAGTGCCATGTTTCTTATCAACCTAAAAATAAAATGCAGATTTTAATATGTTCAATCCTTAATTTAAGGAATGTAACCTTTATACAAGCAAAAATCCGAAAAAATATCATGTGCTTTTGGAATATATATTTTTTTGAATGACACCAGAGTTTTAAACAATTAAGTATATTTTAATTTCTATAAAAATAAGTAATTTTGCTAATTTATCAAATAATAAAGAAGCAAATAATAATTCCATTAAAATTGAGCTGTTAATATTACATAACAGAAAAGCTTTATTTACATTAAATTATGGTAGCATTTCATTCAATAATATTAAAGTGAATATTTTACAGGATAACTCACAACATGACTCAATGAAGGCGCATCTAAAACTTGAAATAAATTTATTCTTGCAGATCCCACAAGTTGTTCCATGCCATCTTTTTTTCTATGAAGAACTTCTAGAAGAAGAGGTGTTCTGAAAACAAAAGAAAACCAAAAATTATAACCAAAAGTTTTTATAGTAAAAGAAAAATTTTGATTACATTTATTTTTTGTATGAGTAATTAATATATATTTAAATAAATTATTAAATCTATTAATTAATCAAAAAGTAAATTTGCATCCAATAGATACAATTGTTTTTATCAGATATATAGACTTTTATATGATTATCTATTCTATTTATTTTTTCCGCCATTAATAATTTTAATAATTAAAAAAAGCCTTCAACATCTTTATTTTAGATAAACATTATGATACAATGCAGTACATTCAAATTACAGTTGTTTTAAAAATTAAAGTACCAGTAAACTATTTAAAAATTAAATAAGCAAATTATATCAAATATGGTGATAATATTTATGACATCATTTGTAGCATAAAGTACAAAAATGTTATATAGAGCATTTATGTTTTGAAATATAAAAAGAATCATGTTTGTTTGTTTGTTGCTCAACGGTCATTTTTTGCCCACAAGGTCTAATTAGACCAGGACCTACGGCTTAAAGTGGATTCTGAACCACTACAAACATCCATGCCCAAGGTGGGATTCGAACCAATGAACTATTGACCTGAAGGCAAGAGCGCTAACCATTCGGTAGCCAGCTCGGCAATAAGAAACATGAATGGAATCAACACCAATGCAATCTTTAATCTCTGTAATGCCTCATTTTCTTATCATTGAGTTGCACAGGTAAAAATAATCACTTATCATAAAAAGTATTCTAAGCCCTTATAGGATTTGTGGAGTAGGTTGAATACTATTAATGATTTTCAACAAAGTCAGACACAAATTCAATGAAATTAAAACAAAAAAAGTACACTGGCTGTGTTATTGGGGCAATATTATTTCTTTAAGGTAACTTAATTAAGACATGAAATGCAAACAATGTCACTTGTAAAATAAAGATATTAATAATTCCAGCAGCAAATGGACAAATAAAAGTATCAAAACAAACCACTGTATCATTGAGCACTGAGAGTTCCATGTAACAGCATTTGCAAGTCTGTACATCCACATAGACATACAAATCTATATACAAGAATACAATCTTTTGCATTCATATATTTTATTATATACAGACAAAGTATAGCAAGAGTTAGATGTTTTCATTGGTAAACAAGTCAGTAACTATTCTCCAAAATAAATTAGGGCAAATTAATATGTAAGAGCATAACTTTGGAGATTTTCAATTTACATGACTACAAGTTAGATTCAGGAACTCCCGGCGGTAGTGGAAAACAAGTCAAATTTAGTGTGGTCGTCTTAGCATATGAATTACTTTTATACAGCTTTTTGTGTGTGTGCTGACATGGTTAACATTATTCATCTTTTATCATAAATAAGTATAAATTCTTAGCAGTCAACTTTACTAATTTTATAGGAAACTCCTGATTTTTCATCATTTCTCAATAATGTATGAAAAACTAATGATATTTGGCAATTTCAGTGAAAAATTTAAATACAACTAAAATTTTGTAGGAAAAAAATCTCTATTGAGTTGTTTTAGTAGCTTAAATAGTCAAGAGATAGTGCACTAATATAATTATAATAATGTTATGATATTATAGTATCACGAAAAATGTGTTCTTCTGAGTTTTGAACCTCATCTTTCCGCCGTGGTAGGATGACACGTTTACCACGAGGGTGCCAAAAACGCCTATGAGTTGACAGTCATATAATTAACATTCAGAGCAGACACCAGGTGCATGTTTACATAAGCAATTCAGTTAGGATGAATATTATTAGTTATTGGTAATGTAATTAGGAAAATATTTGTCACTGAATTGAATTTATTTAGTAATGTATTTTATTTTATGTAATTTTATAAGTTTAATATTTATAAATTGTACTAGAGTAGTAAAAGTTGCACTATAAAATTAATACTAGGACATAAAAATTAATGTTTTGTTTTTTATGTAATATTCTTTAATTTGTCATAGTTCCTTTGTGAGGTTAATGAATATTTTATTCAAATATTAAGATTAATAAAAGATATGTTTATCGGAAATCATTCTCAGAATGTATAATCTAAAGAGTAAAATGGTCTTTTTGCGGTACTACTGTTTTAAAGATTTAAGCAAAAGTGTCGATAGTAAAAGTTTCCTGATTACTTCCCTCAAAATCAGTAAATTCTACTGATATTTTTTTTTCTCCAAGGTTGGCAGGTATGTAGATTTAAAATGAACACCATTAGAATCTTGTAGTATACAGCAAATTCTAAATAACAGTCATCTGTAGAAAAAAATAACTCTAGATAGGTTTCTGAGAAGTTGAATTAACAATTAAGAAATTTGTTTTGCAACTAATTTACCCAGGAATGATAAACATTTAACTATCATGCAAAGCACACTGTCATTGATTTGCATCTAAAGAGTATATAAATTTATAATAATGTTATGATCAGATAATCTCACTTAAAAGATATTTCATACTTTGATTATTTGGAATTATTACATTATTTTTCACTGAACAGCAAGTTTCCTTAATTTGTACCAACTTGGCACTGATTTTAAACTTTGAAGTATGTATGTAAAGTTACAGTATAACCACTCTTCTACATAATGAACTTCCAAGTAGTTTTTTAAACATATTAATATCCAATATATTAAAACTTAAAGAATTTTAGATCTTTTTAGTCCACAAATCGCAAAATTTCTATTTGTTTTTCTATTTTTTAAAAATTAATATTTTTATTATATAAAATTAATAAATAAATAATAAATAAAAAATACATAAAATCCACTTTTCCTTATCTAATGATATTTACACTGAACTTAGAATTTCAGCACTGAATGACTTAAACTGCAATAGCATTTGAGAAGGAACATACTAATGTGCATTGTATGAAAAACCGTTCAAATATCTATGTATGTAATTTTAATTTTAAGAAGTAACTTTCTATAATGACTTTAAGATTTGGGATGACATTTTGATCAAGCCATTCCTTAAATATGATTTATAATATGTGAAAGTAAGAAGTCATTTAATTGATTTTCAATTTCATATGTGATGTGCAGTGCAGTATTCTTCAACAGGCTGTATGTGATTTTTACATTTTTAAATAATCAGAATAATTTTAGAAGACAAAATTTCATCAACATGAAAAATAAAATACAATTTTAATGCATTTATTATAATCATTTTGATACAGAAAATACAGAGTTAAATAAATCTAATTTGATGTTAAATATGTGAGAGTTTAACAGAGCATCTCTATTCTGGCTGAATTTTTTCCAAAACCATTCTTATAAACTAAAAGTTATTAAGCACTATCTGGTAATAATGATTCAATTAGCTGCATAAACTGCAAAACTTAAACATAAATGTACTATCTTCATTAGAATTTTCGAACATAGAAAATCCCATATTAATATGTAAGTATCAAGCCCATTATTAAATGAAAACATTGTTTTATCCTCTATTCCTAATAAATACTTACCTAAATATTTAAAGCTGCATAACATAATGTTAAAACCAACAAGTTTGGTGAGATACGTTTTATAATTTTTTAATATTCAAATATCTATCACATAACTTTAAATTTTATAAAAATACTTTATTGTCAATAAATACTAATTCACAATTTTGATACTCACTCCCAAAATGTCGATTTCAATAATGCATAAGTTGTCGCAAAATTAAAAGAACCATATCCCTGTGGAATGCTAACTTCACATTTTGGATGAACTTCAACATCTGGGTGAGTTACCATAGAGGCAGTAGGAGCAAAAAAGTGATAAGAATACCTATTAAATAACATTTACTAAATTAGATCAGAAAAGTATAATAACTATAAATCTTTCAATAATTTTGTATAATACATGGCTAAGTGGCAACACAATATAAGTGTAATACTCAAACAGAAAACCAATAATTTCAATACGACTAATGAAAAAATAAGCTTTCTTCAGTATGCCTAAAACTGAAGGACAAAAAAATCATAATTAGAAAATTTTGTTAATTTATACATATTGCAAATAGAAAAGTTTCCATCTGGTTTTTAAGTTATTAAATCTAAAAATATGATGGTGTATAAATATAAAGATTGCAGGTATAAACTAGTTTAAAAAATTTTCATATTCATATGAAAATGAAATTCTAAAATTAATAATTTACAAAAATAAAACTTTATCTTCAATAACCTTTTAAAATTCAGGATTAGTCAACAAATTAAATACACACCTGATAAACAAATTTATTGGATGAGCTAATCTAGTAGCTTGAAAGCTTGACAAATCAAGAGAAAAATTAAAATGCCTGGTATTGCTATCATCTTTAATAGGAATTGAATTTGGTGGGCTGTTTATCATCAGGGAATCTCTCACATCAGGAGGACTGTTATCTGAGGAGTGATTGCAAGAACCAGGATTTGATCCATTTACCATATTAACTGGTTCTGAAGTTTTGTTTTCTTGACTGTAAGAATCTAAAAAAAGAAGGGGAGTTGAAAATATTAATATCTTTTGCAATTTATAGCCTAGAATAAAAAAATTCAGCAGTTTATAATCATTTTTGTTGCTGATTGTAAAGTGAGGAATGTCAAAGTAATATAGTTGAAAACTCTTGAAGCTGAATTATCTCTATTATAAATTTCATTCTACTGAAATTACACATATCTATTAATGATATCTAATAATTAAGCATATTTATTATGTAAAAATGAGATGCAGAATGCATTAAATTACATATACTTTAAAGTTGAATAAAAACAGAAATAAAAAATTGTGCAAATAAATTTGTTTTCGTTGCTTTCCCATTTATCAAATATTTTTTATTTTCTTCGTTTTTTGAAATATTTGACTGCCATATATTTAACCATTTCATGATATTCTCAGATATTATATGAAGGGAATGATTTTGAAAAGTAATCCATTTCCTTACAAATTCAATACATATCAACAATTATGTTACACAAAATTTGGTACAGGAAATTTAAATAATTTTAAACTATTATCCGAAATCCAAAGAAACATTTTTCAAAGAGATTGAAATTTCTAAACAATGAAATTTTATTGATTGAGACTTAACAGTACAGGCACTATTCAAACTAAGTGAAGTTTCATAAAAAAAACTTGAAATAAAGTTATTTGCAATAAGTTTAAAGCAGTATTTTAAAATATATTTTAATTGTTCAGACAGTAAACTAAGATAATAAACACAAGTAGGTCTTAGTTTTTATGCATTTTAAATTTGAAACTATAATTTATGTATTAAAAAACAAAATACAGAAACAAATATATATTACTCAGAATTTAAAAATATCAAGAATATTTAATATTCATACAATCTAATAATATTTTTAATTTTATTAGATTGTATGAATATGTAAATTTTAAAAATGAAAAAAAAATTATATCTATAAAGAAAAGAATAATCCAGTCTTCATCTTTGAAAAATAGTATTGCACATTTTGAAGATTACAATTAATAAAATTAAAACATAGAAAAAACGTAAAAAAAATCTTAAAAAGGAAAATAAACAAAATTATGTTTTTGCTAAACTACAATATTACTACTAACAAAGCAACATACTAATAAATGTTTAGTTTAATAACATTTATTAGCATGTTGTAGTTTAGCAAATCATAATAAAAAATTAAGGAAAAATAAAGAAAAAATCAAGCATTTTAAAATAAGTTTTCTCTCAAAAATACTGTTATTTTTATACACTTATAGCATTTTCATTAAAAAAAAAAAATCCCTTTTTACAATACATTTAAAAAGTGATTTCAACTTAAAATAAGTGAACATTTATAAGCTTTTATTATTAATTAAATATAATTATTTACATGAATTTTTTCTTGTACTGCCATGATTTGTTTGTGCATCTTCGCTTTTAGAACAAAATGTTTTTTGTATAAAGCTGTGATTTTGTCGGGAACCATTTACTTGAGGTAGCATTTGAGATTGTCGTTTCTCATTTGAAGTAGAACCATCTGATATTGGACTTTTTTCTTGCTTTTGTTGTTGAGATTCCTTATCCATCTTAAATAAGAATATGTAAATTAATGGTACATCATACAAGAATTCCGAGCCATGAGAATAAAAATATACAATTTTAATGAGCAACAAAATATTTACAATATCCCGACAACTAGAAAATACATTTAATTAAATTGTGATAAAATTTAAGAAGGTTATTATTAGGCATTTTTATTAAAGTAATTAACTTTATTTTATACTGAGAGCTATAATAAATTCCTCTATTAACTGTCATTACATTAGGTAAACTAAAACAAACTTTCTATCACTCATTTGAAAGCTGTAAAAAAATAATTTTTAAATCTGCACATAGAGAAAGAGAATGCACTGAGTGCATTGATTAACATTATTTAATAGGTATACTTTTAATTCAAAATACATAAATGAAAAACTTAAATATTTTTCCAATTTAATACAAAAACTTAAAAAATTAGAATAAATAATTTTTGTGGGTATATTCAATCTAAAAGTAATCAAAAATATAGATATTAAAAATAATTAATATAAAGAAACTTCAATCCTAATATTATAATTTTACATTTTCTAAATATTTTAACAACTTATTTAATACATAATTAAATAACTCAATGATTATTTAAGCTTTAATTATCACTAAACTAAATAACTTAATGTTTATTTATTTAACTTAGCAGTAAGTAAAGTCTAATCTCTGAAATTGTTTTACGACATTTAGTCCAGCCAAATTAATTTAAAAATTGAATAAATGATTCATTATAAATGCATAACAAGTTAATATTCATTTTCATTGTTAATTTACTAAAGCTATCAAAAATATTGTTGATGGAAATTTTAAAAATTAATCAATACATTTTGAAATAAAATTGGGTGTAAATGTATTGATATTATCAATGTGAATTTGGAAATAGATTTTTTGTCCATTACTATATTAGTTTTTCATTACTAATAAATACTGTGCACCTTCCTTAATGTAATTTTGCATTCATTGAGAAAATTTTTTCATCCTTCTTTGAACAACTATCTCTTATTATGGGCACTTTTCAATGCAGTGAATGTTACTACAGCAAAATTTCAGAATGACAATACACCTTAAAGTTTATTTTGCTTAAAAATAAAATTGTGATAAAATTATTAGATTCTCCTTTTTATGTGATTAAGATAAAATTTAAAAAAATAATTTAAACACAATAAATTGATTTGTTGATATGTTAGAAGGTAATATAAGAAAAAAATTTCAGACCATTAAAGATTTACACATTTAGAAAATTGACAGTTAGAAAATGATGATTAATTAAAATCAATTACAAATTAATTAGAATTAATAAAATTTTTTGAGTTCCATAATGTGAGCATTTTTAAATTTCATGATATGATCACAATTTGCTGATTAATAACGTTGGAATTTAATAGAAATATACAAAGCAGCAGTTAAGTAATTCTACAATTTAATTTTAATATTTAATAAGGTATTCTGTGTCATTCACTACTGCTCACACAAAAAATCTACCCGTTTTTTGGTGGAAATGAAAGCTTAATTGGAATTAGAAACCTTGGTCCCATAGCTTTTCTGCTTCAGCTGTTAAAGAAATATTGGATTTAAATCTACAGGTAGCAAAATCCATGATTAAATTACAATATTTTTCTTTGAAAACCTAAACCTCATTGAATTAATTATGTACTTTGGAATAATTTTTACACAATCCAGTCTTTCACAAATTATATATTAAATTAATTTTGTTGTTGTATTGGGAAATATATGAATTTTTAATGAGGCAAAAAACTTTTTTGCATAAATATCTTGATTGTGTTTTAATGAAAGACAAATAGGACCTATTACATCTGTCTTTTCATTAAAAATTATCAAAAAGCAACCCTGCATCATAAAGCTTCCACCATCATATTAAATTATGAGATGTTGATGGGATATATTAAATCACTGAGTCATGGTGAATTAAACAAAAACATCAAAATCCAAATATCAGCAGTTTCAATTCAGCAATCCCAGAGTGTGTTCAACCTACTATATTATTAAGTTCTGATATAGTTTAGAAAAAAGATCAATAGGGTCTTTCCTATTTTTTTGTGTTACCAAAAGTGTCTTAATGGGTTATCAACTTTAAAGTCTGGCTTTAGGAATGTAATCTTTGTAAGTGTATGTGTGATTGAAATCCACACATTCATCTGAGAATCGAATCATACAAGTGCTGAGTAGTGTTTTAAGAAATGTATTGTTCATAATAATATTATGATATTTTCTATAAAGATGCTGGTGTCGGATTTATTTCTTTAAAATAGAAAATTGATTTCATACAACTGAAGTTAGGGATTTGGCCTAAGAAAGACGTTTCACTTTATTCTCATGTTCATTAACTCATGAATGAATAAGTCTCACTTCATGAATAGAAATATTATCACACAGCCCCTGGACAATTTTATTTCCTACAAGAAATAGAGTTTACAACACAGAATGGAAGTGATCTTTAAAACTTTTTTTACAATTCTTCCATTATTTTAACTCTAATTTCTACAAATTTTGGAGCTTTTATCCATCTCATTTTGCTCTATTTAATATGATTCCTTTTGAGCTGTTGGCATTAGGAATTATTTTTGCAAATTGATTAGACTCAATCTTAAATTTTAACTAATTACAATTCAATAACTGTTTCCTAACATCACATATAATTTTTTTTTATTTGTTTGATAGTCATATTATAGATCTTCATTTATTTAAAAGTTGTATTAGTCATATATATATATCATATAATAACAACAATTTCCTTGGGAATATTTCATGAATTATTTTTCAATATCTTGCAACAGATAAAGCCTATAATTAATCTTTTTTTAAAGAAAAAATATAATAAACTCAATTTTGTCAAAATGTCACTTATTTTTAAGGAGGTTCATAATCCAGTAATATTGTTATATACCTGCACTCTTGAGGACTAGCTAAACTGACAACAGATGATGTAAAAACCAGCATAGCCTACATTCAGAAAAGCTCAACTTTCTTTTTTCAATGAGGCTATTGTAGGTTATGTGCTACTCCAACTTGAAGACCTCATAACCATGTTGATTGATATATTACAACAAATATTGACTAATTATTTTATTTCATTAAAAAGTAACAATAAAAAATATGAACTAGATTAGTTTTTTGAAATACGTATAGCTTATTTTTTAATCGAATATTTAAAGAACTTACATTATTTACTTATGTTATCCACATCATATCTATTTAATGTTATTTACATATATTATCACTTTTACATGAGCTAAAAATTGTGCATGGGGATCTCAAATTGGATCAATCACTAAACATGATGGAATTAACAGGCTGATGTTAAGTGATCTTGGAAATGTTGGGAAACAAAGACTTTTAGACATTATGCATAAATCTTGGAATCAAAGAAGTCTTCCCCGTGACTGAAAAAAAGCAATTATAGTCCCTATTAGAAAAATGAACCTATTAGAAACTTTTAGGAATATCTCCTTGACCTATATCACTTGTAATAGAGAAAATGGTTTTAATAAGACTTAATTTTTATTGGATATTCACGACCTTCCAAAGAAAAAGTAAGCTTTTAGAAGACACCAAACCACAGATCATATACTTTATTTTTAAGAAAAGAGTAGAGATGCCCACAGACAGAATATGGAATCAAAATCCCTTGAATTGAATTTTCAGATGCCTTTGGAATTCACATAAAGGCCTTAATCAGGATTTATGAGATTTTGAGAAGCTTCCAGGTAAAGTTTAACAACACTTTGTTGAAGAGCTTCAGTCTTCCTCAGGATTTACCTAAGGGATCTTTTTGTAAGGCCAAGTATTTTTTCATTATTTTTGGCTAATCTTAAGAGAGACATATTGAATAGTTGTGAAGTGGGTATGTTTGCAAGTGATATTGTAATGTGGGATACTCTGGCCATGTGACATTAACAAACTAAATCTAACATTAATTCAGCACTTAATGGTGTGGTAAAATTTGCAAAAAGTCATAGATTGAG
The DNA here is from genome assembly GCA_030067965.1 of Latrodectus elegans. NCBI lineage: Eukaryota > Metazoa > Arthropoda > Arachnida > Araneae > Theridiidae > Latrodectus > Latrodectus elegans. The sequence goes on from CM057821.1 coordinate 27,054,631, forward strand.
TTTCAGCCCATTCAAGTCTGTTGTATGTTTCCTAACAACAAATGGAAAATTCTTCAGCTATGAATCTAAAATCTTATTGAATGACCATTTGCTTTCAGTTGAAAAGCATTCAAAATACTTGGGCTTTGTTTTCGATAGCAAAATTACATGCAATAAGCATATCAACCAAATAATATTTAAAAGCAAAAAATACTTAAAGATCTTAAAATATATTTCAGGACGAGATTGGAAAGTTAAATGAGACTCTTAGAATTATATATGTGATACTTATGCCTATCTTAGAATACGGCATTCCAGTTTACAGATATTGTTTTCCAACACAAATCTACAAAAACTTGATCGAGTGAAGCTTAGTGCAGCCCACATAATTACAGGGCTTCAAAACAACTACCCAAATGTAATAGTTCTTTAAGAGGTCGACCTGCAACCTTCAAGTTTTTGATAAGATGGAACAGTAACAAAAGATTAAAGAAGAGAAATACATGGAAGTAAAGATGAACGTGACTGTTCCAATAGTGGTACTTATATCTATTCCAATAAATGTACAACAAATTAAGTAGGAGAAATTTAGACAGTTGTTCAGTTTTCAGAATAAAGCTGATAACTATTAACACCTTAGGCTCAATATTATTCTGTCTTCTATCAATTCATTGGCCCTTTGGGTCTGTTTAACACCCAAATCTCTATTCTGCTCCTTTTAAATTGGCTTAAAGTGGGGGATAGTATAGGAAAAGCAATTATTAACAAACTGGGCCATCTTTCAACCTTTCATGTGGTGCACTTTCAATGGATACCTTCTCACATTAATGCATATGATAATGAGACAGAAGATATTTTGGTTAAAGTGGATGCTCATAAACTGTTAGAGATACATGAATCACTAACTTATTTAAAACTGTTCTCAAGAATTAAAAAAAGCTGTTAATGATTTTTAGATCATCCTACCTGTTCACCAATGGTACCAAGAAAAGTGACTAGGGGGATGTTATTGTTTAGGTGTTGTAGGGAGAAACATATGGTCGTCAAGCTGGCTTATCAGTGAACATTTGAAATCTATGTTCTGTTCTTATGGAAAAAAAGCTTTTCCAGCCTGTCTGATGTATGCTGACTATAAGGCCATCCTTAACCATATTCTAGACTGTCTGGGATTTTTCAAAATTAATCTTTTTACAAGCTCGATTTTAGTGTTAAATTTTCTCAGAGCAATAAACTTCCTAGAGTTGATTTAGTGATATCAAACAATGGATATATCCAACAATACATTATCATAATTTTGATTAATAAATAAAATACTGTGATAATATGTAAACATAAACAAGCCTGATTACAACAGTGAATTACATATATAATACAGTATTTAAAGGTAAGATAAACAAAAGTAGTCATTCAATTTCTTTGAATAGAAGCACATTTAAAGATAACTTAAGATTTCTAGAAATGATATTTTTAGAAAACAATAATAACATATTTTCCATTACTTTCATTAATTTCAAAGATCATTTTAATGATTTTACAAATTGATAGTGAATAATAATTTTTATTCTCAGAAGATGTAAATATTATTCTTCAAAGACATTAGCATTTACACTAGTTATCTCAAATGAAATTTTGCTTATTTTTATATTATTCAACAAAACTCATTAATTATGAAACAAAATAGATTCATTGTATGAGAAATAATATTCATCATCTTTAATAACATTTTCAGACTTAGAAAAAAATATATACCTTATTATTTTGTAGCACAACAGTTACACCAATAAAAGGCGAAAGATCATCTCCTCCTACTCTAGAAGTTTTATCCACAGGTGTGATCTATATTCAGAAAAGGTAAATTTACAGGCATTCATAATGCATCCATGTACAAAAAGAACTTTAAAAACTTTTCTAAACATTGAAAAAAATATTCAGTAGACAGAAAATAATATTCTACTTAAATAATAATAACCAGAAAAATAATCAAAAATTCATTAAATAAATATCAATATTTTTCATTAGGGAATAATTATACAAGTAGGGCAAGATATTTCTATAATCATCTCAAGAGATTAATTCTTATAATTTACATTTTTTTGTTTAAAAAATCAGGAAAATTTCAAATTTAATAAATTTTCCTCAATTTAATAAAAGCTTAGTTTATAAAATACTGAATCATTTTGGTGTCTATGAATATAGCAACACTATTATAAATATTCATTTAAATAAATAATTTGTTACACTTAGAGAAATACAGTTAAATTATGTTATAATAATCCTATTCCAAGTGACTGATTAAAGAATTATATTGAGTTATTGAATTTTAAGTTACCTCAAATTTATATAAAGAAAATTTTGATTTATCTCAAATTAGGAAACAAATATTATTTTCAACAAATATTATCAATCAAATAGCTAATTAACCAACAGATTAAAATACAGTACTTCACTATTTTACTTCTTAATTATAGTGTAATTCAAAGAATATAAACATATTATATTTCTTGTTCATTAGCAAATCAGTCTGCTTTATTATATCAAGATTGATTAAATGGTTCTGGCACTAAGGTAAGCAGCCAAAGATATAATAAAGTTTTGAATATGCACATCTTTTTTCACAGGAACTTATCTGGAAAGATAATAAATAATGCCCAAGATTATATGTGCTGCAAGGAGAAAATTGACTAACTTCCAAACACACCTGGTTTGACAGACATGTATGCAGAAAGTAAAAGTGGAATATAAAAATTATATAAATTGGTTGTGATGAGTTCTCTGTAAAAAAATATTCAAGTTTCAAAAACCTAAACCTAGAAGAAGCTAGCCTAATTTAGATTTAAAGTTAAGCATTTTAGGTCAATAATTTACAGTTTTGATTTGTAAAATTTCAATATCTGTTTACATAAATGAATCTATCAAAGTTTTAACCAATTTTTATTTTAGAAACAATTGATTTTGTCATAAAAACGTTTTCCTGTAATATTCTTATTCATCCAATTCTGACAGACATGTTGCTTTATTCCTCAAATTTTAATAAAGTAAATCATAAAAGTTCTCTATGGAGATGGCATAATTTTAAATTTTGATCTCCTATACTTTATATGTTTACATTATACTTTTGTTAAATATGCAAAAAATGATTCTCAAAATTTTTCTGTCAAAAGATTTTGAGAATTGTTAAGATTTCTGGTATAAAAATTTCTTAATATTTTGTTAACTTTTTAATAGTCTTAATCATTTACATTTCCCATGCCTAAGTTAAAACAGACTTTATGATACTTTGATACATTAGTAGTATTAACTTTTTCTGTATTACACTCTCAGAAAAATAAGTTTTTGCTAAATTAGTCATGCTTCAAGAAAGTTAAATATCAACTATTCAGTTACAAATAAAAAGTAAAAACAAAGTAAAAGAAAAACTGCAAAGAAAGAGGATATGAGATGTCTACTTACATGCTAAAAAGTTAATTTAAGCACACAAGTTTGTATAAATTAAGTAAATGTTAAAGTTATAGCAATTAAGAAGTTAATTACAGCTGAGAGAGTTCAGAGTACTTAGCATTCATTATAAGCAGGCAAAGTAGCAAAATAATAATAAAATATCATTTTCTTAATTTAGCATTACGTAAATTTTGATTTAGAATTTCTTTTGGAATTTTTACTGCATGCATCTAATAATTTATAATTGAATGTAAAATTTTGTGAATGAGAAAGAAAAAAAATGGGTTTTCACAAATATTATCTTATATAAATAAAAAAATCTTTATCAGTGGTGCAAAAAATTAAAAACAACTTATTGATTAAAGAAATAATCTCCTTCAAAAGTAATATAAAAAAATAAATATTTCATAAAATTAATTAAATTTCTCAAAATAAATGAACTGTAATTGTACAGATAAAAAGTATTACATTTTAAATTTTTAAATAATTTCAAAATGAACTGGATGTATTTAAAAGCACTGAATAAAAAAATATTAAATAGTACTGTGTGATGTTCAAATAACAAAGTAATAAGGATTACAAAGATTAATTCTTTTAAGAAGCTCTTTTCAAAATCAATGCATCTTAAAAGCATCAAATTAGAACATTCATAAATGTCACTCTAAAATGTTTTAAAAATAATGCTAATGAAATGTTAGTAGGTATTTAAAAAATTATACATATTAAAATATTATTTAAAATTGAACTATAACAAATCTCTATAAAATAATTTAAAGTAATGATAGCAATTTATAATGTTAATTGGAACATTCATTCATAATTTTAACCATATGAGTTGTATCATTTAGAAATCAGATTACTTACCTGAACACTTCCTTCTATACATAAAGGTTCACTATTTGCATCACTATCTTTTATACTGGACAAATAATGCAAAGGAATCTGGCCTGATCCCAGAGAAATATCATCGCAGCATAACATAACCTAGAAATAAATAAAAATATAATAAATAAATTATAAAAAAAGGATATATATACATTCATTAAAAAAAATTATGTATTTCAAATTAGTTTTAAAATGAAAATTAATAAAAAAAATCGTCCTTTTGATAATTTAAGGTGAATTATTTTTTTGCAAGACATTTCGTAAGTAATGTAAGTAAAAACAAGAGAAAAAAAAAATACATCACAAAATTGGAATAAAACTAGCATATAAAAATTACTGATTATCAACACATTTATTCAAAAGCCTTAAATATAAAAGACAGTCAATATTAAAAAATTATTTCATAAATTTAAAACTCATTTAAATTTTAGAAGTAAATAAATGAGCATTTACTTCAAGGCTTCGATGTTGTTCAAAATACTGCGAAAGAATTTTAGATGAACTAGATATTTGCACAGTCGCTCGTTCAGCTAAAAACTCTGGTTCATCTAAACTAGAAAATTTTTCTGTTGTAACATCATTTTCAAACAGAGAGTAATAAAAATAAAATCCTTTTGAAGACTTCAACATGGCAGGTGGAGTAAGCTGGAAAAAAATGTCCATAATAATAAAACTTTGTTGAAAGAACTATAATAAACTATTATATTTTTACTTTTGTGTTTATTATTAAATTACTTACTTTGTTTAAATTAGCTGCAAAAGCTAATGTTATAGAAAAAGTAAACTTTTCATTGCATAACTCAGAAGGACCAATTTGATAACACCCAGCCTGACTTAAGAGTACTGGTTCCAAAAGACCAATGGAATTCGAAGTATTAACAGGACCTGAAATTGGTGACTGCCTTAAAGCTTTTTGATTAATACTTTGCTTTTTTATTCCATTTCTATCTTGACTTAGAGAGTTTCTTCTAGAAGTGTAGGTGTTCCCATTTGGTAAAGAAGCAGGTATTTCTTCTGCAGATTTTTCTAAGTATAAAGACATCAGTACTTCTGGTTTTCCTTTCTGATATTTAGAATTCAATAAAGGATACCATTTTGGATTCTAAAATCAAAACAAATATAGTAAATATATTATCACAGCATATATATATATATATATATATATATATATATATATATATATATATATACAAAAATAGGTGAGATTCAGAGTGACACTTGAGGTGTTTCATGTGTAGAGGAATTTCAAACAGTTATATAATCAAACAAATCATTTTTCAAGCTTTTTCCCACAACAGGATAGATGCACCTTCAGAACAATGGAAAGGATAATGGAGAGGTTTCTCAGCTGTGACTATATATATATATATACATTCATCCTATGTTATAAACTTTTGTTTTCTGCAGGTAAAATTTTCTAAGATGATTATGAAACAAGACTTGTACAACCATAGTTTAACTCAAAGACAAAATGAAATTTTTATGTTGGTCAATACAATCCCCATCTTGAATGTAATAAAATCATTATGGTCAATTTTAGAACACTTAATCCAGAATCTTTATCCTTAAACAGCATCGCTCTCAGAAAATTCACAGTGTAAAACCTCCTCATGAAAAAGGTACAAAATTTCTCTACTCACAGCATTTATACGATTCTATACCAAGATAATTCCCAGCTACATTACATGGAAATAGTGACCCTATTCTATATTTTTGTAAATGACTTTTTTTATAAATCCAGGCTGTTTTTAATATTCTTATAGTCTATGTTATGTATACATATGAATCCATGTGTGTGTTTGTATGTATATATACACACACACAATATATATATATATTTATAATAGAGGTAACATAAAAACCATTCATTTTGGCAATCAGATTAAAACTATTTATTCACTGAATAGAACCAACTTTTTTCAGATTCAGTAGTTTATTCTTCAATGAAACATCTTAGTATATTCTTTGATGAAAACTAGATTTTATTTAAAACTAAAAATTAAGTTAAAAATTGATAAATATAAATAAAAACATGAGATAAATAAGTCTTTAAGAATACAATAAAAAAGTAAATATAATATCAGCATTCATCACACACAGTGTTATTATCTCATATAATTGACACAATTAAAGTTAGAATTAAAAATTATTGATGACTTAAAAAGTTTTTTATCATAAGTGAAAAATATTGATAAAAATAAATTATTGTAAAAAAAAACAAAAAAACAAAAAAATAATGGAGGCAAAAACCAAAAGAATGAACTGTTGACTGTTTAACCAATGAGCAGTGGAGTGTAATGACTGAAAGTGTATAAGAGAAACGAATAAAATTGGCAACTATTTCTTGAAAAATTTTCAAGACTACCTGTTTTTGATGTTAATAAAAATTCTAAGAATTTAATACAATTTAATTCAATGGTAAATAATTTTATTTGTTTGAAAAGCTATTTGATCACTTAAAGAAAGGTCAGATGAGAAATGACAAATAATTGATTATAAAGCTGGGGTAATAAAAGATTGAGGAAGTTGGCAATAATACTTTTCATTTAGTAATGTTAACACAATGAGTGTTTTGAAAATATGAATTAAAAAAGGCTTATTCAATTGCACACTGAAATAAGTTTCCTTTCCATCATAGTTATAAAAATCAACAGAAAATCTAAATTTAACTAATATATAAGCTTGGGATATATATATATTCTAATATAATCCATTAATTCAATTTTAGTAAAAAAACAAGTATAAGAAATACTAATTTATCTTTAATAAATATAATAAAATTTTTATAAATTTATAATGAAATAACTTTTTTGATACAACCAAAGATATGATAGTAACTTAAAATTTGATCAATATTAATATTTTGCAGAAACTAATTTCTTGCTATATTAAAAGAGCATATTTTTGTCTAAAATTGTCCATAATTCAAACAAGGTAAGATATTTTATGTTGTACATTTTTGGTTAATAATATTATGGAATGCATTGAAAATTGCTATATTTAAATCTGCTAATATAATAATGCTTAGCTAATATGGATAAAAATACATATTTTTAAACGGAAAATGAATATTACACTAAAAATTCATCAAAGAACTAACAAGCTAACAATATTTCAGAATAAATTATATTTGTTAAAACCTGCTTCAATTTAACAATATTTCAATAAATAATAACTTAAAATTTAATTACTTGAAGTTTTTCTTGCGCCAAGCGTATGTCAAGTATCATATAACCAATTGTCTCTTTTTTAGGTTGATCTAAATCAACAGCATACCATTGTAATTTTATAGGAGACCTCTGTAATCTATGCATTTGCAGACCTTTCCTATCAACTTCCCAGCCAAGTTCAGTATTAAAATGAGGACGCATAACATGAGCAACAGGGTCAGTAGACATAACTTCTCCATCAAACTTTGCTTCGACAACCAAATGCTTGTCATGACGAACAGGGAAGTTCTTCCCTATGGTATAAAAAATAAGAGACAAATGAAATTTTTCAGCTCAGTATATGAACATATTTGTTACTATAATGGGCACTATTGAAATTACATTTCTAAAAAAAAAAACAGTAGAGTAGTAAAAAAATGAAAGCACATATCAGGTGTTAGTAATACCTATAAAAGTAAATTCAATTTTCAAATAAAAAACCCCCTTGTATTGTTGAAAAATTCATAAATGGTGTATGATAGAAGAATTATTTTGCAACATAAGGAAGCAATATGCAATAAGTGAAGTGCTATAATGATGACATAGAAATTCTGTTGGAATCCTAAACAATTTTTGATTACAAATTGTGAATATGGGTATTTAGAGTAAGTCAAATATATAAAATGTTCAATTTAATATTCAAAATTGTTCCTTAAATATTCACTTAATTCAAAATAAAGGGTCTGTTCTTATCATGATAAGAATTTAACTTTTCTTAATCATTTTAGTAAAACTTTTGCAGCACAAGATTAGATAGTATCTTCTGCAAAAATAATTCTTAAAGCTATGGCATAAGTAGCAACAAAAGTGACAAATGAACCTCTGTTGACTTTACTAATTTATTATTTCCTTTAAATTATAATTTTGGTTAGTTGAAAAATGTTCTTTCCACATTAGCTACCGTATGGGATAGTATACTATATTTAATGCAAGGTGATACATTTTTTATTTGAAAAAACTGCAATTTTCTGAGCTCAAATTGAATATAAAATTAATTATGTAGAAAACTGCATTCTTTACAAATATGTTACCTTATGTTGATGATAGTTTACAGTCGTAATGTATCATCTATATGAAACAATTGCTTGCCTTGAAGATTCATTTGATTCTCAATTACTCCTAAGAGTGATTTACAAGCGAATACATCACAGGAATATAAACAATATATTTGGTTGGCATTTGCTTTTCCTCTCATAGAATTAGTTATAGAATTTTTTTATCAGGTAATCCTGAGTAATATTTAGAATATGAAAAATGTTTAACAGAAGTTTGGATCCTTCAATAAGTAGCATAGTAACCAGATGTTACCGATGAACTTATGAGGCTTATCTGTCACACAAGAAAAGACATCTAACTGCTTGACAGATCGAAATACCCATATTTATTAACTGAATAATCTCAAAATTTTAAAAGACACTATAAGTTATTACAAGATTGCATTATCATTCAAGAATGACCATTTCATTATAATTTTCAGCAATAATGCTATGTTCTTTTTATATGCAATTTTTAAATACTTGCTTATACTGACAGTTTCCATACAACAGTATCAATTTCTTTTGATTGTAATTCATTTGAGCATAGTATGAAGTTTATTGAAAATTAAAGTATGAAGTTTTTGGAAAAAGAAAAAAAGAGTAATAGCATAAAGTTTAGAGAAAAAATTAAAAAAATATTTAAGCTTATAAAAAGAATCAATTTTATAAAGGTTGCTATGAAAATAATTGAGTTTAAACTTTCAATTAAATTATGAGCAGAATTTAAGAATCTTAAAATAAGATTTCAATACTCACCTTCCAATACAGTAACAACAATAACATAATTAGTTGCCATTACTACTCCAATTTAGTAGTAAATATTACTGTTAACCTATAAAAATAATTAGTTAAAATAAGTCAATCCTTTTTAACTTATTCAAACAAAATGATTAAATAAATCACCCATCTCAAATATCAAGAGAAATTTATAAAAATATTACACAAAATTTTAGATGACATTATGTGGGTAACCAAAAAATGAAATAAATATATTACTTCAAGAAGTAAGCTCAAAAATATCTACATAAAACAATGGGGAAATGTAAAAGAGAATAAACTTAATACATGTATTATTTAATGAAACTTTACTGTGTTAATTTTTCACTCTTATAAATAAATGAAAGTAAACAGAAAGAGTCCTTAAGTATAAAATAAATGCACAGAGTTTAATATTATCAGTTTTTTATTCTTATTTTTTAACAATTTGACATACAATTACATCCTTAATTATTATTCATCATTTGAATGCTTCATTTGTCAAATTGAGCGAAATGATAAAAAATATACGTAGTATTTTAATATCAATGTTTTTCTTTGTTATTTACTTAAGGTTTTTATGGCATTAATTTTTATTATAAGTGAAGTTTGTTCTAAATTATGTTATATACAACTTTGGAATTAAAATTTAATAAAACTTCGAAGGTGGAATTAAATAATTGTTTTGCTTGTCAGATTGTAAAATTTTAAAGATGAAACAGAAAGTTTTAATTAATATATTTTTATTATATTTGTAAATGTTTGCTTCATTTGTATTTATAAAATTGTTTTATGACTTCAAGTGTAATTTTCTCAGTTATGAAACAAAATACTAGCAAACTTTTCCACTTCAAGGAAAAATTAAGACCATATATTGAAACATAACAAAATCTTTAATAACTGATTAGCTCTACAATTAGCATTTCCATGCTAACAGGTAGCATTTTGGTGACTTAAAATATTAACATTTTTCTTTCTCCTCTGACAGGAAGTAAATTTACACACGAAATTTTGCGTAATAACTAAAAATTATATTTCATTTACATTCTTAGGGGGTATTCTTACAACACACCGCAGAGAAATAAATGTTTGCACTAATGTTGGGCAATATATAGAAATAAACAAAATTTTTGAGTAACTATAAAAAGCTTTTTCTTTTAAAAGAAAATAAAGCTTTAAGCAACTGGTATTATCATAAAGTAAAATGAAAAGTGTTATTATATATATTTAAAGCAAAATATAATCTTTTATATAAAAATATTTTACTTGCATGAAATTTTAAATTATATCATACGAGATTTCTGTATACAGCTAGTTATTTCCCTATACTTTTCGCACATATTTAGTTCGAAAATATTTACATATATATTATTTGAATTATTACAAATAATGTACAGTTTCATCTTGAGTAAATTATATCACCAAAGAATTGTAAGTTAATTTAGATCGTTACAAAAATAAACAATACAATTCCTTCGTAAAATAAAAACAAATGCTCTTAGTTTCGATATCGATGTTGCATCCAAAAATGCGATACTAAAACTTTACTCAATATTTTCTTTTTGAATATATGATGGCCAGGTTTCTAGCATATTGGTAATAAGAAAAGTAACCCCATTCATTACAGATGAAGGATTAGCAGTTTTAGCTAACTTTTTTGTGATTCGAGATGATAGCATAAGAGTTTAAATGCAAATTATATGCGATCGATGTTTGAAGAGAAAAAAGCATCGTTGCATTCAAACTCATCTTATCAGATATGCTATCTGTAAATACCGTAGAGGGAGGAATATAAGAGGAGATGTTCTAACCGTGAAATATCGCGAGCACCGGTGAAGTAGCTAGTAGACGATACCACGCAAACTCTGTCTTTCATGAGAAACAATGCTTTCTTATTGAGGACACAGTATAGGCTAGCATTATTTTCGTTTAAATTGCACACACCGAAATAAAAATTATCTAAATATCTTACTATTTTTAAAAAAAGTTATTTTTATTGATAATTAAGTGCTTATTTTGTATTTTTGCTTGTTGTAAATATTATACATTTCAATAACGAAATTTTAGGCAGCCTCATTGACTTTCAGATACACACTTGAATAATATGAATTAAATTAAATATCATATTATTATATTTATAATCATAAAAAATGTTGATTTTTCTTTCCTTTATTGATATTTAATGGCAAAGTTTAATACCCATGTTATTCCCTGAGATTTTATTCATGCATTATTCATGTATTCTGCTATTTGGTTATAATTTTTCCCTTTATAAGAAGGAATTAAATTTATTTATATAGTATCTATATATAAATAAATTTATCTATATAGTAAAAGTATATTTCCTTTGGTGTATTTTTACTCCAATATTAGAAAAAAAAGTTTTTACTATCAATAATTTGTAAATGAATTCCGTTGAATAATGTAAAAAAAATTATAATACAAAGTCAACTGTAAGAAACCTAGAAACTAAATTAAAAAAATTCTTTATTTAACATTGAATTTCAATAAATCTTGATTTATTATCTTTAATAAGATTTATATAAGATAAAATTACCTTCTCAAGTAATATATTTTAATATTAATGTAATGTTAAAAACTCCGTATTTTTCTTTTAAAAAATTGCAATTTATTTAGTAGCAAAATAGTTAAATGTATTCCTAAACTTATAAAATTAATCTCCTTTAAATTAATTTTTTTACAGATGAAATTTTTCTTTTATAATGATTATTCAATAAACATTCATTAAAATAATTACTGTTTAAACAATGAAGTTTAAATTAGTATATTTTCTTTCAAATATTTCAATTCAACAAGATACTTAATAGTAAACAACAGATTTTAGTATATTGTTTTGGAAGACAGAGGGGTATGGCTCATACGTCAAGCACTGACCAATAGGGCGGCTCCACTTATGTCCCTTCCTCCATGATAAATACAGCATTCTTGAGTTAAGATTAACTGTTATTATAATCTGGGAATCCTGTAGATGTATATTTCTGAGGATTATTATAAGCCATTTTTGCAAAATTCACAGAAATGCGCTTCAGATTCAAATTAAAATGATAACCTAATCGAAGGACGAATGTAATTTCTAGAATAATTTGTAATAATATGTGCTAATTCGCATTGATCCCGCATAGTTGAATTACTCGGTAATCCAAGTAGTCAAATACTTAACGTACTAAGTATAAAAGAAAAAAATGAAAAAAAAAAGAAAAAGAAAAATGAAACATCAAAGACAACTTACGAATAGAATGTCATTAATATCAAATACTATATTGATTTAAATCACAATCAAGTAAGGCAATTTACACGAAACAATAATATTTGATGACGATAGAGCCGGGAGTGGTATATTCATTAGCAATATCAAGGTAATAAGGAAGAAAATAACATCAGAAATCCGGATTACGGCTCAATTTTTAGATATGAAATCATAGCTATCGGTGTAGTTCATGATTACAACCTTAATATTGACAAAAATAGCATTTGAATTCTGACTGATAGAAAGTGCTATTCAGTATTTCAAAAACTGGCCTAATGTATGATGTCCCAGACAAAAAGTTATTTTGCAGCATCTCAGTGAGATTGGTAAGAAAAAGTCTGTATGAATGAGTGGATTCCATCGCATGTTGGGGTGAATGGAAATGAGACACACACAGCGGATATACTTGTCAAATATGGTTGTAATCTTCCAACCATTAATTGAAATAAGCTTACTCCCTCAAAAATCTCCTCCTTAACATTTTCGTTCCGGCGGTACAACTGTCGTATCATGAAAGTAAGTGTCTCAGAAGACGGCTACGGTACACAAGTTGTACCATGGATTTTCCCTCTTTCAAACTCTAAACTTTTTTCCGCTCTTTTGTGTATGAAAGTCATAAAAACTGGGTAAAGGTCAAAGGGGAAAATTTTGGCAAAAAAGATATTTTTTTTTTTGGCTTTTTTTTTTAAATGAAAGCATACTTATCCTCACTTTACCATATTATTTCATTACAACAATTTGCTTTTTTAGTCACATGTAACAATATTTTTAATGGCTTCTTGTCGTAAGGACTATTGAAGAAATTAAAAAGTTATTGGATGAATTAGAAAATGAAAATTTTGCAGATAATGATTCTGATTGCTGTGTTTGAATCTAAACTCAAGGGTGGCAATTTTCTTGAACACAATAACGATGCAGATTTGTCTGCATCATTCAGTTTTGATTATATATAATGTAATGTGAAAAGAAATGACAAGCCTATCATTTTTAAATTTACAAGAGTGTTAAATAATTCTGAACACAAATAAATGTTTTAGATAATGAACTTGAATTTTTTTAATTTTTCAGAAGGTATTTTAAATTTTATTTCAGATGAAACAAATAGGTATTCTTGACATTTATAGGATATATAGTTATAGGTTTATATGTATAGACGAAATGTCTTATTGTTATAGCATACATTCTTACGCATGTAGAGAATATTTTTATTTTTTAGTTGTTATACATAAAAAGAAAATTAACTATAACTCCATTGATAGTTCACTACTGGCCATTAAAATTGCTACACCAGGAAGAAATGCAGATAACAAAATGACATTTATTAGACAAATATATTATACTAGAAAATATATATATATATATGTATTTATATAAAAAGGGATTAAATTTTCAAAAAATTTGGCTGGATAGATCCTGATAAATCAGTACCCAGAACAACCACCACTGGCAGTAATAACAGCAGTTATACGCCTGGGCATTGAGTCAAACAGAGATTGGATTGCATGTACATGTACAGATGCCCATGCAGCTTCAACACGATGCCACAGTTCATCAACCGTAGTGACTGGCGTTTGGTGACCAGCCAGTCGCTTGGCAACCATTGACCAGACGTTTTCTATTGGTGAAAGATCTGGAGAACATGCTGGCCTGGGCAACAGCTGAACATGTTCCGTATCAAGGAAGGTCTGTACAATACCGGCAACATGCGGTCGGGCATTATCCTGCTGAAACGTAGGGTTTCGCAGGCTCGGATAAAGGGTAGAGCCATGGGTTGTAACACACCAGAAATGTAACGTGCACAGTTCAAAGCACCGTCAATGCAAACAAGAGGTGACCGAGACGTGTATCCAATGGCACCCCATACCATCACGCCAGGTGATTGGCCAGTATGACGATGACGAATGCACACTGCCGGTGTGCGTTCACCACGATGCCGCCAAACACGGATGCGACCATCATGATGCTGTACACAGAACCTGGATTCATCTGAAAAGATGACGTCTTGCCATGGTTCGTCGTTGATCACAGCATTGAAGTCGCTCTTGTCTATGACGCAACGTCAAGGGAAGCCACTGCCATGGTCTCTGTGATGAGAGTCCATGCTGCTGCAAACGTCGTCGAACTGTTCGTGCAGACACTTGTTGTCTTCCAAACGACCCCATTTCTTGACTCACGGCTCCTGACGTGATTGCACGATCTATTACGGCCATGCGGATAATATGCCTGTCTTCTCGGCTGATGGTGATAGGTTGCCGTTGAGATCCCGCATAGCGTTCCGTATTACCGTCCTGAACCCATCGATTCCATATTCTGCTAACAGTCATTGGATCTCGACCGACGCGAGCAGCAATACTGCGATAAGATAAACCGCAATCCCGGTACGCTACAATTCGCCCTTTATCAAAGTCAGAAATTTGCTGGTACGCATTTCTCCTTCTTACACGAGGTATCACAACAACTTTTCACCAGGCAACAACGTTCAAATGCAATTTGTGTTTGAGGAACCGGCTGAACAATTTCCTCATTTAAACACTATGTAGGTGTCGCTACTGGCGCCTGCTTTCTCTGAATGCGCTGAAATGCTATTCATTTGCATATCACAGCACCTTCTTACTTTCGCATAAATTTCACGTCTGTAGCATGTCGCCATCTTGGTGTAGCAATTTCAATGGCCAGTAGTGTATTTATCCATTGATTGTGTCCTTAAATTACGCATTTTCATATTTATGATAGTTTGGAATTCTCAGTGACGCATATCTCTTTTTCCGATTTTCCTTATACCCTGGAAAAGGAACATTACTATCCATACATTTTAAAATATTATAATCTCTAACACGATTATCTTTGATCCTATCTTGATCAAAATTGCTTGTTTTGAGACTCATATTTAGTTAATTTATGGATCAAACTCTTAACGGAATATTAAGTAATTATTAAAATTATTTATGCAAGAAAAAACTATATATTAGTAAAATCCCAATTAAAAGATTTTGTATGAAATCTGTTGTTCATTATTTACAATTGTAATCATACGTGATATTACATATAATGCTTTATATGCGTAATATTAGTATACAATATAAACTAATACATAAAATTATATTAGTAAGAAGAAAAAAGTTTTTGATTTGATGAACCTTGTTCCAATTTATACATTTGTTATTTAATAAAAAAATATTGAATTTCATATTTAAATCTGATGGAGTAATTTATAATTATTATGTTACTGCATTTTTGTTTCCATTTTTCCTTGAAACATTTTCATTAAGAAACAAATCTTCTTATATAATATGAAAGTTTAACATCTTTTCCCACAGAATTAATTGTGATGTAGTGTTTAAACTTGCTTTTCAAGCTGGAATATACCTCATTAGATTTCATTCACTGCTGAACATTGAAAACTGAATGTCACGTTTCTCTTTTCATCTACACATTAAATGTATATCAAAATAAAAGATAGACAACTTTCTGGGTTTCTTCCTTGCGATATTTAAATGAGACCAATTATTTATGAATATATTCCAGGACGTCCCTATACTTTTTGATCACACAACTATATTAAACAGGCACAGCTTAGAATAAAATATAAAATTTTCAGTATTTTAAGAACGTTATTTAATATTTAATCACTGACATTTTTAGGTTTAATTACCATTTAACAATCAGTATAATCATGTACATTGTTGCAAACTTTCTGATTAATTTAGTTGTTTAAGAGTTCCTAGCTGTCTGAGAAAAATCCATTGAAAGCAATGTGACTTTTACTATAAATATTTCTTAACCCTTTTCATTCATTTCAGATTCGAATTTTACTTGGTATGAATGGAAGCTTTTAATAATCATGAGCTCGGGCATGTTCCGAATTTTCATTCATGCTTTACTCATACTTAAACTCTTAGGGCTTCATCATTTAGATGATTATAAATTTTGCAACTATTAATGATGTATGAAAGTTATAATTTCTAAATCGTATGAATGAACAGGATGAAGTGAATGTAAGAATTTTGTGGATTTGAATGAGCATAAAGATTCTATATGGATAGATTTCAATCCAATATACCCAGAAAAAGAAATAAAACATTTTTATTCTTCGAATTATTATTTTTGAATTTAAATTTAAGTTGGATAATTAAGAATTTTTTGCATTTGCGGACTATACAAAAAAAAAAAAAAAAATTGTAACCATGCTGTAAAAAGAGAACACAAATCACAGGATTAAATTTATAATGCATTTTAATATCTTAACTCAGTTACAATAACCTACGAACGCTGTATCTAAAATATTCAAACTGTAGTGAAAATAATACGAAATAAACATACATAGAACAACCCGTTTTAGTTCACTACAAAATTTAACTTCGCTCTGATGCATATTTTCAATGTGGGCGCTGTGGCAATATTCATTACAAAATAAAATGGAATTGACGATGTTATATTCACGTTATTGATTTAGCTTCATCACCCAGATGTTAAACCCTTTCCAAGCGCATTACATAAGATGTATTTTTATAACTATGTAAAAGGTATGAATAGATTTCCAGTCAAACAAACACCGATATAGTCGGGAAAAAAGCTATTGTTCACGTTATTGATACAGCTATATTGATCAATTGAACGAAATCAAACATTGAAAGAGATCACATATACTTTAATGATCTGGCACGTACAAGGTGCATGTTTTTCACATTATAATTAATTAGGATCCCGGTGGCTTTGTTGGAGGATATCGTTCTATCTCTCTTCATCGGAAGGTGGCGAGTTCGATTCTCTGCTTAACCGAAGATTTGTCGTGTTTACTAAGGACGATTATGGCATGTTAAGCAGAACATGGTGACAATATACTTCAAGTGAAATGATACATCTGGGGGCAATAGGTCAAGTATTAGGGGCTCTTCCACTTGCTGCCTGCTTCTAAATTACGACGACTCCCAAACAGCTGCTGCCACTAACAGGTACAGCTCAACTCAGGTATAAGTACAGGTTTGGTTTGATTTGTTTGTTGCTCAACGGCCATTTTTTGCGCACGAGAGCTAATTAAACAGGGATCTACGGTTTAAAGTGGATTCCGAACTACTGCAAACATCCATGCCCAAGGTGGGATTCGAACCAACGAATGGCTAAACTAAAGGGAAGAGCGCTAAAGATAGTGTACAGAGAAGTATGATGGTACAACAAAATATTTTACTTTGCTACTCTTTCATTTCGCCGGCGCAACTCTAGCCGTATTGGTATTTTGGTGATAACTCACGCAAAAGAGATAAAGAAATTATAACTAAGTTGCAAGTTTGCTTTCAAAGCATGACCATTTTTCAATTATTTAAAAATGTTTGTAAAAAATTAAAAATAATAATGATAAAATGAGAAATTTGGGATATTTTATTTCACATGTAGTGACATCACCTGCGCCAGGGAAATGGAATAGGACATTTACTTTTTTTTTATATTTTATTCAATATCTTTATCGTAAGTTGGGTAAAATTATCTATCATTTTGTTATGGAGCATTGTTGTAATAGGTTTATAAAAACAAATCTTCGAAATCGTGATATTGAAAATTTGAAATCAGATAATTTCGGTTGGTGAGAAAATGTTTGTCGTTATTTTATTCGGTTTTTGCTAAGCACGAGGCATAAATAGAACATTTTACTTTTTCTCGATTATTTAAAAAAAGAATTATTTCAACTGCCAATAGCAGAGATCAGATAATAGACCATGGTTAAACTTCCATAATGGGGTGAGTTGGCGCAAATATTTACGTTTGGTGACATAAGCATTCACAATGCTTGAACGAAAATGGCTGCCGAATTCAAAATGGCGAAATAACAAAAAACAAGAAACAAAAAAAATATATATCAACGATATCTTGAATTTCATTGTAAAATATAAAAATACTTTTTATTTAAAAATAAATTTTGAAAACAGTACTGAAAATTTCAAATAGGAATTCTGCGTTTTGTCTCATAACCATTTGCGATCTGTCTCATGGAATAATGCAGGCAGTATGAAGCATGAAGAATAAAAATTATTTCAATTTTAAAAGTATAATAAGTGATTATTTAATAAATATTATGTTTAATCATATATATATTTTTTCATTTCTCCATTATATGGATCAGAATAGTTTCGAAATGGACACATCTCAAAATTTTACATATCAGTTAACCAGTGGTATATTTTAAATGATTTTATCCACTATTTGGGTTATAAATTGAACATTATCATTTTAGAATAAATTTTGCCGGCTAACTTGTCTAGTGATCAGCTTGCCTGACTGCGGATAAGGAGGTCCTGTGTTCGAATCCCGGTTCGGGCATGGATGTACTTTATCTATCCTATCGTTGTCCTTTCCTTGTATGAATGAGTTGTGAATGGTGTTGTGTGTGTGTGTGTATATATATATATATATATATATATATATATATATATATATATATATATATATATATATAATATATACCTATAAACGGGTACCTGTGGCATGTGTACTGAGGAAATCGGACTCCACACCAAAAATATGTGGCTCAGTTGGAAAAGTGGAGCAGCGCACCCCATAATGCCAGCCTAGCTGGCACACGACAACAACAACAACAGATTAAATTTTGATAAATATGAAAATAATATAGAATAATGTAAAATAAAGAAAACGTGTATTCACCAACAATATAATCTCTCCGTAGAGAAATACTCTTTCGGAAGCCACAGGAAAAAGAAAATCTCGCCAAATAATATTGGTGATAAAATTTGTCAATCACATCTATTATGGAAGACTAAACTTGATCACATTCCATTTAAAGGCTTCCATAGCCTTTGAACTTCTTCACCTATTTTAATATTTATCATAATAAGCAATAGTATCATTTAGAAATGATAAAAACTCATTTTCATTAAAAATTCAACCTTCTGTCAATTGTAAAATATATACATTGGCTGTAATTAGTTTTCTATTTCAAAACTGCCTCAAATATTATGTTGTTCTCTACCCAATAAATATTCTACATGTTAACCGAATATTCTACTAGATCATAATTGAAATATTAAATACTTAATGCATTTAACTTTACAATTTCACTTTTAATATTTTATGTTTGCATAAATACTTAACATCGTTTATACTTATTAATATGAATATATTTGGATTGCTGCTATTTGTTGGAAATACGTATTTAAAAATATATATAATCAACACTATTTTTCAAACTAGTTCATATTTAATGTTATACGAGTTACTGAACTAATATTTTTTTTTGAAATATCTTTTCAACTTCGCATTGAACAAAACTAAGAATTTATCAACATCAACCATAAAGTAAAACAAAAACGTTGGAAATTCAATAAACTTGGCTACATCTATAGATTTACAATGCATACCTCTTACAAAAAAACAAATCAATATATATATATATATATATTTTAAATTTCAAAATTGTATTGAAGTGTTTTGTGATAGCATATATATTGAAAATTGAAGTTTTTGAGCTATGTGTACATTTGGAATACTCCATATCTCATTTATAGCTCACCGTTAAGCGGGTAAAACAAAGGAATAGAGATCTCCACGTAAGCATTGTTCTTCATAATTATTTTAGAGCCCTGATTTCTAACTTGCTGTGAACAAAATTCTCAATGTCCGTAAATAAGTTCGCAGAATATACTGGATAATTAGCATTATCTTTATAAACCTTTTAATTTATAATATTTTTATTAGTTAAAAATATTGTTAGTAATCATTTTAAGTTGTATACTAAAGAAATCTTCCTACCCAGAATCAATAAGTCTTTTCTTTATCAATGAATTACCATGATCATTTCAGAAATAATCATGTGATCATGCTTATTGTAAGACTATATTTAGCCGTTATGCTGAGCTAAATTAAATAACTTTGGTTTCTTTCTTATTTGCAGATAGATTTGATAAATATATGAATCAATATTACTTTAATAAGTGATAAAACATTACGAAAAATTAATATTTAGAAACTCGAATGCATATCTGGCGAGACGAGGATTTCAAGATTATAAAACCCATTATTGAATGTTTTAATAAGATATATAATCACTGTAGGATTAATTTTATGAACACGAGTCTTTCATGATAAGTTACGAAAAATATACAAATATATCTTTTTTAATATGCCTAAAGAGAAAACTTTTGATACGTAAGATGTAATTTGCAGATTAATTTGACTTTTGAGATGTAATTTGCAGCATTAAGGCGAGAGATATCGCATTTTGTAGTTAAATTTGAATATTGCTAGTGCCATGTATTTTAACGACACATAAAAGTGGAAATATTTATTCATGCGATAAAAATCCATTTGTTCCGATTGTCAGTACATATATAACAAAATATTGGGAATCTAAATTTTTTTTTAAATTGAAAATGTCACAGGCAAAATAAAGGTACATATGTGGCAAGAATGAAGTTAATAAGTGTTAAAAGAATTCAGCACTTCTGAGCCTTGATGTATATTACATGATATACTTAAAAGCTCTATTTAAAGGAGCTTTGTTTTTGATCTCAAACTCAAAGTTACTGAAACTAATTTTAAGTTAAAAATTGCACTGAGATCTAATAACAGCCCGTATTAGATGCATGTAATCTACAGTTAATATTAGACAAAACATAATTTTACACAAAATTTAGGACAATTAAAAATTAGTTACTTTCAAGGAACAATTCTGTATACAATACAAGTAAGCTAGATATATATAATATTGAATTAATTATAATAAGTTTAGTCTACATCTAATTTTAAGATTAAATTTTAACTATAAATTAAAGGTTTCACTTATCTTAACAAGTCTAAACTAAATGTTTCGAAAAGTCAAGTTATGCAAACAAAAAATAACTTAATGTTATTACGAAGTCTAACAGAACAAACATTTCCTTGAGTGAAAGAATAAAATTTTTAAAAATTAACGTGATCACCAACAGTTACATTTTGTCATCGCATTACTTCACCCCTATGTATTGATCGTGTACGATTTTAAAATCAGTAAATACTAGATACTTTAATGAGTAAGACCACGAGAATTTAGTAGGTGTAATAAATTGAGTAATTTCAACTTTTTTTTTTTTTTTTTGACTACGATAAATAATCAGAACTTGTATGCTTGAAATATGCTAAAATATTTATCTCTGTATAATATAGTTAAACACTTAAACTTATGTTCAAACCTGTAGAAGATTTGATTAACAACTTGTTCACGCAAACCGGATTATGGTTCACATGTTACTGAAATATACGACACTGCTACACGCGAAACTTCTAGGCTCTGATGGAAATTCAATATAAGTCTAAGAGTTTTATTACAAGATATTAATTTCGGAGATTATACTGCTAAACGAGTATTTGCTCTATAATAAGTAAGTTGGAATGCATTTCTTATATCTGAAGTTGAGAAAAGTAAAACTTCATGAATCCTAAGACAACTGATACGCAGTATTTAATACTTTAATTTAACAAGTCAAATTACCTGTTAACTAGCAACTTTGGTTACTGCTATTCCATTCAGGTTACGAGTTTATTAAAAATTTACAACTGGTTTTACTCATGTGTCATTTGAAGTATGAAAGTAATCTTAAGAAAGTACAACAAAATGCTGAAAAGTGAATTTATTGCAAGATTGCCATACCTTAACAGGTTTGATCGTTCATTCTTGAATACAAAGAATCATTTCAGATTTAAGAAACGTAGATGCACATACTGTAATGTTAAGTGCAGAACATTATAACTTTACAATTTTTCTTAACATAGCATTAAAAATCCGATTTAACTGTTTTCCTTCAATTCGAGAAGGACGTCAAGATCAATATAAGCTTAAAATACAAGACAAGAGTTTATAGAAGCGGTCAGATTTAACACATCATCTACAGTAACGCCAGAGTTTCGCAAGAACAATAAAAAACAGGTGTATAAAAAGCAAGTGACACAGGACGTTAACGATTGCAACTACAATCATACTTGAGCCAAGCTTCTGACAAATAGAACTCTTCAGGCTGGTAACAGAGCCCAAGCCATCACAAGAATGGAATTCACTAATACGTGCCGGTACTTTAGAAGAATCCAAGCCATTTTTAAGTAAACCTTTTATAACGTGTGTTGATTTAATCCATGGATCACGAAGCCTAGGTCGGATAAGTTCCTTCACGATGAAAACATTAATTACCTCCGAAGTTTGATCTGTTGGAGTTTCATTAATTTCACTGACACTTTCCCCTTTTAAAACTGTTTGAGAAGGTTTGCTGTTATTATCAAGGCTAGTCTCTTCAGTTGTTTTCTGTCCAATGGTTTCAGAGATAGAAGAATCGATTCCATTTGACTCAATTTTAGTTCGAGTATTAAGAGATTCCGACATTTTTGTTTCGCTGATTGAAGATTCTACGTTTCTTTTCCTCTCACTCTGGTCTGAGTTTTCTTGCAACTCCAACTGGGTTAAATTTTTATCCATGGAGTTGTCAGTAGGTAGTTTTGAATCTAGAAAAGAGGCTTTATTTTCAGTGTTGTACCTGTCTAAGATGTCCTTCGTCAGAGGTAAGCTTAGATCACTTTCAAAGTCGATGCTACTCCATCTCCCAGCTTTTTTCGTAGCTTTAATCTGTATGCCATCAGTTTTTTCTGAACACTGAATTTTAGGCACTAGTTTAAATTTTGATCTCAATTTTTGTTTCGCTTGTAAGTATGAAGAGAATATATCGAGAATTTGATCTTCTGAAATATCGGGTGTATCTTTTATATTACATGCTTTATCAAGGGTCTCAATAATTTTGGGATTTGCAGAAACCAGTTTTAGGTTTTCAGGTCTTTCAGCCCCTACTATAGTACTTCTGGATTGTTCATTTTCGGTGGATTTCTTGTGATCTTGATCATATCTTTCGACAATACGATTAAATAATGGACTTTCAGACTTCGGATCCAACATAGTAAATTTATAGATCTTATCTTCAAAATCTTCTAAGTTTTTCAGATATTCTAAGAAATCGTTGTAGAAACTCTTAGTCTTTTCTTCCTTTTCCGATAGAGATTCACTTACTGTGGTCTGTGGAGCCTCTTTAGTAATATTGAATTTTTGTAAAGGAGAAGTATTAGACTCTAAACTAATAGATTCTTTATTTGCTTCATTGAGACCCACTGCAGCATTACTTTCAAAGTCCTCTTTTTTTCTATTTTGTTTTCTCTTTAGCTTCTCGTGTTGAATTCTTATTATCTCTTCAAGTTCACTTTGGTATTTTGAAAGTGCCCGGTCCAATTTCTGAATATCCTCAGGAGCTGTTGCATTGGAATTTAGCTCAGACAAAACTAGTTCTGGAGCACAGGCGTTTGAACTAGAGTTAGTACAGTCATAAGTTTCCGAGTTTTTATTCGTCGTTCCATTAACTCCAGGGTCATTTACACCTTGTGAGCTCTGGAGCAAGTCTGCAGACGATTTCTTCAGCTCTTTAAAACTTTCTGAAATAAGACGTTTCCATTCTGTTTCAGAGAAAGGAAGCTTGCCATAATCACTCTTGTAATTTTCAAACTCATCTAGGACCATTGGTCTGTTATATAGAGAATTGAATGCAGTTTTCTTTGCAAGTGGAGGATAAGAGTGACATCTTTCTCTTACGTTCTCTGAAGACTTCATCATTTTCTCCAAACAGTCAAAATTTAATTCAGATGACCTTTTTCTATCTAGTTTAGTTCCCTTAAACTTAATATCAGGTTCACAATTCCAATCTTCCGATAAATCGTATGCTTTCTCATAATTCGCGCGCAATTTATTTTTGAATGCTTCAGGAAGTGCAGAAGATGCCACCTCGTTGGTATTAGATTCTCCTTTTGAATATTTATTGTTCAGTAATATAACTTCGAGTGGTTTGTCAATATTTTTACGATTAATTGAAGTATTTAAACCTTCTGTATTATCATCGAGGAATGCGTATTCTCTAAATTTCTTTTCAAGTTCAGCATCAATAGGTGAAATTAACTGACACTTCTCGGCATCTTCATATCTGGAACGTAACACATTAAGTTCCTTAAGAAACGTAGAGCTATTATGGTCGGTTGTTTTACCAGAATGCTCACCTAAACTTGAAGACTCGCTTGAAGTAAATGATTCAGAAGACTGAAATTTAACTTTATCAGATACTTCAAGCGTAGGTTTCTGTAAACTATTAAATGAGGTCTGCTCCCTTTTATTTCCAGTCAAAACTAAGTTTTCATCAATAAATACATCGAGTGAAAGTTCTGACAGTTTCTCTAACCCGCTGGTGTCAGTGGAACATTCGCCTATTAAGCGTGGAGTCTCTACTTCCTTAAGCAAAGGAGACTTTGTGTCTTTTGGCAGATTTTCTGCTGTCCATCCCTCATTTGAAGCTCTAGATTCTACAAAACCTGGAAGCTCGAAAGTTTTATTAGATGTAATGTTCGGCACATTTTGGACAGAAACTTCAGTTACTGGAACAAGCTTTGAAAGAGATTCGTCACTCGAGGTGTCACAAATTGTATCTAGGTTTAACCTGTCGAAAAATTGTTAATATTAGTGTATACTTGAAAGATTTTATAAACATACT
This sequence comes from Latrodectus elegans, assembly GCA_030067965.1. NCBI lineage: Eukaryota > Metazoa > Arthropoda > Arachnida > Araneae > Theridiidae > Latrodectus > Latrodectus elegans. The sequence continues at coordinate 27,079,754 of CM057821.1, forward strand.
CTGGAAACTAGTAACGATCTTTTTACTTACGTTTCAATAGTCTTTAAATTCTACATTTGACACGATGTGTTAAATACGACCAGGGTAGTAATTTGTCCCTCAGCTAAATGTAATCTGAAGTTGAGTTTTAGGCGGATGTTCCCGATTCTCTGACATTAAGTCCGGGATCACCTGCGCAGCTTTATACAGAAAACTCTTCAAACAGTTTGAAAACCTGATCAAGGAGACAATATTTGGCATACTAACTTATTTACATGCATTTTGCAATGATTTACTCCGTAGAAGCGGGCATTGGATAGAGCGACCGGTGGAAAATAGAAATTTTGCGATGATCCCTTTAGAAGATCCAACATGTACATACTTAAGAAATTAGAGATAGAAGCCAGTCACTGGCTAACCTGTATTTTCAGAAAGAGACTACATCAGATAGTCTGTAAATCGACACAGGTACCAGCACTAAATGCTTATGAATCAACACTTCTGCTGCCACTTTAAGGAAAATGTGCCATGCAGTCATAAGCAAATCCCCTCCAATAACATCAAGAATCTGAGGACGGACGCGGACTATTAGATCACACAGCATTACAATAAAATTTGTTAATCTCAGCGAAGCTACATCGTGAAGGTACCCATCTGCACTTGTGTGAGTTTGGATTTTCAATGATGAACACTACGACATTTCTTCCGGATTGGGATTGTGAAACTGCTAGATTAGTAATAGTATACAGATTAGTTAAAACTATCGGATAATATCCATAGATCTTTTCAACTACAACAATATAGAGTCTTTGAAGTGAAACCTACCAAGGATCTAGTGTTCCTACTGATGTAGAAATAACACAGTAGTTAAAATAAATCAACGTACGCTACACCAAGAATGTTTCCATTACAATCGCAATACAGTTTTCACTAGAAGTTCTAGTTAATTTTTAAATTAGCAATATTAAGTAAAAAAAAGAGAACAGCGATTCTCAACTTGTGGGAATAAGCATATTTTAAATTACTGATTTAATAACTAAGCAAAAAGCAGTGTTCACTTGCCATAATATTTAACTCGAACTTATCGATAGAGCCAGAATAACCATCGGATTCTTACTACTTGGAAAAATGGATTCTCAAACTACAGCATCCTCGTTAGTTTGCAATGTTTAAATTTATGGTCGTGTTGTAGATTTAATGCCAAAAATGCTTAATATAAGCATTTTATTGCATAAAGGGCGCAATTAAAAGGACTGAATGATTGCAAGTGATGAAATACAGCAGTAACTCGATTGCCAAGTAAGAGTTCACAGGATGAAAATCTTAGAATTTGCACTCGTGACATTCAAAGGTCACTTGCTAATATTCCACGAAATTAGAAGTCAATCATTCGCGGCAGTCTCATTACTATTTAGACTCAAGGAGTCTACTTTCAAGCTTCCCAGGAAAAACATGTAAACCAAGCTCTGCATTAAAGTTTATCCGAAGAGAGTTTTAAGATAAAACTTAAACGAATTAAGGTTCCGAAACTTAAATGCATTGTTGATCAATTAGCAAGAGTATAATACTTTTACAAATAATCATGCATCTTTAGAGATTTATGCATTAAAGAGTCTTTAAGAAGTTTAAAAGTTATTCGCAGTGAATGCAGCAGCAACAAAGTAGTTTTGTTTAATTTCAAGAACAAGTCGTTCTGTAGACCTGACAATGTTTAAAATTTACCTTTAGGGGAATACTTTTACGTTTCAGAAATTAAGATATGTTGAAACTAACTGAAGCGGACAGTGCAATAATTGAGTCTTAAAAGGCTTTAAGCCAAATATATACGAGTTTTATTTCTAGAATTCCCACAGTAAGAAACTTAGTCGAGATTACAAGTCATTCTGCCAATATTTGTTTAAACACTGAAAAAGTTTTTTTTTTTTTTTTTTTTTTTTTTTAAGAGACAATATCCTCCATTAAGAAAGTATATGCATCTACAAAGTAGATTTCCGTTTCATTAAGATCTAATTAAGTTATTTAAGACATTCAAGGTTACTCTGCAGAAAATCTTACTCTTAAAAAAGAATTACTAACATAGTTTGTCACAAAATTAAGAGTTTCTCCTAGACACTTATTCCTATTTAAATGTAGAACTAAATTTAGAATCAATCTACAGTGGTAAGTTACAAACGACAATGATTTTACTGCAATTAATAAGCTAACCTGAACAACGCTATTTTGTTACTTACGTAGGATGCTCTGGCTCGGTTTCCTCGGGACAAGGCTCGGCAGCGGTCTGCTCTGGCTCGGTTTCCTCGGGACCAGGCTCGGCAGCGGTCTGCTCTGGCTCGGTTTCCTCGGGACCAGGCTCGGCAGCGGTCTGCTCTGGCTCGGTTTCCTCGGGACCAGGCTCGGCAGCGGTCTGCTCTGGCTCGGTTTCCTCGGGACCAGGCTCGGCAGCGGTCTGCTCTGGCTCGGTTTCCTCGGGACCAGGCTCGGCAGCGGTCTGCTCTGGCTCGGTTTCCTCGGGACCAGGCTCGGCAGCGGTCTGCTCTGGCTCTGTTTCAGCTGGACCAGGCTCGGCGGCGGTCTGCTCTGGCTCGGTTTCCTCGGGACCAGGCTCGGCAGCGGTCTGCTCTGGCTCGGTTTCCTCGGGACCAGACTCGGCAGCGGTCTGCTCTGGCTCGGTTTCCTCGGGACCAGACTCGGCAGCGGTCTGCTCTGGCTCGGTTTCCTCGGGACCAGACTCGGCAGCGGTCTGCTCTGGCTCGGTTTCCTCGGGACCAGACTCGGCAGCGGTCTGCTCTGGCTCGGTTTCCTCGGGACCAGACTCGGCAGCGGTCTGCTCTGGCTCGGTTTCCTCGGGACCAGACTCTGGAGCCTGTTTTGGCCCAATTACTTCTGAATCGGGAGCGAGAGTCCGCTCATCAACATATTGATTTACTGAAATCTTTGAAATCTCTTTAAAATCGTCCATGTTAACTGTTGAGATGTGAACTTGACACGAATAAGATGTCACTGCGTAAACTGCAAGAACATAAGTCAAGATTAGGAAATAAGACGTTTTAATAATTGATGCAGAATTCCGTAGTACTTAAATCAAGTTGCTTATGGAGTTTAATTTAAACAGAGGGGAAGATTATATCTTCAGCCCTAAGTTATTAGATTAAATCTTTACAATTACGGGTAGAAGCGGTGGTTTAATTTAACGTGCTTTTAAACCAAGCTTCTGAGATAAGATGAATAATCGGCATAGTTACCTAATGTTACTTTTCAAAGACAGGATGATATTGTTACGAAGAAAATGAAGCAGAACAATCATGAAAATTTTCCTCTAGTTATTTGTTACAGAAGAAAGTTTATATGAATTTATTTTTCAAACTATATTACATTTTTAGTTACACACATTTAATATATGTACACGACCTTCAAGATTACTTTAATTAGAAGAAATTAACTAAGCAAGAAAAAACAAAGAAGCAGATAAAACGAATACTTACTGTTAAAACTTGCACGTCAAACAATTATCCTGCTTTCTCACTACAGAAGAAAGAGTCAGTGAATGGGAAAGAAACTTACACTCCACACTCTTAAATATTCTGTGGTATTCTTCACTTCATTTCTTTTCACATTATACATTCAAATGAAACTGTAAACTCATTCATATGTCGTTGTTATTGAGTATCCTATGCGGCATAATAGTCCGTTTTCTTCATGAAAGGTTCAAGATCCATAGTTTTTTTTTCTTTTACCTAACTTCAATTTGTGCTGAAAACTCAAGGACATTAAGCTGCAATAGAATAATTTATATTAAGAGTGTAAAATAGCGGCCTGCTACGAATATTTTTCTGACTCTCAGGCATTATATACCAAATTGGCAGCCGATCTGTTGGAGCTATTGCCTTCGATTCAATAGTTCGGGTGTTCGAATATCACCATAGGCTTGTATGTTGTTTCATTAGTTTGAAATGCACTCAAAACTGTAAATCCCGGCCCAATTAATTCTTGTATGCAAAAAAAAAAAAAAAAAAAAAAAGATCACTGAGAGATAAATGTACAAATCAAAACCAGCCAATATATTGGAACACAATTATTTATAGTAAAATAATCGACCCACAATAAAAATATGAAAGGAAGAATTCGAAAAACAGTTTTTCAATTATATTCTTTTTTAATGAACAAAATACGTGTAATTGTGTTAGTTGGTTTGTTTGTCACTCCACGGTCACTTTCTGAACTCGAGAGATAATCAGACCGATACTTACAGTTTAAAGTGGATTCTGAATCACCACAAACAACCACGCTCAAGATAGGATTCCAACTTACGAACTGTATAACTGAATGTAGGAGCGCTAACCATATGGCAACCAGCACATCTACATTTGTGTTGAATTTACTATAATTAGGTAAATGTATTGTTTAAGCTTAAATATATTATTAATCTAAAATAATGTATTTAAGCTTTTAAAAATACTTTTAAAATACTTTTTTTTACTTAAATTAAAATACTTAAAAATATTTTTTTCTCAAAATACTTTTTTAAAAAATACAGACACAAATAGTTGACTAAATGTTCAACTGCTTAACAATCAAAATTAACTTGTTGGATGAAAAGTTACAGTATAAATTATTAATTAGACATCTTGGTAAAAAAAAAAATCAACAGTATTTAGCTGTAAAAACAACTAATTTGCTTAAATTTTAGTTTAAGTACAATAATATGCAATTTACGACCCACTTATTTGAGTTGAGTTGTCTTACAAACAATGTTTGATATTGTTTGTAAGAGAACTCACAGTTAACCTTTGAGTTGGACACTTTCGATTTTTATCATTCAGTACTGTACAGTTTATAGTAATGAATCTTGTTTTGTGAGTCTTTTGCCAAATTTCATCCTCTCATTATAGCATTGGGAGTAGGGGAAATTAATTAAGTCCTTGATGCATAAGATGTTTGTTGCAATTAGAGAAATAAAAATTATATATATATATATATATATATATATATATATATATATATATATATATATATATATATATATATATATATATATATATATATATATATATATATTTATATATATAATATATAAATATATATATATATAATTATAAAGCAAAAAATATATACATATAGCAAAAATTATAAATATATATAAGAATATAAATATATATAAAAATACAATACTGAATATACAATACAATAGGAAATCTAGCCAGCGCAAAAGCAGCTAAAGAAAGATTTGCCAATATAAATAAGATAAAATATGAAATTGGAAAAACAGTGAAATATAAATAAAATAAAACATGAAAAATATGGAAAAGCACTGAAATATATGAAACAGATGAAAAGAAGAATACATAGGGGCCACGTCTTAGACGTGGCCCCTATGTATTCTCCTTTTCATCTGTTTCATATATTTCAGTGCTTTTCCATATTTTTCATGTTTTATTTTATTTATATTTCACTGTTTTTCCAATTTCATATTTTATCTTAAATATATATATATATATATATATATATATACATAGATTTAATATAATTTTTTGATTGCAGTGAATTTTCTTGGTAGCTTAAAGTAGCAGGATTGAATTTACAATAAGACCCTCACAATAAATCTCGTATAGTGACAGAATATAGTCATTATTTTAGTATAATAGAATACAGGAGTAGTCATTAAGGGGGCTGCGATAGACCATAGGGCCATCATAGTCAGTCACATTCCTAAGGCTGCGATAGACCATAGGGCCATCATAGTCAATCACAATCCTAAGGCTGCGATAGACCATAGGGCCATCATAGTCAATCACAGTCCTAAGGCTGCGATAGACCATAGAGCCATCATAGTCAATCACATTCCTAAGACTGCGATAGACTGACGCAGATCCCCTATTGTCTAGTACTAGACTAGTAAACCCCCTATCGTCATTGAAGGTGATCGTGAGGAAAGAATTGAAGAAAAAATTAAAAGTAGCTCAATACTTAACTTGAGTTATTTTTTAAATATAAAAGCACTTTAATATTCAAGTAGAAATGCAAAATATCTGCAGTATCTTGACTAGAAATAATTCAACAAATTGGAATGTTAAAGAACTTTATATTCTTAGATATTTCAAGGAGACAGAAATGTAAAATGTAATGAAAAAGTACTTGTTAAAACTCACACAAAATTAAAAACTGATGTTTAGCAATGCACACTCATTGTATAAAAATTCACAGATTAAGAAAGCTTTGTCAGAATGAAATGAAATTTTGCATTTGCAAGCATAATTCTGATGCAAAATTTGACGTAAGTGATTAAAAAAAATCAAAATATAATGATCACACATTCTTGCAGAAACAAATTATGAATAAATATTCATTACAAAAATTTAATTATAAAATTGTAATAAAAGTAAACTTTAATATGAGTTGATGATAGATATATCAAGGAAAGGACTAATTCAATAGTTTGTTGATAAAATAAATATTAAAAATGTGAGTTGAAAAGTTTTATTTCTCTCTGATTAAATTACAGCTTAAAGTGATATTTTTGTCTGGTGCCACATACTACTATCTTCATTAATTATACTGATTTTAAGAGTTCATATGAATTCGAGTGTTACCCTAAATCCCAATTATTTTCCTAAGATGTCTTATAAATAATAAGGCTATTCCAGCACATATTAAGGGTCCGTAATACAGTTAAGCATTTTATATTTTCAGAATATACGGTTTTTGAAATAGTTGCAATAATGTCCTATCTTTGTGATATTTTATTTTTTTTAATTTCATGGTTATTATTAAAAGTGAATCATGGCCAATGTTAGTTGGAAAGTCATTAACATTTCCTAATCAATGAACAATATCTAATTCCGATATTACGTTAAATTTGAGAATTGATTTTCTGTTATGTCGTTGTAAACAGAAAACTGCTATGAATGGATGATGGATTCATTCATATTAATATGTTGGCTTATGTGGTCTATAATTAATTTTTTCAATCTATAATTGTTTACAACTAAAATAAAAAAAATAATGGTCTCATAATTATCAAACAAATATTAAAAGCAAGAGTTAAGTTCTGAGAACCATGAAGGATGTTAATTTCTAAGCCATTAACTTCTGATGAAATAGGGACATTGTATCGAGATGAAAAAGCATAGCAATTATATAGCAATATTAGGACTTTTCTGAGGCTTAATTAGCGTATTAATTATCTCAAATAATATGTGTTTGTACACTTTTTTAAGCAAAATAAATTTCTAAATAACTTAATTTGTGAAAGGATGCAATTCTAATGATGCATTTGTTGTAATCGTGATAAATATCAATTCAAATCCAAAAACAGAGTTCATCAAATCAAATTTTTATATAAACAACAAGTAAAGGGATATATGTACTTCAGAAATAGCTTTATAGCTTATTTAACTGCTATTTAGAAAAAAACTCGTTCAGACTCGAACATCACATAACGAATGGCTTTGGTTTTTCCAGATATTTAATTTGGACTATGGGCATAGTTTTCTATGCAAGAACATGGAATAAATTTATCGGTTAGAGCGACTTAAGTTTTAATAATATTTTAAAATAGTTAAGGCATGGGCTAGAATTGTGAATTTGTCTTTCGAATAGTTAAATTCATCAAATGAATTGTGGTCTTACCCATATTATACCAAATTACAAGAAAGCATTAGATGAAACTTTATTTCAAATCAATGAATATGATCTATCAAATCACGTGTCATGTTTTTTTGGTATACGTAAATATTTAAAGTCTAGTTTTATTAGTAGGAAAACAAAATTATTACTATACAAAACCCTGATAAGACCCATAGTAAGATATGCTGGTGAAACAGGGTCGATTACTAAATACGACAAAAAAATTTTGGCCGTGTCTGAAAGGAACATACTCCGAAGCTTCATGGGAGGTGTACAGTGTGGAGATTTGTGGAGAAGAAGAACAAATTCGGAGCATTACACACTTTTCAAAGAACCTGACATTATAAAATTCATTTTAATTCAAAGACTAAAATGGACAGTACACTTAATAAGAATGGAAGAGGACCGAGCAACAAGAAAGATATTTGATGCTAAACCATCTGGAACTCAGAAAAAAGGAACACCAAGGATACGGTGGATCGACAGCGTTGAAACGGATTTAAAGACTCTTAAGATCATGAACTGGAGGAGCCAAGCACGGAATAGGGCAGCATGGAAATCTATTAGGCCATGGTCCACCCTGGGCTGACGCGCCAATGAAGAAGAAGAAGAAATCACGTGTCATAAGTTATAAAACCCAGCTCCTAAGTATATGCAGAACATTGTTGAACAATGGGAGATGAATCACAGTGAGTGATCGGTTAATGAACGTAATCTGTCTCAAGACTATGTTCGCTATCTTAATTGTTCGTTAACCGATCGTCGATTTACCATAGATTTTTTTGTGAAATCTATTAATTCATTTTGGAGACTAAAAATGAAATTAAGAAAAAATATATAATTTCTTATTAAGTTTGTAAAAACAATAATAGGTACACATTGTCTTGTATTTTAATCAGTCCTTTTCAATTTTTATAGGGCATTAAGAAACATGCCAATGTCGATTGATTTTCACTCTTTTTCAAGATTTTCCTGAAGTAATTAATAGCAATGTCGTTGTAAAAAGTTATTAATAACATTATTGTTGTTGCCGTTTGAAATTCGTTATTCAAGACTACGTATGAGATAGTTTAAAAATAAAGAATTGGTAAGGAGCTCAAAATGAAATCAGTTTCGGTTTTGAAGAAATTCAAAACTGATATCCTACTTTGGCTATAAATATTCTATTGGGAAAACAGCTTTTTTTCTCTTATAAAACTTTGAAGTTCAGTAGGCAAGCAACATGATTCAAGAGAGATGAAAAACAATTTTTAGTCCTTTGGATATGACAACCCTGCAAATGATTGCTCTGAGAGTCGAGAATTGTTCGTTAGAATTTTTTTAGTTCTTTATCTGAATATGTGTTCGTTGTCTGAACTGTTTGTTAATCGGACCCTCACTGTATATATAAGGTGTTTGCTTCTGTCTTCTGAATGTACTTCTGTCGGTGTGTTTGCTTACTCGTTTTCCTAGTTTTTCCTTTTTTGATCTGATGACTTTACATAAATGCATGTCCACTATCTATGAAAAGTTTTCTTGGAAGGTAATGTACCAGGTTAATATTAATATGACCTTCTGTAGTCATCGGGTGTTAGGCTGTCTATTATGTGGTGAAAGTACTCACAAAAGGGGAACATCTATTTTGTACAAACAATGGGAAATGGGCATTACGATTCAGCTTTCTGATCCCTCATTAGTCAGACGAGGTTCTATAAGAATGTCCTAGTTTCCTCCTCTGCCCTATGTTAATGTGGGATCCTGCCTGAGAAAAGACCTTCCGGAAGACATTTTACGTGATTTTCATGAAAGTGACTTGCAAGAGGCTGTTATACTGTCTTCTGCACGGTGTCAAAGCCCCCATCCGAAGTTCACCTTGGCCTGTTAGTAAAGCTGGGCTCTTTACAGTGGATCGATACAGGATCGATTCTGGAAAGTGTTGCACAACAAGAGATAGGAACTGAGATTTTGACTTCTGGATGTACGCCTATTGAGGTGTTTGCTTAGGATATTTTCGGGATTCCCTTTCTAAACATGAATAGGACCCAATATATGTGAAAAGATCTTCCAGAAGAAAGTTTATATGGTAAATACTAAAAGAAATTTTTCAACAACCTTTAATCGTTATATTGTCCGTTGCGAGGTGTGGAAGTACTCACCCTACCGATAGGCATAATTTACAGACACAGAAAGGTTTATTACTGAAAATCAAAGGGAATCAAGCAATTTCCAAGTGACCACAACATAGATTGCAAGTTGAACACTACATAATTTAATTACTACAAGACTTTCTACATAATTTAATTTAGTGATTTTGTGCGTACTCAAATTTAAAGCATCTACTATAAGACTACATTCTACATTCTACTTCAAGACTACATTCTACTACAAGACTACATTCTACATTCTACTACAAGACTACATTCTACATTCTACTACAAGACTACATTCTACATTCTACTACAAGACTACATTCTACATTCTACTACAAGACTACATTCTACATTCTACTACAAGACTACATTCTACATTCTACTACAAGACTACATTCTACATTCTACTACAAGACTACATTCTACATTCTACTACAAGACTTTCTACATAATTTAATTTAGTGATTTTGTGCGTACTCAAATTTAAAGCTTCTGCGTTGCAATGTTTCCTCAAAACTGCTATTGACTTTCTGGTTTTCATCAAATCTGAAGAGAATGCTAACAGCATTCAAATAAAATACAATTACTTATACAAAGATGCAAACATTTGAAATTAGCATATTTTATGAAAAACTAAATAATAAATATTTAACTCGACAATATTTAACATTTATAGTTCAGAAAGAAATGGTGTGATTATAGAAATTGCAATCTAAAATAACTATATGAAAATAATATGAGTAACAACTTTGGAATAAAAACGATATTTCCATTTCATTTTATTTCAGTTTCCAAATCAAAAATCCTGAGCGTGGGAACCATTCGCAGCATGGCGAAGATTTCATCTATAACTTTACTAATCATAAATCTAAATCGTCGCGATCGAAAACCTCATTCATCTTAGCGTACTTCTTTGTTTAGAGATTTTACTGTGCAAATTCCAATAAGCATGTATTTCTCACTATTATATCAACGGTACTTTTTTGTAGGGTTATATTAAATGTATTGGGAAAGCATCAGTTACAGGTATTAATGACCATCCTTTTCTCTCAGTTGAATCTAATTTTGGATGCGGATGCAGTGAATTTGGAAAATGTGTACTTAATTAAAGATCTGCTATTTTGTAAATTGGAACAATTATAATCAAACATTTGTTCCTGCAACTGTAACTATTTCAGAAATGTATAAAATTTCCTGAACATGTAAGTTTACATATTTTTCTTCATATAATGTATGCACTGACAATAGTATATTTTTGTTATTTCTACTCAGCTTTGAAATTTTTAATAAAAAATTGAGCTGTAAAGAAAAAACAAAGATTTTTAAAATCCCATTCATTCACATATTAAGATAAAATAATAATTAGAATTTTGGGGAAAATGTAATCGAGAAGTACTTTAAAATTAAATTTATTAAAGGCATTTTCTCATTCAAAATATCAATGCTTATTTTTTAATATTTTTAATTTATATATTTTAATATTTTTGAAGTTCTCTCCAAAAGCTAGAGGCTCCTTACATCATCCAGTCCATATTTGAAAACATTAGACTTTTAACTATAAAATACACAAATTCAAAAGTCTTTATTGTATTTTTCATACATTAAATATTCACTTATGCTATAAAGAACATACATGTATTTTACCCAACAGAATTAGTCTGAAATATCAATTTTCAGATCTCATTAGATTAAAACGACTAAATTGTTGAATGGTATAAAAAAGTCAAGAAGTAAGAAATATTCTCCAAATTAATTTGATTAAAATTAAAAACTTTATTTAAATAGAAACGCTAAAATAGATTTAAATATTAATTAAAGGCTAATTTAGATATTTGTTTTTGAAAAATAAAATTATGCTTTTTGAAGTCAGTATCAAAACAACAAAGAAGTTAAAAAATACCTTTGAACTTATTGTATGTTTATAAGTTCATAAAAATCTTTCAGCAGAATTATCTGTTACAGGAAGCGCTTTAACTAATCTGGATATGTGATAAATCAACGATAGCAAATATCTGAAATCTTGCTATACAGAAAGTGATTCAACATATCTACTTGATATGAATGTGGGCATATTGAAAAAGTTTGCGTGGAATTGTAAAAGTTCATTGCAGTTGAAAACCTGCATCTTTGAATTACAAATGGTGGGCATTCGATACAGTTGGATACTCATTTATGGTATTTTGCATGTATACCATAATTGGCAATCCGTATTGATATTAGGCAACATGAATGTTTTTGCAATTATTTGTTTGTGGTTCTGATTCTTCGTAGAGTATAAATGGATGAAAATGCGTGACGCCAAAAGTTTGATAGAATACATGTATGAATATAGTTGAGGCAAATAATACAGTAGATAGGTTCATTGGTACGTGATACTAGAATTTCAGCCATTTAATGTCTTTGCATGATTTTTAAATATTTATAAATTTTCAATATCTTGAATCTATTTACAGTTACACCCACAATCAGTATTTGATGGTAGAGAAATGGTCTTTATTTCAATCGTCTACCTATCCAGATAGAAGTTTAAATTTTGTTGAAGTGTAAAAGTGCGATGTATTTTTTTTTTGTTTTCATTATTTCCTTTTGTTGGCCCTTTTTTCATTAAATTGCTTCTTCTTTATCAGATTATTAATGCAACTTATTTCTAAGTAATTGTTTCTCTGTCTGCAACTACTTTTAATTTGTTTAACTATTTTAATTGTTTAAATGAATAAAAAATAGCGGTCTGAAAATCAAGAAAAAACAATGTTTTTAACTTTACAATAACTTCTATTCAATTAACTTGATTGGGAGTTAATGAAATATTGACTAATCAAAGCATAATTACTTTTTCAGAAACAATACATAGGAGACAAAGCATTATTTAATAATTTAATTACTGCAGGTGACGCATATTTTAAGGTAGACTTGTAATGGAATGTAAAACTTTTTATGCCCTAATTTTAATTCAATTTAATACATACCTTTGGAAGTGCTATTCACCTCCGTGATTTGGTTCATAGTTGTACACCGGATGACTAGTAATTTCCGGTCTTGTTGTGGTGAAGGGTTAGTCACCCGGTATCCACCGTGCTTAATTTGGTTTGAATTAAACATTTTATTGATTACATCGTCCTTGATTTCTTTCATATACCGATATTTAACATTTCAAAAGCTAATGTATTTTCTTATGTTGATTCAAAGATAATTGAGGGACGCATCACATGTTAATTTCCACAACACATAATCTTTATTTTAAATATCCTTAATTGAAGGATTTTATCCTTCCCTCAGAGAAATTTAAAATAAGATGTCGAAAGAAAATTTTAAAGAAAGAAACTTTATGGAAAGAAACGTGACTTATTCTTTACTTTTTTGTATTGTGAAAAAGGATGACTCCAATTATAGTAATCTCTTATGATAGATGAATTATAAGCTGGAATTATGGACAGTTTCAGAACAATTTAAGCCACAAAGCTGTGCTCTCATTGCGATGAATTGCAAGATAACATTTGATGAAACTTTATTGGGAATTAGCGAAAAAAAATTAGTAATGCGTACCTGATATTTATTAAGAAAATTAGAGGGTAGTAAGGAAACTCACTTATTTTATTTACACTTCATTGATGCATTGAAATTATTCGACAATTATATGGAATAAACTAAACAAAAAATATCAAGCGAAAATAAGACATTTACTGATGGGAAATATGGTTTATTTTTATATCTAACACTTACAAAATACTATAAATAGTATCATTTTTAAGAATATCTACAAATGATATGGTTAGAGAATTTCACTGTAGGTGATAATGTGTTTGCAACAGTTGTTCAGTTCCTTCCATACTTTTCCAGTAAGGACAGAACTTTTTCATTGACGAGGATGTGTGCGTGGATCGCCATTAAAAAGTCTCCATGATTGAAGGTTGGTAAAGGTACAATGTAATAATCTACTAATGATTTCAGGTTTAGTTTCAACAATTCTACATCGAATGGATCAGCAAGTAAGTCATTTAATCCTGTTAGAAGAGCTACAGGAGTAGTTATTTTGCTGACATCATATTCAGGTGGCGTGGACTAGAATAAAAAAAAAAGATCTTTGAAAAATTTCTATGATTTTTTTAAATAGAATATTTAGTCAAACATTTTAAAATAAAATCAGACATACATTGTTTCAAATAATTTGGAGATTATGGGTTTTAATTTAAATTAAATAAATATTTACATTGAAAACTCACGCCAAATAAAACATCCATTATTTAAAGCGTAAAAGGGAAAACTTCTTTTACATTTAACATTCATGGCAATAAAACCGAAAGAGAGATATAAATATAAAAACCTATAGTTCTGTGATACCTTTGGCCACTGCTTTTGTTTTAATTAGGAAATTTAGCTATTAGGTTTTTTTTTTTTTTTTTTTTTTTTTTTTTTAAGAGAAAGTGGTTTTAAGATGTTGTTACTTATGACATTTGGACAAGCCAAGCTCGGTATGCCTTGTCTATGTGAATTTAAGTCTGTAGGAAAGCGTCTTTCATTTTACCAGAGCTCCTCGAAGGTGAAAGTATGACTTTGTTCATCAAATCATCCGATAGATGGCACCACCGGAGAATTCACTCTCTCAGTTTTGACAATGATCTGAAGGAGGAGGAATTTTTCTCCAGAACATTGCACCCATAATAACTGCTCAATGATCGACAACAGGACTTTTGATTCCACAGTATATTCCATGTACTTCCAGATGGAAGGCTGATGCCTTAATCTAAAAAGGATAGAATATAATCAGTTTTAAAATGTTACAAGGTAAATAAACGAAATCCATGGTATGGTATCTTATAAGGAGATCTGAACTCGGCAAAATACAAAAAAGTGCATCAATAGCTCTTAAAGTGGGAAAACATGTTATTTGAAAGGCAATTAATCAATTCATTCGGGAAAAAAAGTACAAAAATATAAAACGACAAGCAGGACAAATTGTACTTTTTCCTCCAGAAAATACTGACCAGTATCTTAAAATAAACAATGTCATTCAGCTGAAACGATAATTTATTTCGATAATGAAACGAAAGTTTCAAATTGACCTATTCAAAATACTCTTTAAAGTGGTTGTATAGGAGCAGAAATTAATGATATGTATTCTTTTAATCACAAGACATCTTGTGAACCAAAGGAATTAGGGTAATTGAATGTGAAGTGATAAAAGTCAATTGAAATGATGACAAGATCTTTCACGTGCTGCCATATCAAATGATTAATATCTCTCAATGAATAACATCATTTAACTCAAGAGATATTTTTTTCTGATAACAAAACGGAAGAGCATACTAACAATCCGAAATAGTCTTCAAGTTCTCTTCGCGCTGGTTAGTCATGTGGATTTCATTAACTGCAGAGCATCTCATGCTTTCTAAAAAGTAGACTTCTGAAAACTAAATATGAAGTGTGTAGAATCTCTTTTCCAGATATCAATTAAATCGTGATAAATGAACACAAAATGAAAATTTCCTTTTCCTTTTATGTGTTCTAGTCAAATTATGCCTCGCCCAAACTGAACAGTTTTCGAATTATAGATCAGAATAAAATCCTTTCATAAGTTTCGGATTCCATTTTAAAATTTTAATCTTAGAGAAATGAAACTAAAACACAAAAAGCTAGCATAGAGTGACAAACAAATCCTTTTTTTTTAAATCAATTTTATTAGAATAAAAAAATTTATTTGAGGGGAGGGGGAGTTATTTCTTTCTCTTAAAATCTTTTTTATTAATTAGAATTATATTTTACAAAGATAGATATTAAAAAACATTAATTGAATTTTTATTACAAATGTTGAAAAAATCGTGATTTATTTTTGAATTTAATGAACAAATTTAAATATTATTCATAAAATCACAGAAGCTTATTTATAAATATGTCTATAACAAAATATTTAGTTTTTAGAAATATAAATTAGAGCAACCGTTAGTTCCATTTAGATAAGAACAAAAGAAAATCAAACAACTTATAATCATGATTGATGTAAAGCTAAAACTCCCAATTTAATTATGTTTTTCTATTTTTTTTTTTCAGAAGAAAACGTAAGAAGCCTATAACACAAAGAAATTAGAGAAAGAAATATTTTAATCGATAACTTTGATTTTTTCATACAATTTTAAGTATTGTTAAATATTTTGTGCTTTACCTGTTGAATTATTCAAATAAATAATAGTAATTTTAAAGCTCAGTTATATTTTAATCAAATGGCGATTTATCGTTATGAAAGAAGAGTTGTAAGAAATTATACTAACCTGATTATATATTTCGAGATTTCGTTCATAATAATTGAACTTCCGGAATTTACCAGAAAATTTCAACTAAAAATATGTAGACAAAATATGGAACGTCAGTAATTCATTTTCAAATTAATAGAATATTAAGAATGGGTAAAGAATTTTGATAATTTTATCGACAACTATAAATTATACCTGAGCAAAATGTATGTAACTTTTTGTTGATGTTCCAGCAGGAATGTGATTGAAGTATACAGGAAGTCTAACCTAGAAAACACAAAAGAAACACGAAAAATTAAAATTATGTGGTAGGTGTATAAATTCTATCTATAGGAAACTTACACATTATGATTTATTTTTTTGAACTTTAAATTTCAGTATTTCGAGCAATCATGTAAATAAGGCAATAGTAGGAAGTAAACAAAAGTAAATTCCATTTTTAATGATTCAAAAGAACATGACCATAAAGTGTAGCTTATTATTAGTGTCTGATGGTACAAGGTCAGGTCAGTAAGGGGGATGGGACAAAGTCTATGAAAAAAGTCACTGTATTGTATTTCTGGCCACCAAGCTGACATGCAGCCTCACGTTATGGACCAACTGCAGTAGACTCTTGCAGGTAGTCAGCATTGCTTTTGCTGCAACACCTGTGCACAGTTTCAAATCGCTGCGAGTAGAGTCAGAAGCAATAGTGTAGGGCATCACTGGTCACCCGCGTGACTTGTGGCCTCGCTTTATCGACCAAGACCAGAACATCCTTGCGTTTAACCAGTGATGACTACTTCTGTTGCAATTCCTGTTGCACATTGCTAGCAGTACATATCTGCAGTGAACGTTTGACTAGTTGGTAGCAGCTCATAGTGAACCTCTTGACGAGTAGTCCACCAGACACCAGCTTCATCAAAGAAGGACAAATCTCCATACCTGAATTTGTGAAACCAATGCCTAGCTGTCCGTTCATTCACAGCACTATCCCCAAACGCTTGACATATTCGGCGACTTGATGCAGCAGCTGATAAGCTCACACTGAAGTCGTAAAACAGACAGCACCGAACGAGATGCTTCGACTCGATCATTTCTCTTTGCTACTGTACGAGCTATGCTTGATGAAAGTGTTCTGCTGTAGTAACGACGGATATTCCTATTCTCGACTGACCGGTGTCTCAACCACATCATGCACTAATTTGCATACTTATTCACATTACATTTAATGCAACACGGAAACGACAAGAACTAGTGTACCTAATATATTCCAAAAACAAAGTATGCATCTTTAAGATTTCCTAATTGAAAAAAACGATTTGTAATAATATTAGCTTACTTGCCAGTGGCATCATGAAATTTAAATCTATAAGGTAGTTAGTCTGCGTTATGGGATTTTGCTTTTGAAGATTTATGCATCTGGAAACGGGACAAAAAATGTAATATTTAAAAAAATAATAGGGATAAAATAGCCCTTATCATCAAGAAAATATTGATAATTATAATTTTTCAGTTTATGCCGAAATAATATATTATGATCGATAGTTAAATTGTGGGAAGCAATTAATTATTAATCATAAAGTAAAAATGGTATCTTCTATTGAGGAAAATCATTCGATTACTCTAACCATGTTACTGAATGCGATAAATTCTCTAATTAATCGTAAAATTAATTGATAAGAATGTAAGATGTATTTGGTTGTGTCACTTATGCTAGCAAGTACTCATCACATTACAATGTCACTACATTATACAGGTAATTCTCTTGTCTAAGGATGATTTGTTTCTTAATATGTCACGTGTAATAGATTTACCACTTATTGCCTTATGGGAATTTTTGATAAATAGTTGCTGTTGTTGGTTGCACCAGCATGCTTCCCTGTCCCTAGACCTAAGTTGGGCTGTATCAGTTAGACCAGTGGTTTCCAACCTTTTTGTACAGGCGCCCTCCTTTTTTTAAAAATAATTGGTGCACCCTCCTTTAAAAAACAAATTGTTGCGTCCTGTTAATTTATATAAAAATCAAATTTCATAAATACTCAACTGATATTATAATTTATTTAATGGGCTACAAAATAATATATAATATTATGTAAAAATATAATATATTTATTATAAGAAATATAAAATTAATAAAACAAAAAAAGAATATATAATTAATACTACAACAACATAATAATTTAATGCGACGGTTGAGCTTGTTTTTCAGCACAAATTTTCTCAAACTGTGGTATCATTGAAGAAATCGTGGTTCTCAGTTCCTTTTCAATCATTAAGCGAGATCGATACTTTGTTTTTATGACAGATAATGTAGAAAAACCAGTTTCACATAGGTAAGATGTTACAAATGGGGCGTTAAAATGACGTTACAAATGGGGCGTTAAAACGATGTTACAAATGGCGTGTTTGGCGCGAGTAAGCACGAGAATACCCGGGATGTTGCGAGTGCTTATCTTTTGATTCCACGCCCCACCGATGCTCGGATCCAAAGGCGAAAGCGAGATATTTCGTTCTAAGAAGAATATGGATGGGATGTTTTAGCATTTGTACCCGAAAAATTCGCGGCGAGGATTGTGGATTATGTATACTGCTGATTCATTTTTTGATACCTATACGACTATTTTGGTTCGTATTCGAAAATGATATTTTGGAAATAGCTGCATGCCCCCCTTGCAACTGTCTCGCGCCTCCCAAAGGGGGCACGCCTCACAGGTTAGAAACCACTGAGTTAAACAGAAGCAGCCCAGTGAAGTCTTCGTGACTTTGAAGCAGGGATGAAGCAGAAGACCCCCAATAATTGGCCTGCCACTTCAGAGGTAACATTTCACTTGGAGGACATTACGACCACGCCTAGTTTTAACGTGCCCCAGACGCCTTTGGTTAACATGATAGATCTTCTGTCGCCCGGGATTCGAACTCACTACCTTCCGATAATGAAAACAAAGCCCTAGCCAACCAGGCCCTAGCTAGCGCGGCCCTTTTGATAAATAGTGGGCCCTACTCACGGGTGGTAAGAAAGAAAACCTGTAAATTCCTCACACTCCTCGGGAAACTCTTAAGCATCCACCCACCTCCATAGACATCCATGTATAAAGCAGATAGGCAACATTCATCTCTCGTAGTTCACGAGTAATTAACCTCTACGCACTAGGAAAGGCTGGACACCACTGCAAGACACTTTTGCATCCACCACTTAAATGGAAAGGACTTTTTATAAATAGTGACTATAATCACGTGTCACACTTGGGAAAGCCGGGGAATCTCGCAAGTACCCACCCCGATGAATATACACGCAGAAGAGCAACATTTAGTTGTTGAATAGTTTTGGGAATCGAACCCAGGACCTTAAGCTCCGAGGAGAGTCGCTCTAACACCAAGGCCCGATAAGCCATGCCTCCTGACTACTTTAAATTTCTTATTCAGTTATTTTCTTCAAAAATCATTTCAATTCACACTGGAAAAGTATTCTTTGAATTAAGTATATTTAGAATTGGCAATTAAACAAGTCATGGATGAGATAAATGTTTTATTTAGGTATTTATTCATATTACCTATTTTTTTAACTGGAATAAAAGACATTTGAAATACTTAAAAATAACCTCCTTATAATATTAAAGATGAAATGATATTATAGGAAATCCCAGTGTGAATAACATACGAAATATTAAACGAAATTTTATTTATGAAATACACAATGAGAGTAATAATATAATCTGAAAAATGCACTAAAATTTACTTATAAATTACTGAAGATGGTGGTAAGTGTAAGAACAATAAGACATTGCAAATCTTACGCGTATTAACGCCAACAGTCTACAATTTCAACTTACGTATATCAGATAATTTTTGAATTTTATTTCAACACAGCATGATATAATGACACAATTTTCGACTATTTTTCCGATTTAAGGTTTTATTACGCAATTTATATATTACACTGTTATAGAATTTCATTCAAAATCTTTCACTAATCATTTCATGCATTATTTATAGTAAATTCAGTAAATGCTACAACTTTTTTTTAACTGTCATATTATGTATTGTAAAATTTATATATATAATATGACAGTAATTATTATTATTGATTTTCAAATTGTAATGACATTAAATACAAATTTAGATTAAATTTGTCCTACATGACAAAACCTAATGGCTGCCATTAAATGAGGCATTAGTGATTGCAAGCTATATGCGAGCCTGACAAACTTCCATACACTCTAAATATCACGAGATGGTTAAACAAAACAAAACCGATGGCGAAACAAAACAGCAAATATTTTGCGTTGTCATCCCAGAACTTGATTATTGGACTTTAGCTGTTGAAAAGTTTGGGCGAGACATTCTGGTAAATGCTTTCGTAAAACAACTAGTATATGTGACGACCTTAATATGGAATCAAGCTTAAAATGAAGTACTGGGTGACAAATGAAGCTAAACATTCTAAGCTTTCCAGAGCGTAAGTTTTCCCATTTGATTCCAACCACTGATGAATAACTGATAGATTTTGTGCTTCCACTTTTTACATACACATCAGACGGGTTGCAGGCTTTAGAGTCTTCCGGGTTCGATCCCATATGACATGTGACTGAAGCTCACTATCGACAAAATGTCTTTCTGAAAAGGCAAGTTATCTATAGAAAATATTAAAACACAATTGCCTTTGGTAGTTAGGCAATAAAGCACGATGAATGAAATGTTAAAAACTTTAATAATGCATTGAAATATGCTATAGAAAGAAATCCCAGCTAATCTAAATATGCGTTTTTCTTTGTAGTATACAGTGAATTCTGATTCTAAAATGGTAAAACGTTGATGACAAAATTTGTCTGTTAAAAATTGGGAGCTTATATTAGTACTTGTTCTGATTATGAATGTATTCTTTTGCTGTGGCTTTTAATGTTTGTTGGTGATGTTCTTGCAATGAAAGCAATATTACTTATGCAATCTTTTCCTGCGTTATTGAATATATAATTTCAAGAAATGAAAAGTGGAATTCCTTTGGATGATACAATTTGTCTGTATGGTCTATAAAAAAAAATAAGATTCATATGACCGGTACACATTCTTCCAATAGTAGAATGTCCAGATTGAATAATCAAGGGTAAAGTAATGACATTGTTTGAGGTTTTAGATTAAAATCAAAGTACCTCTATATGTCATTTGTTTCTGTAGCCATTCTTTATCGACATGTAGTGTGTTTACAGATAATTTCTGTCGTTCAGTGTTATACTGAAAGTTTAGTAGATGAGTCAAGAGACGTCACTTTACACTGACAAGCATCCTTAACTTACGTTTAATCATCGGCTCATTGGGCAGTTTACAATGACAAATTTGTATAGTTTAGCTGTTTGATCAGTCCTCGTAAATCCTTGCGGAAGTTGTTCTGGAAAAGCCTAAAAGGTAAAAAATTTTGGATATACACAGTCTACCAGGATAAGATTCTAAAACCATATAAAGCAAGCAGTCGCTCAAATTTTTATTTTTTCCATGATGACAGTCAAATCACCACCATTAGGCAAATCAGGCAAACAGAGAATCTTTTATGAGTACCAATAATCACATGACCACCCACCTGATACATAGTAATTTCTTGGGTAACATATTTGCATAATTATATGTGCTCCTAACAAACTGAGATCATTCAGTACATTTAAGTAATTAAAGTTTATTTATAAAATTTCAAGATAAAGGAAATCTCAAATATATTATGTAAGGAAATTTTATATCATAGTTATAAAAATTCATTCATTTAGGATTGCATCGAAAATTTACTGTTGATTATAATAATAAGAAACATTCAATCAATTAGTTAATTATCATATTAGATAAAAATTAAAGTCAATCATCTGGGTCCAATTGAAATGTTATCAAATGATTAAAAAATAATCAGAAGAGTGAGACAGAGAGAGAGAGGGATAAACTTTAAACACAAAAACTCCAATTGAGATTTCCTTTTAAACTTATTAATGTGTTTTTATGTTTTCTAATTACATGAAATTATGAATTTAAGATATTCTGCCAACAAGCTTATGGATTTTGCAGCAAGTGAAGAACTCAGAAATTAGCACATTTCTATTTTTCTTTGTTTCGTTGCAAGTTTTTTCTTCTATTTTCTTATTTTCTATGATTTTCGCTTTTTTAAATTTCAATTTCACATGTGAAATTTATAAGCACATATACTGCTTTCTGGGAAAGAAAATGGCCATGAGGATTAGGTAAAAGAGCTAATTTTCATCATTATAATTAGCTAAAAAAAGCCATAAATTTCATTAATAAATTTATGGCTTTGCAGCAAGTGAAGAACTCAGAAATTAGCACATTTCTATTTTTCTTTGTTTCGTTGCAAGTTTTTTCTTCTATTTTCTTATTTTCTATGATTTTTGCTTTTATAAATTTCAATTTCACATGTGAAATTTATAAGCACATATACTGCTTTCTGGGAAAGAAAATGGCCATGAGGATTAGGTAAAAGAGCTAATTTTCATCATTATAATTAGCTAAAAAAAGCCATAAATTTCATTAATAAATTTATCAAAAAAAAAAAAAAATTTAACATTTACACTTAACATTCATTCATGAAAATCATCTCTTTTAGCTATCATAAATATGCAGAACACATTACACTGAATTTCTAAAGCTCTTACAACAGGCTATTAAGCAATCCATTACTCATCGTTGAGAAAATTTATTATGATATTTTTTTATCATATTTATAAAATAAAATGATATTTACGTAACTTAGTTCTTCAGGGTCAAGTCCATAAACACCATACAGTATGTATGCACAAATAAATCGAAAAGGAGATCCACAAACATATACGCTGAACTTTTCGATAAAATCGTTGTGAGGTAAAAACTTGACCAGACCTACTTCTTTGTAAATTGGCTAGTTTAAGAGAAAAGAAAAAAATATGCTAAATCTGAAATATACATACCAAAATTATAAAAATAATTAAATCATAATTTTTTTACTTGGAGCAAATAAAATATAGGTAACCCAATCCCAGGTAGGCCTTGAATATTTACAGTATAAGCTACTGGTGCCAAAGCAGCGAAAAATTTTATCTGAAAAAGAAAATTTTTTTTATTTAATGATTAGTCTTGGGCATTAAGGAGTTTTGAAAGAAATGCTATAATAGTAAGTTACAATTTGCATGTAATGTTTACTTATTCGAAGTTAAAATTGATGAAAGGTGAAAAATAATGTTTTTATAGTATAAGAGATAATATTTTTATAGTATTAAAATATCAATATAGAATTTAAGTGGTATCTCTGACATTTTTACTATCATGCTATTTACTGTTAGTAAATGTTGAAATTTCCTCAGAAATTTATCAATACTTTCAGGAAATTTAGAAAATAAGTGGTCATTATTTACCAATTCTTAAATAACTTTAAAAATTAAATCACTGGAAAAAAGTAGTATAAATGAGGTTTAAGTTTATTTTTAAAGATATGAGTTTATAATGTGTCCGAACATTTTTTAAAGGATGTGACATTTAAATTCTAGAAATAAAGATAAAAAATCATTTTATTACATTTAATCAATTATAATATTCTATTGATAAAGTTCGTTCTGATATGTTCTTTATTCAGTATCTTATTTTACCACCATCCTCTTTAAAAAAAGAATGCCTTTCGTTGTTGAGGCATTTTTGCTTGTGAAGTTATTCTATATAAATAAGGAATCTATAAGTATTATACTAGATGTAGATGATGACACCCCTCTGTGTGCTTTCGTATTGATGTTTGTTATAATTTCGAAGAGGACTCATAAAAAGTCAGCCACGAATTATAAAATCCTTGTTAGCAGAAGGCCGCATTTCTAAAGTACAAATCTATTATGATTGATATGGTGGCGGAATCATTTGTTTGGTGTCACAGTTCTTTACAAGTTTCTATGGTATTGGATGTGCTTTATTTATCAATTCGAAACATTCTCCACAGAATATTGCAATTCTATTACATCTGCAGGAGTTGCAGTCAGGTATTGAGGACGCATTGCTAAGTGAGTTTTGACAATAATGGAAAACAACCTTTGTAGTAACTCAACGTTTTGATGGACCGTACTTCTGGCCACACGAGATTATTAATAACACCTAGATATGAGTTATGTCTACTCCTCGTGCATTTACGACGTATTCTAAGTTGAGAGTCTGCAATGGTTTCACTTTATTTTTCTCAGTTTAACCATTCTTTTTTGAATGTAGCTATAAAGACCTTAAAGAAGTTTTACTGTATAGCTTTATTCATTGAATTCTTTCAAAGTAATTTCCTTCCCTTCTCCAAGAGCCAAAAGCAGTAATTGAATTAATTTTGCCAAGTGTCATCCGGAAGTGAGATACTCTCATTGTCCTTGGTGCTCAGAAAGTCTTCTTTAAGCTTTCTTTTCACAAGCAAAAACAGTGAAAAGTCTCAAAGAGCATAGTATATACTGTAAAGAAGGTGTTCAAGAAATTTAACTCCAGTAATTTTTTAATACACGATGCAGGCGTTTGCTCAGTAATCTAGAGTGTTTCCTTGGTGGAAAAACCACGCGTCCATTTTTGATTTTGGGCGTAGGTTTTTCAGATACTGTACAATTTTAAAGAGGCACTATTCAGTGCACAACTTAGCTGCGACTATCGTTTGTGGATTCAAAACGACACCACTATAATACCACTGGATTTTAAAAAATACCACTATCATCTTTGTTTAAGCAGATTGATATTTTCTGACACAGTGTTCTCCTCATCAAATATTCAAAATTTGTTTTAAGCTTTAGTTGGAACATGTAAACAATTTCGATTACATATTAAAACTGTCTTTTATCAAATATTTTCAGCATCTTTCGGTACCAATCACACGACAAGTCATCTTCTTTTCTATCAGACTATGTGACACATGGAGAGAACAAGGTCTTATATAAATGGTAAATTAGAATGGAATAAATTGCTAGCGTACCTAGGGGTACAGTATCCTCTATCTCCAGTAATCCTTTTACCTGTTGTCGATCTTTATCAGGCATTTTTTTTTTTTTTACAAAAAAACTTTTCTTTTTCTGATATTCGCGATCTTACTTGTCTCTCAGCATCCTGCAGAGTATATATATATATATATGTAGCTTTTAAATTCCCTGTATCATTTAAATTTAGTCAAAGATGTGGGAAATCACTACTTAATATAAATATCTTTATTCTTTTCGCTAATCTTGCTTAAACCATGCATAAAGTTATACCTCAAGAAACTCGTATCGCACTAAGCCAGCATTTCTCAGCCTTTCAGTATTCGAAGCCCAATTTTTAATCATAATTTTCATCATGCCCCCCATCTACATTAAATTTTATTAATAATAATCTATTTTGATAATTTTCGTGCTAAACTTAGAATTATGACCTTAATTTTAAACTTTATAAAATGACCCATAATATTGAAATTTAAATGGAATTTGACAATAGTCATCTTTAGATTTGATAAAACGAGAATTCGATGCTTTATTTTATGGTTTTTATCTCCTTTAGCGGTTTTGAGAGAAATTTCGATTTCGACAGAATGCCGTCTCCAGTATTCGCACACAGAATTATGCACGTTTCCTCGTGCAGAAGAAAAAATTTGATAACGCCACTTTCTAACTCCAGACTCGCTAATCTCACTCGAATCGCACTTATTCCCACTTTCAAATCTATCGTATGTGTTATATATGTATTTGTATGTTTATTGCGGTTGAACATATTAAATATTAACGACAGCAAGTTTATGCAGAATCATGGATAATTCTTTAAATGGGTGTAAGCGTATATTAGACGGTAATCAAACAGTACACAGACGACCGTGATTCCGAAAAAAAAATCAAGAAAGTATTTGTAAGAATACTTAAATTTTGGATTTACTAGTACTAAAATAAATGAAGAAAAAAACATTGGGAGTAATTTGCTCAAAAATATTGGCAGCTGACACCATGAAATCTAAAAAATTAAAATGTCCTTCATAAAAGGTTCATAGTGAGTGCGTGAACAAACCTACAGAATCCCTTGAATAAAATTTGAAATCATTTGAAAAGCAAAAATTATTTACCATTGGTGAAGTGCTTATACTATACACAATCTAGGGAATTCGATAGTTTTAATCCTAATATATAAAAATATAAGTAAAATATCATGTTTAAGAGTCACTTTATTAAAATATGTTAATTAATGGAAAAATTACATACGCTTTAAAATCAGTAAATAAAAGCTTGATAAATATTCTGCGATAAAATAATTCCTAAAAATTATTTGAATGGTCATCTTCTAAGCATGTCATCTGCAAATCAATTCTATAATCAAATATCAAAATTTAATGTTATTCTCAATGCAAGAGATACAAATGTTCTATACTAGAAAGAAAAAATGCACCCAGTAATATTGATAGACCAAATGCAACCTCAATTTAGCCTAATTGGAGTGGGGTAAAAACGTCTTTGGCGCCCCTATGCTTCGTTAAATAATTTTTGTATTTGACTTGGCAAACGGTTCCATTCGATTGTCAACATAAAATAAACTTTCGATTTGTTTTGGGGCCTGTCTCAGGTGGGGACCAGGAGCAACTGCCCCTTATGACTCTGATTTAGTCAGGCTCTGATTATTAAATTTACATTTAAAAGACGAGACAAACTAAAATCGAAAACTTAAACTGGTAAAAAAATTTTTATATTTGCATTTGCTTTCATTTTAATACTTTTGTATTAATTGTTTTCGGCTCAAAAATATCCTAAAATGATTTAAATACGGATATTAATGTGTTTTAAATTTAGTTCATTATTATATTTTTAATGTGTAAGGTTATTTCAAATGACTTTTTAGTCAAACAAGTCTAGTTTACTTAGTTTTAGAAACTGTGCTCAAGCATAAAGTTCTAGATGTCTGGATGTTACGGGTCTAGAAGTAGGCAAAATTTGCTACGAACAAATATACAAAAAGAATTAATGTTCTCCTTTACCCTTTCATTGTAGTATGGGCTCATCGAAAGCAGTGCGAATCCCATGGTCGTTCCTTGTGAGTGTCCCATGTAAGAAAGTTGACTTTGGCCAGTATTGTTCAGAACAAAATCAATCATAGTCGGCAAATCTATCAAGGCCATCTCGTCAAAGCTAAAATTAAAAAATGCAATTTTTCTCCATGTTAATTGAGGTTGCTATAATAATTTCCTCTTTTGATTTTTTCAGAAAAATAAATAAGACAGTGCATTATTAGTTTAATTCTGAAAATTTCAACTCCATAAGTAATTTCTTTGTTTCTAATACAGACGGGGAATAGTTTTGGTTTCTTAAAATAAAATGTTTATACTTTCATATCTTGTCTTCCATTTTTCTAAATGAATTACTACTTTTACTTCTTTTTTTCTATTAAAATATACTTTAGGAGTGAAACCTATTTGCATTTTTTAAACACATTTGCTGAGCTCATATTTAATATGCATATAGCAGGAAACGAAAATTATTATATTGTTTAATAAACACAGAAATGCATATGAATTCTACTTCTTCAAATCTAAGTCGTTCTTATAAAATAAGTGGGAGCAAAAAGAATTTGATTGCTACCTCCTAATTTCTTTCATGAAAAGCAATCCAAAATTATTCATGAGTACTTTTAAACTACAGCTTAGTTAATTGTTTGATTCGTTTAACTTAAAAAACTTACAAAATATTTAAAAATTGAAAATAATATTTTACACACTTATTGTTTCCTATTATATTATTACCTATTATTATATGACGTATGTGCGACGTGTAGATAACATGTGATTAGGCTATAATATAAGCAAAATTAGATAAATAAAAATCAATCTTTTTTTTTTTTTGTGGAGTGTGGACTTATTATTAACTTTAACTTTAAATATTTTAATGATAAAGATTACATCTTAAATGATTTTAAACTTTATTATTTTCCTAATATGTAAAGATGATATTTAAACAAAAATAAGAAAAAAACTTTATTAATCTTTGAAAATCCTAAAATAATGTTAATCTAATTTTATATCTCCAATACATTGAAACAAATAATGTAAAAAAATCCTTAAAATTTAAAACTTATCTTAAATATCTATTCTATGCCAAAATGTTATTTTTCATTACCATAGCAAATGTTTTATTTTAAAAATTATTGAAGATTTTCCTAAAAAAAATCTTCACATTCAAAACGTTTCCTTAAAAATGTTTTTACAGGTTTTTATAATAAAATTTAAGATGAAATTAACAATAAAAATATTAATAAATTAACGAATTCTATTCCTGGTTATCAGCTATGCAGCATTTAAGAATAATAAAATTATCAAAAGAATGTTTGTATTATAATAGTTATTAATTCTCATTAAATTAAACTAACTCACTATTTTTTATTGGTAAGGATTATGTTGACATAGAACTCTATGGCACTTTCATTCATGTTATCAAAGGTAATTTAAATTTTTTAATTAATATCTCTGACCTTAAATAAGTTTTTTCTAGTCACCATTTAAATTTACAAGAAATCAACTATTCACAGTTAATTAATTACTAGAAATATACATAATTTTAAACTAAATTTTTGTCTTAAACTCTATGTTACAATAATAATTTCTTTAAATGGCTACCTATAGCTAAATAATAATAAATTATCAAATTTCACAAAAGTGCTCAAACTTACTATTATCAAAATAGAAACTTAAGTAAATTTATGATCTGCGCTACAAATTGAAAGACAAAAATAATATTGCCTTCATATGAAAATTTTATTTTCAACTAATCTGGAAAGAATTAAACAAGCTTATTAAAATTTCTTGTTAAAACAACAGGTGGTAAAATTAAAGTTAAGGAATAAAAATTAAAAGTTAAACCCTTAAAAATAGATTTTATACAAACTTTTTTACTCAAATTTTGGAAAACTCTAATTAAATTCATGTGTATATTCTCAGCAGCGGGAATTGTCATTGAAAAAAAAACAGAATATTATATTTTGATTGCACTCATTTTTTTCTTAAATAATATTCTAAAAAATATTAAAATTAATATTAATCGGTAATATTTTTAGATACATAAAAACAATCGTGAACTTATAAATTTTATAAAAATTTTATTGACATTACAAATTTTAATACTTTTGATTTTATAAATTTGTAAATTACTGTGTTTTTTAATGATATCATTAAGGAAATTAATAATTCTTTAAAGATATTTAATTTCAGTTCTGTAATTAATAAAAATAAATATAAATTTTTAGATAAATTTAATCCAGCCAATAATTACACCAAATTTAATAAAAAACCTATAAAAACAAATTAATGGTATATTGCTACACTTTTTAGCTCAAATATTTATATCCACATATCAAAGAATCTAAATTTGTTAAATCACAACCTGAAATCATATAAGTTTTATGTAAATTATTCAGACTAGCAAAATATAGAAAATAATAATTCAATAAATATAATATAAATTATTTAGATATTACCATAAGCGTTATAATTTGATAACTTTAAAATATATGATGAAAGTAAAGAGACTACGACAGCTATTAATTTGTTAATTATATCTTTAGTACATCATAACAAACTTTTATTAACAACAATATAAAAAATAATCCAATAATTTCAATTTAATTCCACACACACACCCACAACCACCCACCCACCCACTTACACACACACACAATATTAGTGATTTCAATATATACATTAATTTTTAAACTAAATTTAACCAATATTTTTCTATCGATTAATTTCATGAAATTACATTAAAAAAAACATTTTTATGTTGAATAAATTACCATTTTTTATAACGTTCAATTTAGTTTAATTGAAATAACTAATTCTCTCTTTTATTTCTATTCCAATTTGTTAATAATTTTACATCAAAAAGCCCCATGAAAATATTATCATGGTTTTCCGACGTTCACTTTGCGTTTATCATTGTTTATTTATTGCGATAATTATGAAAGTCTTATTACGGTTCTTAAAAATTATTTATTTTGACTGACGTTTTTCAAACGATTTAGTAATTTCTAAATTATTTTTTTTGCATTACTTTTGAAGGTATTCTAAAAGTTTAATTTTTAAAATTATATATTCACATTACCATTTTAGTAAATATATTTTTCCATTTTAACTTTTTCATAATTATAATTCTATTTTATTTTCCTTAATTCTTATTATTTAGATTTTGATTTTGATAACATTTAGTTTATTTACTTCTTTAACAGCTTTCTTAATTAATTATTACTTTCGCTTCGCGATAACTTGCAATAATTTTGTGTGCATCGACTCTCTGTAAGTTTCTTTTTCAGATTTAATTTCTTTTTAAATTTCTTTTAAACTACTTATGATACTCGTACTTATTTCTGTTTATACTTTTTATGCATTAACTATCTATTTCTTTAAAATATTTTACAATTAAAAAATTTGATTCCGTCACCTGTGGTTATTTATATATTGCATTTATGTTAACTAATATTCGTTTTCCTTGTATTTTGGTTTCATCATGTTACCACCATGATAAAAGAAAATTTTTATATAACTCAAAAGAGTCTAACATTGCGAAAGATCTCAGTGCTTCTTCAAATTAAGTTTCTTTTAATTAAATTAATTTTTTACTTCATTAATATATTTTTTATTTCGATATATAATTCTGAATGTTTCATATTATCCTTTATGAAAACTATTTATTTGTCTAAAAAGTTTTTTTTAATGTAAGTTTTTCTACGTGATATTTATTCTTTTATTTTATTGAAAAAAAATGTGTGTTTTCATTAATTTTACTGTACTCAAAAATCAAAACCAATATATACGAAGAAGTACTATTTCAATGATAAGTTAGAATCAGTTTATTCTCATTTATTTAAATGAATAGCATAATTTAAGTTATAAAACAGCTTATATATGTAGTATGTGAAAAGAAACTTTCATGTATTGAATTTCAGCGACATATCTGCTCATCTTTTTATTTTTTAAAAATTTTGACATGATTGTTTGAAAGTATTCTCTGAAGATTGTCATATTTATAAACAACATAGAAATTATCATTACAGAGAAAATTTCTGAATTTTTGAGTGGCAACAAAAATTTTTTTTCTCGTAAAGATTAGTGTGTTTAAATATCACAAATAGCGTTAGAGCAATTGCGTGATCAAAATTGGTGGCGTAAAATATTTATAAAGAAGAGCATTATAAAAGCTAATTTCAATTTCGGTTGAAATGTTTTATTTCTTACACCTCTCAATGACCAAGTGGCTACTTGTCCATCTTAAGATAACTCCAAAAATCAAGATCAATGAGATAAAGAGATTGTTTAAAAAGTTTTTGTCACTAGTCCATTGTGTAATGGACAACGTGATCGTGACAAAACATTTCCTTGCTTCATTTTAAAAATGCAATACATTCCTCTAATATCTATGAAAATTTAAGTTTTAGAGGATAATCCAATGATTAATTTGCATTTATATATGACGTTAGTTATATTTTGAAGTTGAATGAAAAAGAGGAGTTATTACTATTTAGTTGGAATATTTTATATAAATTTTTTAATTTATTATTAAATATAAATACTTAACTGATAAAAGAATTTTTCATATTTATTTCCTGACATATTTATACCTGAAGTCCCAAAATTCGTTCTGATTTGGTGACAATCTTACATTTCGTTTAGTAAGCGTATTTCCTCTTATATTACCCAACCAGACATCATAACCATTATCCGCCAGTACGAATCCTGAAAAGATACGTCAATAATTTATATGTACTCATAAAAATATAAACAAGAGTAAGAAAATATGTCTTCATATATAATAGCTTCAAATAACTATTGCACTACTTTAAACCAAACACAATATGGGCCAGATTTTGCGCGTTTTGCTTTCCACTTATTATGATCATTAGAAAATTCTCTTAATAGAAAGAAAAACATTTTTGTCCGAAATTGAAATAAAATCACGCAAAAAAGTTTATTGATGGAAACCAAAGAAATTCAGGAAGAATGAAATTTTTATAGTTTCTACAAAAAAAAAAAAGTTTTCATCTTCTGCGAAATGTTTTATATTATAATTCAATGTACTAAAACTAAATTTGCTTTATCAGTCCATCAAAATTGGCATGGACTTTACTAGGTGAACATTAAATCTGAAAGAAGTGATGATAGCATATACAAACAATAAAACATAACTTATTGTATGAAATTCAACAAAAAGTGAAAATTAACATAAATTTTATATTTAAACAAAATAATAAATAGTTAATTTGCAATATTTATCATTTATAATTTAGCATAAATATAGGTGTGCCTCGTAAAAGTTTGAAATTCTAAAATGATTGCATGTAATATAATCAGTAAAAACTATTAAATATAGAAAAAAGAAACATTTCCATTTCTTCTTTATTTTAGAACCTTCTAATGAAAATTCTTCAATGTGTGAACCATTCCTTCATTGCACAGAAGGGATTTGATCTATATCTTTCAAATCTTAATGTAAATCGTCGTTATCATACCCTTAATTCATCTATTTATTGTTCCTTGTTTAGGGATTGATACTGTACACCTCCTAGTAGACTTTTTTACACAGCAAATAGTCAGTGATCGTAGAATATACGTTATATGGTGTTTCAGCATTTTGACTCACAATATCTGGATGGCTAACAGCCGAAAGCTTTTGTAAGGTATTTTGATATCCACCGAATTGCCTAGAAAAAGGCAGAAAAACAACATATATAGCTATTTGTTCAACACATCCTGGGATTGCAAAAAGGAATTCTGGCCTGCGAGAACACCACCTTGAACTCTGTTTCAGAGTTTTAAAGAATGTATTATTTTGTCTGTGTATTGTAAATGTACAGTATTTTTTAATTATTTATTTAGTGAATATGTTAATATGTCGAAAATTACTTGCAAATATTATGTCATTTTTCCTCATACCATAAAAAAATAATTGGTATTATTTTATTGTTTACATGCTTATTTTGCATTTTGCAACTATTCTCTTTGAGGGATATGAATAGTCCTGCCTCAAGAAAGAAAACATTTTGTCGCTAGCTTACTCCCCACTTTGAAACTTCCCTGAAAATTAAAATTTTTATCTTCTATACAAAAGAAAAAATATTTATAAAGAAGTTCAAATATTATTCCTTATATAAGCATTTTGTAGACGTTGAAGAAATTGCGCATTAGTAACGATTGATGAAATTATAAAGTCGTCATATTTCAGTACTTCTGCTGCTATTTTAGCAATATTTTCTTATTTTTTAGTGAATATAAAAAAAATTATCTGACAACGTGTAAAGTTTCTACATTTGCTCAGTTTTAAGAAAATATTTAAATATTTACTCAGAATTTCTTTGTTCACCTTACTTCATTCTTTGACAGTGAAATGTGATTAGTTTTCATTAAAAATTTACCTAAACTTTGCTTTTCATCATTTAGAACCCACTCAGAGGAGTCGCATAGGAAGGCATGCTGCAAAAATACTACTGGCTTGTTAGGAGCTTTAGGGCTTTTCTTGCCGTAGGGAATTCTTTGTATGGACAGTATGTATCCATCAGGGGTTTGCATTGTATACTCTTCTACCGGATAACCCTTGGACGTAATCAATTCAGACTGAAAAAATAATGTATTTAAATATTGGTAACCAAAATTAAACTTTTAAATATATAGATGAGATGAAAATATTTCTTTTAGTAATTAAGTAGCGTTGAAATATTTTCTATACATTTCCCCAGGTATATAGAAAACGTTTCAATATGTAACAATATAAGTTAAAGACCTTACAAAATTATTATAATTTAATAATAATATATTCAGAAACAATTTCAAAACCTCACTATTAATTTTTTAAAGGATAATCCTCGAGTTACTTCTTTTTTTTTAAATTCTTTATTTATACGCTATGACACATTAATCATTGCATCACTTGATGTTTGCAAAAGACATTATCAAATTAAATTTTCTTTAATTGACAATATTTTTCAGTTAAACTGACGGTAAATGAAATTTACTTTTTAAATATTTATCTCCTTTATTTTTCCTAAATTAATTTTAACTGTTTGGGTAGAAATTAAACCTCGATTTTAAGAAGATTAAAATAAGAAACCAAACTACATTAAAACAATATCTATAAAATTGAAACGGTGTTCTGTCAACACACAATAGAAAATAAACTATTATTAAAGGAACATAAATTAAATACTCTTCAATATTATTATTATTCCAATTGACAGTTTTTAATTTCCATTGTTAACCTTTGGAAAGAAAGATAGTATAACCAATACAGCCCATATATGTTTGTGACGTCATACTATCATGGTCCATGATGATGATGATGCTGTGATATCAGAGAAACTTTTAGCCATAACACTTTAAAGTTGTGAAGCATCTCATATATAGTAGCAATTCAATTAAAATATCCACAAAATTATAAATTTAAAAATCAATAATTTTTACAAGTTTAAAAAGCAACAATTCATTTAACACTGTTTTAATAAAATCATGAAAATAACTCAATTAAGAATATTTTAAAAATAATATTTTTTCTAAATGATTTATATCGGTAATTTACTGTGACAAAATACAATTTTAGTTTTCATTTTTCCTAAGCAAATTATTGATAAAATACTGGCACTTGCAATGTTCAAGCTAGTCCCTGCTGGTTTCTTTGTGTTGCACCACGATTTTCTTTCATTTCGCTAGTAGTTGGAGAATTTTAAACATGATTTTCATCTGATACTTTAATCGATTTTTAATGCAGAACAAGGAGTACACATATCTACATTAATCTTTGTTGTAGTCACATAGGTGCTCTCCTCAATAGACATCCATTTGGTAAAAATAATTTTTCAATCATACTAGTACGAGTACTGTTTCATAGAATTCAAGCACGGCCTATCTTTAGTATAGCTTAATCAATCCACCATAAAAGAAAAGGTCTATAATTTTTTCTTCGTCACACGATCTGAAGTCAATCTAGAATCCATTATCATTTCTAAATGTTGATCAGGAAGTAATTAGCGATTATTTCCAGCATTTCTTTTGATATCTTTCAGCCGTAAAAATTATGATATCTTTCTTTTCCCTAAGAATGTTAGAAAACAATTCTTTATTTTTTAATCCAGTAATAAATCCCCCAGAAAATTGTTGTGAAATTTGTTTCCCCGTTTTATAATCAAGACCATAATGGATCATGTTTCAAAAGATATACTTCATTAAAGAATCGCTTAAAACAGCATCGTTTTAACAAATATCGTTAGCAAATCACTATATCAGAGCATATTAGAATTCTTCATCTTTTTCAGCATGTATTCGAGTACAATTTCAATATTGACTTTATTTCAATTTCCTTTATTTTCCTTATTATTTTGTTGAGAAACAGCTACGGTATTTTTAATACACCAAAAACATTCTTGGACTCATCTTAAGTAAGCAGTCAAAGCTTTTCAAACTGTTCATTTCTTTCTTAACAGTTAAATCACTGCATTTCTTCCATTGCAATGTACTTCAGTCAACTTCTTTACTGAAAAAGAACTCAACGTTTTTCTTCTACTCATTCCTCCACTTGTTTCGAAAAAGATAAAATCCTACCTGTCATATTTTCTTTAGTGATTAAACTCTGGGCATGTGTCATTATAAAGATCATATTTTGGAAGCTTTTCATTTACAAAATTTATTAAATGTGTTATTGAAATAATGAAAATTTAAAAAAAAATCGAAAAATGATGTCAATAAACGAAGACATTGATTACAAAGTTAACGTTTCTCATTTGCTTGTACAAATGTTCTGAACTTTAGGATTCAAATAATATTGATGAATAATGGTATTATCCACAATCGCAGATTACAAGTATTTTAATCATACATACATACCTAAGTATGACTTGTTTTTTTCCAGATTAGTCCTTATACGTTTTATACTATGTCATATGATATATCTTTCCTTCACAAACTACCCAAGCTACTGAAATAGCCTTTGTGGAAAAAATTCCACCACTTCTACATCAACAAATTTCTTTGCGCTAATATATTCAACAATCAAACAGTTTGAGCAATGATAATCTCATGCTTTTCAATAATTATATTTCGTAATAAAAAAGCTTTTCTTCTTCGATATCGGCAATATTTATGTATGCATTTTCTTTTTTGTTATAAGAATGTGAAAACTAATTACGAAAAATTCTGTGAATTATAAAAAGTATGGTCTAAAAGGACCTCAAATAAAGAATCTGATTTGAGGAAATAATTACTCTTATCTTTATTAGAAAATAGCTTATAGGAATTTTCTGTCTTTCACGTTTACTGAAGAGTATTTTTAAAAGATTATTACAAAAAATGTCTGACACTTAAAATTTATATTATTTTAAAATTTTATGAAAATAAAATTATAGTAATTTATAGTATAATTAGTAAATGTGTACTTGTAAATAAGAGTATAATAAATATATAAATATCTTATAGGAGAGATATATTCCTGATTTTAGTTACATAGAAAAATATTTAATTTTTTTATCAAGAAGACATTTTTTTTTTTTTTTTTTTTTTTTTAATGGAGTATATTTATTTAAAATGCGTTTTCGAAATTTGAAGTCTAATACAAATGCATTAATACATTTGAGTGAATGTTACAATTAATTAAAGAATTTATTAGATTAAATTAGAAATTTGTCAGTTTGACGCAAATTAATTTCGTTTGTCTAATTAATCAATAGATGTTAATCAGCATTAGTTTTAAGAGAATCATAATAATTGAAGTCAACTTCGTTAATGTGTCTCTATTGCGTTAAACTCTACCAAATTTCTAAAAATAAAATAAAATTAGAAAAATTTTTCGAAATTTAATCTCACCACATTCCGAAAAGTATCAGGCGGAATCAATACTAAATCTTCCAATTGGAAGCAACACACATCGCGTACAAAAAAATATATAGCAAAAATTGCCAGTTGTGCTATCATATTCAAAGTTAAATTAACAATGACGTGTAGGAATTTTTTATGGTCTTATATAAATTCCTGTTAAGCCATCCATGCATATTTTTCAAGGGCTTAACTTGTTTCGACTTAGTACAATTACGTATTATCAGTTAGGATTTTTTTTCACATCTCGTGCTTTCATTGCCCTTGATTTCTTCTTTATATTGATATTTAACATATCAAATGCAAATGCTTTTGTTCTTTATATCGATTCAAAGATTGTAGAGTGGATCAAGACGTAATAATTCCTCATGACCATTTTTTTTTTCGATTTAATTTCTGCGAATATAAAGGGCTTTATTGAAAGAAAATTTTAATTATGCTTTCATTTTTTATATATATTTATTACAAATGATCAATATGTTAGTAATGAAAAAATATGATTCTGAAATATAGTTTGAAAATTGTTTTCTCTTGAGACAGTTTCCTTCTTAAATATAGTCAATAGTTCAGAAAATTATTTTTTGCTACAATCAGCATTCACGGAAATTTTAAAATGTACTAGAGTTGTTTGTTTATTTTACAAATCCACAGCATATAATAATTTTATACCAACGCAGCAATTTTAGTTAATTATTATAGGCGTCATTTTGAAAAATGATTGGGTAAAAAATGGTAGCCATTTTTTCCCCTCGACATTACAGCGTCTTCTAAAAGCTTATATTGTACCGAGCTTCGGGGTTCGTGTGGATTGAGAGTTGAAGAAAGCAACTACTCGATGAACAAAAGACTTTTATTTGTAAAAATTCCACTAGAAATACCAGCTGTAATAATCACAATTATACAGCTACAATTCGTTGGATACAATAAGTAACAGCTTCCAATCGCAGGTCTCAAATACCTCAGGCAGAGAACAGCTTCTCTAAACTAGCAGTCACGGCTAATCGTCTTCACTCACTGACTGTCTATACAAAACCTGCCTAACTATGTTTGGCTGCGGTATTTATACCTGACTTGGCGGAAAAATCTACTAATTTCGCCAAGGTTCTGGAAGCTTCTAGGCTATCTCGCTAAATATTGGTCCTAGAGCTTAGGTGATGGAAGTTTCCAGAAATATCCATTTCTCGCCAAGTCGCCAACAATGTCGCCAACTCACCAAGTTTTCTCGCCAAAACATCGCCAAGTCACCAAATCGTTAGAAAACCCGCTTTTAACGTATGACACGTCCAAATACCGCAATTTTTGCCCAAAATGTGAGCATTTCCGATCTGTCTGAGATATTTTAGGACATATACAATAATTATTTATAAATTTGTAACATTGCCCCCCTCTCAAGGACTGCACGTCCCGGGCAGTACAATCCCCTGATAGGAGGCCAAATTTAATATAAAAGAATTTACATTTCAAGAGGATACAGAGCACATTACATACACAAACAATTAAAAATATAAAAAAATAGAAAATATTAAAATTATCTATACTATTTACAAAGGGACTATGGTATACTAATTTTTACTTTACATTACGATAAGCAGCTAATCTATCATAATGTTCTACCTTTGGTTTTGAAGAAGATGATTTCCTTATACGAACCACGACGTCATTCAGTTTTTTTAGGACTGTGTAGAGACCTTCCCAGTTGGCTTGCAACTTTGGAGAAAGTCCTTTACGTCGAATTGGGTTCCATAACCAAACTTTATCACCTTCCTGAAATCCATGTCCTGTCGCTCTTGTGTCATACCTTGTCTTCATTCTTTCGGTCGTCAGGTTGATTGGGTCTCGAGCAAAGTTATAGATATCTTCAAGACGTGCCTGAAGGTTTCGAAGGTATTCCTCTGGCGATGAAGATGTATTCGGTGGACGATCAAACTGAAGATCACAAGGGAGACGAAGTTCGCGACCGAAGAGCATTTGTGATGGGGTGTATCCGGTAGTCTCATGGACAGCACTGCGATTTGCAAGCAGAAAGAACGGTAGCTTCAAATCCCTTCTTGCTGATTTCTGGAAACCATAAGTGAGAGATTATTTAAGATGGTACGGTTAAACCTCTCTACCATGCCGTGAAATTGCGAGTGTAATGGCGTGGTTTGCGTCTTGTCTATTCCGAGAATTTGTCGCATTCCTTTAAACACAGCAGAGGTGAAATTTGTCCCTTGATCTGAATGAATTTGTAAGGGTGCGGCGAATCTGGTAACCCATTGTTGCACTAGAACCTCGGCTACTGTAGTCGCTTCTTGATCAGGGATTGAAAATGCTTCAGGCCACTTAGTAAAGTAGTCCATGACAACTAGGATCTATTTGTTGCCATTTGAAGATCGTGGTAAAGGACCCAAAATGACCAATGCTATACGCTCAAAAGGTGCTCCTACATTATACCGCTGCAACCTTCCTCGGCTACGTTTCTTTGGTCCCTTACGTGCCGCACAGTCATCACAAGATTGGCACCATTTCTCTACATCTTGTCTAGTTTTGCTCCAATAGAAGCGTTCTCGAACTTTCTGTAGAGTCTTCATTACTCCGAAGTGACCACCAGTTGAGCTACTGTGTAATTCTTTCAAAACATCTGAAATTCTTGATTTTGGAAGAACAAGCTGCCATTTGAAATTACGTCCATCATCGGACTCCCATTTCCT
This sequence comes from Latrodectus elegans, assembly GCA_030067965.1. Lineage (NCBI taxonomy): Eukaryota > Metazoa > Arthropoda > Arachnida > Araneae > Theridiidae > Latrodectus > Latrodectus elegans. The sequence goes on from CM057821.1 coordinate 27,119,217, forward strand.
GTATAACACGCCATTTCTAATACGGAGTGAGTCCCAAAGAGCCCAATATTGTTTAGTTTTCAGGACTGTAGGTGGAGATGTCCTGCCAACTTGGTCTCATACTGGAAGATTCTTTTAATTCAAAAATTGGATTTATATCGGAGTCTTCTTTTTGGGCTTCTCTAAATCCTTCATCACTCCAAGGGTTTGGTTTCGATGGCGGTGAAACAGTAACTTGGCGTACCGAAGGATTTACTAATTGATAGTTCTTCTCTACTCTAGAACAATATCGGCAGCTTCCATTACACGGTCTACTTGATAAAGCGTCAGCATTTCCATGAAAAGTGCCTTTGCGATGATGTATTTCAAAATGAAACTCCTGGATTCGTTGAATCCATCTGGCTACCTGTCCTTCTGGATTTTTAAAATTTAAAAGCCAGGTTAAGGATGCGTGATCTGTCCGAAGCAAGCACTTTCTTCCATAGAGATAATGGTGTAAATGTTCTATGGCTTTAACGATTGCTAGCAATTCCTTCCTGGTTGTACAATAATTTCGCTCCGATTTCGACAAACATTTGCTCCAATAAGCAATGACATATTCTTTATCACCGATTTCCTGCGACAAAACAGCTCCTATATTTTCGTTGCTGGCATCTGTGTCTAAAATGAATAATTTTCCGGGATGTGGATATGCAAGAACGGGCGAAGATGTCAACGCCTCCTTCAGTTGTTTAAAAGCTTTCTCACATTCATCTGTCCATAGAAATCTGTTTAACTTTTGTCAACTTGTGAAGGGGTCTGGCAATACTTGAAAAACCCTTAACAAATTTCCTGTAATACGTGCATAGCCCGAGAAAATTTCTTAATTGGTGGACATCTTCTGGACGACTCCAGTCTTTAACTGCAGAGATCTTTTCAGGATCTGTTCTTACACCTTCAGCAGAGATAATGTATCCCAGATAGCTTACTTCACGTCGAAATAAATTACATTTGCAAGGATTCAGCTTCAGATTGGCCATTTTTAATTTTTCCAGCACCTTTCGGATGTTTCTTAGATGGTCTTCGAATGTGCGCCCTACAATGATGATATCATCCAAATATACCAAGCAGGCTTCGTAGGAAAGTCCTCGTAATATTGTCTGCATCAGGCGTTCAAACGTTGCAGGTGCATTGCAAAGCCCAAATGGCATAGCCTTGAACTGCCAAATTCCTTGTCCTGTGGTGAACGCAGTCTTTTCCCGATTCTCAGGATGTATCTCTACTTACCAGTAACCACTCTTGAGATCCAAAGTCGAAAACTATTGATTTCTGGATAAAGCATCAAGTGTATCGTCAATCCTAGGAAGAGGGTAACTATCTTTTTTAATGATGTTGTTTAATCGACGATAGTCAACGCAGAATCGGGTGGAACCATCTTTCTTCCGAACCAAAACAATAGGTGAAGCCCAAGGACTCTCTGATGGCTCAATAATGTCATTCTGTTGCATTTCCTTCAGAAGATTATCCACCTCTTCCTGCTTAGCGAATGGTAGTCTTCTCGGATGTTGTTTAATGGTTGGATGATTTCCTGTATCTATTCAGTGCTGCGTTATTTTGGTTCGCCCAACATCATCTGATTTCTTGGAAAAGAGATCTCCGAAATCTAATAATAGATTTCTTGCAGGATTCCTCTGTTTATCATCTAACTCGGCATTCTGAAGGAGTTCATTAATTAGAGTGTCAGGAGGCTCAGATAGTGTGGCTTGACAATTTCTGTTAATACAGGTCACTGGAGTACAAGTCATCAGCACTTCTCCTTCTTTTATTAGTTTTGCCTTATCGCTTAGATTACCAACTCTTACCGAGATTGCATTCCGTGAAAGGTCGACGAGTGAAGAAGCCACAAGTACTCCTTTAACGCTATTGTCAGAATCTGGATATTCAATCAATCCATAGTGAAAATTATTATCTTCTGGAAGAGCCCCGGAAACTATCATCTCAGTTCTTGGTGGTAATGTTGTTTCACTCTTTGCAGTTATATGATGGACTGTTTTAATATCTGAATATTTCGTCTTAAAAATCGCTATGTCTTCAGAACACGAGTGTATTTCATTATTTTTAAAATCTAATTTGAAATGGTTTTCTTTGAGGAAATCCAATACGAGAATAAATTCGTCATTTATATCAGTGACGTATGCCATATGATGGTACACGGCATCACCAAATGCAATGTTTAGATTGACTTTTCCATGCACTTTAATCGTATCACCAGTCACAGTTTGGAGAGTAATGCAGGGCGGCATCCAGATGAGTTTCTCACCAAGTTTGCAAGCCAGATCTGTCCTAATGATGGTTACGTTGGCTCCAGTATCGATTATCATTCTGCAGGGAACTTCGTTGACATGTCCCATAACGAAAAGTCCGCTGTCTCCGCCACTTACGGAAAAAATGTAAAACAATTTAAAATGGGGCTTCTGACTCTCTGGACATCTCCGCCCCACGAGATGGCCACCACAACAGTTCCCTGCTGTGGTGGAAGATCATTTCCACCATCTTTTGGTTTCGGGCAGTCTCTACGGACGTGTCCGATTGCACCGCAAGTCCAACACTTGAATTTTCGTGTTTCTGCCACCTTTACTCAGTTCTAAGCTACGGAATTTTCGTCGCAGATCTTCAATTTCTTTTCTTAGATCATAGTCTGTATCAGTAGCAGAGACGGCTCTGATTAAGTGCCGGTCTTTAAGCGCGGCCTGCTGGGCAGCCTCTATCTTAAGTGCGTAGACTAGAGCAGATCTGATATCTTTGACATCGGCGAGTCTAAGTGCTTTCTGTATCTCCGGATCCCGCACACTATCGATGAAGTGATGGAGAGCCAGATCTTGACGTGTCTCAGCTGGGCAGTCCGAAAATGCTAAATGAAAAAGTCGCTGAATATCGGCAGCCAATTCTTGCAGACTTTCACTCGCTTTCTGATAGCGGGATTTTAAGTTTAATCTGCTATATTCCTTATTGCACTTTTCTCCAAACCGCAGCTCAAGCGCACTCGATAGGGCTTGGAAATCGTGCCTTTGCTCTTCCGGAAGCGTCTCGAGGATATCGGCCACGTCTTCTCTTAAAGAAGCCGCCAGGTGAAAAGCTTAGGCCCGGGGATTCCATCCATTAGCTTCCGCTACCATCATAAACTGGGTCTTGTATACCTGCCATGATGATTTTCCATCGAATGTTGAGAGTTTAATCGTGGCCAAGGAAGGCATAACTGCCACATTGGATTCCTCATGTCTGTTTGACATCTGTTTCTTCAAGCTTTCAATCTCCTTATTCATATTGCCTAATGCTTCTTCAACGTTTTCTTCGATCTCCAAAACCTTAGTTTCAACTGAAGTTACCTTAAATTCCATTGCATTCATCTTCTCCTGAATGATTTTGGAGAATTCTTCTTTAACACTTACAATGTCCTTCTTAAGTTCCTTTTTAAGCTCCTCCTGTCCAGATTTTATCTCTTTCGTCATCTCGATTTTAATCTCTTCTTGTCCAGCTTTCATATCTTCTTGTCCAGCTTTCATGTCTTCTTGTCCAGCTTTCTTGTCTTCTTGTCCAGCTTTCATGTCTTCTTGTCCAGCATTCATGTCTTCTTGTCCAGTTTTCATCTCCTCTTTTATCTCTTCTTGTCCAGCTTTCATCTCCTCTTTCATCTCTTCTTGTCCAGCTTTCATCTCCTCTTTCATCTCTTCTTGTCCAGCTTTCATCTCAGTCATCTACTCCGTTAATTTTTCGAGAAGACTTTTCATTAAATCCATATCGATTTTTCTTGTGACACGCTGCATCAACTCTTCAACCCCGCTTCTAACACCAGTTGTACCGAGCTTCGGGGTTCGTGTGGATTGAGAGTTGAAGAAAGCAACTATTCGATGAACAAAAGACTTTTATTTGTAAAAATTCCACTAGAAATACCAGCTGTAATAATCAATTATACAGCTACAATTCGTCGGATACAATAAGTAACAGCTTCCAATCGCAGGTCTCAAATACCTCAGGCAGAGAACAGCTTCTCTAAACTAGCAGTCACGGCTAATCGTCTTCACTCACTGACTGTCTATACAAAACCTGCCTAACTATGTTGGGCTGCGGTATTTATACCTGACTTGGCGGAGAAATCTACTAATTTCGCCAAGGTTCTGGAAGCTTCTAGGCTATCTCGCTAAATATTGGTCCTAGAGCTTAGGTGATGGATGTTTCCAGAAATATCCATTTCTTGCCAAGTCGCCAAAAAATCTCGCCAACTCACCAAGTTTTATCGCCAAAACATCGCCAAGTCACCATATTGTTAGAAAACCCGCTTTTAACGTATGACACGTCAAAATACCGCAATTTTTGCCCAAAATGTGAGCATTTCCGATCTGTATGAGATATTTTAGGACATATACAATAATTATTTATAAATTTGTAACAATATTTACTGGCGCCAATTGAGGCGTATACATTAGTATTCCACTTCATCTTGAAACATTCACATGCAAAAACGTGATATGAGTAATTTTACATTTAAACATTATGTCATGAAATAATAAAGCAGTATTAAATAACATAGGTAAATATTTAAATTTTGGAACTTTATTCCGTTTTAATAGGTATAACAACCATTTTAGTAGAAGCACTTTTAAATTCACCTGATTATCTGGGAATGTTTACTACAAGCACTTTTAGATTTTTTCCACCATAACTCTCATTAATTCTACTCATAGCACTTTAGGGCAAAAAACTTAATTAAGTAGGAATCTTTTTTGAAGACCCATTTTGATCTAGCATATAATGTATCTAAATTATCCATCAACATTCTTTTCCAAATAAGCTTAAATATTTTCTAGTTTTTTTTATCACTAATGCAATTAATTGAGATGAACAGATGATCTAATGCACATCTTTATAGACTTATAGAGAATTCATGCGATATTTTAATAATAAACTGTATATTTTGACTGTTCCAGTTAATATACTAAGATATGTATTCAGTACTATACATTTATATTAAAAATTAAGTGTTGATTAATAACCTTTAATTCATTTCTATAAAAAAGGTAACTCATAAAAAATAATTTTATTTTTATACGTGCCATCAAACTTGTGGCACGTGTGCTATTGGTTCGCCATCCCTGTTCTAAATCTCTTCTATATGATTAATCACAGTTCCTTTCTTTTAGCGAAATAAAAATTACCTATAATGCTTTTAAAGTAAAATTAAATAATTTCATGGAACCCATCTAATATTTTTGAAACTGAGACACTATCCGACTGACGAAAATTCAATCCAAATTCCATCAATTGGCCAAACTGTCATTGGTGCAATTAACAAATTAAAGGAATTTATTTAATTGAGAATTTAAATTATACAAAAATAAGTGGTATTAATGATTTAGTGGTGTTAATAGAATATGAATTTTAAAATACATGCCCCAATAATTTATCAAAAATTTCTAAAGTTCAAAGACAAACCTCCTAATTGTTCAAGATGAATAGCTTTCGTTATAAAGCAAATATAAAACTAAAATTTTCTTCAAAGTAAACTGGTTTATAACACAGATTTTTATATTTGACCGAAAATTGTTCATTTAAATTAAAACATACAATGTTAAATGTATGCACTAAATATCCTACCGGCGATTCAAGGAAGAACGAAGTTGAGGAACTTCAGAAGAGTCAAGAGTCGTCAACCTCTGTGTTTAATAACAGGAGGCAATGTTACAGCAATATTAATATGGAAAGTTTTGTTTTTAGGTAAGAGATGGCAGAGACCGAGGGAAACCGTACACAGACAGTGAAAATATAAAAAATGTATTTATAAATGCATCCAAAGAGCTATTTAAAAATTTTAAGAGGAAAGCAGATATTCTGAAAAGAATTAAAGAGTTACCATTAAGTGCTAAAATCATTAAAGAAAGAACAATTAAAATATGTTCAAACTAAACCATTCAGCATATCGAAGATCCGAAATTGGCTTCGGCTTTATCAATAGCAGTTAACGAGTCTTGTGACATAAATGATAAAGCTCAAGTTTCATTTTTTGTAAAATTTATGTCTCATTCAAGCCCTAAAGTAGAACTTTTAAGACTATTGCCTCTCAAAGGTCAGACGTGAGGAGAAGATATCGCAAATGATGAAATTGTGGGTGTAGATAAACATATTCGCCTCTATTAAATTGTGTCAATTTCAACAGATGAGGCCAAAAGTATGACTGGCGTAAGAAAAGTGTTTGTTGCTATTTTGGAAGAAAAAATAAATCACATGATACTGCTTTACCATTGTATCATTCACCAAGAATTTTGTGCAAGCGGTTTTTGCGCAAAATTTTAGGGATGAAATTTGTAATGTTATGGAATTAGTAATTACAATTATTAACTCCATTATAGCTAAAGCTCTTAATCATCGCCAATTCAAAGAATTTTTATCTGAAATGGAGAGGAAGTACACTGATCTTCTGTTTCATGACAAGGTACGTTGGTTATCAAGTTGGAACGTTTTCAAACGTTTCGCGTCTCTTTTTCCGGAAATTAAAGCATTTCCCCTCAAGAAGAAAGTTTACTATCCAGAACTAATAGATTATCAGTGGATTTAAAATTTATACTTCATGGTAGACTTTACGTCTCATCTAAATCAGCTTAATCGTAAACTGAATAGGAAAAGAAACTTAATTTTTCGATGTTAGAAGAAGTAATAACATTCGAAAACAAATGATCCATTTTACTTAGGATTTTGAAAGGGAAACATTGTTTCACATTCCGAGACTGCTAAAGCATCGCCAAGGAAAGAATTCCTCTATTGATAGACACCATTTTTAAATAATAATTTTAAATATGAGGAACACATTTTTCAGAAGATTTCAGGAATTTAAAAACGTTAGGGCAACATTTACATTTGTCAAAAATCATCTTAATGCTATGATAACCGAATTGAAATTTTCTCCATTTGAAATTTACATTAGTAGCTTTGAAATGCAATTGCTGTATTAAAGTAACAAGGAGATATGGTGCTCTAAATTGGATCGTCGTTATGTGGAATTGGAAATATTGGAAAAAAATGTGATCTTAGTTCCGAACACAAGTGATCTTTGTAATGATCTGGAGAAGGAAGACCTGATCATTTTCAACGCTTGGAATAGTATTCCTGACTCTTATGATCAGCTGAAAACACTCGCGTTTGCTGTTCTTTCCCTTTACGGTTGTACATAAATAAGCGAACCATCTTTTTTAAGCATGAACATTATCAAGAATAAACTGAGAAGTCGCCTTATTGATGAGAAATTAGAATCATGCTTAAAATTAAAAGCAATAACAACATACAAACCTGACTTACTCGAACTTTACAATGTAATGCAAGCACATTATTCGCATTAATAAATATTTTTAAGTATGAAACTTAGTTTAATTTAGTGTACTACTTGCTTAGTGCATTAAAGTGATCTTGATGAATAAATTCTAAAAATACATAAAAAATTTAAAAAAGTACTTAAAACAATTGAGTCTAGTTATAATTTCTAATGGAAAATATTACTTCAACCTTGATATTCAATGTTCTGTTTTCAATAGATAGATAAAGAGAGAGATTAATTCGGCTTATTTAAAATACGTGCAAGGAATTTTCTCTTTTAACATTGATTTTAATCTATTGAAAACTAGATATTTTTACAATGTTTTAGATGATAGAGATTTACAAAACATATCAAATAAAAAAATCTTTTACAAAAAGGAAATATTAGAAGGTATCTTTATTATTGATTTAGATCTTTCGAAGTATGCCTTACTTTTAGGTGATAGATTTCCTTCCATGTATTTACCATTTTCCTGAAACTTTTAAAATATCATCCTATTCATCAGTCTTTAATAAAAATATTTTTCTAAAATTTATCAAGAGATAAAGTTATTTTTAAGACGTTTTTGTTAATAAATAATTTAAGAACTCAACTACAACACATATCTTTAGGCTCTATAATTAAAAGACTGAGATACAAAATAATAAATAAATAGAAAAGATAAAAACATAAACTGTTAATATTGATAAAAATCAAACTAAAGCCGAAAATTTAACTTCAGCAAAATTTGGAGCAAATGATTAGTTTAAAAATTTCAAAAGGAAAGATGCTGTTATAAATTTTTCGATTGAGTAACAATAAAAAATTATGAATATGTTTTATTTTAAATTTTAAAGGGGAATTTGATGCTAAATGTAATGATTTAGTAAAGTAGCCGTTAAAGTTACAAAAGTAGCCATTAACAAATTTTGTGAATAGATTTTGGAGGAATTAAAACATTAAAATTCATATTAAAATTTTAGACTAGGCACTTTTAAATGGCTCGATTTTTAAGTGAATAGCAATTATAGTTCCGTGTGAATTTTATAACTTAGTAAGTTAATATTTTGCTTGCTTAAGGCATTTTTATAAGATGAAAAATTTATTGTAATTTTATAATTTTCCTTAACTGACAGCAAAGCTAACGCTTTATCTTTTTTTAAAACATGCATCGTTATCTCAACATTCTTTGAAGAAAAAAAAGTATGGAATTAGTAATTAAAATAAATATGTAAATATAAAGCTAAATTATAGTAATATGTAATTAATAATTTTTTAACAATACAGAGAGAGAACAGGGTCAGATCAGTAGGTTGTAGGACCACTGTGGACGGCGATACACGAAGCAGTATGTCTAGGCACAGAGTCATTGAAAATCGTCCAGAAAAGTCCTAACTGGCAAAAAGTAGCTGTATTCAGTACAACCACGAAGAGATACTGGGTTATGTAATATAGAAGATTACTGGTTATGTACACGAAGAGATACTGGGTTATGTAATATAGAAGATTACTGGTTATGTACACGAAGAGATACTGGGTTATGTAATATAGAAGATTACTGGTTATGTACACGAAGAGATACTGGGTTATGTAATATAGAAGATTACTGGTTATGTACACGAAGAGATACTGGGTTATGTATTATAGAAGATTACTGGTTATGTACACGAAGAGATACTGGGTTATGTAATATAGAAGATTACTGGTTATGTACACGAAGAGATACTGGGTTATGTAATATAGAAGATTACTGGTTATGTACACGAAGAGATACTGGGTTATGTAATATAGAAGATTACTGGTTATGTACACGAAGAGATACTGGGTTATGTAATATAGAAGATTACTGGTTATGTACACGAAGAGATACTGGGTTATGTAATATAGAAGATTACTGGTTTTGTACACGAAGAGATACTGGGTTATGTAATATAGAAGATTACTGGTTATGTACACGAAGAGATACTGGGTTATGTAATATAGAAGATTACTGGTTATGTACACGAAGAGATACTGGGTTAATAACCGGTATTCAATGCATCTTATAAAAGATGTACTTCCTCAGAAATGGGAAACCGATGACGGTAAAGCATTCAGATGGCAGCTGCTGCTTCCCCGCTTGAGAGGCTGCAACTGTGTCAGAGATTCAAGATCAGCAGTGGATTTATAGATTTGGAACATCTTTTCAAATTCATTCCGACCATCCAATATGACTGGGGAACTGGTAAAGCAACACAAAACATATACAAAGGATGTCCACAAGGATCATGCCTGGGACCAATACTTTGGACAGTCATAGCAAATGACTACCTAAACAAAACAACACCACCAGAAGTCAATATTACAGCCTTTGCTGATGACTTTCTGATAAGCGTTAAGGGAAAAACAAGAAAAACAATAGAAACAATAGGACAGAGGGCAGTAACATCCTTCGAGACATGGTGTTCTGAACATAATTTGCAAATATCAGTACACAAGTGTAATATAATCACGTTTGCCAAACCACACAAACTACAAAGGGAACCTATCATTAGGATAGGAGGAATATCACTATAGGCGGTCACAACAATCAAATACTTAGGTGTGACGTTAGACCAGAACTTAAACTGGCTCGCACACATTAACACACTAAGACAAAAGGTCATAACAGCACACGGACATCTAATCAGACTGGCACCGCGCGCCTGGGGAATAAAGTCTAATCTTCTCAAAACCTGGTATCACACAGTAGCAGAACGCATATTCACATACGCCTCATCAGTATGGGGAACACAATTAGGCAAACAAGCCATACAAAAACTACAGACAATACAGAGGCCATTTCTATTGAGAATTACAAGAGCCTACAAAACAACATCCACAGCAGCGCTAAATGTCCTAGCGGGTGTGATACCACTTCATCTCCAGGTACTTAGGGAAGCGACCGTGGCAAACGTGCTCAGATACAATGAGGATGCACAGATAGGAACACAAACACTAAGAACAGATGATTACCAGACTAAAGCTGCCATAAATCCACTTCACCCAGCTGATAAAACAATGGAGAAATACATAAATCTACCGCCAAAACAACACACACTATCGCCCCAAATTAACATATACACGGACGGCTCAAAAACCGAAGATGGCGTTGGCGCGGCAATATGCGTATATGATCAAACACACTTAATAAATACCACTCATATGCCCATGAATAGAAACAACTCGGTCTTCCAAGCTGAAATATATGCAATTAATAAAGCATTAACATGGATTAAAGAAAAAAGCCCAGTTAGTACACACATACATACAGACAGTCTGTCTAGTCTGTATGCACTAGCAAAACACAAACAAAGAAACAAATTCATTCAAAAGACACAAAAACTACTTATCGATTTAGCAAAACAACGCGAAGTTAAATTATACTGGGTACCTGCGCATACAGGAATTATAGGTAACGAGGAGGCCGATAAAGCAGCAAAAAGGGTGACAGAAATGCCACAGGACAAAATCAAGCTACCACAGTCGCACCTAAAGAAAATAGTATTAAAAGAAATCCTGGTTCGATGGCAAGAAGAGTGGGACATAGCAGACACAGGCAGGTATACGCATACCTTCTTCCCGAAAGTGAACACAAAGCGACTAGTGGGCCAGCAACAACTAGCCCAATTTTTCACAGGTCATGGCCAATTCCCAACCTTTGTTCACAGGCTGGGAAAGGCCACAACAGGAGATTGTATTTGTGGGGAAGAAGGAAACCCACAACACTACGCATTTGATTGCCCGCTAACTTCAACACTACATTTAAATAGGCCAACAGACGCCAACATACCTGCGTGGAGCGCTACAATATTAAACAATAAAACAGCGCAAAATAAACTAATAGCAATTATTAAGAAACTAGAAATAATCAAACCGGTGGCGGTAGAAAACATAAATGACTGAGATTCCCTGTGCTTCACAAACACAAACACAATACAAACAACAAGGCAGACCTCACCTTAATGAGGATTACAGTGACAACACAAACAAAAACACGAAAAGGCACACCTCACCTTACTGAGGAGCATATCCACCAAGCAGTGGACACCAAAGACGAACACCAATCACTCTAAGGAGTGAGCGTGACTAAGAAAACGCCTGGAGGCAAGCAGTTACTGCGGTAACGTCAACACAAACTCTAGTGTGGTGATTCCAAAGTGATTGTGAGTTCCCAGAGACGTTGAACACCAACTAAAACATGGACATTGACCGGCCACAATAGTGGTTTCTCAGACGGTCAATGAACAAGCGACAAATTTAGCTAGTGAGGATGCGCCACCTCCTGTGATAAACTTTCGTTCCAGAAGATAGTGGCATCACTCGCTGGCACACAAGGTCGGCGAGAATGAAACCTGTCAACGTAGATACGAACTTTACTATCACGCTGCAGGACAAATTCAACCGCGACCCCAACCCAACAATACCAAGGGAGAAGACCCTGATTTGAACTTTAATTCCAGAGGCCAACTCCACACAATTTTGTAAAATGACCAACGTCAACAGAGCGTGCTGCAGCTCTCCCTGTAACGCAGCAGAGTTGCAAGCCAGCTCGGGATGGATTCTAGAGGTTTTCATGGTTTTCCTCTAGACTAGCGTAAATACGGTCCATCTTCCCACAAAGACCCCCATGAGGGCACACATACCCCAGCCTGCAAATGTAAAGGTGACGTCCACTGCGTGGGCCTCACCTCGCGTTCAGGATTTGTGTTGTGAATGTTAATAAACGTGGACTGGTGGATACACGTTGGGTTGGTGGATGGGCTTGTCTGGTTTGTTCCGGAATCGAGCCAAGTGACTTTAGATGACAGACCAGAACATCGGTCAGGCAGAGCAATGACCCGTCTGTTCAACTCGGCTACTGGAGCGGCTCTCTTTTCCAGGTCCAACGGGGGGGGCTTGTTGCCTCTCCGTGATGGGTTCTGCTACGCAGCGGACATTAACAGCCTTACACTCGCTTCGCGAGTAGGCTGTCCGCCTGCGGCGTCGAAATTCATTCCGACCAAGTGTTGAATTTCTGATGTGTTTAAAAGACTCTGCCGGATATTAAGTATGCAAAAGACCGAAACATCGCCTATAAACCCAGAATCGTACGGCATGGTGGATAGGTTTAACCGTACTATTCTAAATAACCTTGCACTGTTAGTGTCAAATAACTGGAACTGAAAGCTGCTATTTTTCCTGTTGGCCTACCACAGTGCTGTCCACGAAACCACCGGCTATTCCCCATTAGAAATGCTTTATGGTCCTTATCTACGTTTTCCTTGTGACCTCATGTTTAGGCAACCTATAGATGCACGTTTGTCTTCTGAAGAACTTTTTGAATATGTACAGACCCGTCTTGAGACTGAGTAATGAAAACTGGATCTCCATTTCCTTACAAGCATTTGTCAAAGGGCGTCTTCTGAAAGAAGCAGTGACATTGTCTGCAAATGGCACTCACTCTTATGCCAAACGTGTTCGTTTGGGAAAAAATTTGGTGAACACGGTGGCCAGGGAAGCTGCTGTACACCTTGAAGGGCAGTTGGCTAATGCGAGCAATGTACTGTTGGACGTTATTTTGCTGATGAGAGGCATTGAGCACCCCCTAAAACTAGAGTAGTGTCAACGTCAACAGTACATCATTCATGTAACTTTGGAGTGCCATGAATACGAACTAGATGTGACCTCGAATCGTACGCTATGGCGACCCAAACCATGATGCCTCGTTGTCATTCATTGGAGCGTTCCAAAATTCCACCACAGATTCCCGTCAGACGCATTCATCCTCGAGTGCTGACGTCACTCTGGCTGCATTAGCACCCCGCAAACGTTCTAAAGCTTCCAACCATATTCGCCATAGCCATTGCACTGTGGACGCATCTTGGTGTCTGTCATCTGTAGTTTTCTCGCCATACCCCTTGTAAAATTATCTGTCTTCTGGAACTGTCTCCGTAGACGATGGTCTGTCCTTCTCTGCAATTACAGACGTCATTTGTGACAAGAACACACTTTCAATGATTGTTTTCCAAGCAATAACGTGACGAATATTGCCCACATTGCCGGATCCTCATATTTTGTCCTAGGTGGGCTGGAGAGCTGCACATTTCACATCATTTGCATAACTCAGTAAGGTGCGTCTACCCCTGAAATTTACATAATCTTCTTGGTGTTCCATTTCCCGTGTCAGGCAGTGTATGTCCCACAAAACGCTTCAAAATTTCATGTAAGTAATCTGAAAGAGTAAAAGGGAAATTAATGTTTAATTTGACATGGAAGAGAATGTAACTTATTGTAATATAAAGAGAAAAATAAGAAAAAATATTTGTTTTTTAAATTCATTTTATGAAGTAAAACAAGCTTTTGAGCCCCTCTATAAAGTTATGAATACCATAAATTTCTTTTAACTACACTTTTTGTAAAAAAAAGATAAATAGCATATTATTCATGATTTTTTAATTATCTTATTATCAAAGTGTACTAATGTAAAAAATTTGATGGGAAAGAAGAAGTATATAAGCGAATAAATCTGATGATCGTGTAACCAGTTGCCGAAATCATAAAAAGCTTTATTTGCACAAAAATCTTTCTCTTTGACAAAATCTGTAGCATATTTCTCACTTTTCCTGGGTTATTTTGTTTGTCTCTCAAAAGTCATTTTTTTCACTCTCTAAGGCATTTAGATCGGGACCAATAGCTCAAAGTGAATTCAAAGTGAATAAAAATACGCTTGTAAACACTTAATATCTTTTTTTTTCAAACAAGTGGTTTTTCTCTTCGGAAGGAATTTCTGAAGCACATATTATGTCGGAGGAATCGACAAACAAATCTTCCAATGATTCACGCCTCTCTATAATCTCATCTAATAAGCCTGAAATGAATAATATAAAAAATAATATTTATATAGTCTAAAACTTATTAATTATATCTAATTTTATTCGAATATTGATGGCTATATTTCAATCGTGATACCTGTGATAAATTAGCTTTTTTATATTCTCTGGATAGTTTGCAACCCTTTCGATAGAGATACGATATGAAATAGTTTACTATAAATCAATTTTACTTCCAATGTTAAGCCTTGCAAACAAAAAGGTGCATTAAGTTACAACAGCTATACTAAATAAAGAAACCCAACTTTATGATCTTATATCTCATTATTAAAGTTTGTTAAAGAAACAATTTTTTAAAAATATATTGTCGCACTAAGCATGAGATGTTAGATATTCTCATTAATAAAAACTATTTATTTTGAAAATGGCTGGACTAGATTCCCATTGCCGCCAAAGACCCAGCGAGTACATGTGATATACGTGCTCTTTAAATATGTGGAATTGAAAGTCCTATGGCTGGCCGTTGAGCAGTTACCATGGGTACAATGGTCTAGAGAAAATTTAATCCCCTTTCAGATCAATGTCAAAATTGAGGGAATAAATTACCTTGGTGGTGCCATCTATCAGTGGAGTTTAGAGCAAAGTCGTACTTTCCCCTACGTGGTGCTCTGGTTAAACGAAAAAAGCACCCTATTCACTTGAACTCGCATATACAAGGCATAGCGGGCATGGCTTGTCCAAGAGTCATAGGTAACGACAACATTTCTTTTGACAGTTATAATACGGGATGAAGAAATACACAACGTCTTGAAAAAGCGACAAATGCAAAAACTAAAAATTTCTGTATTAATTCATAAGTATTTCGATTGAATTCCTCGTAATAAAAATCCTACTAATACTTTAAAATAGTTTAGCAACTTTTCAACTCGTCAAATACATATTTTATTTATTTATTTATTTATTTATTTATTTGAATTTAATAAAAGTAACAAAATAAGAGTTTAAATATATTATACGTCGATTTAGAATAAAAATTATAAGCATTTGATCAAATTTGTTAGTAAAAGATTAAACAAATCTTTGTTTACAATAAAACTCGTAACATTTTTACAGAATATATAATCTGTCATCTTTTGCTTTTATTGCATATATTAAGAATACAAGAGTAATTGCACGCGTTCGATATTTTTTATGTGAGTGAATAGGAATGCTTTTATTCGCAATATAGACTTAATGCATGAAAATATTCCTTATTAGCTTTTAAGGACTGTCGGAACTTACACAATTTTATTTTTCTTGCTTTGACGTGAATTAAATTAATCCCCTTTCTATGTGGGAAGGAAAACTGGAAAGATATTTTACATCTTATGAATAAATTGCGATACTAGACTAACTTGTTTCTAATGTAAACACTTTAATAATCATTCAAGCAGATGTTGATTCAGCTTCGTTTTTAAGAGATGAAGGATTTTAGCTGCGGGAAGGCTGTTTAAAATGAGAGAACAACGATTGTCGCAATACATTTTAAGTATTAAAAAAGATACTACATCCTATGCAAACATTTACTCTTAGTATTGTACCGAGCTTCGGGATTCGTGTGGATTGAGAGTTGAATAAAGCAACCACTCAATGAACACAAGACTTTTATTCGTAAAAATCTCACTAGAAATACCAGCTGTATCGATCACATTCATACAGCTACAATTCGTCAGATACGATAAGCAACAGCTTCCAATCACAGGTCTCAAATACCTCAGACAGAGAACAGCTTCTCTAAACTAGCAATCACGACTAATCGTCTTCACAAAACTGTCTTTAAAAAACTGCATAACTATGTCGGCTGTGGTATTTATACCTGACTTGGCGGGGAAATCTACCAGTTTCGCCAAGGTTCTGGAAGCTTTTAGGCTTTCTCGCCAGATATTGGTCCTAGAGTTTAGTTGATGGATGCTTCCAGAAGTATTTATTTCTCGCCAAGTCGCCAAGACATGGCGAAGTCACCAAATCAATAGAAAACCCTCTTTTAACGTATAACACGTCTAAATGCCGCAATTTTTGACCAAAATGTGAGTATTTCCGATCTGTCTGAGATATTTTAGGATATATACAATAATTATTTATAAATTTGTAACAGTATTTTATTTTACTTTTTTTCTTCCTCTTCAGAATAAATTTTGCGACACTATTTAACTGTTATGAAAGATATTAATTTTTATATAAGCTTTTCCTTTTAGTATTAATATTTTGCTCTCCCATCTCTAGAATATATTGTTATATATTGTTTGTTATGAAATATATTAATTTTTATATAAGCTTTTCCTTTTAGTATTAATATTTTGCTTTCCCATCTCTAGAATATATAGCTCTATAAAATATAAATTTCAAACTAATAATTGACTTGTTCATTATATATTCAATTTTTTTAAATGGAATAACAAGAAATATTCACCAGAATCATTCGAGAAATACTTTAATACTATTGCTGTACACGCTCCTAGATTTACATTAAAATGAAATGAAGAAATATAATCTTACGTGTAAAAAATTTTCTTCTAAATGTGTAGTCGTTTTAAGTATAAATAATTCTTTTTTAGATTTAATACCATTGAAGTATTTAAAAAGTATCTATAAATAGACATAATAATTGATAAATAAATAACATAAATTAATTCTTATAAAAACATATATATAATCAGTTTTAGTGTAAGTTATTTAGTTTGAAATTTAATTGAAATATTTAAAAATATTTATTTGTAAATAACAGCCTGATAATGAATAGTCCCTCATTTGGCAAAACATATATATTCATACAAAAATCAACTATTTACAGAGTTACAAGCATCGAATAACAATATTTTCTTAATAATGTTAATAATTAATAATAAAACTTAATATTTTTAATAATGTAAAAATTATTAAAAACTTATTTTCGGCTTGAACAAAATAATTCTCTATTTTAATGATATGCATACACATGAATTGCATTCTTGTGTCTCGATTGTTCTGAATTGCATTCAGTTGTTGTGAATTGCATTCTTTTTGCAATTATCTAATAATTGCATAATGAATGCAATTCACAACATTTCAAGATACGTGTCAAATGGTATTAAAAAAAAATTAAAAGTTTCTGTAAGGTAAAAAGTAAAAGTTATTCAAGAGATTGATTATCTGAAAGGCTGATATAAAAAAAGAATTATCTATTCAAAAATTTATTAAAGAATATCATTTGATGTATTCAATTTAATTATAGCCGATCAAGGATTTCATATTTATTAAGAAAATATCAAATATTAAGAATTGTCAGTGCTACAAACATAAGAAAATGAAATGAATTTATGAATATGTTTCTGAGACTTTTTAAAAATTTTAAACACGTTTATAACTTGTGTTACTTATTTAATGAAAATAGCATATCAAAAATAATCCTCGTCTATAAGGGATTTTCTAATTTCATAAATTATTAGATAATAAGTATTGTATTTTTAATTCAAAGTTACTGAATATTTTATTTCAAAATGTGATTGCTGAAAATTGTAAAAATCAATAGAATTTTAATTTTTAACATGGTCGGTTTAAAGTTTAGATGCTAACATTTAACTTTTGTAACATAGATTAACAAGGTAAATTCAACACAAGTTTTTAAAATGTTTGTAAACATAACTTAAATTATTGCAACATTTGAAATGCGTGGTTATTTGTCCGTAAGTGTGTCCCTAATCATTGCACTATAAATAGTATTATTAAAAGCAAAAAAATCCAAAAAAAAAGAGGTTTAAAAAAATTTATAACATGAACTACTACTGCGTAGCAAATGAAAACTATAAATATACAAACAGGTGTTCTCTCCAATATTCTTAACCCCATCTGAAAAGAAACGTACCTTGTAAGGCATCAAGCGATTAATGGTGATAGTTTTAACGTGCAAGTGTACTGCATCAACTAAGGCTGACTCAAAATAAGCAATGGATAAGCGAATTAGAGCTGTTTCTCTAGCATTCTAAATCTTTTAAAACACTAATTTAATAATCAATTTTAATGAATTTCAAAATTCCAGATTTTGCTTATAAGCAGTTAATTGCAATTTTTCAATAAAATAATTTCTGTTTTGCAGAATATTTTAACTTTCTTAAGTTTTTGAACATTTGGTATCGATATATAATTTAAATAATTTAAAACTTTATCTGTTTCTTTAACTGTCTACAGGAAACAACTGAGGTTTATTTTTCTACTTATAGACAGTTTTTGGTATTAATTTTTTAAATGCTAGTGAATAGAATTTAAAAAATTAATACCAAAATTGTAAATAAATAGTAAATTAATAAAATATTAAATGTGAATCATATACATATATATTATTAGTTAACATGAATTTAATTACAAAATTTTTAAAACATTTTATAATCTTTTTTTGAAAAACTTTGCAAATTTGCACTGTTTAATAGATTTCCACGTTAATATATTTACTTCATTTGTATTATTAAATTAATAGGATCTCGTATTTATTTTTTAAAGGTATCATTTTATGCAGTTAAAAAATGTCATATTAAAATGTATAATTTAATATTTTAAAGAGAAATTGAGCTTAAGAATTTTACTTATTATTTTTAATTCAATCCTTTATAATAAATCCTTTTAGTTTAAAAAAAAAAAAGAGTAATATTCTGTGTTTGATAACGAATATATGTGCATGCTTATTAATTTTAACAGAAGAAGTGTTCACCAAATATTATTATGCGTCTTATAAATTTTATGAATATCCTATATAGTTAAAAATTTAAATATTCATTGTTTTAAGAAAAAAATTCATGAGAAGATTAGACATCCGTTGTAGAAATCATATCGTTCTTAAAATATTACTTTTCAAATATTATCAATATAACTTTCAACTGTTTCGCAAGATGGCAGCACTATTTTAAATTGAATAAAATATGTTTTGGAAACTATTTCCTTTTGATAATATCAGACTGCTACCATGTTTTAATATCTTTTATTTTAATGCAGAGTAAATATTTTATTAGAATAATTTTAATAAAAAATTAACATTATTTTTTGAAGAATTGCTGTTTTCATTTAAAATGTTTTTATTAAAAAATACTCAACTTTCACAGTATTACCAAGTTACTTTACCATCATATATTGTGGCTATGAAGTAATCTGTTTCAAATTTATTTCAGTTTTACGATATTTTTAATTTATTTAAATGAAAGTGAACCACTACATGATATTAATTACTTTTAGTTTAATTAATTGTAGTGAATTAATGATAAAAATTATTCATGATCATGAATATTTACAGAAAATATATTATAGTTGGTGTATAAAACATTAATTTTTCATCTTGGATAATATTGATATTCTTTCCCCTGAGAGAGACAAAGTTGCTTAAGAAGTATAAATATTTAAAATTGCTTTGGGAATAACTTTTAAGATTTTCGAGGATGAAAAGGAGCAAATATTTAAAGAAACTATAAAAAGTCAACTCATGCTACTTCATTTAGTACTAAGTGATTACCTACAACAGCAGCCAAGATGCTCTTTTCACATTTAGCCACTTTAATTTATTATTTAAGTTTGTTTGCCAAAAAGTTTTCAGATGACTGAAGTTTCAAATGAGGATATTAAAAATGATTTAAATAAGTTTTTTATGCACATAGATCAGAAGTTTAATAACTGAGGATTTTGTTGGAAAAATACCAAAATATTTGGCATAGATGACGTAAAATTCAGGATGCCAAATTCTGAGTTAAGTGATTTTTTGGCGAAATATCTCATCTATCTATCAACCTGGTTTTTATTACGTCATAGGTATGGAGACCCATGGAAATTATGCAGAAAATTCAACTTTGGCAACCCTAGTATTTACATCACCCGCACGTCACAATACGTCTTCTTGTCAAACATTTCTTCATCGCCAAAAAATTCATAATTTGGAATCCTGAATTATACGGCATTGATGCCAAATATTTGAAACAGAAATTAGAACAATATTATTCAATACAACAGCTATACATGAAAAGAAAACAATCTTTCATTCTCCCACGCATAAAGAAGACAAAAGAAATAACTTGTTGAACAGCAAGACAGTAAGATAAGTAAAATGTTATGATGAATAATTTTAATGGACTTGTGATATTTTATAGATTTTTATCTTAATTTGCGGCATTTGATTAGCACTGCATTTATTTTTTCTAGCAAATTTATAAAAATATTTCTTTACTTTAAAGCTTGAAACAAAAAGAACTTTATAAAAAACGTATTGCACATGAAAGCTTCTTCCACGGCTTTGAAAAAACATAATTCTCCCGAGTTACTGAAAATTTGATTTTGCAATTAGATTTAAGTACCTATAATCAAATCCCAGACTGATAATTTATCATACATTTGAATACAGATTTCTTTACATATGAATTTAATAGAAATTTCATCCAAGTTATGCTTTACTAATACCAAAGGCACTGGTGCCGTATAATCCATGATTCCAAATTCTGAATTTTTTTGGCGATTAAGAAATATTGTCAAGATGACGTACCATGACGTGGGAAATGACGTAAATACTAGGGTTACCGAAATCGAATTTCCTGCATGATTCTTATAGGTCTCCATATCTATAACGTAATAAAAAGGAGGTTGCCAGATACATAAGAAAATCCACCCAGAAAACACCAATCTCAGAATTTGGCATCATGGATTACGGGATCTGTGCCTACCAAAGGAGTATAATACTTGCCTAACATATGAGTTTTAAAGCACTTCAGCGTCCATTTTATCAAAATGTTTCCCCAGAAGATTAATATAATATCTAATTCATTATTTTTAACTAAGAATTTAAATATAATATGAAAAAGGTTCGAATAAAAAATATGATAAAATGCAACTGTAATGACTTCCAAATTTCTTGCATTGAAAACAATTAAATATATTTTTGTGAATATCTGACGTGAAATTATACATTTCTTTCAGAGAAAAATTATACGACATTAGTAGAATAATAATATAAAATATGTAAAACAATTTCTAGAAATTAAAGCCATCATAATTAACAAACAAACAAATGTTCCTGCTCAAAAGTTAATTTTTTTTTTCAAGATTTTTGTTCAAAAATACAACACAATTATCTACATTAAAAGAATTCCAATTGTTATAAAAAAACTTTTTCTCTATCTGATAATAAAATAAATATAAATTATATCAGATTAGATTAACTGCTAATCACTTTCATGCTAATGAAACATAGTTTTAGTTCCGAATACTAAGTTCATTTTAAAAAAAGAACTGTTCAAACAAACACTTGGTCACGCGCAAAGCTGCATTATCAATTCTAAATATAAAATAAAAGATAAAGTTCACATCAAGTGATTCACGTTGTTATAATATCGTTAAAATCAAATTTGTAATTTTATTTGTCGCTTAAAAAAAGCCAGCGTTTCTTAAAATTTGCTATGTTACATCTTTCATTAACTGTTAATAAACCTCTCCCGAAATCTCAAACGGCAATTTAAGATATATTTACATTTTTCGTAATGATTTGTATTAATTGTTATATAGTTAAGAATATGTTGTCATTTTACAGGCACTTTAATAAAGTTTATTAACTTTTAATGTTATAAATTAAAGCCGTGCATAAACTCAAATTATACTACAAAATAAAACATGCATACACTTAAATTATACCACAGATATACTATAAATTATTGGTCTGAGATCAGAAATTTAACAAAAAAGAATTCTTGATGACTTTCGGATAAGAACTTAAAAAAAAATTACATATCATCATTCTTAACCGACAATTTCCTTTATTAGAACGGAATTTATTCCAAAAATGGAAGAGTAAAATGATGATTCATGTACTATACTTGGGGTTGTCATGTGACTCAGCAAAAGAAGAAAATATCATTTGGTAAAATGAATTCCTCTCGATATTTTGCGTCTTAATCAACTGTTGATGAAATCTGAACTTGCAAACAATTGTAACCTTTGCTATTATAAATATAGATAAATATTTTTGTGAAATAATTTAAATAAAAAAAGTTCTATCAATAATGACCGATGACATCATTAGATAACTCATAATCTGCTAAATTTAAGTTACTAAAACAATACACTATTTTTCGGGTATATAAAATGTATCGCAGATTTTTTAGACTTTGTTCTCAGAACCTACCTTTAAAGACATGTAAATTATTAGCTGGAATCCCCTGTAATAAAAATTTTATTTATTGCTTGCTGCTGCAATTTAAAAAGTTTTGATACATATTAATGCATTTGGAAATTTGATAAATATTTTTTTTTGTTTTACTATATTTTAGCATGTTGAAACCTTTAAGAACATATACATTAGAATTCGACAACATAATAATATATTAAGAAAAATTATTTAAACTATAATTATAAGAAACTAAAATTATTAATGGGAATACATAAACCAGAATTCATGTTGATTAGTTTTCGATGTAAATTATATATAATAAAATTACAATTTATTATCATAATTTATGGAATATTATAACATGAGCAGCCAAAAAAAATTGCTTCGATAGACATAAGAGATGATTCACTGAAATGAAGTATTGATTATCTTTATTTGATAATATACTCTCAGAAATATTTGTAACAAAAATCAAGACTTACAACTAGAAAAATCCAAGTTAAATTAACATAAATAATATTGGTTATATCTGGATGTTTTTATTATTTCTTCTTAGTATAATTAAATTTGTTGTTATGATAAATTAAATTAAAAGAAATAAATCAGAATTTTCTTAAATTGATCTAGAATATAAATCAAAATTGTCTGTCCGTAACAATTTTCGGATGATATATACAGGCACTGGAATTCTGAAAAGTAAAACCTATCAAAAGCAAATCACTTAAATGTATTTTCACGATTCGAAAATTTAAAATCTTTAAATATTAAGTCAAAAATTTAGCTGAGTTTCAATCGAATGCTATAAATCTATTTTTCTATAAATATATAACCTAATATTTTTTAATTAATTACCATGCGAATTAAGTGTGAAATTAAATCTTCATTAATTTGACTCTGTTTAATACGCGGTTATACTCACACAAAAGAAAACTCATGGAAAAGCAACTAGCTCGCGTCTTGCTTTTCGGCAGAATATTTCATATTTAGTGGGACGCTGTTGTATGTTTTTTGTGGAAAGCAGAGGAAAACATAAATCAGCCCTGATATGCATGCGTGTTGAAAAATAGAGACCAGAATCAATCTCTCGTTGTAAAATAACATTTCGAGAATGAAATATATCAAGATTTTTCAGGGTGTATTTCTCCCCAATGAAATTTCATTTCAACGCGTAAATAAATAACATTTACCAAAAAACTTCAGTTAATTGTAAATTTCATTGGAATGGCTTTAAGTAAACTAACATAGCATTTTCTAAAATTATCTTTTTTATCTCTACCTATTTGCAGTTGTTTTAAAATTATTTTTCAGTTTAAGAATCTGTAATGATAAATGCATCTTATTACTTCCATGTAAACGATTGAAAGATTTGAAGAAATGAAGAGATTGGGATGTCATTAAGGATATAGAAAGTGATTAACTTAATATAAATTTATAATTTTCTAAAGAAACAACTCCATAAATTTGTAAGAAGTCATTAATTTTATTATTCCTCAAGTAATTGTGCTTATACTAGTTTAGTGTTATATGATTATGAATTGTACAAAGGAATATTTATCTTGATCTTTTCTCTTATTTTTTTTTTCATACTTCCTAGCATTATCCACGATAACCATGTCCTTAAGTTCTCCAGATAATCAGGAATTAATTGTATTATTCATTTCGAATTTTCCTTTTTGTAGACTAACTATATAAATTTTGTCGATAAAATTAGTTATGTAAATTATAATTGTAAAACTAATTTTACTTCTAAATTAAGACTTAATGTATTGAACCACATAACTCATATGTCTAGAATTAGTAAATTATTTTAATATATTAGTTAAAACTTTTGAATATATTAATTAGGTAATTTAAATTTTTCCTATCAGTATTTGCTGTATGCTGGAAAAATATAATCACAAAAATACCCGTATGTAACTGAATTTTGCGTTTTATCCCAACTAGAATGATTTTCAAATGCCACGAATTCATTTGTATCTTATTTAAATACTTTTTAACGAAGAAATTTATTATTTTAATGATAAGCAATCATTTTACGTGTAAATGATTATAAGCATTTCAATAAGTGGGATTAAATATATTTCATTTATTAACTATTTCAATGATATTTATCTGATCAAATGTTTAGTATTAAACATTTTTATTCGTCGGAATATAACTAAAGCTGAGTTAAAATTTTAAAAAAATGGAAAAGCAAAAATTTTTTTAATATTTATTTATATGTTATAGATAATTATTTTTAATTTCAAAATGCTGTTTGGTTAGTATTAAAATTACTGTCAAAAAAGAGACAGTAAACTTATTTTTAGCTCATTTATGCTGCAATATAGTAAAATGAATTTCTCGTTTATATATTGCATTCTGTATTATTTCAGAAACAAGCAAATTATTTAATTCCACACACACAGCAAATAACATATTATTATATAACTTTTTTAATTTATGATGTATTTTTAAGAGCATATTATTTACAATGAAAAGCAGAAATAACTCTTCTTAATAATCTTAGCAGAAATTAAACGAATTTTTTTTTTCTGTTTCAGTAGACAATTTTGTTATGGGGAAATTTTTTTCATTATAAGGGGTATTTATTGTTATTTAAATA
Source organism: Latrodectus elegans (assembly GCA_030067965.1). Lineage (NCBI taxonomy): Eukaryota > Metazoa > Arthropoda > Arachnida > Araneae > Theridiidae > Latrodectus > Latrodectus elegans. The sequence continues at coordinate 27,144,098 of CM057821.1, forward strand.
AATGTTTACATAATTTTTTTTATAATTTTTATGATTTAAAAGTATTTTACTATAGTTTTCAATTGGAAATATGTAATAAATTTGATAAATTGTTGAAATTACATTATTCTATTCTAGACAGTACATTCATAATAATGTAATTTAATGTGATATGCATTTCTATTAATTGTTTTATTTAAATTGCATAATATCAATTTTCATTCTATTCAAAGAAAATTAATCTTAACCAATTGAAATAAACAGAAGAAAAATTACAATTTTTAATTGTCTTGTTTAAGTTATTTACAATTAATTTTCATTGAATTGTCACATTTAAGTTGTAAGCTACAAAATAGTAATGCTCATTTTCTTGTTGTTGTTAATATCTTGGTATATTGTCAATAAAATTTCAAAGTAATTTTAACTATATCACTTTATTTTCCAGAAGTGAATTCAGGCGAGAATTTTACATTGTTGCTTTTTTTTTAAAAAAATTCAGGCAACAATATTCTGAAGATTATTTAGTCAAACTGTCAGAAAACATCACAGTAATTAGTCGCCTGATTTATTCATATTGAGAGTCAACCAATGTTTATAATGCAGTCGTCAGCTATGAACGTTCATTTTTATTTTAATAATGTTACGAGATTTGAAATCATGAAAAAAAAATTATTCCTTCTAAGAATTTACATTTAATTTGATAAGAAAGCAAATTCTATATATAAAATAGAAAGTACCTAAATTTTATTCAATCATTAAACAGGTATTGTGGTTACATATATAATATGAAGTATCTTCGCATTAAAAAAAAAGAATTAGTCGAATTTTATAATTTCACGTAATTATGACAAACAAGCAGGTGTTTCCATATCTTCGGTGATACATAAAAGCATTTTTAGTATCTTTTCCTAGAATTTTCTTCCACAAGACCATGACTGACAAAATACTATACTACATTTTGTTATCCGCATTAGGCGGCATTTTATCATCCTAGGATCAAAACTAGAAAAAAACCTACACATCTGTGTATGAAAAAGTGGAAAAAACCTGTATAAACGATTACATGAAGCCAAAAGCATACATGAAAACATATATAGATCAAATATTTGGCTAGAAATAATTTCTACGAGTGTTAAAATGTTCGAAAGACTTTCATCTAATATTCTTTGTATTCATTTATTTATATGAATTTAGTATTAATTCATAAAATCTTTTAAATGAAGTAATTTTTTATAGAATTTTATACATTTCATGGTTATTTACAAAATATTTAAGCCTTCACTGCTGTTAGTTAGGTACAGGTGCCGTATAATCCATGATTATAAATTCCGAATTTTTTTGGCGATGAAGAAATGTTGCCAAGATGACATATCATGGCGTGCAAAATGACGTAAATACTAGGGTTATCAAAATAGAATTTTCTCCAAAATTCTTATAGGGCTTCACATGTATATCGTAATAAAAACGAGGTTGCCATATAGATAAGAAATTCCGCCATAAAATCGCCAATCTCAGAATTTGGAATCCTGGATTATACGGCACCTGTGGTTATAATGACTTTTTTACCAAGTTAATTTATTTAGTAACATAAATTTCATGATATATTAAAAATAAAACTTTAAATATAAAATATCAAGACTTTTTATTTTAAGTAGCATTTCTTGCAATATATTTTGTCAGACAAAGCAAAGAATTTTAGGCAATCAAAACTCTTATGATAAAAAATATTTTTGATAATATTAAAAAAAATGGCATGACATATACATATAATAAATATTGCATTTTATTTAATATTAGTAATATTCTCTCTTTACTTTAATTTATTGAAATAAAATGTTTGTTTACTATTTTAATATCAGTACTGGTCAATATTATTAAAATATTATCATTAAATCATGCAACTGCGAAAAGGATATATGATGAAAAAAAATGATGACACACTAATGAGATCAAAATAAAAGATAAAAATTTTCACCAGAATAATGTCACAAAAATGAAAAGAGATTAATAATATTGTTCTAAAAAAGAATTTTCACTTTGCTACAATTGAATACTGTTTGGCACCTTTTATACGTACACTTATTAATAAAACCAAAAAAATAAATATGACGAGCTGTCATATCAGAACGAATTGGAAAATGAAATCAAAAAGAGGACACAAAATAATAAAGATAATAATGATAAGATTAAAAAATAATCGAGCTAAGCGAAATTTTCAGATAAAAAAAATATCATTGCAGTTTTTTAGTAAATAAAAGACTTTCATTTAATAGTGCCATTAATTTATGAAAAATACAGAAACTGTACACCGCATATGCTTCAAATACTTTTAAAATGAAGTCACATCATTTAGTTTTGGTTTCTTTTCTATTTACAGAAATATTAATTTGCCATGCTTTACCCAAAAGCTTCTGGAATTTGAAATATGACCCAGACATTCTAAGAAATGTGGTAAGAATTCTATATTACACACATTTTGTTATTTTATTTAATGTAACCTTCAAATTATCTATATTTATTTAGATTTCAAAATTTTAATAAAATTTGTAATTTGAAATAAATTATTTATATAATTTGAAGATATGTGTTTCTTATCAATAAAAGAAACACTTATCTTTTTAGATTTCTTATTCTACAAAATGCTCATTTTTTATGAATAAATTTCACGTTAGTCATCGTTTACTGCATAAACTTAAGAAATAAAATCAAACAAAATGTTTAATTTGAGTTTTAAAAAGGCAAATTAAAATTCGAAAACAAAATTTTATTTGCAAGACAATTTTTATATCAAAGTGTAATTTCGTAAATATAACAACTATGGAAAATTTTTGGCTTTTTAAAAATATGTTATTGAATATAGTGAACGATATTTATAAGAAATATAATTAAAATATCACATAAAGTTTTTAATCTTAAAAAAATATCTAAGCCTATTCATCTAATTAAAATAATTTGAAAGATTATAATATTAAACAGTTGAATTATAATTTGCACAGATTTTTAATCGATATTCCAATTGTATGTGAGGCAAATAAAAAATTTCTCAATATAGACTTAAATATTGGAATCAAACCCACAAGTTCAAAGGGGCCATCGCCATAAATTCGATATATATCTACAATATAAATACTGTAGTACGGATTTTTAAAAAACTGCATTTTATTTCTCTTTAGTAGTAGGAGTTTAAAAAAAAATCCATTCTACTCCAAGTAAGATTGTGAAAAACAAATGGAGTGAAAAATAAAATATGTATTGCTCAGTTTTTATAAAGCAATGTTTGAGTAAAAAGGAATTGCTAAGGTAGGATATAAAACTGTTACAGTAATACTATAAAATTTATATTTATGCAATAATTATTGTAATTCGCAATCATTGAACACTATGATAAAGTGATAAAATTCATTTTTGCATCTAATACACATAACAATAAAAAATAGAATTGCCCAATCTTATTACTGTTGGCAATGTAATTTCTCTTAAATCAATGGTCATTAAAAATCTGCGCCATATTTTTTCATTAATTAATGTTTCCTAACCTTGCATTGTTTTCTTTTTTCATTTACCAAACAGAATCATGTGTAACAGATGTACGTGGTCGGTAGAAAAATTTCTTTTAATTTAAACCTATTTCATTTACTATTTCCACTGAAGAATTATTTCTAATTTAATCGTTGGTTATTAATAGTTTATCTAAAACATGCAATTTTCTTTTAACAAGAAACCCCATAAATATTTCGTTTTTTTTTTTTTTTTTTTTTTTTTTTTTTTTTTAACAGTCAGAATTGATTTTATCAAAAGGCTATCCTGTCGAAGATCACGTAGTGCAAACGAAAGATGGATATTTGTTATCTGTCCAAAGAATACCGCACGGCAAGAATCAGTACAAAAATGGCGGGAATCGACCCGTGGTATTTCTCCAACATGGTTTATTATCTGCATCCAGTGACTGGGTGATAAATTTTCCTGAGCAGAGTTTAGGTAAATCTTTAGTTTATTTCCAATCAAACTTTGCACAATTTCCTAAACACTCTCCAAAATGTTCCAAATTTTACAAGAATATTTCATGCATATATTTTTTTTCTGTATTAATAGTTTGCTAACAATTTTTCTGCTTAAAGAACTCTTATCGCTTTGCTACAAACTAAGGTCATTCTATGAAATGTCAATTTTTTTCCCTTTAATTCTCTCTGAACTAGACTGACATGCATTCTGGGATGTGACGATTTTCGGCAATAGTTTTCAAAATATACATTGAACACAAATGTTTTTTTGAATTAAAATTTTTATGTTAAGTCATTGTTTCATTTAAGTAATTAAGTGAATGCACAAAAACTGTCCGATTCAGTCAAATTAAATTTTATTTTTAAAAAATATATACTTGTCATATTATTTAAAATTCCCTTAATATTTCTTTTTGTTTTAGAAAATGTGATTTTTAATTATGGTTAACGCTTCTAAAGGAATTAATGGTAACTCCTATCCTCAAATCAACAAATGCAAACAAAGATACATATATATATATATATATTAAGAAATATTTCAAACATTTTACAAAATAGAATGAAAGGATGGACAATTTCAGCATTTAACATGAATCATTATTATTATTCGATTTCTCCTTGAGGAATGTGGTATATTCTTTCATAATAAAATATAAATATATCCCATTTAAGTTTTCTTTTTATTCACTAATACATTATATATAATTAACGAGAACATATACAGCATCTATTCGTCACCTACATACATAATAAATATACTTCTATTTTAGTTCTTCCAAATTATTTCTTAGATTCAAATAATTAAGCTAGTATTTAAATAAACTAAATTTGATTTAACAATATACAATAAAAAATGTTTCAATTAAAAAATGGAATTATTTTTATTGCATATTATCATATCAAAAGTAGGTGACTAATAACATAAAATTATTTTGGACCTATAATCCATCTTGTACTTCTTTTCTGTGAGTTTCATGCAGATATTGGATTGAATATATACCCTAATTATTGGGAAAAATAATTATTACAAGATGCTTGTAACTATAATTCATTTCCCGATCTTGAATGTAGAATATAACTATTGAAAGGAAACCAATCCTTTTTATGGTTAGTACAAGAATTTTATCTTAATTATGACGACAGTCAAAGATATCACATTTTTCACAGCCTGTAATTTTTCAATCTTTCTCTTAGCAAAGATTTTATGCTTGTATATTCTTAGGACTTTTTTTCATTATTTTCAATAGACCTCATTGCAATTTTAAGATTTGACCACATGTGTCGGAGAGAATGATACCACATTAGCTCTATTTCAAACAACAAAGAAATGGATTTTTACAACCACCTTTTCTGGAGTCATAATAATTTAAATCACAGAATGCCTTTTTTAGGTACATAATACTTCATTTTCTCAACCGCTTTTGTCAACACAAGGTGTATTTTGTGTTTTAGATTTTTTTATTATAGGTCTTAAAGTTGTGATGTTCTATAGTTTAATTTTTGCGATACGAAAACTTCAGAAAAACATACAGTTGACATTCGAAAAAAAAAGGGCCTAAATTTAAATTTAACAATTAACCTAACGTTTTCAATAAGTCACCCAATACTTTATGTATAAAGCGATTTGAAAAATATAATCAAACTACATATAATATGTCTCGATAAATTTAAAATATTATTTGTTTCACCAAGACATATTAATAGACTTTTTTAATTACCTCTTTTCAGGATTCATACTGGCAGACTATGGCTACGACGTTTGGTTAGGAAACACAAGAGGAAACACTTATTCACGACGCCATGTTAAACTGAATCCCAGTATGAGAGAGTTTTGGAACTATAGGTACGTAAGGAAAAAATGCTTGTTATTTTATTTGGTAATATGTCTATGGGTAGTATGGATCAGAAGTTTGATACTTGAACAAAGTGAAGAACAATGAAAGAATTTATGTATGTACATTCTTCGCTGGGTGTATTGTCCCTCCATTAGTATGTCTAGGAGTGTGGTAGTTCAGGTGTCAACCTCGTCACTTCAATGAGGTTAAAAAAAATTAGACAATTAATAATAAAAAATAATAACATGTATTCATTTCTTATATATCCTCATCATAGAAGTGATGAGGATATATTAGAAATGAATACACATGTCCCTCAGTTAGAATAAAAGAGCTTATCCAATTTTGGAAGTGAAAGAATTACATACAATTATGGGTGATTCTTTTTTTTAATGTTGATATCACACTAAAAAGTTTGTAGATTCAAGGAGCTTCTTAGAAGCTGCTAAGAAGAGATATATTAAAATAATTCATTGTCGTCAGGAAGTATAATTCAATGTATTTTGTACCAATCTTAAGGATTCTAATTTGAACTTCAAATCTAGTATTATACTCAGATTATCTAAACAATGGCGATTCTCGATTGATATCTAAAATAGGATAATATTTAGTTTACTATTCAGTTATTATTATTATTATTTTGGAAAAAAAGCAAGTATGAATCCTCAATCTGTTACTTGTTTCGAAAAGTTAAAAATGATGAAAGTGTGAAATTACATGTATTAAAATAATGTAATGAAAATGTGTTAAATGTTTGTGTACAGAAAAAAAAATAGAATTTCTTTAATCAGTGTTCAAATAATGGTAAGTAAACAATGACGATTCTCGATTGATATCTAAAATAGGATTACGCATAGTTTACGATTCAATTATTATTATTATTATTATTTTGGAAAAAAGGCAAGTATATGAATCCTAAACCTGTTACTTGTTTTGAAATGTGAAAAAACATGAAAGTGTGAAATAACATGTATTAAAATAATGTAATATAAATAGTATTAAATATTTGAGTACAGAAAAAAATAGAATTTATTTAATCAGTATTCAAATAATCGTAACTAAACAATGGCGATTCTCGATTGATATCTAAAATAGGATTACGCATAGTTTACGATTCAATTATTATTATTATTATTATTATTATTTTGGAAAAAAGGCAAGTATATGAATCCTAAACCTGTTACTTGTTTTGGAAAGTGAAAAAACATGAAAGTGTGAAATGACATGTATTAAAATAATGTAATGAAAATGTATTAAATATTTAAGTACAGAAAAAATAGAATTTATTTAATCAGTATTCAAATAATCGTAACTAAACAATGGCGATTCTCGATTGATATCTAAAATAGGATTACGCATAGTTTACGATTCAATTATTATTATTATTATTATTATTATTATTTTGGAAAAAAGGCAAGTATATGAATCCTAAACCTGTTACTTGTTTTGAAAAGTGAAAAAACAGGAAAGTGTGAAATGACGTGTACTAAAATAATGTAAGAAAAATGTGTTAAATATTTGTGTACAGAAAAAAATATAATTTATTTAATCAGTATTCAAATAATGGTAACTAAACAATGGCGATTCTCGATTGATATCTAAAATAGGATTACGCATAGTTTACGATTCAATTATTATTATTATTATTATTTTGGAATAAAGGCAAGTATGAATCCTAAACCTGTTACTTGTTTTGAAAAGTGAAAAAGCATGAAAGTGTGAAATGACATGTACTAAAATAATGTAAGAAAAATGTGTTAAATATTTGTGTACAGAAAAAAATAGAATTTATTGAATCAGTATTCAAATAATGGTAACTAAACAATGGCGATTCTCGATTGATATCTAAAATAGGATTACGCATAGTTTACGATTCAATTATTATTATTATTATTTTGGAAAAAAGGCAAGTGTATGAATCCTAAACCTGTTATTTGTTTTGAAAAGTGAAAAAACATGAAAATGTGAAATGACATGTATTAAAATAATGTAATATAAATAGTATTAAATATTTGAGTACAGAAAAAAATAGAATTTCTTTAATCAGTATTCATTTTAATTTTTAGTTAAAATAAATCATAAAAGAAGTATCAAGATTTATTCTTATAAAATTTTAATTATTCATTAAGATAAATTATATTTCTTTTTATTAAGATAAATTTTTCCTCCAATAAATAGTAGGCATTATTTGGTTAAAGTATTTAAAGGATTGCCAAAAAATGTAATAAAAAGCTTTCAAAATGCTTCTGTTAACTAGGGTTTAACATCTAAATGCAAAAATTATCTAAAAATTTTATATAAGAATTTAAAAAGAAATTAAATTGAAATCTTTATCTTATATACTTTTAGCAATCTTTATTTATAAAAGATCTATTATTAAAACTAAAAATCTTATTCAATATGACACACTGTTTCAATATTTCAAGTTTTATCGAAAACATTTGGGAAAGAATATAAAGGTAAAACAAATTGCACCTAATGATTTTTTATTCTTTGTTCATTTAATGCTCTTTTTTTAATAAAATTAATAGCATGAATAAATTAAATATGTGCTTTCAGTATCTAGAAACCAAAATATCTCAAAAAATACAATTAAAAGAATTAAAAGACCATACTGATTGCAACAAAATATTTTGATATGAGAAAAATCTCTCTTCAAATTTTACTATAAAATATATAAGTAAAACAATAGATTGTGGCTAATGATGAATTTAATAGTTTCGGATGAAGAATTTGATAAGCTTTATAGAAGAATAGAATTTTTTGAATTCTACATGGGAAAGGCATTAATTCAGACTCAAAGATCGTTTCAAAGAATATTTATGAGTAAATAAGAATAAAATATATTGATTTCTCCATAAGAATAACATACAGTACAGATTAAAATATCGTTTCAAAGAATGATTCATGAAAGAATGAATAAAATTTATCAAATTTTTCATGGGAATGGCATACTGTATAGATTCAAAAATCGTTTTAAAGAATAATTCATAAAATAATATTTCAAAGCTGTTTTTTTTTTTTCATTTCCTTTCCACAATACCAAAAAAATTAGTGACGTTTCTAATCTTTTTCTTTCTTAAATTATTTTCCAGTAAATAAGAATGGAAGAATTCATCCACTTTAAAAAATATCTTGAAACACTGAGATGGTCAGGATTTAAACCAGGAAAATATGATTTGAGAAAAATTGGAACTAGATTCGAAGAATCACTATTACAAAATAGTGATTCTCCGTATCTAGCAAGAAAAAAGAATATTTCCTTAAAAGACTTAATTGTAAGTTCACTGATAATATACTCCAGTATGGGTATTTATACACTGCTTGTTTTAAAAAATATTATTTTCACTTATACATTAATGTATTCAGTATGTGAGTCTGGATGGTCGCTCAAGTAGGACTCCTGGAATCGATGATATTAAGGAAATCTGATATTAGTCCGACCCAATTCAGCATGTGAACCTGGATGGTCGCTCAAGTAGGACTCCTGGAATCAATAATAGCAAGGGAATCTGATGTTAGTCCTACCCAATTCAATATGTGAGGCTGAATGGTCAACCAAGTAGGTCTCCTGGTAGGGCCACCAGAGAGTGAAGGCAGTACTGCTAAGGCTTACCGGCATCTGAACAAAGACAGAATTCTTTCCTTGGACTAGTCTATGCGTTCTCCAAACTTCTGTCCAACAAAGACTACACATTATCTCTTCCATATGGTTTTGTTGAGTTAATTATGTAATCCGTGATATTAATTAGAATATGATCAAACACTTTTCAATGCTATTCATCCATACACACGTCAGCCCTATTTCTCACCATTAACAGTTTTTACTTTCCTGATATAAATATTTTGTTGTTTATTTGATGTCGACAAATGTTTGTAGTAGAGTTAAGGTGTCTCATAAAATCTCATCCATCAAACAAAATATTAATTACTTGGTTAATCTCTAAAACAGGTGTTTGCATTTGAAATATATAAAAAAGGCTTGAGAAATGTAAGTGTACCGTTGTTTTTGCTTTAAACAAGATTAACGTGTAATGTTTTCTTTTCTTTTTTTCCTTGAAATGCGTTAAATTACCATTATCTATGAAACTTCCCTCCAAAAGCAAGCATTTAAAATGCAAAACATGCTTAAGAGAAGGCAAAAATCAAACTAAATCTGATTTTATGGATAGAATATTTTAACTTCTCTTTACATAGTTTTAATTTCTTAAATCAACTTAAATTTCAGTTGTAAATATGTGAATATATTATTTTTATATACATAACTCAATTTTTTTTTTATTTCTCCCCAAAATGGTGAGAGTTTTCGTTTTCCCTAGTTTTTAAAAACACCTTTTTTTCAATGTTGTTATTCAGATTTCCAGTTTACTGCACACAAACTCAGAAAACTTTTTGTGTTTGTGTTTATATTTAAAATCCAGTTTTTTTTTTTTTTTTTTTTTTTTTTTAGTTTTGATCAGATGGCCGAATATGACTTACCAGCGATGATAGACTATGTCCTGAATAAAACAGAACAGAAACAGCTGATCTATGTGGGACATTCTCAGGGTACGACAGCAGCCTTCGCTTTACTGTCACAGAGTCCACTTTACAATCAGAAGGTAAATCAAATTCATGTTATAGAATATTGAAGAGAGAGAAGATATATGTGTTCGTTCATAAATTAAAATCTTTGTAGTAATGTTAAAATGTGTGTATAAATGACGGACCTAGTACAGATTTTTTATAGTGGTGGAATGAATCGCTTACATGGAGGGCTCTGCTCTTCGAGTTTCTCAGTTTGCGCGCCAGCTATGTGCCTAAAAAGAAATAAAATCATTCTAATGTATATTTTTATGTCAATACCAGAAATAAGAATTCTTAATACATTTTTTTCTTAAATACAAAATATCATAAAACTAAATGGTTAATTTTCAATATTGTATTTTTTTTTTAATCTTATGCCCGTCTTCGGCATTTCTGTCATTAATCGAAGAACAGCTCAATATAAAGATGAACAAGTATAAAAATAAAAACAAAAGTCCTTCAGTAGCCTCAAAAGAGTTGTCAGCCATAAACTTTAAAACTTCAGGGCAGTTCTTGAGAGGAGCAGCATCCATATCATTATGATTGCACAATGGACAACGAGCAGAGTCCATTACACCTATTCGATGCAGATGCTTTTGCAGATAGTCATGTCCAGTTGTCACCCGGAAACAAGCGACACCAACAGATCGTGGTAAGGAGCCAGGGATGTTAATGTTCCCACAAAGTAGAGTTTTCCATTGCTGTCCATATCCACATCAGCATAAAAGGAAACTCTGTCATCCTTTATTTTACTGAGGATTACACTTTTGATGTGACGTAAAGGGAGATTTAGATGGATCATAAGGGAAGCAGTTTTCATAAGTCTGTCTGCCTGCACATTTCCAAAACATCGCAGAGGATCCATTGAAGAGCAACGTGGTCCTTGATTTCAATGTGTGAGTACGTATAACTTCATTCTGCAAGATTACTATATTCAAAAATGCATTAAATAATTATGGTTTTGATTAAATTTTAAGTTATGCATAGAATCTGTTGTGTTAACAAAGTAATTTTTTATTGGTTATAAATGTTGTATTTTACAATTGTATATTTTTATAGAATTAGGTGCATCTTTTTAACGATAAAAAATAGCGATTTTTTTAATTTTTAAATTAATGATAAGCAAATTGAAATAAATTTAAGGCTGTTATCTATTATCATTTCTATAAAAGAGGAAATGTAAACGCATTTCATAAAAATCAATAACATTAAAAATCACGCCCCTTTATGGATAATTATAAATCTGATGAATATGTCAAAATCTATGAGTTTTAATATAAAGTAAATGATGGGGAAATCTTTTGAAAACATGATTTATGGATTAAAATTAAGATTTTGCTATTTCAGATAAAGCTTTTTGTGGCATTGGCTCCAGTTACTACAGTCGGATACATAACTTCTGCCATTAAATATCTCGTCCCATTTACTTACGATTTGGAGGTAAAATATTTATTTTTCAATGTTATAATTTCACTCTGAAAAAGAGGATAACTAAAGAGATTACTATATTTTTGTTCTTGTTCCAGTTCCTTTTTCAGATATTAGGTGTGAAAGAATTCTTTCCGAACAATGCTGTCATGAAATTCATCAGCGAGAAAGTGTGTGACACTAAAATGAAATTCATATGCGAAGATGTTGTATTTTTATTCTTCGGATATGATAAGAAGGAATTGAACGAAGTGAGTGAGCCATTTCATATAATTTAAACTGTTATTACAATCTTTATCAACCCATCACACATCAGTCGAAAGATAAATAACTTAAAGGTTTCATATTCAACAAGGGCATCTGGACAACTTCGATGTTGTTTATAGACAACACAGAAATCAGCATGCCGAATTCTGAATTTTTTGGGGACGAAGAAATGTTGCCAAGCTGACGTATTGCGACGTCTCGCGGTGACATAAGTAATGGGGTTGCTAAAAATATTCTACATAATTCTGACAGATCTCTATGACGTAATAAAAACCAGGTTGCCAGAAAAGCGAAAAAATCCGCCAAAAAAGTCACCAAATTCAGAATTTGGCATGCTGGATTATACGGCACCTGTGCCTTGTTTCTACAACAATACAAGCATTTTTTTTACTTCTTGCGGGTTTTTTTTTCTTTGTTGGGGCATTAAGCAACTATTTGATTCACCTAACATTAACCCGATCAATTTACAAATAGTATTTTGAAATTTCTTAGAAAATTGATAGAAATAAAGCATTTATTTAATTGTGAAATCTTGCTCTTTTAAGAGAAAAAGTATAATGTAACGAAATATTACTAAAAGGATTATTAAAAATAAGATACTTTTTCAGTTTAAAATTTATTTACATTGTTTGTGGATCTTAATTAGAGAAAAAACCATCATAAAAATACTATATTGCATTTCTTAAGTTAAACCAAAAATGTTATAATTAAAAAGTTGTTTACTCTTTAAAGACAGAAGAACCCAAAATTGTCTAAATATTCTAAAGCAAAATATTAATATTTTTTTCTGCAAATAAGCAAATTATTATACATTTATAATAATTATAAAAGTATGCATAAAACATAAATTTCTTTATAAAAATGTTGGATAGTTTTCCACAGTTTCGCATTTATATTCAGCACAAAAATATCTTAACATTCTAGAGTTTCTAAAATAAATCATTGTAAACAACATATTGAAATAAAATTAAGAAACACAATTAAATATCGAGTGATAAGGAAATGAAATGCTTATTATAAACCGTTGCTTTGTTTTAATATCAGAATTATATTTTTTCAATAAATGTGATTTTCTGTTTGAAGAGAATGAATTATTCTTTTATCAGTCATAAGAAATAATCTTAAATGTAGCATTATATACTAGATATATATATGAATATGTGGATCTAAATTATTGTCTGCTTAAAACCTGATATATGACATGTTTAAATTTGCGGTGTGGGGGGTGGGGGTGAATTGAAGGTAAAAATAATGAATTTCTTACTGATAAAAACTGGTTGCTTGCCTAGAAAAAAATCATGACGAGGAATAAACCGATTACACAATATATTGATACGTTTATAAATATTTGATTGATAGGTTAATAAAATATCAGAGAATAAATACTAATTGTAAATGGAGTTTTTCTAGTTTCTGAGAAACAATGTGTTCAAAAATATTCATAGAACCAAAATTATTGCACCTTCACAAATTAAAAAAAAAGGCACAAATAAATAGACCTTGTAGCTATTTGCATATATAGCTCATAGAATTTAAAGCATATACTTGTTTGATTTTCATATTTTAATACCCAAAGAGCACGATTTAACTAATTCTATTAGGCAACAACATAATCACGAATGATTCTCATTAAACGAGATCAAAATGGGATGTCATGGTGATATCAAAATGGAACAGGGTCCTATCTGCACGGAAGAGACAGTTCTACTCAACAAGTGTCAATAAGAGTATCGAAGAAGATTGTTCTAGTCCATAAAGTTACACTCTTGTGAAGTAGTGCCATCTACTGGCGCCAACAGCTACTACTTTCATCAGAACATTTATTATAACCAAACATTATTGACCATACAAATTGTGTGTATGCTAGTTCTTTTTCCATCCATTAAAATCTAATTGATTACTGACTATTCTATAAGTAGTACTTCCAGCACACAACTCCAAATTATGCAATATTTTAAGATTTCATTAAGATACCTAACAGGCTACAAAGACATTTCTTAACATTATATTTATTATGTTTCGAATCACCAATACCTTTACAAGTAAAAAGGAGTGCTACAAGAATAGTCTCAATTAAAGCAATAGGACTATTTTTGTCAATAGACCAGCTAAAAGTTTGACTAAGAACATAGTTTTTAAAAAAAAAATAAATAAAGCCACAAACCTGGAATATATTTTAATCTCAAATTGTGTGAATTCGATTTTTTTTAATTAAAACTTTATAATAAAAATAGAGACTTTTTATTATTGATGCTTAAACATAAAATTTGGCTTAATCAGAATCCTAGATCCTACGTCCTAGATTATATGCATTTATTTTTGTTTATTCCGGTCTCAAAAGAACTGCGTAATGTGTTATGATGGTAGAAAAAAAAATTTGTAATCATTCACCCATCAGTTAAGAAACTATCAGTTATCTGCTATTTTAAAACTTAGGTAAACTTTTTTTTTTCCAAAAAACAATCAATTGGCTTGTGGAAAACATCGATCATTTTTTGATCAAGTATCCAAGTTCGACAGAGGAAGGATAATTGATAATTGCTTATCGAGATAGTGGATTATCTTTCACAGAAATCGGTAGTCGTGTTGGACGAAACTAAGCAACTGTAATGCGGCTATGTGATCGTTGGATGCAGGAGGGTACGACGGACCGTCGTGTTCGATCACATGCACCTCTTTACACCACTTCACGTGTCGAGACAAATTGTGCAGTGATGGATTGCTCAGCCACATCACGAATCATAGCACAGAACATTCAGTCTGTGACACATCATCCAGTGACTGCACGTACCGTTCGACGTCGTTTACAGTAGAGTTCTCTGTCCGCAAGACGTCCATTGCTTCGTCTACCCTTGACTCAGAACCCAGACGTCTCCGCCGCCAATGGTACGATGAAAGAAGGATGTGGACTGCAAAATGGAATTAAACTGTCTTTACTGAGGAGTCACGCTTCTATCTGCAACACCACGATTCTCGCATTGTGGAGACATCGTGGAGACAGGATGTTGAGAAGCTGCGTTATACACCACCACATTAATCCTGCACCGAGTATTATAATATGATGCTATATAGAGTATCACTCTCGCACTCCTCTAGTACGCATTGCCGGTTCTTTAAACAGCTAGAGCTACATCTCCACGGCGTTGGAGCCAGTTGTCCTTCCTTACATCCAGGGAATGCCCACAACCATATTTCAACAGGATAATGCACGACCACACGTGGCACGCATTGTCCGAGGGTTCTTCGTCAATTTCCAGAATGAATTGCTTCCCTGGACAGCTCTCTCTCTGGATCTTTCATCGATAGAAAACATGTGGTCCATGGTTGCTCAACGACTGACCCAGATTACATCCCCGTCTGCCACACCAGATCAACTTTGGCAACATGTTGAAGCTGCTTGGTCTGCTGTACCCCAAGAACACATCCAAAGTCTTTATGCATCAATACCGAAGCGGTGATCTCCAACAATGACTGTTACCCTGCTACTGGTTTTGGCAGGAGCCACACTTCACAGAAATCTATCAATTTAATCATTTGATATTTGGTCTCAATATGTTATCTACAAAATAAATTTTGTAGTGACATCTCTTGTCTTCCTTAGGGTTGCAATTTGGGTGGTCAATAGTATATTTTCTCAAAATTGATCATTGGCTTACAGAACGAGATTGACAAGAAGAGATTGTTCTGTTCTCTTCATTAAGTGATTTAAGTAAATGTAGACTCTTTATATCTTACGAAAATTCATATCGGATCATTATAGGTGTAAATTTATTCCAAATTATTTCCTATCTTCATCTTTCATTGCTGTAATATTTCTCAATATATTACTTTTCTAACTTTGCATTTTACTTTCAGACAAGACTTGGCGTATACGCCGCCCACTCACCGGCGGGGTCTTCAGTTAAAAGCGTAGTTCATTACGCGCAGGTATTTTTATATTTCGCCTTTTAAAATAAAAATTCCTCTACATTTCAAATACCTTATAGTTTTTTCAACTCTATTAATAGCTCGTGACTTCGAAGAAATTCCGGAAGTATGATTATGGCAAACACAATATGGAACATTACAACCAGGTGCCTAAACTATAGTTTCACATAAATATATTTTCTTCATTTCTGTTTTTTATTATTTAAATTTTGAGGTTTCTCAATTTTATTTTTGAATTAGACCACGCCTCCTGAGTATGACGTCTCCAAAATAACCACGCCCACTGCTCTCTTTTGGGGAATAAACGATGATTTAGCCGATGTAATTGATGTCAGCCTTCTGCAAAGGAAACTTAAATCCATTGTCGAGAGTTATTGTGTGCCAAATCCTGACTTCAACCATGAGGACTTCGTACTGGCTGTGGACGTCAGGAAATTGCTTTATGAAGAAATAATGTCTTTACTACACAAATACACTTGAATATTGTGAGAATTAAGAAAGAGGGATGTCATTAGTCAAGATGAAAATTAATTTACTAAAATCGGATTTACAGATATCGATGTAAATATCATTACATAAGAAAATAAATATTTTGCATAAAAACGGATCCTTTTAATGTTATTCGTGAATAATACGTCACTTTAATCAAATAAATGAAAGTGTATTGGTAGAAGCAAAAATTTATCAGCATTAATTTTTTTCAAAATTAATAAAAATGTATATATAAGAACTCAATAAAAAACATAAAATTCCCAAATAACCTTTTTAAAAATAAGAGATTTGCCAAACAGAAGGTTTTTTTAAATACCGGAACTTGAGAAAAATCAACTTTATGTTTATAAAATCACAACAGGATTTTTTTTAATTGTCTCTTGAAATAAATAACTTTAAACATATTTTTCTTTAGGTGAAGACTTAAATTTTTTAAAATTGTTTATTTCCTTTAAAACAATTATAGTCTTGTAAGACAAAAAAAAAAGTTCCTTTTTTATTTACAATTTTTGACTTTATTATTATTATTTGTTTTTATTTATTATGTGGTGTTTATTTATTTTGATAGCTGTCTAATTTGCTGGTTTCAAAGTTTGAAAACCCCTATACTACATTCGTGATTCCCCGTTTTCCCTCTTCAGGGATTTCTTGAACCAGAATAGGGATTCTCAAAAACTTAAAGCAGTTTCGAATGTATGGTGTGTGTGAGTGCATTCAAAGGAGTTTTATAGTTCACAATCGCTTTTAGCAGTTATGTAAATTCGTAATTTTTTAAAACTTATAAGGTGCTTTGAAGTGTGATGAAACAAAGTCGTTTTTTATTACTAAAAAGGATTTAAGAATTAAACAAATAATTTGAATGAGACGTGAACATTCTACCAGTGATGGCGAACCAATGACCCGTAGGTCAGACATTGACCCACGGTTGCAAAACAACCATTATTTCTTTTTGCTGGTTTTTTTTTTTTAATTATTTAATAAATTATTTTTCATTTGTACATTTTCAAGCATTACATGGGCACAAAAGCAATTTAAATGCTATCTATAACCTTTAGTTTGATCATTACGGCTCTAAAGTTACGCAATTGACAACAAAAGCATTTGTAATATTTGAAATAAAGCAAACGTGCTTACAAAATATCAAATAAAGTGCACGCTATATAATTAATATACGATTCTATTCACGTTTTGTTTGTTGAAAAAACATCGACAAACCAAAGCAAATAGCCATATTTAAAGAACTTTTTTCACGTAAAATGCACTTATATAAGTTTATGCTCAGTTGTTTGTAGAAAAATACTTCCATGGCACATGCATCATCCCCCCCTTTTTTTTTTTATCCTTGTTTGTGGTTGCCATGCAAAGTCTGATGTTCTCCATACTTTTTCTTGGGCTAGAATTGGTAGAATCGATAACATACTAGTTTTAATATCATAGCGAACGAGGAATTAAGAATTCATAGAACTAACAGTTCGTTATTTCCTCGCGCCCAAACAGCCGGATGAGAACTGCTCACACTCACGAGTACGTTATCGGTTCGTTACTTTTGGACGCAAAGGGGAATATAATATAAAAGCTATACCTCTTAACCCACCTCTCTTCCCAAATATCTAGCAATTTTTAAATCGGAATTTAAGGTGCGCCTGTGTCAATCAGCACCAGTACTAACTTAGTAGTAGCCATTTCGAACACATTTAAAAGTAATGTGCATTTATATTTGGGGTATATTAATATATTTCTTCTTAAATTTTATTGCATTCTAAATATAAATATTTTTAATTGTAGCCCTATACTACGTCGGAAGTTAAAAATAAAAAAAAATAAATAAATAAAATAAAAAAAAAGAGCGATACAAGTTCCAGGCCGTATCAAGCTGAATGGCTTGATAAATATGCTGTGATTAAAAGTAGTGAAATGGATTTATGCTTATTATTTGTAATGAAAAAGCGACTCCAAGTATGTGTAATTTTTAAAACGTTGCATTCAAATCTCGGCATATCAACAGATGTATTTTTTACAAAAGAAAACAGATTCTTCCTCAGCTTTCTTAAAAAGTTTTTTTTGGTTTCCAAAAAATAACATTGCAGCAGCTAGTTTCCAAGTTGCCCATTGCATTGCTCGCCACGAAAAAAAAAAAAAACACTTTCAGAAGGGCAATTTTTAGAAAAAAACATTTTTAGAATGTAGTCCTACAACCTAAAATTGTTTTTCTACAAATTCTTTACAAGTTTGCTGCGATTTATATATATATAAAAAAAGACTTAATTATAAAATGTATGAATGAGTTACCAATAAGTTCCAATATAATTAAAGATTGAGCAATAGAATCAGAAAAAAACATCTTTTCGCAAATGCATAACTACTTATATTATGTAGAAATGCATTCAATTGCTTTAGATGAGAGTAATTAAGTAAATGGTAACGCTCAATTAATAGGTTTTGCTCGGTATAAGCGCATAAATGTAGCAAAAGAAGAATTAAGAGAACTAATAACATTGAAAGGGAAGTAAACCTCTTTTGATATTCTTTAAGAATTTCATATTGTATTTAAGGAAAAGGATATAGACTTTAAAAAAATAGTTTCCATAACAACTGACAGAGGGGAAAAGATTAGTAAAGTTCTTTATAGCTTTGCAACCTTATCAGAAGATATTCAGCTCTTTTCAATTGAAAAAGGCGATAGTCTCGAAAAATTATCCAATATATACTGGTTAAATTATTTAATGTTTTTTACCACCTCATTTAAAATTTTAATGAACTGAATAAGCGAAACTTCAAACGAGGTTTGAAAATATTAAAGTATTTGTGAAGTCTAACTTGACATCTTTACTATGAATTTTGAGATGAAAAATCGGGAAATCTTTTCCTCTATTACAAAATCATTTTCAAAACAATAATTTTTGCGAACTTGGTTGATATTCAAGAAAATGAAATTAAAAAAACATTTAATATTTATGTAGAAAATAAAGCAAACATTTTTTTTTTTTTTGAGAAAAGATTTAATCAGTTTAAATGTTTGGAAAATAAATTTCAATTCATTTTATATTCATATAAAGCAAAATTTAAAACAATTGAGTTAGTCTAATTTATGTGTTTAGATATCGATAATTTAGAAATGGAATTAGTTGAATTTCGAAGTAGCGTAGTATGGAAAACCAAATTTGAAGACATGATTTCTTCAAAAAATGAAGTAGAAAAAAAACTGTGTATAAGTATAGAAAAAACAGGAAAATTTTTTTTTAACTATTTTATTAAACATGTGAGATCTTTTACCAAATAATTTTACATCAATTAAAAATTGGTTAATGCTCTTTTAACGATTTTGGGTTCACAACATTTGTGTGAAATATCGTTTTTACCACACACACAATGAACTTTTTAAATTCTTCTAATAGAAATAGATTTATATATATAAATGGGATTTAACTAAGAAATACGTTAAACTAATGAATATAAAATATGAATCTATTAATAAAAAACTGTCTGAAAATAAACAGCAATAGATTTCTTATTAAATAGTTTAAAATAAATTTTTTATAAATACATATCATTAATAAATTATATATTTAATAATATAAATTGAATGTAATTTTCATTATTCTTTGTTCATTCAAACACTTTTTGCCCGTTGCTCCAAACGCTGAAGAATTTTTAACCCCACTAAAATTTTTTAAATCATCAAACAACGCCCAATTTTATCTTAAGCCAACTGAATTTTTGGTTTTAAAAAAACTCAGTTAATAATTTTAAACTCTGCGGCAAATGGGTATTAGTGATGACTCACGAGCAAGTACTAAACATTGAGCAAAATTTGATATTATATATATATATATATATATATATATATATATATATATATATATATATATATATATATATATATGATCAAGAAATAAAAATGATACATAGAATTAATAAACCAAAAGTCTAAGCTTTTGGTTTTCATTTGGTCTAAGCCAAAAAATTATCATTAACTGCCTGTAATTTACCATGAAAATTTATGATTTGGAAATATGTAAATGGTAAATAGTCATCATTCGATGATCATTTGCCATTTACCCAGCTTTGTTCGAAGCGTAGTTTTGCACCACGAAATGACATCACAAGTATATATCAGCAAAAATCAAACCAAATGTAGTCTGGAAAATTCTTTTTAGTTACGAAATTATTTAACAATGAAGTCAGGATTTTAATCCGCATTCGAATGCATTTCCTATCTATGATACATGATACATTGTGTAAAGTATAAACACATACATGGTAATGGAAAAAAGTTTCTTTTTAAATTTGAAAATAATAATAATTGTTTTAATTAAGACAGAATTTGAGAATGAAAAAAGATGAAGGGAAAGGATGGAATGTTTCTTATTATACCGGAAATCAATATTTCTTTTCTCACAGCTAGGCATAGATGATAATTTGAAAGCATAAAATGAACTACATGCTTCTTTCTTAAGCGAGAAGAAGAATGTTACATCCTCTAAATTATTTACATTAAATTATATGCAAACTTTACAGGAATTCCCAATCAGTGTTAATTATATTTTAAATTAATTACAAACAACTATAACCAAAATGTCAAAATAAAGCACACCTGGTATTTTAAGTTATCCGAAGACCGATATTCTATTGTAAGGTACATTCTATTCCGCACATTTATTCTCATTTAAACCCAGGACAAAAAATGGCTTGAGAAACGAAATATGGTAATTCAGATGTACATTTACAGATATTTCACGTGAAGGCTATGAAAAGGAAAAATAAATAAAATAAGATGATGATAAAGAATTAATTTTATTTGTGAATATTGATGACTTTAGAAAATAAAATAGGATTTAGTTTTCTGTAAACATGTTGTGCAATTCTGACACCAGAATATCATTGAAAAATGTTGGCTGTGCATGTCATATGTGTTGTGTTAGCAATGTCCTCCATTTGAAAAAAGTACCTCTGAGGTGGCAGCCAAGTCTGGGAGTCTTCTGCTTCTAAATTACGAACACTCCCACCCACTGGGTGCCTTACAAGAGAAAGTGCTATCAATTTCGCTTATCAGGGCCAGACTTAACATAATTGGGGACTAGGGTGAAACCTCTTTGGCGGCTCTTCCGCTTCACAACAACAAACTTTTCTATTCGATATAGCATACGATTATATTCCATTGACAATGTAAAATAAACTTTTTATTTGTCTTGGGGTTCCTTTGATGTAGTGGTTTGGGGCAGCTACCCCTTATGCCTCTACCTTAGACTCTGCTGTCCCTTGCTGTGCTGAGAAGATGGTAAATAGATTCCAGTAGCCGGGCATTATAGAAGTAAATAATAAGGATTTAATCATTTAAAAAAGCGCTAGATGGAGGGCACGGGGAAATTGTTTCCAATTCTTTCTTTCTTATACTTGGTTTTTCTTTCAATTGATTTAGTAGCTTTTTTGGTGACTCATCACGATTTCTCTAAGAAATTGTGGTGACTCATCATATCTTTTCTGAGAAACTCTTGACCTTTTACAAAACACTTGAATTTGCGAAGTGAAACTGAAAATTCCGAAGTGAAACTAAAAACTTGTCAATCAAATTTCTGTGCCAATGGTATTAACTTCATGAAATGTGCCTAACCAATCAGCACACCACTTTGTAGGCGCGGTTTATACATTCTCTCAGTGAGATCTGAATTGAACACATAACACTTGCTCTCTAAATCTCATGCTTAGAGGACGCGCTGTTTTAGTCCTCCTAAATTTCTTTGTTTCTATGTAACTTGTGTTGTCTGCAATAGTTATTATTTATTTTAAAAATCGCTTTCTGAAAAAAGTTAAACATCAACTACATTACACCATACTACCTATGTATGCTTGTAAAAAAACAGGATATTAAATTTCTAGATAACGAAAATTGTTTCTTAAACCTTTTGTATTTTCATCTTATTTCGTTATTTGTTAAAATACTGTAAATACAAGTTTGCTTTTTTTAACTTACTGACAGATGAGAAGGGAGAGAAACGCGCCTGTCAGCTTTATGTAGCTTTCGGAATTGAAAATAAGAGCAATCCCTAAACGCAGATTGTCACACGCGTTATAAAGAAACTTCGTGCCTAGGTTTTTATATTTGTTTAGGCTTGTTATGTTCCTTTTGTCCAACTCTTCTTTTACCGTAGGTGCTTTCTGAAAAGACCCACTTCAGGAAATGTTATATAATAACTATGTATATATATATATATATATATATATATATATATATATATATATATATATATATATATATATATATATATATATATATATATATATATATATATATATATATATATATATATATATATATATGTATATATATATATATCTATATATATATATTCCTTCTGAGAATTAAATTCATTGTCATTCCTAATTCGTTCCATGATTTATGAAACTTCCGATTGCGATAGGCGAGCGTCTGGATACAAAATTGCATGATACAATATCTCTAATTCTCCAGTTTCTGATGATTATCCCACCAACAAGCCATGATCAAAGATAAGCTGATAACTCACTAGATTATCTTTGTCAGTGCTTATTGGATAAACAATAATAACGGATTGTTTGAATAGATTACCTGTTTGATGAATAATCTCTCTGAAAAATTGCTGTGATAATATTTTGAAGTTGTACAAATGATTGCCCACTGCTATAGAAATAAATTCAAATAAAAATTTGCATCCCAAACAAATGTAAAAATATTACCCGCTGTTATCGAAAGGAAGTCAAATTTGAACATGCCGATAAAGAAGATTTTTACTTAAAGATAAAAGAAAATTATCTCTCGTTCTCTCACTCTGACAACTAGAAAATCAGTTAGATAGTATCAATACATATTTTTTACCTTGGAGTCATCGTCCTTTACGACCTTTAAAATCTCTTATCAATCACTCTCTTTTGAACTTGTCAATAATGATCTTTAACATCGCCAGCGTACTAAGTTGCTAAATAAAATAACATTTTAAATAATGGAACTCTTAACAGCAAGGATTAGTGATCTTTTTCATTGGAAGTGGTTGCTGCAAGAGCATATACTTTTTCCCCTACCCCTCTCTCTGTATCTAATCCAGAGTAGGATTTTACTCTTTTGGTGAAAACAGCCAGGTTAGAGTCTTCGTATTTTAGAAGCAGGAACCAAGCAGGCCACTTCCAATACTTGACCTATCACCCCCAGAAGTACCATCTCACTTGGAGGATATTGCGACTATGGCCTATTCAACTGGTTCTATTTACGTCCGCCATTATTGGACAAGTTGAACTCACTATCTTCCTATATTGGGAGCAACGCTCTAATCATCCAAGCCACTGTGAGAACAACTGAAAAGAAGCGCAACCATCTAAATAGTAATCAAAATGAACTCCACCATGTATTTGCCTAGCTAGCAGCCGAATGGTTAGCGCTCTTGCCTTCGGTTCAACATTTCATGGGTTCGAATCCTACCTTGGGCATGGATGTTTGTAGTGATTCGGAATCCACTTTAAGCCGTAGGTCCCGGTCTAATTAGCTCTCATGTCCAAAAAATGACTCCTGAGCGACAAACCAACCAACCACCATGTATATAAATTTAATTTGAAATCAATGATAACTTTGCAATATTAGGGATTATATGATAAATGCTATAATACTGCTCTAAATGTGAAACAACGCAATAGTTACAGCGAATATCATTTTATGTATAAAATCCAGTTGACTAGTATATGTTATTCTTTTTAGATTTTTCACTTAAATAACATTTTTATTGTTAAAATATTGAATTTAATGTTTAGTTTTAATTATTTTAGTAAATAAACAATGCCAAAAATGTTTTTAATCGTAGGTTGTAAAACACTTACTTCAGTTTTTTTTAAACTGGTCTTTTGTTTTAGATCTTACTAAATATCCAATGAGGAGAAATATGAAGCAATTTTCTTACCAATTGGACGGAATCGGGGCCAAATTTCGTTTTTTACGCGATTTCACAAAGATGCCCGAATATTATTATAGTAGATACAACCATAACCGAAATCCAAAAAATTGCAATGTTAATGATTTTTTTTCATTTATGTTAAAATTTCATATTGTACAACAAATAATCATTAAACATAAAATAATAGTTATAAAATCACCAAAAACTGCTAACCAAAGAATTTGCATTTACTTGTTACACTTCCAAAATTACACAACATTCACTAATTACTTACGCAGAAAGTGAAAATCATACGCACTTTTAGCACAAGAATTGCGTAGCTATTTTATTCAAAAACTATTTAAACGTAATCAGTCAAAAATCATTTCAAGCAAACGGAAATTTTCTTGAATGCTTAGAACTGATTATGACAGTCCTAACAAAAATAAGGAAGTGAGTATTTTCCATTTTGTTTTCGAAATATTTATCTCCTCACCTTAACGTGCCTTGCCAAACAGTTTGTTTACCACTTAAGTCATACGCTTATATTTTTGCTGTGATTACTTCAAATCAAATCGCGCCACCGATACGAAAGATACAGACTTAAAAAAAAAATGAGTTCAAGGTAAATGATAAGTTTCACGCCAAGATGATGATACACTTAAATGAAATCATTAGTCATGAACTCTCTTAGAAAGTTTTCACACTTGGCGACAGTAAAAGCATTGTTTGGCGCCTTACTCATAAACTTATTAGCAGACAAGGATGCGATGTCATATGAGAATGAATTGGCAATGAAATCTAAAGAATAAAATAAAATGGCATTGATGAAAATGATACGATTAAAATAAGCACGTGTGTTGAGAAACTCTCCGATCGAAAAATTATTGATGCTCCATTAAAAAGTGTTAATTAGCTAGTGTTACTGGTTTATTCTGAAAGTACAGAAAGTGTGCATAGCATACTTTTAAAATAAATTAAAAATGAATTCGCACTTTATAGTTTTGGTCTCGCTTCTATTTTTAGAAATACTAATTTGTCACGCTTTTCCCAAAAACCATTGGAATTTGACGCATGATCCAGATATGGCTAGAAATGTGGTAAGATTTTAAGATTTTTTTAATCCGGTGATTTTCAGTATATATATATTATATATATATATATATATATATATAATTACGTGTGTTTTTAAATTTGAACTTTTAAATAGCTTATTTTACTATAGTGAAATTAACTAACATGAAATATTATTATTAATATTGAATATTATGTGTATTTTGAAAATGCAATGCAAATGTAATTACCGTAACCAAACATTCTTAAAATTTTTAAAAAGTCACATTTGGTGATAAAATTTAACTATTTTCTTTGATTAGCGAATGAAGCATTTTGTATTTCAAATGAATATTTTATGTTTTCGAAATTGGATTTAAAAAATTTATGGTTATTTTAAATTATTTTTATTTTATTGTTTATTTATATCATTTGATTTATGCACTCTAAAATTATTAAATACTAAATTTATATTTGTTTAAAATCTATTTCATAAAAAATACCTTAACACTTAACTGACAGATGACGCAAATTTGTTTGTATATTTCTTTTTTAATTATTTTCATTTTCTATTTTAATCTAGACTAAAGCGCCACAATTTACAATCAAATTAGTCCAAGATAGTAAAAAAAAGGAAAGTGAAACCATTGTCTTTTTGATGATAAAGAATTACAATAGTTCACTTATTTCTTGAACTCCAATATTATTTCCTCATGCAATTTATTATTTCAAAAAATTATGTAATATTATTTCCATTAATGAAGAAAGTCGTTAGTTTAAAATTTATTTCATTAAAACTGGGAAACTGTGTAAACTTTGATTATTTTTTAAGTCGACTAAGGAGTTTTTGGAGTTTACATAATTATATCTCACTGTGACAATAAAAACAATCCTAATAAATGTGATTATGATATTAATCGATGATTTGTTACCCTTCCAATATACTTCATACAAAAATACCTTCATTTTAATAAAATTGAGATTATGACGACATAAATTACGATTCCGAAAGATCATAAAATTGATAATAATGAACGATATTGATAATAAATCATAAAATAATGAACGTAAAAAGATAATACTGGCATTAACAAGAGTTTATTAAATTGTAAGAGTTGTAAAAGTTTTCTTTGTTTTCACTGTAAGCACAAACATAACTTTTAATTTAATGTAAATATTCGACATTATTATTAGTTATAAAAATAATTTGACGATTGTGTAACGAAACACACTTGTACAAAATTTTTAAAAATATTAATTTACCGCAGCTGTGATGGTGAGAAGTCTATATTAGTATAAAATTATTTTACAGAGGTTTAAGTTAAAGATTTTTATATTGTAAACATTTAAAAAATTTTCATTTGACAAAGTTTGATGAACGACACAAGTCTAAATAAGTTTGAAATTGTATATGAAATTTTAGTGAGGAATATACACTTAAAATCTTGTATATATAAATCATTATATCATTCCAAAATTTTACTAAGATTATAATTTTGAATAAATTATATAAGTATTATGAAAAATAACTTAAATAAAGTATTATAAAAGTTTGATATTTTCTATATATATTTTGGAAAATGTCACAATGGTATATTAAGAAATTAATATCGTTATATTTTAATATTAGGTCTACTGGAAATTTCTGTCCATTTTTGGAATAAAACAAAATACTAATTCTTCGTAAGATCAATAAACTTTATCAAATAATATAATTGCCATATTTATTATTGGCTTTTTGCCAGCTTGAGGACAGTTTGTACACCCCATTTTTGAAAAATATTTAATTTTTCTCGTGCGTAAAAATGAAACAGTACTTGATTAATACCTTCTTCATTTGTGAATTTTTTTGTCCTTCAAAAATTTTGTAAGGGCAAAAACAAGTGATAATTGGGTGATAAGTCTAGGAAGTATGGTGTATGGGACAGAACTTCCCAGCCTAGTTGTGCAATATTGTGACAAACTTTTTTTCTTAGACTGTTCTTTGTTGTAACAGTGTCGACCTCTTTTCCCCCTTTAAATTATCCATTTGACAACAACACTTTTCTGAATTGAGTTTTTCATTCAATTTTTAATGCTCGTAATGTATTGGTCCTCAAAGTCCAACCATATACATAAGATTCTTTTATTCAGAATCAAATTTGTTTTAGAGCTGGAAGGACTAATTTTTTCGCAAATATACCCTTTTCTTTATGATGTTTTCGCAGGTAATTCTCTTTATATCTGTAGTTATAATCCGGTTCAAGAAGGGCTCGAGTTCGTTCCGAACAAGCAAAAATAGACATATATTGATTTGATCATCAAAATCATTCTGGTCTAATTCATGTGCCACCCATTTTGAATGTTTTTCACCCATCCTATCTACTGAATATGGCCCGAAATATTTTGCTAAGCTGAATTGTGCTTCCTGCGGTCTCCGATGTTGTCAGAATACAATCTTGCTCTAATATGGTTTTAATAAAATCTTCATCGAACTATGAAAAGAATATATAACTACATCTCATTCAAATTTATACTGTAATTTAAGCCACACTCTGCTACTTTGACTCTTTGCATTTAACTTTAAACAGCACTAAACGTTTATTTGAAACACTTTTCAGTATATATTGATTTAAAATAAATGATGAGGTTGACACCTGAATATTTATATTTAAATTAATTTAGTAGAAAGTGTTACAAGCACTGGGAAGTGTTTCTTTACCTCATACGCCTAGTGAGGGAAATAAATATTAATTAAAAACACTAAAAGAGATATATCTAACTATGTGTCATGATGAAAATGATGTAATCAGTTTTAGAAGTTGAATCAAATATTAAGGTATGAAATGCCGCTCTGAATAAACTTTTCTATACCATTCTGGAATTGATTACCCAATTTCCATTGCTACTTTAATGGTGAAATTAAATCATGAATTAATAAAATACTATAAGTTAGATATTTATTAATTTCATAAACTCGAGAACACAAATTATATTGTTATCAAGAGAGGCTTCCAACAGCATATTTGCTCATCGTAGAGAAACAGCGTCTTTTTAAAGGCATTGTCAATTAATAACACATCAGGAGAGTCGATTAAGAAATACGGGCAATATTAAGCGATTTGGAGGAAGAAGGAAGTATCTAAGCTACATATGTAATTAAAAACATGTAACAAAATCAAGAGTAGCTTAAGAACCCCAAATAGTCCATTAGATATTTGATGAAAGACAATTGTCTCTAAACAGCATATACGATTACTAATAAATAATATCAAAATCAAAAGTGTCTGAAGAAGCCTAAACAGACATTATATAAATACTAAACTGAAGAGACCGATATTACTAATATGAATGCATTTAATTATACAATATTTAAAGAATAACTTAAATATACTGAACATATTTTTAGCTATCTAAATAGAGAGTTATTTTTATTATGTCACATACCACTCACTATTCAAAATAACGTGTTATTAATTTTTAATATCTTTGCTAGGGTGACCAAACTCCTTGGTAATCAGAATCATTTTTCAAAATTTGAAATTTTTAGCGAGCCGCAATTAAATATGTATTTGAAAAGTATGCATAAGAGGTATATTAAAGCGTTTTTCTACATAATTTATATTTATTGAAAACATATAAATAAATGTACAAAATTTGTGTATTGAATTTAAATATTAAAAATTACACACATTTATTTTACTTCACTTGATAATTCTTTAAAATTTGGTGAATAATCGGTGACAACATTTTTCAATAATTCTTTGAGATGCTGGTCAGTTAATACTTATCGGTGTTTGGATTTCACGAGTTTTCAAGTGGAATAAAGATATTCACGTAAGTACGTTTTTCCAAATAATGAAATAATTCGACAAGCTGCCTTTTTTAATTCAGGATATTTCGTTTCTGATCAAGGGCTAAGCGGAATGCAATATAGTTCTTCAAATCATTTTTTAAATTTATATTTTAAAGATGTATTGATTGCAGCTATGCAGCTTTCGGTTATGTGTCTCGAGATTGGAATTTACGAAATACTTTAGTGCAACGCTGCATTATTTGGAACTAAAACTTTAGGGGTAAATCTTCCACAAAATTTATTTTTAAATAAACTCTAACTCTCCATACGGGCGTTTTTGACGAGCAATATTCCAGGCAATAACAAATTTGGCTTCAGCGACATTACATTATTAGCTTGATTGCTATGGGTCATCAAAATTGAGTGTTGTCTATTTAAATTTGACTTTAAAGACGCAAATTTATCTGATCTTAATTTGGAATTTGGTGGATACTGATTAGAAAACTAAGGATGATTGGTTTTATAATGTCGATGTAAATTGCTATCTTTATAATATTTTACTATAGCATTACAAAACACACGCAATGTTTTTCCGTTATTGTCCATAAAAAAGAAATTATTTTCCCACTAATTATAAAACATGCTATTTTCTTGATCACATTCTCTTTTTATTTTCGTCTTCTGTCGTTATATTTTTAAAAGAATTGGAAATAAATAAATAAATATAGAAAATACAAGTTATGTTTTATTAAAACAATAATGTACTACATACTAGGAAACAAATTATAGTTAACTAAACAAAAGCTCTATATTACAAATTATATCCTTAGCAAGAGTGATACAGATTGTTTCCTCCAGAGCACAATGTCAATTGTCTCTTACAATGAAAGTTAACAAATTCCAAATCGGTCTGTGGTCGGTCGATTACTCCACTATTTATGCTCGTTTGCTCAGCTTTTGATGAGTCATATTATTCTCTACTTGGACGGAAATGAAATTTATAACTACTTTGCAATTTAGTCTTACATCTTTCTTATCAGTAGTTTAAAAGACATTTTGAAACACATACCGAACGATAATATGTATATATATATATATATATATATATATATATATATATATATATATATATATATATATATATATATATAATTGCAAAAAGTTTATTTTAGCAATGATCTAACGAACATTTTAATCCTCGATTGTATGCAATAAATGTCCGAAGCAAAATAGTTATACTCGCATATTCCTTTTCTTATAAGATATCAATTAATTTTTATCAAACAATAGAGACACCTATTTAGATTAGGCCAAATTTACTTTTCAGTTAGAATTTGCAATATACGTTGGTTGTTTTTCCTAACTGCAGAATGTGTATATAATTTGGAATTATTGTTTTCAGTTGGATATATTTTCAATCTAAAATTACTGATAGCTTTTCCATTATTACATGATTTAAAATGTGCAGATTTCAGTAATCTGTCCTTCTTTACCGTTTTAGTCTGAATTGATATCCTCGAAAGGATACCCTGTTGAAAATCACATTGTGCAAACAGAAGATGGATACCTGCTGTCTGTGCAAAGAATACCTCATGGTAAGAACCAAGTGGAAAGTAACGGAACTCGACCCGTGGTCTTTCTGCAGCATGGCATCTTATCGACATCCAGTGATTGGGTTTTAAATTTCCCGGAACAGAGCTTAGGTAAATCTTTAGTTTACTTCATGCAAACTTTATAAAATTGTCGCATAAAATTATTGAAATTATCCAACATTTAGATTGTGTAATAATAGAAGACGCTTACGTGTGATTTAGACACTCGTCGCTTTTTACTTCTAAAATTATCTTTTTTATGTTTGTCCATATTCACATGCTGCAAGGATGGAATTCCGGAAATATGTTAAGTGTCCATCCCAGATAAACGTGCTTTTTAGAAGGGAGAAGAATCAAAAGTTTTTCCCAGTGTCCAAATGTAACTGTTATCACAACTATGATATACCATTTAAGAAGCCTCAATGTTATCATAAGACGACAAAAAGCTTTTATATACTTTAAAAAAAAAAAAGTATTCCATACATTTTTTTTCGAAAATTAAGAGTTTT
Source organism: Latrodectus elegans (assembly GCA_030067965.1). Taxonomy (NCBI): domain Eukaryota; kingdom Metazoa; phylum Arthropoda; class Arachnida; order Araneae; family Theridiidae; genus Latrodectus; species Latrodectus elegans. Next base: position 27,175,417 of record CM057821.1, read on the forward strand.
TTTTTTTTTAAGAATCTTTAAATAGATATTACGATTTATTGACTTCCGCTTTAAATATGTATTTGTGTTGTTGTTGTTTTGGCTTATCCTCCAAATGTCTGACGAAGTCAGACAAGATCCATCAGAACATTGACCTTGAGAAAATCGAGGACCAGAAGGAAGGATGTATATATCCTCTCTGGAAAGTCCCAAACAGTTTAGGATGTGTTGAGGAAAAGCCTGCTCAGTTTTACATTTAGAACAGACCTCAAAGATATATTATATATAACACACAACAGAGTAATTTTTAAATATTTTTTTCAGAAAAAAACCATACGTAAAATTCTTGTTTTTAGGGTAATATCAAAATTTTATTCATTTTTAAAAAAAATTTTATCTTAAAAATTTAAAAATTCTTTTTTTTAAAATATCTCATATTTTTTTTAACTCCATGAAGATTTTTCCAAACAAGTAAAATAGGAAATGTTAGGTGTATTTTTGGAATTATTCTTTATAAACTATTAATGTATCCAACAAGTCAATTCCTACTCATTTTGAAAAATATTTTATATAAAATGTGTACAGCCATTCAGTTCTACTCGAATATTTTTTGCTGAATTTATTTTACTTTCCTTACATAGGAAATATATTCTTTTTTGTAATTAATGTGAAAATAACAATTCTTTTTATGACTATATCTATTTGCAGGATTTATACTAGCAGATATAGGTTACGATGTTTGGTTAGGAAACGCTAGAGGTAATACTTATTCAAAACATCATATAAAACTGAAGCCAAGTGAGCCTGAATTCTGGAATTATAGGTATGAGAATTTTTAATATGATTTTTATATCCTTATTGTTATGATTTAAATTTCGAGAAAGGGTGAATCTTAAACTTTCTTGAAATAGAATTCCAGAATGGAATCTAATCACGTGCACATGAAGTTAAGCGGAATTATGGAAAAGCATAAATGTGCTATTAGAAATAATATTTTAGATGAATTTAAAAGTTGTATTTTTTTTTAAATGAAAGATTTTTAATTTTGTTTGCAAAATATTTTTAAAAGAAAAATGTCTGTAGACAATTTAGGATATTTAATCAAAAAAGGAGCTTGGACTTGGAGCTTTTTAAAACTTGGATTTTTAAAGGTTATTTTAAAACGGAAATTGCAGAATTCTATATTCACATTGGTCAATATTTAAACAATAATTTAATAATGGCCCTTATGCATTTTGATGTGAGAAAATTTAAATTAATATTTTATGTTTATTGGTCAACAAGTTGAAAGAAGAAGAAAATATTCGTGATCAAATCATTTTCATAAAAGATTTTTATTCGCCTTTATCTTTACAGATTTTGATTATTATTTCTATAAATAAAACCTTATTCTTTTCGTTCGCCAAAATTTTTTCCGGAATTGAAATGGGAACATCTGCACGAAATGGTATGAAACATCATTTTCTAGATATGAAATATGAAATATCATTTTCTAAATTTTTTAAAAATGAAAACAAGGTTATTTTTTTGAAATTAATTACACCATTTATGATTAATTAAAACATAATTAACGCTGATTGACATCCAATGTGTGTAAAATTACTTACCACACATTCTAATAAATTTAAACGATAAACATTCAACTCTGAAACTCTTCCTTCTTCAAGAAAAACCCTGTAAATCGTTTTCTCTTTCTAAAATTGTCAGGAATAATGAGAGATGCGGCTGGGAATTTTGAAAAACATTCACTGTTCTGGATACGCACTTCTTTCCACATTCCAACAGTGTACTTTATACAAAATTAATAACGATCGTTAATATTTTTTCCGATTGTTGAAAAAAATATTGTTTTACCCCTTATTTGCAAAAGTGTTTTCGCCTTTCCAAATACATCACATTTTGGAAAACATCGGAAAACGAATGAAAAGTGTCTCGACACTTCAAAATTTAATAACTTCGTAACTAAATGGAATTTTTAGGCCTTTTGCAAAAATCATTCGATTTATATTGAAGTTCATCTACACATGCAATTTTGTTTTGCAATGTAAAACAGATGATAAGAAGCTTCGAATCGTTTTGAGTTTGATAATGGATTTCAAAGTCTGTTAACAAATTAATCTTCTAACGTTTTATTACTATTTTTAATATTATATATATATATATAAAGAATTGTTTTTGTGTCTATAATAGAAATAAAAAAGAATGAAAAATGGAAGGTTTGAATCCTAATTCCTCTAAAAAGATTTATTGTTTATAAATTAAACTTTTAAATTTTTTACGAGTTACTTTTTTGCATGAATTAGTTATAATATTCAGCTTCAAATCCCACCAAGAAAGATTTTTCTACTATTACTTAAGATTTCTCAAATGCGTATTCAATAGAAAAGACTATTTATAGTTATAGACGTAAGTTAAATGGAAATATTATTTGTTTTATATAATTTGTGTGTAAAATTGAGAATTTGATTATAATTAACATAATTTCTCTTCAATTTCTTTAAAATTTAAAAATAGTCGACATATGAGATATTGGATAATGTAGTTTTATTTTTTTGAATTTATTTTAATTACCGTTAAAAACGGTTATACCATACAAGTTTATGCACAAAATTTAACTGAAAGTTCATAAAAAAACTCTGCCTGTTAAATTTTTATTTTATTTATTTATTTTCGTGTCTTTCATTTTGAGCACTATTTTACATTCAGAAATATTATAACAAAACCCTTACTCGGATTGGTTTTTAGAAAAAAGTGCTTACATAATAATGTTAATTAAATTTCAAAGACTAATGTCTGTTTTAGTTATACAACTATTCTTTAATGTAATTACAATTACTTTTCTAATTAGGTTACACACGAAAAAGGAAGCAAAAAATTTTAGAATTGTGATTCATAAAAATTATTAACTCTATTGATTACTACAGTTTTAAGAATAAAAGATACCATAATTTGTATTTTTAATTAACAACTTGCTTTCATCTGGAAGATTTTTAATTTTAATTTAATTTTTTGTAGTTTTGATCAGATGGCCGAATATGACTTACCAGCCATGATAGATTATGTCCTGAATAAAACAGAAGAGAAGCAGCTAATCTATGTCGGACATTCTCAGGGTACGACAGTCGCTTTCGCTCTACTGTCACAGAATCCACTTTACAACGAAAAGGTAAATCAAAATTATTTTAACAGGTTATGAGAGAGAGGGAGATGAAACAGACCTTAAAAGTAACAAAACACATTCTGCAGAATAAATATTTTTTTAACAATATGACTAATTTTTTGCTTATTTAGACTCAAGGACTTCTAGATATGAATAACTTTTTTATGATTTATATTAAATTGTATGAACGAAATAGTTTTAAATGGTTCTAATAGATTAACTGCATTGAATTATGGCTAAAAAAGGATTTGTAATGAAGAAATGGATTAGGTGTAAAATTGAGTACCACGTGGTTTGGCGATACATTTTGGCAATAAACTTTAATTTCTGGTAATCTTGTACCTTCATATAGCTTTTGTGCCGAGACCATCTTGTTGATCACAACTTGGCGTCGAAAAATCGCTAGAAAATTAAGATGTATCCGATTATAAACTTTTATTAATTATTATATATTATTTAAATAAATAATTATAAAACATTATTTAATTTATTAATATTTGCTGCACAAATTTTTAATACATTTGTAAGAAGGTTGCAAAACATATCTAGAATTAAAGAAATTTCATACTTTTAAATAATTTAATGACTATTTTCTACGTAAACAAATTAGCAACTACAGTAAATATTAACATGTATAAAAGCATTGAAAATCACGTATCAAGTATTTCTTTTACCACACACACTATTTTTATTAACTCGGATTTCCTAGACACTGCAAAATTCCTTTAACATTTCTAGATATGTGTGTTGTGATCTTCAATTTTCATTTATAATTTGACTGATAATGGAATTTTATATAGCTAATGGAATTTTATACAAGAGAAAATATTATCTTCGAAGTTTTTTTTCCGAATTATATATTTGAAAATGTTTTGAAAATCTACTTTGATTTTGAGTACGATAGATGAAAGTGTTGTCTGTAAAATTCCTATTACGTAAAAAAAAAAATATGAAAATTATTTTCCTAAAATTCAATACGTAAAAAATGCTTGGAGCAAACTTTGATTTAATGATATTCATATGAGTTTAATTTTACTTGTCTAAGAATTTGCATCGATATTTCAAATTAAATATACACAGAAAATTAGTATGGGAATGAATTAGGACGCAAAAGTTACCCGTGCAAATCTTGCCATTTAAATTAAGCGTTTAAAATAAATTTTAAAATATTTCTATTGCTTAAAATGTTGCATGATAATTTTTTTACGATTGTATTTATTTAATATCTTATGAATTGTAGTTGCCTCTGAATTTTGTAAATATTTACTTTTTCTTTTGTGATTGTAAAACTAAGTTTAAAAACATAGATGTACTTTCTCACGAGGCCAGGGTTTGCTACGTATAAATTCAAATTGGCTCGTGTATTTTTTTGCGCTATCAACCGAATATTTTAGAAATTAAAAAGTATGAGGAAATGTCTTACTATTTTTGAAACAAGAGTTTAGCATAATTTAATAGGTAGGATTTATGCCTTTAAAGTGAGAATGGCCGGATAAGATTCATAACTAAACTATTTTATAAGAATTGTTAAACAATAGGATTTTGTGTGGATGTTTGCGTTTACGTTGTTGCCATCATTATGTTTCCTTGTCCTGGTACGTACTTGACATGTTTTCTGGATACTTATTCCTTGTGGCAGGTGAATATTGTTCTAGAAAATATATGTAAAATCTTCTAAAGGTGTATTTGCACTAAATATTTAAAGGAAGCGCATACCTAAATTGATCATCTCTTAATTTTGTATGCTTCATACAAACATAATTTAAGATTATGTTTGTATAAAGCGTTAACTCTTAATTTTAAAGCTAGTATGAATATAAAATTTTGTGAATTGTCAAAACTTTCTGAAGTCTAATTCGGTCTTTCATGCAAGATTTATTGTTGAATTCTGAACTAGACTATAAAAATGTATAGCATTAATATAATACCGAGCTTCTGGGTTCGTGTCGATTGAGAGTTGAATAAAGCAACCACTCGATGAACACAAGACTTTTATTCGTAAAAATTCTACTAGATATAAGAAATCCCAGCTTTAACAATCACAATTATACAGCTACAATTCGTCAGATACGATAAGTAACAGCTTCCAATCACAGGTCTCAAATACCTCAGGCAGAGAACAGCTTCTCTAAACTAGCAGTCACGACTAATCGTCTTCACTCAGTGTCTTTGCAAAACTGCCTTGTTTTCTATGTTGGGCTGCGGTATTTATACCTGACTTGGTGGAGAAATCTACCAGTTTCGCCAACGTTCTGGAAGCTTCTCTAAGCTATCTCGCTAAATATTGGTCCTAGAGCTTAGGTGATGGATGTTTCCAGAAATATCCATTCCTCGCCAAGTCGCCAACAATGTCGCCAACTCCCCAAGTTTTATCGCCAAAACATCGCCAAGTCACCAAATTGTTAGAAAACCCGCTTTTAACGTATGACACGTCCAAATACCGCAATGTTTGCCCAAAATGTGACTATTTCCGATCTGTCTGAGATATTTTAAGATAAATACATTATATTTTTAAATTTGTAACAATATTTTGCGTACATTTTTTATATCATAATATAAAAAATCTATACAGTACTTCTCTAATTCAACTTATGTCATCATTATTAAAAAAAACCAAAACTTTTAACACGCCTCTTTACTTCATACTCTTAAAAATGCTTCATAATTTTGATTTAATTTTCAATAACATTAACAGCAATTTTTGTAAGACACACATATGGCATCTTCATTATTTTTCATAAGTCTAAAGGAATAGACCAAATATTTGGAATTTTAATATCAGATGAATGATACAAAAATTTCCTAAAGGTAAATCATGCTTTAATATTTATACTTCGACTTTCTCATTTCAGATAAAACTTTTTGTTGCCCTTGCTCCAGTGACTACAGTTGGATACATGACTACTTTTGTCAAATATATCGCTCCATTTGCCTATGATATAGAGGTAAATCAATCATTTCTCTGTGATTACAATTTCTAAGTGTTATAGAAGATAACTGCAGTGATTTTCATGCTTTCGTTCTCGTTGCAGTTCCTCCTGGAGATATTGGGTATTTACGATTTCCTACCTAGTAATGCATTCATGAAATTCATCAGCGAGAAGGTGTGTGATTCAAATGAAAAGTTCATATGTGAAGATATTATGTTTTTAATATTCGGATGGGATAAGAAACAACTAAATGAGGTGGGTGACTATATCATTTTGATCATTTAAACTCAAAAATTGATCAGGATTAATTGCTCACATCAGAATGAAAATGAATGATTGGGGACAACATAGGGAATTATTACCATAATTTTTTTTAATTGTTTTAAGAGTTATTTCGAGACTGATGCTTTAGAAAATTACTTAATTTTCTTATTTTGACTGATCTAAATACATTAATATCGCTTTACAAGTTGAAATTATTAGTAGGAATGCGGATAAAGAAGCTCAATGTTACAAATGACAAGCATATATGGTATTGTGATAAAGCCCTCATATAAACTCAAAATTTAAATAAATAATTCGAACTTAAAATATACAAAATATCTATAAATAGAATTACACATTGTAAATTAACAATAATTGTATTAAGATAAGAAAAATGATGTTGTTGCTTATGACACTTGGATAAGCCAAGCTCGCTATGCCGTTGGCTATGCGAATTTAAGTCAGTAGGGAACGTCTTTCGTTTTAATCAAAGCACCACGAAGTGAAAGTACGTCTTTGCTCTTTTTTAAATCCTCCGATAGATGAAAACACCAGAGTTTCCACTCCCGCAATTTTGGCATTGATCTGAAGAGGGAGGAAATTTTCTCCACATCATTTCACCCATTGGTAACAAACAGATCAATGACTGACCACAGGACTTTCGTTTCCACGGATTTAATGAGCACGTATATCGCATATATTCGGTGGGTCTTTAGCGGCATTGGGAATCGAAGACCGCCCTTTCGGATGGAAGGCCGATGCCCTAACAACTAAGTTATCATGGCCAGAAAAATGTTAATATCATACGTCATGTAGAACGTCTTAAAGATTTGCGATTAATATATTTATTATAACTACATTGCATATATTTATAAGTCTCATTAATGTGACCACCACATACTTTCGACGTCGAAGTTGAATAACAAATCACAGAAGGTAGTACAATGCAATGGATCGTATATAAAGGGTGTTTGAGGACTTCGAAAAACATTGCATTAGCTGGCATAATGCAAAAAGGGAGCGATTTGTCGGACGTCCAAAATGGAATGATTGTTGACTTTTGGGACAATGGTGGAAGCATTTCAGAAGCTACTAAGTAGGTGACAGTTTGTGTGTCAGCTTGGTAAAAATATACCGTACATGGCAAAATAGGACTGTCCCAAATAGCTTTATGACAAATATGATGCAGAACGGGTTATGGATGATAGAGGTGAACAACGGCTGCAGAGATGCGTTCGTTCGAATAGAGATGCTATTTTTGAATAACTGACCACCCAGATGAACCAAGAATCCATCAACAGTGTCTTCCAAACTACTGTTCAGTGAAAGTTGTTCAATCTAAGTCTCCGAAACAGACGCCTGATTCATGCACATATGGTGACTGCTATTCATCAGTAATGAAGGCAGGAATTGCGTGGCAACAGGTAGCATTTTTCGATGAATCAGGTTCTATGCTCTATAGGACAGATGAATGTTGGCATATAAGACGTGAAACCTTTAAAAGCAAACATCCTGCATTCATTGCTGGAAAGGTTAAAGCTCAATGTGAGAGCATTACGGTCTAGAGAATGCTTTCCTGGCATTATCTAGATTTACTCATCATTGTGGCTGGCAAAGTGGATCAATACAATGCGCATCTGTCCTTGTGGATAATGTCCATCCCTAGATGTGCCTTATTTTCTCTCAGGATGATGATATCTACCAGCAGGGCAATGTGAGGCATCATACAAATGATAGTGCACGTGCGGGGTTGGAATAGCACCATGATGAGTTTACCGTCCTCCATAACCACCTGCAAGCAAACTCACCTGATTTAAACCTAATCCAGAATATGTGTTAAGCTATCGATTGGTTTGTTCATGGCATGGTTCCTCACCCGTGTAATCAAGCGCTGTTAGCTACGGTACCGGAATCTGTATGACTCAAAACCTCAGTGAACATTATCAGGTACTTAATATATTCTCTTTTTGTGCGTCTCGCAGCATTCCGCTCTGTGAAAGTTGGTTATTCTGACTTTTGACAGGTGGTCTTATTAACATGACTGTGTGGTTTCATATATTTATAATTTTAATACCCTCTTATGCTGTTGTCTTGTGCCAGCTAAGCTGGCATTATTATGGGGTGCGCTGCTCCTTTTTTCCAACTGAACCATATTTTTGGTCTGGAGTCCGACTTACACACATGCCATAGGAACCCGTTTATAGGGTAGGCAACCATTCATATCTCATTCATACAAGAAAAGGACAAAGACAGGGTAAATAGAGAGAGAAAGTAAATTCATGCCCGAACCGGAATTCGAACCCAGGACCTGACTGCAGATAAGGATATCTGCAGTCAGGCACGCTGGCCAGTAAACAAGTTGAGCGGAAACGTTCCCTTATGTATAAATGCATTTTAAAGTAAAAATTCGTTAACATTATGCCTTAAGAAAATTTTTGTTTATTATTATGATTTTAATAGACGTGTTATATTTTTTTCGTACATACACAACTTTTTAGCAAAATTACTCATTTTTTTATAAATCAAAACGCCAATTTAAAGCTTTTTTTTTAATATGTAAGATGGAAGTACAGTATGGTGGATGAAGAAGCAAATGATCTAAGATTTACGGAATAATAATAATAATAAATAATGATAAAATAAAGTTTTATTGATGCAATAAAGGAATTTTAGTTTCCATATTTTTCGTTAAAGAAACGTATGTATGAAACAATCCGATCAATACAATTCAAAATGTGTTTATTTCTTATATATACACATAGCAACAGTTTTTAATATGAATCTAATTTAAATATAAAAAACTATCTCTAGCTTTTCTATATATGTATGTATATTATTTTTGATTGAAGTAAAAATTCAGTATTAATTATATTAATTAATTAATTATTAATGGAAGTTCGTTTTGAATTTTTATGAATTATGAGTTAAAATAAGAGACTACCAAAAATACTCAAAGAAGAAAATATTTTTTAGAAATTAGTTTTGAATAAGAATGAGAAGGATCATTTTGAAAATAATTATAGAAGTAAAATTGGAACTAGTAAAAACAAAAATTAAAGACAAGAAATTTGTGAGGAAAAAATAAAAATAAGAATATTGAGTACAAGATTGAAATGAAAACTTGCCCCTTATCTTGAAGTGGATGGGATGGGGACAATGGGAGATGTTCTGAATTTTAGGCGAAGTTAGTAAATAATAAATAAAACGTAAAAGAACAATTCTCGGTCTTTCAGATAAAAGGAAAATAAACTATAAAGTTGAAAATGTAATCAGTCATTGCCTTATTGTTCACATTTTTAACATATCAAAATATCCGATTAAGCAAGATAATTACCAAATATAAAATCTAAGATTGATTTTTCATAAAATAATGAATATGATTCTGAATTTTAGGCGAATTAAATAGGTTTATATTAAATTATTTTACTAAAATATGTTTGGATCTTGTCTTTAAACAAGGAGGATGAAACTTGTGAATACGATTTTAAATTTTGATGGATATTATTTACTAAAGGTATACATTTATACTGCATTGAACAAACATTTCATATATTAAAATATAAAGCTATATTTTCTGTTTGATATTTTTGAAAGCAGTCTGACTATAGTTTGGAGTAAACATTTAGTCATATTTGAACGGAAGTCTAATGTTTCAATTTTTGGTGCTATATAATTTTATTTAAATAAATAAGAATCTTATTCTAAGATTCTATTGCTAAGATGAAGTTTCAAATCTAACAATTGTGGAAAAGATAAAAGACAATAAAGAAAAAAAAATACTTGATACGTATTTTGAACAAACTTATAGAGATGAAACATTGTAAACAGAGAAATAAATGTTGTTGTTCTCGTGTGCCAGCTAGGCTGGCAAATTGGGGTGCGCTGCTCCACTTTTCCATCTGAACCGTATTTGGTGTGGAGTCCGACTTCTTCAGTAGACACACACATGCCATAGGGACCCGTTTATTGGGTAAGCAACCATTCACACACAAGGAAAGGACAGGACAGAGAGAGATTGAAAGTACATCCATGCGTGAACCGGGATTCGAATCCAGGTCCTCCCTAAACGTAGTCAGGCATGATGACCACTAGACAAGTTGGCAGGCAGAGAAATAAATAAAAAGATGATTGTTCAAAACTACATATATTCATACGTACATACGCACAGAGACGTTATCAAAATGGCAATTTTTTTTAGTTATTTCATTGATGCATAAGTATTAAACTATTTTTTTTATTTTAGTAATAAATTTTAGTTCCTTTAAATATCTAGCAAAAACAGTGTCCCGTTATTAAAAATTAAAAATTTCAAAAAGAATTGTACATTTTATTTTATATACGAGTTCCCTATTTCTTTTCCAAAATAGCTTACATTAAATACAGTTTCACATGATCTCATTTAAAAAGTAATCTTTAGATTTTGCGATATCGAATGTGAAAAACAAGGTTATTTTAGTAACTATGAAAGTTGCACAATCGTGCAATTACATTAAATTGTTACGATCAAACTCATGTTCTTTTGGATATTTAAATTTACGTCATACTGGGATTGCACAGTAGGCTAAAGGGGCAATTAGTATGGGGACAACTCATCCAGAAATTGCCAGATTTGGGATAATTTTTTCTTCGGATACTTATAATCATGAATTCATAAACTATGCGAAAGATTTTTATTTGGTTCCTAGTAATAAAATGTTTCTCCTAATTAAAAAAAAATGTTAATTAAATTAGCTTTCAATGTTGAAATGAAAAAATCCAAAATATTAAATATTTGCATAGTTTTTCATACAACAACCGTGGAAGGTGGGCAAAAATGTAATAAATAAAAAAATTTTTTTTTTTTTTTTTTTTTTTTTTTTTTGTATCAAACGCTATTTTTAAGTGATGGAATGCATAAAATAAATTTGCATTAGTTAATTTTCTATATTCAGTTTCGTTATCCGAAGCATTCACTAATAGTTTTTATTTTAATTTTGTGTGTAAATTTTATTTTCAGACAAGGCTTGCTGTTTATACCGCTCATACGCCTGCTGGAACTTCATGTAAAAGTTTAGTTCATTTTGCTCAGGTATTGCTCTATTCAGGATTTTAGTAAAGTGTTTGGTTTTAAATTTTATCTCTTTTTAATTATTTTATTTTTTTCAATTGCTTAATGAGTTATTTATGATGTTTTATAACAGCTCGTGAACTCGAAGATATTCCGCAAGTATGATTATGGTAAAAATAATATGCAACATTACAATCAGGTGCGTACATTTTCTATTCCTCGGGAATTGTTTTTATGCCTTGTTTTATGTGCTTTTTATGTGCTAAAAAATCTATTAAATTTGCTATTTATTTTATTTATATATTAAGAGAATATGTAAATGCATTCACAAATTTAACGTCAGATGTAAATAAAATAGATGAAGATGATAATTGAAAATAGATGATTCTTGAATTCCAAAATCATTGATTTTTTATAATATTAATGGCCTTTTTCCTCAATTCTATTTTTTCAAATATTTAAAAATTATTGAATATTTCTAAACATAAACACAAAATAATAACAATAATAGATTTACACTTCCCCAGTAACGTTATTAGTTAAAGAATTATTTTAATTAAAATATGTTTTCCATTTTGGGCATATATTTAAAATATTCCATTTTTGTGCGATAACGAAAAACTAATATATCAACTTAATATAGTTTAGTGCATCCTGTTTTTCACCGAAACTTTTGTATTAGAAGGTTTAATGATAAATCGATTTTCTGAACAATAATTTGAAGTACTCTCGATTTTCTTGTATTCTTGAAAAAATAATATAAATGATTATTCATAATTAAACTATGATATATTTGAAATCAATATTTATAGCACTCATTTTGTATTGTATCTGAATATCGCAACAACAATGTGTTAAATTGAATAAAAAGTTTTTTTTTTGCGTTTACTAACAAAAATAGATATATCACAAACTTCACTATATAAGTACCTTTAAAATTCTATTCTTCATTATCCGAATTAAGAAAGATTTAGCAAGTGTCTAAATTAAAATCCACAGTAACAGTCCGAGTTTGTTAGGTAATCATATGTATTTTTTGCTGTAGTCTGTTTACTGAGTTTAGGATTATAATGATTAAATAATTAATAATCCTAATATTGTTAAGAATATTTTTCTTAATTCTCCCTAATTTCTACAAACCACAATAAAATTTTACTATTTTATGCGCGTAAAATCCGTTTGGTTGAAATGATTTACAAAAACTTTCACTTTTAAACACGTAAATGTTGTGGTCTTTCTACTGGAAATTATGGTAAATAAAAATGCCGAAGAAAACTATAAAATTCAATATTATACTTCTAAAAGTTTACTAATCAAAATATTTTAATCGTTATAATTCAGAATTGATATTAAAAAATACTTATTCTTTTTATTGAATTGCATCAGCAAATATAATATCTACTGTACAATCTAGTTATTCAATGTGAGCTGTCACAGCTTATCACTTATCATAATTTAACTTGTAGAAAAAATAATTTATGATGTACTCCGTAAGAAATTTTGTCGCATTTTTCATTCTTGTTTGCGTTTTCTATGAATAAAAGCATTATTCAAACCTTGTATTTGTAAGTCACTACTGAAATATACGTTATAAATTTCACATTTGCTTCGTATCAAAAAATATAAAATACATTTTTTTTTTCCTCTTTTCTATCAGACCACGCCTCCTGAGTATGACGTCTCTAAAATAACCACTCCTACCGCTCTTTTCTGGTCAAAAAATGATGATATAGCAGATACAACGGACGTTAGCCTTCTACATAAGAAGCTTACGTCTCTGGTCGAAAGCTATTGTGTGCAAGATCCTGCCTTCAATCATGTTGATTTTGTTTGGGCTATGGATGCCAAGAAACTCCTCTATGATGAAGTGCTCTCTCTACTGCGCAAATACAGTTAAAGAATCCTAAAAACGAAGAAAGAATTGAAGTGCATGCACACGAATACGAACTATTTTCATTAATCAACTTAAAAGATGTCATTGTAAATATCATTACTTAGCAATAAATATTTATTATCAATGTAGATTGTTCTATCGTTTTTCCGAATAAATGAAAATTGAAAAGCAATAATTTAAAGATATCAACTTGTTTCAAAATGAATAAATAAAATATGATGTTTTCTGTAAAAGGGGGAAAATATCTCGAAAAAAATGTTTTATATATGAGAATCGAGTCAAATATATTGAATAAATTTTATAATATATCTTTAATATAATGCTATGGTTTCACAATGGATAATCATTTTTCCACATTATTTTTCATTTAATAAAAAGAAGAATGATTATTTACTCATCACAAAGAAATGATGACCAATTTCTCATAAAACTACTATGTGTTACATTTTGCATGCCTAATAAACTCGTATTCATTAATTTTTATTTTTTACGTGAATGTGCACTTCCTCTAAATTAAAAAAAAATATGGCCATGCTTGTTATCGAATAGTTCTCATTATCAGAGGGAAGTGAGTTCTAATCCCGGCTTAAATAAAGATCCGTCGTGTTCGTTAATGGCAGCTGGGGCTGGGTTCGGTCGCAATGTCTTCAAGGTGAAATGTTACCTCTTGGAATTTCAGGTCTAGTATTTAAAGTCTTCATCTTGGTCTTTGTTTCAAAATCACGAAGACCCATCTTGCTGCCTCTAACTAGTGAAGCCTAACTCGAGTAAGGGATAGGTACAGGGAATAATACTGGTGAAACAATAACTTCCTTTGCGTTGAGATGATGGTATTCGATGATTTTTCTATTTTCGACGCCATATGACTAATGGACATTTGCCATCCGTTTATTATTCTTCTTTGGAGTCAACTTCTAATGAAACGGCAGAGATTTTATCCACGAAATAGGTATGAAAGAATTGGGATCAAATTTGTATGGGTTTCAACTGCAATGTAACAATTGCAACTATAAAATAAGTGCGGATAGTAAATAATAGTTTAGGATTAATATTGGAAGAGCTATAACAGAATAATTTTTTTTTTCAAATGCTTTTGAAAAAAATTTATTTTTGCTTTCCTCTCAGCAGCTGACTCGTTCTCAGTTAGGTTATCTGAAAACAAACTAACTTTATGATACCCAAATAACATTTGTATGATTTACATATAATATAACATATGATTTTTTTATGTATAACACATTTGCTGAAAAAGAAGCTTTGTTTTTTAATCTTGAAACCATAATCTCTTGGAATGTAAATACATGTGTTATAATTATTTCTCTGGTCATTTTTAAAATTCAAAAAAATGCATTTTCTGCATTATACTGGATATTTGTATTAATCCGAAAATGAGAACAATATGTGAAAATAAAATAAAATTGATTAGAAGATAGCGTACGTTCTTTAAATTTATATGTAAGACGAAGAATTATAAAAGAACGACAGTAATATAAAATAAATTATTTGAAGTATATGTTTAACATTTATTAGCTAATCTAAATTTTTTTAAATGTGTTTTACAAAGAGTTAAGATGGGGCTAAAAATTTATTGAATACTTTAATACAAAATTTACTCAAAATAAGATTTCCAATCTTTATACGTAAAACATTCTACAGAAATAACTGAAAACTATTTATGTACTCAGTGGTGATAATTAAAGTAATATTATAATCATTCATTTCTCTGAATCTTATAGATTGATATACATTCAGTAAACGTAAAAGTGCTAGATATAAACCAAAATAGATGAGGCGAATCAATTTCGCTGTAGCATTCTATACCAAAATGAAATTTTTCAATTTCGTGTTATCGACAAAATTTTTTTTAAAGATTTCGAAAATAACAAAAATATTCAAAATTATTTTGTATATTTTTAAATTTATTTTCAATTAAATTATTTATTGAACTAAAAATAAATTAAAAATATACTGAATACTTCAATTGAATTATTTAATTATTTTCTGCATTTATATTACACTTTAATTTTTATATGAATTCTACGAAGATTATTTCTCAAAATTATATAAAAATACAGGGTTTTTTTTAAATTTTTTAACATTAAATTTGTTGTAACATAACTTTTACACGTTATGATACTTATAAATATATACCGCTATGATTTTTATTTATAAAAGGACTTTATAGAAAAATGAAGAGAAAAGAATTTAGTACTAAGGATTTGATGCAGCATTTAAATATTTTCGTTCCTTAAAAGGAGAGGATTTCATATATTTTCAGAAATATTAAAATATTTTTCAAAATAAACTATCGTATTTATATTACAGAACGAGAATACAAAAATTATAAATTTCAAATAAAGAAAAATATAACCGAGTGTTTAAGAAGTTGGAAAAAATATTTGTATGCTCAAGGTTTACGTTTCAGTAGTAATTAAAATTTAGTAAAAAAAAAAAAAAAAAAAAAAAAAAAAAAAAAACTTGTTTTTTATTAGATTATTCAATGAAAATATGATTGTTTAATTGTTATAACTAATTATAACAATTAAACAATCATATATTTTCATTTAAGAGACACTTTTACAAACAGCTGAAAGTTGATTTAAATTTATACAGAGAAATTCAAATATAGAAGAAAAAATTCTGAAGTGAAATAACTTAAAAAAAAGAGTTAAAATAAAAAAAAAATGCAGAGTGTATACCGTGCTTATAGAAAAGGCAGATTTTGTGGGGCGAAAAAACTAAAAAGAAACTCAAACAGTTTGATTAGAGACCATGTTCGACGACCGATTATATGTTACGAATTTTCACGCAAAAAAATCATTCTGAAAAGATTTTGTAATCGAATTATATATAACAGTATATAAATAGTAAAAAAATTTAAACACAGGATTCATGTAGAAATTGGACTCCTTTAAATACGGCTATTAGAGGAGATTGTCCTTTTACTTAAACTTTTTTTTGCAAGAATGGGAAAAGCTGAACAATAGAATTTGTGAGTCCACTGTCGTATTCATAAGATCAGCGTGTTCTGAATTATTAACGAAAATTATATAAAAATAGGAAGCTAAACATTAGTGCCATGTCCAGTAGATGAACTCTCTAAAGAAACAGTTAGTATTGGCCAAACAATTAATCTGACAACCTATGTGGATGGTTATTGCATATAAAAAACTCAGTGCACTCTTTAGATACTTCAGTATGGTATTCAAATTCCTTTCTATGATCTGAAGACCATTAAGAATATTCCTGAATGGAATTTGGCGAATTCTTCACTATGATTCTCCAAATACGATGTTTTGTGTAATTAGAACAGAGAAACCGACTTTTTACTGTTTTTTTAAGCGAGATGAAGCTTATTTTAGTTGGCTGGAAAACAACATAGAA
Source organism: Latrodectus elegans (assembly GCA_030067965.1). NCBI lineage: Eukaryota > Metazoa > Arthropoda > Arachnida > Araneae > Theridiidae > Latrodectus > Latrodectus elegans. The sequence goes on from CM057821.1 coordinate 27,192,075, forward strand.
ATGTTATGTTAAAGAACAGAGAATCATTGAGTACTTTATCAGTTTAAGTTCAGAATCTGATTTAGCTCCATCACTAAAATTTTAATTACAATTTTCTTTTTCATTTTTAGAAATATTATCCATAGCCAGGAAAATACATTACAAAATAACTTCTATAATTGGAGGAAAAGTTTTGGAATGTTCTACAGGGAGCGATGGATATTGAGGACGTTTTTGCTTTTTATCAACATATTTATATGAATTAGTGCTTGAGATTTTTTCGTTTGTCTTCCTTTGAGAACTATACAATTATTTTTTGCTGTTAAGCTATCTATTACTTATCAAAGCAACCAAGCTTTAAAATCATTTAGTAAATCCTTTTAGATATCAAGAATGAAATTTTTTGATTAATAGAACAACAAACATATTGTAGCTATACTGTGTAAATATCGGCAACTGAAAGACATACATGTATCTAATAAGAACATAAAAATATAAATTCAGAATTTGATATGATCGCGAGAATTGTGCATGCTCATTAAAATACAACGGCAATAAAATTTAAATGAAGGAGAGAAATAAGTCACTGGTGGTAAATACTTCGCTTTGGTTTACGAAAGAGAATCTTGTACAAATATAAAACCCTCCTATAGAGCTAATGCTCTTATAAACATTATATAGATTCACTTCTTTGTCTATGATACGAAAATTCTGTGATCTTTTTTATTATTAAACCATACGGTTTATGTCCCATTTTTTTTTTTTCCATCTAGAAAAGTTGCCACAACCTGAGAATATTTCAGGTCCATATAGAACACAATTTTTCCCGTACGAACCAGTAGTTAATCAAAATAAATCAAATAGTATACTCTAATCCTGGTGTGGTACATAAGCATCTTCTTCATTCTGATTTCACAGTTGAAATTGTATTGAAAAGATAGATGATTGGAATAATAAACTGAAAGAGGAATCATGATTATGGGTGAGATGAAAGGAAGAGGATGATATGAAATCCACTTCATTTTGATTTCGCTATTGAAATTAGAATGAAGAGGAGGATTTCATCGTTGATTTTCTTCTTTGATTCTTTCCTGCTGGGAAAGACTTTTCAAGGATCAAAAGGCGCCACATTAAAGGTATCCATTTCTTCAAACGTCTTGGGTGTACATAAACCAAATGTTAAGGTATTGTAGTAATTCAGGATAAATGCCAAATAAGTAACGGAACTGTTTCCTATCCTCTTTCGACATGATGCGAGTATTGTTACATTTTCCAGTTACGAAAAATCTTTGTTTATACTGTAAATGACTTCAGGACAATTTACTTTATGTTAAATTTCACAATGTTGAAAAGAAATTCTCTGCCGCCTCCTATGCTGCTTCATCGTATTTGATTTCATTTTCAGAAATATTAATCTATATAAGTTATACTATATGATATATTATAAAATATATGATGAAAACAATTTTATAAATGCATAATGATATCTTAAAAGACAGTTTTATCAAGACTCATAAGTGGACACTTGATGTGTCCACTTATGAGTCTTGATAAAACTTTTTTTCGAAAAAGATTTGACCAAGGAAACAAGATCTTCTAAATATGCAGGAAATGCAATAACAAGCATTTTACTCCTGATCATCTGCTTTCCTGCTGAGATTTTGAAAAAAAGACCTTGTTTCGAAATACTTTTTTTTGTTTTCTCTATAGATAAATTTGTCTATAATAATTGTATCTCCTTATCTGTAGATAAATTTGTATTCAATTAGCATTACAATAGGAAAGTGAAGGAAAAAAATATTCAAAATATGTGACTGCAAACAAATTAGCAATTTCAAGATATGAAACCACCATATTTGTATCAGCTCTCAGCAGACAGTTTTGTTTACAAAGATAAATGCAATCAGAAAAAAAGGACTTGCCCAAAACACAACAACGGAAACAATGTTATCAAATATTTGAGACAAACAGTAGTTTCTGATATATTATTATAATTTTTTTTCAGAAGTTTTCTTTTTGAACTAGGAAAAAAAATGCATTTAAAATGAGATAATTTTAAAAATATATTGTAGATATAAAATATATATGTGGTTGAGGTTGGGTTGATTGGCCAGAAATTCAAATGTCATTAAATCCATTTGAATTCTTTTGAATCTCTTCGTACACATAAATATGAAATAACAGGCAGGCAACCGGGTTCGGGCATGAATGTTACTTTCTTTTTCTGTTTTCTCTATGTTTCTACGTCTTTTCTACTGTGATGATGTATGAATGTGGCCCACCCTGTAAACGGGTTTGTGGTGGTATGGCGCGAGTAACGCTACTCCCTTCCGTGACTTGGTTGACAGGTGACCGCTGGGTAATGACAAATGAGTAGCAGTTGCTGGCCTTGTTGTGGCATAGGTTTCGTCAACCAAGTGTCCACCCTTGAAAAAAAATGATATGATATGACTTATTGAGATGTATATTGTATCATTTCTGAGCAGAATAAAATTGTTTTATAGTTTGCTGGTTCTAAGTAATTGAAACATTGATGACTGACTGAATAAACTTGACAGAAAAATTGTAACTTAAGTTTATGTAGCATAAATAACAACAAATGTAATTAAGACATATGCCCTAAACAATGAGAACAAATATAAGCAACAACGATTCTGCAGGAAAGAATTAAAATTGGAAAAAGTATTTATTTTTTTTTGTTCCAAAGTTCTTTACTTTCGCTAAGCTACAGTCGGGAACACGGGAATGTTCGGCTCAGAGATCAAAGGGGACATTATAACTTTTCTAAGTTAAGGTATGATTCATCATGGTAATTTCACAATTCAAATAGAAAATCTGCTAAGCATGAAAATAGTAAATTACAAAAATTGCGGTTTTCAATATCAAAATTGCAACTGTAAAACAAAAGGAAGTTATTATGTTTCAAAATATATTAAAAGCATTTCTATAATGCTAACTAATTTTAGTGCAAATTTATTTCACATCTGTTTTTGCGACATCTCTGAACATTCAAATTGCTGTGCTTTCTTTTAGGGCATATCTTTTCCTTACTTCCAATCTACATTTAGGCTGCTTTTTGAAGCACTATTCGAAGTTAAGTGCGTCAAAACTTGACTTTTTACGCGGACGTAAATGATCTCTGCTATTAACTTTGAATCATATAAATAGAATTACATATGGGCCATGGTAGCCTAGGGGTTAGGGCATCGGCATTCCATCCGGAAGGGCGGGCTTTGATTCCGAATGCTGCCAAAGACCCACCGAGTACACACGATATACATGCTCGTTAAATCTGTGAAATCGAAAGACCTGTGGTCTGTCACTAAGCAGTTACCATGTGTAGTATGGTGTGGCGAAAATTTCCTTCCCCTTCAGATCAATGTCAAAATTGAGGGAGTTGATAATCTGTTGGTGCCATCTATCGGAGGATTTAAAGAGCAAAGACGTACTTTCACCTTCGTGGTGCTCTGATAAAAACGAGAGACGCTCCTTATTGACTTAAATTCGCATAGCCAAGGCATAGCGATCTTGGCTTATCCAAGTGTCATAAGTAACAACAACAGTAACAGAATTACACATTAAATTGTAAATCAAATTATGATGAATTTCCTAAAGAGTTCTAAAATCGAAAACTCTATGTCCCAAGCTTAAACTTGCATTTCGAGTTCAAAGTACCTTAATTTTCATTGAGTGGTTATAATCGTTAGAAATTCTTTTATCCATTATTTGAATGCAACTTTGACAGTATACTGAACATTTATAGTTTTCTTATTTATATCTGTGTGAATATCAATACATCATTTTCTCATGACATTTCGTTTTTCAGCGAACTATTTAATGTCACTTATTTATGATTCATAAACAAAATTTCCTTGGCATGTATCTTTAATATAAAAATACAGAATATATTAACACATTTTTAGAACGATTTCACGGCCGTTTAATTAATGTTTAAAATGTAAGGATTATTTTTTTAAATGTTCGATCTTATAGCCTTTTTTTTTGGACTATAGGTCTGCATCGTGATTTCCATGATAGAAGAACTTTTCGCAATATTTTCAGGGATATTGCTTTCAATTCCTTTTCCACTACTTTCCACAGTCCATCTATCGCGGTGGGTTTGCGTTTATAAAGAGCCTTTTTTAATAGACCAAATGCATAATAGTCCATAGGTGTAATGTCATGGTACTTCGCAGGAATATGTCGAAAAGGTATATATGCCATAACTGTATTAGTCTTTATTTTTTCAAGGAATGCAGTGGTAGTTTTCGAAGTATGACTTATAGCTTTGTCTTGATGAAGTTTCTCTCTTTGAGAGTCATTGGGACAAAAAAGTGGAATTTCTTTTGTAAGTAAAACCTTCTCCTGATTGTACGATGAGTTGATTTTAACATTTCTTTCCACTCTTCTTATTTTTAATTTCCCATTGTAAGATAAACCAGCGACAATCATAAACCCCTTACTGAAACTTTCTTTACATTGATGGAAACGGGTTTGTACATTTTTTCCTCCTCATTTTCTATAGTAAAAAGACCTTTTTTGTTACAGTCATTTAGGTAAACCCATGCTTCATCAAGGGTCACAATGTTTTTCGATTTATCTTCTGCTAAGTGGTTTTCATACAGGATTCTACAAAATGTTTTGCGTTGATCCACATGTCTCGGCAAAAGCAGGTGAACATTATGTTTTTTAGCATTTTTAAGTTGTAAATACTGGTTTATTATTTTATTTATTGTTGCTACAGATGTATCTAAAGACTTTGCAGTTGATTTCTGTGTAGGCGGATTTTCTCTTATTACCAGCGATTTCACTGTAGAAACATATGAAACAATACGTACCTTTTACGGATATTCGTTTGGAGTCTTCTTTCTATGTAGAAATAATGATTGACTGTTTTTACCTGTCCAATTAATAATATTGCTTATTTTGCACTTAGAAATTTTAATACCATGCATTTGACAACGTCTTTGAATTCTGGAATAAGAACTTTTATCTTCGGAAAGCACAAAAACATATCCTTCAGTTCACAGCATGATTATATGCGACATTTTCAAAGAAGAATAAATTTAAAAGTAGCAGACGATATTTCTCATTTCAAATAATAAGCAGTTGCCAAAAATTTTTATTCTAAAACATTTACTTTTTTTTAAAATTCGTTATCGAAATCGTTCTAAAAATGTGTCAATACCCTCTCTATGAAAATAAATATTCACTCATGTAATTAATCCCCTTTCAAAAGAAATAATTACTGATTTTGATCTCAAAAGTGGCAATATTTCGGAAACAGTGCAAGATGTAAATTATTAGTTTGTTGCCGTTAAAGTTTAATAATATTGTCTGTGGTAACATTCACAGGGGAAGCTGTAGGGTGTTTTTAATGACTAATATAGTAAAAGGTGAGGACCTTTCATAAGAAATATGAATATTAATTAAAGCTAACACAGTAATTAATCTCATTAGAAAATTAGATTTCTAACAAGACTGCATGATTTCTATTTAAGAAAGAACACAGCGCACAAACTGTTAAGAACACGAGAGAAAGGTTGTTACATAAGTCGGTGAGATAATAATACGATCATGCAAGAATATTAATGTTTCTCTTTTTTTCGTCTTTATTCTTCTTTCCTATAATATTGGTATTAATTCATGACATATAGAGATCAATTTTAAGTATTTTTTATTAACATTTCATTTTAGAAAACAGTGCAATTTCATTGCATCGTTGCTTAAAATATCCCTTTTAATTATGTTGCGTATGTCTGTTTCTCTGTATTATCTTTAATGATTAAAAATACTCATTTGAATGCAATTATCACTCTTTACTTAATTTTATTACTAAGAGATTCTAACAAATATGCTGCAATTGTATAAATTATCAGAAAAGTGTTACAAACGTGAAACAATTAATAAATTTAATATTAATCAATGTAAAGTATTATATATTCAGATGAAGATCGTATCATCCCAGTTGTAATTCTTATCAAAAGAATCATTTACAGTAAATTAAAATATAATAGAACTTCCTTGTAAAGTAATACAGCTGTGTGTATGAAGTTAATCTACAAAAGTAGCAAAAATCTCCACTTCCCTACTTCAATCTGTTGGAGCTGATTGTTTTCATTTGTTTTCTGGACATGACTATTTGCTGAGATATTTACATCTAATTGGAGTCGAGGATTTGGTTTGTTACCCTCTGTGCCACAAGGAGGATGCGGATGATGATCACCTCAGGTTTCTTACTCAAAGTTTCTTACTCTACGAATATTAACTTTAATTCTTTTCATGATTAATCAACAATTTATTGGGCTGCTCGTCAACTCTTGGTAGAGATACTGACCAATGACGGGCATAGAATAAAAAATAAATAAAATATTCTTATATAGGAAGTTAAAATCATAAAAATTTAAAAATTCGTTATTTATCTCAGCGTTTCTCATATTTTGGGAATATGTATGGTAAACCAAAAGGTATGTAATAGAGTGATATCTAATCTTTTACTATCAATTTTGAAGCCTGTAATCATTCATTTATCTCAATTAAATCATTTATAGCTAACCTAAAAATCCGCAGTGAAAAATGGGCGTTATCTGATAAATAATCATAGTCACAATTTCTAGTAATGTTTTAGGAAGAAGAAAATTTATAAAAAAAAGGAATATAAAAATTGGAAAAGATTAACGAAGATGAAATCACGAATGACAGCTGAATAATTTCCACGTTTGTTATGTATTTGCTGAAGGTCATACTCTGAAAAGTATTTCAAGAAAAGATAAAGCTCGTAACTGTGCTTTACTCAGAGAAAAATATTGTCTCTTGGTTCTGTTAATAATGAAATTCCTCGTAATAATAGCAACATTTTTATTTGTCCAAGTTTTTTGCTATGATTATCCTAGGGACTTCAAAAAACTATATGAATTAAGCCACGATGACGATGTGTTACGAAACGTTGTAAGTTGTCTTTACTATTTATAATTTCTCTATTTTCCACAACTTTTCCGGCTTAACAGATTTTAAAAATTACTCTGTTATCTTGATATTTAAAATGTTATCAAGTGTTATTATATATATAAATGTTTAAAAATTTTAATTTCAGGATATTTTAATTGTTATTTTCAGATAGTTTTAATTTAATTAAATTTGAGATAGTTATATCAATTTTTATTTGAGATAATTTATTTGCAATTAAATTATAAATTTTTTCAAGTGTTTTTTTTTTTTTTTTGTTAAAATTTCTAACATTGACACATTTGAGTAAAAATACTTCCTCTATAATACTTAAAATGTGAAATTAGTATAGCTGTAATTCTGTTTTATACAAAATTGGAGAAATATTCGGCAGAAAAATATGGAGTAGCAAAATTAAAAGTCATAATTATACTCTACAAAATAGCTTTATTTTTTTTCTAATAATTATAAAAATTTAACCTAATCAACTTTGTTTAAAAAAATGAAATTTGATAGAAATTTTTAAATCGGACGTTTTATTGTAGTAAAGATGTAAAAATGTATTAAAATTGATTTGGAATGAAAAAAAATTGACCTATTAAAAAATGCGTAATTCTATAGCGAACAATTTGGCTTTAAATATAAAATAGTATTGCAAACATTTTGGGTTGCTTGAAAACGTTACTTATTTTCTTACCATTTTTTCGCAAATCACTTATTTTCAAATGAAAAATGTATATAAAACAATACATATAAAGGACTAATATATATAAGCATATTTATCCCTATAATGTCGGGACTTTCTTTGGCTCTTTAATGTGATAGGGAATCCAGCACTTGCCTTGCACGTCTCATCTCTGGCCACCTGAAATGCCTCACTTTTGTGGCGGGTAACAAGACCTTGTACATCTGTCCTAAATGTCATGGACACCAAGATTCTCCTGAGCATGTCCTGAATTGTATGAATATACTATGGGACGAAATCTACACTTCTCTCCTCTTTGTTATCGATTTCCTCTCAGTCAACGGATTCCTAGATTTGGTCTGACTCCGTTAGACCCTTGGAGATAACCAACAACCCCTATATGTTCCATAATAAAATATATGCTAAAAAAAGGAAAACAATTACATAGATACATAAAAGAAAATAAAGGCTTCTAAATATCATATTCTTGTTTGCATTGGGATTTCAAAAAACATTAACTATTATCTTGTCTATTATCAGTAAAATAGGTCCTTTATCTACTGTACATATCATAATATTTAAGTATTGTAGATAGAGGACCTAAAAAAATATAATTAAATAAAAATAATACATATTTTTGTAGTTTATAATGCTGATTGCTTGATCTTACTAATTATTTACGTTCCAAATATTAACGTTTCCGATTCGATTTGCTTGCAATATATTTTACTATGTAATCAATAAAGAAAAAGGCGTGGAAATTGTTTAATTATAAAAGCACTCTGAAAGATTCAAAATTTAATAATCCTCATAAAAGCAGAAAAAAGGGGTTTTTTTTTTAGTTCAAGAATGTTACCTTCTGAATAAAATGAAATTGCTTCATTACTTGTTAAATATGATATGATTATTTTTCACTATTTTCTACCTTCCTTTTTATCCTAACCATCTAATTCATAAAGTAAAATACGATTTCAATTGTAAACTCATCAATGTGAATTAGCAAAATAATCATAGCTCACATATAAGTATATATGTACACTTGTAATAATTTGTACTTTGTATTTAATTTGTCATAAAAGCTACCTTAAAACAGGAAAGCAAGTGAAACTATCATGTTCAGAATATGAATTACAATTTCTTCCTTGAAATTATTTTTAAAAACCTCTTGATAATTTTTAAATCACTTACAAAACATGTACATTTTATTTGTTCGACGAAAAAAATGAAAATTTATAAAAATTCTGGTAAAAAAAATGCAATTTATTTTTTTAAAAGAAAAAAACTCCAAGATTGTTGAATCAAATTATTTTCCTATCTTAAACTAGGTCATGGATTCTGGTAGATAGCGTAGTCATGACATTTTAAGTTCATTTGTTCTTAAAATAAAAGCTAAACAATTGATTTCATATTCACGAAACAAATTCCGCTTCTATGGTATTAAGCGCGCTCGTGATTCTTCCACTAATTTCCCTTTTCTGGCTCTTGATTCCATAAACGCTGATTTAGATTAGGAGTTCTCTTTTCCGCTACCGTTTAGGATGCGTCTGCTCTTATTGTCCAAGTTTGCTTCGATTAGTACCGGTATGAGCGATGCTGTTTAGTTATTAGAAAGTATTTGTTTTATACCGATCTACAGAAGAATTTATGAAAATGAATTCTTCAGACTTATGGTGACGTAAAGTAGAGTATGGTTGCTTTTGCTATGTTACGTTTGACAACACTGTTCACAAAATCCCTCAATGCGTGTTGTCTCCATCAAAGTGGTCACTTGGGAAACATGTAATTCCAATAAAATCTTCTTTTGTTCATCCTCTCTTGAATTACTATTAATCCTTTATAACTCTCCTTTGTAATGCTTGTGTCACAATTATTCGCTCCAACATCATTTGAGAGATATTAAATATTCTGATCAATTTACACAAAAAAAAAGTAGGTGAGCTAATCGAAAATTTAGAAATTCTCTCCTTTTAATCGTAACCATGTACTTTTTATTGCTTACAATCATGGTCTTTAGATCTGGGGTAGGTAGACTTTTCTGGGTCAAGAACTATTTTAATTTTTCTCACTTACATTCGATCACCTTTAATGGTGGCCTGGGGTTGAACATGTAAGCATATTTTTAGAAATGCGATTGATAAAAGTTGATCAACCCAAAATATCGTAACAATCCACCGGTCGATCTTGGTCCCCCAATGGCTACCCTTGCTCTAGATCAAGTTTGCAAATAACCAGATCTGACAGTTCGGTTCTATTGATTGAATGGAAGATCCATTCATATATTTTCACTGATTTACAATCTGCATTTGCAAGTAGTAATTGTATACGCTTGTTTATTTAGCAGTTTATGACAATCATTTATTTGTTGAATTTTAAGAAATTAATTTTGTTCATTAAGAATAATCTGATGTTTTCTTATAATTTTCAGTCGGAATTAATATCTTCAAAAGGCTATCCAGTAGAAGATCATATAGTAAGGACAGATGATGGTTTTTTGCTTTCTATACAAAGAATACCACATGGTAAAAAAGGCTTAAAAACTAACAAGAATGGAAACGTAGTCCTGCTTGTGCATGGATTGCTGTCATCGGCTTCTGATTTCGTAATTAATTTTCCTAACCAAAGTTTAGGTAAATAATCGGTAATTCTTGTTAATATTAATGCTCTTGACAATCTGTCAATCTTATGGTAAAAATACATTTTTAACGGATAAGGAAAGCATTAGAATTACACTCAAGTACTAGAAAACCAGTTAACTTGCCTAATATAGTATAGAGCCCTCATAAACACATAGAAGTGAGCAAGAAATACCATGGACATAACTAATGCCTGAAGATATTATGGTGGTATTTCACATCATATAAATCCTGCAAGACAATCTACAAATCTGCAGAAATGTGTTTTAGAAGAGATCTTTTATGAACAGCTCATTGCAAGTCATTTCAAATTTGCTCAATGATGTTCCTGTCTTTGGGAATTTTAAGAATTTTCTTCAATCATCGATAATCCCATTGTTTCAAAATTTTACCTGGCCTCATTTTGTCGGAGATTCTATGTTCTGATGGATAATTAATATTCACAGTACACTCATGAAATAACAGTACATTAAAATCCTAACTTTATTGCTACTTCAAAGGCTTGATCTTCCCTTGTCTCATTTACCAGATATATGACTTTCTTTAAAACCACTTATATCTTAACAACATGTCATTGCAGCACCTTAGCTGGTTAAAATCCCTACCTAAACCTATTTGTCTTACATAAAATTTATCTACCGCATACCATTTTTATTTAACATATGAGATGCCGTGGTAGCCTAGCGGTTAAAGCATCGCTTAGAAGAGCTGGATTCAATTCCCAATGCCACTAAAGACCCACTGAGTGAAAGCGATATACGTGTTCGTTAAATCTGTGGAATCAAAAGCTCTACAATCAGTCGTTAAGCAGTTATCATGGATGTAATGGTGTGGAGAAAATTTCTTCCTTCCCCAAATCAATGTCAAAATTGTGGGAGTGGATCTGGGGAGGAAAAATTATAGGAGTGTCATTAATCGGATTGAGTCTTAAAGTAAAGACGTACATTCCCCTTCGTGGTGCTCTGATTAAACGAAAGCCGCATTCTTCTGACTTAATGTCGCTTAGCCTTCGACTAGCAAGCTTGGCCTGTCCAAGTGTCGTAAGTAACAACAACATTTGTGCATGCGTACCTGTATTAGTTTTTCTAGTACTTGAGTGTAGTGTATGAACATATCTCAATACATAATTATAAAACTGTTGATTATACATATAATTAATTACTTTAAAAATGTACTAAATAAATTGAAAATAGTTTCAAATAGTTTATTTTCATTCTGTTAATTATAATTAAGTATTCAATTGTAAAATAAATAGTTTTTTCATCTGAGATTATTTTAAATAAAGTATGACTTTTGAACATTTAGATAATTATGTGGTTCTTTCTCAGTATGAGGGCATTGTTGAAAAGTATTAGAGAGTCCGTGAACTAATGGCTTAGGCGTTAATGTTCGAGGCATTTAAAATAATTTTAAATAATATCTGGGCTTAAATTAATTTCATTAAAAATATATCTAATGAATTACACTTTTATAATATATAAAGATAGATTCAAAGTTATTAATCTAATTAAAAACGAAATTCAATTTCATCTAAAAAAAAAAAAAAGCCAGTTTTGTTGTAAAAAATGAAAAATGCTATGTCATTAGAGAAAAGCAATTCTGTTAAGAAACTTTCTTTAATATCTATACATGATTAACCTCTATATTTATACATTTTTCATATTAGTTGGGTCATATTCTACTGACGCTATATATACTTCATTAAGCTACAGGTGGTCTTTGACTTCTCCAGTTCTTCATCATTTCCAAATTGTTTCATCTCCTAGAAATTCTTCCCTCTTAAGAAAAGGAGGAATTTACTCGAAGGTCCAATCTTTCAAACATTTTTTTTATTGCTTGATTCATAAGTTTAGTAACAATATAAAGGCAGTTAGAATCGGCATTAAGGCCAAATTCTATAGAAAGTAGTTCTCGCCTCCTATTCTGATTGGGTTGTCGCAATTTTCTCAGTCTGGTACAAGATTCCTCATGCAAAGAGTTTATTTCGATCATTGCGCTTTTTGACGTTAAGTACGGTGATTACAGGAATTAGAAGTAAAGAAGCTTCACATGTGTAACAAAATTGTATTATACCTTTTTGTAGCTAACTAGTTTTTACTTACTGAATGATCCCCTAAGTGTGTATTTTGCTGTTTTTAAAAAGAAAGATTAAATTATTGAATGATGTTAATTGTTCTAATTAAACACCTTAAAATTGAAAAATTGTTTAAAAACTAGAATCTACTATGTATTTTCATGAAATTTTTATTCTTAGATTAACCTGTTTCACATAAACCAATATTGAACTGCTTATGGAAAAATGTAATTGCAACCATCAATATTTATCCGAAATCCTTTGTGTGGTAAATTTTATCCATTTTCTTAGAAGCTATTCTTTTGCTAGCTATGAAGAAAAAGGTATTTTAAATAAAAAAAAATATATTTTGCTAATTTAGAAATCTTAATGTCATATCATGAAACATGTTACACAACTGTCGATACAAATTTCTGCAATGCTTTTATTTTCTGTGAATAATATTTTTAAGAAACATCATTATACACTAACATAAAGATAAGTTAATCATTGTATTATATAACGATAATCTACTATTGCATTCACCAAAATACACTTATGTTCATAAATTAAGGATAACTCAGAATCACACAGAAATTGAACTCTAAAATAAAAATTTTACATATAGAATTACCATACACATCTTGAAGAAATATATACAAATAACAAGAAGCCACCAGGTGGCGCCGATAGTACGTCACAATGATGAGAGTGTAAGAGAAGGGTATATAAGGAATGGTTGCAAAGAAGTAAAATTTCTCACAAGTGCTTTAAAAGTCTTTTAGTGCAATAACCACATAGTTATGGCACAAATGAAGCTTTTGGATAATGTTTTAGGTAGAATTATCGACCGTCTGGAATGTGGACGTGCCCAGCTGGAAGTATTCGAGGAACTGAGAATCGCCCAGATTGTCATCTCCAGGCTTTGGCAACGGTTCCGAGATGATGATAATGTGAGTCGACATTACATCACAGGTTGTCCCTGAGTTACAACGCCGAATGAGGACCGGTATTTAGCAGTTAATGCCAAAAGAAACAGACGGAGCACAGCATCAGACCTGTCTCGTCAGCTCTCTTCAGCTACAGGTACGACAGTTTCAAGGCAAACCGTGTACAAACGCTTAAGACACGTTGTTCTATATGCTCGTAAGCCTGTCAAATGTGTTTTACTTACCTGACTGTCGCCTACGGTTAGCCTGGAGTAGAGAGCATGCATTGTGGATACCGCAACAGTGGTTTTGTGTGATGTTTTCCGACGAGTCCAGGTTTAGCTTTCAGTCTAATTCTCGCCGGACTTTCATATGGAGAGGGTCAGATACCCGTTACCACCAAGAGAACACCATTGTGCGACACCGTTACTGTGGTGCAGGATTGCTCGTTTGGGGAGGAATTATTCTGGGATCCAGAACTAACCTGCATGTTCAGAACGTAACCAAGACAGGTCACATCTATCGGAATGTCATTCTGAAACAACATGTACGTCTGCTTTGGGGCGCCATGGGTGAAGAATTTCTGTTTATGGATGACAAAGCTCGTCCTCACCTTACAAACATTTTAGACGAATGCCTTTAATTGGGGGATATTACCCGTATGGACTGGCCAGCATGCTCATCGAACTTGAATCCAATAAGGCATGTGTGGTATATATTTAGCCAACGAATTGTAACCCATTAACCCCCTCCCACATTTCTACCGGAACATCGGAGATCATTGCTTGATGAGTGGTGTAATATTCGCCAAGATCAGATCGATAATTTGATACTCAGCGTGCCTAGGCATTAAACAATCTGTATTGCATCGTCTGGAGGGCATATTATGTATTAACCATGATACCAAGAATGTTATATTGGTTTTTGTAAATAGGTTCTTTTTCGAAATTTGCTCCAAGGAATAAAAATCGCAATTTTTATTATTGATGTCAAACATATAGCATCTTATTATCTGTAAATAAATAGACTTTACAAATAAGTCGCATTTTTCTTTGTATCTTTCTTTGCCTGAACTTGCATTATCCTTAATTTACGGATACGAGTGTATCCTTTCCATCATTCGAGATTTAACGTATTTTCATATTCTTTTTTCATAAACAACTGTTTCTGACTGACGTCAGAGATCACATGGAAGTACTTTGCTTTCTCCAAACAGATAAACATTATTCGTATAGTTACCAGAAATTCACCCATAGCACAAATTTACAATCTATCAACTAGTATTTACTCTTGACAGCAACTAACTTTTACGAATCATTATCATATGCATCAATACATATGTAAGTTAGTGCCTAACGTCTTCACATAAGTATGGTTGTTACATTACAATTTTTTTCGCTATGAAGCTAATTGAAATGGAACTTATTAAATGTAGCTTAAAATGGATTCCTAACCACAACAAACATCCATGACAAAGTATGGAATAACAAACCCACTAACTATTGCAAACCAGAACATTGATAAGCTATATGTTAAACGACTTGTCGAATAGCAGAATGTTATTCGAGTGGTTTTTATTTCGATTCGTTGTGCAAAGTGAAGATTTATTATGTAATCTTTCTATTATACATGAATTTGGCGTAACTTTTTAATTTCACGTAAGTTTACTCTTAGAAATTATATTAGGCTTAGCTCAAAAATTAATTATTGAAGAATTAGTTATATTTTATGATTAATAATGTTACATGGTGCAATGGAAAATAACAATTAGATTTCGTCATTGGAGAAGACCTTATTATTTTATGGGTTATTTGAACATATTAAAAAGTTCTGGGAATTTTTTCGTATGTAAATAATTAAGCAAGGAAATTAAATTTAAAAATTTTCCACGTTTTAAATTCTTTTAGCGATGTTTTTTTCCTTAAATGATTTCTTCATTAGAAATTTTTAATATTTTAATTAAAATTCATCATTATGTGCTTTTATAATGTATTTATGAATACTTTCAGTAACATAGAAACGTACTTGCAAATTCTTCAAGAGAATTTATCACAATTACTTTTACTATAAAAAAATATGTGAAATACTCATATTAAATAATGTGATTTTTTTTTTATTATTGTTATTATCAAATCATGCTTGCAATATTGATTTTCATTTCTATTTATCACCCATATAGTAAATGAATTTATTTATCATCATTTACATACAAACGGAAATGAATAAGAAAATAAACGAAGAAACTAAAAAAAAGCAAATTTTTGTTGAAAATTAAGATGTAGGATTATGTTTTTTTTATTGTAGGATTCCTGTTGGCAGACAAAGGCTATGACGTTTGGCTTGGAAACGTGAGAGGAAATCGTTACTCCAACCATCACGTCAGATACAAACCTTCCCAATACGCGTTTTGGAACTTTAGGTTGGTAGATATAAATAAATGCTTCATTTTATAAAATGTGTTCGTATTTAGGTAGCTCTTCTAGTTTAAAAAAATTCGGTAAAATTTTATGGTCCCCCTTGGCGAAATTTTAAAAAAGTCGCCAAGAGTGATCGTATGCGGAATTTCCGATCGGGAAAAACGGCGGGAGGAAAATGGCTGAATTTGTGACAGATATTTCATACATTGTTGGTATCTAACAATATGCTCACCTAATTTTACAAAACTAACAAAAAACGCAGATTTATATAGATTTCATACATCAATAATAAGATAATAAAGTTGATATGTTAAATTATCTATATAATTTTTGATTATATTTTATATTAATGAATTTAAATCGGCAAATATTCATTAAAAATTAATAACAAATAGGGTTGCCAAAATACTAGTTTGCTGGGTTTCCAATAAAAAGGTTCGTCAAATTTGGCGCCAAAAAATTAACGCGCTGACGGTGACCGTAGAGTAAACCTGATCCAAATAATATCTTTAAATTAACCATGCAATTTATAAAGATGTTTTAATCAGTATATTTGTTTGAATAGAAAAGATACATTAAAAAAAAATCATATCATTAAGATGGACTGTTAGATCAGAGTGATAATTCAAAAGAAATGCGGTTTCTAATTCAAAAAGTTGCGGTAACCTGACAGCAAAGGTTATCTTTTTAATGTCTAAAAGATAAAGGTGGCACTATTTGATACAAGATTGACGAAAATTTTTTATTCTGGAAAACCTTCTCCACTCCAAATTTAAACAGGATTTTTACTGTATTGGATGTTTGGAAAATAACGTACACGGTCATATAACTGTCTTTTTGTTTGACCTTCATTCTTTCATACCAAGACTAAAGGAGAAATAGTAGTCTCAAAAATATGTTTATATAATTTTTCAATAGCCATTAAATATATTCCAAAACTGTGATTCATTACAGTCCATATCAAACACTGTGTTACGCAATCATTTCAGAACTTAAAGTCACACAATTCGAACTATGATTATTTAATTTTTTTTTAAATTAAGTGAAATAAAAAAGTTTAAAGAAGTTATTATTTGTTTTTCCAAGTTCTCATTTATATATATATACACTACTGGCCATTAAAATTGCTACATCAGGAAGAAATGCAGATAACTAAATGATATTTATTGGACAAATATATCATACCAGAAATAACAAGTGATTAAATTTTCAAAAAATTTGGCTGGATAGATCCTGAGAAATCAGTATCCAGAACAACCACCTCTGGCAGTAATAACAGCAGTTATACGCCTGGGCAATAAATCAAACGGAGATTGGATTGCATGTACAGGTACAGATGCCAATGAAGCTTCAACACGGTGCCATAGTTCATCAACCGTAGTGACTGGCGTTTGGTGATGAGCCAGTCGCTCGGCAACCATTGACCAGACGTTTTCTATTGGTGAAAGATCTGGAGAACGTGTTGCCCAGGGTAACAGCCGAACATGTTCCGTATCAAGGAAGGTCCGTACAATACCGGCAACATGCGGTCGGGCATTATCCTGCTGAAACGTAGGGTTTCGCAGGGCTCGAGTAAAGGGTAGAGCCACGGGTCGTAACACACCAGAAATATAACGTGCACTGTTCAAAGTACCGTCAATGCGAACAAGAGGTGACCGAGACGTGTATCCAATGGCACCCCATACCATCACGCCCGGTGATGGGCCAGTATGACGATGACGAATGCACGCTGCCAGTGTGCGTTCACCACGATGCCGCCAAACATGGATGCGACAATCATGAAGTTGTACACAGAACATGGATTCATCTGAAAAGATGACGTCTTGCCATTCGTGCGCCCAGGTTCATCGTTGATCACACCATTGAAGGCGCTCTTGTCTATGACGCAGCGTCAAGGGAAGCCGCAGCCATGGTCTCCGAGCTGAGAGTCCATACTGCTTCAAACGTCGTCGAACTGTTCGTGCAGACACTTGTTGTCTTCCAAACGACCCCGTTTCTTGACTCACGGCTCGTGACGTGGTTGCACGATCCATTACGGCCATGCGGATAATATGCCTGTTTTCTCGGCTGCTAGTGATAGGTGGCCGTTGGGATCCCGCATGGCGTTCCGTATTACCGTCCTGAACCAATCGAGTCCATATTCTGCTAACAATCATTGGATCTCGACCGACGCGAGCAGCAATACTGCGATAAGATAAACCGCAATCCCGTTACGCTACAATTCGACCCTTATCAAAGTCAGAAACGTGCTGGTACGCATTTCACCTTCTTACACGAGGCATCACAACAACTTTTCACCAGGCAACAACGTTCAAATGCAATTTGTGTTTGAGGAACCGACTGAACAATTTCCTCATTTAAACACTATGTAGGTGTCGCTACTTTGTGAATGCGCTGAAAAGCTAATCATTTGCATATCACAGCACCTTCTTCCTTTCGTATAAATTTCACGTCTGTAGCAGGTCGCCTTCTTGGTGTAGCAATTTTAATGACCAGTAGTGTATATATATATATATATATATATATATATATATATATATATATATATATATATATATATATATATATTATATATTCCAGAATCTTCCGAGGGTAATACTTAGTAGGAGGTATATGTAGTTGTCCAAGCTCACGTGTCTTGCGTAAAAAATTAAGAAACCTCCCAAACACCCATCCCGACAGGTGTTCACTTTGTCTTTTTGACACCACGTAGTGGACAGTCTAACAGCTGAAATTGTTGTAAGAGCCTCTTAAGGTTAACAGAGTAAATTATACACCCGGAGGACTTTTTCATAGATAATGGAACATATGTTCGTGTTACAAGGAGGAAACCCGAGAAACTGTCATCCTCCCACATGAGCACTCTTCAATGCAGAAGAACAACATCCATCTTGTTCAACAATTTTTGGAATCGAACCCGGGGATTTATGCTCTGATGATCGCTGTCTTACCATTAGACCATTCTGAGCCTCCTGACGAATCTTTTTGAACAAAAAGAAGAAACTTAATATCCATCTGCCATTGTTCAACAAAGGCTAAAACCGAAACCTGAATCTTACGTTCCGAAGAACACCGTCTTAACAGTTTGTCACGATGGATCTATTCACGGCGTATTGACTTTCGAGAGGTATTTTCAAATGTGATAGCCTATTTACAAATGTCTCGAAGTTTAAACCTTGAGAAACCCAATACACTAACAAAAAAGTACTGAAATTATAACGCAGTATTTATTGGAATTTAGCTGCGTGTATTACCTTTAAGGATGGAGAACCTATAATTCTGCACATTACCAAGTTAATCTGCAAATTAATTTATTTTCTCCCTTAGTTTGTGGGATCAAGAGTTTTTTAGTTTTTTCGTAGGTAATTTGACATTAAAGATTGCTATATTGATGAAGATCAACAGTTGATTCTATCGACTTATATGCTGATTCTTTAATTGTATCACTCTGAATCATTAAGTATAAAAAAATAAATAAATAACATAATATTAATTTCTATAATTATGTTTTGAAATGCTTTCTATTCTTTGTAATATTTATAGTACTTTAAATGTCTGAGGATGTATTCTATCGATTTGCTTGTAGATTCTTGGCTTTAATTTGATACCTGACAAACCGAAATCTGAGCCGTCACAACTTTATGTTAATTAAAATGTACAGAAACGTTATTATTCCAAAAATTGTCTTATTTCCATAAAAAAAATGTGTGCCAAGTAGGTGATGTACACATTATTTAAGTAATTTTCAGATTATATAGTCAATTTTTGAGAACTGAAATCGTTTCAAGTACTTTTAAAGTAAAAAAAAGACACATAAACATAATATATACATTTTCTCATGAGGGTCACAGACCGCGTAACAATATCTCGATACATACAGCAAACACACATATGATGTTCTTTCATTTCAGTTTTGATGACATGGCCAAATATGATTTGCCTGCTATGGTAGATTATGCTCTTAATGAAACTGGGGCCAAGAATTTATTCTACATCGGACATTCCCAAGGCACGACAGCTGCATTTGCTTTACTTTCAGAAAACCCCCTCTACAATAAAAAGGTAATTTTTATATTTGAAATTCAAAATAAACTAAAATTAAAATTAATAAAATAAATAAAGCTAATAATTGAACAAAAAGTAATAATGCTTATCTCTTTTTCTTGCTGAATATTTGAGAAAAATATAAATGTTGCTTCTTTTTATAACCATAGACTTTTTTTTGTAACAAGTATTAAAAATGGTAGGAAATCCTGATTTACTAAGCGACAATTTTTAATTAAGATGCTAAAAGTATTATTAGAATATATTAATTTAATTATTTTGAAAACTTTATTCCTTAAGCTTAATTTATTTCCGTCATCATTTATAATTAAAATATTTTTTGCAATTTTAAATTTAATATATAAATATGTTATATGTATATATAAACTATTTTTCTAATAATTTCCACAAATTTTTTTTGCTTTAAATTGAAACAAATAATCTGTGTTATTTTTCAATATACTCGTATAATGGAAGTAAATATTTAAATTTATTTACATGCTAATCAAATCAATGAAGAGATAAGTTGATATATATTATTATTTAAAATTTCATAAATACTTCAATTCACTATGTCTATATTTATGTGTAAAATTATTTATAGTTTGTGATGAGATGAATATGACTTTTATTCCCATGAAAATAATAAGAAATTCACTGAAAAATGTAATATCATCACACAATATTTTTATATACGTTTAACAAGCGTAATTCAAAACTTTTGTTAAATTTTTAAAAATTATAAAATCCGTCTCTTTCTGATTTTATAGTTATTTTCTAGTTATATTTTATCGAATAAAACTATATATATATATATATATAAGGCTCGCTGAATGTCGTGAACGCTTCATAAATCGATATCGAAATTCGTAAATTTAATTAATCGAATTATTTATTTAATAATTAAAAAATGTGTGTTAATGAAGTGTAAGTTAAAATTAATGTGAATTATTATAGTGTGTTTACCCTGTTTAAAATAAACAAATTACGACATTTGGTTATATTTTTTTGATAAATCCAGGATTTACTAAAGAGTTAAAATGAATATTATATCAATACTGACCTATTTCTCTTGTTGAAACAAAGCAATATAACAAAATTCGTATACTTTTTTGAAAAATTTAAGATTTTACCAAAAGATTAAGAGGAATATTATAAGGGATAATAACCGGTGCTTCTTTTGTTATAACAGCAAACAACTAACAATAATCAAGCATCTTCTTGATAAATCTAGGATTTTTTAAAGTGCTATATACCAGGATCTTAATTCTTGTCATTATACCAACTGCACCCATACCACGATCAGATGTTATGCAAAATGTTATTTAAATAGAAAATCATTGGAGCGAGAATTTTAAGAAAGTTACCCTACATTTTATCTTTTGTGAATATATAACTGCAACAGATTGTAAATATTTTAAAATCAAACTTATATGTAATTTCTATGGACATTCTAATGATTATCTACTTCTAAATACTAAAAGTTGCCTATTGATGAAAATTTGTATCACAAAGTGTTGAAAATTTGTATCACAAAGTGTTGAAAATTTGTATCACAAAGTGTTGAAAATTTGTATCACAAAGTGTTGAAAATTTGTATCACAAAGTAATCAAAGAAGTTCTTACAGTTTTAATGACCCAAAAGCACATGTCTTACAGAAAGTGTGGGCTATTATTCGTTCTGGAAATAATCACCATTGACATGCAGCCCCTTCTGGCAACGTATCTCCAGTTGTGACATCCTCTTGCTGTAAAAATAGGGGGGGGGTTGGAAGCAAAGAAGTCTGCGAGTGCTTGGCGCAAGTGTGCTTCATTGGTGAAGGATTTTTCACGAAGATGATTGTCCAGGGAATGAAAGAGGGGGTGATCTAATGTTGCAAGTTTAGGTGAGTAAAATGGATGACACAAAATCTCCCAACCAAGTCACGGTAAGGTATTCCTAGCCAACCGCGTGACAAGTAGCCTAGCGTTATTGGCCAAGAACAGTATACCCATGTGATTAACCAGTATTGGCTCTTTGTGTTGCAATATCTGTTGCACACGTTCCAATTATTGCAAATACAGGTCCACAGTGACCGTGTGGCACGCTGGTAGCGGCTCATAGCGGTTAACTAGTTGACGACTAGTTCACCAGACACCAGCTGCTGCTGATAAGCTCACTTTGAATTCGTAAAACAAACAGCACTGAACGAGCTTTTTCTACACATCCATTTCTCTTCGCTACTGTCCGAGTTACGATTGATGAATGTGCACGATGGATCTGCTTTTATAATGACTGATATTCTTACACTCGATTGACCACATCTAAACCACATCACACACTAATTTGCATGCTTATTCTCTCTTCCTTCAATGGCAACACGAAAAAACGGCAAGAACTTTCTTATATATCTTATATTTAAAAATAAGGGACTTATCCTATTAATGCTTTGGAAATATGATATATTATTCGTTAACGTTTTTTTTTTTTTTTTTTTTTTTTTTTTGCTATTATTACTTGAACATCATCAGTCAGCTTCGAAATGCATTGATTTATTTTTCATATTATATTGTTTGCTGATTTAAATCAGAATTAACTTTGGATACATATATGCCCATTGCAACAGATATTAAATTTGTATTTATTTACTCACTTGTGTTCAATCAATGATATGATAAGTGATGAATTGATTTACTAGATATTACAATGTTTTTCAGATCAAACTCTTTGTTGCCTTGGCTCCAGTGACTTCAGTTGGATATATAACCAACCCTATAAGATATCTGGCTCCACTTGGAGTTGATTTCAGCGTAAAGTATAGTTATTTTTCTTAAATACGGTCGTAACTTATATCGCTGCTTTAGTGACTCAACCATCTATTTTTCTATAACAGTGGCTTCTAAAACTTGTTGGAATAAATGAATTCCTCCCAAACAGTGCTTTTTTTGATTACCTCGACGAATTAGTTTGTGATTCCGCAACACACTTCTTGTGTGAAGATATTATGTTTACCATTTTGGGACACAACAGAACTCTCTATAATGTAGTAAGTACCAATCTCTTCAATTTGAATAATAACTTTAATTCTTAGAGGTAACAAAATATGTTATTTGATATATTTATTTGGTACTGTTTGATTATCATGGCTTCCCTATCAAAACGACATTCTGATTTTCAGCGAGTTAGAACTGCTTACATATAGTTTGTGACTTCAATGTCTCTATGACTTCTAATATAGCATTAGATTCGAATCACTATATAATTCGAAACAAAATCATATGCATTGATTTTATAATTATTAATGTATCAAAATGATAAAAAAAAGATGACAGTTTCTCTTAAATTGAAAATTAAAACAAACAAATTATTTTTTACGAATCCCCATAGCTAATTTCAAAATTAAATGCATTCATAGCTGTTTAGAAATCTGAAAATTTTTTAATATTTTGTACCATTTTTTGCTTAATTCTTATATTTCTAAATAGACATATTTTTATGTAAGCGAATAAGTATCCTGTCGTAGTCTCTTCGTATATTGGCTTAAAATACCATGGCGTCTGATAACATTTCGTCCACGTCACATTGCACTGAGACGATGCCCCGTGGATGAAATGGTGTAAATCCGACTTATTGAGGATTGTACGACTTGTCAATCCACTTTATGGTTAGTTTAAATTGAAAAGGACAGTTTAAATTTGGCACAGTTGCTGTATTAGCTGTATGATCCATGATGCCAAATTTTGAAATTGGCGACTTTTTGGCCGATTTCCTTATATATCTGGTAACCTAGTTTTTATAACGTCATACATATAAAGACCCATAAGAATTATGTAGAAAATTCTATTTTGTTAACCTAGTATTTACGTCATCGCGCAAGTCATGATTCATCTTAGCAATATTTCTTCATCGCCAAAAAAATTCGGAATCATGGATTATACGGCACTTTTGTGCCTTAATTTTTAAAAAAATTTTATTATTAATAGAATCTTAAATTAATAAATGCACTGTTTGTAAACAATCTCTTTTAAATCTTAAGACTATTGCCTTGCTTAAGCCAACGATAAAAATTTACTTTTAATTAATAGTGCTGAAATAATAAAAAGCAGATTTGTAAAACGTGGGCTCCAAAATTTCGTTAAATTTCTTAATTTTTTTAATGCTTAAATTGGATAAAGGATATTACGATATTCTTCATTTAACTACTTTTGGCCTTATTTCCTGTCATTTGATGATTTAAAGATTCGTCTATGCCTCAGTGATTTAATTGAAAAACATAGAGAGACTGCATTGCAGTGGGTACCAACACATTGTGAACTCCAGGAAATGAAACAGCTCGTTCCCCGGCAAAAAAAGCAATCAAAAGTTTACAAATAGCAGATAAACCAATTCCTTTTCATGCCTCAAACGGTTAATTAGAAAAAGTTTTAGAGAAACTTTTTGGAAAAAATAGGAGAATTATTTTACCAGTTAGACTAATCAAATTTCCAGAATCACAAAACCCTATCTAAATCTTAAAAATCTGAAAAAGAGAATTAGTTCTAAAATATTATCAAAAAATCAATTGATTATTAACATTTTCTGTAACAACGATTTAAATTAAATGTAAACTTTTCTGTACCTATAAATCATAATAAAATTAATGTTTTTCTTTAGACAAGAATTCCAGTCTATTTGGCACATTTTCCATCAGGATCTTCAACAAAAAGCATTATCCATTATGCTCAGGTAAAATTCTTATTCGAAAATAAAATTTTAAAAAAATTGTCACTGAGTAACAATTAGATAATTCCTTTAAAACTAATCAAATCATTGTTAAATATTAGAAATTCAACTTTCACATTATAATTTTATTCAGGAAATTATACTTTAAGTAATTAATAAAAGCTTATTAATATTCCATTAACAGCTGGTGGAATCAAAGAAATTTAGAAAGTATGATTATGGCAAAGACAATATGAAGCATTACAACCAGGTAAGCAAAAGGTATTTCACTAACAAATTGTATAGGTATGTAGATGTTCAAAGAAAATGAATTTGATACTTTATCTTGACAAGTAAAATATATACAAAATATAGTTATACACGTTGGAAAAAATGAATGAAATACTGTGAAATATTTCATACCTTAATTTCTAACTGTACCTTTATCAATTAATTAATATAAAAACTCAATAACAAAGAAAATGTATATATTTCTATTTTGTCAAGAATTGTAAACAAAAAACGCTTAAGAACAATAGTGCATTTTAAAAAATTCAATTTATTTCTTTACTTTACTTCACAAGAACATGTACACTGAAGAAAGTAAATGAATTAAGAATGCCTATCTAATAGCACCAACTTTCGCCTTGATGATGGCACTGATTCGTTTTGGCCTAGACTTGACAAGACACAGTAAATGATTGGAGGACATAGATATCCACGTCACCTGAACAACCTCCCATAATGCACATAAGGCAGAAATTGGTCGTAGTTTTAAAAATCTCTTTCACTTGCATTCCAAATATATTGATTGGATTGAAGTTAGTGACCTTCATGACCAGGAAAGTATGTGCAAATTTGTGGGATTTTTATCCAAACATTTTGATAAAATTGGGATGTATCTCATTAGCGTAGTCTTGTTAAAAGACAACCACTTTGGAAACAAACATATGTAACCAGAGGGGGAAAACGGATATCCTGGTAATGTTCACTTGTAAGAAACTATGTCAAATGTACCATGCATCCCATTTTAGTCCATGTTGTCTGTGGGATCATTTGATTCTTTTGTTCATATGATTGTCTAGAGATCCATACAATCTCTAGACAAGAATTCCACCTTGAATCCCTTGCATATAGGAAACATTCATCACTTCACACGATTTGCGCCATATAAGTGCTCAGGAATTAGCATGTACCGAAATGAAACTCGTCACACCAAATACATTTTTCCACGTCTCAACTGTTTAATGGCTATGCTCTTATATCCATAATATTATTTGAACTTTACTTTGTGCTACTACAGAAAGACTTTAGTAGGACCATGACTCTCGTACTTCATTGAACGGAGTTGGCTTTGTATGGTATAGTAACTTACATTTTGTTATGTACTAACGATAATCTACTGGTGACTTGATACACTGTAGCCGTATATCTATTGCTGCTATTGTTGGAATTCTAGGCTATTCGTCGACGATTAGTGTCGTCTACGCACTGTGGATAGTGTGGTCGTGAAGAAAAGATGAGAGGAGGATGTGTGTGGGCTGGCTACCCTCTCACACTGAGACCTCTTTGGATACACTTTGAGAGCTTCCAGACGAGATTCTCGGCGATTTATGGGAATTTTATCATTTTTAATGGAAGGCTCAAACATTGTATTATCTTCTGGCCGGAAACCAAATATGCTTAAAAAGTACTATTTTCCGATTATTCCGCAAAATGGCGGATTTTATAACAGAAATGGACACGGACCTTTTCGGCTAATTTTGAGAGATAGTCATGGCAAATATTTTAAGTATATAAAGAATGTAAAAACTGTCCCCTATGACAGGGAATTGTAGTTTACTACTTTTTCCGGCCTGCAGATTCGTATTATGCGGGTTTTAAAAGGTAGCCAAGAAGGACTGTGGCAAAGAATGTGTAGTTACACATAAAATTAAAGTATGAAAGTGGCAACAAATGTGTAGTCCTAACAAATTATATATCCTAATAATCTTTAAGGCAATGAATGTGGGATCTATTGCGGAAGTCCCCCGCTTTAGTGACGGTGTGAGGGCTTGTTTTTAAGTACTGTTTATAAAGGAATTGATGTGTGAATGGTGCGTATTAGTGTAATGCGACATGGGTCAATACACTGCACAAAAATGGAACATAAGATTGAGGGAAATGTCCAACTGTCAATGCAAAAGTGGAAGTGGAGCGTGTGGTCTGGTTTAAATACCAAAGTGGGAAAGTACCAGCCTTGGGAGAACAGGGTTAGTGCCCTGCCCTTGGTCAAAGGAAATTCTGCTGACCGCCGTGACATGGAAACAAGTACCTGCGAGGTGATGACGTGACTGTTTTTGGTCGTGCTTATGAGAAACGACCCCGCAATGCCGTGTGGTTAGAAGATCAGGTGAAAGGGAGGTGAGAGGCCTTCGAGAAATCCTCCCCTTTCCGAATTTGATTGTGTACGCAGTCCGATGGATTGAGGGACCGTAGGATTGAGCCCCTACGCTGGTCCGATCTCTTGGAAGCTTGTGATTCATGGCATGTTGGAGTAGGGCGGACTACATACTGGAAGCCTTGCGGGTTACCCATGACTGCAGCGTGGAAAGGGTGGCAGATCCGTGTCGGGGACGGCCCAGGCGATCAAACTGGAAGAAACCAATTAAGTTTGGTAGCTGAGCCGAACAAAGCTCAAATTCTTTTCTTTCTTATGGTTACAATTGCTTATGATTTAAGTAATAGCGTTTATCATGAATAAGAGTCCAAAAAAGAGCACAAAAAATACAAAAAAACGCACTTTTCAGTGCGATCTTATTAAGTTATGCCGACGATATAACGTCGTCACCAGTGTCGTTGAGGCATTGGTTGAACACTTGGCTGCGGCACGAGGGGAAGTGGCACCCAAAAGAAGCCAAAATGAGAAGCCAGTAATGGTTTCTGCTGAATGTCAGACAGAGCTTGAAAAGGTCTCTATCGAGGAGAAAAGCGTCCAAGCGCAGAGTACTTGGACTACAGTTTCTCTGAAGAGGAACAAATCGAAAAAAGGCGCGAAAAAGGAAAGTTCAGAGGCGAAGACAGGAGAGACACCTGTTGCCAAAACTCCGGCTAAGACAGGCAGCACCGGAAAGGGCCCGATCAGGTCCTATGCGGATGCTGCCAAGAGTAAGGGGAAAAAGAGGGCACCCACGAATGCCCTTTTAGTGAACCCGAAGCCGGGTTGTGAATTAACCTCAGATGAGGTAAAAACTGAACTAAAGAAGGCTATAGACCCGAGGAAGTTTGGTATAGCCGTACAGGGGCTCAAATCTCTGAACAATAATGGCGTGAAAATTGAACTCAAAAACGCAGAAGATCACAACAAAATGTACGAGAAAATTAAAGAAGTGCTGAAGGAGAAAGTGGAAGCTAGGGAGCCGGCACGGAGACTCCCTAGAGTGATGATATATGACTTACCGGGGCGGACTGTGAGGAAGAGGTCCTGCAGAGCCTTAGAGAACAGAATGAGATCCCAGAAGGCCACATGAAAGTGGTCTTTAAATTAAAAGGAAAGGGGTCAGATAAACACTGGGTGCTGGAAACTGCGCCTGAAGTGTTTAAAGCCTTCATAAAGAAGAGCAAAGTCAGCTGCGGCTGGCAAAAGCATAAGGTCAAGGAATTCCTTGAGCCCACAAGGTGCTTTAAGTGTTGTAGGTTTGGCCACCTGCAATCCAAGTGCCTTGAGAAGGCACAGACCTGCACGGTATGTGCAGGGGAGCACTCCTTCAAGGAGTGCCAGAAAAGTGCGTTGTGCCAACTGCGAAAGGGCCAATAAGCAATTTAAATTGAAATTGGGTTGCGGTCATAAGGCAGTTGATCTCCGCTGTCCGCAATATAAACGGGAATATGAGAGAATCCGTTCCCGCACCAATTATGGTTGATACGACCAACAGCTTAGAGTTTGGCATTTTGCAGATTAATTTCGCAAGATCGAGGGCGGCCACTCTGGAGATATTAAAGGAGTCGGAAATGGGTTTGTCCGAAATCCTTTTCCTGCAAGAGCCGTATTTGGTGGACGGCGAGATCACAGTCTTTCCACAGACATGCTCGGTGGCTCACATCGCCAACGGAATGGCTGCGGTTGTCGTTACTAACACCAAACTCAGCGTCTGGACCAGACATGTGGATACTTACATCGTAGGGCTAGAGATCAAAGATCTGCGTCAATCGCTACTGGTAGTATCAGTCTATGTTCCTCCAAGAGCAGACATTGGCGGCTTCTTAGAGACCCTCGAAAAGATCATTCGGTTCCACACGAGGGTTCTCATAGGAGGTGACTTTAACACGAGGCATCAAATGTGGGATCCTGAGTGTCCGTCTAGGGTGGGGACGAAGCGAGGGGAAGCCCTTGTGGAATTTCTCATCCGAAACGACCTCATTTTATTAAATGATGCAACCTCCAGGCCGACTTTTGAAACTGTGAATGGGAGGAGCTGTATTGACCTGTCGGTGACGACGGGCGCTCTACAGTCGTCCTTCTCGTCGTAGAAAGTGGTTGAGAATTGCTTAAGCGATCACAACTACATCTCCTTCAGGCTAGCACCTAAGCTCTTTCAGAGCAAAAATACTGGTAAATACAGACTAGGGGAATTTCGCCTTCAGAGATTATGTGCAGACTTCAATAAAAAAAGTACCCGATCTCAACGATAAGATCATAAGTGCTAAAGAAGGCAAACACCTAGATGAGGTAGTGGATAACATTACCCAGTTGCTACAGGGGATCTGCGATAAAAGGCTTCGGCCTCGCTCTAGCATGACCGCTAGAAAGTAGGTTCCATGGTGGGATGACGTGCTTACAACGCTACGGAGTAAAACGCAAGTGTTGAGGAGGCAGTTTCAGAAATGTTCCGATTCCGATGAGCGCAGGGCCAGAAAAACGCTGTATAATAGATCTGCTGCCCAGTATAAACGACTTATACTATCAAAAAAAGAGTCGAACTGGGATAAATTCTGCCAAAAGCAAATGAGATCTAGTGTGTGGTCTCTGCCATACAAAAGAGCGGTTGGTAATGCTGTCAAAAGCACACCAATGAGTAGTATCAAATTGCCTGACAGGACTCTGAGCAATAGCGAAGAGGAAACCGTAAAAACAATTGTAGCTGATTTGTTCCCTGTGGATGAATCGGACCAAGAGAGTGTAGAGCAAAAAGGCATGAGGAGTATAGTGGACTCCTATTGCAGTGGATGTGACGACCGGCCATTTACTAAAGTGGAGATCAGATCGGTAGTCAAATCTATGGCAAAAAAAAGGCACCGGGACCCGACAGTATCCCGATCGAGATGGTGCAAACAATATTCGAGAGTAATCCCGGAATGTTTGTACTCCTCTTCAACAAATGCCTCTTTCTAAAGCATTTTCCAAGATCTTGGAAACATGCCAAGTTGGTCCTATTTTTGAAGCAAGGAAAGATTGCGTCTGAGGCGTGATCCTACAGGCCTATTTGTCTACTGTCTAGCTTAGGCAAAGTACTGGACAAACTCCTAACCCAAAGATCATACCACCATTTGGTGAAGTCGCAGGTGCTTCACCCTGCCCAACATGGCTTCAAGCCGGGTAGCTCGTGCGACACGGCGCACGTGTGTCTTCATGACACAATTAGGTATTTTCAGAAGACAGGAAAGTACGTAAGCCTAATTTCGCTAAATGTTCAGGGTGCTTTTGATAGCTTGTGGAGACCTGGAGTAATGTTCCTCCTTGGCCAAGCACGATGCCCACAAAACCTATACATGCTAGTGAAGTCCTACCTGGAAGAACGTAAGATAGTATATAAAGGCTCGGGAGAAAACTTGGTTTTCGAATCCAGCAGAGGAGTGCCGCAGGGGTCATGTAGTGGACCACTATTCTGGAACGTTGTTGCAGACAGCGCATTACGACTGGACATGCCGAATGATACGAGGCTTTTAGCCTTCGCTGACGACATGGTGCTGGTCGCAGCTGGTGACTCAAGAGCAAAGCTCGAGAAAAATGCGGAAGTCGCCCTTAATGCACTCAGCAAATGGGGAAAGACGTACAAGCTGGTATTCAATCCCAGCAAAATGGTGGCCCTCACGGTCACCAGAAAGCGGAAACTTAAGAGACCGCCTGTCTTCCGGTGGGACGGAACCTCCATAAAGTCTGTGCAGGAGCTTAAATTCCTGGGTGTAAAGTATGATAGCGCACTCACCTTCAACTCCCATCTAAAGGAGGTGAGGCAAAATATAGTGAATATCACAATGGCACTCCAACGAACGGCAAGGGTTCTCTTCGGGCGCGAGCCTGAATTACTCAAATGCCTATATCGGAGTGGAACTGAAAGAATGGCTCTTTTTGGTGTAGGGGCATGGGGACACAGATTGGAATGCAAGACCTTCTGTGGCCACCTACAGAGTGTTCAAAGACCGGCACTCATGGCATTCACAAGATGCTACAGGACAGTTTCTACGGTTGCTGTACAAGTACTGGCGGGTGTCCTACCGCTAGATATAAAAGTAGGCATAGAGTATGCAAAGCTGATGGTATTGGTGGAGCGCAGGCCATATATCTTTCACGAGGTAAATCTGCTGCCAGATGATATTGAGCAGAGGGTAGACATTCTGAAATGTCACCCAGCGGAGCGTTGCAGTGTGCCTTTCGACAGCGAAAAGCCTACTGGTGAGGGTCTTGAAATCTTTACTGACGGATCAGGCATTGATGGTGAAATTGGTTTAGGGTTCACCATCATGTATTTTGGGCAAGAGATTGAAACATATGGTACTAGACTCGGTGACGAGAACTCTGTCTTTCAGGCGGAAATATCGGCGCTGGGACTGGCACTAGATTGGCTCAAAGTACACCAAGGCAACAACACTTATCATTTATACAGTGATTCGTTGTCTTCCCTTTACTCCCTGGCCGATCCGAATAACCAAAACATCTTGGTTAATAAGGTTAAGGACTCATACCAGGAAGCCATTAGTGGAAGAGAGGTACACTTACATTACGTGCGCGCACACGTAGGCACTTTCGGCAACGAAAGAGCCGATGTACTGGTCAAAGAGGCTGCGAATCTTCCAGAGTCAACGCTGAACCTGTCACGTCCAAGGTCACACCTAACCAAGGTGCTGCATAAGGAAGCACTGCGTGTATGGCAGCTGAGATGGGAGAGCGAAGAAGTGGGTCGACAGACCTACAGATTCTTTGAAACTGTCTCTGATAAAAGAGTTTTCGGTAATGCTATCGTTGCCCAAATAGCGACAGGACACGGACGTGTACCGGAATACCTTCATAAACGAGGGTATCCGATTAGCGAGTTATGTCGAGCAAGCAGGTGTACAAGAGTAAAAGCTTGAGTACCATCCTGGACCGGCGCAACTGGTCTATCATGAAAAGGATAATGTCCATTGCGTCGGATGACATTCCAATGATGGAATACCAGCGTGTTTCCGACGATGGTCCGGTCGAGAGCTGGGATATAGAGGAATGATATAGGATTTGACTGTTCGTAATGGAATTTCATAACAAATCTTCTACGAGAATGTATGCCAGAATAAGTGAGTGGGTGCCGGCGAAACTACTCGCCTCATCAAGGTATGGTTCTGTGGCTCGTCTACCGAGGCAGGTGGCGGCTGTTGGAAGGTAGACTCGAGTTCAAAGCTTTCGAGTTGCAAGGTATGAAAATTAGTTATAGAAGCCTCAGCTTCTGGTACTAAGCCTCGCAAACTCGATCCCCTTCTGTAGTCCACAGTAGTTGAATAAACAGAGATGATTTTACCGGAACTGAAATAATCTCAACGTACCAGTGACACGATATTACATGAAAATCCAACTATTTACACTACTTCCAAAATGGAATATGTAGCCCTGTGATTAAGCTTCGATCAAAATATGCTTATAGCTATCTTCTTAGCCATTCTGTTTTTGACTATTATTGATACAATGAGCAAAACACATCTCTTGTCGAACTGTTCATTATCTCACTTGCAAGTTATTTCCAAGCTTGTGCAAAGCTCAAAATTTGTATAACCTCTGCCCCCCTTCCTTAATTCCTTAATCTTCTGTGTTTCATAATCTTAAATTCATTGGTCTTTAGTCAGAATGTAAAAAATAAATCGTTCGCATTTCTGTAAATATGAAGTATTTTATATATAAATTAATCTGTTGCACATTTTGTGAATATACATTAATAATATATTATATAAATATTATCAGTACCTGTTCTATATTTTAGTCATTTCAAATATTACGGTTTACAACTAACAATACAAATGAAATTATTTTATTGATAATAGAATTTTGTTCATTGAAAAAAAATTATAAAATTATTTAAAAATTTGTTCTATTATAAAACATGCTTATAAAACATGCTTTTTTTATAATTACTTTATCGTAATACACAGTCGTTTATTTCATTAATAGACCACGCCTCCTGAATATGACATAAGCAAAATAACCACTCCAGTTGCACTTCTATGGTCTCGAGCTGACAATCTAGCTGATATAATTGACGTCAACTTTCTGATCGGTAAACTTAAATCGACAGTGGATAATTATTGTTTAAGAAGCAGTTACTTCGATCATAGTGATTTCGTCATGTCTCCTTACGCATACGACTATGTTTACAAAGAAACATTTTCAGTGATGCAGAAATACATGCACTCTTGACCGAAAATCAACCGTATTGATCATTGAAGAAAAGTTTTTAAATTTAAGAGAGAAGAGAATTATATAAACATTGAAGAAATAAACTGCGTTGAACAATAAATATTCACATCAAATGTAGATTATACTTGTTTACGAATATAATGTTTGTAGAAATTACAAAACTTTTTTTTCCTATGTCTTTTTGTGCCGTACTATAATTGTTTGTTTAATAAAAATTATAAAAAATTGCTGCTTTTTTTTCTTTTTTTTTTATATTGAAAAAATAATGCACATAAATCACAGCATTACTCAAAACATAAATCGACAGTGGGAATAATGGAAATTAAGACAAATAAGGTTTTTATAAAAAGAGCAAACATTTCCAAAATGAAAAAAAAATTGTTTTCGAAAACTATAATTCTAATCTTTTCTTAAGTAAGTTTATAAATTAATTTCTAAAATTCGATTTCTAGTATGATACATTTTAGAAATTCCCCAACTTAAATAGGCAGATGAATAGAATGTTGGTTATAGGTGATTAAACAAAAAGAATATAAAATAAGTTTCACGAAATATGAAAAAATTAACTTAATATTCAACATTGTCAAAAATATATAAACTTGCAAAAGGAAGTAATTTAAAATTCATCACACTTTCAATTTATTACATATTAAATTAAAGGGATAGATAAAAAAAAAAACCTTGGGAGGAAATAGAGTAAATATATGAATAAAATTTCCCATGTATTCCTCCCCCCTCATACGTTAATTTATTATGCACGTGACTTTCTTGCCTTTCTTAATCTAAATATTCATTTACACTTATCTTAATTAATGTAATTTTATTAATAATTTTTAAATGCTGATCGAAATATAATTGTCAT
The DNA here is from genome assembly GCA_030067965.1 of Latrodectus elegans. Classification (NCBI taxonomy): domain Eukaryota; kingdom Metazoa; phylum Arthropoda; class Arachnida; order Araneae; family Theridiidae; genus Latrodectus; species Latrodectus elegans. The sequence continues at coordinate 27,225,944 of CM057821.1, forward strand.
TCTACATTATTTGTTTTTCTGGGTAATTTTAGTTAGGTCAATTATAAGAAATAATTTTCTCAAAAGCAGAGAAATTTATCTATTAAAGCATTACCAAATAAAAAAAATCATGGCAAAATGTAGAATTTTTGGCGCTATACTAGTAACAATAATGTTTATTCTCGGTCTGTTATCGTCCTGAGTTATAGACAATGAACGATTTATGTGAACTCCTATGAAAATTATTGGAATTATGTGATAATATTGACGTAGTTCCAAATATTTCTATGACGGTAATTGGAAATATGTACATATTGAAGAGTTATGTAAATGGTCAAAATAAAGAATAATCAGATCGATAAGTTTTATTTAAAAGCAAGTTGAAAGTACACTAAGAAAAACAAATTTCTATTCCGATTTTAAATACATAACCATAAAAAAAAAGAGTAATTTTAACAGTGGATTCGACTTCTCTACAAGGATTCATATTTGAGAAAAAAACTTAAAAACATCCAAAAAAAGTTTTAATAAGAATTTACCTGATTTTAGAGATAAAATTATTTTCATTGTGGATTTTAATGAAAAAAGGCTGCGATTATTTCCAAGAAGGATAATAAGAAAATAATCTCCTGAATATTTGATAAAAGTCTATTTGGTATATTAACGATAATAAAATACACTTCTTATTTCTATTTTTGCTCTGAAGTTCTTAAGAGAAATAAAGTGTGGAATATAGATTGCACATGGTAGATAATGCTAAATAGTCGAAAAATCAAATGTGATAGCATCTCCAATGAAATCCTCAATTATAAAATTTCATATTATGGCCGTTTTTACAAATGGGTTTCTTTGGGTAAAATTCAAGCTTCTTGAAAAAATTCTAGTGTTTCTTCTTCATTTGGGGGAAGTTAAAAAAAATGTTGATATCCATAGTAAAAAAAATAATCAGGAAAAGTTTCACGTGTTTAACCTAAACATAATAATCCGCGTAAATGTAGCAAAAAAAAAAAAAAAAAAAGAAAGAAAAGAAAAAAAGAAAGAAAGAAAGAAAGAAAGAAAGAAAGAAAAAAAAAACAGCAAATAGCAACTGCAGGACTTTCGTAATACAAAAAATATTTAAATAATTCTCTTTATTTTACCACCTTTTACGAGGGTTACTCGAAAATTTTTGAGATACGCGCAGACGAGAATTTACAAAATAAAAATAACGAATTAATTTTAAAATACAAAGAATTTTAATATAGAAGACGATTTTTTACTGATTTACTTCAACTTGTTTAGCGAAGAATAAATTTTAAACAGAAGAGAAAATGGAGTTGAAGCGAGAACATTTTCACGCTATGATTTTCTACGATTTTAAAGCATGATTAAATCAAGAAGAATGCGCTCAACGGTTGCAATTAGCATTTGGTGATGAATCTCCAGCTCGTAATACTGTAATCAGATGGTTTAGAGAATTTAGAAGAGGTCGCAGTTTTCTTCAGGATGAAGAACACACAGGAAGGCCACCGTCGGCAGTAATCCCGGATAATGTGTCTGCCATACGAAAAATGTTAATGGATAATATACGCTGTACCTATCAAATGATACAGAAAGAACTTAACATTGGATCCGCAACCATACACAAAATCATTCATGAAGAATTACGTATGAAAAAAAAAATGTTTGCCGTTGGGTTCCCCATAATCTAACTGAGCACCAAAAAGAGGAATGTGTCAGAATCAGTAAAGAAACTCTTAAATTGCTAAATGGTAGTGGCCACCGCATCATTTCTAAAATTGTAACAGATGATGAAACGTACATACCGTTTTTTGACGTTCCAACACGTCAAGAAAGTAAAGTATGGGTCCTTGAAGATGATCCCACGCCGACAATGGTGAAATAACAACACTCACTGAAAAAGTGATGTATGCCGTTTTCTTCAAAAATACGGGATTGATCAAAGCCATCAAGTTGGAAGGACAGAAGACAGTAACAGCAAACTGGTATGCCACTAAATGTCTTCCAGAAATTCTACAAGAACTGAATGTTAGGGGACTAATGCTTCACAATGACAATGCATCTTCACATGCAGCCGGATTAACAGTTGAGTTTCTTAAACAAAAACAAATTAAAGTGATCGAACATCCACCGTATTCACCTGATCTAGCTATCTGCGACTTTTGGTTATTCTTTAATCTAAAAAAGAACTTACATGGATGTCGTTTTCATTCAGAAGAAGAGATTGATGTGGATATAAATGCATTTTTTTCATCCATTCCAAGAAATGAATGGCTTGAAACATTTAATCTGTGGAAAATTCGTCTGCAAAAGTGCATTGATGCTGGAGGACACTACTTTGAACACACCTAAAATTTTGATGTATAACTTTAAAAACCTAGTTGTATCTCAAAAATTTCAAAGTGACCCTCGTATAACCTATATTAGCTCCTAGGTTTTTTTGTGGGGTAGTCGTCATGTTATTTTTTTATCCTTAAGTATAAAAAAATGAATAGCATAATAGTAATTTCTATAATTATTTTTTGAAATGTTTTCTATTCTTTGTAATATTTATAGCACTTTAAATGTCTGAAGATGTACTCTATCGATACATTTATAGATTCTTTACTTTACTTTGATACCTGAAAAACCAAAATCTGAGCCCTCGCAACTTTATGTTAATTAAAATGTACAGAAACGTTATTATTCCAAAAATTGTCTTATTTCCATAAAAAAAAATGTGTGCCAAGTAGGTGATGTACACATTTTCTAAGTAATTTTCAGATTATATAGTCAATTTTTGAGAACTGAAATCATTTCAAGTACTTTTAAAGTAAAAAAAGACGCATAATATATACATTTTCTCATGAGGGTCACAAACCTTATAACAATATTTCGATACATACAGCAAATATACGAATGATGTTCATTCATTTCAGTTTTGATGACATGGCCAGGTATGATTTGCCTGCTATGATAGATTATGTTCTTAATGAAACTGGGGCCAAAAATTTATTCTACATCGGACATTCCCAAGGCACGACAGCTGCATTTGCTTTACTTTCAGAAAACCCCCTCTACAATAAAAAGGTAATTTTTATATTTGAAATTCAAAATAAACTAAAAGGAAAATTAATAAAATAAATAAAGCTAATAATTCAACAAAAAGTAATAATACCTATCTCTTTTTTTGTTGAATATTTAAGAAAAATAAACATGTTGCTTCTTTTTATAACCAGAATATTTTTTTGCAACAATTATTAAAAATTTAACAAAATCCTGATTTACTAAGCTACAATTTTTAATTTAGATGCTAAAAATTAATATTGTAAATAATTAGTCTTTTTTTTTAAGATCAAGGTTTAATGATTGTAATTTTTTCTAAAATATTATTAGAATATATTAATTTCATTACTTTTGAAAACTTTATTCCTTAAGCTTTATTTTTTTTTCATCATCATTTATAATTAAAATATTTTTTTGCAATTTCATATTTAATATAAATATGTTATATGTATATTTAAACTATTTTTCTAATAATTTCCACAATTATTTTTTGTTGTAAATTAAACCATTAATCTTGTGTTATTTTTCCAATATATAATGTGTGTGTGGAAGTAAAAATTAAAATTTATTTACATTCTTATCAAATCAATGAAGACAAGTCAATATATATTATTATTTAAAATTTCATAAATACTGTAATTCATTATGTTTGCATTTATGTGTAAAATTATTTATAGTTTGTGATGAGATGAATATGACTTTTATTTCCATGAAAGTAATAAGAAATTCACCGGAAAATATAATATCATCACAATACGAGGGTTACTCTGAATTTTTTGAGATACGCGCAGACGAGAATTTACAAAACAAATAACGTTTTAATTTTAAAATACAAAATATTTTAACGCAGAAGACGATTTTTTTACTGACTTACTTCAACTTGCTTAGCGTAGAATAAATTTTAAACAGAAGAGAAAATGGAGTTGACGCGAGAACATTTTTGCGCTATGATTTTCAACGATTTTAAAGCAGGATTGAATCAAGAAGAATGCCTTCAACGATTGCAATTAGCATTTGGTGATGAATTTCCAGCTCGTGCTACGGTATTCAGATGGCTTAGAGAATTTAGAAGAGGTCGCAATTTTCTTCAGGATGAAGAACACACAGGAAGGCCGCCGTCAGTAGTAATCCCGGATAATGTGTCTGCCAGACGAAAAATGTTAATGGATGATAATCATTGTACCTATCAAATGATACGGAAGGAACTTAACATTGGATCCGCAGCTATACACAAAATCATTCATGAAGAATTGCATATGAAAAAAGTAGTTGGGTTTCCCATAATCTAACTGAGCACCAAAAAGAGGAGAGTGTCAGAATCAGTAAAGAAACTCTTAAATTGCTAAATGATGGTGGCCACCGCATCCTTTCTAAAATTGTAACAGATGATGAAACGTACACACCGTTTTTTGACGTTCCAACACGTCAAGAAAGCAAATTATGGGTCCTTGAAGATGATCCCACGCCGACAATGGTGAAATAACAACGCATACTGAAAAGTGATGTATGCCGTTTTCTTCAAAAATACGGGATTGATCAAAGCCATCAAGTTGGAAGGACAGAAGACAGTAACAGCAAACTGGTATACCACTAAATGCCTTCCAGAAATTCTATAAAAAACTGAATGTTAGGGGACTAATGCTTCACAATGACAATGCATCTTCACATGCAGCCGGATTAACAGTTGAGTTTCTTAAACAAAAACAAATTAAAGTGATCGAACATCCACCGTATTCACCTGATCTAGCTATCTGCGACTTTTGGTTATTCTTTAATCTAAAAAAGAACTTACATGGATGTCGTTTTCATTCAGAAGAAGAGAATGATGTGGATATAAATGCATTTTTTTCATCCATTCCAAGAAATGAATGGCTTGAAACATTTAATCTGTGGAAAATTCGTCTACAAAAGTGCATTGATGCTGGAGGACACTACTTTGAACACACCTAAAATTTTGATGTATAACTTTAAAAACCTAGTTGTATCTCAAAAATTTCAAAGTGACCCTCGTATAACCTATATTAGCTCCTAGGTTTTTTGTGGGGTAGTCGTCATGCTATTTTTTTTATCCTTAAGTATAAAAAAATGAATAGCATAATAGTAATTTCTATAATTATTTTTTGAAATGTTTTCTATTCTTTGTAATATTTATAGCACTTTAAATGTCTGAAGATGTACTCTATCGATACATTTATAGATTCTTTACTTTACTTTGATACCTGAAAAACCAAAATCTGAGCCCTCGCAACTTTATGTTAATTAAAATGTACAGAAACGTTATTATTCCAAAAATTGTCTTATTTCCATAAAAAAAATGTGTGCCAAGTAGGTGATGTACACATTTTCTAAGTAATTTTCAGATTATATAGTCAATTTTTGAGAACTGAAATCGTTTCAAGTACTTTTAAAGTAAAAAAAGACACATAAACATAATATATACATTTTCTCATGAGGGTCATAGACCGCGTAACAATATCTCGATACATACAGCAAACACACATATGATGTTCTTTCATTTCAGTTTTGATGACATGGCCAGGTATGATTTGCCTGCTATGGTAGATTATGCTCTTAATGAAACTGTGGCCAAAAATTTATTCTACATCGGACATTCCCAAGGCACGACAGCTGCATTTGCTTTACTTTCAGAAAACCCCCTCTACAATAAAAAGGTAATTTTTATATTTGAAATTCAAAATAAACTAAAAGGAAAATTAATAAAATAAATAAAGCTAATAATTGAGATAATGCTTATCTCTTTTTCTTGTTGAATATTTGAGAAAAATATACATGTTGTTTCTTTTTATAACCATAGACTTTTTTTTGTAACAAGTATTAAAAATTGTAGGAAATCCTGATTTACTAAGCGACAATTTTTAATTAAGATGCTAAAAATATTATTAGAATATATTAATTTAATTATTTTGAAAACTTTATTCCTTAAGCTTAATTTATTTCCGTCATCATTTATAATTAAAATATTTTTTGCAATTTTAAATTTAATATATAAATATGTTATATGTATATATAAACTATTTTTCTAATAATTTCCACAAATATTTTTTGCTTTAAATTGAAACAAATAATCTGTGTTATTTTCCAATATACTCGTATAATGGAAGTAAAAATTTAAATTTATTTACATGCTAATCAAATCAATGAAGATAAGTTGATATATATTATTATTTAAAATTTCATAAATACTGTAATTCATTATGTCTGCATTTATGTGTAAAATTATTTATAGTTTGTGATGAGATGAATATGACTTTTATTTCCATGAAAGAAATAAGAAATTCACTGAAAAATATAATATCATCACAATACGAGGGTTACTCTGAAATTTTTGAGATACGCGCAGACGAGAATTTACAAAACAAATAACGGTTTAATTTTAAAATACAAAGTATTTTAACACAGAAGACGATTTTTCTACTGACTTACTTCAACTTGCTTAGCGTATAATAAATTTTAAGCAGAAAAGAAAATGGAGTTGACGCGAAAACATTTTTGCGCTATGATTTTCATCGATTTTAAAGCAGGATTGAATCAAGAAGAATGTGTTCAACGATTGCAATTAGCATTTGGTGATGAATTTCCAGCTCGTGCTATGGTATTCAGATGGCTTAGAGAATTTAGAAGAGGTCGCAATTTTCTTCAGGATGAAGAACACACAGGAAGGCCGCCGTCGGTAGTAATCCCGGATAATGTGTCTGCCAGACGAAAAATGTTAATGGATGATAATCGCTGTACCTATCAAATGATACGGAAGGAACTTAACATTGGATCCGCAGCTATACACAAAATCATTCATGAAGAATTGCATATGAAAAAAGTAGTTTGCCGTTGGGTTTCCCATAATCTAACTGAGCACCAAAAAGAGGAGAGTGTCAGAATCAGTAAAGAAACTCTGAAATTGCTAAATGATGGTGGCCACCGCATCCTTTCTAAAATTGTAACAGATGATGAAACGTACACACCGTTTTTTGACGTTCCAACGCGTCAAGAAAGCAAATTATGGGTCCTTGAAGATGATCCCACGCCGACAATGGTGAAATAACAACGCCCACTGAAAAAGTGATGTATGCCGTTTTCTTCAAAAATACGGGATTGATCAAAGCCATCAAGTTGGAAGGACAGAAGACAGTAACAGCAAACTGGTATACCACTAAATGCCTTCCAGAAATTCTATAAAAAACTGAATGTTAGGGGACTAATGCTTCACAATGACAATGCATCTTCACATTCAGCCAGATTAACAGTTGATTTTCTTAAATTAAAGTGATCGAACATCCGCCGTATTCACCTGATCTAGCTATCTGCGACTTTTGGTTATTCTTTAATCTAAAAAAGAACTTACATGGATGTCGTTTTCATTCAGAAGAAGAGATTGATGTGGCTATAAATGCATTTTTTTCATCTATTCCAAGAAATGAATGACTTGAGGCATTTAATCTGTGGAAAGTTCGTCTACAAAAGTGCCTTGATGCTGGAGGAGACTACTTTGAACACATCTAAAATTCTGATGTATAACTTTAAAAACCTAGTTGTACTTCAAAAATTTCAGAGTGACCCTCGAATAACCTATATTAGCACCTAGGGTTTTTTGGGGTAGTCTTCATGTTATTTTTTTTCCGGCCGTTAGTTTTGGCGAGATACCTTGGTAGACTTCATAATAAATAAGTATTGTGTCCTAAAAGGATTTTAGAGATAGTACTAATTTAAAAATCTCCATATTTTTATACGCATGTTGTCCAAAACCGTGATTTTGAAGTGAAACATAAGTCTCCAAAATTATAAATAATTTTAGAAGTTTGAACAATTTTGGCAGTGTTTTAAAAGGAAAATTTTCCTACGTTGCTAACTTTAACCTCATTATGTGAGCACATTCCAATTTCAACTGAAACTTTTTTCGTAAGACAATAAACGCTCTCGAGTGCCTTGTGTACATTAAAAAGATATTCACAATCTGGATACTGTTAGCAATTTAACGCTGGGATGATGATTGGGCTAACGACTTGGGACGATGGAAACCAAACGAGACCTACGAGCCAGTAGCCTGAACGGCTGCGATATCACTGCCTGTTGAGTTTAAGTGCACGGTGGAATAAGTTTCGCAATGATATTATTCCATACATTTTTATATTCTACTTGTATAGCAATGCTGTTGTATGGCTTATATAGCAAAAATACACTATCATTTAAAATAATTTTTAATGATAGTACATTTTTGCTATATAAGTCAGACAATATTCAAGAAAACCCATATTAAATATTTATATAATTATACGTTGTTGTTTCATACATAAAAATAATTGAGTTGAAAAACTTGATTTTTTAATGCTCTTAAATAGATTCAAAATATAATAAAAAAGTGGATAGCATATTTAAGTGAAATTGATATGAAACGTATTTTACAGATCATCGAACATTTTTTCATTCTTGAACATTTCAGTATTTTCAACAGCTTTTATTGAATCCACAAAATTCACATGATGAATAATTTTAGTTTTAGAAATTCAAGTTTTCATTTTTTAATGATAGAAAAACTTTAGTAAATTTTCCCTGATTTTTTAAATACTTTCCATTTTAGGAAAAATTAATGCTAGTGATATGTTTTTTCAATTGTTTTCCTAAAATAATTTTTAATGGAAATTTAGTTGTAAAAATGTGGAGAATTTTATTGTTTTTATAAGATATATATTAATGGTTAATCTGTGCTTTGGGTACCCCTTTCTCACCAAATGGGAGATAGACGCGCAAAACGTTATAATCCTGACTGTTTCATCCTAAATCACTCCTTGTGGCAATTCTGTCTTTTTTGTTATACAATTATATGTGTATTTTTTGTTATACAATTCGTAAAAAAACCATTGTTTTTGTTTTCGTTGCCATACCAACGGTGAAATTCATTAAGAACACGGATTTCGGTTTCGTCGTCATAAAAACACCGTTTTTGCGTAGTGTCTCGGAGCATTCAACTCCGCGAGACAACACGCAAAAACACGCCAGTTGGCGACTTTTTTGAAAATGCACCAAGCAGGGGACCCATTATTCTTTACCACAGTTTCATATTAATAGCAAAAAAATCGACCTAAATCTGAGTATTCTTGAAATTTTTCAAAAGCAGTGTTTGCAGAGCTAAGGATGATGAAAGAAACAAATTACAATTTTTTAGCATTAATTTTATTATTGTATACAATTAGCAATTCAGTTTCATTCTCAGATACACGTTTTCCTATTTCATGTAATTTTTATTTCAATAGTTGCTTAACTCTCAATTTCAATATTTATAAACTTAATATATTCACAAACATAAAATGTTCACATAAGATAAGGGTTTATTATTTTTATTACATATTAAATACATTAGATTAAGCTTTTAATAATTTAATATAAATATTTAAGAAATATTCAATAAATTCTTTTTATTAATCTGACATAACATTACATTGAAATGTCATGCATATTAAACATAAAGTTTTTAAAATATTATTAATATTAAGGTTTACATTTAGAAAGGAAAGTTGTATTAATTATGGGAATTGTTTCATGTTATTCACTGCATAGTATAAAAAGTTTTATAATTCCTTTTTTACGTGAAAGAAAAATGGAAAACAAAATTGTGTATCAAAATATATATTAAATGTTTATTTGATATATAAGTAATCTTGAAATTAAATTATGATTTCTATATTTTTGCATTATAATTTGACTTATTATAGTTTTAGAAGATTAAAATATCGTTTAAAAATACCTGAATTAAAAAATAAAAGTACAACACATTTTCAACACAAACATTTCCATAAATTAAGAATGAAAATTGTAAGCACACATTTTCCAGGAAAGAATTTACACAAGTTAAAGTTGCGTAACTGTAACCGGAGTTCAAAGACTGAATGCTACAGTGATATGATTGATTTTGATTGTTATGGTCGTCATTATCAATCGTCGATTGATTGTATATTTACACTGTCTGAGACGGAGTGGGGTCACTTATTTACTTGTAAAAAATGTTGATCAATAACAGTGAGTAAATAATTAAAAATTATTACACAATTACATTTTAAATACATTCGAAATTCCTTAATAATGTTCTATTTTAAAATAAATTCTATAAAAATCTTTCTAGATTATTGAAAGATTTTACTTGCATTTTATAAGCAATATTATTTCTTAATGTAATTTAATTTTAATGGTTATGTATTGAATTATTGATACACATAGGATTCGAAAATATTTAACTATTCATCTCATCGAAGTATAGTGAACAAAACCTTGAAGAGTCCTTGAGTTACATAACATGCCTAAAACAACAAACATGAAATCTTATATTTCAAAGCAATTTCGCTTCAAAATTCATGACATTTAAGCATTAGTTATGCAAAATATTTTAAAATTTTGAGAAATATGTAGCTTAATTTCTATAATACTGATTTATCTTAAAAAATTAAAATCATAATTGGGTTATTTTCTATAATGTTCGAATTAGGTTATTTTCTATCACGTTTTCTATAATCTTACGAATAAAATATTATGATTTGATCAAGTAAAAATAAACAGTGACCCTTTTCAAAAATATTATTTTTCAATTTTTGTTAGTGCATGTTAATATTATCATTTAAACCCACAACTTTTATTTTGTTGAGAAATTTATTATGTATATAAATTTTTCCAACAACTTTCTTCAATAATATTCTTCTATTTCATCAACTTAAAAAAAATTTCCGATTTTTTTATTTTTGTTTCAAAGGAAGAAATGCTCATTTCAGAAGCATTTATTCTAAAATACTTATTGTGTGTGTGCTTTATATATTTTAATATTTCAAAAAAGTTTAGTTAAATGCTTTTGTTAAAATACCTTCAATTAATATTAAATGCTATTTTCAATATCCAACAGTAATTTTCAAAGTTTGTGTCATCAATTTCCCTCTCACCTTTGAATGTATATTGTGGTTTAAATATATGTCCCTATAAAATTAGCTATCATGTGCAAAAAAGGCCCAACCAAGTAATATATTTACTGGCACTTGATCATTCTGAATATATATTAATGTTACAGAATAGATTTCTTCATATGACAACTTTTTATCATGCTGGATAGTTACCATATATTTATCACTGTTACCTTTTTATCAATTATTGTTAGAAGCAATAAATTATTGCATATAGTGTTCTAGTTAAAAGTTAAAGAAATTTATATCGTAAAGATTTTCTGAAATTACATGCATAAAAATTTATAGTTGGCATATGTTAAGTATTTTTCAAAGGTAAGTAAAATTATAAAGATTTCTATTGAAAGATAGTTCATTAATTTTTTTAGTAGAATGTTTCTGTTTGGATAGATTTGTAATAAATTGTTATTAAAAAATACCATTTATACTGTTTATTTATAATGCTGAACAATAAATAAATCACAATATTTGATAATAGTCTCATATAGGTTATTTTTAATAGTTTGAAAAGTAACTCAATTAATTAAATATAAATGATAAATAAAAATATTTATTATCTATAAAATTAATAAAACAATATTTATTTACTTAATTTGCACACTGATATTGTTTGCTAGTTGACTCCTAATTATTTTGATGCCAACATATTAGTAAGGCAGTTTCATTGGATATTTCCTTCAGCCTGTGTAAGATATTTTTCAAGGTTATTATTTGTTCTATTTGAAAGAAATAACACTAGTGATATTGATTATAATCACATTAAAGTTTTTTCATTGTAATTTATTTTTAATGTGTGTATTTTGAAATGTTTTCCCCTTATGTTTAAAATTTTGTTCTTTTTAAATAAATGTCAGGCCATCTTAAATGTTCATATGATATTTACTTGTAAATCGCTCAAGTATACATCTGTGGATAGTATTTTACTAGTGTAAACTACAGAATTTTTTTCTTAATGATATTAAAAATGCATTATTTACGTATTTTAAAAATGATTTTTCAATTATATAACATTTTAAATAACATTAAAATCCCTTTTGCTCATAGTGTCATTATTGGTTATCTCCAGAAGGTATTTTAATGTATAAATCCATTACTTTGAATTCTCAAGTATTTCAAATGTTAAATTATTGTGAAAATTGTTATGTATAGAAAACATGACAGTTATAATCTTTTATATTATTATAAACATTAAATCTTTTATATTATTATAAACATAAATTTTAGAATTTAGATTATAAATTATTAGTGACAATTAAGTAACCAATGCTTTATTATCATATAAATTCTTGAAAGTATATTTTTTTCCATTATAATTTGTACTACATATATATATATATATATATATATATATATATATATATATATAATTTTAAATCCTGATCTTATTGAGTTCCTTCTCTAAAAATCTAAAATAATATTGCAAAAGCAACTTCCAATTTATAAAATATAATAAATCAAGTATCTAATTAATGTTTGAAAATGGTCTGTTTATAAAAGGGAACTAAAAACCTTCAGTATAAAAATCTTAATTAAATAAAATTAAAGTTATATTTCAGGATGAAATTAAATTAGGAAGATTTTTAAGCAAAAAATTAATGATTCTTATAAAGTTTGAATGTGAGAAATTTTATGGAGATAAACATCATAAAAAATATCTTCTCATTTATATTGTTGAAAACGTCAATTTTTTAAAATACTTTGATTACTGATTTTAAAACTAAGTTTGTTTTAAATTTTTTAACTAGTTTTTCACTTAATAGTCTATTGGCAATTTGAATAATTAGAAAGTAATTCAAAATTAAAGAAATTGTGTTCAGAATTAGTATTACTTAGTACATTTGAAATTTTTTTTATTTAAAAAGTTGAAATGAAATTTGATAATTTAATGTGAATCTAATTTACTCAAAAGATAATTTGAACATATTCTTTTACTAGGTTAATAATGGTTTTTATTATTTTGTCCATTACATTATATCTCTTTTATTGACAGTATTGCTGTTTTGATTTGTATTGAATTTACCCTTACTTACTTATCACTTATAATGGCATCTTTTCATTATATCAAACATAATAATTGCTTTCATTTTAATTTCCAATTTCATAACTTCTCTTACTTTTTATAGTTTTAAAAGGCACTTTTGCGAAGCAAATTATTACAAGAACAATAACACAAAGTGCTGTTGCTGCACAAAACACTCCTGTTCAAGTCACTGAGCCTCCTCCTGTAAAAAGAGGACCTTATTCTCCCTTTCAAAATACCAGTAATAAAGTTGAATATGCTCTAGCTCGAGTAGATGACTTATTAAACTGGGGTCGTAAGGTGAGCCACATTGCTATCAAAATTTTAAATTAATATTTTCCTTTTATTTTAAGGTCTTTGTAATAATATTTTTCATATAATAGTGTTAATTAAATCTTAGATATTAATGTATTTCTGGTATTTTTTGTTACTTAATTATAAAGCATTATGTTTTCAATCATTATATATATAAAAAAGATAAATTATTTATTTATGTATATATATATATTTAGAAAAAAAAGTTTTTTCCATAGTTATGATATATATTTAATTCTATGGGAAAAAATATAAATTACTTTAGCGTAAATATTTCTGTTATATAAAATATATAATTTATTACATTTACTTAATTGCAATCAACCCTTATTATAATGAACTGGAACAACAATAAATTTGTGGTTATAATGAATTTTGGAAATTGTATTAGCATTACTCTGACCTTACTAACGTAACTCTTTGCTTATAGGCCTCTTTCTTATATATTTACTAAATTTGTTTCATCAATTAAAGATTCAATTATCATGAATCAAAATCATTTCTTCTTGCTAATTTCTAATTTTTTTTATTTACTACTTTTCTGTCCTAACATTCTGAGTGTTTTTGTCTTCCTTGTATGTATGTCATTTTAAAATTGGAGAATCTTGAATAAAATTAGCATCCAGGATATCAAAAATAAATTTTTTATGACTAGTTTAAAGAAAGAAACATAATAGTCATTGTAATTTGATATTTTTTAAATTGAATGTGTAATCATTCATATTGCCTTTTTTAAATTTCTATTTAATAATTTTGCTTTAAAAATTAATATACCATTAAATTACTTATTGCTCATTTATTAATTCTTTCTTTTACATTGTTATCTTTTACATAATCATTTAGCAAAATTGTTCTTGTGATTCTTTGACCCTGTATTTATTAGGAGCTTTATTATAGTTAACCTTTTAATTTACTCTTTAGTATCCTTTATATTGCAGTGCAATTAAATTTGATTTTACATATATGTAAACTGGTTAATATTCCACACTCTTTTCAGACATTTATCTGTGAAACTCTCCAAAAATGAAACAAGGCTTTTTATTAGCTATATATATATATATATATATATATATATATATATATATATATATATATATGTATGTATATAATGTATATAAAGATGCTAATTTATTCCTGTAAATATATTAAAAGGTTCTAAGTGCATAACAGTTATTACTTATATATTTACTGAATTTGTTATATCTGTTGTATTTTCTTGACAATGCTTTGTAAGTGTTTTGAAATATTTAAACAGTTTTTTGTTTATAAGAAAACATTTTATTGAAAGAAATTTGGAAAAAATTATTTATTCACATTAGGATTTGTTTTTTCTATAATTTCTAAAACTAACAATTAATTATTATTTTCAAAAATCAAAATCCTAGTGGTGTTGTTCACAGCAATTTAAGTTAGGGAATATGAAAGGTAAACCATGTATTTAACATTGCTTTAATTATAAATCATTTCTGTGATACAAGTAAGTCCAAAACTTTTAACTGAATTATAGTTAGTCTTTTAAATTTAATTGTAAAATGCATTAAAAGCTATTTGGAATTCATGTTAAATTACCATTTATACTTTAATAATACTTTTTTGAATAAATAAAATAAAATTTATAATTTCTTGCTTTTTTTTATAATTTATTTTTATAATTATTAAGAATCTAATCAATGTGTAAAAAATATCTTATTTCGTAGAATTCCATATGGCCAATGACTTTTGGATTGGCATGTTGTGCAGTAGAAATGATGCATATGGCTGCTCCACGTTATGATATGGACAGATTTGGAGTTGTATTTCGAGCAAGTCCTCGACAATCAGATGTTATAATAGTTGCTGGTACTCTTACTAATAAAATGGCTCCAGCTTTAAGAAAGGTGAGAAGTCATCATATTTTTTAAATTAATGATCTAATATAAATTAGGAATTTTTAGAAAATATATTTTCAATGTTTAAAGAATAATTTAAAATTTTAATCAAACTGTATTCAGTTATGTTGAAATATTAGAAATGAAATAAATGTCTTCATTTTACATCACTATATTTTTTATTTGTTTGGGAAATTTTTAGGCAGATTTATTTTTTCTCCTCAATATACAAAAATAAAATTTCAAGCAATAAAAATTGTCATTTTTATCAGCAATTAACTTATAACATCTAGAATCTGTGGATCTATATAGTGTAGTATTTTCCACTGTGATTCATACTCGTAATAAATGTTTACTTTGATTTAGTTTTTTGCTAAGTCCTAGGAACCAGGCTGATGATAAAATGTGCCAAACTACTTTATTGCCTCAGTATGGTGTGCCTTGCATTTTATGAAGTAACCTGATGTGCAAAATATGTTTGAAGTTTAAGTAACCCTTGTAGCGTTTTTCATTTAGGGTTAAAATTTAAATGTTGGAAGATTTTTTTTTAAGTGTGTCAAATGAAATTTAAATTTGAAGTTATATTTTGATTTGTAAAGGGTTTATCAAATTGAAAAAATTAAATTATATTTGTGTGTGGGAGTGAACGTTTTGATAGATTGAATTTGCAATTTCCTAATTCTACAAGTAATGATAAGGTGAATATTTTATTTTAAGTGTTATTCGATTAAATTTGCTGTTTGTATGATTTATTGAGTATTGTTTTTTTAAAATATTTTTCTATTTAGGTTTACCGTAAATTGTAAATCATTTTTCATAACAATGCATTTTATTTACATTATCCATTTAGCTTTATTGCCCAGTAGTCGCTCACAATATATTACATGATATTTAGTGTATATTTGTTTTATAAAATCTAATCTTCACAAAATTTAGTTTCTATTTATTAGTATTTTAATGCTTCTGTATTAAGTAATTATAATAAAATATTTGTAATTTAAATTAGCGTGAGATTGCAAAGTTCAAGTTTGAGTGTGATTAGAATTTAAAAACCAGATTTTGAGCGAAGTAACATAGTTTAGTTTGGCGAGGTAACTCTGCAGTGCTTGGCGTAAAAGTTGGAAATTACACCAAACCAGGGCAGGATTAATAAGGATTAACCAATTATTATAAATAATACTCAGTCTATTATAAATACCAAAAAATCAAAAAGTAATGTGAATATTCATTTGCTGATAATTCTAAATGTGTGCAAGTATATTTAATTTAAAATGTGTCTCTTATTGCAACAATCTCTTGTTAAAGTCATGATGGGATTGTTCCATTCTTTAAATATTTAAATACATTTTCTGCTTTTATATAAAATGTGATTTGTTTAATTACTCAATGTTCATATTAGATAATTTTTAATATGGTTTTATAAAAATAATAAAAATAAGATATATAAAAACAAATGTTTTATAGAATGTTGTAAATTTAGTTCTAAAAGTTGACTTTATCTTTAATGATAATGAGTTAATTCTTTTACAATGAACTAATTATGTTTGTAATTTTAGAGTATGTGAGATTGTGACCAAAAAGAATAAGTAAATAAATAAATAATAATCATAAAGCAAACCTGTTACATAAACTTACTGTCACACTGATAAAATCTAGTTATCATGATTGGTTTTCAATCTTTTGGTTGAAAATTTATTTACCATGATCTATTTAAAAATATAATTAAAAATAAAAATTGTATCAAATTAATAGAGAATTTATTTTTTAGAGAATTGTTGATTTGAATAAATATAAAGACATATTTTATATTAATTTTTTTCTTTTTACTAGAAAACCATGATTTTGATACATAGTTGCAAAAATTACTATTATAATTATTTATAAAATTTTAAAAATCTATTTTTTAAAATTACATGAAATTATTGTTTTGTGTAAAATAGTAAAAGTATGTCTTGTTTCAGGGAATATTTTACATTTTTTTATTTGTAAACTAAAATCTTTAACTAAATATATATAATTTTGTTATATCATCAGTCTTCTTTCTTTACATTTTTGAGTGACAAGCAATTTGAAAAAATTTATAATCCATATAAACATAATTATTTGATTCAACATCTTTTTTCCTATTTAAATTAATTAAATACAATTAACAAAAAATCTATATCTTTATATAGATTTTTTGTATCCATTGAAATGCATAAAATTTATATTTAAACTTCAATGCTGCTATATTAATTTCAGGCATATATTTCAGTTGAAAAATTGTTAAAAATTTATCTGCTTTATTGAACACAAATTTTAAAATAAATGATGTACAGTTTATAAGTATGGTAAATAAAATTGCTTATAAGACAGTAGAAGCTGTTTAATTTTATGGTAAAATAAAATAATAATTTGTGCAAGTTTTCTAAGAATCATTTATAATAAAAATATCTGTTGAATCACACACACACACATAGTTATATTTTAAGTCTCGTTTAATCATAAATTAATTTTCTGTTTATTTTATGGAAGTGTACAGTTTTATTTGCGTATATGCTTTAAAATATTAATGAATGTTTTGAATTGTAAATATTTGATTAATTTAAATCACTTATCAAAAATTTGTTTGTTTATGTATGTGTGTTCACATATATTATTATTATTCTCTATTTGATTTAACTTTTTTTTATTGTTTAAACATGTTATTTATGGCAGCAATAAAATAATGTAAAATAGAACTATGCACTTTAAAAAATAATAATAATAATTTTAAAACATTTCTTTAATTGAAATTGAAATGATTGTGTGTGTGTGGTTTTGCATTATTTGCCTCAAAATTTGAAATTCATAACCAGTTTTACGCTTCACAAAAGCATCTATTAAAAATATTAAACTCAAATTTAAAAGCAAAAACTAGTATTTAAAGAATTATTAGTTTTTTGTTAATAGTTCTTTAACTGAGTAAAATTATGTTTATAATTTTATGAAATAATTTCAGATGAAATATTTTATTTATCCTTTGTTTTCAATTATTGTCTAATTCTGATCAAATTGTTTAGTTTTTGTTTATACTTAAACAATATTTAAATACATTGTATAGCAATTTCTTCACATACATTTGAAGAGAATAAATGTTGTATATTTTTAGATTTATGATCAGATGCCCGAGCCTAGATGGGTTATTTCCATGGGAAGCTGTGCTAATGGTGGAGGATATTATCATTATTCTTATTCTGTTGTAAGGGGCTGCGATCGTATTATTCCTGTAGACATATATGTACCTGGTAATATATTATCTGTTCCTATAATTCATGTTTGAAAAATAAATTTTTTTTTTGTAAAAAGTTGTATTAATAATTTTTTAAAAATCATCCATTCACTCTAAATCTTAAAATAAAAAAAAATTGCAAACATCTTAGAAATCTATATTTGACATTTAAAAATAAACAAGATATGTTAGATATTATGTTTATATTATTTTCAGAATGTGAAGAAAACTATTTTAAACTTTTAGTTGATAAAGTAAAATTAGTTTACGATATACCATTATTTTCCAGTTCAATTAGAAAATTGAAACTCTAGACTTTTCTGAATTCTGTTGAAGATTTCATGTACTTTAACGTTGCTCTTATCTATAAAAAAGGACTTTTCAGCAATAGAATCCTTCTTTTACACACAGTTTCCTGACTTCGATAGATAATAATAATCAGAACTCCTTAATTGTGTGACAGATGGGAACCAAATTTTTTTAATAATAAGTTGACCAAAAGATAATAATTATATTTTATACAGTATGCTGTTGATCACACCTTTATAATATTTTCAATTCCCCATCCTATATTGGTTCATTTATTTGAAAGATTTGATAAAGCTCCATTGCTCCATTTACAAAAATCAAGGAATTAATGTTCTGAAATTATGTATTTCTGGGCAAAAAATATTGAACACATATTTATTTATTATGATTTTTGTATTAACACTTTTTGAAGGATATCATTTTTATTTCTTTACCTTTAATCATTTTTCATATTGTAATTTTTCTCTTTATCATTTTTTATTTTCATTAATCATTCTTCAAAAGAAAATTATAGTTTTTAATGATTTTGTGTGAAAAATAGTGTTATAATATAATATACTGTGAACAGTATATTAAAACTTCAAGCTATCTTGTATGTATATTTGGTATTCACACAAGATAACTTGGAGCATATCTTGTAAGAGTGCCAAATACAAATACATTTTTACCAGAGGTTACTCTACAGCAGTATTAATTTTAATTAATTGTACCAAATACATTTTTCTTTTATTTAACTTCCTATAAGTTTTTGTGTTAAGTATTAAATAAAATGTAAAATATTTAAAGTAATTTTTCATTTTATTGATTGTATGAGGAAATTTATGTGAATTTTATTATTTTAGGCTGTCCTCCAACAGCTGAGGCTCTTCTGTATGGTGTGCTACAACTACAGAAAAAGATAAAGCGAATGAATTCAGTACAAATGTGGTACAGAAGATAGACTGAAACAAAATTTTTGTAGTGTTATTAAATTGTAAATAGTAACCAAAAATCCATTATTTCCCTATCAATGAATAAAAGTTACAAAATAATTCATTTTCCTATTGCATTTGTTTTCTTTTTATTCATTAAAGCAGGTCCTAATATTAAGTTGTTCTGAATATCCCTCTTTTTGACTCCATTGTAAAATACTTTTATTAATGAATTAATAATGATTCAGGATATATTTATAAATTTAAGATGAATCAATTCATATTTCAATTCTTGCACTTGATTAGCATGTTAAACATTTTCTTAATTTCATGAAATCATAAATTTAAAAAAATACTTAGCTTTAGAAATTTGTTATCAATTATAATTTTAATAAAATAATTATAATAATATTTTTATTTAAATTTTATTAAATTAAAACAATTTTTTATAATGAAATTAAGAAAAATTTTTCTTTGTTTCAATCAAGAAAACTTACAGTTTAAGATAAAATTTTCTTACAATCTATTCAAATTAAATTATATCCCAGATAAATTAATCCCATATTTAATCTATAATGACATACATTAACATTTGATTTTAAAATTGCTTAAATAAGAAATTTTCTCAAATTTAAGAACTTATGAACAGTAGTATCTAAGTAAAGGCTAAACTTTCTTGTGTAGCATACTTACAGGGATCTCTAGATGACAAAAGTTTAAAATATATTGATCTCCCAAAATTATAAAAGATAATGTAATTATAAGCTGAGCATTTTGTAGAGAAATAGAGAATTTTATATAAAATGTAAGTTTTTTTATACACAGATAAAAGTTGTAAGTTAGAATCATCCACATAAGGCAAATTTTCATCAATATTAAATGAGATTAAGCTCAGCACTGACTAGTAATATTCTATATATTTGTGCAATCTTGAATAATCATTGTGTATAGAAAAAAAAGTTATTTGCAAAATCAAAGGTGTTTCAGTATCTTTCCAAGATTTTAATTTTTTCTACATATGTATTAGTTATTTTCATTTTAAAATTACAATTTAACTGAAATATCCTTAATGGGATAATATCACAATTTTTTTAAGTTAAGTGAAAACTTATTTATATATTAAAACTTTTGAATGAATTTTATATAATATATAATTTAAGTTTTAGTAGATGGCAACAGTACTTATACTGGATTTATATATTTATCAATGGTTTTCAACAGTCTGTTAGAATATCTAGATTGTATGAATTATTAAGAATGTTACTTGAAACTTGAAATATTACTTCAATAAATTATTTAAGTTTTTATCCTAAAATCTTTAGTTATAAATTTTTTTATTACCAATAATTTTATTTTTATTTTAACCAATAAAGGTATGTTTTGCCATTTCCATTAGTTGTCCTGATACTTTACGTTAACTGTAGCTCTTATTATAAATAATTTTGTTAGACTGTATAAAATGTTTGTAATTTTTTAAAAAATAAAGTTTTGAAGGAAAATGTAAAAATAATCATTTTTTTTAACTATTTAGTTTTTTCTGCGTACTCAACAATTAAAGCATTTAAATGCGAAATAAAAAAAAAATCAAAATTAATATACATAAAAAAATTCTGAATGATTAATTTGAATTGATAGCTTTTGAAATTCCTTTGTATTCATTTTAAATTTTACTACTTAAGTAATATTGTAACTGTTTTATAGTTCTTTTAATGTAATAATCAGAAGTAAAATTTTCAATCATTTATTTCATTTTTTAAGATGTACATAAAAGAAAGGACATCCCTTGCTGAAAACTGCACAAAAATAAATGTGTTCCAATTGATTTCAGTTTTACAGTCGTAAAAAGTTTAAACCATAGTTAAAAAAAAATAATAAAATAAAATGCTTTTGTATTTTTTGAAAAAAAAAAAAAGAATTATAAAATAAATTTTTATGTCAACATTTCTTCTTTATTTCTTTGAAAGATTTGTATATTAACCTCTCGAATAATGCTCACTTTTGAAATACAAATACTTGTTTTTCCTGACTTACTAAAATTTTTAGAATTGAAGATGTGTGAGTGTGAGTGTAAAGAAAAAATGAAATGTCGATTCTATGTTGTATACTATATTTTATATGAATTTCATATATTCCTATATAATGAATATATATAGAGAGAGATAGAATATGATCTAGATATCACAGTGGCATACTTTATTAATTCTTTAGGATGTTTTATAATAGATATACAACTTTTGCTTTTTATCTTTTTTCTCTTTATATAAAAATTACTTCATTTTAATGGTTTTATAATACTTACACCCAATTTATATATTCTGTAGGTATCTAAACTTTTGAGTTACAATTTCTGTCCAAAGATGAAGTTATCTTCCTATCATTATTATTGATAAAATGAAAATATTTTGAAGCTAAAAATATCATGTTTTTTCATATAAAAAACAAGTAATTTAAATTAAAAAACTACCACAGTGACCAAAGGTCTATTGTTGTTGTGCCAGTATGCTTTCCTGTACCTAGCTCTGAGTTGGGCTCTATCAGTAAATAGAAGCAACCAGGTAGAGTCTTCGTGATTTTGAAGCAAGGACCAAGCAGAAAACTCCCAATACTTGGCATGCCACCACCAAAAGTATCATTTCACTTGGAGGACATTGCGACCACTCCCAATTTTAAAGTGACACAGTTGCCATTAGCAAACACAGCAGATCTTAGGTTAAGCCAGGATTTGAACTCACTACCTTCCGATGATGAGAATGATGCCCTAACCAACCAGGCCACCATGGCTCACAAAGGTCTATTGTTCTTTACTCTGAAAAGGAAGCTCTTTTTTAAAAAGATCAGTAGCTGAAGCAAAAATTCAGAAAACATTTAACAAACTTTGGATATCCGGTAGCATCCAAAGTTCAACCAAATGCTGACCCAAGTGTTCAAATCTATGTTTGGAAAAAACAGAATATGTAATGAATCCATATATTGACCACCCTTGCAAATAAAGTCATCTGAACTCCCATTATGTTGAGATGTCTCTTACGATGGCAGTGTCCTGTAAGAAATTCCACTACTCCTTAAACGGTTTCTACTGAGCTTTAATAACTCTTTTTGTTTTTACTAAGACACGTACAATTTAATAACTTTGCTTGTCTTTGATCACTTTAATTATACCTATTCAAAAATTGTTTTCTGAAAAGATCAAAAAAGCTTGTGATCAATTCTTTTAAAATATTTCACTGGTTCAGGACCAAAAAAAATCGGGTGTTGATCAAGTCCCAGCCAGCTTATTGCCAAGAACACCAGATTGCCCAGGCACCCACATTAAGAAAAGGGAAATATTGTTTGCCACAATTTTCACAGAGTAAGGTGTAGTATTCCCAGATAAGAACTGAAGTTGAGGTAGGCTTCTGTAAAGAAATTATAGTAGCTTGACTATCAGAACAGGTCATTATTTTTTTTTTACAAAAATAGACTCTGTCCAAGCATATTTTACTTGGAATACAATTGTATGCTTTTTTCAAAGGGAAGGACAACTTTATACCATGAGCTGGACTACAAATACCATCCCCAGTGTTGGAATTCATTTTTGAGCCATCAGTGGTCCACAGTAAGTTCAGTTTTCTCTGTTGACAACATTATTTCAGCTTTCTCATAAAGGGAATTTGATTGTATAAGGCTTATTAAAAGTATATTTAACAAGTAATCAGTAGGCATACTTACAAATAGATGACTAATTACATCAACATTAAAGTTTTCCCAAAACAAAAACTTGGAGTAACACTTCCACTGATCTGTATTTAATGCAAATTATTGATACTGCTTCAATACAAAGGTAAAGAGGATTCATACCGAGCAAAAGCTCAAGTGTAGAAGTAGGAGTTGTTTTAATACATCCTAGAGATGGCTACACAAAACAACCTTTGACGTTTTGTTGAATCTGCTTCAGCGATTACATTTTTGATTCCAGACCAGTGAATCATAAGTAATAATGGATCATAGTGTAAATCTAATGAATAATTTTGAGATTTAGGCGCAAAGTTCTTCCAAATGTCTTTCTACATGACCAGAAAATTTCCAACTCTTTAAGGACATTGGTCATGATGATAGAGATCGTTTCGCCAAATTTACCTTTGATGATACTAACTAAATCATCTGAATACCCAATGCTAATAATGCCAGGCTTGTTTAAAACCTTTAGAAGGGAATCTACAAACAGTAACACCACAAAATAGGTGAAAGAAACCCTCCCTGTGGGCAACCAGCTTTGGTTTGGATCATCATGTTTTCCTCTATCAGTGTCTAAAAATAAGACACTGATAAATCTTTTATTGAACAGATTTTTTTTTTTAAATCCAAAAACAGATAGTGTTATTAATTCACTTTCTAATAAGAGATTGTAGAATGGTTTAAATGGGTACCTTATCAAAATACCTTCAATATCTAAGAAAACAACTAAAGCAAGTTTCTTAGTTTTAAAGTTCTCCAAAATGAAAAAATTGTAGATCGCAGTATCGCCAGGGTTTCCTTCCAAAATTCTGAGAACTTACCATTCGGCATTTTAAGAGTGTTAAGACAGCAGTTCCTGTCTTTATACATTATATTAACAAGCCTTGTAGTAATAGGCAAGTTTTAATGTCAGTACAATAATTTTGCCTGGAATTCTTTTTGGAACTGCTGATATCTTTATTATAAGTAGTCAATGTCAATTTATATTTCTCCCACTCACCATTTTTCTTAGCTCTATAAAAGAGATTTCTACATTGTCTCTGTAATTTGCTTAACTTATTAAATCACCAAGGAACTAATCTTAGCTATCAAGAGAGCTTTACTGACCCTACAATTCTGAGAGTATCCTTAGAGAATGGCATATTGCAATTGATCAAAACAATCAATTCCAAATCTTCTACCGACGATAATTTACCGAAGTCATCTTCCTTGATCATGATTTCCAGATCTTTTTTGTAGGAATCCCAATTATTATTTTTTTTCGTCTCTACATACTACTTCTACTCTGTTTTTTCCTAAAACAGAAAAGTTAATGTATTGGTGGTTAGATATGCTTACTTCATCAGACATTTTCCAATAATTAGTAAAGTCCAAACACTTACTGTTGCATAGAATAAGGTCAATGACTTCTCTTCTATTTACAGTAATAAAAGGGAGTTCATTACCTTCATTAATATATAGATTATATTGCAAAATGTATTCTAGAAGAATCTCGCCAAATCTGTTGCAATCTCTACTTCCCCATTTAGTGTGGTGAGCATTTGTAGCACATCCTATGATGAGTTTTTTAGTCAAATTGTTTTTTACTCAAACTGCTAACACTTTGAGTTTTTTACTCAAACTAAAGACTAACAATTTACACATTAAATGTGTCTTCATCTTCAAAAGGAAGATATGAAGACGTAAATATGATTTCATATTTGATTCCATGCAATTAACAAAATACTTTTACCGCAATATTTTACCCATTTAGGTAACTAATCAGAATAATGAGAATGTATGTTGCTAGCAGCAATACAAGATCTTGGTCTCAAACAACATTTATCAAAGAAATGTATTAAAATGTTCAATATATAGGCTTTAAGCAGAATAATTACACATCCATGGTTTCTGAATTATATTCTACAATGACAACCTCCATTCTAATCATTTTACTAAGAATAACAGAAGCTGATCGCCTATGATGACCTTTGATTTGTGTTACTTTCATGATGCTTACCATTGTGGCATCTAAAGAAGCTAAGAAGGAAGCACTACTGCTCGTGTGACTACAATTATGAGAGTCATTTACTTCAACTCCCCACTAAGTCTTTTCTAACTCGCTCTCAGGTATCGGAGAGATAGGCTGCATGGTTTAATCAGAACCAGTATCTAATTCCAGTTCTTCGGTGCTAAATAATTCATTTTTCTTACTAGAAGTAAGGAGAGGATTTACTTACTTGAAAAGAAATTGCCTGATCTTCGAACACTACTTCTATCTCTTCAATAGTATGGGTCTCCTTGAGGTTTGGATCCCAATAATTTCAAAAATTCCTCTAATCTAAATAAGTATAGGCACCATAATTAGTCTTTTTGATAGCTTTTGCAGCTTCAATATCAACCTTGAAGGTATATTGAATAGAAAGTGACTCAACAGATTTCTGCAGAGTACGCTATTCTAAAGACCTAACTCCTGGTTGAGTCTATTAAGCTGTTTCAGAAGGATGATAGGATTCGTGGTATGAGTGTCCATCCATCGACCGTAGATAATACTTTAATCAATGCAAGTTATATATAATATTTTATCTCAAAGTAGTGATACTGGTGGCAAAAAATTTCGATTACCAAGAAAAATACAAAAGTGACAATAAAAAAAAAAACTATGCACCCTTGCTTTAGATTATAAATAGGAAGTAATTAACATTCCTGTAAAATGTTTAATAATTGTAAAAAAGCCTTTTTAAAATTAAGTTTATTATATTAATTTCCTTTGCGCAAATATATATTTATTGATTCAATTGAGAATCATTTTTAAAAACTCCATAAAAATATTGTCATCATCTTTGAAAAACCATTGATCACTCTTTATAGATACTTTTCTAAATTCTACGTAAGAGTTATGGGTAAGTATATGTCTAATTAGGAGTGAACTGAATTGCTATTAAAATTTTTCGTAGAATTTGAATCAATCAAAAGATGTGTTTTAAACTAGATTTTTTTTTTTTTTTCCATTTTAAATAAACTTTTGTTGGAAATAATTTTTTCCTTAAATTTGGTGTGCCGTATACTGAGAATATTTTCGAAATTTACGTACTCTTTTTATCCAAGCAAATATGTACGAAGCGCGTGTGAAACAGGTACATTATCTTACTTCTAAAATCGTAAATGTGGGAAATGTTCAGGAAATAAATGGATGCATTCCGTAAAACAAATGTAACTCATATCATTATGGTTACAGATATTTCAAGAAACCATTCAGAAAATTGTTCTTCAAACGAATTGCGGAATATGCCAATAAGAAAACTATTTTTTTTTTCTTGTATTTAAGTATTTGGATTGTTCTATGATCTAAATTCGTTAATATTTTCTAGGTTTTTGTCTTTTACTTTAAAAGCTTCTAAACTACCGCGTACCACAATTTATTTTGAATTTACAACAAAATTTGCTGTATAAATAAACCATGTTTTTATTTAACATCCAATTACTGATATACACTGTGTGAAATGGAATACTTTAACTGTAATTATTATGCGATTTAATCTTTATAAGCTTGCGATTATTGACAAATTAGAATAATTCATATAATATGAAAATAAATATTATTATTATGATTGATGATAATTATGCAGAGCTATGACTTTTCTCTGACACTTACGTAGTTGTGGTTCAAGTTATTCATCGGAATTATCTACGGTGACTTTAAATATTTATTATACTGCGGTTAAAACTTAAATATGTAAATATATTTTTCATTTCCAAGAATAGTTTGCTCCATATAGATGCATAATTTTGAAAGCGGAACGAAGCCAAAGGGAAATTTATGCAACTTAGTGTGGAACATTCTATTCTATCTACTCGCCAACGTCAAAGTATTTTTTTGTTGTAAAGTAGTATTACACTGCAAATCAATCAAATTCATTAGAAATTCTGGGGCAAAAATTTCCGTGTAGGCGTAAAAACGATTTTAAATAAGTCTTCAATTTTATTAAAGTCCTACAAAACAAGACTATGCTTATTTTAACAATCATTCAAGATGTCAGTATGTTTGCATGATGAACGAGTTAAGATCTTGGCTGTCAAATAATTCGGATTATTATCCATAATAATCGTGATTCATAATGTTTGTTTTTTTCAAAAGCTTATTAGAATAAATTAAAATTTTATTTTTGATTATTGGGCAATTAACTAAAAGAATAAATTATTTATATTTCAAATGTTTATTTATTTATTTTCTACAGAATTTTAAGAGCATATTTTTGTTCTACAAATATTTAACAGCTGATATAAAATATTTTTACGATTCACGTGTCAGTAATTGTCGTGTTTGCAACATTAAGCATGCGTGTTACAGCTTTGCCATCTTGCGACCAACTCTTATCTTCAAAATGGAATTATGACAGTCATAGTCACAAAATTATGTGGGTTGGTCTTTTATACTGTTATATAGGAATTTATTTTCGATTTTCGTCGAGAAAAATATTGACTAGTTTCTGAGAATTAATAATAAGTTTCTTTTGCCAATAATTTTTTCCATGTTATTAACTATTTTAAATATTAAAAAATATTTCCTTGTTGTTTTAAATTGCTTTTAATGAATAAAACGACTAATAGGGATTTTTTTAAATTTATCATTATGAAATGATGTTTCATTTTTGTGACAATACAGAAGTACAGAAAAAAATGTGCACATCTTATATTAACCCCCCTCCCTCCCCCCCCTCTCTATATATATTTATATATAAATGCATGAATGATTGTTATCCTTGTAAAATTTAATTAATTTTTAATGTTTTATAAATAAAACTAATTAAACAAATTAAAAAATGATTATTTCAAAATTTTTAAGTAAAATTAATATTTGTTTAGTTAACCAATTCAATATAATTAGAATTTTTAAAGTAGCAATCAAAGTATTTGTAACTGTCAAAAGAATGGAAATTAAAATAATAATAGTTTATGATTGGAAGTTCATGCGCTTTCTGCTATGTCACAGTTATGACGTCACTATTAATGTGATGTGACGTCGTATCCAAAACTCCATTAGTGGTTATCAGTGAACATCTATTAGACGTACCTGACATGGACGTCTTCTTGACGATTAATGAATGGTGTATTATATCATTTATGGACGTCTTATAGCTATGCACTGAACCATGGGGGATCATCTAAATGACCTCCAATGGTAGAAATACAGGTGTTGTGTGAGACTCTTTGACATTCCAACAGCTGCCTACATTTTGTCCCATCCCATATTTCATTCTACTGATGATACAATAAGTCAGAGTCTAGTGAAGTGATTCTTAACCACTGTACCGCGGCATTTTTGTGTGACGCTAAAATCTTAAAGTGTTTTGCCAAATTTAAGAAATGTATAAAGAAAAATTTTTTTTATTACGAGTATAGTAATAGATGTACTATTATTTTATACTAAATATTACATTATTTTATTTACACTCAAAATTATTATTATTAACTGTTTTACACGGTGTGTTGTAAGTAAATAAACAACTTTATATATATGTGTGTGTGTGTGTGTGTGTGTGTGTGTGTGTGTGTGTGTGTGTGTGTGTGTGTGTGTGTGTGTGTGTGTGTGTGTGTGTGTGTGTGTGTGTGTGTGTGTGTGTGTGTGTGTGTGTGTGTGTGTGTGTGTGTGTGTGTGTGTGTGTGTGTGTGTGTGTGTGTGTGTGTGTGTGTGTGTGTGTGTGTGTGTGTGTGTGTGTGTGTGTGTGTGTGTGTGTGTGTGTGTGTGTGTGTGTGTGTGTGTGTGTGTGTGTGTGTGTGTGTGTGTGTGTGTGTGTGTGTGTGTGTGTGTGTGTGTGTGTGTGTGTGTGTGTGTGTGTGTGTGTGTGTGTGTGTGTGTGTGTGTGTGTGTGTGTGTGTGTGTGTGTGTGTGTGTGTGTGTGTGTGTGTGTGTGTGTGTGTGTGTGTGTGTGTGTGTGTGTGTGTGTGTGTGTGTGTGTGTGTGTGTTTGTGTGTGTGTGTGTGTGTGTGTGTGTGTGTGTGTGTGTGTGTGTGTGTGTGTGTGTGTGTGTGTGTGTGTGTGTGTGTGTGTGTGTGTGTGTGTGTGTGTGTGTGTCTGTCGCCAAATTTTAAAATTATTTAAAATGTGCCGTTACAAAAAATAAATAAATAAAAGAAGTTGAGAATCACTGATTTAGTAAATCATGTTTGGATATTTTCAAATCATTTATTTGCAAAATAGAAGCTTCACATTTAAATTTTAAAATTTAAACAGAGGGAAAACTGTGAAATTATGCTTTATCACTTGTGAACTTTTCCTGGTTTTTGACTTTATGAAAGATATTTTCATATGAAAATTTTCCGGTTCGGTGTAGAATCGGGTACCACTTGGTTTGATGAAAAATTTGGCGATACAATTTAATTTCTGGTAGCCCTGGTAATCCTATGTATAGCTTTTTTTTAGCGACCATCTTGTTAGTGACACCTTGGCGCCTATCTTGGCGTCAAAAAAAGTCACCAAAGAATCAAGGGGGTACCCGATTGTAAACTTTTACTAAATTTTCTTTTGTTTTCCGTGCTTCACTTTAAATTATAAATATTTTATTTGACGTTAATGTCTTTCGTTAATTCTTTTCGTTGTTGTATTAAACCATTGGTATCCAATATTTTCAGCAGTTTATAATTCATATTTTTATCTATTGGTGATATTTATCACTTTCGTTTTATTAGTCACATATGTCGTATTCAAGAAGTTATGTTCACTTTTAAAGCTATTCTTTTGCATAATGCATGCACTTAATGCTGCGTAATTGATGACTCAGCACCTCAAAGTTACAGTGAGTGTTTACAAAGAATTCTTGAACTTTTCATGAAAACAGAGTCATACTTACGGATCTCAAAAGAAAATCTTAAAAAATTTTGCAAGTTCTTATCCCTAAAGATATATTTTTATACAAAGCAAAAATAATACTTTTGTTCAATAGTTGTCTTGATCAAACCGGAAACTTAATTTATTCAGAAAATAACATTTCCGGATCAAAGTATTTGATTTTCCTTTTAATTGAGTTAATCGTAATTAACGAAAAACAATTGCGTTTAAATATGTATGTTTATATTTCGAACTACAAAGATAATATTAATTATGAATATATTAATTGCTTTACAATCAATATTTATTTTTATTTTAACGGCCAAATACTCTCTTTTTGTAAACGATATACAAAATTTTCCGCTGTTAATTAAATAAAAATGTAAGGTAACCAGAAAAGTTATGTCACTGTTAGATAAGGCAAGTTGCAAATGTCGTTATGAGCCTGCATAAATTAGCATAAAAATATTGTACCTTCGGTATTTTCAGACATTTACAATATATATAACTTGCTCACCAGAAAGTTTTATAGATTTCGTTTTAATGTGAGAATCCGAATAGATGTTTAGTAATGGTGCAAACAAGAATGCTATTAGACGTGTTTGTCAGATGAATACTAACTAGGCAAATTCTACTAAGGCATACAGAAAAATATAAATGGCAAACGGAGACGATGCAGTAACTAGACGTATGACACAAGGTAGGCATTGTGAATTCCGTTCCAGTAATGAACCACACGAAAAATCTACCACAGTCGGTACACCAACAGTCTTAAATGGCGAGGATTTGAAAATGATATCGAAGAGAATACTTCTCAAATGTGTCTGAAGCTAGCAATTAATTGCAACGTATCTGATGAAATCATATGTGCTCACCTACACAATGTGGAATCTAAGCAAACGACTTCATTACAGACTTACTGAATGCAATAAACTTTAAAAGTTACCATCTGTTCATCACTTCTTTCCCGCCATAGAAAAGATCTGCTTCTGGACTATCCGCTGACATGTGATCCAAAATCGTAATTTGTAGACCAGCCACAAGCGTTCACTTTACTAGTCTCCAAGGTCGGATCAGACTCTTCGGACTGTAAATGCTCCATTTCACTCTCAGAAGCTGCGGTTGAGGTGGTCATCGGCTGGCACCCACCACTAGGTCCTTCCTTGGCCAAACCATTGACGTATTTTTCAAAATGCAGCAAATGGAATGTGTTGCAGGAGTAGTGGCGTCAGAACCAGCTAACATTGGTGAACAGGTACAAGCTTTGGCTTTTGCAGGACAACGCAAGACCAAGCATCACAAATGTGACTCTGAATGAGAATGCTGCTATAGAATGGGAATATATTAATCAGGTATTTTAGAAGAATTTAATAAAAACTCAACAAAAAAATTTTTAGTGGCGAATAATTGGGTTCTTCTCACTTCATTAAGTAAATACCAAAATAGGGATTCTTCTCTGCATGTGAGAATTAAAAAATGTAGGGAGAAAGCAATTCAGCAACTGACTTACAAACATTAATTATAATTCAAAAAATAATAATACATTGAGCACAATGAATAAAAAACAATTATTAAATAAAATGTAAATTATTTTATTAAAGAATAATTTAAATCTCAAAATTTCGGTAACTAGCTTCATATTAGCATATCTAACGTAGTTCATTTGTAAGAAATATATCTTATTACATATTTGCTATTTAAAATTTGTGATTTAATACATAATAAGAGCACTCTCCCATTAATATAATGATCTTGTGTAAATGTTGTCTTAATTTAAACGTTAAATTTTTAATGTTAATTAAGTTAATTTAAACGTTTGCTTATATACATGTGGGTGTGTGTTTGTGTGGGTGTGTATGTACTGTTGGTACTGTCACATCATGGACATTCATTACAATAGTGTTGTAGTAGGGTGTACCACACAAATTATCTTGCGTATCAGACAATCTTGTTGCCCCTAGTGATTGCAACAGATTTTCCTTATTGGAATGCTAGTTAAAATAGGTAAAAAAAATTAAATATGTTAAAAAACAAAAATGCCTTAAATATGTCCCAAAATACAATTACTGGCTCAAATAGGACTCACAAAGAGAAAATAATAATTTTATTTGCTAAAATTTTTTAAAAACTTTATTTGCATATTTGCATTTTTTTTTCCTTAAATTTTTAATTGTTTTATCACATACACACAACTTTGATTTCTACCATACATCTCCATTTTTGTTCAGCTTTTGTATACTATATATATATATATATATATATATATATATATATATATATATATATATATAATGGTTTCCGAAAACAATATTAAATTTATTATTTTATCACGAATATATAAGCTTCAATTTCATATTTAAAATACAAATCGGATTCTTAATAAAATAGGGTCTGTGAATGCAAATATGTCCATTTTGGCCAAAGCGGGAGGGGGATGCATATGCATATCTTTTAGGTCAGGGTGTACCGGTTTATAAGTGATTAGATCGGCTTCACACCTGTCAACTTTTAAGCCACGTGCAGAAACCAGGTTACAAATGAAGTAACTCTAAACAATTATTTTTACTTCCTTTCGAGAAGGTGCGAAATTATCTGCAGTTGGAATTTACCTCACGTGCTCGACAAAAAAGACAAGTTACCCCTTTCCCAATAGGTCTTCTTTAGTATTCCAAACGCTCTGCTTCCAGTCCTTACTCCTTGGTACTCTACCTGTTGAGTGCTTTTCAATCAGAACGTCTTTTCGCTTAGTTCCTCGCCTACACAAAGAAAATTCAGTCTTTTAGAGATCTGTGACATTTTCAGTGGCGTAATTTTAGACATCAGGTAAGAGAATTAATTGATTTATAAAAGCATAAACTTTTAAAAATTATTTTTGTGTTTCTAAAAAATAATTAGACATAATTTAAACACCTATGAATAATTCTTTGTCCTTTATTTACTGGGAAAACTTCATTAATAAAGCAATATATCATGGATAATTTATATCGATAGAATTTAGATTAAGTGATTTACTATATATACAGCGGATTTTCATATGTTATTACCAATATTTTGTGCTTCTGTAAAAAAAAAAAATAAATAAAATATTAAAAAATAAATAAATAAAATAAAAATAATAATAATAAAAAAAATATATATTTATTTCTAAAATGATATAAGCAAACAATTGGAATTTTTGTCTTATTTGCCATTTTGGCTTAAAACTATTATTCCAATTTTGGCTATTATGATAGCAATTTGTTTAAATTATTCCATGAAACATTTGAAATTTACTGAATTAGTAACGAAATCCAAACTCATAAACCCATATCTAAGGCATATTCGTAGTGGTTTGGAATCCACTTTAAACTGCAATCGTCTAATTAACCCTCGTGTGCATAAAATGACCATTGAGCGTCAAACCAACCAATCACAAAATTGCATTTCACTTTTTTGTATGGAAAATTATATATGGTATATTACAGAAATCAAATATCAAAATATTGAAATTCGTAAACATTTAAAAATTTTTAAAAAAATTTATGCTTTAAAAATTGGATAAATAAGGCATATTGTGTTCAATTATCAATTATTCTTATTTTATTTTTAAGCTTCGATCTCATTACGATAAATCTAGTTTTGAAACAAGTATCACACCAAAATCATAAAATTAATTATCAAAAATCCTTTCTATTAGTTAGCTTTCAATGTACAGTATGAAATGCACATAAATTCTTATTTCATTTAATGCCTAAAGTATGATACTATTTCATATTTTAGATCAGTTAATACTATGAATAAGCTTACGAGAGTGCTTTATTTTTATAATTTGACTTTTGGTTTTACTTCTTTTTATTTAAATTTTTTTGAGAAAACAAAAATAAATTTTTTCAGGAATTGTTTATGTGTTAGAATAAAAAAACGAAATATTAAGGATAAAATTTAATAAAACTAATAATTTACGAGAATCACATTAAATGTTTTTAATTACATGATAAATATTTATAAGTAATTAATGTTTTGAGCCTTTTTTTAAATGCTGAATTTATGTTTAATATTTTGTAATTTTTTTAAATATCATACTATGATTTTGTATTTAATTTCGAAACTATTTAATACAAATCAAATAAAATTATTCAAATATTTATAAAAAATAGCTTTATGAAAAAGAAATTCTTTTAAATAAAATATGAGAATAAGCCATGTATTTTTATTTCTTAAAAAAAAATGTTTTGAGTTTTAAATTTAACCAGTCTTAAAAGTTAAATTCTTTAAGTAATAAAAAAAAGAGGTTCAACGGAAAAAAAACTTGCATATTTAGTTTTTATAACTATATTTACATTTCCTTTTAAGATTTCGGTGATAAACAAATCCAATTAAAATCCTTAACAATAACATTTGTGTACCAGTTAACTGATATCTAACATAAACCATAACTCATGATTGGATTTAGAGAATTGGGAGGATTTCTTTGCAACATTTTTGACATTGTTTAGTTAGAGATGTAAAATTCCTGGGGATTTTGAACTACACAATTTTAATCGAGAAGTTTGGGGAATATACGTATATTTTGAGGGAATAAACTCAACCAATCATCTATCGTTTAATAAATTGTTTTGCTTTACATATATGAAGAGAAGTGAAGTAAACTACTTAAATAAGCAAGAAAAAATATCTGTTCTATCTTCTAGTTCGAAAGTTAATTAATTTGTTTTGAGAAAAACAAAAATATTTCTTAAAATAATAAAAATAATGAATAATATTTAATAAAAAATATCAAGATAAATTTCACACCGTTGTCCGAATAAATATTGACATTTCCATGCTTCTTTCTCTATAAATTCAGAAATTCATGTTTAGAAAAAAGAAGAAAAAATATTTAACATTATTTTTTAAGTTATTCTAAAGAAATCATTAAAGTAAAACTGTTTTTTCCTGAAAATCTTTATATTACAGCAATTAGTAAAAAATCATGAAATAGTGGATTTTTATTTATTTTAAGAAATGTCAGATAAAAAAATTCTCAAATATTCCTAATTGTTTGAAAAATTTTAAAACTCTAGAGGTCCCACAAAATAAATTAAGTTTATTCTCTGAAATAAACTTGTTTTTTCCCTTCTTTACAAAAGTATGTGTAGTAGATAACCTAATTGCCAAACTAAACTAAGTTTTTAACATCCAATCCTTAATATTGCATTCTAAGGCGACACTTTATAGATAATGTGCCATAATCATGTACCACAAGACGGGAAATTCGGAAAGCTCTGACCCCCCCCCCCCCTACGACAGACGAGTTACTGGAAGCCAAAACTCATTTTCAGTTGTTGAATAGCATACCTGCCAACCTTGGAGGAAAATAAATCAGTAGATTCTGCTGATTTTGAGGGAAAAAATCCAGACACTACTAGCGACATTTTCGCTTGAAACAGAATGCTTAAAACTCAATAACGCAAAAAAACATAATTTTGCTCTCTAGATCGTATATTCTGAGAATGTTTTATGTTAAAAAATAATTTGTGTTTAGCTTATTTTAATAAAATATTCATCAACCTTATAAAGGAAACTATGAAAGAATATACTACATGCACACAAAAATAAAAATCAACGTTTATGTCCTAATATCTATTTTATAGAGTAACTTTTACTATATCAGTGCAATTTATAAGTATTAAACTTATAAAATTACGTAGAAACATGAAAAACATAAGCATAAACAAAAATTTATTTAATTCAGTGACAAATACTTTGTTTGATGGAAATATCTTTCAAATTAAATTACTAATAACTAGTAATATTCCTGAACTGCACATGTAAACAGGCACCTGGTCTGTAATGTTAATTATATGATTGCCCACTTGTAGGAGTCTAGGCCACCAAGTGGTTACAGCGCCATCCTCCCACGGCAAACTAGAAACTCAGAGGAAAATATTTAAAAAAAAGAATATATTATCAATGCATTAATGCGCCTTCTGTTGACTATTTAAGCTCCTGAAACAACTCGATAGACTTTTCTGGCAAAATTTGGGGTGTTTTTAAGTTTCACTGAAATTGCCGAAAATCAGTAGATTTTCATACGTTATCGATAAATCGGGAGAAATGATGAAAAATCAGAAGTTTCCCAATAAAATCAGTAGAGTTGGCAACTATGCAGTAGTGATAAGAAGGGAACTGAAACCACACTGGAAAACGCAAACCCTCTAAAATACACGTTTACTGTTATTTCATAGGATTTCAAGTTCAGATTTGAGATAGTTATTTTGTTTGCCTAGATAAAAGTCTGGACTTGATTATATAACTGGGATTTGTTTAAAACGTAATTTTTTAATGATTTTAACAATTGCATATATCTTATACAAGGTATTATTTATTCTGCTTATAATCTATGTACACACCTCATCCTATAATTCTGCTTTACAAGTACTTATTATTGAATAAATTTTAAAAATTTAACAAATTCTTTCACTCAAACAATTTTTTTATAAAGTAAATATAATGCATTGTCGAAAGGATCTTAACTGTTACTTCATCATCTTTCTAGAATCCAATCATGAAAATTATGGTAATTATGTTCGTGGTGCTAATGGTGTATCTATGTCTTGTTGCAGCTGATGATGCTAGTAAGTATTAGTTACTAAGTATTAATTATTATGATCTACATTTACCTATTATTTTTCATTCCAAACATCAAAAATGGTAAAATATCATGCTTAAAGGCGTTATAACATGTACAGGTCAACTGGGGCCGGAGGAAAGGCATGCACTCTTAGATGACGACGATGAAAAGATTTTTAAACCAACGGTCAGGTAAATATCAAAATTTAATATCATAATGTACACATTAAAGCAAGAAATATAGTTTCATAAGAGTTCATTATTATTACCCTTTTACATCTATTTTTTATTAATAATTATTAATCATCTATTTTTTTTCTTTACATTTTTAAAATGAATTTTTTCAAAATACTAATATTATATAAAATAGATTTTTTCACTCAAAATATTTTGCTTCAGCTATCCAGTAGGAAAGTGATATTTATTCAGTAATTAAACAGAAGGCACACGTGCCATGTAATCCATGATGCCAAATTCTGAGATTAACAATTTTTTGGCGGATTTTCTTATGTATCTGGCAACCTTGTTTTCATTACGTCATACATATGAAGACCTATAAGAATTAAGCAGAAAATTCTATTTCGGTAACACTAGTATTTACGTTAACGCGTACGGCACGATACGTCATCTTGGCCACATTTCTTCATCGCCAAAAAAATTTAGAATTTGGAATCATGGATAATACGGCACCTGTATGTGCCAAACAGAAATAACTTTACAATTTGCAAAAATATCAGAGAAACTCGCATATAATTTGTAAAAATAAATGCATGGTATTCCGTATTAAACAGAATATGTAAGAAATCTGTGACAATTAACATAAAATATATGAACAAGAATAAATGTAATTAATGTATGTGACAATTAATGTATACAAAAATGTTACATGAAAATTGAAGAATATCATAATAGGATAAGACTTATCTCTTGCTGAAACTTGTTATTCAACAATTATTTAATTATTATGAAACGTAAATCAGCATTTCAGTGGTTAAAAGCAATACATGCATATAAAACTTAATCCAGCAAGAATGCATATAAAAATTAATCCCAAGTACCATTGATGTGATTCTACCGTATTTAATCCAAATAATCATGTGCAGAATATTACACTTTATGCATTATTTTTAACTACTAAAATATGGTCCTATATTTTCAGATATTAAGTTTGTTTGGCACAGGTGCCGTATAAGCCATGATTCCAAATTCTGAATTTTTTTGGCGAGGAAGAAATGTTGGCAAGATGACGTATCATGACGTGAGTGATGGCGTAAATACTAGGGTTACCAAAATAGAATTTTCTGCATAATTCTTATCGGTCTCCATATGTATGACGTTATAAAAACGAGGTTGCCAGATACATAAGAAAATCCGCTACAAAATCGCCAATCTTAGAAGTTGTTAAAATTGGATTATACGGCACCTGTGCTGTTTTGTTTTGCTCGCAGAAAGCTAGAATATGTTAAGATGTTTAATATTTTGTTGTTGAAAATCAGTTAGAAGAAAAACAAGATAGTTGTTATACGCCATCTAGTGAGCTTTTCTTCTGAATAATTCTTTTTGCGATTGTTAAAAATTCTCGTTAAATCAGTATTCATTGGTGATAAAGTAATTAATCTAACTAATTACTTTATTTCATGCATCTACAACCTTAGGAAACTCAAATATTTTTTTTTAGAAATTTTATCTTTTAAATTAAAAAAGTTGTATGAAATTCAAATTAAACTGGACTTTATAAAAAACATTCTATTTTCAAACTATTTGTAGAATAATTCTCATTAATGATTTGTTACTTTCGTTTCATTAAGCATTAATAATAAATTATTAATGTGCTGACCCTGTTTGTTACTGATTACATTCATTAAATAATGATACTTAAATTCGGAACTTAGGATATTAATGATAATGATGAAAATGACTCGATTAAATTATTCAAAATGAAGTGTGTTTGAAATCGGTTTCTAACAGTGAAAGTCTACTAGAATTATAAACAAGGCTCGAGGGCATTTTCTGTGCGTGACACTGGCTGATCCAGTTTATTATAGTTGACTGTTTTGTTGACATTTAAAGGGACATTAACTTGCCCTGTTCAAACGTGAAATGATTCAAATTCTTTTCATATTTTTATTTAAAAATATATATATATTTGCATAGCTTATTCCAAAAAATAATTATATGTTTAATATATTTTGAAATATAAATACAAGACGCAATTCAAGGAATTGTATACTTACTGGATAGTAAGATAACTATTAAAGTGAATTTATTACATATATGTGTGTTTGTGTTTGCTGTTGCTTCCCTGTACCTAGCCTTGAGTTGGGTTCTACCAGCATATGTGTTTATGTGCGTGTTTAGCAATTTTGGACAGTATGTACAAAGAATAATATCAATTGTTGTATAAGTTCGCCTCTAGTAATCTTTCATAGTTGATTTCATTTTCACTCTGAATTAAATTTATATATGTCTAAGATTAATGCTATTAACATATATAATATTAAATAGTAATTCTATTCAAACTGAATTATCTTCAGTCAGTAAATTTTGCACGTATTATGCTTCAAAATAAAACCTTATAACTTTGTATTTTCTTTATTTTTCTTTTTCACTAGTAGTAGAGCTTAAATAATTTTGCAATTTCATTATTTTGAAATCAAACGAATACTGGAAAATCAATATTACACAGTATTTAATTAAACTATTTTATTACATTTGAAAAGTACAGAATATGATCTTGAATAGTTACAAGATGACAATTTCATTTTTTGATTATACAAAACTAACTAATATTTAATATCCACTACAACACGCCATTGAAGAGAAATCGACTGTCAATAGAAAACCTTATCTCTACAACGAGGAGGATATATAATCAGAATCTGTCCTCACGTGACTTATTTTCCTTCCAAAGTACCCTCTTTACTTATGCATATTTCTAGAATTGCAAATAACAAATTTATGTATAATGGAATGATAATGGATCAGTAGAAGTTATTTTAAAATTACTTAAAGCAGCATTATTATTTTTTTTTTAATTATGGCATAAAATAAGACCAATTATTATTCTTCAGCATTTTGTAAAACAACATGCATCAAATTTCAAATACTCTTTTAAGGAATTCATTAGGTTTGGTACGACAGTATTACCAATTATTGAACATCTGCTTGAAATCTTCATCGTGGCAATCAGTTCTAACCGACCGGTCGTTATTGGAGTCATATCACTTTATTCTGTACAGCTATTTGCGAATGTATTTTTTTACCAGACAATATTGTATCTCTTTGATCTGAATCTGTATACATTTTTTTAGATATAGAAAATACCCATTAAGTCAACTGGTATTATGCACAGTTTGTATTTCTTAATCTAACCTAACATGTAAACAGTGCTATCGGCAAACAAGTTATGAATCAAAGTACTCCACATAATATACACAAACTTTTTCGACGAGGGATTAATATACTACACTTTCTGAGCTATTTATTTGCAAAGGTATCACGACCTTGTTGAATTTTTTACATGTATCTAGGACAATATTCCATTTTAAGATGGCACCTTACTTGACAATTCTTCTTTATTTCCTTACCCCCAAGGACATTTGTTCATTAATAAAATGGTTTTATTTATAAAATTATGAAAGTATTTCGATTTTATTAATAGTTAAGGTAATTACAGTCTCATCATATTTGACATTGTTAAGTATAACACTTATGATTATTCTTGATACAGTAATTGAGTGATGTGATGTTAATGAACATATTGTAGTTAACATCAATTCAGCACTTTCATTTAATATTTTCGTATCGTTGGAAAATTCTGATAAATTCCGTTATAGATGCCTACCAGTCTGAAATGTCTTTCATTCTTGGATGAGTATTCTTGTCAGATATTCTTAGAATTTATTCTTATACTCCTATCAATCGCATCGCAGATAAATGAAGCAAGTGCAGTTTCTGTTTTTACTGAAGATATTGAAGTGTCTCTAAGTTATTGCATAATGTGCTTCATTTTCAACTGACTTGTTTCAATAATTATATTTTGCGGATGTACCATGTATATAATCACGAACAATCATGAAAATAAAGTTTCGTTTAATTACAAAACTTAAAAATATTTTTTCCTAAATTGTGAAAAAAATGTTGAATTGTCCAGTGTGAAATTTTACTCTTTTTGGTTGTTGATTGAAAAGTTTCGGATTAGAATTAATTGAAATGAAATGCAAAATTCTTTCATTGGACAAGAAATTAGCTTTCTAGTTAAAAAATCTTCATCCCTAGTTTCCTAATTATTTTTCCGAAGTAAAATAATGTGATCAAAGAGAGTAAAATGAATAAATGCCAACTGAGTAAAAGGTAGGATATTCTAGTTGCACTGCTTTTTATTTTTATTATGTAATGAAATTTAAATAATGTGATAAGAACGTCTTTTTTCATAATGATCTAATTGTATTATCTGGATAATGTTAATTATGTAGTACTATCATAAATAACATTTTAAAATATTTGCATATTTTAACATTAATATCAATTAATAATATTTAAACGAACGTAATTTGGAAAGTGGTTTTACTAAGGACACCTGGACAAGCCAAGCTCACTATGCCTCGGCGATGCTTATTTATGTCAATTGGAGGCGTCTTTCGTTTAATCAGAGCACCACGAAGATGAAAGTACGACTTTTGTTTTTCAAATGCGCCGATAGGTGGTAGCACCAGAGGATCTACTCCCTCAATTTTGACATTGATCTGAAGGGGGAGTAAATTTCTTCAGACCATTGCACCCATGGAAACTGCTCAACGACCGACCACAGGATTTTCGATTCCACGGATTTAACGAGCCCTTATATCGGGTATTTGGCGGCATTGGGAATCAAACCCCGCCCTTCCGGATGGAAGGCCGATACCCTAACCACTAGGCTACCACGGCCATCAGTTTGGAAAGTGATTTTATAAAGGAAAAATGTTATATAAGGTTAAAATGATATTTAAAAAAAAAACCTTCATTTTTAAATAAATATGCCTATATAATTTTTGTGTTATTAATGAGGTAGAAAATAAATGCAAGTTACATTTCCCAGCAAATGAAATTTCATTGGAATTCCATGTATATTTTACGAATAACATCACTTTTAAATTTCAATGAAAATGAAATGTGATTGAATTGAAAAGATAACAGAATTAATTCGTATTTAATTCTCATTATCTTTACACGCACGCGCAGATCTTAATCTAAATGACCCAGGAAGGGAAAAAAGATATCTACACTGGTTCACCTTCATAACCACCAGCCTTCAACATCAATGCCTTCTCACAAGATCCACATGAAGAGTGTTTTCTAGTAGCTATCCCCATTTATAATTCTGCAAGCTTCTTAGAATTATTATTTATTCCAGCATTTGAGCATCTGATATTGGATTGATGTGCATAAAATATCAGGAAAAATGAACAAGGCTAGGACTGAACTAGACAATGAGGGCTGAACAAGACTAGGATTGAGCTAGACAATGATAGGACTAGGATAGCTAGACATGACTAGGATTGAACTAGACAATGATAACTGAAAAATACATGTACTAGTACATCATTTGATTAAAATGATATTTCCCTTAATTTATGTACAATTGAGACTTAAAAGGTCTATTCAAAGCATTTTTGCTTCTGGGCTTGCAGCGAAAAATTCATTAACTGCACTAGGGACATCCATGATTTGGTTAAATAATTTTGGATATAAGAAAACATTCAAATAACAAAATGAACAAAAACCACTGTTATTAAGCCAAAGAAACAGTCGAAGATATTATGAATTCATAGCTTATAACATATATTGTCTGAATTATCTGTAACCTGTGTTGATAAACACTAATTTCCTAGAATCAAACATCCCTATTTTCAAAAGAACACATCAACAATTTTCATATAGATCTAGATCGTAATCTATCACTACATCAATCTAAATTGATAATTTGATTGAAATTGCGAAAGAAATTGGGGTGAATTATTCCACCTATAGACCACCATTCAAGAAACACATCTATTTAGAATGTAAAAGCATTTGGGGATAATTTTCAACAGGAAGATGTTTTTGCTCTTTAGAGAAAAGTAAATGATGCAAATATTTACAGTTGCAATAAATATCTTATTTCTTATCTTTGGCAGAGATTTACACCAGAAGATATTACCTTTTATAATCAAAAAAAAATATAGTACAGACTTTTCCAACGTTTCTTAACTTGGGCAACTGCCAATTCATGAGATTCTCAGAAATTAATTTTTCTCACATTACCGGATGATACCACTAGGAATATTCTCTACAAAGTCTCTAGTTCACAATGTTTTCTGATGTTTTATATCAACCACATTTAACAAAAACATATCAAGAAATACA
This sequence comes from Latrodectus elegans, assembly GCA_030067965.1. Taxonomy (NCBI): domain Eukaryota; kingdom Metazoa; phylum Arthropoda; class Arachnida; order Araneae; family Theridiidae; genus Latrodectus; species Latrodectus elegans. The sequence continues at coordinate 27,269,093 of CM057821.1, forward strand.
ATTTTTAGACTCAGTGACTTTCATTGTTTTTCTGCTTTGTATTTCCAATTCAAAAATATTCGTGAATCATTTCAAATGAGTTACTTATTTCCTTGGCTATTATTTCCGAATGCAGTGGTAATGTTTCGAAATTCCATGTATTATAAAATAATTCAATCTCTTGCTAGAATGTGACATTCAGTTCTGAATTTTTCATGTCGAGTTTAAGAAACCTGATGTCGAAATATTGGGAAACATATGTCTAAGGAAATAAAATTCACACAGGAATTATATCGATTTTTCGTGACATACAAAACAGTTAATTGCATAAATTAAACTATGTAATAATTGTTCCCTAAGATATTCTATTGTATTTTTATGATGAAGTCGCAAAGTATTTATTTATTTGTATATGTTAAATTTCGGAAAAAAGTTTTTATTCAATTTTATTTAATCAAGATTTTTTGTTTAATTCAAATTGATTTTTGCAAAAAAAAAAGCTAAAAATTAATGTTAAAACGTTTAATAATATAGCAAAAATTAAACCTATTTAAGTACTTAATTGTATTACATATTGTAGGACAAGAAACACAAGTTATAAAGATTCATTTTAGTTTCAAGAATTAAATTAAAAGGTGAATATTTTATTTGCCTTCGAGCTATCTTATATTTTTGCAGTTAAGGAATAGGGAAAAATTATGTTTCTTATTTTATAACAGAGGCATCGCACACACAAATAAACATTATATAATCATCAAGTTGCATTATTATGTTCATACAGATTATACATATATAAATAATAGGAAAAATAAAATCAATATTAATTTTAAACATTAATTTAATAATTTTAGCTTAAATACATTGCTTATAGAGGAAAATATAATTTACAAAATAAAATGTATGAATTATTATGCTTCACTAATTTTTATTGCTATACCCTTCTTCATAATAATTTACTTAACAATCAGTAAGAAAAATTTTATTTGCATAGTTGGCGCTACTTTTATGACATTGAAATATCTATTGTATTCTTGTTTCTAAGTTAAATAATTATCTTATTGATAATATTAAATGAATTTATATTTTAATATTAATAAATTTAAATAATAAAACTAAATAAAAACCAAAAATATTAAATAACTAACAGTCAAATTACAGAAATTATATGCAAATTAAGATTTTAACATCGAAATTTAAAAAAACATAATTTGAACATTATTAAATGAAGTTGAATGGAAAATGATAATTATGATAAATAAGTATCAGTAAAGAAAAAAATAAATACCAAAACATCAGAAAAACGTAGAAAAAGGAGATCTCTAAAGATGTGTCACACAATAAAAGTGAATAAATTCACATCCACAAAATGTAAATGTTTTTCAGTATTATGTGCTAAAACAGCATATAAAAGAAATTAATAATTATTTATATTAAACTGAAGTTTATCGGCTTCTTGCATTTGTATAGCAGAAAAGTATAATTAATTCTCTGCTAGACTTCTTTTTAAATTACTTAGGCTTATATTTTACTATTAATATTATGAAGGAATCATTAATTATAATCTTTTTATCTCTTCATTACTTCATGGTTGAAATATATGATATTGTTACAAATTTATAAATAATTATTGTATATGTCTTAAAATATCTCAGACAGATCGGAAATACTCACATTTTGGGCAAAAATTGCGGTATTTAGACGTATTATACGTTAAAAGCAGGTTTTCTAATGATTTGGTGACTTGGCGATGTTTTGGCGAGATTTTTGGTGACTTGGCGAGATTCTTGGTGACTTGGTGAGAAATAGATACTTCTGGAAACATCCATCATCTAAGCTCTAGGACCAATATTTAGCGAGATAGCCTAGAAGCTTCCAGAACCTTGGCGAAATTAGTAGATTTCCCCGCCAAGTCAGGTATAAATACCGCAGCCCGACATAGTTAGGCAGTTTTGTGAAGACAGTCAGTGAGTGAAGACGATTAGTCGTGACTGCTTGTTTAGAGAAGCTGTTCTCTGCCTGAGGTATTTGAGACCTGTGATTAGAAGCTGTTACTTATTGTATCTGACGAATTGGAGTTGTATAATAGTGATTGTTGCAGCTGGTATATCTAGTGGAAATTTTTTACGAATAAAAGTCTTTTATTCATTGAGTAGTTGTTTTCTTCAACTCTCAATCCACACGAACCCCGAAGCTCGGTACAATATAATAAATTCTCTTAAGGAAAATATTCTAAACATCTTCGTTTACACAATACAGTACAATAAAACAAAATAAAATATATTTTAACAGAAGAGGATTTATTTTTCATATATTTTTTCTATGTATTTCATAGTTAATCATTCAGCTATTATAGTTTTCCATGATATTCCTCCATTAGTGTAAAATATTAAATTAAAATTATTACATTACCTTTTCTATAAACTTAATTAAAATTTTCTTGATTAAGCAATATGTTTAATTCAATTTATTATACTGCTATATTTCGTAAAAAGTCTGCACAATTATGAAATATTCTTATACTTAATTTGTGCACTAACATGGCACAAAATAATGTAATAGGAATACAATTCGGTAATTTTGGAATGTTGTAAAACGACGTTTACAGCAGCTTTGTAACAGTAGTCAAATCAATGAATTCCTCTCCAAGCAGAAGAGAAGAGATTAAAAAATAATGCAAAGTAACCAATAAGAGTTTCGCCATTTTTCCTTTGGTGTAGAAGAAAGTGAGAATAGATATGCAAATTAGTGCATCACTTGGTTTAAAAACTTATCGGACGAGTTGGTTGGTTGGGTTTTCGAGCATAAGGTGTTATCGGTCGAGAGTAGGAATACCAGTCGTTATATAAGCATACCGACAGTGCACTTATATCTACAGTAACTCATTCTGTAATGAAGACAGACGGAAATGTCCAAGAATCTCTTGCGGTCTTGTTTACTTGAAACTTCAAAGGGAACTTATCAGCAGCTGCATGAAGTCGCCTAATGTTGTTTCAAAGTTTGTAAATATATATATATTTTTTTTTTACAAATTTTGTAACGGTGGTATTTATGGCTTGCTTGGCGAGATTCTTGACGATCACTTGGCAAGATTCACTTACTTTTCAAGCCAAGTCAGCTATAAATACCACCGTTCCACGGACCGAGTCAGTTTCTGAGCTTTTCTCCCGGCAGTGAGAAGTTAGGGAAAACGATCACTCTTGAATGTTACTTTAGAGCATAGAAGCTGTTTCTTGTCTGAGATATTAGAGCTTTCTGTAATTGGAAGCTGTTTCCTGTAGTATTAGCTGTATTATATCTGTGGGATTATAATTTCTACTGCTGGAATTTTCTGTATTTAGTTCAATATGCTACGAATAAAAGTCTTGTGAATTTTAAAAGGTTTCTTTCATCGACTCTTAGTCAAAACAAACCACGAAGCTCGGTACAATATTTTAAGTGCTTAGAAATAATTCTGTAAATGAACGTACAGTAAGGCACTGGTCTCTAAAATTCAGAACAATAAAAGAGATTTGCGCTAAGTACTCACTGACTTCTTTATTATCAAAGCTCCAAGATTTATCTTAATGGGATTGTATCTTAATGGGATGCTTGCAGTGGTCATTAAATGACGATAGAGATTATTTCATGATCTAATAACAGATCACACTTTCTGTAGATTCTTCCATTTTCTTTTAGGACTTTAAAAACAGACAGAATTTTATTAATACTAGTTAACCTTATAATTGAATAATTGGTTTGTTATTATGGAAAAAAGCACAGTTATGAAGATACTTTGATGAGAAATATTGAAAATTGTAGCATAACATGTAGGGAATCTCATAATGGCAATTAAATTAAATGAAAACACTAGAAAATAGCTAAATCTAGTAAGACATCTGTAGCAGACTGACTCAGGGAGAGCTTCTCATACTTATATTTGACTTTATTCACATGTAGCAAAAAAAGAAATCTTAAAAGAATATAATTATCCTCCATCTCGAGAGGAGGCCAAATAGAAAAAAAAAAGCTTACAATTTCTCGCCACTTGCTTAGTAAATGAAGAATTAAATCGTTAACTTATCGTTTCAAAACATCGTTTTAACCTAACCGAATACTTGAGCCCAAATTATAGTATTAATTCTTTTATTTATTTCAAAAATGCCCGAACTTATTGGCATTAGGTCTTGCTTTTTGTCATAAACAGCTGAATTGACATCATCATACATAGAGGGATGTACGATTAATATGCCGTAGTAACTTCGAAAGCCAGTGGGACCGTGTAATTTAAAAGCAGGGACAAGCATAAGATTCCCAGACTTAATCTGCCACACTCATATGTTTTATTTCGCTTGAAAAAACACTGTTGATCACAACCAGTTTCATGTGCCAGAATCACCATTATCGAAAATAACGATTCTTCAGTTGAATCAGTATGGAACTGATTACTTTCTGGTTATGAAACGACGTTTTTTCCAACCCGGCCACCACAGCCTCATAACATTAATCAACATCCACATCGTACACATTAATCAACATTCATTCGCATCATACTTACTAATCAACATCCACATCGTACATATTAATCAACATCCACATCGTACATATTAATCAACATCCACATCGTACATATTAATCAACCAGAAATCAAAAGGCTGTATCTATATGAATAAAGTGTAACATTTTAATACATTCCTGACTTTTTGTCGTTCAAATTTTAATGTCAACTTATTTGAATTAACTTTGCATATTTATTTCAAACAGGGAGAACTGCGCACGAGATTATGAAGACTGCAACGTCAAAGATTGTTGCAATGAATGCACCCGATGCTCTTGTGACCGTAACGGACGTAATTGCCGCTGTACGGGAAAAAGTGAACTGGCGTTGTTCTTAGGTCTCTGCAGAGGATAGAGTTACAGACGAACTAATACAAATGCATGAATTTGAGATCGACTATACATTCTAATTTTTTTTGGAAAACAATTTTTATTTCACCAAAATTCGAATTTTGTATTAAAGGATATTTTTTGTTTATGTTTTTATTTTCATTGTTGCGTTATTGTTTTTTTAATAAAATATTTTGTTGTATTCACAGTTTTAAAAATATTTGACTCTATTTATTCAAAGCACTATGATTTCTTGGGTAATTTTGTTTGAAATTATATTAATGTTAATTTGGATATTTATGTAAATGATATATATATAGATACAAAACAAAATACAGTAATTCTGTTTAGAGTAAATAAATTAGTATTGAAAATATGTTGCCATATTACGATCCCGACAAACTTTTAAACATAATTGTGAACATTTTCAAAACAATCGTAACAACCACTATTGATAACTTCAATAAAATAATCAGCCACTACAAATAATATTAAGGATTATTTCTCGATTAAGAATTTCTGGAGTTTCTAAGATTGGTATAGATAATTTCATCACAGATCCTTTGAATATTTTCAATGAACTTTCAATAGAGGAGAAATACGCCGATCACTTCATTCAATGATTAATCTTTTATTCTTGTTAATAAAGATATTGGTTCGATGATTGTGGGTGTTGCTATTTCTTAGGGAGAATTCAGAATCAGTAGCTAACTGTTATTTTCATTTCAACAGAGTAAACAAAAAAATTCCCATGCAAAAGATATTCAATGCTGAAAATCAATATAGTGCATTATTTAACAATTTTCAAATTTCAGAGTAAAATTGCAATTAGAAACATACGAAACAAGATTGCATAGAACATTATTTTATTTTTTATTTATACAATATATTTTAATTATTTTATTTATCGATTTATGAATATCGTTTCCTTTTGCAGCATTTTTCAATTATTAGCATCTAAATGTTTATTAGAATTGTTACCTTCACATTTAGAATTCTTAACTTTTCTTTGAACATCTTTAATGTTCAAGAAATTTCAGTTAAAAAAACTATTAATAATATAACAATGTAAGTTAAATAAGTGTTTGGAAGTTTTAAAAGATCAGATAAATTCATTTCGGTAGAAATATTTACAAGGATACTTATTGATATTACAAATATAATGTAAAATTTTTTAATGAAATAAATCTCTCTCTGATTTATTTTATTTACTAATCTCTCACACCTTTAATTTATTGTGTTGTAATCTTAATAAAACGAAATACTAAATTATTTAACTGAAGTACGATTGTTTATATATATAATTGAAATTGTTAATGTTGGTACTCATAAGTAGTTGCGCATTGATTTCTTTAATAGTGAAATAAGTTCCTGCATATAATTTCACAAGTTGTGACCACACATTTTTTAATAAAAGCTAATAGTAAAATAAAGCCATTAATTAATGCTCAAACATTTACGCCCTTGCTAATCATAAATTGCAAAAAGAAGCAAACAATTCGTAACTGACTAGATGTAAATTAAGTCACTATTAACCTCTAGATAGCAGGATTATGAATTACAGTAACCTCTATATAGCAAACTTTTCTCTAAGATTAAGTAAGGAAACGCAATTTCTTATCTATAAAACTTCAGGGAAAAACAGTGTTCATTAAATTCATAGATGAAACTTGTTGCCAAACATTAAATATTTCTTAAAAATTAATGGTTGGAATTTTTTTTAACAAATAGAAATTAAACTCACTTTAGTTTTATCTGTATATTTAAGTGACCTGATTGTTTTAGGTAAAGTACACTAATGGCCATTAAAATTGCTACACCAGGAAGAAATGCAGATAACAAAATGATATTTAATGGACAAATATATTATACTAGAAATAACAAGTGATTAAATTTTCAAAAAATTTGGCTGGATAGATCCTGAGAAATCAGTACCCAGAACAACCACCTCTGGCAGTAATAACAGCAGTTATACGCCTGGGCATTGAGTCAAACAGAGATTGGATTGCTTGTACAGGTACAGATGTCCATGCAGCTTCAACACGATGCCACAGTTCATCAACCGTAGTGACTGGCGTTTGGTGACGAGCCAGTCGCTCGGCAACCATTGACCAGACGTTTTCTATTGGTGAAAGATCTGGAGAACGTGCTGGCCAGGGCAACAGCCGAACATGTTCCGTATCAAGGAAGGTCCGTACAATACCGGCAACATGCGGTCGGGCATTATCCTGCTGAAACGTAGGGTTTCGCAGATCTGGAATAAAGAGTAAGTGCCACGGGTCGTAACACACCAGAAATGTAACGTGCACTGTTCAAAACACCGTCAATGCGAACAAGAGGTGACCGAGATGTGTATCCAATGGCACCCCATACCATCACGCCAGGTGATGGGCCAGTATGACGATGACGAATGCACGCTGCCAGTGTGCGTTCACCACGATGCCGCCAAACACGGATGCGATCATCATGATGCTGTACACAGAACCTGGATTCATCTGAAAAGATGACGTCTTGCCATGATTCATCGTTGATCACACCATTGAAGGCGCTCTTGTCTATGACGCAGCGTCAAGGGAAGCCGCAGCCATGGTTTCCGAGCTGAGAGTCCATGCTGCTGGAAACGTAGTCGAACTGTTCGTGCAGACACTTGTTGTCTTCCAAACGACCCCGTTTCTTGACTCAGGGCTCGTGACGTGGTTGCACGATCCATTACGGCCATGCGTATAATATGCCTGTCTTCTCGGCTGCTAGTGATAGGTGGCAGTTGGGATCACGCATGGCGTTCCGTATTACCGTCCTGAACCCATCGATTCCATATTCTGCTAACAGTCATTGGATCTCGACCGACGCGAGCCGCAATGCTGCGATAAGATAAACCGCAATCCCTGTACGCTACAATTCGACCTTTATCAAAGTCAGAAACGTGCTGGTACGCATTTCACCTTTTTACACGAGGCATCACAACAACTTTTCACCAGGCAACAACGTTCAAATGCAATTTGTGTATGAGGAACCGGCTGAACAATTTCTTCATTTAAACACAATGTAGGTGTCGCTACTGGCACCTGCTTTGTCTGAATGCGCTGAAAAGCTAATCATTTGCATATCACAGCACTTTCTTCCTTTCGTATAAATTTCACGTGTTTAGCATGTCGCTTTCTTGGTGTAGCAATTTTAATTGCCAGTAGTGTAATTTTGCAGATGATGCACAAAATTATAAAAAAGTATCAATAAATAAAATCAAATAGGCATTTTAAAAGTTGGACTCCGAAATTCACAGAAACACATTTATTACACTAGGAATAATAAAATTATTCCTCAAGAATTATGTATATCTAAGAAATAATAATATTTATTACTCAATTACTTAAGATTTTTATTATTTTTATTTTCAATGGTCGCGCTTACAAAGACCACTGCGCCACAAATACAGAAAGAATAAGTAGACAAGTGAACACAGGAAAGTCTATAAAGCGCAGAGGATGTCTGGAGCACGCCAGTAGTGATCGCACAAAGAAGGTTCGGATAGAGCTGGACAGCGAAGAAAGTGGTGTACCTCCATCTCCTTCCTAAGATCGCAGAACCTGCAGAAAGATTCTTGGACTACGTTAGTTCTACATAGGTGTTGAAGAAGGCAGTCATGCCCGGTGGCCAAACGAAACTCGACAACAACCCTGCGTCTAGGTTACTCAGGGATAAATTGAAGGTTATTCTATCAGGTCTTGTTAGAGTGTGTCTCTAAGAATTGGCTTAAGACAATGTTCTTCCTCATTTTCCTAATGAGCAGCTTAGTTTTATTGAAGGAAATTTCCTTTCTTAATGTTTGTTCAGTTACTTAAGATTGTCTTAGATATTGTTCTATTAATTTATTACTTTAGATATAGTAAAATTATTCCATAAGTGATAAAGCTATTTCTGTTATCTGTGGAGTATTTAAACGTTACTGGAATGTTTAAATAATAAAACTATTCCTTATTTATAAATTTATGAGTTTATATCTTTTGTGAAACTTATACAAAAATGTCTGTTTTTGGCTTTTGCTTATATATTTGTGTTTTCTAACGATGAAAATTTTCTTGGAATTTAGGCATCCCAGATAATCCACAAATCAGATAATCGGAAATTTACTGTACAAAAGATTCCAAAAATAAAGTTATTTGAACAATATGTAACATTTATATCAGCTAATGTCCCAACAAAATAGATAAGCTTTATTAATATAAGATCATTCGTATTTGAAATTTGTTGTATTTTTTTCAGAGGAATTTCTAATTTTTAGAAATGGAAGCTTATAAATATAATTGAATAAATGCTCAAAAAATATTCCAAGATAAAAGTGAAGGTTCTTAAATTACTATTTGGTGTTTAAAAATTGTATAATGTTGTTTGGTTAAATATTGATAATATATGTGAGCATATATTTAATTCAAAGAGAACAGAGGTATTTTAAAAATCATTCGTTCTCAATATGATCAAACATAATTTTTAAAATAGCATATGATAACAATATAACATTATGTAATCTATGATTTAGTTTATTGAACTTTATATCAGTATAGTAATAGAATTTTAAGTTTAGTAATGAAATCCACTCTTGTTATATATATATATATATATATATATATATATATATATATATATATATATATATATATATATATATATATATATGTATATATATATATATATATATATATATATATATATATATATATATATATATATATATATATATATATATATATATATATATATATATATATATATATATATATATATATATATATATATATATATATATATATATATATATATATATATATATATATATATATACATATATATATATATATATATATATATATATAAATATATATATATATATATATACAGATATATATAAATAAATATATATATATATATATATATATATATATATATATATATATATTTATATATATATATATATATATATATATATATATATATATATATATATATATATATATATATATATATACTGTGTGTGTGTGTGTGTGTGTGTGATGAATGCAATTAATAAAAGTAAAAATATTTGCAAGGTCGTCGCAAGGCATCTGGTCTGCGGGGGAATATGGATAAAATGGTGCCTACCGGAGCTTAATCTTGACCGTGGTATCATCTCTACCATCACCAGAATGCGGATTGGGCACAAGAGGGGTATGAAAACGGGAGGAAAACTGAGGGGTTCTGACGGATCTAGAACCTACGCAGAATGCAGCCACTGCACAGGAGTTACACTGGATCTGAGGCATCTCTTCAACTGCATCTCTGTTGCCTCGACCCTCTTCAGCATCGACTCCAACTGCTGACATGACACCCTTTATACCGAGAAATCTGAAGATGTGGCCAGGGCAGTGCTCCATGCCTTTAGTCCCATATGGCTTATCTTTTTTTTTAACTTTTCTTTTTGCTCTTGTCACGCGACAACAACATGCAATTAATAAAAGTAAAAATTAAAATGCCTCACTGCAGCTTTAAGCTGTTAGATTGGGCACTATGTAAATATACAAAGTCTGGACTCAAAAGTCCATTACTTACAGGGCAGTGCTTTATTATGTGAAAGTTCTCAGCTTTGATCTCAGCCACTGTTGTACAATTGGAGATGGATAGTGTGTTTCTACTTTTTGCTTGACACCTTAAAAATTTTTTGAGCTCTTTTCCTTGGGACAAGTAAATAAGGTCCACTATCAAAGAAAAATACTACTGGAATTCACTTTGTGCAATGAATATTAAAATCATTATGCCGTAAATTGTAGGCAGAGAGATGTTTAAGAAACTACTCATAGAGAAATTCCAACCTAGTTACATGAATGACCTATATGGTCAATAATTTAACCATCTAGTTTGATTCATCTTAGTGCTAAAGAGACATTCAAAGAACTAAGAACAATCAAACCCACGGGAGATGGAATGAAATCGTATTGCGAAAAGACATTTCATTGAAGCTCATCAAGTAGTCGGAATATGAGAACTTCTAACGAATTCAATCAAAGGAATCATGTCAGTATCTTCTCAATGGAAAAGAAAAATATAAACTCTCATTGCACATTAAACTATATGGACATTCACTGTAACCCACCACTTTAATGGGGGCTTTGAGATCCCTATATATAATCAATTGGGCGATTTACTTAAACTGATATCAAACTTTCTTCTCCATCCAAGGCACTACAACTTTTTACAGACCAAGGTCACTCCAAACAGTCGTTACCATCTGATTCAATACATTGCAAAGTTTCTCCAGTTTCACTCGTTTATAAATTAAAATTCTTTTCCATTAAGTCAAGCCACCTAATGGGTGGTCTTCCTCGTCTTGTTTCCGATGAGATTAGTTAAAGTGAACTTTTTTACTGGGTTTGCATAGGCAGAAAGATTCAAATAGAGTCATCATAGTTTATTGCATTTTATTATTTTAACGAAATCAAACTTTGTTAAAGAAAATTATGCGATTAAGAAATTCAGCATTATTATCCGCTCCTTAAGAGGTGTGTTACAATACTTATCGCTCTAGGTAACAATGCTTGTACAGTTTGAACTTCGTATTAATTCTTACTATTTTTCTAAGAACCATGGTCATATCCGAGATAGATATCAAATTTTCCTCACCTCTGCTCACGCAGATCTATACTGACTGGATAAGAATATTTATCTGACACAATCAAAATCAACGTTAATTTGGGATTTTTCAATTTTAATATATTTCAAAATTTTAAGATTTTTTTTTTTCTGTTGCAAGATAATGCTTTTTGATAGAGGATCATTATATTCTATTCTCCATGATTTCCCTGTGCTGGCTTTATGAATTTCGTTTCGATGAACCACACAAAATTTCAAGTCTTCCTTGTGGTGTCTTAATTCTACTCAATATCCGATAGAATAAAATCTAATGAAACGTCACAAACAGTCATTTAAATGTAAACTAACCATGCATTTTAATCGTTATAAGAAATAAACGGTATAAAAACATCTATAATTAAACACCCGTAAATGGTATTTACAAATAAAAGATATTTGGAGGATAAAAAGAATCGCTTATGAATACTTTCACACCATAAGAAGTTATTTTATATATAAATAATGCACATGTTTATTAAAACCTTAATTAAAATTATTAAAGAAAGATATGTGTCAAATGTATTGAAGATTGAAGATATTTTCTATAAATTTTTTAACAGTTAATTGACTAGTTTTGTCAATTGTTTAATTGAGTAATTTTTATGTTTTTCTTACTCGTTGAAAGTACATGCATTTCATATTTATATAATGCCACGTTTTACATATCTTATAAAGTATTAAATATTAAATAAGCTTACCAATTCATTGCTCAGCAATTCAAATAGTAATCATTCGAAAAAAATATAACATTTTGAATGTTCAGCTGAATACAGAGTAAAATATTTTATTTCAATGCATTCTAAAAGACTGCTTATATTACATAAAAGAGTAAAATTAACTTTTCCACTCGAATAATTTTTATTGAAATATATATTTAAAAATCAATTTAAAGAATTTCAAACAAAATGAAGATTTGATCACCTAATTGTTATAAATATCATAATCTTAATAAAATTATTAAAATTAAATTCAATGTTTTATATATGAAATTCAAAACTTTTGTAATGTTAATAATTATAATAATTTATGCAAACAAAAATTAATACAAAGTGCTTTTATGTGTAAGTTTTAACTGTGATAAAGATTAAAAATTTTCTGAAAAAATAAGCTAAAATTGATCATATTTGTATTCAGTAATATTGTTAAAATAATATTATAGGACATGTTAAACGATAGTGCTGCCATCTATTATTGAATCTAAAACCCTTTCTTTAGAAGAAAGGATATTAAGTATAAAACTAGTAGCAAACTTATGCGCTAAGAGCTGATGTAGAACCAACATATAATAAAAATAAACAGCTCTCTCAGAAAATCAATTAATAAATAAATATAATTTTAAAACTAAAATGATAGTATGAAATATTTTTTAATATTAATTTCGTTTTCATTTTAGTTTGTCAGATCAATTCATTTCTTTTAATAAAAACTTATCAAAATAATAATATTGAAAAGAAATTACAAGAAAAAGAAGAAACCGGCCTTTTAAAAACCACGCAAGCCTCATTTGTTATCATAAATAGTAGAAGGAAATGATGCCTAGTGATTTTAGGTTTATTTTCTCAAATTGGAATGTCATCTTTCATAAATATTTATGTTGTATAGAAAAACCCTTAAAATGCATTAAAAAGCTGTATCAATAATACAAAGAATATTCGAATTGCATGCAAAAAATTTTATATTATAAAGAATCTATTCAAAACAATGAAACTATAATGATTAACTAATATTTAATAAAAAATTTATGGATTTCACTTTATGGTCAGGAAATATTGCTTTCGTTTTTTTTCCCCCACAAAAAGTAAAATAGAGAATTTATACAAAATAAAAATAATTTTCCAACCCCAAAATGATTTTCAAGCTTCAGAGAACTTTTAATCTCAAATATTTATATAAAATTTCTAACGAGGAATGTATGAAATTTTAAATTTTAGTTTTATCTATGAGTTAGGCTAAGTTGTTTATTAGGAGATTATGTGTAATACGCAACGCAGTTATGTATATATATATATATATATATATATATATATATATATATATATATATATATATATATATATATATATATATATATATATATATATATATATATATATATATTTGAAAATGCTAATTTGAAACATATATAAAATTGAAATTCGTATGTGTTTTTACAAAATTGATATATTTCATGAAGAAGGATTTGGAAAAATAACGTTATTTACTATTTACTTTGATTAAAATGCTGGTCCAAGAAGTTAAATATCAGGTAAAAACAAATCGAATTAATTGTGTAACGCTTGAGATTTACTTTTAAATGCGAAAGTATTAAATACTGAAATAAAGTTTCCTTTTTCATCAGTGCTCAAATGCATTTCCATTCGGTGGTCTATCGGGAAAGTCTAAAACACATTCTTTGTCATAGCCAAATACAATATTTTTTGGAAAAAAAACTGCTTTTTTTTCAAAAAAAATTTATATATACTCTAAGAATGTAGGAAGAACGAGGGACCCATTGTAGTACTTTTTCTTTATTCCTATTGTTTACGTATAAAAGGAGAAACCTCTTGTGGCTTGCTTCCTTCTTAAAATGAGAAAAACTTTCTTAAATGTGTAATGTTACTTTTTAAATTATATTGTGACTTATTCAACTTTACAAGAAATCCATATCAATTTTAGTTAAGCTAAGGTCAGCATCCTGATATAATCTTCACTCCATTTCGGGCACCGTTCTCAATTCAAACTCGGAAAAAAATTTAGCTGAGAAACAAATTAAGAATTTTATTTATAAAAATTGGGAAAAATTAATTTTCATTTTATCAATGTTCTATAGATAAAAAAATAATATAAAAAATTTATACTTATTTTCTCCCATAAATTAAAAGTATTCTAATTTTTCATTTTAATTTCAGATTTTGATTTCGATATCAGCAGTTAAGTTTTATAAGAAATAGCTTTGGACAGAAATATTCAATTAACTTGATTCACTTTTATGGTCTATAATTCCAAATCTATGCATGTTACCAACTGAAATTGCAAGTTACATTTTTGAACGAAAATGTGTTCGATATATCTTGTAGAATTTTCCTTTGTACACTAGTTTCTTGTGTGCATGAATCACTTTTATCTATAGCTTTAAATGAGTATAATTTAATTTATATTTTACATTAAAATAATATCTCGTTTTATATTAATTTATTAAAAATATTCATTCGATTTTGTAGGTTTTGGTTTCCTAAGTCACATAAGTTGCCACACAAATAATTAAAAGACTTATAAAATAAATTTAACATTCAGTATATCTCTTTCATATTTCCTTTTTATAATTTAAATACATCAACGGATTCAACTGTATCTATCAGTATTCTTTTATTACATCTTGTCAATTTTCAACAATCATAATAAACTGAATAATTAACTATTTAAATATATCAAAATGCTAATGTATTAACGGCTTGAATCAATGGAAAAATGGCTTCTCAAACCGATGCTTTGGTCTTCATATCAAAAATCGTTTTATTAATAAAATTTAAATTTCGACAATATTCTCAGACATTTGATGGCGAATTTCATCTTGTTTGCTGCCTCTCGAAGAACGCAATTTGAAGGCAGGCAGAAAATTCGAAGACAAGTCGGCCATCTGAATACAATGCGACATTGATAGAACGTTATCTGACGTCATGAATATTTTAAACCAACAAGAATTGTAATAAAGTGATGAAGTCATAATCTCAACTGGAACAAAAGAAACAACCACCTTATAGTCAACAAAAAAATTTTTAAAAAATAACTAATAATAGTAAATAATTAAAAAATAACTAATATAGTAAATAATCATGATAATTTAAAAAAGAACTGAATACCAGTACTTGAAAAAATATTCTATGTTCGATGGCAAAGGAGTAAGAAATGCGTGGAAATGATTCAAATTATCGTTAACAATATCAGAATTACAAAAGGTTTAAATTTTATTTCCAGATACAAAGATTATATAGCAAAAAAAATATTTTTGAGATCTTGGTGAACTTTTAATCATTGAAAACGTAATTTAATTCTGGATTTGCTAAATGTTTTTAATTCCAATGTTGTGGAGAAATAGATTATGAATGTTTCACATGAAATACAATTTCTTGTAATCATCTCTGTTAGCAAATAGTATTTAAAATTTTATATCAAATATCAAGTTTAAAATATCTAAATATCAAGTTTGAGTTCATTTATTAAAGCTCCGCTAAATAGAATACTGCTAATTAATTTTACAGTTTTTTTTTTCTTGAAATTCCTTTCTTCATTCTAAAATTTTCTTAAGCTCTGTATTATTACTGAAATTTTTTAGATGTTTATGACAAACAATGTCTCACAAAAGTGATGTGAGACACCCTTGCTTTACAAAAGGATACTGTAATAAAATTAATTAAAAATACATGGAAAAAATTTTTGTGAGTGTATTTCATATTTAAAGTTAGTAACATATATTATATAACATACATTTTATCAAAATATTAAAATATTATTTAAATAAAAATGCTATTGCTTAATACGGAGCAAAAAATATCTCACATAAATGATGGGACACTTACTTTTAGACCAAATATTTATCCAAAAATTTTACTTTTTAGAGGTTTCAATATTTTGTTGGATTTCCTTTCCCTTTTAAATCATGAATTAATCTTCATGGAATGAATTTGACCATTTTTTTATTTTTTATTTTTATTTATTTATTTATTTATTTTTGTTATTTCTGGAGTGATTTTACCACATTCTTTTTTAAGCACCGATTTTAATTGTTGTTTTGTAGAAATGGTGTGTTTCCGAATTCTTGATTCCAATTCTTGCCAAATATTTTCCACTGGATTTAAGTCTGGATTGTGTTATTATTATTGTGGTGGTGTGTTTTTTTTATTATACATTATACCGCAACCAGAGTCTAACGTTCAAAGCAGTGTGCTTGGGGTGATTGTCCTGGTAGAATTTAAAATCGTTATGAAGGTTTAATTTTCGTGCTGAAGATTCAAAATTTTGCTTTAGAATAGCAATATATTTGTACTGATCCATTTTACAGTCAATAAAAACAAGATTACCAATTCCAGCGGACGACATACACCCCCATATCATAACTCCTTCTTTACCATGTTTTACTGTTGGCGCCAAATTCTGTTTACTCGAAAATCTTTCCCCGGTTCTCTCCACGCCAAGATTCTACCATCAGAACCAAATATATTAAATTCACTCTTATCAGCAAATACAACTTAATTCCAGCAATCAGAATTTTTATTTATGTTGGATTTTGGGAAAGCCAATCGGAGTTTTCTATTCTTTTCACTTACGAAGAATTTTTTCCTGGCTACTCTACCGTGATATCCAGCAGATTGAATTACTCTTCTAATAGTCTCAGGATTAACAATTACTTCATATAATGCTTGTAAATCAGCAGCGACTTTAAGAGCACTCATCCTTTGTTTTATTTATTTTTATTCTTTTATTATTATCTTTTTTTTAATAATTCGAACGACAATTCTCTTTACTCCGTTAGATAGCTTTGATGATCGGCCATGTCTTCTTTTATTCTGAATCATGTGATTCTTTTTATATCGTTTATTGATATTGAAAACTGTTGAATGACTCAAATTAACTGTTCCAGCAGTTTCTCTAATAGATTTTCCACTTTCAATATGCAAATTAATAACTAATTTTAGAATTTCAGGTGAAGTTTCTTTTCGTTTAGCATTCATGTCTGCACATAGCTAAAAACACAAAAATTCCAAAACAATGAAGAAAAATACTGCAGACGATTTTATAAAATGTTGCCAATTACTTTTGAGTAAAAATAAAACACCCAAAAATATTTTTATTGCTTATTTCAGACTTTTGTTGCATATCTAAGGGTTTCCCATCACTTATGTGAGCTATTTTTTCTACGTTCTAAAATATTATATTTTTATTAAATTAATATTTTAATATTTTGACAATATGAATGCTATATCATAATTTTTACTAAATTTAAATATGAAACACACACACAAAAAATTTGTGCACGTATTTTTAATTTATTTTATTACAGTTTCCTTTAGTAAAGCACAAGTGTCCCATCACTTTTGTGAGACACTGTATATTAGTCGTATGCTTTATTGTTAGTATATAATTTACGAAAGTTAGTCGAAACAATAAAGTATCGTCTGCTTTGTCTTTTCTCCTATTTTTATCTTAAGAAAAACCGTGGCATCGATTTATATGCAATTATTTTGAAAATATCGTCTGCTTTATTTTAATTCATTTATTTTTCGAACCGGAAAATCCGTGACATAGGTCTTATGTATGATTGAACACTAGCGCCGCTTGACTGGTTCCAACTAAAGCTAGTTAAGCAATTTTGGCAAAGAACTTATCATTAGAAATAAAAGAACAATCCTTAAAGTAATGGCTTAATGGTATGAATGCTGCTTCTCATTATTTTTATGAAATGACATCTTCAAATTTTGGCTAATAGCCGTAATTATATTTCTTAATGTTTCTCAGCGGCATTAGAAGATAAAGTGATTTATTTTTCATGTGATAAATTGTTTCTTCATAATAGTGGAGTGTGTTGACCTCACAACAATTATTTTCTTCATGATTAGAAACTTATTTCATAATGATCTTTACAATTTAGCTTAATATTTTTTCCTTATAATTCTCGATAAAATGTCTGCTAATTCTGAGATACCAAGTGGAAGCACACATGAGCAAAAATAATTTTTATGTGAAATTGATTATGTACTTTAAAAAAATTAAGATAAATAACTATCATCCTGTTCTAGCCAGGGGTCACTGAGACTTGATGATTATATTAAAAGGAAAAAAATAAATAATTTTTTTCTAATTACATTATTTAATATAAGCAAATGTCCTTAGCTTCGTAATTAAATAAGACCAACTTTGGAAAAGATTCTTTGAAAAAGATATTGTTCAAAAAGATCGTTTCAGCAATTAATCATGATTTTCTTTAATGAGAACAATTTTTACACATTTAAGGAAGTAAATTGGAGAATGCGGAAAATTATTTCAGCGGCCATCTGCTTGTTTTTCCAAGTCTTTGAATCTCTGATTTACTGAGTAAATGTAAATGAAAATAATATTCCTGCGTTTATATATTCTGCACCAAAGACCTGTTGTGACAACCGCGTTAGTAGTATCTGTGATATGATTTCAAGTTAAATTTGTAAAGCAAAACATTTGATCTACATTCTAATGTGATAAAGCCATTAAAAACATATAATCAGTAAAGGAAATTCTTAACTTTATTTTGTAACTAACTAGACACAATGTGTTTGATAATATCTCCGACTTTCATTGAATTAAAATAATGCATAATTAGCTAATGATAGCATTCAATCGTAATTCGTTAGTTGTACGTAATTATTATAATTATTTTTTTTTCAAAAAATTAATGTCATTGAATTTTACAAAATATAAATTTTCGTATTATTAATTCCTTAATTGCATTAATTCCTTAATCATATTTTTTCTGATGACGTTGAACAAGAAAGCTGTTCATGGTTTTCCTCATTAAAATTATTACTTTACTCCAGGGAATTAATAAAAAACTTTATTTCAATAGAAAATTTCACCGAAATATCATTTATAGTTATTAATTTTGTGATATTAATTTCATTTATTTGTACATTTATTAAAATAATTGAGTTTGATAATTTAATCATAAATAAGATATTTGCGACTCAATTTTTCAAAATTATATTGGAAAATAAATTTATATTAAAAAAAGTTTTTAAATCCGATTAAAGCAGTATATATATATATGTATATATATTTTACTTTTTATTACTTTTGTTTATTTAGTAGTAAATAAATTCTTTTTTTTTTTTTTTATCATGTTACAAAATATTCCAATTTAAAGTACTTGTCATTATTTATAAAATTTTGTACCCATTTTATGCAACAGATTACAAGAAAATTGCAATTCCTTTTCGACAAGGTAATAATTATTGTTTGTTTTGAAATTTTTTTATTTTCCGAATAGAAATAATCGTTATTTATTTATTTTCAATGATTGTGTTTTGATAAAGAAATAACTAAGAATATTAATTTTCAACCTCATTTTACCATCTTCAATTATTTTTAAAATAAACAATATTAAAAAAATTACTACCAAGTTCGAAAAAAAAAAGAGTCGATAATTTGAAAAAAGTATGTCAGTACTTATTGATAAAATCCGAAGAACCAGGATATTATAGTAAACTTTACAAAATAAATTGAAATCTAACTATTATTTCCTTAAGAATACGTTGTTTTAGATATCTTAAAAAGTTTAGATCTTTACATATATACAGGAAAAAATATATTTAATAGTTTTTATAACTTTTTTGTTCGAAATAAAAATGTTGGCGGAATTACTCTTAACTTTACGATCCATTTAAAGCTTCTTCAAGTTAATCAATGGAATTAATTTGGAATTTAATCTATAGTACGTGAAGTTCAATATATTTATAGTAAAAACAAAAAATCTAGAAAATAAATAAAATAAATAAATAAATTGAAGCTTTTCTTAATCCCGCAAAGATTACATTAAACAAATCAATAGCTGAAATTTTATTATGACATACAATCAGCAGAGCAAAAGATTTAGTGTTTTCTATGAAATTCAAATTAATGGAATTAGATTGTAACTGAATGGTGATATTTACTTCGATTCAGTATGAAATTATATATTATTGAAAGACTGTTAAATCCTCAAACAGCTGGAATTAATCAGGAAGATAATTTTGGGATATCCGTCCTAAAATATAGTAAGACTATCATGATTTTTCCCTCTTAAATATTTTAAATCATAAATAAATCAACCCTGCTCACCTTAAAAAGGTTACAATGCTTCAAACTTAGGATTCAAACTTGAAATTTATAGCACAGGAAAGAAAACGAAACATTTATAGACTACAAGCCTATTATCATTTTAACAGTGAGAAAAAAATTCCCTGATTACTTAAAAATAAAATTTTCAATTTTTCTTATTTAGGTCTTAAAGACTTATGAGAGCACGAAACCTTAATATTGTTACATTACTTACATAATTCATGTTCAAAAGCCTCTATTTAAGTGTATATTAGATACAGGATTTCATTATGTCTGTAAATAATACTTCCTTCAGTTGCCGGAGAAAATAATTTCGTCCATCTTAGTAACAGTAACAAGTTTTCCAACAGACGGATATTCCTATATTCATAAAAAAATATAATCTCTATTGATTTATCGCATAATGAACATTTTTTTCAAATGTATAAAAATATAATTAACTCTTCTCCCCAATATTAAAATCAGATGTGTTACCATAACTTTGCAGTATTCGATATTTTTCGTGAACGAATATTCTTTAAATGAAAAAATGTATCAAGTTTATAAATCAGAGTGTACCTGTTGTTGTCGTATGACAAGTGCAAAATTAAAAAAAAAAGAAGAAAAAAAAGAAAAGGTAAAAAAAGACAAGTCATTTGGGACCAAAGACATGGATCACTGCCCTGGCCACATCTTCAGCTGTTTCCGTATAAAGAGAGTTATGGCAGCAGTTGGGGTCGATGTTGAAGAGGCTTGAGGCAACAGAGAAGCAGTTGAAGAGATGCCTCGGATCCAGTGGAACTCCCGTGCAGTGAATGCATTCTGCTTAGGTTCTAGATCCATCACGCATGATTTTCATATCCCTCATGTGCCCAGTTTCTGCTGATGGTTGAGATGATACCACGGTCAGGATTAAGCTCCGGTAGGCACCATTTTTTCCATAGTCCCCCGTAGAACTGATACCTTGCGACGGTGTTTGCATCGAAGCAAATGGTGTTCGTGAAAGGGGAATTTATATTCCTAGCCTTCTTGGCGAGGGAGTCCCCCTGTTCATTTCCCTCGACATTAACATGTGCAGGGACCCATTGGAGGGTGCAGGTTTTCTCTCACGTAACTATGGTGGACAGAAGCGCATTGATGTCTTGGGCGAATCTCGTTTTACCTTCTTTAATAGCCTCCAGAGCAGATTTACAGTCAGAGAATATGTTGATGCCATTCGAGGGGATTGACTGTGTGAGGTAAAAGGTAAGAGCTGCCTTTATGGCAATCAGTTCAGTGGTGAAGTTGGAGGCAATTTTTCCAGAGTGTGTACTTAAATATAATATTTGCAAAAAAAGTAAATTCAAGAAGTTTAATCTTTTTGACTCTTGGCACAGAACCACCTGAGGTGATGTAATGCTTTGTACATCAAAGTGATTAAAAAATATTTATAAAGAGATATTTTTAGAATATTGAAGAATCCAATAATGTTTAAATTTTCTTATCAGAAAATGTAATCCATCAACTTTTTCCCAAATTGTCAAAAAATTTTTAATTTTCTAGTATTTTTGTATGAAATTCATATTTAAAGATCCTCTTTAAAAGCACTTTATTTGTAGGATTTCATTATATCTATAAAGATTAGACACATTTTCTTACCCCAAAAAATGACTTATATAATAATAGACAATTTTTTAGTCTGTTGAATTCGAAATGAATGAAAAGAAAAAAGACTTAATATGAAAACATAATCGATTCATTCATGAATCTGTAAATTATCGGTATCTTTTTTTGTAGTATCGTTTTTAAGTAGGTATCTTTTTTTTTGGCCTCGAGAAACTTTCACCTAACTATTGAAATTTTTTTTTAAAAAAAGCAATAGGTATTAAACAGCAGTCAATATTGCGCCATCTTTTATGCTTTCGTCTACTTCATCGCAAAGTTTTATTCAGAAGAACTTTACAGCTTCTTTACATTTTACTTTCCCTAGTTATGATTTATCACAACGATTGCTACTAAAGCCTCTTAACCTCATTTGAATTCTTTATTGTTCAGTGTCATAATAATAAGTAGCGAAGAAAAGAACAAAGCAGACAACTCTTTTCTTCAGTTTCAATGAATTTCATTTTAAACCATCTTATGTAACCGCATTTAAGACAGTTCGAAAGCTAAACTTCCATTTTAATTTTTATAACCTATAAAAAAAATTAATTCAAACTTAAAAATCATTTTTAGAATTTAAATACGCTTTAATTTCCATCTTTAATAGAGTAAGCAAAACATGAAATTTTACATACAAGTTAATGAATCAAATTATTTACATTTTTACCTTGATAAATAGAACTTAATTAAGTTATTATATGTATATATTATGAATATATACGGAAATATTACATACTGACGCGGATGTATATAATTCCCAATTTAGACATATTTAAAAGGACAAAGACTTATTAAAATTTAGAAAAAAAATATTTTTAGTGAAAATGATGCGCATTTTAAATACTATATTTCATTTAACTTTGATTTTTATGAAAAGGAGAAAAATTAATCTTAATTACTTTTTAAAACACTATCCATATTACTTAATAACACACATCAAGCATATATTCATATTTTTATTAAATATTTCATCAAAATCAATTCAAACTCTAATCTTTCCCCATTACTTGAACAAGTGAGATAATTTTGACATTTATTGATTTTAAAATCTATAATCAATAAATTTCTAAAAATTGACTTCAGTAGCTTTTTGATTTATAGGAAATGTTTATTTATAAAAAAATTTAAATTCTATTATTAATAAATATTAATGGCATATAATCCAACTTTAAATAGGGGGTTGGTTTATTTTACAGATACCTAAAATAATCCAGCTTTAGTAATGATGTAAACCAGAAAGCTACAGAAGAGTTTAGTAATCCTATTGATTCTAAAATTTAGATTTTTTAACAATTTTTTAAATATGTAATTTTTTTTCAAAATGATAAATGTCCGAAAGAAGTAAGTTAGAGAATAATCTTTAATTGCAAAAAGATAATTTATATTTTTCTGGTTATAGTGAAAAAACTAATTTTGAAAGTCGTCGAATCGTTTTCACATGAATGATTAACAAACAAGCTTTAAAGGTTTGTGTTTAAATAAATGAAATTCTTTTATTCTGCATTAAATCTTAAAACCAAATATATCAGTTTAAAAAAAATAACAAATTAATTAAAGTTTAAATTATTGTTGTTAAAGAAATAAAAACCGAGTCGTTCGATGCAACTCCTTGAAAAAACGCGCCATTCTTAAATACAGTATTGATAATACACAATATTTCTTTTGCAGTCATTTCTCGAACTCAAGGTTAAAAAGAAATGTATTTAAATTGCACTCGCTGGTGGTATATAGAAAATGGTCGTAGTTGTCATTTCTTATTTAGCGCGTGGGTTTAAAGCATAAGAGGTTAGTCGAAATGTGCTCAGGAAAAATACTTGTACATATTTTTAAATAGGTAGGTCCGGGTATGAATACATCCTATGAATTTAAATGAGGGTTTTTTTACTAGCTTACTTCAGACAAGAGTCATTATTTTTCCTTATTGGCTAGTGAAGTTAAATTATTGACATGAAAAAAAAACATTTACATTCATTGTGTCTATTTCAGTAAAAGTCGTTCGTTGTTAAACAATGTGCTTTTTACTATAGCTACAAGACAACTTCTTAACCTTGATTTGCGGCTTATTGCTGACATAAATCGTTAACAATTGAAAATTTTATTCTTTTTCATATACACACACTATAGGTTATATTTATTTAAAAATCTATTCGCAATCCTACAATATAATTTCATAGCAAAATAAAGACTTAAAATTATTTTCTTTTTATAAAGAAACATAAAAATTAATTTTAATCCGAATATTTCGGATTACACATATAATTTATTATGAAGAAAATATAGAAATAGAAAGAAAAACCTAAATTTTTAAAATATAAAAAAGTAAGAATTTTAAATGTTCGATATTTTAATTAAAAATAATTAAAAGCGAAAAGTAATCAATTAGTATATATTAAGTAATTAGATTTTATTAAAGTACAAATGTGTGTGTGGATTACTTTTTTAATATATATGCTTAGTTAATATTCAGAATAATAAACATGATTTAATTTACGTACCATATTCAGCTGGATTTAAGTGAATCATTTCGCCAAGGACCAACGTTGGTTTAACGTGGTTCAATCAAATTTTTCATGGTTAATGCTAAAGCAAGCACACAACTTC
The DNA here is from genome assembly GCA_030067965.1 of Latrodectus elegans. NCBI lineage: Eukaryota > Metazoa > Arthropoda > Arachnida > Araneae > Theridiidae > Latrodectus > Latrodectus elegans. The sequence continues at coordinate 27,293,636 of CM057821.1, forward strand.
ATACTGCGAGATGAAAGCAATGATTTAAATCAGATCTTTTTCTTATAAGCAGAAAACTCTTTTCCATGTAATTGAGATTCTAAAAATTTCTAGTCTGTAGAACACTTAATGACATCTTAGATAGTTTAATACAATTTCGGGGATTAAATTCTAAAAATATTCTCTCTCATTCTGTGAAGTAGTCTAATTTTTAAAAAATTATTTTCAGAAAAAAAATAATACTTTTTGAGCCCTAAATTAATTATATTAAGAGCTGCAAAACTGTTTTTGTTGCTAAGCAATAAGTCAAATTAAATGTTATCAACATCATAGCTGAACTAAATTAATTTATCGGAATCAAAGTAACACATACACAAATAATTAATTAATGTTAAATAATAATTTAAACATTAATCAATTTACGATCGTAGAAGTGAGAAATAATCGATATCGAACATGTTTTCTTGTGCACCTTAAATAACACAGTACATGCCTAAAATACAATCGACAAAAAAAAAATGAGGCAGGAAAACGTGATTCTTTGCCAAGAATAGAAAACTACCTAACACAACTGGTCGCCAGTAAAATGTTATTTTTTTAGGTCTTTCATTTAAATAGCTATTATTTTTATTGTTAAAATAATGAATTTTAATTACCTTTATGTTTAGTTATTTTTAACTGAACTGTAAATAATAATTTCAAAACATTAATTTCAGCAATTTATTATAAATTAACTCATTTAAATTTAGGACTAGGGAGGAAATGCAAGGACTTGTTATCAATTTGGTGGAATTCACTCTAACTTTCTAAGTTAGCGTGAATTTCGTTGACAGAACACGACAGAATTTTACAGATGTACCTCCACTTTTACAAGCGCTATGATATTATCATCATCATCCATATTTGTAGCAAGACATTTCAGAATGGGTCAAGGCCACTTGAATTACAGCCAGTCAGCTCAACTAGATACCTTCAATTCTTAATTTTGATAACAAAAATAATCTTTCACCAGCGCTCTATCCACCACACACAAATCATTCCTCTATTTCTTGCATTACTTGAATCTAGCTGAGAAAATTTCGTCGCTCATGCAATTTCTCAAAGATCTGATGGAAATGTTGGCGATCATCAAAAAATACTGTAACCCTCTTTGCTTACTGAGCATTGATGACGTCAGGTTTATATCCCATACTCCCATGCGAAAAAAATATAAAACAGAATGTTACTATGTTTTGATCTGTAAGGAATGCAGATGCGTGCGCACCGAAACAAAATCTTGTAAATATATTTGTCCTCCTATAATGTTTTTTAATAATAACTAGATAGATATTAGAGCTATAGATATTAGAGAATATTTCTTTGATCATGTGTATAAATGGAATGTTCTTGGACGAATCCCGGAACGAACAAGGTAAGAGTAAATTTTCTCTTACAACTTGATTTCTTCTGGAAATTGTTACCGAAAATCCCCAACCCACAGTCAAGGGTGATCACTTTAGTGTAATGAAGAACATTTATCTCGTTAAACGTTCAGCATAATTCATTGTTACGACTTTTGGCACCAGATGCCATTTTCCTGTATGTCACCAAAATCAAATCTCAAGATTTTACTTACCAAATCATTCACAATAATGAATCCTCCTACACAAAATCCAAAAATCATGTTTCCGAAACATCAGTTGGAACAACTGGAGTTTGAGATTTGTAATTTATCTTTTCTTAAATAAAAGGATCTTAGTAAATGATTTAATTTGGCAAAAGCAATATTAGTCATAATTTTATCTTTTTTATTTTATATTGATTCAGGTTAAATACCTAAATTTATAATTTTTAATTAAAAGATTAATTGGGTTGTAAGTATTTTTAACTACAAGCATAGATTTAACTTTATCTTTATTGATAATAAATACCACAGCTTTAGTCTTTCTTTCAGTCGTTTCAAATGTTTTTATTAAATATCTGATCATCAATAATTGGTACATTTGCACGGATTCTTTAAAAATGCTATCTTTGATTTACTCGATTTCCACTATAACATTATATATGATAACATGCATTGAAAATGTTGTTTTTATAAAAGTTCGTATGGTACTGTTAACTAGAAAATTCTGTTTTATCCCTTTTATATGTTTCATTTAGATGCTTATGGTGGTTCATAACCCTCTTTAAATTGTAAGTTCCAATCAAATTAGTCCCAGAGATTAAGTGTCTTGCAGAGTGAGTAAATCCAAATCTAAATTCGTCATGTACATCCAGATAAAATACATATGTTCGATTAAAGAAAATCCAAATAAACCTCGAAACACTAAAATCTGATAAAACTGGACATAGCATGAGTTTGAACACTTTAATTCGTAAATTATATTACTTATTATATCTCTGCAAAAAAAAAAAAAAAAAAAAATGATTGGTACTTGATATGTAATTCCTAAGGTGTTGTTAACAGCACAATTGTTTTTAAATAGAGCACATAAAAACTACACATCGAATTTACTTGAAAACTTCATTTGACTCTAGTTCCGTTACGGTTTCGAGTTTGTCACAAAAGAGATCAGGTCAAAAATGAATTTCGTGTTAGCGGCGCTGCGTTTAGCGTCGTTCCGCTGTCATGTGTTTTGATATGAATTGAACATTCGAAGACATTCTTTCGTTCGCATCTGAAAGAGTTCAGCTTCTTTTTCAATTAATATCTTTTAAAGGGAACTTTGAACCAAGACTATATTGTCGTTTACTATTAACCGGTGGGGATAAACAACAATGACTTTTGTCGAGAAGTCAATGTGAACTTGCTGAATCCGAACCGTTTTGAGTGGTAGATTATTAACAAAGCCGTCACCTTTTTTTTTTGGCGGGAACGGTCATTAATCGCTTAATGCCTTGTACGTGATTAGTGACAATTTTGTTAATGACTTTTCTGTTTTTATGTTCTTTTCCTAAAGTGATATTGTTGAAAAGATTTTCTCTATTTACTTTTATTTAAAATGGGAATGGAATATTATTGTGTTTCTAATAATAAAATTTTTAAATTCTAAATCTACTCATATCTTAAGTAACAATATATATTAAAAAAATAAATAAAAGTTGTAAAAATTATAATATAACATTAAGAACAAATTAAAAATAAAATTTACTTGTAGAAAGTATGCAGCTAAGAAGTAATATACTTGAAATAAAAATAATATTGAGAGGCTAAATATAAAGTTGTAATGTCATTTAATAATTATTCAATTTTAATTGTACTCTTAATTTTTGTTTCCCACAGAGTAACTCTTGACGATATATTTCAATCTTTAAATTTATGAAATTTATCTGTCAAAATAAATTTTTAAGAAGTATTATTCACTTATAATAATTTCTTAAGCACAAATATAAAATTACTCTTCAATTAGAATATAGAATATACGAGTTATACTATACACACTCACCATTGGAAAATGTGCATAGTGGTATTTACAAGATATAATAAGGAATATTAATTATGTTTCTATATAGATAAAATTCAGGTATAATGCAAAAATCACTTCATTTTTAACTATATTTATATACATTTATTTTGTTCTCAGAACATTTATCAAATATTTAAATTTTAATTACTATAAATTTATTAAAAAATAAATATAATTAAATTCGATTAAATTTCTAATTTTCAATATAAAATCATTATTATTTTATATACGGAGAATAAGTTATGTAATAAAATATACATGCGTTAAAAATTAAAAAGGCTGTTATTCTTTGATTTACAATAATATAATGTAATGAATAGTTAATTTCAACTGTTATATATTTCTTTAGTTACCATATATGAGTTTAATGTTATAATAGTTAATTTATAACTTCTTTAAGCACCACTATATTTGACTTTCGCTTCGCTGAATCATTATCTTCTATTAATAACAGAAAAACTTATCTGTAAAATAAATGAATTGCATTTTGTGAATAGTTGTGGACGTGGACCTCATGGAACTTCTCTGTACCTAACTGCAATGGATTTCTACCATTTTTTTGAAAGCCGCTGGAATTATTAACGTTATAGGAGAGAAAATTATGAAAACAAATTATCTACAGAAATCAATTATGTGCAAAATAATTGGAAGGAATTTTAAAAGATTAAAGTACAACTGAAAGTTACATTACAGGAATGGAACATAAAATTCGCTTAATTGTAACAGGTCATATAACAATGAATTGCAGTTTATATAAGATAGAGTTTATAAAGACGAGGATTATGTATATATAATTCAGTGCTACTAAAATTGAGAAAAGATCATATTAAATGATAATAAACTATTGAAATTATGCATACATAAAATCATAAAATGCAAAAGAAGAAAATACAAAGGGAAAACTCTTTGCGATAGTTTAGAATTTTAACAAGAAATGCAATTAATGGAAATATTAAAAATAAGGGTTACATGTGCACTGAATAAATAACAGGTTTCATGTTGATAGTGGAGAGAAAATAAAAATATGTACAAATAGAAATAATATGACATACATTGCGTTGTAATGTTTTAAAACGCAAAGCTGTCAAATAGTGATACAAACATACGGCAAAACAATACAGACGCTGCAATTCTGTAATACAAAATCTGACACAGCTGCCGTATAATCCATGACTCAAAATTCTGAATTTTTTTTTTTTTTTTTTTTTTTTTTTTTTTGGCGATGAAGAAATGTAGCCAAGATGACATATCGTGGCATGCGCGATGACGTAAACACTAGAGTTACCAGAATAGAATTTTTTGTATAATTCTTATAGGTCTCCATATGTATGACGTAATAAAAACAAGGTTGCCAGATACATAAGAAAATCCGCCAAAAAATCGACAATCTCAGAATTTGGCATCCTGGATTATACGAACCTGTGCCCAAAATCTGTATTACCGAATTACAAAATCTGAAAAATAATACAGATTTTGCTATTGAACAATACAAAATTAAATGACCAACTTCTTGTACAGAATTGAAGAAAGAATTTTACGTACAAAAATATATCAGATGATAGAAAACTAAATAAATACAATAAAAAAAAAAGAAAAAGAATATTATTCAAACAAAACATAGAGATAAAAATTTCAGTTAATTACTTCTGAACTGTAAGCCAGCAGCTGAGAACTTCATTCTTTATTAGAAAATCCATTATTGTGAATAGTAGTAAAAATTTCAATTCATTTTATTTATTTAATAATACTAAATGAAATAACAATTTCTAATTATATAAATAAACAATGTTGAAAATAAAATTACAAATATTTTTTATATAAATTTATCTAAAAATAATTAATCATGATTCATAATTGTTGCTTAAGTAATTTGAAAAATAAGGAAAATGGAAAGTAAATAAGATTCTTTAATCATAAAAACATCTTTTTTTAATTATAACTTTGTTAAAAAAAATATATGAATTATTTGTCAAACCTATTTCATTTACTAAAAAAATGAGTAAATATTTTACATACACAATCACTATTGAAAAAAAATTACAAGAAATAAATTATGATATTGCCTACATAACTTGTAAAATTAACATTTAAAATGTTATTACCAATAAATTTAGATTTCTAAGTGTAGTCTATAGAATTTTCTTGAAAATTAAGAGGAAACACATAAATTTAAATTTTAAAAACTTGCTATCAGTTCCATTGCATTTTATTCAATAATTTAATATTTTAAACATATTAATTTATTTATTTCCTTAAATATCCCATTCATCGATTCATAGATTAAGCAAAATTTCGACATTACTGATGTTTTATACTTTATACATTTAGTTTCAATTACTCCGACAATTTTTTTAGCCTATAATTTTCATGAATTTAACAATTATATATATATAAAAATTCAGCTCAAAATTTTTACTTTCTAATATTTCTTTTGTAAATGCATTTATATTTTATCAACCGTTTTCAAATGAAAAAGCAAATTGGTGACAGTATTTTACATCCATACTACATATATTTTATATAAGGAAAGTAAATAGATTAGTTATCAGTGATTTTAGTTTTTAAAAGTTGAGTTCATTCATTTTTCTTTAAAAAAAAACAAGCTATTTTCATGTTATGTCAAATGTTTCTCACATCAGATTTTATTTTAATAAATTATTTTCTTAATTACAAAGATACGTAAAATTATTACTTAGAAAATAAGGTCTATTTTCAAGAATAGTAATTAAAAATTAAAGTAATTGCTACTAAAACATATTTTTCTGTGAAGAAATTTGATGAAGTTGTATTAAGCCATTATTTTGATAATAAAAATAAGTATATGCAATAATTTATTTAATATACACTGAGCAATTTTTGTTGGGTAGACGGAAATTTGCACAAATTTGTTTCAAATTTTACTCAAAAACATTTTTTTTCCTTCTAAAATATACAAAGATACTATGGAATTGTATTTATTTTCCCTTGAAAATAATTTCTTTAAAGAATTCAAAAGTCGAAACTTTAATCCATAAACTGCTGCATGGATTTAAAAAAAAATATGGAATATTACGGTAACAGTGATTATGCATAATAACCGGTGATTATGCATTCTCATCACTAAAATTGTTAAATGTCACAAATTAATGACTATTTATCATATTTATACTGGTAAGTTTATAAAGTACCTAATTCATAATAAGTAATGCACAAAATTCCATTTTTTTTTTTAACTGAAATACTATTTTAATTCGAAAAAATAAATATTTAAAAATATTAAAGATTTGTTTTTAAGAATTTGAAGAACATCAATATGACTTAGATCAAAATTTACAATAATAAATTAATTTAAGAATTTAAATAGTAGTGCCCTTTCATATATGTTCATTCAGTAAGCCTTCTAAGACCGGCATATTAAATAATATCATAAGTTAATAATACCTGTCGTAAAAGATATTAAAAATACAAAATAATCCTGTATACAATTTCATGGCAGTAAAATTAACAAAACATAATTTTATTTTTAATAAAATTTTAATAACAATTTTTAATATAAATTTCTAACTATGACAATTTTGATTGTTTTCTATATTTACTAAAAACATTTTTGTACAAAACTTAGTTTTAAAATTATGAAAACCAGATAAATTATTGTAAAAGAGAAAATATTTTGATTAAATAAGAACAGAATGTCTATAAAATGTCTGACATATTTTGATATTAAATAAATCATAAAGTCATGAAGATGAAAACAAATCTATATTTTATCAAGAGAATAAGTCATAACTTTTTTATATTGGAAAAATTTCCAGACGAATTCCTCTTCCTATTCAAAATTTTATTTTATCATTTTAAATAACTTCTGGGCGTTTCAAGCATTTTCTAATTTCGATGTGTTTTCGTTAACGGCCACAGTTTTTTTTTTATTGTATAAATATGTTTTTTTTTCATATTGATTTTTAACAATTTTCTCTTTTTTCTTTTAATAGCTATTAGAAAGCAAAGTTATGTTTTTTATGTCTTTGTTTAACATTTCTTTTGATGATATATTGAGCTCCATTGAATGTTGAAAATAATAATTTCCTTGTTGAGGTATCATCATTTGTAATTCTTTAAATGACCTTTTTACAGTTGATAGAGCGAAGTAAGCATAAAGTATTCTCACAACCAAGTTCCATAGATTATGCCTAAAATCAAAAACTCTCCGGGTATTTTTATTTCTTTCCGCTGAAAATTTTTTAAAAAATAACAATGGCCTACAAATAAAACTATTTTTAAAAATTTAACGAAATTTTTGAGTTTATGTTTTACAAATCTGCTTTTTATTATTTGAACAATATTAATTAAAAGAAAATTTTTAATGTTGGAGTAAGCAAAGGAAAATTAAGCTTCAAAAGAGATTGCTTACAATTATTAATTTTTTAAATCACAATTATTAATTTAAAAGTCTATTAATTAATGAAATTTTAAAAAATTTAAATAGTCCTTGCCTATTTAAGCTAATTATAAAGTGAATGGTTTGTCGTCTTTTTTATTTTGTTTTTTCTGCTATTCTATTTTCCATGTGTTAATGACTTAAATCAATGGAAAACGACTTCTCAAGCCAATGTTTTGTTAATTATATAAGAAATCATTGTATTAACAAAATGATTCTCAGACATTCGATGGTGAACTTCGCTTTGTCTTCTACCTCTCAAAAAATATGATTTCAAAGCAGGCAGCAAATTCATCAAATCAAATTCATTACACTAAATGATACATATTCAGTTAAAGCTGACTTACCTAAATTGTATATATTGATTTTATTCTATATTTTGAATTAGGGGTGTTTCTCTTTGTAGCTCAGCAATAGTCAGTCAGCATACTGAGTCTCCACTTGCTTTGGAACTTTTTTCCCATGGTAGCAATCTGCTGATGGAAAAGCTCACATTTCTCATCAGAGACAGCCCCAATATTTTTAGGAAAAAATCGGAATTCAAAAAGTGAATTCTACGAATATGTTAAGGTTCATTATTTTATATAAATCGAGAAGATCACTCATTACTTTCTTATACTTTCTTTCTTTATTATTGCTTTGAAATACATGACAAATTTTTTCAAATGATTTCCATGATGCGCGTTTAAACAGTTCAACGAAATGTTTCTCATAAAATATTACTGTGATCTTATTTGCGGTCCAATAAATATTCCTTCCTTCAATTTTACAACTAGGCAATTTAGATTCCAAACTCATAGAGGCAGCAGAACTTTTATGAAAAGCTTTAAAAAAAAAACTTTTGATCAGCTCCAGTTTGATATGTAAGAGAGGTAAAAACACCTTTTCGAGAGCCATTAAGATATATTTTTTATGTCCTGGAATAAAAGATTCACTTTTAGGCCACTGTTTGCTTACGTAATGAGACTTCTTATTCCTGCTTGAAGAGCAGGAATAGAAAGTATCAATAGCGCAAAAAATAAACGTTTTTGCCTCCAAGTTGCAAACCAAAAAATAAAGCTGTTACTTTTAAGTCACCGCATATATTCCAGTTACATTTAGTGTACAGAATTTGTTTTAATAACATTATAACCCTAACAATATTTTTCACGCTTCTTACATGTCATTAGCATGTGTGACTGTTATTGATAGTAATTCATTTCCATCATCAAATAGCCTTCAAACTAACTTTCGATGAACCTATGGCCAATCATCACTCATGTGGCTGATACTGATATCCAATAAGCTTCCATTACTGAGATCAAACATCACTAGAATTGTCTACTTTAGATTTATGTCGATTCAATAAAGGCATATCTTAATGCCTTCTTTAAGCATATTCTAGACTTTGAGGATGGAACTTAAAAACTCCGCCGACTGTTATTAATATGTGGTTGAGATTAAAAGTGAATGAAATAAAAACTAAAGGTGAAGTAAAGTATCTATGAAGAGCAAGAAGTTCTGATAAACTACTTGATTCATAGATAACGTTACCTCTCATTTCCTTCTTCTGTGCGAGCTTGTTTGGAGTCAGAGTAACCCCTTACAGTCAAAATCTGAACATTTTGTACAGAATACATTTCACTAAGAGTAACGGATCTCATTGCAGATGCCAAATTGGGAGGAATTAATGCCTGTTTTATATTTTGGACGTTATTCCTATAATGTTTGTCATGCAAAAGTAACAGTCAAATCACTACTTTTTCTGTCCCTCTAAACCATAGAGATTGAAAACACTATATAATAACTACCATTTTCCCGTCCGGTCAGAAGTTTTAACACATCACACACAGCATACATCTAAGGTTCAGACTTTATGAAAATCACCAACTTAACAACTGAAGTGCAGTTAACAATATTTTTTTGCAAGTGGTGTGGAATTTCGTCCTTGAGACTTGGATGTCTGTCCTCTACATTTGTAGCAGAAGGATTTTGGTTCATTTAAGCACTTTCTTGGCATAATTAAAATCTCATAACACTTAAATAAAAAGGGTGTTAAACGACAGCAGAAGTAAAAACAGCAATGTGTGGCCAGGATCACTACTATTTCAATTTATCCTTAATTTGCTAGAATCGAAGAAACATACAAATGACATTCACATAAAAAAAGTATGACTATTAAAAGGAATCTAGTTACATATTTGGATTCAGTGTGTATATATATATATATATATATATATATATATATATATATATATATATATATATATATATATATATATACAATCACTATTTACTTTTTTGTGAAAGAAATTATGTTCACCAGTGTAATTTATATATTTCTGAATCAAAACTTCAAATAAGTCTCAATCTTCTATTAAAAATATATTAAAGCTCTTTGTGCTTTGATTTAATTTAATTTCTTCAGTTAAAACTCCTTGTTTTAAAATTGGCATGTAAAAGTCAACGCTTATTGCACTGGAAATAAATGAGTGTTGATAGTAATACAACTTTGATACCACAAAAATTAACACCCTAATTTAAAAGTAATGACGTGTAAATTAAAAGTAACCGCACAGGTGACGTATAAAACATGATTCCAAATTCTGAGACTGTCGATTTTTTGGCAGATTTTTTTATGTATCTGGCAACCTCGTTTTTATTACTTCATACATATGGAGACCTATAAGAATTATACAGAAAATTCTCTAATTTGGTAGCCCTAGTATTTACGGCATCGCACACGTCACGACACGTTATCTTGGCAATATTTCTTTATTTCCAAAAAAACTCTGAATTTGGAATCATGGATTATACGTTATATATTATAGCCAAAGTAACAAATAAAAAGCAAAAATTTCGAATGGAAAACAAATTCAGTAATTATTACTATAAAAACTACTTGTAAGTTATTTGTACGTCATGTTTTATTTTTGTATGTAATTGTATGAACTTATTAGTTGGAAATTTAGTAATCTTTACTATCTTAACTATTTCTCCGTTTTCAAATACACACATACACATAATATTTAATAATTAAAATTAGAAATATTACAAGCTTATATAAATAAATAATCAAAACATAAATTTCGGAATATATATATATATCTATATATATAATAATTTACTACTAAAAAGAAGCTAAAAATGTAGGTACATAACTCCATGTATAGGTTCATTTTTATGTCGATATTAAACTGGAACGCAATTTCTTTTGCATTTTATTGATCTTCTTTGCCTTTTAATGTATGTATTTTTATTGCATACTTTAGTCTTTGAAGAGTTTGAATTTTGTATATATAAACATATATACACTGCTCGACATTAAAAATGCAACACCAAGACGGAATTATCAGAAATTGACGAAACTGGACAAAAAGAGGGATATAGCAACGAATAATAAGTGGTCTGTATTTCGAAAGGATGTTATAAAAACATTCCATTGTAATAATGGTGATTAAAATGGAATATTCATAATATCGATATACATATATATATATGATTAAATTATTTTTCCTATATATATATATATATATATATATATATAGGAAAAATAATTGAATCAAATAAAAAATCAAATAAGAATATTTTTTAAAAATTATCATAATAATAAAATTTTTGTAATTATTAGAATTAGTAAAAACATCCAAAATGGATTGTCCCTGAACAATATTTCATAGGTTTTATGTGTGTGTGGTCTAGAATTTCTTAATTAGTCAGTATAGAAATTTTGAAATTGAATAATAGAATATAATAGACCAGGGGAAATGAAGCAAAAATAATTTTTGATTCTGTAGAAAATTTATGAAAATGAAAGTTTATAAAATTAATATTGGAATTAAACTGCTAACTCTTAAAAAATTGAGTGGTATACTCGTTGTAATCAGATTTGAGTTCATAATATCTGATAATTTGACTAATATAAAGAATAAATTTTGGGAGTGTTCTAATTCCATTGACAAATTTAATTGTTCTGAAATTGAAATCCTTTTTATGATAAATTTTAAAGTTAATGCTATCATTTATTTTATACTTATGTTGATACCTAAGCAATTTACACTAGAATTATTAGAATTAATTTTGTTAATTTTTAGTCTTAAGGTGAGAATTTCAATTATTGAAAACTATTGGTTAAAAATAATAACTCGAAAATCGCCATCACATCAAATAAAGTTACATTCACAGAGGATATTTGGGTGAAATTTAATAAAATTAGCTTCTTTGATAAATAAATATAAGTTGATGTGTATGTGTTATTCTAAATAATTTTAATCAAAGTTTTAGCGTTGTCTAATTTTTATTTTGAAAAAGATATTGAAATAATGTCTTATATAAAGAGAAGGTTATTTATTGAAATATTTAAGAATTAATTTTCATTTCAACATTCCTACACCAATATTCTTATTAGTACTAATTCATAGACGAAAAAGAAAAAAGGTAAAAAAGGAAAAGAAAAAACCTAACTCTATACCACTTCTATATAAATGTAATCATACACCAGATTATCAACTATTTTTCTGAATTTCACCTTATTAGGTTTACTGAAGCTGCTTATAAACGACTATGAACTTAAAACAAATATAATATTCGCAAAAGACGCATGCTCAGTGTCAAGCTACACTATCAAATCCGAAATTATTTTTATTTTCAATAAAAAAAAATACTCATTGCGTTTAACTTGGCTATTAAAATTAACTGTATTGTATTAGATTAGAGAAATTTCATTTTATTGACAAATATTTCTATAACTCATATCTTTGAAAAATCTAACAAAAAATATTAGATTGTAAATTTTATTTAAAAAAAATCCTCAGTTTTAACGTTAAAATTACAATTTAGTTAGTTTGTTTGTTAGAAACAATAAACCTAGACAATGTTGAAATTTATAAATTCTGTCGTTTAATTTAGCTTGTATATGTACCTAAATAAACTTTATATCTCATGTTGCACATAGAGAGACCCCAGTTTTAATCACCACCTATGAAATTTATGCATAAGTTATCGTAAACTGTTTTTTTTTTTTTTTTTTGTTAAAAAGAGTTATGTATTGTTTCCACGATAAATTCTTTAATAACACACTTATATATTTAATATTCTTCGAAAACTATAAGAAAGGTATTGACAGTTTTATTGTCTCTTGAGGTATTAAAAGAATTATATAGATTCCTTTAGATATGCCTGCCATTGCCTATTTTCCCATCAATTTAAGATATTAAGATAACCAAATATATTGCATCACAATTTCTGACCTGATTGGTTAAGAGACAATATCGTATCTGAGGTAGCAGTGTCTTCAAAAAACTTCTTCATCTCATCAGCAGAAAATACACTGAGTAATCAGGTAATATACACCCACATGACCAAATTATGTGTTTGTTGACACACCAATACCGCTACTTTGTGATACTATCTCGACCAGTCTACCGCAAAGATACCAATTTAAAAAACAGCAAATAAGGATAATTAATTGTAAGGTAGTTAAAGCTAGAGTCGAAAATTTGTAAGCTGATGTCTACATCTATATTTAATTTTAAAATAATTTCTATTTAAACAAGCATTTTAATAACTAACGTTTAGAAATAATGTTGATTATTTTTTTAAAAAAAAAGTTATACTTCATTGTTTTTTGCCTTTTTATTTTGATTTTCATAAAATCATTATTATCATTTAAATTAATACATCGGTATTTCAGTCATTATAAAAAATTATATATATATATATATATATATATATATATATATAGTATTTATATAAAAATTTAACAAAAGTGTGCCACTTTAAGATTTAATCTTTTTCTGGTTGTATGATATAAATAAAAAAAGTGTACAAGAAATAAGCTAAATTGCTCGTCTAATAATTTAACATATGAGGAGTAAAATAAAATTAAAAAAACACGACTGTAAACAAAAAGCATTTTTTCACGCAAAACTCACATCCTCCTTTTAATCTAAAACGCGATCTACAGGTGTTGAATACGGAAGTAATAAAGGCTTGACGATCGCATGTCCTGTCCCCCAAACACATTCAAGATCAGCATCATCCCTGATTGGGAACAGGTGATAAAAGGCCGCCAAGAAAAACGTCAAAAGAAATAAAAAGTAAACGACAAGCTAAACAGGAACTTAGCGGGTTCCGTAAGACATTTAAGAGGGGGTGTGAGATCCACGAAGATAGCCGGGTCCTGAGGCGATGGGCCACCAGGCCATATTCGGCCACTTTTTCAGGTTCGTCGACCTCAATTCACCGTGGCGCTTGTTTCGCTTTATACTCGCTTTTTTTATTGTTTCCACCTCTTTTTGTTTATTATTTTCGCCGATACGCTCAAGTGGTTTTGCCTGCATCACACGCCCGCAGCTTTTATCAGAGCAAGGACAGATTCGTTCGGAACCGACTCTCAGCTAATAGAAGAAACACCTGAACTCGCGAATCGCATTCAGTCAGTTGTTCGACAGGCGGAAGAAGCGGATCCATCAACTCTTGAGAGAGGAACTCTTATTTTTCTTTCGACTGAATCTTTCTGAATTGCTGGTTAAAAATTCCCATAACCAGCTACAAATAAACAGAGCTCAAATGGATTTCTTTATATGAGTTGACTTTAGTCTTTGACCACTGGTACAGTTTGCAAAAGTTGGATGACAACAACTTGAATTGCATTCATAAGTTTAATTTTAGCAGACGATTATTTAAACATAAATTTGCAGTTTAAATAAAAAAAAAAAACCATCTCCTGAAACAGCGAATTGAGTTTTTTCGAACGATATTTAACAGTTTTCTCTATTTTTAATTTAAAATAAGGAACAATTAATAAGAATTAAATAATTTTAAATTTCAAATAAATGATGATGGAGTTGATTGTAGTGGCAACAAGCATGCTGCGATTGATCTTGGTGTCTGCTGTTTATCTATTGAACATACGCGGTCTTTTAAGACTGACTTGGCAACCGAGACCTTGCATCCATTCATGGACAACCGGTGCTGTGCTTTTAGCTGGGATTTTATATCTCAGTAGTTGGGCTCCATATATTGCTTACACATTGGCTAACGGACATTGGCTACTTTTGGGAGCACGGAGACATTGCCTACTTCAGCACTTCGTCTCAGCTGAAATTGGTGCAGTTTTGTTAGCTCTCCTTGCTGTGCGATTGATGTACCGCTGTTTGGTGAGAGTCTACAAAAGGCCACCTCCATCGGCAAGAGCTGCTAGTTTGGTAACGTGCCTGGCATGGTTGGGACCCCAACTTCTGTATGATGCAGTGGCTGTAACGAGGGATGATTCGACAAGATCTCCAGATTCTTACAGATTCCTGGACGATTTGTTAGTTGTACCACAAGGGACAAATTCATCTCATGGCTACAGAGTTGGCTTTATGATATGTATGCAACTCCTTAGTGGTCCTGTACTTAGTTATTACGTGTGGCAGTATCTGGTGCTGATTCTTCCATTAGCAGCTTTGATTATTTACTGTTCGGCTAGATTAATTTTGGCGTCTCATGTTCGGCGGAGAGAAGAACCAGCTGAATCTTCAGTAGAATCCCGAAGTGGACGCTTTGGTAAGTTTGAATTTTTTCAAATCTTAAATTTTGTTCTGTATTGTTTATAATATAAAGAAAATTCTAAATCTTACTTTAGTGAATATTATACAAATCGCATAGCGATTAATAATATTTTCTCATTATTATTTAAAACAAAAGAATTGTTATAAATATCAAAAATGTCTTTTTAAGTTGAAAAAAGGAAATTTTGTATTAAATAATATTTTAAAGATTAAAGATATTTCATCTACTCTTTGTGTAATAAGGATTTTAATATAATTCACAAAACTGATTTAATAGTTTTTCAAATCTAAATCTTCTATTTCAAAAAACCCCAATAAATGCAGAGCATTTTTTCATATAAAATATTAAATCCGAAAAAATAATATCAGAATAGCAGAAAAGTACTTTTTAAAGGCATTATAAACTTACTTACCTTATTTTTTCATGAGCGGTTTATATTCAAAATTAAGACATTATATATTTAAGTAAATGTTATTTACTATGTCCCATTATGTTTCGAAATTTTCCAAAAATTTACAGTTATTAAAAATTAGCAGGAATAATTAGTGTTCATTTTAGTTGATTTTAAATAATATTTAATTATCAATAAACCATAGTCAAATTCTTTTTAATAATATAAATATTTCTCTTTTAAAAACAAACTGCGTTAAAAATTAAATAATTTATATTGCATTGAAGCTGATACGTTATGAATATTTAAAATAGTTTTGGATATTATAAATTATTAAATAGTTTTAAATAGTTATAAATCTTTAAAATAGTTTTGGAATATGTTATCTCTTATTGGAACTTTAATTAATCTCTCATTTCGTCTCTTCATTAATATTTTTACAACAAATGAATTAATATAAGGATATATTGTATTAATAATTAAGAATTATTATAAAATTATCACCTTTGTATTAGCGAAATTAAAAAAAGACTACAAAATGTAATAAAATGCTTTGATGAAAATATATAATAGATAATAAGAATAATTATTCAACTACATCGGAATGCTGTAAAAATAATAAAAAAATAATTAATTTATGTTTAAATATAAAGAATTGTTTTCCTTTTGATTTTAACAATATATCTTGATGTTAAAAACTGTACACTTATTTATTCGAAATGCGTCTTCACATTCTTTTCTCTCATTTTATTAAGTTTAATTTAATCAACATTACATTATTCCACATTAAGATTGTTACATTCATAAAGGAAAAATCATTTTCTAACTCTCGAAAATTACGTAATTTATTTCTTAACATGCATAGCTAAAGCTATCTTAACGATATCAAATTCAAGAACTTATTCTAATAAGCAACTGACAGAAAAGCTTTAAGTAATGTAAAATCCTAGAAGATAGCAAAACACAATTTGACAATTATAAGCGAATTTAGAGCTCAGATTAAACATGTTTTGATGAAATGACAATTCGTGCTAGGAAACTCATCAGTAATCATCATCTCTCTCAAAAATATGAGGAAGAAACTCTTTGATTGAGAAATATTAATTAATTTAGCAGATAACTATGAGCTTGTATAGGAATATTATTCAACGCAGAGGTATATTAATTTTTCCAGACTAAATAATATGCTTTCCTATTTTTATTTATAAGTCTTCTAATATACAACATAAAAATTCTCACAACAGAATATAAAATTTTAAAAAATTTTTAAATAAATTCAAACATAAACGAATAATACTTTTAATAATGTAAAATTTAAATAAACACAATAAAAGTTAAATTATGAATTTGAAAATCAATTTATTGTAAAGAATGATAGCTGTATACATCTAAACACAAATGAACAAATTGTAACATAATTTAAAGTAAGAAATGTCATTTGAAATACAATAAAAAAGTATTTTAACATATGTTACGTAGTTATAAATAAAGGTAGATCTTCAGTTGTGATTCATTCACATGTTAGGATTGAAGAAAATGAAAAAGCAGACTGATTGGCCAGATCCACTGTTGACTAGATGTGATTCGGGTTGGAAAGCTCATCTTAAGCGAGATTTCTTCCCTGATTGAAAAAATATTCAATAAGCTTTCGAAAACCTCTCCCAGCCACTCTTGGTATCTTGCAAAATATCCAAGAGGATCTTTCCAGCTTAGTACAAAGTCTCATCAAATTTTTTTTTCGTGCTTCTTCTTACAAGAGCCCTCATTTTTAAGCTGGATCAAAAAATATACCCGGAGTGATTTTAGTACACAACTGACATGGCTTCTTCCTCTGCTCATATTTTGGTGTGTCTAAATTTTAGCAAGAACGAGTTACTGAGGGACTTCCTCATCTTTTTTTAGACATTTTGGATATTTTCGGATTCATGGAGATTGTCTGCTCTGCTAGATATAATCCCAATATTAGCAACAACATAAATATGATAAATATCTATCTTACGACAACATTATTCGGCAAAAGTGCCGTATAATCCATGATCCAAAGTTCTGAATTTTTTTGGAGGTGAAGAAATGTTGCCAAGAGGTCGTATCGTAACGTGCGCGATGACGTAAATACTAGGGTTACCAAAACAGAATATTCTGCATAATTCTTATAGATCTCCATATGTATGACGCAATAAAAACGAGTTACCAGATACGTAAAAAATTCGCCAATCTCAGAATTTGGCATCCTGGATTATATGGCACCTGTACCCATTTTTCTTCTAATGTAGTAAAATAATTAAGTAATATTCATTATTCAATTGTGCTATCGATTTATTATAAATTTAATTAAAATAAACTATTACATGTATCGCGATAATTTTGTTTAGATATAAATCAGGTTTTTATAAATGAAATGCAGGAAAAATAATATTCTCATGAATATTTGACAGGAAAAAACGTGATGTGTATCGTGTATGAAAAATGTATCAAAACACATTTATGCATAGATTACACGGTATGTATTAGATTTAAGCAACCGGAACCAAATATGCATGAAATTCGAATAGTACTTGGAAAGCTTTTCTCGCATTAATAATTCATAACCCTATCCATAAACAGGAAGTCAACTGGTGTTAAAAGTTTTTGTCTGGAATTTTCTTTCCTACTTCGTTCGAAGCGTTTGCAAGCGTATTTGTGAATTTCAAAAATTTTTAATTTAGAGATGACGAGAATTCTTTGGTATTATACACACCGGTAAAATAAAATATTTGATATATGCTTTATTTGCTCCTAATACCCGGCTGCCCTTTCGATTTAATCGTATTCGGCGTTACAAGGGGCGAAGGTGATGCCATTTTATACAGTGAAGCACCCGTGGTGTGCCATCTTCACCTCGAAAGTGAAAGGGTAAAGAAACACACACAGAGAAAGAAAGAAATATACATGCCCGATCAGGATTCGAATCCGGGATCTATCTCCGATTCCGCCATCATATATATATATATATATATATATATATATATATATATATATATATATATATATATATATATATATATATCCGGGCATGTTGATAAATATCGTGGTTTCAATGTCCTCCAAGTGAAACCAAACCTTTTGCTGCTATGGTGCTATGGTAGGTCAGATATTAAGGGTCTTCTGTTTCTAAATTACGATGACTCCCACCCGGTATTTTTCACAATTTGGTAGGGTGCTACTCAGCGCACGCGCGCTAGATACTGCTGCCGATACAACAGAAACATGATAAATACACAGCTTACATAAAATATGTACTTATTTTCAGGCAAGTGCATTATATTACGTTAAAACATGGTTTAAATATACTTAAAAGGTTCTGATTGCACAAGAAATAATTAACAAACTCCTGAAAATTTATTAATATTTAAATACTAATATATTTTAAGTACTCAGTTCAAAAAAAAAAATAGTTAGTTATATAAAATAACGTAAAAAATGTATTGTCTATTTAAATGAATATAAGATCAATAAAATTTAATAATTTGATTTATTTAACAGAAACAAGCGAAAACAAAAATATTAGAAAAATAATTTTGTGTGTGTGAACATCTTTTTTTTAATGGTTTTTATTTCGTATAGAATTCTCATGCTATTCATCACTGTTATTCTAAGAAGGTGTAGCCTAAGAATTCTGATCTAGTAAACATCAGTTAGTCGGTTGTTTTGATAATTGTATGTTAGGTAAGTAGCATTTGCGGAGAGAAAGTTTCTTCTGCTATTTTCTCGCGACCAATTACCATTCGAACAATGCATAATGAAATCGTCTGCATTGTTGAGGAAAAGTTTAACAAAAAATAATAATTGTTTCACTAAACAACATTTTCTGTTCGGATTAAACAACAAAACCTGTATATAAAATAAAAGTTAATCTACACATTTCTTTGAAAAAAAATCTTGCTAAACACACAAATCCAAAAAATATTTCTAAAATCGCGTGTTATAAATGAGATTTATCATTATTTATTAAATCAGGAAGCTCAAAAGTGATTCTATGCGTAAATATAATAAGATAAAAAAGTTAGAGAAATGAAAGTTGGCATCCGTCAGACTGACAACAATCAAAGGACGGGAAATGCTTTGGAAAATTGAATCAAAACATATCACGTTCTATTTCCTTGACCTGGGGAGTTTTTTGTGCTGTGACTGGAACGTCCTGGTAGATAAATTTTGCATTGGGCGTTGATGTCTACCCCATTGTTTTGAAAATGGGGTGACAGCTTCCCTCAAAATTGGATATAATCGTGAAATATTTTTTTTATACTGAGTTCCTACAATGCTAAAATCGTGTTTGAAAATGGTAGAAATGTAGTTGAGTGTTATTTTTATAAATCTCTCTATTGTTGTTAAGGATCAAATTATTTGAATTTTCCTCGGTAATCACGATTGAAAAACAATCTCATGATAAAAAAAATAAGCTGTTGATTTTTTCTTTTCAAGTGAGAAAAGTAGTTTGTTTTGTTGTTTAGTAAACACAGAGCGTTAGTTATTTGTTACTTATTTAGTCTGTAATTGTGTGTTCGATTTCTCTCTACATGATTTTATTGCCAATTGCGTTTGTCAAAGCTGAGATATGTTTTATTATGTATGAATTGTACCTTCATCAAAAAATATTTGGTACTTAAAAACCTTGGTCCTTAAAGAAAATAAAAAAGCAACAAATGTTTAATAATTTGCTCTTTAAAACTTCGCATATTTATTTTTATTCATACATTTCTTTCATTTCCATTTTTATAATAATATCACTTAAAATTTCTAATTTTATTAATATTTCCAGCTATATCGAGTCAAAAAATTAATGCACAAAATTTTCTAAATAATATCAAAATAAAATTTGTAAAGCTCAAAAAAGTAAAAAAAAATAAATTTTCAAAATAATAATAAATTCTCATTCTTCATATGAATTTCATTAAAAGATTTTTTTATTAAGAGAGAATTCTTTAGTGGGTTTTTTCATATATCTCTACATAATTTAATCGCCAATTGCGTTTGCCAAAGCTGAGATATGTTTTATTTTGTATGAATTGTACCTTCATCAAAAAATATTTGGTGTTTAAAAATCTTGGTCCTTAAAGAAAATGAAAATAGCAACAAATGTTTAATAATTTGCAGGAATATCTAGGAATATTTTTTTCTAAGTTTGTATTGGTCGTTATGGTATGAAAGGAGCAATACGATATTGTAGATGAAAACATTAAAACAATGCAATTTTTGTATTATACTCTAGACAATATATATTTTATTTAACCAAATTTAAAAAATTAATAATTTTACAGCATTTTTAGACAATTTTGGAAGCGTTTAAAATATGCGTTCATTAAAAAAAAAGATTAAAGTAAAATAAAAATATTTAAAATACTATTAATGATACAAATCAGCGCTAAATAATGAATATGTTGTTTAAGAAATAAAAACAATAAATTATAATTGATGAACCATTTTTGCTTTTTCCTGTACAAATTACATTAAATTGATTTGTTTATTTATATGCTTGGAATTGCCCATTTTCTGCATCACTAGTATTTTTTTTTTCCCTAAATGCGCAGCAGAAAAACGACCTCTAAGATTTTGTTTCATTGAGGTCTATTCAGAAAAATATCAGAATAAAAAATTTCTAATACACCCAATTCAGAATTACAAACCTGGAAAATATTTATCACATTGTATGTGACAAGAATATTTCCTTATAATTCATTGGATAATTCTGAACCAGTGTATGTACTTCGAAAAATATATATTTCACTCAAAAAAATAATTCTTATATAAATTTCAATGACATTTCTGAGATGATTAAATGTAAGAAACCTGACAAAATTTACTAAATATTTTAATAAGCCACTCTTACTGTGGTATGTAAACATTTATATGAAAATCATTTTATCCCATGGTAAATAATTTAAGATTAATTACAACTAGCTGAAAAATATTAAACTGCTATTCACCTGGTACTTTTCTTGAGGAATAGCTATAAAATTAAATAACTTCAGCTGAAATATAACTTTTTATCGTTTTGTTCCTCTTTTATGAGAGGAAGAGCAGCTGCAAGAATTTTCTGGTTGGGTTTCAGCAAATACGAAAGCTTTTTTCCTGCCTCAGAAAGAACACAACAGAAAAACAAATATTACATTTTATTATAACGTTTATTGGTATATTTCTTTTTTGCGAAAAATAATCTTGTTAGATCATGCGTGTTCTCGCAGTCTATGAGTTACCTTTAAATTCGGAAAGAACTATAAGAATATCACGTTGAATAATGTTCGTAGAATAAATGCGTTAATGTAATTTCAAAAAATAAAATCCATATATTAAAAAAAAGTAATGCATGAATATTTCGAAATTTATTATATTGGCATGTAACATATATATTTTATTTTGTATATATTAACACATATTTACATAACATTAACTTATTCATTCTAAATTATAATGTTTATATGGTTTTCGATATTATTTTATCTCAACTTTAAAATTTTCATTTTTAGATAAAATATCATTGATAAATTTAAAAAAAGAACTTTATATAAATATTATTAATATTTTCTCAGTTTTTTTTTTTTTTTAAATAATATCTTACTTATTTTAAGAGTTTCTCATTTCAATAGATATTTTCTAAAAGTGTTCATTTCCTTGAATTTCATGAAAAAATAAATAAACAGATTCATAAATCTCTATAAAAAAATTTAAAAAAATTGAAAAATATTTTGAATAAAATTTTGCGTGTTGGGTGTAATAATAAATGATAAAGCGTTTTTCAGAAATTGAATACATTATTAAAATTTTCATCCTTCGTCAATTATAGCAACTGTTGGTTATAGCGTTCAGCAGTTACATTTATGCAGTAGTTTCAGTTACAGAATGCATCCTTAATATTCCATCAGATGAATAGGAGAATTTTTTTTCCCTTAGTGCTTGCTTATTTCTGTTCGAAGTTGATAGTGCTGCTTCGTCAGAATTCATTCAATGTATGCTTTCTTCTTCTTTATTTTTGTTTCTGATCACCATAATATTTTCGTTACAGTTTTTTAAAAAGAAAATTCTTCTACAGATTTCAGAGGTTCAAGAATATCAACACATGATTATACCTCATAATGCCTGTTTCTGCTATACCAGCATACTTCTTTCTATATAATCACAGTTGAGTTCTACCAGTTAAGTGGTCGCAACCACGTAGAACTCTACGTAATCTAGAGGAGACCAAGCAGAAGACACCCAATAGTGCATTTGCAACCCCAGAGGTTTCATTTCACTTGGAAGACATTGCGCTATGATCTATTCAATGTGCCTCAACTGTAATTAATGAGTACGATAAGTCTTGGTTAAGTCAGGGTTCGAATGTGCTACATTCTTATGATGAGAATGACATCCTAAGCAACCAGGTCACTGTGGCCACATAATGCATTTATCTTCTTAATCTTAATTACATATCTTCATGAAATTATTTTAATAACGTGTAAAAAATTAGAAATTCATTTTTTATATTCTTAATTGTTCTTCAAGTTCTTTTTTGTGATTGAAATGCATCTTCATCTTGAAATTCTTCCAAATATTCATCCCTACTCTTAAGTAAATTGCCCATACGTTTTCAATCACTAATTTCAAAATCGCTGTCTTTAAAATATCGAAATTAAAACTGGTTTTCATTGTACGGTATGATTTTTCTCTCAAAAAACGGAACAAATTATATCACATAATTTTGTTACATTTTACCCTTGGTGAAATAGATAACGAATGCAATGACGAACAAATGACTCCACAATCTCCGGAAATTCAGCTTCACTTTTACAATTCTTCAAACATATTTGGTAAACCTAAACTGGTAATTACATTATAAAAACATAGTAAACTAATTTATCATAAAATATGTATTGAACAATAAGTGATTCGAATCCGATCGACTTATGTCGAAAACAATCGTGTATGTTGCTTAAAATCAGTTAAAATCAATATTTTCCAGTTGATTGCAAACTTTGTTAAAAAGTGATTCCTGGAAGTATAATTTAAATGAAGAATTGTAATTCTCCATCTTTTTCTGATTTGGCGGAAGTAGATGATGGGAAAAATGAGGTTTACTAATTACGCTTACTGAGTCATCATCGATCTTTAATTTATTCTGCAATTCTTAATTTGAACTTAGTATGCATCTGGTTCAAAAGTTGTAGAGTTCATTTTCATAGTTCTATCTCCTGTTCCATCAAGAATTTTCTGTAAAGATTCATGACAAACTAATGTAGTCCAGTTATCTAAGAATTCCAAAGACATCAAAAAGAAAACCAACTGGAGTAGAAAAATCGCCCCAAATCTTGGAGTCACGCGCTTAGGGACAATGCTCGGAAACTCTTGATCTTGACAGTGAAAGAAAAACTTGGCGATACCTGGAATAGAAAACGTTTCTCACGTACCACATACCTCAATACTCAAACTGACAGAAAAAGACCAAAAGGATTAAAGAAAGCCCAGAAGCCAAAAGAGATTTGAGCATGAAAGAATGGTTCACAAGCAGTGAAACGCTTGATTGCTTTTAAAATCTATGTCTATAGACAACAATTGTTCGAAATTGAAATCAGACTATTTTCAGAAAAATGACCTGTGAGCACATTTTCCAATTACAGATTATAGGATGGATAGATGAATGCAAGATACTCTAATTTTAAGAACCTATTCAATTTTTTTCGAGTGACTTAATTGCTTATTAATATTGAACTGTTCCTAGATAATTAGGTTTTCCAGTGAACTTGATATTTAAAATCTACTCAAGAGAGTGGCTGTTTTAAAACATAATTCATTGTTTTCCATTAAAAATTGTGAAAATTCCTTTCAAGTTTATTAAATTAAATTAACCACTTTTATGAATTTTGGATAAACTGAAAAATTTAGAAACACGTCAATTCATATCATTGCGAGATATATTTCGGTTCTTCTTGCATTAGATGCTGAATTCGATTTAATATTGGGATGTAATTTTCCACAGATAAATTAGATCAACTTTTGGAATCCCAAGTTAAAAAAAATTAATTTTTGTTAAATTAATAAGGTTAACTAATATTTTATGCTTCTATTTAACTATTGAGGACAATACGAGATTTGCTATACCAATTATACATAATAATCAGAAAAAATTCAATATCGATCAACGATTTAGTTAAAATAATGAAGTTCTATTGATTATTATTTTGGATTATATGCTTATCGCATAAAAAAGAATTTTTTAAATTAAAGCTATTAACTCTAGAACATAAACTTTAATATAGTTATCTAAAATTAAATTTTATACAATTAGAATTAAATCTCTTCATTAAAAATTAAATTCAAAATAGAGAGAGTTAAGCACTAAGATAAAATACTTAATAATACACAGTTCTATTTTTTTTTTTTTTTTTTTTTTTTTTAACTTTCCTATGAAAGAAATTGAGATTTATATTTATTACCATACATCATAATGAGAGAAGAGCAAAAAAATTATATATATATATATATACATGAATTTTAGTATAATAGAATCAACTTTATATTAACTATAATTTCTTATCAATAATATCAATCAAGTTAGATGTAATTTTACTTGAGATAAAAAAAAAACATAGAAACAATTTTTAATTTTTACCATCCAGTCGGCTTAGGTTTAAATATTAAGAAAAAAGGTTGTACTGTTAAAAATTAAATTGTTTCTATCAATACACACTAATAACATAGTTTAAGAATTGTTTCATAAACTTGAAAATATATAGAGACTTTAAGACTTAAACTCTGAGGGAAAATGAACGAATATTTAATGATTGAAAGAGCACGACTCGTGTATTTTTTATGGTTTGAGTCAAAACTGGATAATTCATGTTCGAAATTTTGCGCTTGACTGCTTTTTTACTGTCGAATGATCGGGGAAAAAAAAAAAGAATATACATATAATATATATATAAAAAAGAAAAAATATCTTCTAAAATAGGCAACAAAGTTCAATATCAGTTAATTGGAAAAATGTTTAGTTCATCAACTCACTTCAGTTCAAAAGCAAAGAATAAACCAACATGAATATCTATATCATTGATGATAAATTCCCTTGTGTTCTTCCTTTCCTAGAAATAACCACATATCCTTTCAACAGAGTAAATTTTTTTTTCTAATTTTAGTTACATGAAATTGAATACGCTTCCTGACAGGAATTCCTGCTTTATTGAGATAAAAAAAATTTTTTTTTAACACTCTGCTTTCAATTCAAGCGAGGCACGAAAATAATAACGTCGTTATCCCTTCACATAATGGAGTTACTTGCATACGATTTTCACACCGCAGTTCAGTCCGGGAAACGAATGTGAAAAGGAATTATTACTTTTTAATGAGATATTCTATAAAAAAATGAAACATAATACCAAAAAGTAGTAACAAAATTAATTTTTACAGCTAAATGTGAAAAAAATGTAGGATTTAGAAAACTAAATTAGAAATAAGCTGACTATTTGATTGATTGCAATTTCGAATTTAATATTAAGATCTTAGTTAATAAACTTTGACTAATTTAATATTAAAATTTCTTAGTTTTTTTAAAACTAATAACAAAATAAAAATCTACATTTTCTGTATCGCGTGAAAGTAAGTTGCAAATTTTACTTTATTTATTATAATTTAGATCAATTAATAAATAAAATTTGCATGATAAGCAATCATATGACATTACTTATTCATAAGTATTAAATAAAGGCATCACAAATTACTAAGCTAAAAACTAAGTGTAGTTTTGAGAATTAATTTTTTTAGCATGCTATA
Organism: Latrodectus elegans; assembly: GCA_030067965.1. Lineage (NCBI taxonomy): Eukaryota > Metazoa > Arthropoda > Arachnida > Araneae > Theridiidae > Latrodectus > Latrodectus elegans. The sequence continues at coordinate 27,320,181 of CM057821.1, forward strand.
TATATGTATGTGTGCATGTGTACATTACTCCATAAACAAATTTATTCAATATAAAATGAAACAATTATAAGATCAGTATTTATATTTAAAAAACTTTTTATTTTTCATGATAACCGAAAATCTTTTTTCATTCATCAAGAATAATTTTAAAATAAAAAGTTGTTTGCATACCAATTTTTTCATTGTCAAAATAGATTGAATTGTTTTCGTATAAAGTAACAGCGCATCAGCTTCACTTTAATATAGATAATTTAATATTTTATAATCGTAAGAAATTAGTTATAAAAAATAACAATATAAATTTAAGGGCCATGAATTTTTATTTTTACGAGACAATAAACTACGAAACTCACGCATTCAATTTTGAACTGAACAAATCTTAAGCAAAGCCGTTTTTTAAGATACAAAGTGGAACACTATTTTTAAATATCATGGTAATTTCAATCTAAACACAAACAAGTTTTCTTAAAGGTTGATAGCTTATTCTAATCGAAATATCTTCCACTAAATGTAAATAAATATAATTTCCTCTTTATAATAATATACAACTTACTAAACAATTTGAAATAAACACTAGCTTTCTTTATCTTATACATTATATATCGCAGCGTTTTTTATAACACAAATATCTTAAAAGCATTTTACAGTCATTTTTACTGGCAGAATTCCAATAAAAATACTGACAAGAATCAATAATAGTGAATCAAGGTCAAAAATCGGAATAATTTTCGATTGAATTTATCCATATTCCATTCATTCTTACAGAAAATTGTAATCATTTTTTTATAAATAATGAATTATTTACTTTTTATTCCTATTATTAATATTTATAATCTTATTTAAATAATGAAATATACTCTGGGCTTTCCAGATGGTTTTTATTTAATTTTTCTGATATTATTTCAAAGAATGTCTCAAATCTCAACAAGCTATATTATGCCTCGTTAAGTTTAGAAATGTATATCGAAATATTTAAAAAGCAATATTAATAAAAGTCCAAAAAAGTTTTTTATTTAACAGTTCATGATTCAAGACTTCCGTGTCCAACAGCAATATTCACAGTAAAAATCAATGACTTTCAGAAATTTTCTGTAAAAGTAAACTAGTAAGTAGTTAGTACGTTACAGTTATACTTACAATCTGGTAAGAATGTAGAATGTTCTTTTTCTTTTCATTCGAAATCGGAATATCAGTAAATTAATGCAAAACAAATGTGAATATCAAATATTTACAATACAGTAATCATCTAGAAGAGTAAATCAATATTTTTATTTTGATCTACAATCATTATTTCATTAATTATTATTATTTCCTTTATTTTTATACATAAAGTTTTTAATTTAAAACTATTATTTAAAAATATCAACGACTGCCTTTTCCCACTTAAATTTGTAATTTTTATTTGGGAAAAAAAGTTTCAAATATGTATGTAGTTTTTCACAGGGATAAATTTTGAATGCCATTGATTTTAAATTCATTACTCTTTAGAGTATTTTAATGGAAGAATAATGTTTTATTAATTTTAAATCATACACTCTTTATCGTCCACTGAAGAAAAATCTCTACACATGCAACAATAAAACTCCTTTAATTATCACACAGTTTCTTACACTTTTTTTTATAGATATGTAGTATTTTTTTAATCTGGATAATTAAATTAAAATAATTTTTAATTTTTTAATAGTTGAATTTTGAAGAAATTTTGCATTGTTATTAAATTTTTTTTTATGCAAATTGTCGCTGTAACGTAGTATGGAAATGTGTCCTCGCGTATAAGACGATAGCCAGTTCTATCGCCAACTCATCCCATGATAGTCTTATTAAAATAACCTATATACATAAAAAATTTCGATGAGACAATGTGCTTCCATTGGCGTGATTTGAAATGGAGAGGAGGAGACCAGATCAGATGACGTATTTAACCAAGGCTCAAAACCATTTAATATTTCGCAGCTTCAGTAGGCAGAAATAGACAACCAGATGTAGTGAATAACTAAATTTCATAGGAAAAATTTGTAATTTGCCAGATAGGATAGTTTTAAATTCGATAAATTGAAAAGAATTTAGCTTTTTTTTTATTTGCTTCAATAAAATTGTTCTGTAATATCTAATTCGACAGTATCTTATATGAAGTAATGGAGAAATTGACATAAGTGGAAAAATTAACGTTTAATCACGTTTCTTTTGACAATATAATGTGGACAGAAGATTTAAATAAATTACAAAGAAAAAGAAAATTCGCCTCAGATAAATATTAATTAAAGATTTTTAAAAAAATGTTAAATAATTCTCCCATAAAATATTAGTTACATATATATATATATATATATATATATATATATATATATATATATATATATATATATATATATATATATATATATAATGTTTTAATGTTTTAAATTTTAGACGCAAAAAGCTAAATACATATTTAAATAAACTATTTTTGTTTCCAAATGAGTGCGAATAAACTGTTAGAAAGAAAAATAGTGGGTACAATTCTGTTTTGCAAATGTGTTATAAATATACATATTTATTCTCCGATTTTTCTTCCTCTTTCCCAAACATGTGAAAGATGTTGCTATTCTTTTTTTTTTTTCTTTTTCGCCCTTATTCACCGGGTAATGAATAATATCTTTTAGAAACTTTTTTTGGCAACCAAAGCGGATGTAGCACCTGACATAAACAGTGATATTCAAGGTCAAGCATAACAGTTGTGTCTCGAAAGAAAAAGAATTTTAATTGGCGCTTTTGTGAACAAAGGGTTTCACCTTTTCCTTCATCTATCAAATTTGATTGATGTGTAGTGTAATTTCTTCTTACATAAAAGTAGTCCATACTATTTAATGTTACAAAAATTCATGAAAAAAATTTCATTATATAATATGATAGTTCTGTAATTTTAAGTCAGAAAAAAAAAAAACAGTGTTTGAATGCGTTTCGAATAAAAAATAACCAACCAAATCATAAAAATAGCATTGCATTAGTAGAAAGCTTTTGAAGTTTGCGAGAATGCATCACAAGTTGAAGCTTTAAAAAGAAAGTAGTGTTATTTTGCTCAATTCAGAAAATGGTAAAATTAATATGGTCGTATAGAAAATTCTTTGAAATATTTAAAAATTATACATATTGAAACCGCGAAGTAGACATCTTAATGGTTTAACGCTGTTCTAATGTACATCAATGTTAATTGCTATATGAGAGGATTTTTCATTGAAAATGGATCATATTCACTTTCTGTGTGTCATAGAAAATGAAATGTCCCAAGACAGGAAATACTAAAAACTCCCAGGTACCCACTCAGAAAAACATACAAGCAAAATAAAAAGTGCAAAATCCATTTCTCGCTGTTCAACAGAGCTAGTTCGAATCTGAGGCCTTGCGTTTTGAAAAGCTTCTAGGAAAGGTGAATCTAATATGAGCCTTAACATGTAACATCATTAAGAAAGAAAGAAAATATAAAGTTCTAAAAGTAGTTTATTGAGATGCTTTTTCAGGTGCCTATTTACCAATAAAAATCGGTAACAAAGGCCACATAATTTTAAACCATGTTCACGGGATAAAGTCCTTTCAAATGTATATATCTATATCTATCTATTTATCTATATATATATATATATATATATATATATATATATATATATATATATATATATATATATACACACACACAGAGGTATTTCATTGGAAAGTAAGCATATAATTATACTGCCGAAAATATTTCAAAGCAATACACAAATATTTTATTGAACTAATGCGCATTTATAAAAACAAATATACAACACGTGAAATGGATTATTAGATATAATACACATTCTAATTACATCTTGTGACAATGTTTGCTAAGTTTTGAATCTGATATTGAGCATCCAGTTTAAACATTTATCATTATTTTCCAGGCATGACAATGAAACAACTCTCCAAACTTTTACACTATATTACCTGTGAAAAATCAAAGCACAAATCTAGTAACTATTCATAATCCCTATCAATATACGATGATCTTTGCTTGGATACAAATCGAACCCATTAAACTCTAGTTTCAAAGAGAATACACAATTACAACAATAAATGCAATTTATATTCAGCTATTTTATTAATACGCGTTTATATTTGCGAATAAAATACTGTAAATATTTCTTGTATCTTGACGCTAGTTACTTTTTTCGTTCTATTTTTAATTGGAAGTCTAATTGTTTAGAAGAAAGAAGTTTACTACATGGTTGGTTAGGGCATCGTTTTCATTATGGAAGGTTGTGATTTCGAATCCAGCTTATCCAAATATCCATCATGTTCGCTATACGCGGCTGGGGGTCATTAAAGCTGGGTGTGGTCGCAATGTCCTCGAAGTGAAATGGTACCTTTGGGGGTGACAGACCAAATATTGGGAGTCTTATGCTTGGACCCTGCTTCAAATTTACGAAGACTGTATCCAGCTGCTTCTATCTAACTGATAGAGTCCAACTAAGGATTAAATATAGGGAAGCATGTTGGAGCAATAATTCCTTATTTTAAATGATACGCGGATTTTTATGCTTTAATTTTCCTCTCCTTGAAAACTTATACTGATCTATATATATTTACGTTTATGCGAGCGTAATATATTTTGAATAATATTATTTACCAACCACAGTAGAATTTAGAGAGTGAATTCATTTTATAAACATTTTGAGTTAACTCAGATTTTGACATCGTATAGTAGTGGACAGACTAAGGCTTTGAAAGTCATTTTAATGATCACCACATAAACTACAAGCAAGGTTTATCAGAAATAGTAAGTGGTAGTTACGTTTCGTAAGAGAGAAAATCCGGAAAACTCTCAATTTTCATTCCTAAAATTATGTGTTCAGGAAGAAGTGCAGCCATCTCCCATAAGCTCTTATCCAAGTGGCAGGATACAACTCTTCAGAGTGAACAGTCCTAGATTTGGTACTAAGCACTGCTGAACAGCAGAAGACGAAATTTGCTGCTCTGGCTTCGATATAAGAGTTCTGTTCTTACGTGGGTGCTTTGGAGTTTTCCTGGTTTGCTCTTTTCGACACGTAAATAGGATCTACTGTCTATGTAAATTCCTCAATGCACCTTATAACGTCTCACAACAGCTTTAAGCAGTCTAAGATCCGGTGTCAAAATATCTATCCAAAGTCAATCTAACAAAGGCTGGAATCGAACCAGAGACCTTTCGCCCCAAAGCACATTGTCCCAGCACTAAGTACGATGAGCCGAGATTTTATGATAATTATCTTTTTTGTAATAATACTTATTAGGTATACAATTGCTTCAATAGCGATACACTCTAGATGCGTTAATCGAAACCAAGGATGACTTAATCAGGGGTTTTTATTACTTAGGACAGAACATGGAAGGGTGATGTGTTATTTTACTGAATTACTTAGGAACGATAAATGGTTGAATTGGATTTCCTAGGTCCTCCTTGGCGCAATGAGAGTCGACATGTTGAGAGGGTATATGCAAGTTATATACTCATATGGTTCAGTTGGAAAAGTGGAGCAGTGCACCCCATATTGACAGCCTAGCTGGCACGCGGCAACAGCAACAACATCAGTATCTTTTCAAGAGTTTATAGAAGAGTAATAACTCAGATGTTGAATGAGTCATTTGAATCGTTGTGGAATGTTTGATGATGCTCGTAAGTCATTCTATGCAATCTGAAATTTTTTTTTGACTTGATTATGAATATGCGAAGTTTTTATTCCAATTAATCTTTGATTGCACAATCGAACTGTAGAAAAATAGGCTAAATTCAATCAAATTGAGAGTTATAGATCTTGCAAGAATCATTCATGGACCGTTATTTATAGTAATAAATATTAAGAATAACATAGTAATATCTTCATTGTAACGCGTGAACGATAAAAACGTTCGTCTAGTTAACGAAAACATTCGATAAAATCAATTTTTTTAAAAAATAGTTTAAAGATCATTTTTTGCAGATGAAAATTTATTCATCTGGAACCTACAAGCATCTGCATATTAAGGAAAAATAAAATAAATTCTCTATGTGAATTAAACATAATATAAAGTTTTAAATTCCTCATTTTTTTGATATTATATTAACAATATTTGTTGTTGTTGTGAGTTCACTTATGACACTTGGACTAGCCAAGCTGGCTATGCCTTTGCTATGCAAATTTAAGTCAATAGGGAGCGTCTTTCGTTTTAATCAGAGCATCACGAAGGTGAAAGTACGTCTTTCCTCTTTAAATCCTCTGATAGATGGCACCACCATAGGATCCACTCCCTTATTTTTGACATTGATTTGAAGAGGTAGGAATTTTTCTCCAGGCCATTACACCCATGGTAACTGCTCAACGACCGACCACAGGACTTTCGATTCCACAGATTTAACGAGCATGTATATCGCATGCCCTAGGCGGGTCTTTGGCGACATTGGAAATCGAACCCCACCCTTCCGTATGGAAGGCCGATACCGTAACCACTAGGCTACCACGACCAAACAATATTTTCTTGTATTATATTAACACAATATTTTTCCATTTAATACAATTTTTTTTTAGCTTAAGAAAATTCAAACTGAATTCAGTTTGACTAATAAAAATTCAACTGAAAGTCTAAAAGATTTAATTTTCAATAGAGGTGAAGGCTATTGACAGTTGCTATTATATATATACTTTCAGAAATATTTTCCATAGAATATTTTTCTCGCTACTAGCTTCGTAATTCCCGTTCCCATCATTGTTTCCATCCATTGTGTTGTAATTTTTATTACTCAATTATATTTTTGTTTTCAAAATCAAGTTAACAAATGCTTTATTAACTGGTTTTGATTCATAGTAGTAAGAAAAACACATTACGTTTTATTATTTTTATTACCGAGCAATTCTTAAAACATTATATGCATGAGGAGTTATTGTGTCATTTAAAAAATAAATGAAGACAAAATAATGTTTTTGATCGTGATGTAAAAAAAATGTTTTTTTGACACATCAATAAAACTTTTTATCAGTTTTTGTACCAGCCATTTGGTACAAAAAAATCGTGGATGTTTTTAAATGGGTGATTTTGTTAAGCTACTTAATATGTGATGTAAGTTTTTTTTTTATTCATAAAACGAAATTTATTTAAAAAAAACCTTATTATTTTTTTATATAAATATTTAAATCAATTTATATTAATTTACACAAACTTCGCTTTAATTTTAATACTCAATTATTCATGGTATTATGATATAATCAATCAACAAATATAAACATACGCAACTTTGGGTATTATGTAATTTTATGTTTATACAGAAATACAGATATTAATAGATAATTTCTAAATCTATTTATAATTTCTTCACGCTGCGAATTTTTCAGATACTTATCTTTCAAAATAGAACATCATAACATTAAGTTATTTCCTTTTCAAAATGTTTTCTTGTATATCTTATGAGAAAACGAAACGATTTGAACCATGAACTTTAAAATAGCGAATAGAACTGATTTACCAGCATCTCACCCGGTAGCTGATTAATTAATAACAGATTTTGCTATTTTTATTGTGAGCCTACATATAAAGCTTCCTTGTTCAGAAGCAGAGATAAGACCCACATGCACAAGAAACAAAATGAAAAGAAATCATAAGTAAGATTAAAACACTCTGGCACGGCTTTTGGATTACTAATAAGTTAGCACGTCGGCACTTGGAACGAGAGGTCGCTGGGGTAATGAACTACGAACGATAAATTATTATAAACTATATGACGTCCCAATTTTAATTTTCTTTCTATTAGTTGGAATCGGAATTATCGTGGAATAATTTTATGACCTGGAGTTATTTTTTGTTTCTCCTTTCGCACTACACTTGCGGTATGGATTAGTTTGATTTTTAACGAAATATCGAAAAGAAATTCATTATGATACTGGATAAATTTTCATCGTGATTTAACCTTGATGAGAAGTCCAGAATGATGGGAGCTATAAGGAATTATAACCATACAAAAAGCCTTAATAAGAACACCATTACGGGCCTTCAAAATAAAAGAACTTGCACAAAATGCCAAAATTACAGCCTAATTGACTTGTAAGATTTAATTTTTTTCATTGTACATCAGTAGAATTATAATTATATTCTTTTTAAATTATCAGTTGTTTATCAGCTACAATGGGAAGTAAATGAAGTCTCGATTTTTTCAAACCTTAATTTACAATAAAAGAATAAAAAAGCATTTTATGCTGTTATCGAAGCACATTAATAACAAAATTTAAATTATTTTAAATCAAAAAAGTTACATCAAGTTGGGAAGGAAAGAAATTGCAAGTGAATAGAGTTCATTACTGGGGTTTTGAATAGTCTTTTACAGTTAAAGATATCAATGTGATTTTAATATACTTATATTATAGCTCAATAACAATTTTAAAATTGTGTCCTATTTAAAATAAGATTTTTTTTTTTACTTTATTCAGGTTTTCAATTTTACAATCATAAATAACATTTTAACCATATTTAATTTATGCACATTTAAAAATATTGAATTATATACTAAATGCGTAGAATGTTAAACATAGTAAATTGTATATCACATACTTAAATTTCCTAATTTTAATAAATTTTCTTTTAATAAGAAAATTCCTGGTGAAGAAAATAGAAGAAAAATTACGGTGATATATTTTTAGAAAAGGATTAAAACTAAAAACTTAAATTAAGAAGCATAATTAAAAAGCAAACAAAAAGGTGGATAAAATATATGCATAACACAGTAACTATAAAGTACTATGCCACATTGTAATATTTAATGTAGTCTCAAGTTATTTATTTATGACAAATATCCAGAAAATTGGCTATGAAGCCAGTAGTTTTTAACCTTCCAAAATCTCTCTGAACAGTACATGTTAAAAATACAAATACAAGGCACGAATCAAGATGCTGACATCAAAAATTTGATCTTGTTTACACAAAAGACACAAGGAAGAACTCCAAAGTTTAAACCGATACAAATATGCCGGCAAACAGTTATGGCCTGTAGAAATGTACCACACTTGCATTTCTAGAAAAATCTAGAATAGCCTCCTGACCCTTTAATCAGGAAAACCCAATGCTTACTGCAGAATCACGCAATGGCTTCTGCTTTATTCTAGCAACATGCCTTTCCCTTAATCAGTAATTTTACTGAATTGAAAGAAATACTATTCAAAGATCTCTAAAATATCTTCGCACCTTTCTTCGCCAAGTTATCAAGCTCATTTCAAGGAATCCCTCAATAAAAGTGTATACAAGTAGAGGATTACATTACATCAAACAATTTTTTGAAATGCCTAATTTCATGTATTGCCCTCTTTCCCTATTATATACAATAAGCAATCTTGATGCCATTTCACATCTTTTTCTCCTAGTACACATTTTTCAAATTTTAATAATCCTAATAGTATGTAATTTACGTCTCATTTCACTTTCTGGCAGAATATCCTTCTATGGAAGTTAGGAAATTATATATGAACAAATTCTCATCCTTATTACTGTCTATTCAGGGCCGCTATCCCGGCGGATACAGTGCACCGAGGACCCGTAATTAAGGGGGCTCCACCATGATCAAGAACTAATATTGTGTACTAGATGAAAACTTGACAATTATTGTTGTCAGTGCGATAAAAAAAATGCTTTTTACCATAAACTCTTATTATTGCACGTCTGGGAATACTAACAGTCTTCAAACTAATTCTTGATGATTGCTAATTCTCTTGCATTTAATTTTTGTTATTTGAGTAAAAGAATTCTCGATGATCTTTCATCTAAATTAGTGTCTTCAAATGGAAAAAAGAATTTTTTTTGCGTTTTCTTCTGGGTGTTTATAATGCTAATGAATGACAAACGGAAAAGTAACAAACTTCAGTCAGTATGAAAACTTAAAGAAAAAATTGATACTTATTAGATTAGTTACAGTAGCCGATGTGGCTGGAGGACTAACAATAACTAAAGAAAAAAATGAATTTGGTTTACATATTATGAATCGAGGTATATGGCAAGGCTGCAACACAAATGGGAAATATCAGGATAGTCTTTTTGTGAATAATTGCTCTAAGCTCTTATGTATCTTTCCGATCTAAAATTAAAACCAATGACATGACAATCTGTATGTGGGAGAGTACCCATATCTGTTTTCCTAATCAAAAACCCTGGGTTGCGAAGCATATTCCTTATTTAGTCAGCCTAATCCCAAGCATGTTTGGTATTCATGTGTTCAGTTCCCCAAGCATGCTTTTGGTACTCAGTTTATCAACCCACTGAAGGGATGAGAGGTTCAGTCGACCTTTACCAGCCCGAGGATCCAACTTTAGGACCTGTGCCTTGGCAGCACGAAGCACTAAGTTACTAGGCTTAATCTTTTTTATTACATTCATTTAATTAATCGATTTGTGATGCCACTTCCAGTAGAGTATCTTATAAAAAATTTTTTTGCTTAGCATATAGCAAAATTTATATTGATTATTTTCAAAATTATTTTCTGCATCTTTAGAAAAAAGATTAGAAATTCTACAAAATGATTAAAAAATATTATCTTAAATCATTACGGCAAATAATATATTTGAGGTAGGAAAATAATTTTGGTTAAAGAAGAGCCGTGTAAACGCAGTTTGAAAAACTTGTAATGCTCTAAAAGAATTTATTAATTAATGTAGAGATAATACAATGCGGTATCCTAAGCTAAAGGTCTATTAGATTCAATAAAAGTTAGACTATATATATTGAATCTAATAGTCTTATGAATCTATTGTGTGCTTACAATTTTGTTAAGAAACCAATTTTGCCAAGAAAATTGATGAAATTCAAAATTAAACACATTTTTTAAAAGAAGCAAAAATGCTAGCATATAATTTTAGTAGGCATTTGCAGAAGCATTTTAGATATTTCCTGAAAAACGAATTCGAAAAAGATTATACTCTGAAATAGAAGATGAAATTATAGAAAACCAATACAGGAACTTCGATGTTCTTTTTTTTAAATATTATATTTGATACTTTTACTATACACGAAAAAAAAAGTTTCTTTGCACCCAGTATGGGTTTTAGATGCTTTGTAATGTATTCATGCTTTTAATATAACGTAAAAATACATACACACAGGTACCATATACATTTAACATGATTATACTAAAATTACATCATGGTTTCACTAAAATAAATTCGTAGATGTGAATAAATTTAGGTAATATATGGAAATGTGTTTAATAATTGAAATTAAATTCTAAACAAAGGAATAATGGCAGCATCTAAAATTATTGTAACTTATCAAACAATATACAACATACACAATTTTAGTAAAAAATACTGTTAAGTACTTCACTAATGTCACACATATAATTCTAGAGACATAATTCTAAGAGATATCATTTTTGATTTAACATTGAGTAAGTCTAAAAAAATACCTTGCAGACCAAATATTTTTTTTATCACTCTAAATGCAATGTTTAAATTTTTCAGAAAATTACTTTAAAAAGCAGTATTCTTCATAAAATAATGGAATTTTTAATAGTGTTAATTCGCCCACTGAGTTTTTAGTTATATACTAAAGGTCAGCATACAAAGTTCTTTAATTCTCAATTCAAATTATGTGTGTGCAAATTTTACTATTATTAGCATGCATAACTCTAAGCGTTTACTAATTGGAGGTCATTTAATCTAAGTAAATTTAATGTTTCTGATTTATATACTACAATCTTAGCCACAAAGTACATCTTTATTGTGCCACTCAAATAATTCAGCAAAATTATCACTGAGATAGTTCTAAATGCCAGCCCTCTTTAAAACAGCTGGCAACGAGGGTATAATTTAAAATCTCAAAATGCGGAACAAGGTCTGAAGTCTTTCTTTGTTACAAAATGCAATTTTGTAGGACACGCAAACGAACCACTTATCTTCCGCATTCAATTAACCTTGAATGGAGATTTCTGGGTCAATAGCTTAGTATTTAAAAGTCAACCAAAGGAAATTAAAAAAAGTCCAGAACTAACCTATTTTGAACCTGTTGAACAACTAAAAAGATCAGAGGAAGAACAATGGTTTTGAAAAAAATATGTGAGGGAAAAAGATGTTATCATCTAAAATATACTTTTCTAGGTGATCATTTCTTTAATTGGGGGGGGGGGGTATACTTTTTTGCTGTTGCAATGATGCTTTGGCTTTTAAATAGACCTTAAAATAAACTTACAAGATTCATTTTTTATAACTGGATGGACACTTTATATATATATATATTCTAAACAGAAATAATATATTTTTGCTCTATTCAGTTATTTAAATATTTTGTTTAACTGATTACATTCTCAGTAATTAAAAACATTTTTTTAACACATTTTTTTAAAATCATTTAAAATTGTGCCCATCCCTTTGAGTTTTTTTAACGAAACATTCAGTTTTTTTTTAAATAAAACACCCTTAATACAGAACTCAGAATTTTCTTCGATGAGAAATAATATCCTGAATTATGATCTCTTTTTATGACTCACATTTAAACGTATTTAGGATGCAGCTGCTAGCAGATATCGTCATCGCAAGTGATTATTATACTTAGAATACGTCGCAAATACATATGTTGTCAATAACCCGTTATAGATTGTAAAGAATGTATTTGAAATTTCTCTTTTTCAAATATTACTCGTTATTTCAAAATTTTTTATTAATACACAAATATTGCCCGCTACATTTTATTCAAGGTGTAAAAGAATGAAAGATATTTAAAGTTAGTTTTCGCGAAAACTTATATATAAATAATGTATAACTGAGAATTCACTATGTTTACCTTAAGCGTGTAAAACAAGTGCAATTCATTGCAATCAATCCCCTTTAACTCTGTGCGATACAAAATATGTTTGACTTTAAGGAATGAATCAACCTGATATAAACCTATGTTCGTTCATGAAACTTTTTGCTTCACGGGGATAGAGTAGGTGAATCTCATAAGAAATGAACATACAGACCTGCAAATCAATGGCGAATGCCAAAAGACACATAGATAAAACACCAAGATTTAATGCCGTTATGCAAATTTTTTATTATAAAATAATGCTTGACTTATGGGAACATGATCACAAAAGTGCATAAATTAAGGATAATATCAAAATCAGCAACTAAAGGTGCAGAAACAAAACAAAAGGGATTTACTCATAAAGCTCATGTATTAAACAAATGAGTAAGAACAAAATAATCGTATATGTATGATACCAGGCATACACACAAGCAACGATTACAACATATACGATGGTTACTCTGAAATTTTTAAGATACGCGCAGACGAGAATTTACAAAATAAAAATAACGGTTTAATTTTAAAATACAAAGTATTTTAACACAGAAGACGATTTTTTACTGACTTACTTCAACTTGTTTAGCGTAGAATAAATTTTAAATAGAAGAGAAAATGGAGTTGACGCGAGAACATTTTCGCGTTTTGATTTTCTACGATTTTAAAGCAGGATTAAATCAAGAATGTGTTCAATGGTTGCAATTAGCATTTGGTGATGAATCTCCAGCTCGTGCTACTGTATTCAGATGGTTTAGAGAATTTAGAAGAGGTCGCAATTTTCTTTAAGATGAAAAACACACAGGAAGGCAGCCGACGGCAGTAATCCCGGATGTGTCTGCCATATGAAAAATGTTAATGGACGATAATCGCTGTACCTATCAAATGATACAGAAGGAACTTAACATTGGACCCGCAGCCATACACAAAATCTTTCAAGAAGAATTACATATGAAAAAAGTAGTTTGCCGTTGCGTTCCCCTTAATCTAACTGAGCACCAAAAAGAGGAGTGTGTCAGAATCAGTAAAGAAACTCTTAAATTGCTAAATGATAGTGGCCACCGCATCATTTCTAAAATTGTCACATGTGATGAAACGTACATACTGTTTTTTGACGTTCCAACACGTCAAGAAAGAAAAGTATAGGTCTTTGAAGATAATCCTACGCCGACAATGGTGTAAAAACAACGCGCACTGAAAAAAGTGATGTAAGCCGTTTTCTTCAGAAGTACGGGATTGGTCAAAGCCATCAAGTTGGAAGGACAGTAATAGCAAACTGGTATACCACTAAATGTCTCCCAGAAATTCTACAAGAACTGAATGTTAGGGGACTAATGCTTCACAATGACAATGCATCTTCACATACAGCTGTATTAACAGTTGAGTTTCTTAAACAAAAACACATTAAAGTGATCGAACATCCGCCGTATTCACCTGATCTAGCTATGTGTGACTTTTGGTTATTCTTTAATCTAAAAAAGAACTTACGGGACGCCTTTTTCATTCAGAAGAAGAGGTTGATGTGGTTATAAATACATTTTTTTCATCTATTCCAAAAAATGAAAGGTTTGAGGCATTTAACCTGTGGAAAATTCGTCTACAAAAGTGCATTGATGCTGGAAGAGACTACTTTGAACACACCTAAAATTTTGTAAGTATAATTCTAAAAACCTAGTTGCATCTCAAAATCTTCAGAGTGACCCTCGTATCATCTTTACAAAAACTGAAAAGTACGTTGTAGGTACGATGGTTATACACCGTATACCTCATAAACGAAGAAATATAATCCGTGTAACTCCGAACCATGCTGAGGATCACACTATCGAGCTGCACTTGGGGCAGAAAACTCCTCTCAGCAAGCTATGCTTTCTGAAGGTCCGATACAGACATAGGAAGTGGTTAATTAAGCGCTCACGGCACCCCTGAATAAACGAACATATTGTTCCAGAATGATGTCTTTGGATAACTGATAACTTTGGCCTGTCATGGCTCCAATATAAACAGTTAGATTTGCTTTGGGGCCCAGTATGATGTCTCCCCAAACGAGTATTCTTGCATTACTGTAATGCAGATGTTCAATGTTTTCTTAGTGGTGCTTGTATGTTCTCCATATGAACGTCGAACGTGAATCGGATAGCAAGCTAAACCTCGATTCGTCGGAAAACAGCACAAGCCCATTGTGATAGTGTGTCCACATTGTATGTTCTTTATTCCAGGCTAGCCACTGCCGACAGCGAGTGGAACATATCTGACAGGTCTGTGAGCATATGGACTATACTGTCTCAAACATTTGTACATGGTTTGCGTTAAAATGAGGATTGATGCGACAGGTCCGCTGCTGAGCTCCGTCTGCTTCCTTTGGCGGTTACTGTGAACTACCGGTTGTCATCGATCTGTGCTGTAATCAAATGGCATTCACATAATCTTGAAATCATTCCCGCAGCAAATGACATTTTGAGCGATTCTGAGAAACTAGGCAACTGCCATTTGCATACTCCCGCCGATAATCAACAGTCATCGCTCAGACAGCCGATAATTCTACCACGTAAAACATCATCCACAGGTGTCTTCTGTATCAAACCTATGCGGTTGTAAGCACGCTTCCTTCTTTGCCACAGGTCCTTCTATACCCTTTCTTACGTTATCAAAATCGTGGGCTATGCTCGTCATCATCAGACGGCTTCCTGTAATTTGCATATATAATGTTCGACTATGTGTGATATTTCTACAAGTGGCATTTTTTCTTTCATGTTTGATTTCTGTGTGCTTCTGGATTATCCTTAATTTACAGATATATGTCAATTTGTGAATTCGAATCCCACACCGCAGGCATGATTATTTTTACCATGTTGAAATACATTTTAAGGAAAGCTTTTTGATATAAATAAAATGTTTATCATGAAGAAAAATGTTAAAATACTATAAAAAATATATATATTTGAGCATTTCAAATAATAAAACGATGTAGACACAATTTTATTGTTCAATAAAAGGCAATTAGATATAAAAGTAATTGCCTTTTATTTATTTTAATATAATTGTCACCATAAGTTTTTTATAATTATTTTTAAAAGCTATGCGTATTAGTGCTTTTGATCATTGGCAAACTTAGAAAACTTTTTACAGGGAAGAGTCACACAAAACCACTATAAATGCAAGTAATTATGTTTGAAAAATCAGGTAAAGTAGTTTACATTATAATTCATGAGTAAAATATTTAATTCCAAATAAAAACAAAAGTTTTAACTATTTATCATGCATCATTAATTGTTCATTAGGTGTATATGTAAGCAAGACCATTTATATATAACTATTTGGCATCTGTAAACATCTTTATTCTGCTACAGGAAAAAATATATATTTGAGCTTTTGAAAATAAATATTCCCAAATTAATGACTATGCATAGCTGTCTTGCCTTGTGTTATTCTTTGTTTTGCTTGCCCCTCCCCCCTTTTTTTGAGTTGCATTTTTTCAACTGTTAAAGTTTTTATATCTATCTAAATTTGTTTGAGAATATTTAATATATTTAAGACATGTTCACAAAGGATTAAAAATAATTCTTCTTTGCAGGATTTTTGATGTGGTCTAACAGAGCAGTTTGTCAATATGGATGTAAAACTAACACATTTGTGGATATGGCTTTGTATTACAACTTCATTTGGCTAGTCATACTTCGACCACTGGCAATTCTTCATGCACTTTATATGCAAACTGGAGAATGGGGTAATGCATTTTACATGGATTTCGGCAGCCACCTTGTCTTGGCCTTCTCAGCTGTCTTCAGTCCATTCTCGGTGGGGAATCCTTCCACGACAACAGTGCAAAATAAACTCACGGAGACAATAAATCCTGTTATTTTGCACAAGAAGCATAAAGATTCTGGAATCAGCTCAGTACCCGACATCTGTCTACAAAGTGGGAGCAAGCACATGACTCCAAATTTCCTACCCACAGGTATGAGTAGAGTAGAAAGCTATGAAAATATCAGTGATATAAAGGCTATAACTAATGATTGCTCAGTGGCATTAGAAAATAAAGAGAAACCAGGAGAAGAAAGTGTTTGTTGAAAACTTGCGACTCGTACAAAGTGCTGATAAAAATGAATGAAAAACATTTCATTTGAACTTATGCATAGTGAGAGTTAAAAAAAAAATTAAAGTAACATTTCTTTTCCATGAGACATTATTTATAAAGAAGTATTTACATAGATCTCACATCTCAATTTTGTTTTTTTTTTAGAGCAAACACTGACAATGTTGACTAAATAATAGTTATTTTGCAGTGTTAGAACTGCAAGTTTCAAATGAATGAAACTTCAATTCGAGAAATATTCTTGGAAAGGAAAGGAGTTCCTAAGATCAACTAAAATATGATTATAAAATATTCTGTGATCTCTTTTAATTTTTTCCATTTCAAATACTGATACAGATGGAATTTACTTGTGGACCGTTTGAAAACTTTCGAATGTTAAACAGTTGAAATCGATTGATATATATTTACATATGAATTATAGATTTAAATAGCTTTGAAGGTATAGAAATTAAAATTGTATATTTATATAAATGTTTTTATTATATGCGATTTTTTATTGTTTTATTTATGTTAGAATGAATTATGCATAAATGTCAAGCAAATTTTAGCTACTTTTGAGTATTATTTAAGATTTCATTTGTATGAAATTGATAATAAAATAAATTTGTATGTCTAAAGTGCATTTCTTCGTTCTTAGAATAATAATAACTATTTTAACTATTGTAATTAAATCCTTACATTCTATCTATACTATACTAAGTATTAATTTAATTGTTTGATATTCAAGTTTAATACAAATTTTTCCTTCCAAAATGTAATATACTTTTAATATTCTTTTGGAATACTATTTTACAAAGCTTTTTCAGACGTTCTTAAAAATACCAATCAAATGACAGTTAATTCAGTATTTCATTTAAAATTCATTAAATACTTCAAGTCATGATATTTGTTCATTTTTTCAAATGGAAGAGATTTTTCCCTTAAATTTAAATTTTGCAATGTGTCTTCTAAATGATTATTTTCATTTTTTAAAAACATTGAAAATTTGTAGTTTTACTTTTAAAATGCTTTTTTTTTAAATCTTTTTACAATTCAAAACTGCAAATAACAGAGCCAAAAAAAATTTTTGTTTTTAAAAACTTAAGAACAAATTAAAAGGAAATGAATTAAAGTATAATAACCTATTTCAATTCAAATGTTAATTTGTTACTTAAAATTTCTAAAAAGTTTTAAATCCAGGAAAATGATTAAATAAGTAGCAGGAGAATAATAATAATCTCAAAAATGCAGCACAAAGAAGATTGTACAATCCATTTAAATAATGTTGGTGAAAAGAATATAATAAAATACTGTTTTACAAATTCTTCAATTTCATGAGTTTATATACATAAAATGTTTCACAATTCTTCATAATATGAAATGATATAATTCGGAATAATATAACTGCCCCTACTTAATGAAGAAAATATAAAATAGCTGTCCAAAATTGAAACTTCAAACTTGTCTGATTTTCTAATTATTTTAGTCATGTCATAGTTTGCACTTTAAAATAATTTCTTTGAATATTATTATTTATGTTTTAATAATTGAATACAATTTAAAAAATTTACCTATTCATACTTTCTAACATTTTAAAACCAAACATTCTTGATTTCTTACATTGATGTGAACAAAACAAATAAAATTCATACCTAAATAAAATCCATGCATAGATTTTATTTAGGAATGAAAGAACTCTACTACATTTTATCATTAAAATAAACACATACTGCAGTCAATACAAATACTTGAAAAATGTTTAACAATTTATATTAAGAAATATTTTAAATAAAATGAAATGCTAAGAATTTAAACATCACAGATGCTGTTTTATTTTGCACTTCCAATATTCAAGGTCACTTGCGCATTTTAAAAGGGACATATTTTTACGAACATACTTTTAAAAGGATTAAATATCTTTAATTAATACTTCACAATCTAAATGAAATTATTCAATTTTCAAATGACATTATAAAGCATGCAATAGATAAAATAGCATTTTAAGAAAATTTTAGAAAAAATGTTCAAACTGAAGACTATTTTAATTCAATAAAATTTTATACTTTAAATTTTTTAATACAAGCAATCTAATAATTTAAAAATTGCATCTTTTCCACTTTTCACCACAAAAATTTTATTTATAAATGCACTTGTTTGGAATAAATTAAATTTGTTGAGTTCACAAAGTACCTCAACCAATTAAGAAACACACAACATTATTAAAATTTTATCAGAAAAATAAGCATTTTGTAACACTGATAATTTTAAATCTAAAATAATTAGCAAAAAAAAAAAACCTTTTGTTATTAAAGATGAAATATTTTGAAAATATATGCATTGTACTAATAATTTTAGTTAAGTAGTTAATTTCAAAATTAAAGCATAAAAGAATAAATTTAAATAACAAAATGTTTTAATGATTAACAAAAATAAATTGACAATTATGAATACAGGAATTAATATGGAAAGAATTTCTGAAAACACAACAAAACAGCATTTTAAAAGGACAAATTTTTACATAAAAATAAAGTAATATATATGCATTAGCACATATGTATAGGTTCTCAAACAAAAAGAAAATTCTTATATTAAATATTTAGTATGTAAATCAATATATTTTTGAAATTCAAAATAATTTAAAAGTGGTCTAAATATTAAATATTGCAACTGATATAGAATTGGGAAGATAAAAATAAAAATCTTCTAAGGCACAATTTAATGTTTATATATATTTTTTGTCTGCTAAATATTAACTTTACATATAATAAATGACAGTTATAATATCTATATTTTTTAATTTAAACAGTATTTCATAATATTTAAACTAAAGAATTATTTTCAGTGTTTGCAATAAAATTTAAATAAATAAAAGGATTTTCACACACAAAAAAAAAACTTTACAAGTAACATGACATAAATTACAAAATGAATAACAGTTAAAAGAAATAAGATAATAAAATAGTATAAATAACATTCACATTAAAATGCATAAAGTTTACATTATTTAAAAATATTTACAAATATTTTGGGATGAAATTTAGCAACATTTATTTACAGTCAATGAAATATAATGAGCTAATGAAACACACACACACACACAAAATATATGGAATTATTTGAGTTTTAAGTCAGCAAAATTATTTAATTTTGACATTAAGAACTTTTTCATTCATATTTAAATATATTTTTGTATATTTCCTTTTGATTAAGGAAAGTACTGTTATACATTCCTAAATTTTACTAATAATAAAAATGTAAAAAACAAACATTTGTAACAATAAATACAAAGCAAAACAAAATTCATTGCAGTAATTACATTATTTAATTATCTTGTTTTTATTAATCAATTATGACTTTATGGATAATTTTAAAATTTAAATTATGCATTTCTTATAAAATAAAACTATACATTCATACTATAAAATTCAAGAATATGAATTTTGAAAAAGAAATTTCATTAAAAAAATATTTGAAGAGCTAGAGCAATAAATAAGTTTAGAAAAAGAGAAAATATTTCTAAAAGTGAGTCATATTTTCTCATGATGAAAATACAGTGATATTTCAATAGATATTATTTTTGATTTGAAGTATATGTTTGAATATATGAATTAAAAAATAAATTACAAAATGTATTTATGCTTTAAGCTTTAGAAGTTTTAAGTAAATGACTATAAAATTATTCAAATAAATTTTCATTTAAACATACAATACCAATTATTTTTTTGATTAAGCGCTTATCACTGCTTCGTTAAATATGTGATATCTAATGAAATGGCAAAAGAAGTGATTAAGCTTAAAAGATGTACCTTATTTACAGTAACAACAAATTTATCTAATGACATTTCATACAAAAATACCAACAACCTAAGAGTCAGCATACATATAAAATTTTAAATAGTTAATACATTATTCCACAGATAATTTAAAAAATTAAAATTAGTCACTGAAATCATCTGTAGTATGAAAAATAAATACATGTTTTCTCAATTCAGAAGGTGTCTTGAAGGTAATTTTACATTCAGCACAGCGCCTTTTATTGCCTAAAGATTGCATGATGTGCTTTGAAGCTAAAAACAAACGAAAAATCTACATGCTTATTATATGCACATTAAGTATGAATATTAATAATTATTAATGGTCTTCTTCATACCAATCAATTGAATTATAATACAATATTACTAGACTTACGTTTAATTTTCTGCATGTTTACAGTAGGTGTGTTGCTTGCATTTAAGCCGTCACCATAAGTATGGATATTAAAAAGTTTAAATTTCTTTCGCTTGTTATTATTCTGCTGAAAATCCTCTCGGCTGTCACTAAAATTGTAAACTTAAATTATTATAAATTTTACACTGCTATATTTAATTAATGCAAAACAAAGAACTTTAATAAACAAATATTAAAAGACTGCTTTTAAAGAACAATATTACTATAATATTTTCAAGTTCATGTACAATAAGAAAAATTAAAAGAGAATCAGATTTTTTTCAGTTCCCATACATAGTTTCTAATTTTACAGGAAAATTCAATTTTTATAAACTAAAAATATTTGTTTTGAATCTATTACTAGATTTGATTCAAATAAATGAAAATTTCAGATTTTTTCCCCCAGTTTGGATTTAAAGGATGTTATAATGGAAGAAACTGGTGTAGATATATTATTGTTCATTATTTATAAATGAAATTTAAAACAATTTGTTTGGAAATTAATACAATTTATAACAGCTTAATACTTTTAAAGAGATTTTCTGTATCTAAATAAGTAAGCAAAATGAAAATATACTTACAAATCAAAATAAATTTTACTTGTTGTAGATATGATCAAAAATAAACAATTTTGTTTGTATATAAAATTACTTATAAAAGTAAATTTATAAATGATGTTAAAATGTAGTTGTCTTTTGCATTAAATTTTTGCTTATGATGCTTTTAATATGACCTTCCTCTAACAATGAATTATGTGGAAAATCATTTTACTTTTTTCAAGACAGTCCCGAAGTTTTTTCATAAAGAATTTATTGTAATATAGTTTTTAAATTTTAATGTCATTTATTTTTTATCATGCTTTATATTTACAGATCATAAAAGAGAATGGATGGTAAATTGTATTGTATGGATGGAAAAATTAGGTCACAATACAAAACTTCTTTTAATTTAATTTGTTAATAAGAAATTCATTTTTTTTAGTACAATGTACATAGTACTTGCAAAACATTAGATACAATTAAATGCTTTTTTTATGAAATAGGGAAAAAATTTTCAAGGTATAAAGGATGAACAACAGAAAAAATATTACATGAAAATCAAAAACATAGTTTTCATTTAAAATAAGGACAAATATGAATTATAATTAATAAGCAGTGATTTCAAATAAAAAGAGAACACACCAATTTTCAGAAGGAACTAAAAAGTAAGATGTAATTTTAAGACGTTAAAGGAAAAATGAAAAGAAGCTTCAAACATGTATTCAAATGAGTTCATGTGACAGCTTTAAATCAAGTGGAATATAAACATCTATCCAGGCATTATATAGGACTGCCCTTATATTTTAAGGGGATTTTAGGTCAAATTAATAGGATTTTGCACAGTTTAAAGCACTGACAATCCAAAGATTATGAAGTTTATGTTTTAAAACTTCAAATGATATAAAAAGTAGTTTTTTTTTTTAATTCTCATAATTCATTCATTAAAAATACAAATTACACATCAAATTATATGAAAAACACACATGACTGATCACAATAATCTAATTTTATTGTCCCAGAAATATATTCCTGAAGTTTTATCCACACTTCTTAATTTCATGCAGAAGATCTTTGTTTGTCCCTCTCACAAAAAAAAACTTTAATTATATTTATATATATATATTTTTTTTACAAGCCAATTTGTTAACAGAAATAGTGTTCAATTGTTGATTTCTAGTCTGAGTAACTTTTGTCTTCATTTCAGTTTTATCTATTTTCAAAACAATTATTATTTTTTTCAAAAAATTATCCTAAAGCCAAATAATCTATTTTAATTATAATTCAAGTTTTTTGAATAACAAAACATAAGAAACTTAAAGAATACAGTATTAAAAAATTTAATAATTTTATTTATTTTAAAATTAAAATGACTGGAATATGAACAAATAGTTACTTTATATTTTCCTTCCAATGATTTTGATTTAAAATTGATTGTTTTATTTTGTTCAACAGTCATTTTTGCAAATGAGAGCTAATTAGATCGGGACTTACAGTTTAAAATAGAACCACTACAAACACCAAAGCCTGATTTAAAATTGATGAAGATTTATTAACTTATGTATAATGAGTTCAAACGTAAATAACATAGTTTTTTGTTACTGATTTTAATAATTTTTGCTTCAGATTAATCTATCTTTTAGCTATTATTCGGAGAAACCAACTTTACACTACTTTTCTATTGAATCCATTAAAAATAATCTAATTGAAGGCATCAAAGTTTTTCGCCAAATATATAGCTGAAATAAAATTTTTCGATCACATAAAAAAATACTCTACAGTAAGTTTTTTATCATATTTCACACAGAATACTAATTTAAAAGTAAGTTAAAAAAAAAACTAAGACATTGCTATTGTACAGTAAAAAACAAAAAGTTTGTGTAACATGTCATATTTAAGATTATAATATTTTGTTATAATTATAAAACTGAGAATTAGCAGCAAACAATTTTTCAGATTTATCTCTAATTACATAATTATAATATATAAATATTTATAACTTCATGTTAATAGATGTAGATAACATATAAACCCTTATCTTGTAAATTCATACCTTTCAAAATAATTTAAATTCATAGAATTATTCATTATTATTGAATTATTCATATTAATTGAAAATAAAGACAACCACACAATGCTTTAAACTTTTTAAAGGAATTAAGAACTTTGAGCAAGTTATAGAAAGAAGTGATTATAAATTTGATTAGCTCTGCCAAAATTTTTGAAAAACTATTTAAAATTATTTAATTTTAAATTAGTAAAAACCAACTAAAGCTTATAAATTATTAAAGCTTATAGTTATGAGTTTTATTATTAATATTCTTACATGTTATTTAAAGTGAACACAAAATATAAGAGTTTAAATAATGTAAATTAATAGTTTAAAAATTTTAATTAAAAAATTTTTTTTACACAAATTTAAATATTATTTAAAATTAAAAAATAAAAATTTCCACAGAAGATTTAATATACATAACAGAGTGAAATAATATTTCGAACATTTCTTTAGAAGAAAATATTCTTTAATACCATATTTTAGAATAAATGAAAATTTTACTGAAAATTTACTTACTTTACTGCTGTGGGAAGTATTTGTCTAGAGGATGTAGTAAACTGTTGAATTGTCATTTGCCGTGGAGATTTTTGATTACTTTGAATATTGGTTAAAGTATTTTTCTTCTTAATAGATTTTTTCTTTTTTCTCTTTTTTTTCACAGGAGAATTTGCTTTAGGAAAAACAATAGCTTTTGCTTTGAAATTAGGATCATTTTGTTGACTATCAACAATAGTAGTTACAATAGAAGAATTAAAGGACTCTTGATCTGATAAATAAACTATCTTTGGAGGTTCATGGTTATTATTCTGAAAAAAAAAAAATATATATATAAGAAATGGTTATTATAAAAAATATAGTTTCATGTTGTAATTAAATATCAAATTTGTTAAGATATTAACCAGTGTAAAATAATTTATCGACCTGAATTCAAAACATTATATGTATATATATATATATATATATATATATATATATATATATATATATAACAAAGTTTTTCTTAATAAAATAAAGCTTCTTTCACTCTTTTTACCCATAAATTTCTTTTATATGTTCTTGTATTTAAATTTCATTCAAATATTAATTATAATTATAGCTCTGTTTTTACATAAATTCATTATTCATTTTATGCATATAATTATGGGTATTTTTTGAGAAATAAAATAATTTCTGTAATTTATAAATTAAAATCAAATGCAAGGAAAACACCTGAAAAACATTTTAGCATATCAGATGAAATAAAAACAAATTTGACAAAAAAAAGTAATTGAAAAAAGATGGCAGATTTTTAAACTACAGAAGTAAAAATTATTACACATATAAATTATACAAATAAGAACTTAGAAATTTAAAGAAAGCTCATCCTAATCATGTTAAATTCATTCAATTGAATTTCCAATTAGAAAGAGAATTTACATAGCAAGAAATTATCAAACATGTAATGTCATAGTAAAAATTTTATTTGTTACAAAACAGAAGCTCAATTCCCACGCTAGAGGTAATGAGAAAAAGCAATAAAAGAAAGCAAAGTTTCACACACTTAAAAATAATTTTAATATCTAAATTAAATGAAGTGATAAGCATATATTAAATATTAAGATTCAAATCATTAAATTCAATATAAGTTTTGGAACAGTTTGTTTCTTTTGAGCTCAGTAATTAAAAGAGAATATAAACAATTTAATTTTCCTAATTATTAACATATTCGTATAACTTCATTCTAGTAAAAAAATAAGATTAATCTAAAACTAAAAATAAGTCATGTTTTAAAAATATTAATATTCAACAAATTGATAATGAGAAAAATTAAGTATCTTTAACAATCTTTAATTAAACATTTAACTCTATCTATAAATTATTGTACAATATTACCAAACTGGATTTCTCTATAAACAGTGTAAGTATTACCCCCCCCCCATACACACAGAGAGAGAGACTTAATAAATCAATAAGCTTTTAATGTGAACCCATGTTTTATTAATATTCAAAATTAATTTGTATGTAATGATTTTCTCATGAGCAAATGGGGACTTAACATTGAATCCTCAAATAATTGTATTTGAAATAAAATGTATTATTTCTTTTATGCTTTTTTTACACTATTAGGAAGAAAACATTTTAAAGAATGACCTCGTTTAATTTGAATCTGGGTTAATTCTACATAGTTTAAATTAAAGAAATCTTACAATAAGTATACAAACTTTTTTAAATAAAGTTGGTGTTAGAAACCGAAATTCAGGATCTTTATCACAGTCACTAGTATCTTCATCGTCATATTCTTCACATGATGAAACCTCTGCTATTCTGTTTAATTTTCTCTTGCGACACTTTAGTTTGGCAGGTCTTTGAGTCATGAAATCACAGTCACTTTCTTCTGCAGAAAGAAAATTTTTTTCATGGGACAGCAAATTTATAATGATAGGATCAGCAGAGCTGACAGGAAGTGAAACATCAGAATGAGGTGGTATACTCTGTTTTGGTTTGGAATTAGACAACAGAGGTGTGGGGTTAGGATTCAAAAATAAAAAAGCCTCTGCTGGAGTTATAGGCCCAAGTTTATCAATGTTTTCTGCTACTTTATATTGATTAGCCAAATTATTTGGTTCTCTAGATTGCTGTGAACTAAAAAAGGGAGGTTCAAATTGGTCTTCTGGCAAAAATGGTTCATCCAGGGATAAAGAATTATCTGCTTCTTGATGTTGAGGTTGTGGCAGAAAATCGGCCGACTGAATATGTCCTGATAATTGTAGAGAATTTGGGCATGCAACTTCCACTGGAGGTTGAGAGGACTGAATAGAAAAACTCTGTGAATCAACTCCAGCCTGTAAAACAACCCCTATTTTAATAAATTATTGTTTAATATCCAAGGAAGCTGGATATAAAAAGGATAATAAAAGAGAAAAACAAAAATTTTAATTTTAAAATTAAATGAATGGTAAGAGCAATCCCTTAAAATTAAAAAATTAATGTTTACAACATTATATTAAAAAAAATAATTTTATGAAATATGAATTTTTATCAAAAATTTTCTCATTCATAGCTTAAACAATGAGCACAAAAATCTAAACTTTCAGTTTTTAAAGTTCATTTATATAAGGTTTTTTATAGTAAAACTAAACAAACTTTTAAATTGAATTCATCATATATAAAAACATTTTTTGTTAAAATCCAAATAATTTTTACAAACTGAGATTCTAAAAATGAAAACTAAAGAAATACAAATATTAGTTACATAAAATTCAAATTTAAATGATTTATTCATTTTTATCTCATTTTGGTATTTGATAACAAAATAATTTTCCTTCTATTTATTTTCAAATTATTCAACAACTAGACATTCATTCTTTAGATTTATTTTGATATTAAATTATTCTATATAATACTGCATATTAATGTATTATTAATATTAATTTTAGTTTCCCTGAACCTACACACAATAATGCTTGTTTACATTATAATTAATGTTAATTTATCAGTTTTTCTGTTTCTTTTATAATTAATCAAGAATTTTCAAGTTCATACAGATTATAAAGAATTTCTTTCTGGTCTTAAACTCACCAGTTTTATTAAACATAGCTGTAAATATATTAAATATTATATGCTGATTAATTTTCTAAAAATGTGAATGATAAGGGCTAAAAAGCATCAATTATGTTATGTTGATTATAATTAAAAACTAAACTAACAAATTAACCATTAATTTTTTTTCAATTTCTTTAACAAAATAAATAAAAGTATATAAATTGTCATTAAAATACAAGTGGAAAAATCTAAATAATGAAAATAACAAAAATATTACACACATATTATATATATATATATACAATAAAATCCTAATTAATGAGCACCCTTCATAAGCAAAACAAATTGTAAAAGAATGACTTCCTTAATGAGCAATATTTTGCATAATGAGTGACGAAGATAGGGAAGCCACAGATTGTGCATAGCTTATATAAGTCTGTTTCAAGGGAGTATTTAAAGAAGCTGTAATAAAAAGATTGTGTAGGTTACTTCCATGGGAATGGAGATAGATAACAGTGATACTGAAGAACTTGCGAAGGCAACACAGCTGAGGAGTTTATGGAGGTACATTGGATTTCATAGAAAGAAGTTTCAGAGGAGCAGGAAGTAACAGAAAAGCAACAATTTTTTAGCAAAATGCTGCAAGCAAGGGAAATTGTTGCATTTTATATTGAGAAGCATCATTTTAATAAGGAAGTGGTCAGGAGTTCTACAAATTTATTTAAAGAAATACTGTGTCACATTTTGACCAAATTGTGAAGTGTTGGCAATAACATATGTCTTTGGACATCTTTTTAGTACTAAATAATTAGGTATTCATAATAATTATTTCAGTTTTTTTTTTTTTTTTTTTTTTTTTGCTGAATATTTGAATTTTATTTCAGGCAAAGTTCATTCCATGGTGGAAAAAAGATAAAAACAATTCACTCTCTTACACACAATGAAAATAATTTTCTTTAAATAAACATTATACATAACATTTTGTGAATATTTTTTCAGCATGAAACAACATATATGTATATACATAAGAATAGGATTTGCTTCATTAGTCTATTGTAATGAGTCATGAATCATATACTGCTTGTTTGCAATCATTTCTCAACAAAGGATAATAATGAGATTGTTAGATTTCTGACAAAAATTAACATAACAAAGAGGTTTAATCTTACAAAAAATCAAGTTAATTTAAATTTTTGTTATACTATATAAGTAAATGAAAAAACAAAGCATATTATATTTTATATATTATGATATGTTGAAAAATAACATTTAAAAAGTTACTTTCCAACAAATATGTTGAATTTTATATAAATTTTTTGTATTATCTAAATTTTATATTTGACCATCAATTTTAGGGCAAAGTTTAATCAACAGAAGTATCTATTAAATAATAATAACAAGATAAAGTCTACTGATACATACATTTCACAGGTTTACCTGGTGATAGCTTTCTGCATGCCCATAATCCATGCATTTAATACACATTAAAATGCACAATTATGCATTGAAAATTTAATTTAAAAGAATACTACACAGAATGAAGAAAATAATTTTTTCATAACAGAACTAATCTATAAAAGATATTTTTCATAACAGAAATAATCTATAAAAGAACAACCTGATATTTTGTAACATAACATCAATTTGCTAAATCAGAGTTTCTTACATTGTGGGTAGTTACTCCAATTAGGGTTGTGGGATTTGCAGCAGATTGTCAAAATATTATTGTAGTTTTGATACTTCTTTATCCTATTACAATAATTTCCCAATTACAAAATGCTTTTACACTATGTATCTGTAAAGATAAGGATAACAAAGACAAAGTAAAAAAACGAAAACGTTTTGACACATTTAATTTGTAATTAAAAGTTATTTGCCACTAAAATCATAAGATATTTGCAGTTGAAAATTGACTTTAACAAAAACGTCTTAGAAGATTTTTGGTTAGGAAATGCAAGAAAATTTCTAAAAAATTCTGGGTGAAACTGCTATAAATTTTTATTTTTTTCTATGACATATTTGTGAAAGATGACAAAGTTAAAATGTAAACATAATTCAGTAAAAATTTTACTCATTTTATATTCAGTAATTTTTGAAGGAAAAGAAAATTACTTCATTTTTTGTTCTGTAAATTGACACTTTCAAATTGCTGTTAAATCCTAGTATACATAATGTCTTTGGTGTGGTTTTCAAATATACCGCCAACAGTGAAATTCATGCAATTTGTTATGAATCAGCATAAGCAAACCTTTCATAATAAAAAAAATTTTGAACCTCAAAATGGTAATACATCAAAATGCAATTGGAATCTTAATGCTGCCAAATCTATTATGTTATGGATACTAAGATTAAGCCCTAAGGATATTAAAATTAAACCAATTTATAGTTTTTCCATAATATTCGATAACTGAATAAATTCCTTAAATAATGCTAAAAATTTTAAACTTTGCCAATTTTTTTGGAATAAAAATTATTTAATATTAAATGTATAAATATACTATACTTTTAAAAATATATTCTTATTGATGCATAAATATATCAATAAAAATAGATTTTGGAAAAGATCACATGAATTCTAAGGAGTTACGAATAAGAAAAACAAGTCAACTTACTTCAAGTGCGGAATTATACATGATTCTTTTAAAAGCTTCATCATCATAAAGTGCACGAGCAATTGTCTCTACTTCAAAAGTTTTAATTCTAGAATAAAAAAAAAAGAGATTTAATATTTTTCATTTAACTATACTAAACCAAAAGTTTAAAAAAGTAGATAGAATACTCACTCTTCTTTTAAGCATTTCAGAACTTGATTACATAACTCAAGATTTTCAGGATATCTTTCTTTTCTTTTTAAAGTTTGAGAATCTAATTGTAGCCAAGTTTGAACTACCTAGTAGAAAACCAATTACATTAAATTAAAAAATAAAATTAATTTTTATAGGAATTTAATTTTGAATTCTCATTACATTATGAATGAAATTAAATTAAGCCCTTCCTTCAACTATAAATAAGTTTGTAAAGACATAAATATTGTATTAATCTATAATATAAATAAAAGAAATTTGAGGAAAATAACATTTCATTATTAATTAAATTAAAAGAACAATTCAACATATATAGATAAGGCAAAGTTAGATTCATAAAACATTCTTCAGAAAATGACATCCTTTCATAATGTAAAAATTTAATTATGTAAGAATTTTTTGAACTGGATATAAACTTTTTCTAAATAAAAATTAATCATGTATTATTCTTATTAGGAAACTGTCTAAATAGTAATTTATATTGATTACCTACTTGATACAATCTATGCCAATAACATTTTTGAAAAATTCTACACTTAGAAAATATCTTACATACAATATTAATATATTGAAATTAATTGATACAAGTTACTAATGTTAAAAAATATACATTAATTTAAATGTTAAACAGGAAATATACATTAATTAAGATGATAACAATGATTTGAATAGTTAATACTGCATAGTTATTAATTCTCGTAAACTCATATTTAGCCCTAAAAGTTAAGAAAAATAAAGCTCTGCTTATAAAAACCCAAAAGTATACAAAGTTTTATCCACAATTTAAAAAAAATCTATTATAAGCTGCAAACTTGATTATATTAAAATTCTAACTAGAGTAATGCATAAAATATAAACTTTGTGATTGGAATTAAATTTAAAATATTTAGACACCTGAAATAGCCAATATTATGTTTAAATATAAAATTTCATTCATAAAGGCACTGCACCTCTGTTTTCTCTAATGCAGCGATGGTGAAGTTATAACCCATGGGTCAGGCACTGACCCAGGCAAGTTTTTTATTTAACCCATGATTGCTAGGCAACTATTTATTTGTTTATGTGGGTTTATATAGATTTTCTAATTTATATGGATAATTTATATTCGGTTCATATATTTAGAAGCACTGCATTGGCACAAAAGCAATTTAAAAGCCCCTATAAGCTCCAGTTTGAGCATTACAGTTGTGAAATTTTGTGACAAATGATGATAAATATGTTTGTTGTATTTGAAATAAGGCAGAAGTATTTACAAATTATTAAATAAAGTGTATTATTTTACTCACATTTTATTTGTTGACCACAAAATTGAAAAACCAAAGGAAATAGCTATATTTAAAGCAGTTTTGCAAAGTTATGTTCAGTTATGTTTGTACATAGAGACTTCCATACCATTTGTATGAAATGTATTCAATAGTTTTAGATGAAAATAGAGAGTATAGTTTTTTTAGATGAGTTTTAGAGTTTTTGCTCAATATAAGTCAGGAAAAATAATGAAAGAAGAGATTTAAAAAAAAAAGAAAAAACTAATTATGATGAAAGGGAAATGTAATGGTCTTGATATTTTTAACCGGTTTGATATTTAACTTTAAAAAATGCATAGTGACCTTTGGAAAATAATTTCTGTAACAACAGATAGTGCATCTAGTATAATGTGAAAAAGACTGGATTTATTCAGCATCTTAGGCAAAATATTTCACATTCTCTGATTGAATTTCATTGTATAATATACCAGCAAGTTTTATGTGCTAAGCATGGTTTAATATTTTCCAGTATAATGTCAGTTCAAATAAAAATAATCAATTTTATAAACACAAGAGCTCTTAATAAACAGCAATTTCCACAATTCTTGCAGAAAACTGAAAGCTAAGAGTCAGGGATTTTGAAATGCAACAACTTGCAATGTCTTAGTTTTGGTCAAATCCTTAATTGTTTTGTAATGTTATTAGAATAAATTAAGCTCTTTTTTTAATTAAGAATGACAATAGTTTCAATGAATTATCAAATATATATTCGTTAAAAGATTTAATGTTTTTATGCGACATCATTTAGCATTTTAATAAACATAATAAAAAAACTTCAAAACCATAAACTAATTGTTTCAATGTTTGAAAAAATTTACGACAAAACTTGACACCTATACCAAGGACTTGAAAATAAAAATCATGAAATATTTTCCTCAATTACAAGAATATTTTCAAAATAAATTTTGGAAACCTGGTTGACATATAAGAAAATGCAATTAAAATACATTTAACGATCATGCGAGAAATAAAACAAGCTTATTTGAGTCAATGAATTTAAAAGTCTAGAAAATCCATTCCACTCTGCTTTATATCTATACAAGACACCATTTGAAACCATTGAGTTTATGTGGCTAGGTATCCATAATTTAGAAATGGAATTAGCTAGATTTTGAAGCAGTGCAGTGTACAGGGCATTTTGTACAGACATAGTGTACAGTGTACAAGTTAAAAAATTTTTGGTATATAAATATTATACCAAAATTTTTTAATTTAACAGAGAATGTAAAAAGATTATAATCCAAGAATTGTTTCTACGATTTAATTCTTTCTAGTGATGCACTCATAAGCAAAATGAAAGCACTTCAATCGAAAGACAGACACTTAAGGCTTCCTACCTTGATTTTTTTTTTTATTATTTTTTTTATATCTCATACTTGTTTCTTTTGTTGCTTGAATTCTTTAATCTTAACACAAAAGCAATAAAAGAATATCATTTATATGTTACAATAATTTGCAATACAATAATTTAAAATGCACAAATTCCAGCAACATTTATGTAGTAATTATATATGCAAATGCGCATGAAAACAAATGTTTTTTTATTTTATTTTATGGGCATTTATTGTAATATTCAAACTTCATAGTAAAAAATATTGAATACATAACGATACTACAAATTTATAATAACCAAAAAAGATACACAGATTTTGAATAAGTAATGGAAAATTAAACAAATAAAATGCTAAATATTTGCTATCAAAAAATTGTAATAAATAATCTAATGTACAGTTTGAAATTTTGAATAATTATTCACCACTCAATTGCTTACTTGTTACAATTTTGAAATTTTAGTAATCTGCATATTCAAATTATATCAAATTAACCTTATTGATATCTTTATATTTATTATAATTAAATGGATATGAAATAAATTTGGAACAATATTAAGTGCTGTGATTTTTACTTAAACTTTTACCATTTTAAAAAGATGATTTTATATATTCAACTAACATTATCCAATACCTATTTTATTATTTTCTAAAAAGATAACATTACATTTTCAATTTACCTTATAAGATATCAATAGGAAGTTAGTATTATTAAGATAGAATGTTAGAGTATTATTAGGATATCATTAAGTAAATTTATTATGTTAGAACTTCAATTTATCAAGCTTAATATATTTTTTAACATGAAAAGTAATAATAAATATTTATTATTATCAATTATTAATTTATATTATTTGTATACACATTCCATTAAAATCATCATATTCTCTTAATTTACAAACACATACATATTTATACAAAATAAAGCAAATATATTTTTAATTGTTTCAATATTCTAAACAATTTTTAAAAATTTTTTTATTTAAAGTAATAAACAAATTAATTCAAATAAACCAGCAGAAAAAATTTCAAATGAATTAAAAATTAAACATATACTCTTTGATGGTCTTATTAATTAAAACAGTGCTTTACTTGTAATAAATCTGGAATTGGTAACATAATACAAGCTGCTTTTGAAAATTCATTAACAGCATTTGTCATTCTAATTTCCAGTAATTCCGCTCTTTCACTGTCTTCATTCCAGTCCAAAACATTTAAAAAACTCTATAGGAAAAAAACAAAAATCAAAATGCAGTTTATTTATAAACATTTATATATTTAAAATAACAAATAAGTATGTTATAAATATCAAATTTAAATATTTAAGCTTTTTTGTTATTTTTCTTAGACTGCAGACATGTTGACAGTAAAATATTGATATCTACTCATTACATAAAGCAAATCATTACAACACAATATATATATATATATATATAAATAAATATATATATATAGATATATATATATATATATATATATATATATATATATATATATATGCTCTTCGAGTGTACAACGTCAATAAAGAGAAAATTTCTATAGGACGGCATTAAATAATTTTTTTAGTTTTTATTTCCTTAAAAACCGGCCAACTTGTCTAGTGGTCAGCGTACCTGACTGCAGATAGGGAAGTCCTGGGTTCGAATCCCAGTTCAAGCATGGGTGTACTTTCTCTCTCTATCCTGTCTTTGTCCTTTCCTTGTGTGTGTGAATGAAGTATGAATGATGCCTACCCTATAAACGGGTCCCTATGGCATATGTGAGGGTGCAATGGTGGCTCACCTCCTGTGCAGTACTCGGGGTAAAGCCTCTTATTACTTCACACAATTTTATATACTTTGATGGATACATATAAAATATTTGGAACAAGAATTCTAGTCATTTAGGTTAAGAGTGAGTAATTGTTTAGGTTTGAGGATTTTATTTTGGAAAAAGGGGATACTTAAGAGAAGGTTTATTAACACCCTTTCTAAAATATTGAATTCACTGCATCTCAAAAAAGTATAAATTATACAACAAAAATCAAAAATTTAAGTAAAATAGTGGCAGTTTTATTTTACTTATAAATTGTCCTAATTTTACATCACCTGTAGTACAATCATATTTTAGAATCAATTTAATGAAAGAAATATATCTTATTACACTTTTTAATTTTTTTGATATATGGAGTAAGATGCCTGTTGTTCAACATAGTCTGCAGTATTTGGCAGAAATGATAGATAGTTAATCTTCCACTCTACACATGTTGTCTGAATGGTAAAAAATAATTATTTGTTTTTCT
Source organism: Latrodectus elegans (assembly GCA_030067965.1). Lineage (NCBI taxonomy): Eukaryota > Metazoa > Arthropoda > Arachnida > Araneae > Theridiidae > Latrodectus > Latrodectus elegans. Next base: position 27,355,052 of record CM057821.1, read on the forward strand.
TTACTTTTTCAGACAAAGTTCACAATATCCTTTCAGCTTTCCCTGTTGAGACTTTAGTTGTACTTACATCTATAAAGCTGATAATATTTATCAATAAATTATCTTCTCATTCTCTTATACATTTTCCTTCTCTAATGAATGGTAAAAAAAGTTTTCCATAAACAGTAATCCAAATAATAGAAGATAAACCAGAATACACAATTAAATTAGTTTGGATTCCAAGTAAAAAAGACATTCAGGAAAATAAGAAAACAGACACTATTGGTAAAGAAACATCTTGGCCATATACAACAATAGCACTTCACCTCAAAACTTAAGTAGTTTTATCAAGTATATTTTAAGGAATTTCTTTTAGAAAAATAATCATCAAACTTTATCCAAATTCCTTTAAATATTTCCAATTGATCTTAGTTTCTCAATCAAGGAAAGAAAGAGTTTGGTTATCCAGACATGAACTCAATTCTTCCCAACCAATACTGACATTCATATAGATTTCTCATAATCACAACAGATCTGGTGAATATTTGAATCTACTGATCATATATACAGTCCAATCACATTAATGTGACCACCTGTCAAAATTAATAAACACCATTCACACAGTGGACTGATGTGAGACGTACAGGAAGAGAGTCAATTTTTGAAAGTGTTCACTGAAATGTTGAGCCATACCCTCCAAAGCGGCAGCCCGCTGCAAAAGTTTACCTGGGTGAGGATTCATGACGTGAACAACCTAATTGAGATGGTTCTATATATTTTTTATTGGATTCATGTCAGGTGAGTATGCTGGTCAGTGGAGAGCAGTAAACTCATTGTGGTGCTTTTCAAACTACACATGTACACTGCCATGTGTATGATATCAGATTGTCCTGCTGGTAGATGCCACACCCTGAGGAAAAACAATGCACACATATAGGGATGTATACTTGTATTGATAAATTGTGCTACTAATAATGATGAGTGAATGCAGACAATTCCAGGACCACAATGCTTCCTCATGCAGCTTGGATAGCAATGGTTGCAGGATGTTCACTTTCAGAGATTTCACATCAACACCTATGTCTATCTGTCCAATGCAGCATAAAGTGCAGTTCACTAGAAAATGATACCACTCACCACGCAGTAGACGTTCAACTGTGGTACTTGAATGCAAATTCCAACCTTCATCACTGATGAGCAACATTCAGCATAGGTGCACCAACCAAGCATCTGTATTGGAGTCCTAGACACAGCAAAGTTCCCTGAATGATAGTTAGAGAGACACTATTAATAAGTCCATTGGTTCATCTGGATGGTGCTTAATGCTAGTACATCTATTTACATGAATGCAGCTTCACAACCATCCTTCATTTCTGACATCTATACACCATGGTGCACCACATTTACCATGTTACAGATTTTAAAGAGCCCCATTTTGCCAGGCTTGGTATACTTTTACCATAGCAGCACAGAAACAGTTCACAAACTCAGATATTTCCAAAATGTTTCCACCTTTGTCCCGAAAGTAAATAATCAAGCCCTTTGGACGTCAGATAAGTCACTTCTCTTCTACATTAGACCAACAATTGCAATATTTTGCAAAGCCCTCACAGACACTTTAAGTATGCTCAAATGCTCTGTGCTGCTATCTGTAATTTGTTATTTAATGTTGATCATGAAAGTACATGGTGGTCATATAAATGTGACTTGATTGTTTAACTGTCTTACTCATTACAAGTTGAAAGAAAAATCCTGTCATAAATTAAGAACTGAAGTTTTATCTTATTCATGGCTCTTAGATATTTCACCTGACATAGTTAACAAGACAGAAACTTCAGTAGTATTTCTTACATTCTCAAAGATTGTAGGATGGATGGTAAATACACTGAGACTTGTAAAGTCTTTGTGATTCAAGCAGCTAATGCTTCAAATATTCATGTATTTTCTTCTTTTTTGATTTTGTTGAGGTGAGTGTGAATTTTAATGATCATAATTCTTTATTTATTTATTTTCCTTTGTAGAAAATATATATAAGATTAAAAATATTGTTCCTACATTCATAGTATAAGATTTATCATATTTATTATAATGTCTATTAAGCAGTTCTATATGTCTGTTAAGCCTTTGCAATTCTGTATTAACAATCAAACGTGGTATCAACTTTAATGTGTACTTGTGTTTGTGATATTTCAGTAGAAAAGCTTCAATCTGAAAATTGATTTTCAACTTCTGTAAATGAGAAACATCTATGGCTGTAAGCGTTGTGTAGAAGGCGTAGGCTATAGCTTCTGACATTCACTATATTTGAATATTATTTACTTTTTCAAAAAAATCAGCTATTTTAATAGAATAGGATTAGTTCACATTCAAGCCATCCATTAAAAATTGGATTAATCCACTAGTTCCTATTTCTAAATATTTCTCATTCATTTTTTTGAACAAAATATTTCTAGTTGAATGACCTGATATAATCTGACATGTAATACCGTATTTTAACAATATCATTATCTCACGATCTTCCTTGCCAGTCCATTTGTTTTGTCTGAGGATTATCATTTACTTTCAACAAAGACAAGAACATAATTGCTAGCATTCTTAACTTTTTCTTAATAAGCTGGAAAAATATACAGTGCTATTCCAAAAATTGTTAAATTTGAAAACTTTTTTTCTACCACAACAGAATTGCTTATCAATAGCAGTATCAGGAAATACTGCTAGAAAAAGAGAGTTTGTATTGCTATAAGCACTGCAGCTGAATACACTGTTAAAACCTTTAAGGACCCCTAAAATTTCAGCCATTAAAATTTCTTTTGAAGAAACAAATGAATCTAAAATTGCAAAACATGCTTTGGGTTCACATTTCTAAAAGGAAGAGCAATATAGTGAAAAAAATCTTTCAAATCAGAAGATTTTTTGATAGATACAGCCTGCTCTAATATAAATACATGTTTGTTTTTTTCTTCCATTTCATATGAGATTTGACAGCCAATTCACCTGTATTTGAAATATAGAAATTTTTCATGCAAAATAGATAATGGGCATGTGTTTTCTTGAATCACACAAAATCTGTTCTTTGTACAGCTTTTAATCAGTCTACTCGTCACTGAAAAGACACTTTCTATCAGACATATTAAATAATTTATTTCAACCTTCATTTCAGTGACGAAAAGCAAATTCTTATTCTGATTCACTGAAATTATATGCAATTTTCACAAAGGAAGATATGAAAAGTATATTTTAACTAAAATGTTTTTATATTTACATACAAAATTATTCAGTGAATTTTATGCAATTTAAAGAAAAAAATAGAAAAATTAAAATTGCCTGCTAGATTGCACCATATGACAATTTATTGTTGATTATTTCACTTCACACAAATAAATCGATGTTCTCTACACCTAGTTTTGATCAAACTGGATTATAAAGTTATTGTGGCTGAAATGAATCTTTATTTCAGTTAACAGTTTAAAATACAACAATCTAATATAAATCATGGCACCATTTGATAGTAACATTAAGAGCTAATAATTAAGTTTTTGGATACATTTTTGCAATGCAAAATTTAAAATATTAAAATCCAAAAAAATTATATTTTCTAACAAAAAATAAAGGCTTTAAAATAATTCAAAAAAAAAAAAAATTCAAAGTGTAACTCATGATTTGCAAGAAGTCAAAATTCAAGGAGTTTCAAGGGCCCTTAATTTTTTTTTTTCTTTTGAATTTCTGGAGTTGTATGAAATTTGTTTGTAATTCTATATACTGTGAAAGAATCAACAAAAATTTTTAGGTATATGGTTTATTATTTTGAAATATATAATAAAAAATTGTTAGCCCCTGTAATATGAGCAAATTATGCAATTTTGTATGCCTTGATAGACTGAAATTTGATAGAAATGAAATTTGAAATGTATGTCGATTTCCCCCTCAGTTTAAACATGAATACACAATATTATTTGTTATCTCTTTAAGGGAGAAGAATCATTGAATGATTTAGAAATGTTTGATAAATGTATGCAAAATTAGAAGTAGATGTTCTTTATGTACGCCATAATGTAAATTTTATTATAAATAGATGTTTGTCATTATTTTGAAATATTAACTGCATCCACAAAGAGTTAATAACCTAAAAAAAATTGAAATACATAAAAAAAAGAAATGTTATAAAATTTCATATGATAACATAGATTTGAGTGAAATTTAAGACATAAGATAAAAATGGAGCACACCAAAGAAAATTTGGATATAACTTAAAACAATGAACTTGCATTTTTAGAAAATTCTTTGCATTTGTTCCTTTTCTTGTAAGCACAAGAATAAAATGGGAATTATATATTTAGAGATAAAACAACAATTAGAACTCTTCTACAACAGATTTTACAGGAAGTGCAATGCAGTAGTGACTTACTTTTAAAAAATCGTAAGGACAGGTAAAATAGTTCTTAAGATAGAAAGTTCATAAAACAGAAAAATGAGCATTAAATTATCAAGATAAATTTTTTATAAACCAAACTGCTCTTATTTTAAAAATAAAATACTATCAGAAAAAATTATTTCATAAGAAACACATGCAAATGACTGATACTTAAAAACTAACCTATTTTAATTATAGATGAAAAATTAGGCAAAGGTTTTAAATGTTTAAAATAAATTTTTTCCATTTTTTCTATGTAAAAAAGCCATTTGCTCTTTCCTCCCTCAAAATATACCTTAGTCCTATTAACTACTCAGCTGCATTTTGCAGATAATCCTTGCACTGCATCATTTTCTCCTTGCTCCTTGTTGAACACTCTTTCTTTTTCATTCATTTAATGTTCAATAATTTCCTCTCAATTTTTTTTTTCTGTACATATCCCATTTATATCCATATTCAAAAACTCATGAAAGGAAATTTCAGGCAACAGAAGGAGTCTGTTGAAATTCAGCCAGGAGTGACTTATATTCATTCAAGTCATCACATGAATTTTCTTAGCTTTCTTCAGCTTCAATGTTTTTTTTTTAAATACATGTTAAAATTCTCTCAAAATTTTCATTCCTTCAGCATCATTCCAAGCACTGATAGACAAATGTATTACTCATAAAAGGTCAACTTAAAAATGCTGCTCCAGTTCCAAAGTCATAATTACACTTTGTATAAGTACCCTATGGTATTTATGCTTGAAGCTTTATTTTTTATTCACATGTTTGCTTTTTCAAGTCCAACATAAATGAAATTCCACACTTTTTTAAGACAAAACTTCATAAATTGAGTTGTTTAAATGTAATAAAATTAACAATAGAACAGAGCACAAACTTTTTAAAAGGCTTTTCTATGCACAAATAAACACTCCTGGGTACTAAAGAACATCTACAAGATAAAGTATATTGACTAAGACATGGAAACAAAAGTAAAATCTTACAATTTTCAGAATGAACACTACCTTATTATATAATCATTTTATATTTATTACATAAAATAATTGTTTGTAATTAGTTTTATTCCAAGATTCTATTGTTTATTTTTTGCAATGGAATTCCAGTTAATTTAATCTCTCTATTTTTCTGAATATAATTCACAGATTATGTATTAAAAAAACTTATGTTATCATCATTTGTTTGTGACCTGAGCTACTTCATCTCGAAAATATTCAATTTCGTATCTAGTCATAAAGAAGCAAAACTTTTTAAGTTAAACAGCAAATGTTAAAATAAAGCTATAGAGAAGACAAATAAAAAAATGGCTACAAATTTGTTGAAGTTAGATAATAATAAAGCATGCATAGTACAAAGAAAAAAATGTATGCAATGGGCAATTTGAAAATAATTCATTTCTTTTATTTAATGATTAACAATATAAATTTTTGAAAAAAATGTCTAACCTTGTTTACAAAGTTATTAAAAAATAGGCAAGTTTTACAATCTTCTTGAAGTTATTGCTTTTAATTAATCACCAGCTTTCATCTCAGTTTAGAGCACTTTGCAATAAAGTGGATTCAAACAGATCTTTTGCATAAGAATGTTTTTTTTTTCTGTAAAATTTACTACATTTTTAATCACACTATGTATTTTATTTTATGTGACATTTACATTAACAGCAATATATATTTTTGACTATTCGCTGAAAAAACTGCTGTGGATTATATGACACTTTTTTTTTCATATACTCAAAAAAGGTCTTGACGATAATAAACACTTGTAAATTATATACAGGAAAATACAAAACATAAAACTTCAGAATATTTAAAATTGAGAATGATCCAGCTCTAGATTTTGAACTTTCTACTGTACATTTAATTTTAGTTTTTAGCCAGACCTTTATAATAAAATATAACAATTTAAAGGCAAATAATCTTTTATAAATAATATCAAAATTTGGACATAACAAAAAATACATTGATATATATACATACATACATTTTTCTACTTTAAATTAGAATAAATTAACAACTTCTCAACAATAGAAATAAGTAAAAACATGAATAGCCTATACCTCTATATGGTTAACTAATTTTTTAGTAGGTTCTGCAAGTTCAGGACAAAGTTTTTTGACTGTCTCAGCTAAAGCAATTATACAAGGCATCCGAGAAATAGTTCGAATTGTTTTGGTTTCCATGATAAATTTTGCAACAATTTCATGCTTTGTTACATCATTTGCAGCTCTTTCAGTTCGCTCCACAATCATATCTAAATGAATGATAAGTTTTAAATCAAATAAACATATCTAGAATCAATTTAACTATACATATAAATATTAAAATTATAAATTAAAAAATAGCATTTTAATATAAATTAGGATACAGGCATTCATTGTATCAAATGCAAATTATATAATTAACATCATTATGCTCAATATGAACATTTAGATGTTTTTCAGGCATACATTTTTAGGATACCTTGATGCATTTTTTATCATAAAATCTAAATCCAATAATTTTTTTTTGTTGAAAATTTCTAAAAATGATAGGTTTGAAAATTCAAAAAGCATTGCTGTTTCATTGAAGAAACAGCAGAGATGACATATTAATTTCACAACAAACTCTGTATGTTTCAATTTACAAATAGGTAAAGACTTGTCTGATTTAAAGCAATCAATTTCCACTATAGCAGTAAATTCCATACATAACTCATAATTCCTATACATTTCAATCATAGATCTAAGTTGGATTAAAACGTGATGAGAACACCATCAGCTAAATTCTGGTGAAAGTTATTTATTGATGATTAAAAATACTATTCATATTATAATGAAAATTTGCTCAAATCTGCACTGTATTTACAACTTTAAGCAAATAGTTACTTACTGCAGTATTTATAATCATAGAAAATAAAAATAAGTTTCTTTTTTTTTTAAACTAAAATAATTATAGAAAGAATTTAAAATTTAGAGTTTAAAATTCTTTCAAATTTAAACTATTTCAAACTTTTTTAAGCATGAGAATTCAGAATTAATTGGACCAAAGTAATCACTCTCAGACATGTACACATGAAATTATTCATACATGCCAAGTAATTAAGATTACTTACTTCTTAAGAATGTCAACACATCCGCCTCCGATGGTTCTGCTTCATTCTGTTCGCAATTATATCGGCAAAAATCCCAACTTACGAACTGAGATACAAGCTGCCATGAAATTTTTATCTTGCTTTCGATTTCGCACATAGTTTCATGTATAAAAATAATAAAAATCAAAAAGTTTTAAGACCATATTCCTTTCTAGATTAAAAATGTTTCAATATTTCCCTCCATTTGAAGCAGAAATTCAAAATAATGGGTTGAGATGTAAAATTTTTGTCGTATTAATCTAATAACTTGAATTTTTATTTTACATAATTTACTTTCAACATTTTATTCTTAAAAAAATTAAAAATATTTCTGTAATATTCTTATTATTAAAGTTTGCCAAGATATATACTAAGAAATTTAAATTATTTTTTTATTGTCGACATTGAAATTTACTATGAAATTTTTGGTAATTGATTTAAAACTGCCTTTATAACAAGAAGAAATTTATTAACAATAATCGAAAAGAAAATTTTATTTTAGTTTCTTCATGTATAGATGTAATATTGGGTTTGTGCAAGAAAGGTGCTAGGTGTAGTATCTACTGTTTATGCCTTAAATTAATGACGATCGTAAATTATAATGGGGTTGGCTGTGTTAGAAGTTTTAGTTTTTAAAAATAGCAACCATAAATAAATGTATTAAAATTAAATAAAAAAAGATTAAATGGTTTTATTTTTTCATTTTTGATATTTTTGTTTTCATTTATTCAAAATTCTAAAACTAGTTTGAACACATAAGTTTTAAAAATAAACTTTTATAACAAATATCTGAATAAAACAACTTTTGATGTATTATGCGATTAGAATGAAAATTAAAGGAAAGAAACTGCTTAAATATAATTCAGGAAAGTTATCAGAAAATTAAATGAGGAGTTGCTTAATTCCGTTGTCGTTATCTATAACAAAAGATTAAATTACAACAGATAAATCTGATAAAGGGAACTAGTAGAATAAATGTTATTACTGACACAAGTTTATTTCACCATTCAAAAAATATTTTATACTGCGATATCTACTATATAGTTATGGCCAAATTTACAAATATATTATGCAAATTTATATTTTTACTTCTAAGTATTATTGTAATATTAGGGTCTATTGCTATATTTCGCGCCTTAAGTGTATCAGAAGAATCTGTTGCAGAATCTTGTCTTCCTCTTGATGAAGATTATATTTCAGAAAATCGTAGTTTGTCAAAACGACTTTCCCAAGCAATACAGTTTAAAACAATAAATTATGAAAGAGGTTCATATGATAGCGTAGAAATTCAGAAATTTTTAACTTTTATACATAAAAGTAAGTTTCAAATGCATACATAAAAAATGCTGATAGCTTCACTTTTAATATGTGTATATTTTTTAATATAGATATAATTTTAATATTTAAATGCGCAATTCTTTTTGCAATGTTTATAGTAAAATTTCATTAGTGCAGCTTCTGTAAATATTCATGAAATATATATATACAATTTTGAAAAAATTCAATTGTTGTAGCTTAAAATTTTTAATTTGAAGAGTATAACATTATTTCTATGTGAAATTATAAATTTCTTGTTCCTTTTAGAAGGGATATGGAGTTATATTTAAAGGAAGTATATTCAAAAACTTATTTAAAGTATAATAATTCATATACTGTTAACAAATTTTAAAAAAGTTCAAATATTTTATTTAGGATTGAATATGTAAAATTTCTTGTTTGGGTAGTATTCATATATGTTTCACCCATTTGTACTTCATTCTTCACATGTAATATCACATTTTCAAAATGAAACAACTTCAAACACTTAAATTTCAACCATAAATGAAAAATGCATCAACGGTTACTAAAAGAAATTTTGCACATGCTCATATTAGGTAACATCATAAAATTGCAGGATACATTATAAAATCACATGGATATATTCCAGCACAGTTAACCAGTTTGCCACATTTATCGCTATACAGATTCCTAGGATTTCGCTTAATTTGTTTTTAAGTTTTGCAATGAAAAATTTATATACATGATACTACTTTTTAATTTAAAATTTTCCCTTAAAGTCAATCAAAAAATTTATTATTAAAAATATTTATGCCCTCCGCCCCCCCCCCTTTTTTTTACAATGTTTCCAATTACCCTTATTTAGTATTTGAAAAAAAGATTTCATGAATAATTAAGGTCAGTTCTAAGTTATCCATGAATTAGAATAAATAACTGATTTACCTTATGAGAAATAATATATTTGTTGTTTTTGCTTATCTCCAACCCAGTTTGATAAAGTCAGACCATATTTATAAATCTGCTTACCTTTAAAAAAGTCAGACAAGAAAAGGATGACTAAATTTCTTACCAAAAATGACCCAAACATTCCAAGACATGCTTACAGAGGCTTGTTATGGGTAGCATTTTGATCAAAAGGGATAGCATTTCTTACCCTTAGCAAATGTGAGACATTTACTGCTGGCAATTTGTAAGAAACTGGTGTAGGTTTTTTTTTTTTTTTAATCAAATGAGAGAGTGTTGATGATACACCAGGTTTGCTATCTCTGTGCCAGAAGTGAGTAGGAAATACCAGCAAACTTTGGATTTTTTCTAGAAAAATGTCTAGGTATATAATTTTTGAAAATATTAGGTGACTACCCTCCTTAAAAAGATTGGCTGCCAATTTCTTACCAAAAAGTTTAACGTAAGATGGAATATATATAGCCATGAAGACCATCAAGGACAGAAGACTTGCTGAGATTTGTAAATGCCAATGCCGAGTTATATATTGAAAAATAAATATGAATGACTGAAAATCAATCATGAAGTGTCAAATTAATTTCTATTCTAAAACTTTTAATTTATTACTATGTGTTTTTCAGGTTTCCCTTTAGTTCATTCTTCACCTATAGTTAAAAGGGAAATTGTGAATAATTTAAGCCTTTTGTACCATGTGAAAGGCAGTGACGCAGCCTTAAAACCATATATGTTGGCTGGTCATATGGATGTTGTTCCTGTAGATGAATCTCGTTGGGAAGATCCTCCTTTTAAAGGTATTATTAGAAATGGATATATATGGGGAAGAGGCACTATTGATTGTAAACATATTGTAATGGTAATTATATCCTTAATTTATTAATGAATTAAGCAAATTTGCTTATACTAAAATTATTTGCTTATACTAAAATTATCTTGTTGTCTAAGTATTATTAGTTAAGAGTTTAAATTTAGTTGTATAAAAAATTTAATGAATATGTATATAAACATTATTAGAAAAAACTCAAAATTAAATTTAAAAAAAAAAAAAAAACGTGAAAAGGAATTTTAAAATGAATCACTGAAAGTAGCAATTTTAATTTAGAAAATAGTAATGTTTTCTGAAATTTAAATTATTTTATTAATACCCCAATTGTGATATATTTAAATTTTGAATGCTTTGATTCTTAAAAATTGGATAAAAAGTGTCTCCATAGTTGAATTTTAAAAATATACAATTATAGGTATGAGTTGTCTATTCATGGGATGGAAATCTATATTTTGAAATTTTCTAAATAAAAAAGAAATGCTTCAAAATTTGAATGAACAGTTTAAATTTTACTACAATGGAATTACAAAATTTCACCCTCCATCTGTTTCTTACTTTTAGCAATTTGATCACTCACTCTTTTTATTTAGATATTAGAAAATATGAATAACTCTACCTTTTCACATATAATCGAGTTAAAATTAAATTTTCTTTTCATTTTATTATATTTATTTCCCTTCAGTTTCATCCTACATTTTACTGGAGAAATAAAAATTTTGGAACTAATCAAGAATAAGTATTTATTATTTTTATCCAATTTATTATATATTTTCTTATTTTTCACTTAACAGCTTAATATTTCATGAAATGATTGTTACAGTGCTGCATTATCAAGTTTCTGATTTTCAATACTGTGTTCAATTGCAATTTTCAAATTAGTAAAATTTGAATTTTTTCTCATTAAGAAACAAATTAAAGTATTTTTCTTTCATTTTATTATATCCATTTAGTCTTAGTTACTCTCCATTTTTTGTTACAATTTTGTGCTTATTGAACCATATACTAATAATTTTAACCTAGCTCAATTTATATGAATTTTCATTGACTCAAAATAAAATTTGCTAGAAAAAGCTTAACTCTGAGAAAGCTAAAGAGGCTTTAATTAACTGCACAGATCGATTAAAGTATGTAAGTGTATTAAGTAATAAGCTTAGTGATTTATTTTTTGGTGAAAAATGTTTAAAAAGGATTTTATAAAAAGCCTATATTATAGAGAAGTAAAATAATTTCTTATATCTGCAGATGAATAGCATTTAGGACTTTGGTGTTAATGGCAGTCAAAAGCAAACCTTCATTCATACATTACACTACTTTAAGGTTAGTGTGTTTGGAACACTCACCTGTCACCAAATGCCTTATAGTTTTGAACAATAATCAGCTGAGGAGGTCATACCTAAGCTGGCACCTTCTCTTAATGTTTCTTATTTTTTTAAACAACAGTGGACACTTGGGTAATTAACCCTTTGCGATAACAAGGCCGGAAACTGTTACTCATTTGTCATTACCCAGCAGGCACCCGTGAACCAAGTCACGGAGATGAGTAGCATTACCTGCACCATGCCACTACAAACCCATTTATAGGGTGGGCCACTTATACATTATCATAGAAGAAAGGACAGAGAAACATAGAGAGAAAGTAACATTCATGCTCAAACTGGAATTTAACCCAGGACCCATAGCTCAGGAGTCAGAAGCGCTAACCGATGGCTGAGTGGTTACTCAGCCCTCGGTCGGCACCATCTCTCAATGTTCATGCCACACTAGTAGAAGGACTTAGAACATCAAAGTAAGGGAGTGTAGCCAAGATGCTTTGAAATTAATTTTTCTGTTCATCCAATCCAGAACACAATAAAGTGATATTACCCATATGTCTGAATTGTATGTGACTGGAACAATCCTTATGGATGAATTGAGAATCTTGCTGCTATCTGATGACAAGTATGTCATAGCTTGTAGAATAGAAGGCACTCAGAGTCTGCTGCCAGAAAAAAACAGTACAATACAAATCCCAAAGTAAAAACACTGTGATTTGATTAAGGTTTATCCTGGTGTCAAAGTGATAACACTGATTTATAGTTTTTTTATGACATGTACTGTAGTATCTGAATAATACTGTAGGTCATATTATAAGATTATATTTTGCTGCAATTGTTACAACTTTTTTTAATGGATAATAGTGTGTCTTCCTATAGAGCTGACATTATGAATGACTATCTAAGAAATAAGGAGATTATGTTTAAAGTGACCAGCATACTCTGTCGAATTTCATCACATTAAAAATGTTTATTTGACCTTTTGGATTTGAGATTCAATCCATAAACAATTTTACAGGAGGAATGGGGGTTATTTGGCTTTATTTGTTGGTGATTATCAGATGGTTAAACACTATATAAACCATGATCATATTGTAAATTTTTTATGTAGATTAGCAGAATTGTGATTTAATTATTTTTGTTTGTTCTGATGTTCTTGTTAATTTTTCCAACTTAATGCCATTTATAATTTATGAAAATATGATGTGGCTTTCATCTTTGCCTGTAATTCTTTACATTATTTCTAAAGTGAACATATTTTTATACATTTTCACCTATCAAATCAGTTTTTTTTTTTTTTTTTTTTTTTTTGATATTACTATTTTATGTTTTATTTTTATAAGTAAATAAGAACTGTTGTAACTTTGAATGCATTTTCATTTTGAATTAAAAGTGTTAATTTTTTCGTTCATCTTTCAATTTATTGTGTTTTGTTTGTTCAAATCAAAAAAATATTAATCACTGTTTGTATCTTTATAATATTACATAACCTCTTTTTTTATGAAAACATTTTATTATAATTTTTTTTGAGACAGAATAAAGTACAAATCAATTAGAATTTCATTGTTTTTTAATTATGACTAAGCATGAAATTTTTGTGATGATCCGCAATTTTTATTGCTTCAATCTTTCAATTCAATATTACTTAAATATCTTTATCAAATATTATGGATATGATTTAGTGCTTATTAGGAATATAAGGAAAGTAATTTAGCAATAGTATTTATATCTTCATCTCTTGAGCATAATATGTTTAAAAGTATTTTTATACTTCAAAAAAACCTTGAGAATCATCAGAAAAAATAACTTTCTGTAAACCAACTTATCCAGAATCAGGAATTGTTAAGGAATTTTTGTTACTGCTTATGTGTTGCTGAGTTGCAATCTCCTTATTTTACCCTCTTTGTTTAATGATCTGTATATCATACTCAAATTTTCTGACAAAATAGAGTTATAATAAAGGAAATAAATGTTAAATATTTGTTTCTAGTACTAATTGGCTACAATTGTGTTAACAATAGTTTATAAAGCTATTGTTTACTGTATGCTCTAGTATTGATGACATCTTTGTGTATTCAAATGTTTGCTAATTTTTTTTGTTCCTGCAAATAAAATTTTCAGAATATCGTTAAATGTACTTAAAGAAAATTATTTAAGATGTTTCTTATTCTGAAAATTGTTTTGATATTGGACTTGTGTTTATTTGTTAATTATTAATTATTTGTAATTTATTTGTTTCTTAGAGTTTACAATCTATTTCCATTCATCCTTAGATTTTATTACAATTACTATATTAGTATTTTTTAAATTACTAATAAATAAGTTATTCTTTTGAATGCCTATATTATTTAAAGATATAGCATGTAGAAAATTTTTATCCAATTAATTCTCATTGGTATTTCTTTTATGAGACATACATTTTATTCTCATAAAAGAAATACCAATATTTTTCAATGAAAAATCAAATTCAAATGAAAAATCAAAAAATATTTTTCATTTGAAACTGTAGAGTAAAAAGAAATTCTTTTTAAATTAAGGAAATTTGAATGAATAATAAAGTTTAATTTAAAAATTTATTACACTATTTGTTCTACTGATTCTCTAGAATTTATACCTTGCATATTTGGATTTCATTGATGAGTATTAAATAACTATTTCTATGCCAATTTTAATATTAGTGAATTGAAAAAAAATTGTAAAAAATACAACGCATTTAATATATTTATAACTTGTAGTTTAACAAAAAAAAATACAAGTTATCAAATTTAAACTATTATTTTATAAATTAATATCAATGAAAAATATTCAATATTGAAATTCTTTAAAAATCTTAAATAAATATATTTATACCTTTTTCTTGTCCATATGATTAATAAAATCTAATTTTATTTAGAACTTATATTAAACATATTTAAATATAAAATAATGAATTGTCTTTCATGTATTTTTACACTATATTTAAATAATATTTTACAATTAACTTATCAACTAAAATATGAAAATAGTTGTTATTTATTTATTGATGGACATATCGTAACTCTCAAATCCAAAAATTTTGGTTACAAGTTTTGTATGATAAATTCTAATATAATGTATAAATTATTTAAATTATTAATTTTGTTTTAACATCATTTATGCAACTCTCTTTAATTATTTAAAGTGTTTTCAATGTTGTAAAGCATTAATGTTAGAATTTATATAAAAAAAGAATTTTTTTTTAACCTTTAATGCAGTTGTATCTTAATAAATTATATTTCAATCACTCTCTCAGTCTTAAAATTCTATATGACAAATTATACATATTTAAAAAGTTTTAATTGTGCGTTATATTTTTATTGTATAAATAAAACTTGTCTTTTAAAATTACAACAGATTTTTATTTTATAGGGTGTTCTAGAAGCTCTTGAATTTTTACTGGAGAAAAAGTATCAACCAGTCAGATCATTTTATTTGGCATTTGGACATGATGAAGAAGTATGTTTTTATATTCATCCTTTTTTACTATTATAACATGTGGATGGATATTGCCCTGATTGATGCAATGTACTTTTTCCTTTAATTTGATTTATAACTGCAAAATCACATTTCTTACCAGACTAACAACATTGTTGTACTCCTTTCTGCTTTCTGGGAATCAAATCTCAAAACTGCTATGGCTTAATTCCTTTATATTTTATTGCAAAATTCTTGATTCACCTTTACGATTCAAAATAAAAGTTGAACAGTTGAATTTCACAATACATATAAAGCTTCTGCGAAAAATAATGGTTTTTGTACCTATATTTTGGTTTTGGAAATTGGCAACAAAAATGTTAATCTCTTTGGGAAATTATCTTGTTATTACTTGAATTTAAAATGTTTTATTTAACATTAGCTACCATTTAAAATGTGCATAATTTTGTTAAAAACCTGTCATTCCATAAAGATTTGTGCAGTATATTTAAGAGGTTTTTGCTTTTTTCATTACTTTTAAATGCGATGGCTTGTGTTCATTAAATAAGTCATGATAAGAATGTCCTCCAAGTAAAATAATACCTCTCAGGAGTTGCAGGTCAAGTATTGGGGGGGGGTGGACTTGCTTGGTTCTTCTAAATTGCTGATTACCACTGAATAGCATCTTCCTATCAGATGGAGCCCAACTCTTAGTTAAGTACAGGAAAGTATAGAAGTTCACTGATGCATCTTTATTCAATGAAACTGTCAAAATTTATTAGTCACCAATATGATTTA
Organism: Latrodectus elegans; assembly: GCA_030067965.1. NCBI lineage: Eukaryota > Metazoa > Arthropoda > Arachnida > Araneae > Theridiidae > Latrodectus > Latrodectus elegans. Next base: position 27,371,156 of record CM057821.1, read on the forward strand.
TGTGTCCAATTTTAATTTAGCTAAGCTATAATTGGAAATTTATAATTCATGTTATGTTATATAAAATTCAAAGAACTTTGTGTGATAGATTCTATTTCTATTACAACAGTTTTTTTTTTTTATATATATCTTCATTATGAAGTACTTATTGATGAAACCTCGCCAAAAATATTAAATAATGTAAAATAAATACTTTTTGTTTTATTATACCTGTTAAGAGTTGATACTTCCAGATACACTTATTTTCTTTATAGTTTGGAAAACATTTCCCTCATTTTTTGTGTTGGCTATTATATAAGTTTTAAAGCAAAACTCATCTATGAAAATCTTTCCAAATTGGATAAGACCTTACATTTTCATAAAATGAAAGCTAAATTACATATATACATTTAAACATGTTTTCACAGTAGATAAAATAATACTGTTCTTTAAAGACTTATAAATAAGTAGACTGGATATTGTCAACTATACATATTGTAAAAAAAGATTTCAATTAATAAAGCATGTTATTTTAATATATATATATATAAAAAAATTTTATATCATTTAAATAAAATTAAAATTATTAGTATATATAAATTGAACATAATTTTTTGAAGTTAAAAATATAACAAAATCATAGTAAATTTGTGATTATTTTCTTTTTAAGGGTGGTGGAGAAGATGGAGCAAGACACATTAGAAACTTACTAAAATCTCGAAATGTTAAACTTGAATATATATTAGATGAAGGAAGTTTCGTTCTTGATAACTTTATTCCTGGAATAAAATCACCTGTTGCTTTGTTGGTATCTTTCTATATTTACTAATAAAAAATTTAAGTTTTTTCTAAAAATGTAAATTATTCAGAAGGGAATATATGCATGCATATCTGCTGTAAGTTTTTATATACATATCCAATTTTTAATTGTATTCTTGTTCATAACAACTGTAACCAAGTTAGCAGTGCAATGTTTTGTACTCTGCTTTCAGTTAAATAGATTGTGAGTTTGATTCCCACTTTAAGCTTGGATGTTTATAGCAGTTAGAATTAACTTTATTCTATAAATCCTGATTTCAAACAAAATTTCAAATATAAAATCAATAAATTTGCATATAGTTTTAAAGAACAATCAGCTTGTTGTACAAATATTAATAGTAATAAGGTCATTAATATCATAATGCATTGTTTCTAAAGCATATATTATACAGCTATTAACTATATTAATGAATTTTAAAAGAAATTCATGAATATTCATTTAGAAGTTTCCATTATATGTTTTATTACATTTTTTGTTGCATTTTGTGCATCTCAGCTAATGTGTTGATACTAAATTTTTTATATTCCTTTCATATATTTGCAAAACGTTTGAAAAATTAACAGAGAATTAAAATTTCATTCAAAAATAGACTGTAAAGTTTGTGTATTATGAAATAAAAAGTTTAATTTTATGTTGAACTTTTATTTTTAATGTGTTAGTGCTAAATATGTTTTTATTAGTAATAAGAAATTTTCAAGAAACTATTCCAGCTAAATATTTTCATATATTAAAATATGAAGAAATTTAATAACTAACATCAAAATTTTCTCGAATGTGCTAAGATATGTTAAATAATTTTAATATTGAATATAAATTGATTTGAAAATCTCTTACAGCCTCGCTGTCTCTGAAAAAGGTAGTTTAAATCTTGAATTGAAAGTAGATTCTGTTCCTGGACATTCTTCTTTTCCTAGTAAAGAAACAGCTATTGTTATATTAGCCAAAGCTATTTCAAAGTAATATTTCCATGATTTTACTTTATTAATATAAAAATATGAGACATTTCTTACATTTTTAGTTCCTAAAATTATTTAATGTTATGTTATATTCTTAGTGTATTTTGCTTAAGAGTAAGAGATTTTAATTTCCATAACAAATTTAATCATTATTGAATTCAAAATCGTTAATTTTAATATTATTAAAGTTAAAATTTTAGGCATTTTACAACACCATTTGTTGTGAATAACTGCTGAGCTTTCTCAAATATCAAGATGAATTCACCACTTTAAAATCTCTAGTTTTCAAAATAAATAAATAAATGGAATAAAAATTTCATGCTTTTTTCCCATAAATAGTAAATGTAAAAAAAATTTTAATTATTTGGAAATGTTTTAATTAAAGAGTAACCTTTATTTGAAGTTTATTTTATTGAATTTCTACATGCATAAAAACTCACAAAAATGTGTTACTGTTTATTTAGAGTTTTATCTTAAAATTATATTGCTGTTGTTCTTATGAAGTTTTAGCTTTTCCAAGATAGAAAAATTCTTGGTAATTCTGTTGAATATTTCATGCAATCTCATATAAAATTATGTGTAATATGTGAAAAGGTTCATTATGTGTAATACATGGAAAGGCTCATTATATGTAATCTGTGAAAAGGTTCACTATGTGTAATATGTGACAAACCAACATCCATATTAAGTGTATTAATCCTTCAAGTAGGCCTTTAAAAATATGTTTTTAAATCTAGAAACAATATTTCTCCATGTTGCAAAATCACACGCATATTTTTTAGTATTCCTGAAATGATTATTTCAATACGTGATTTGGTTCCTGACTAAAATACTTGTTTTATTAGTATGTGAGCTTATGAAAAGTTATGATAAAAGATGTAAAAATTATAAAAGACCTATAATGTAATTTAACATGAATTTTCTTAAGTTGGCAGAAATAAACTACTGCAACAGATCCATATTAACACTATTGACAATAGATGGTGTTACTGCCCAGTAGACTTACAACTTACAATATCCAATAAGAGAAGATAGGAATAGAGATGTGAGGAATGGAAATCGAACCATCTGGTTCTTTAATAACCTTATTTTTAAGTTGTACTGTACAGGTACTATGTAACCTTATTAATAATTATTAAGTATATTCTTTGTAACTATTTTTTAATAATGTGTAACGTCGTAATAAATGTAATGTTTTGCCTAATTCTAACTTCCATTTTCTTATGTTCCTGCACTACAGTTTTTGAGTGTGACTTACATCAGTTTGACCAAAACTAATGAAGACTAATTTATAGAATAATATTTAATGAATGTATGCTAATATTTCAATTTAAAAAATTATACTAAAATTTTTATTCTACAAATCATTTCTCAAAATATTTTTGTAATCAATTTTTATTTCCTATATAATAGAATTTTTAGCTAAATATTAAAGGAATCCTTTGTTTGAAAATAATCCACAATTAATTGAAATAAAATATAAATAATAACTAAACTAAAATACAAAGTAAAATTAAAATCATTAGAAATTTTGCTCAAATCAGAAAAGATTTTAAGAAATAAAAACTAAAATAAGTCAGTCAAATTGTGGTGCCACTTGTTATTTATTTTTTAAAACATTAACAGCATTACTTTCTAAACTTTACTGTAAGCTTTTTTTATGGAGAACGTTTTTATCAGATCATCGGCTGTGGCAAACAGCAAAATTCGAAACTTTTTTAATATAAAATCCATCCACTGATAATGTACAGGAAAATACTTTACAACAAAAAATAGACCATGAATTAACTAATTCTATTCTACAATAAACAATCATTGAAAGAGATCTATTGTACACTTAAGAGAGGGTTCTCTTCTACTATTTTCAATATGAGTTCTTGAATATAATTTTTCTTATAGAGATATAATTTATTATATAATTATCCTTTCTTCCCATAATTCTTGTCCATAAAATGCACTCTTGTATAATGGTGAGGCACTGACAGAGTTACTACTAATCCTGTCAGGATATTTCTTACAATATATAAAGAATTGTGTTAAAAAACTAGACTGGTAAAAAAGTGATATTGTCAATAAAATGAGAAAATATTTTTTGAAGATTATAACTGAAAATGTTTGTAGTTTAAAAATGTTGAAAGATTTTAAATTTTATCAATTTTACAAATAATTTATGAACAATTTAAATAAATTTGTAGAAAAAGCCAAAAACATGAAGATGAGAAACGTAATTTAAATTAAATGCTCTTAAAATAGCTTATATTTTATAAGAATTCCTTGTTGCTTTTAAAATTGGAACTTTAAAATCTAAAAATGTCTGTATATATTTATTAGAGGTATGCATATATTTTCATTTTTTGTTAGCTATTTAGATAGGCTGTAGTAAATAAGTTGTTTTGAATTCAATGAGAAATAGTTCTATTTTAATCTATTCTTACATATGAAATTTGATTGTAAAAATGTGTGATTTTCTTGAACTCTAATAACAATTTTTGCAAATTTTGATATTAACAATATTTAACATATTTATTTTATCTTTTAAGTGTGAAAACAAATTTGGTTGATATTAATGAATATATATATATTTGCTGTATGGTGTTATTTTTTAATTATTTATTTTAAATATATCAAAAATGTTTAATCATTCAGGTCATTAAAAATTATAATTTAATATTTTACGGGAGATTTTATTATTTTCTTGATTGATGACACAATGCATCATTTTTGTTGAAATACATTATTTTAGGTTAAATAAGTTTGTTAACAATTTCTCTCATCTAGTAAACAGTATATAAAATTTTAATATTATAATAAAAATATATATTTAGTGATTACGAGTTTTTGTTCAAGGTTAATAGTTTGATTTATGTGCTTGCCTTATATGATATTTTAAGTTATAGTTGTTGATATAGAACAGTAAACTGCGGTAGTTTTCTCAACATTTTTTACTCAAATAAATTATTATTATTATTATTTTTTTTTTTTTTTGAAGCTAGATTGTTAGAACACTTTTTTGTTTGAGCAACTATTTTATTTGGAAAAATTCTTGTTGCTTAGTTCTCATGCGTGCATGTTAAAGTTATTCATTTAATATTAAACTGGTTTATGTCATTTAATTAAATCAAAATTGATCAGAATCAAATTGGTGTGGAAGAACCCTGAACTGTACCAATTGATTAACAGGATATGTTTCTTCACTACACATTCCTACAAAAATGAAGTTGGGTACAATGGTGGGGATGTGAGAAAATCTGTAGTAACCTGTCACAGTAAGTCACTACATCACTGCTCAAAAAGTAAATATAATATAATAACAATGTAGTAATTAAAATAATCAAAAAAATTTAGATACATAAATATAATAAGATATGTTATCTTATGCTTAAAGAATGAAATTTTATGCTAATGTTTTATACAATTTTATATAATGATTATCAAAATATTCCATTTTAAGGGGAATAAGACTAAAATAGCAATTATGTTAAAAATGTATATATATACATTGATTTAAATTAGCCAGTAAACATAAAGGTTTTTTTTAAAGGACGTACACATTTGTATTACTTTATAAAGCATTCTTTTTTATCATTTGCTACTTTTACCTTTCTTCAAAATACATTTACTGAACTAAAATGCCTTAAATACTGCAATTGTTTAACCATTTCTCTAGATGTTCTTGAAAAATTCTGTGATTGAATTATTTTAATTTTTCTGATGTAAATATTGAATTTATATATTGAAATATTATTTTTAAATAATATGTTTTACATTTATTTTGCCTGATTTTATGGCTTACAGGTGTATTTCTTATCATATATGAAACTTAAATGTTGTTAAGATTTAAAAACATTTATGTGATTACTTTTAAGAATTGATGCCTGATCAGATATATACAGCAAACATTATTTCATTGCTTTATTGTATTTTATTGATTTTATTATGATAGTTCATATTTAATTAATACTATTACCTTTCTTTGTTTCATCATATTTTCTGTTTTCAAATTCATTCTAAATGAAAGCTTCTTTTTTACTTATAGATTGGAAGGAGATGTTTTCCCTAGCATGTTTAGTAAAGGTCCAGAAGCAAAATTGTTTGAAGAACTTGCTTATTGTGTAAGATTTAATCTCTATTACTGTAATCATTTTTCTTTTCAAAAAATCCTATAATTTATAAAACTACTCTCTAAGATTTATTAAAAATAGCCACCTGATAGAATTATTTCCTTTTAGATTCTTCAGTGATAGACATTTCTAACTATTCTGATTTTTCAGAAGAGTTTTAAAATCTTTTTCTGGTTTTCCAAAAATTTTAAAAAATAAATAATAAAAATGTTTTTCAGTGTAATCAAAATTAATTTATTTTAAAAATAAAGTTTTCTTTGTTAAATGTGGAGTGGAAAAAATAAATATAAAGAAACCAGATTATATTTTAGGATTTTTTATAAACCAATGAAAAGTAAAATCATTCTTTTAAGAGGATTGTAAATATTTTTAAATTTCTTATTTGTTTCAAATTTGGTAAATAAATCTATTTCATATGAAAAATTTTGTGATATCTTAAAATTTTGGAGCTGTTTGACTTTATATATTTGATTTTTAGTGTTAATTTTTGGATAAATATATTTCATATAGTTATTAGATTCAAAAATAAAATGTCTTATGAGATTTTGCATTTGAAATTTCTTAGACAGAACATGAGCATTTTTGAAAAAAAATAGATAATAAAGGAAGTACTTGAGCAAAATCCCTTAAAGTATAAAGCCATTAGCATTTATTATTACATCCAAACAGTACATTAGCCTGAATAACAATGTGAGATTAAACATTGCTTGAAGCCCACTACACTAAAAACAGATTTGCAGAAACATTACATGGAAAGAAATCAATTATGTATGTATACTTTAATGTGGGGCCGTGTAGCCTAGTGGTTAGGGTATTGGCCCTCCATCCGGAAGGGTGGTGTTCGATTCCAAATGCCGCAAAAGACCCACCTAGTAAATGCGCTATACATGGTCATTAAATCAGTGAAATCGGAAGTCCTATGGTCAGTCGTTAAGCAGTTACCATAGGTGCAATGGTCTGGAGAAATTTACTCCCCCTTCAGATCAATGCCAAAATTTGGTAGTAGATCCTCTGGTGCTGCCATCTATCGGAGGATTTGAAGAGCAAAATTTGTTTTTAACCTTTATGGTGCTCTGATTAAACGAAAGACGCTCCTAATTGACTTAAATTCGCATAACGAAGGCATAGCGAGCTTGGCTTGCCCAAGTGTCATTAGTAACAACAGCAGCAACATACTTTAATGTACTGATCCACATACTGTTTAAACAAAAATTCAAGAATTCTCAAAAATGTTGTAAAATCGTTTCAAAGACTTGATTTTTTTTCTTCAGAATTTTTATTCTTGTTACTTGACATGTTGTATATTTCACAGTTTCCCTTGGTAATATAGATATTGAATTGAAATTCTCAATGAATAAGTGTTTTATTTTATAAAAACCTGTTTAAAAGTGTTGTTTTTCAACTAAAACTTTTATAAAGCAGTTAATTACTATAGATCTATATAGGGGTATCCCTTAGCCCTTTTTATAAAATTTTTTTTTTGAAAAATTGTTACAAAAATTGAGTTTTTGACAAACGTGATTATGTAGATATTGTGCTAGTTACTTTTTGCAATTCCAGATGCTAATACCAAAAATGATACATTATTGTGCCATCTATAGTAAATAAGTTTAATTATAATCTAACCTATCAAATTTTACTGAAATAGATCTCAGATGGGGTTAGAAATAACTTTAAACATTTCGATAACCTGTGCAAGACTGAGGCACATGCAAATTTACCATCAACTTTTATGTGTACCAATTACCAAATGAATTAAGGATTAACAAAAATATCTTTATCTTAGAAATACTTAAACATTTTTTACAATTGAAAATGAAATCACATTGAGCAGATAAAAGAAGAATTTGCAATATTAAGTAATTACAATTGGAAAAAATTACAACGAATTTTTTTTTTTTTTAATTTAATCAATCAGATTGCTATGTTGAAGATAGTTTAAATTTTACAGAAACATGTTAATGGTGTAGATGATACTAATTTTAATCAAATATTTCTGAATCTACAGTATATATGTGTGATCATTGAAATTATTCAAATTTGTTTCTTAATTTATTTAATGGTATTTCAGTGTAATATTTATGTCTCTAAGTTTTTTTTTTTTTTTTTTTTTTTTTTTTTTTACCTATTACTATTATTAATTGTTTTATTATGCATTGCTTATTATGTGTATTAATTATTTTAATAAATATTTCCTATTGCTCTACCAATTTTCTTTTATTAGTATTTTTGTAATAGCTAAAAGTAAACCAAAGTTGAAAGAAATAGTAGATACTGTTAAAATGTCAATTTTCAATGATAGTTGGTATAAGCACATTTTAGGTGCTTATACCAACTATAACAACTATCAAAAAAATCTTTCATATTTTTTTAGAAAAGTATGAATAGTTTCTCAGGGTCAGTCATTGAAATCAGTTCTTTTAATATTTTTATTCTACCTATATTATGATAGTTTTAAATGCAGAGGGTAAAACTATGTGGTCTTTATACTTTTAGTGGAAGAATGTAATTTTACAAATTTAATTTATCAACTCTTGGTATCTTTGTAAAATTATCTACCCATTTGATATAGATTAGATCTTATGCCTAGTTTGCATGGAATTGAATCTATCTTAGAAAAATCTTTCATGAAATCCATCATGAAATTTTTTTGTCTTATTTCAAACATCTTAAGGAATGTCTACAAAATTTTTCTTAAATGTTAATTTTTATATTTTTCTTCACCACGCATTTTACATATTATGAAGGATTTTCTTAATTTTGAATAATTTTAATTTATTTATTATTTTAATTATTAAATCAAATCTTTGATAAAGTAACCAATTAGTTTGTGTTTACAATTTAAAGATTTATTTTAAAATCAAAGAAGTATTAAACATGCATGTTTTAATTCTTAAGTCTTGCACAAATTTATAAATTTTACTGCATTTTGCCTATTCACTCTTTTTTACAATTTTAATTCTGTTTTATTTTACTGGCGTGGTTTTAAAAAATGTATTATAATGAGTTGAAAATATTCATATTTTTTTTAACATGCTACTGATTAATTAAATGCATACACTTTAAAAGAAAGTGGCCTACTTTCAAATCATTAATTTTACAATCTGTTTTAAATTTATTTATCATAACTTATCAAAGCCCTGTGTTAATAGAATAAGCTTTTATAAATAAATAATCAAATTGTAATCTAAAATAGAATACTTTTATTTTTGCATTTTTTATGTGTGCTAAATATTTTCTGATATATTCGATTCTTTTTTTACTCAAGATTCAGTTTGATTTAACACATTCACTGCCAGTAAAATTTATATATCCATTCTCAGAAGCTGAATGACTGCCCACCACTTTTGAAAAGGTACAGAAAAAAATTTAAACACAAAATGTAAGAACCTGGCATTAAAATATAAAATAATGCTTCATTAACATGCCTCAAAAACCTATTCATTCAGCCTCCAATGCCACACCAAAAATGAAGTATATAACTTATCAAAGTCAATCATCCTCTCAGAGCATCACCGGCATACACGGTATCATTATGCTAACGCGCCAGGTTATTAGTGACAACAGATTTGTTAAACATTGATGTATACCATGGTTAATTTTCATTGAATATTTTAGTATATTTATAATATACTTTTGTAATTTTTAATCGCTCGAAGAAGCAGCATTGCATGTATGATTGAATTTTCCCGACATTTCTTTTACTACAAAAAGGTTGTATTGCAATACTTCTTTATATATAAAAATATGTTGTTTTTATTTGTTGTCAAGTTGTATTTTATTAAAATGTATGAAAAGATTCAAATTAAAAAAAAACATTTTATTTGAAATATATTTTTAAAACAGTTTGATTAGAAGTTTATTTTAATAAGTGTTACTAAGTTTTTTTTTAATAATTAACAGAAAACCTTAAAAACACTTTCATTTTTCTCTTTTACAAAAGGGAATTGTGTTTTGTGAAAGCATTAACTATTACATTGTTATACATTGTTATGAGTATGTTTTATGAGTTTAATAAATATGTTGTTTTCTAGGCGCCTTTACCTCTTAAAATTATATTTAGAAATATATGGCTCTTCAAATATTTACTGATTGCGTGAGTATCTTTTTGAATTCTTATTATTTAATACTTCAGTTCGTCGTGTGACTATTCTATCAAGCATTATTTAAGGTTATATTTGTATTATTTTATTTAAGTGCATTTGTTTCTGTTAGATTAAAAAAGTATTAAAAAGATATTTATGTGGTACATCAATTTTATTAGATATATGTCAAATCCAATAATGAGTGCTACACACAGAACTACAACTGCAGTTACAATTGTTTCTGGTGGTAATAAGGTAAAAATCTATGTACTTTTGATTTTTACATAACTCTAAAAGGAAACCCTCAATTTATAAATTTAAAAAAATATATATTTTCAGGTTAATGTACTGCCAAGTTCAGCATCAGCTAATATAAACCTTAGAGTTCATCCTGCTCAGACTATTGATGAGGTTTGAAATTATTCCCCCATATTCTCTTTTCAATGGGAAAGATGACTTATTTTAATCAAATTTATGATTGTTCATAATTATGATTTATTTATAGTTTCCGAATACTATTTTTCTTTCAATTTATTTCATTGTCTGGACTAGTTTTTCATGTGATAAAGAATCAAACTATTCATAGGCTGTTGAATATGTTAAGTATATAGTCAATGATGATCGTGTGAAGATCAACATTATAAGCCAAGTTCCTCCTCATCCTGTTTCACCAATGGATACGTTTGGATATTTTAAAATAAAGAAGAGCATTAAGCAAATATATAATGACAGTTGTGTAGTGCCAGGTAAAATATCATTTTCACATTTCTGATATTTTTAAGATTACTATATTCTTTATTTCTTTTAACTATTCTTTATAACAAAAAATATCCATATCCAAAATAGTGTAAGTGAAAAATTACAGAATAAATGTTCATGTATTAGATATACATATATTAAAAACCAAAAAGCACTTATTAATAATTATTCAAAGAATTTTCATTTTACAATTTTCATTGAAAATATTTGAATCACACTCACGTTATCAATGAAAATGTTTATATTATTTAACATGTAAAAATGCTCGTAAAATAAAAATTTAATTAATATAAAAATGTTATAAAATGTATAAATATACTTAATTTTGAATTATAAAAATTACTTCCTGATGACAATTTACTTCAAACTATCTTTCAATGTAATTAGTGAAAAGGAATTTTTCCCTTGTATGATTAATGTATAAAGTAATTACATTTTATGCAAATTTTTATAAATTTTGTTTAATTATATTATTAAATGTATCTTGAAGTTTATGCTAGCTCTTTTTATATATTTAGTTTTTTGTTAGTTTTAAATATTTTCAGTGTTACAGAAAATATAAAAATTATACATGATTCATAGTTCATCATCAATACCAACTTTATGAGAAATTTGTTAAATGTAAACATTATTTTTTTTATTTTATTAATTTATCCCTGATTAGTAATAATTTCCTTTTTAACTTTAAGTGTATCTTTCTTTAAATTTAACTCTAGTTTATATCAAAAACATAAGAATTTCATAAAAACTAAAATTAGTTTTTTAAAGAGAAAAATACTGCCTTTAATTTAAAAAGAAGTTGCTAAAACTCTTGTGTTCTGATAATTGATTGTTTTCAAAATAAAAACTTAAATTATAGAATTCAATTGCTTTGTTATCTATAGAATTATAATATGCATATTTTAAATTTTTTATTTTAATAATACAAAAGATCAAGGAGACAATAATAAAAAGATGTTAACTCAATAATTTAGCCTTTGGTGACACAAAAAATAAGGATCCTTTTATTAAAGGAATTATTTAGATTTAATGACAAAAATTGTTAATATTATCAATAAATAAAAGGTGCAAATGTGTTTAAACATATTCAATTTTTATGGATTTTATGTTTTTAAGGAAAAATTAGAAATAGTAGTAGACATGACATTAATCTAGGTGCTAAATTTTTTTGCAAAGCTTGAAAGGTTCAATTAAACTAAAATATGTTTTTTTATTTTGGTACACCTTTTGACTCTGAAATTAAAAAATATATATTATTAAAAATAAAAAATGGAATATTTATATATTTTATTTTAATTTGATGCAAGTTACAACAATGTTATTCAACATCCTATTTCTGTGAAATCAATATCAAATATTAAATATTGTAACTGCCGAGTTGAGCATCCTATTACATTTGGAGTGGGCAATTTTAATATAATATCTTCTTTTTCAATATCGTATTCCTTATTGTTATCTCTATAAAATTTATTATTTCTAAATATTTACAGTATTTTAAAGTGAAAAGATAGTTTTCAATGTTTACTATTTCTGAACCGATATATTTTACTGACCTTTTCCACTGAAATTTCTCAACAATAAAGTTTCCTTCCTTTATATCCTCTACTAAAAGTTTGCAACTGTTCTCTAACAGTTCTTGGTGGGGTTTTTTTTCCATTTAATGATGGTATGGCTGCTCTATTCGGTCAAATGCTCATTTAATAACACCTTCTATTCCATCAGCAGTACCCTTATCACAACCAGCCTCAAAAAAAAAAAAAAAAAAAAATGTATTTTAAATTAATATTTGCTATATGCTCATTCAGAAGAAAGTTTCTTTCATGTCGATATTGTGTTGCTGGGCCATCAGTAAAAAATGGAGAGTTTCAATTTCAGGCAAAAATTTTTCAGCTCAAACAGTACTAACTGAAGGTCAGCTCAAATTGCTATAGTACATGATCATAACATTCAGATATCGAACAGAAAAAAAGAAACTTCTAGCTTTTTTATATATAAAACACCAGTATGCAGAATTGCCTGCTTTCCTGTGTCTCTAAAATGGTTGCTGTGTCTCCAAAATGGAATTTCTATGCCAAGTTTGCAAATGAATTTTCTGAGTAGTCAGTATGAATCATTACTTCATTCTCTTGTAGATTTTCTCTTTATAAGCAGTATATTGCAGCCTTATATTAAAAATTTGCATTTTAAATATGCACATATCTGAGTTAAATTTGGATATTAATTGTGGAAATACTTGTCTAAATTGTTTCTTTTGGAATTATGTGGCAATTTATTAATTTTGAATCCTTACTGACAATTTTCTCTCTCTTTTCCAAATTGTGAGAGAAAATCTTCTACTTTGTCTTCTCAGTTGTTTCATATGAGTTTGCCTCTACATCTCTTCCTTTAGAATTATCACAAATGTTTTGTGTTCAAGATTTATTGCTTTCATTGCATGGTAAATTCTTGATCAATGCATAAAAGTCAGCAGTATAAATTTCTTATCTATGCAGTGTTTAAGCTTTAAGCGAAATATTTACATGGATAATGCACATACATGTATTTTGTCCATCAACTGAAGGCCACAATCTTGTGAATATAATAATTTAAAACTTTAACAATAATATTCTTAATTAAAAATCTTTTGTGGAGATTTTTCATATTATCCAAAAGATATCGCTTTTGCATTTTTATTTTCTTGCGTTTGATTTTTACTTTTCCCCTGACATTGCCCTATCTGCATCATCCTGCAAAAATAATCTAATAACTAATTATCACCTTATTTTGAAAATTTTCAGAAAAATTTTGATTAAGCTTTAAATAATTCAAAACAAAAGTTGGCATTTTGATAATTCAGGATTTTTTTTTACTAAAAGAAAAGTTAAAAATAAATCTATTTTGAATTTTGTAACATGTCAAGTCTATTTATTAAATTGTCATATCTGTTACTATATTAAGTAACAGACATGACAATTCAAATATATATATAGATATGTATGTATATATAAATAATTTATGAAAATTTTAAAATACATTTTAATTCAGAATAAAGTACTTAAATTCTAAATAAATCAGTTGAATACATAAATAAATAAATTTATTTTATACAAATAATTAAAGTAACAGGCATGACATGTAATAAAAATACTTACCACAAAAAGGTCTCTGCTTCTTCAAAAAAAATTTCGAAACTCCAAATAGCTGCTTGCATTTCTTTTTTATTATATGTTTCACTTGTATAAAAGTGTTACCATTCTTAGATTTCAAATTTCTTGCTTGAAAGGTTGCAAGTAATATATGGTAACAGACATGACATCTGTGTCTGAACAGCTGATTTTAATTAGTTAAAATGATTACATTCATAATTGAAAGTTTTAAAAATCTTTTTATAACATAATTTTGAGTATATTTCAGTGTAATAAAATATATAAAAGTAAAAATTTTCGATTTTGTAAAGTAATTTTGCAGAGACATTTTGTATTTCATGGTTCAGACAGCCGTATTTGTTTCCTCTCAACTCATTTCTAAATAAAAGGAAAAAATATCAAACAACATTTTTTAATTTTATCGTTTATCTAATGGCATCCACTTGCTAAAAGGTATAGTAAAAAGAAAAATCATTTTAAGTTTCATAAATTTTATTAAAAAGTATGTTGGTAGTGAACAGCAAATGGTATCAAATTTTGAAAATGATCCATATATATTTGTATTAAAATCAATTATGGTTAGTTTACCTCATTTGATATAATAAAGTTTACTAATATTTAAAAAATCGTAGCTACCTTACTCAGAGAAAAAGAAATACTGAATATTATATTCTATATTTATCATTATTATTTCCATGATATTTATTTATTTATTTATTTTTCAGTTACTCTCATTGCAAATACAGATACAAAATGGTATTTGGAACTAAGTGAATCTATATACCGATTCAGCTTGATCAGAATGCTTCCGAATGAAACTGTTCGATTTCATGGAGATAATGAAAGAATTGAAATCAACAGTTATGTTAAGTTGGTTAATTTTTATCTACACTTAATAAAAAATTCTGATGCAGCTCATATTGAATTAAAGCATAGCCACACTGAACTGTAATGTATGCAACTTTAAATACCATTTTGAAATTTATGACTTATACAGTTTTAATATACTACTTAAATAATCATTGCAAAACTATTTTATTATTTTCCTCATAATTTTGTATAATTGTTTTCCATGATGTTTATTTTGAATTTGTAATGGTTGTATTTTTTTTGTTGATTATATTTTTCTTGTTATTGTATTTTGTGTTTATTACTTATTTTACAGAAAAAATAAAAATCCATACTAATAATATAAGTGAATCTATATACTGATTCATCTTCTTCAGAATGTTTCCGATAGAAACTGTTCGATTTCATGGAAATAATGAAAGTATTGAAATCAACAGTTATGTTATGTTGGTTAATTTTTATCTTCACTTAATAAAAAATTCTGATGCAACTCATATTGAATTAAAGCATAGCCACACTGAACTGTAATGTATGCAACTTTAAATACCATTTTGAAATTTATGACTTATACAGTTTTAATATACCACTTAAATAATCATTGCAAAACTATTTTATTATTTTCCTCATAAATTTGTATAATTGTTTACCACGATGTTTATTTTGAATTTGTAATGGTTGTATTTTTTTTTGTTGATTATATTTTTCTTGTTATTGTATTTTGTGTTTATTACTTATTTTACAGAAAAAATAAAAATCCATACTAATAATATAAGTGAATCTATATACCAATTCGGCTTCATCAAAATGCTTCTGAATGATATTGCTCGATTTCCTGGAAATAATGAAAGTATTGAAATCAACAGTTATGTTATGTTGGTTAATTTTTATCTTCACTTAATAAAAAATTCTGATGCAGCTCATATTGAATAAAGCATAGCCACACTGAACTGTAATGTACGTAACTTTAAATACCATTTTGAAATTTATGACTTATACAGTTTTAATATACCACTTAAATAATCATTGCAAAACTATTTTATTATTTTCCTCATAATTTTGTATAATTGTTTACCACGATGTTTATTTTGAATTTGTAATGGTTGTATTTTTTTTTGTTGATTATATTTTTCTTGTTATTGTATTTTGTGTTTATTACTTATTTTACAGAAAAAATAAAAATCCATACTAATAACATAAGTGAATCTATATACTGATTCATCTTCTTCAGAATGTTTCCGATAGAAACTGTTCGATTTCATGGAAATAATGAAAGAATTGAAATCAACAGTTATGTTATGTTGGTTAATTTTTATCTTCACTTAATAAAAAATTCTGATGCAGCTCATATTGAATAAAGCATAGCCACACTGAACTGTAATGTACGCAACTTTAAATACCATTTTGAAATTTATGACTTATACAGTTTTAATATACAACTTAAATAATCATTGCAAAACTATTTTATTATTTTCCTCATAATTTTGTATAATTGTTTTCCATGATGTTTATTTTGAATTTGTAATGGTTGTATTTTTTTTTGTTGATTATATTTTTCTTGTTATTGTATTTTGTGTTTATTACTTATTTTACAGAAAAAATAAAAATCCATAATAATAACATAAGTGAATCTATATACTGAATCATCTTCTTCAGAATGTTTCCGATTGAAACTGTTCGATTTCATGGAAATAATGAAAGAATTGAAATCAACAGTTAAGTTAAGTTGGCTAATTTTTATCTACATGTAAAATAGCTCAGTTTTTAACTCAATTAATACTCACTCAAGGACTGTATAAAACACACACTTTATTTCTCCGACTCTCACATCGCTACTGCCGGTTTCTTTTTTTATGACTCAAACGGGGGCTGCGCTCGCAGGCGCCAACATTCCGCCCCGCGTTGACATGGTACATTCAACAATTTGAAATCTCAAGAAAAATACTAACAACTATATAATATATGAGTACAATGATACACACTATTAAGAATAAACTATACTAAATACAAAATGATACACAGATATATTTTATAGAGTTCTCACTCCTTAATTAAGCAATGGCAAAATGCAAATTTTATTAATGCTCCTTTTAAATACTCCATTCTTCGTTTTAACTAAAACTACTCTCACTTTCTTATTCTTTCCTGGGAATGTTTGCATTATTCTGCACAATGGCCAGTTACAAACCTCTACATTATCTAATTTGAAAGTCACCATAGTGCCAACTTGCACATTCTCTTTGGTGAACCTCCACTTTGATCTTTCTTGTATTGCACTTAAATAATTGTTAGACCAATGCTTCCAAAATGTCTGCACTTGTTTTAATTTATTGTCATGTAAATTTAGGATGTTGGGTTCTGCGATTGCTGTGATATGTCTGTCTATCAAAAAATGGCCAGGTGTCAAGACATCATAATCATTTAAGTCAGATGATAGGGAATGCAATGAGTGGAAATTAAGTATTGCCTCAATATGATCAATTGCAATTAAGAATTCCTTAAAGGTTAGTTTTAAATTGCTTACTACACATTTAAGATGGTATTTCGTGGATTTGACACCTGCCTCCCAAAGTCCACCATGATTCGGGGATCTAGAGGGAATGAAAGTCCAATCAACCTTTTCTTTGGACAAATAATTACTCAAGTTTTCATCTGGACTGCTAACTAATTTATTCAGTTTCTTTATTCGGAGTTATATATTAAAATATATGTTAACATTTTAATAATTTATGTTAAAAAATAAGTTTTTTTGAAAATGTTTATTTTAATTTTGAATTTTTATTTGTTTCCACTTAGTTTTCACAATTTGAATCTACTCAATTTGTGTATTTTATATGAAAAATTTTAAATTAGTAAATATTATAACATTATCTAAATAATAGTTTGCATTTTTATAATTTTGTGTAAAAGTTTTTTAAATTAATTTAATGTAGCATATATCTGTAGAATATATTGTTATGCTTATATTTACTTTTTGTAAATTTTAAATCCATTATTTATTAATTTAATAGGTTTTTTTTTTTTTTCCAAATGCTGATATAAAGAAATGAAAATGGCCAAAATATTTATTGAAGAAGAAAAGCAATTTTGTTGGATGTTACAATAAAATTGCTGTCAGTGAAGCTTCAGAAATTCTTAATATAGTCATCTGCCACCTATTGACTAAGCCAAGTGTAATTTTTTTCTCCATCCCATGATTTCCAAAATGCTTACAACTTGGTAATTCTCTCATATCGGGTAAAAGATATTAATTGTGAGAAAGTCAGGCTATTAAAAAAATTTCTTCTGAATTTATCCAGCAGTTTTTAAAGTGTAAATGTAATATGAGAGTGAGCAGGAAGTTTGAAAAAGCGAAATTCCTCTAGAAAGCATTCCTTTCCGACTATTTTATACTGTGCGCTGTAATTTTTTGCAGTTTTCCAAAACTCATTTTCTTATGAGTTCTTTTTGTACTGGACAAAAAAAGCATGGTATGGGAATTCTAAAACTCCCGATTTGATATTGCAAATGTTTAAATATAGAGGATGATTATATGGAGAAGTGATGAAGAAACTTCATTCATCAAATTTTTTTTTTCAATATAAATATTTTCTTTCTTTTTATCGTAAAATGAATGTTGCTTTCTAAATAATACTTTATTTTTGATAAATATTATAAGATTGGTTGCCTTTCATGAAATATATTTTAATATTTTTTTCATAAGTTTCTGTTATCTTATAACAACAAAAATTCATAAATAACTTTTGAAATATTATTTTGTGACTCTCTCATTGAACTGGCAGTTGAGTAGTTTTCATTAACTTTCAATTCAATTGATTCCAGATTCAATCCCAATTTTTTTCGTCAATGTATGTAACCATTGGTCGTATATGAATTTGAAACTATTTTGAATACTAAGTCCCAGTCAAACTAATCCTTTCGTTCAGAAAATGACTATGTTGACAAACATAACTATTCCTTATTTTCTTAAAGAGATGCTTTTTTGAAGAATTCAAAATCTTAAAAAAATATATATTTATAAAGTTCTTAAAAATATATATCTTAAAAAATATATATATTTATAAGTTTTGTCAAATTTTGTTTTATATTTTAGAATATAGTTATTCAATGCTTTGGAATTCAACCTTTTAATATAAATAAAAATTTTACTAACATGAAAAAATCCATATATATATTTTTTATTAATATTGTGCCAAAATGAAAAACATTAAGTTAAAAGTTTTATTAGTAGTTAAATAAATTAGTACCAGTCCTCAGTTTTATCTGAATATGCACTTGATTACAATAATAAATATTTACTTTGTATTTTTAAAATATACATTAATATAATTGTTCATTTCATAATATCATTTTCTGCTTCTTAATCTAAAAGTATATATTTTATTAAAGTATTTTCTTTTTCAAATTGATGTCATTTTCCAAACATAGGAGTGTATTTTCTAGAACTTTTAGATATCATTATTTCTTATTATAAAATTGAATTTTGAAACCTTAATTCATTTAATGTTTTCTTTACATAAAGTTTTCTTTATAATTTGAAGCCTGTAAAAGCATTTGGGAATGTATAAGGATATATTTAACATTTTATATGCTAATTTCAACGTAATCAATTAATGTATTTCAAGAAATCATAATTATTCATTCAAGAAATCATAATTCATTCATAAGTTCATAACATTCAATCTTTTTTTCTAAAAAAAAGTAAATTTATTAAAAAGAAATATACAGCTTGGTAGAAACAACTAATTTACATAAAAAGCAACAATATATACATCATAAGAAAATCTACAGTTCACTTTACAACTATGCCAACTCCTTAATTGCAATGGTACAAATTATTTTTACATTCCTTCCAAATTATTTACATTTAAGGCTGATAGTGTTTATAGATTATGTAAAGAGAGCTTATTTCACTTATGATAATCACTTGCTAAATTTTTCATAATGATGCTTCAATTTTGTTAAAATCCTTCAGGTACAGTCCTAATAATAAAATTTATGAGTATGAAAAAATATATATATAATCTTAAATTTTGTTGCATACAAAGAAATTATTTGGGAAAATAAGATTTGTGTGTTAATCATATATATATATATATATACAGAAATTATTTGTTTTCACAAAGTATGTATTCATATAACTCCGAAATTCCTCTGAAAATTAATTATATGGAAAACATGTAATTTCTTTTGTTTATTAAAAAATATAAGATAAAGCAAGTACCATACGTAAATTGAATTCCAAGATTGATATATGAAACACTGAAATTTCGTTCTAACTTTTGCATAGAATCGACTTATAATTGTAATCAAGATAATTCTAACCTTCTTTTCTTCATTTTTTTTTTTTTTTACAAGTAATACTTTTATTTTTTACTTTATTAAAATCTCTCCTGCATCCAAAATAGCATTATTTTATCTTGATTTTTATGAATCAATAAATATGTGTTAAGTACACATTTCTCACACTGTAATATTTTATTGGTTCTAATTTTTTTTTTTTTTTTTTTTTAAATTTATGGTCAAATTTTTTTTAGCTAAAATAATTAAAAATGTTTTTTGAAATTCTTCATATTATTCTTTTTTTTCTTTTGATTCTCTGATTATCAATTATCTTTTTTTAAAGAAAAAACTAAGGCTATAAATTATTGTTTTGAAAAAATCAATAATTTTTACAATTATTTGTTGCAAAACGCACTGATTAGGATTGAATATATGAACTCTTTTATATTTGTTGTCTTGTTTGTATTGTATGTTTGTGAAGTTCACATAAAATTGCCTATGTTATGGACTGTAGTTCATTCTTCTGGACTATTTCTCAACTTAAATGAGGAAATAAAAGAAATATGAAAGACTAGTTATTTTATGCGACATAATTTGAAATTAAAAGAATATATAATATTTTAAAAGGAAAATTTGTAGGGTAGGAATGAGTGCATACGTCACTGAAAATATTTGTTTGTTGGACCAACCCCCTGAGGAATGTTTTTTAAGTTTGGCGACTACTGCATCATCGATTTGAGCTTCCATTCGATCCCGCCAGAACTCACATCGGTAGTTGTCTGGTCTTATACGTATGCTTTCCTCATCATCGATGTTTAAATATTCTTGGTTTTCCATTGTAAATTTTGGCCATTGTATCTCATTTGGTATGTTCGGATTCCTGAAAAAGAAAGGCGTTCAGTTTTCTTATAAATCTGCAAAAAAAGAGCATTACCTTTTTAAATAAAAAAAGTATCGTATTATTTCATATATTTAACATTGAGGAGGAAAAGTGACCGCTGGAAGGAACTATCTATTTTCTATCAAGATTTGGTAGATAAATATTAAATATAACAGAAAAGAATTTATTACACTTTTGAAACAAGTTGAGGATTGATTATTAATTTCATTCTTTCAAACGATAGAAAGTCAACAGGGTTTTTGATACAAGCAAACATCTGATATGATTCATTCTTACATGTTAAAATTTTTACATGATATTTTGTAAGCGTTTTGACTGAATTCAATATTTTAGTATAGTTTTGATGTTTTTCCCAATTTATACTAAATTTGCTTGTGAGAAAAGCTCATATGAATTTTAGATTAAGCATAGATGCATTCTAGATCAACTCATGTTATATCTTGTTATTTGTTATCTAAAAATTAAATTTTACACAAATTTTTGCTACAAAATCATTGGCATCAAGTTGTAAGTGACAAAAACACATAAAATGATATGTGTACTATTGTATGCTATATATATATGCCACTAAACCTCTTGACTACTTTAAAATCAAATGTATTAAATAACTTGTAAAATTAAAATACGTTTATGAAACTCACATCAAATGAAAAGTAAGAATTACGTTGAAATGAGTCTTTCGAATTTGAACTGGTGGTTCTAATTAATTTATTTTGAACCAACCTTCTAATTTTCGAAAGTACGGCTACATTAAAATTTAAAATCTACTTGCTCTGATGGCATCAGATTTAGATAATTTAATTATCGTTCTCACTTCATACACAAAGAAATTATTATTTTTTTTAAACATACTGCTGAATTATCCTGTAAGCAATAAGTATAAAAGTGTTTTTAAAATTACTGCATAAATTTATAAAAAAATTAGTAACATATATATATATATATATATATATATATATATATATATATATATATATATATATATATATATATATATATATATATATATATATATATATATATATATATATGAATGTGATATATTCTTTATATATACACTTGTTAAAGTAAATATAGCCTAATAGATTCTTTATATAATTACCTGTGATTATTCAGAATCCTAAATTTGGTTGATGGAATGAATTATAATTAATATTATGAACTATTGAATATTTATCAAATTTATAGTTTTTAGAATCCCCAATTCGTAAATGGAAATGCTATAAAAGTCTGTAGCCTTACCGAAATTCGCTTTGTTAGCAAAACATAGCGTGAATCTAATGAGAGTAACTATAAAAAATCTGGCAATCTTTGTAATTCTAAACATCAATTGTAGTGTTTAAATAAAAAAAAAAGTAAACTTATGTATAAATGCAAGTAAGTTATTTTTTCTTTAGAGTACGGATTTGTTTCTGACACAAAAATACTTTGCATACGGGTATATGACAAAATAAAATAAATGTTCATGAAGGAATATAATATAAAGACTTGTCCTATTCAAAATATATGGTGGTTAATCTTTGCAAAAATACTTTGATATCTGTGCTTGAAACTTGCTTACGGCTTGATCCATATGCTGTGAGATTTAGACGGAAGATTCTCTACACGAATTCTTTCAAGGTCTGGAGTTTGGAGGAGAATACAATGCTGTTTTCTGCAATTAAAATATTTTAATAACTGTAACATAACGCGGCGTGGTTCTTGTAATGTTTCAGAGTTGCAACCTTCTATGGTGATGTTAACATGAAAATTAACAAGATTTCTGATGTCTCATTTATTTAATATTAACATACACAAACATTAAATACTAAAACATAAATTATAGATACATATATATTTTCCAATACATATATTCCTCATTGTCCTAGAGTCTGCGGGTCTCGCTACCCCTTCTCATACCAATTTTCCCTTCCTTCTCCTCCTCGCCCACGCTTTCGCTTATCTCCCTGACTGGCACGCCCTCACAATAACTCTCCGATAAAAAATGTCTATCCAAGTTTAAGTGCCATAAAATGAAAGAGTCAAATAATGATGATGGAGGTGAAAAAGCAAATGAAAGCTCTATGAGCATAACTTTCAAAAAGGATTTTCAAAATTTTGCTCCATAACTAAGAATTAAACTCATTGTGTTAATGATACCATATTAGCAATCAACCACTAGCTCGTAAAATCTTGATTGATCCTAAATTATAAGTTCGTAAAAAGATACGCTATACTTGAAAACAATCATTTTTTCGAATTAAGATTTGGTTACTTCGCAAAATAATCTGAATTGTTTTACATTCTTCAAAACGAGACCTACGAATCGTGTATGATAAATAAGTCTGTAAATTCGAAAAGTATTTAATATTATATAAATTTAACCAAGAATTGAGAAATGATTATGAATAATCACCAGTAATAATACACAGTCAACAATTTACTCCATTTGTGGTAATATATATGTGTGTACTACATCACAATGAAATTGCAGCATGTGCAAAAAGGAAAAAAGCTGTAACGTGTGCAAAAAGGAAAAAAGCTGAAAAGAAATACAATAATAAGCAATGAATGATGTGTAGTACCCCTCTCCCTACATCCAATGAGTGCCCTCTACTGCTCTGCAGTGAGGACCAAGACTTCATGAAATTCGGCAGTAAATGCGCCCATCTCTTCTAGTGTAGCTTTAATATTTGCTTTAATGCTAATCTTTACTGTGGGTGGATTAAAAAAAAATTATTTCTACCCTGAATCTGTTGACCCTTTATTTATAAAATATTTAGCTAGCCCCCTTATAGATGTTTATTACATGATAATTTATAAATAAATTAACTATATAGAGTATGTTGAATAATTCGTTAAAACATTTGGAGAGGGGGGCAATATATTCAGCAATACAGATACTTCAAGATTTTGCAGATTGTTTTTTGTGGGATAGTTATCTATTTTTCAATCATTCACCCTAGTTAGAGATGTAAAATGTATTTAAACAATCTATATTTCACAGGATTGTCAGAATAAGTATTGACATTTCCATGTTTGTTACAATCTTTATAAATTCGTACTGAAAAAGAAAGAAAAATATTTCCTCAACATTAATTTTTGAAGTCATACTAAATTGGTCATTAATGCAAAATTGTTTTATTTTCCTGAAAAATTTCCTATTAATGTAATTAGTCATAGAAATAAAAAAATAAGTGTAATTTTATTTAGTTTAATATATATATATAACATATTTTTTATCTAATAAAAAAAACTTCAAAAATTTCTAAATCATCTGAAAACTTTCAGAACTTTCGAGGCCTTTCAAATTTCTAGGGAATTTTTAAAATTCCCAAGGGAATAAACCGGATTTATTCCTGGAAATAAACCTGATTTTTTTTCCCTCCTTTACAGCACTAACCACGGTTAATCTTCTCAATACAGCTGTGGCAATCCATGTAAATTTCTTCCAAGCACACCCCAAACATTTTCGATTGGGGAGTGATTTGAAAAGACAGGTCTGCAAGAAATCTGTGTACGTTGTAATATATGCGCCCTGATTCGCGTGGCATGCAATCTGTTACTATCTTGCTGATAAATGACAGTCAGCATTGTTGGTTGGATCACGCCATCTACGTATTGTTGAACTCTCATTGTGGCAAAAATACAGAATAATGGTGATCTACCATAGTACCACGTTGTCACATGGTATGAAACTCCATAGTTGCGCCCTGACTGGGTCTATCTTAGATCGCCACCTGACTCGTATATGGTGTTTGCTTTTTCTTACAATAAAACCGTGATTCATCGGTAAACACTACATCAGCCATAGATGCCAAATAGGGATGAACGGGAGTGAGAAACTCACCACCAAATTTTCGGGTGATAAATATAAAATGATTGATTTAAAATAGGAGATGTGAAATGATTTTAACATTTCAGTCACAATTGTTATTCTTCCTGGGTAGTTGCATTTACTAACTAGTCCAGAAATGCATACCCGTCTGCGATAGGATCGAAAAGAAAGTTTTTTTCTTTTTCATTGCAAGAAATGACGTCTTAGTGCATGACGTCACCAAACTATTAGCACGAAAATGTTTGAACTGGTTTTTGCCCCTTAACATATTGCTATAAAGATTGCTGCCGAATTTAATTTTGCTGTAATTATCCATTCATTCATCCATCATTTTGATTTTTTTTTATTTCATTTCATTAAACATGAGGTCTGAAAGGCATCGTTGTACAGTTAGAGACTTCTTCGCTAAAGCTCCTAACATAGTGGAAAACGTTAATGTACCTTTGGTCTAGAGAGAATCCGCAGGGTTCACTCAAGAGAGGATATCTAAAATGTCTTGCGACTCATAAAAACTCATTAAGTTGTTTGTTAAATTTTAATGAAAATTTATCATCCGATTTCATCTGTGCTAAGCTTTAATAAAACGCAAATATTTGAAAAAAAACCTGTGGAACTAATTTTTGTATACCCCAAGGAATTATTCTGAGAAAACACGAAGAAAAAATAGGTTATGATAATAGAGACAAGTTTTTAGAATTAATGGGTTTGAAAGCAAAAATTTGCTCATTAATTGAAGCTTTAAAAATAACGAAAAACTCCTTTCTTATGTTCACAGAAATCCTCAAAATGATATCTTTAATTAATGGAAAAATTCAAATCTGTGCAACTATATTCAAATTAAAATAACAGTCGTGTAATTTTTCTGCAATGGTTGATGAAACTCAAAACATTTCCAATCATAAACAAGTGGTTGTAGTTTTCCGCTATGTAGATGACAACCTGAAAATCTACGAATCTTATTGCATTTTACAGGATTAAGAAAATCTTACGGAGAGTCCTTGTATAATTTGTAAAAAGAAATAATTTATTTATTTAGGCTAAATCTTTCAGATTTACGAGCTCAATATTATGACGGACCGGATAATATGAGAAGGCTATAGAATGGTGTAGACTCATATAAGTATTTCAGGATAATGAACTGACAATTTACCTTCATTTTTATGGACATCTTAAATTTGTTTTAGTTCGTCCATTCTGGCAGTGCGAAAAACAGTTTAGTACCTTAATGCTCAGTATTCTTTAATAAAAGAGTCATCAAACAGGTATAGCATTTTTGAGAAAATATGTTTATCCACAAATACGTTTTAGGAAAGCTCATTAACTTTAAAATCACTCTGTTATAATAGATAAAGTTGCAGATTAGAAGTCATAAAGGTAATTTTTGTTGATTTTGAAGTTGTGATTTTAAAACTTAAAAAATGTCGGAAAGTGACCCTCTCTCTTCGCTTTGGAAAAGCCAATGTGTTTTTAATATGTATGACATCGTTTGAATATTCATATTCAATCAGTTTTACGTAAAGTTCTTAAGCAATGCAATAATATATATAAAGTTCTTTAACAATACAATAATGAAGTACCTTCAATCGCCTGATCTCAGTTTTGATGTTTTAAAAATGTTACCTAAAGTTACTACTAAAATTGAATTTATTCAACAATGACGCGCGCGGGCGCGTTTCTTTTTATTATTATTATTATTATTTTTATAAAATATATAGTTATAAAATCAAACTTCGTGTCAAAAAAAAGAAAAAAAAGAAAAAAAAAAAAAAAACTACTTTGGACCAAAAATGAAGGAAAGAATAAAATACTGAGTATATTGGGCCGTGGTGAAAAATTCCATTCGATGAGAATAAATCATGAGAGAATTAGAATTTTGAACGAAATTTGATTCCTATAAGGCCTGAGTCAGAGGTATACCAACATGAACAGAGAGTTTTAACTACATGCAATTTCTATAACTTGCACAAAGAATACCCGTTGAGTGAACTATGGCTGTTTTATTCAATGATAAAATCCTCAAACATAAAAGACTGAAAATTTAAAAACAATTTGAATTTTTTGCGAGAAAAACATCTACAAAATATATATAAGTAATAACATTATTGCTTACATTTTTTTTTTTTTTTTTTTTTACTGTTTTAATGACTTCAGCAAGCTATGAAAAATCCTTTTCATGTCAAAAATGATCGAAAATTTGTCTTTGAAGCACAATAGGAGAAGAAAGGCTTGTGAAAAAAAGACATAGTTCTTGATTATTATTATAAGCACATGTTGCAGATTATGGAACATTCTTTAGTTCCATAATCTGCAACATGTGCTTCAGACTCTAGTAGAAGGTAATACTACTTGCATTTTAAAATTAAATAATAAGTATTTTTATCTATGTTGTAAAAACATCATGAAATATATACACAAGAGCAAGAATATTGCAATTCAGTCTCTCCATTTGACCTCCAATAGTTGTTGCACTTTGGTAATTTTTTTCATTAAAAGTAAACAAACAAAAAAAATATTAAATTATTTTTCTACTTTTCACTTTTGAAATATCCCAACCCCCAACATGTACAGATGTAGGTGCGCTTGCAAATACTATTCTAATTATAGTCAAATGATCAAATTTTGACTCCAAAATTCGAATCCCCAAATGAAACCAAGAAATTTCGCCGATGACATCATCCACATTCAACATGCCTCTATTTCTATACCACAGCAAACCGAAATAAAAGCACTGCTGACAATGGTTCAAAATTACGAGGGACTAAGTGATGAGCGAGTATTCCAAGCCCGTTAGGCTAAAGGTACAGTCATGGGTTCGAATAAAACGCTCTGTATGCATGTAATTCAGACAGAGCTCCTGTTGCTCTATACTTGCTCGCCACTTACCGTTAAGATCAGCAAAGTGAAGTCTCATTTGTCGCGGGCAATGATTGGGAGGATGATCACGTATGTTTCCTCACTTGGTTGCTAGAGCTTCATAGGTTGGGGACGCAGTAACGTTAATATGTGACGTCCAATTCCTTTTGCTGGTGTAGCGTTGATGTGAAGAGGAGAGTGACTTCAAATTTGTGATCTCGACACCTGACCGTGGTTTAAAAATACGAGGCATTTGATGATGGGCGAGTATTCCAAACTCGTTAACCTAAAGATACAGTTTGAGACTCGCACCGTTATGTATGTATGTAATTCAGATCAATCTGCTCTTCTTAATCTGATAGCCATACTCTTTTTTTTTTTTTTTTGTTAGAAGACGCTGCTTTCACACATTTCTTACTCCATCTTCGAGCCATTTCCTTTAGATTTCTGTGTCTGAAGGAATTACTCAACCTTCAGCCTCTTGTCATTCTCAGCAATGCATATTTCTTCAGAGATAGAAGAAAATTGTATGATTATTCTGGCCTACAAAGTTACACACATACATTGGCGATTTCACCGAATTTTTCGTTTTATATCTTGTTTCATTTATTTCAGAAAATAACGCACTTTACATTAGTTGCACAAACAGCTCAATTTATCGATAATGTACATAACTAATGTACGTCTGATTATGCGTTCATGATATTGTATTTTGACTGTTACTCAGATTGTATTTATCGATTTTTCTGCATGATGTGTGTGTGTGTGTATGTGTATGTATGTGTGTGTGTGTATGTGTATGTATGTGTGTGTGTGTATGTGTATGTATGTGTGTGTGTGTATGTGTATGTATGTGTGTGTGTATGTGTATGTATGTGTGTGTATGTGTATGTATGTGTGTATGTGTATGTATGTGTGTGTGTATGTGTATGTATGTGTGTATGTGTATGTATGTGTGTGTGTATGTGTATGTATGTGTGTGTATGTGTATGTATGTGTGTGTATGTGTATGTATGTGTGTGTATGTGTGTGTATGTGTATGTATGTGTGTGTATGTGTATGTATGTGTGTGTATGTGTGTATGTGTATGTATGTGTGTGTATGTGTGTGTATGTATGTGTGTATGTATGTGTGTATGTGTATGTATGTGTGTATGTGTGTGTATGTATGTGTGTATGTGTATGTATGTGTGTGTATATGTATGTGTGTATGTATGTGTGTGTGTGTGCTGGTTTACCCATAGTAAAAAAGTGTTATGAAACCATGTTAGAGGAATATCTTTTTCTGACAGCTTTAGAATCGGAGATCGCAGGGCTTAAATCAGATCATCAAACTATTTCAAACAATATTTGGACCATAATATTGGTGTGAAAATATTCAAAATGGATGTCACATGAACAAAATCAGAAGAATTTTGATGATTGAGTCATCATATGTCTATTTCTTCTTGTTCAAAATAAAATCTAACCCTTCTCGAACCGGATGATAACTGGGAATGAAAAGTTATTAAGAATTACCCTCGAAAACATCGAAAAAGAAAGGGTATATTGTGAGGAAAAAACCTAGCCCTTCCAAACTCTAAAACAAATCTGATTCTGAATAAGAGAATGCTGTGTAGTATATGATCGGACATTTGGGGACCAATACATTATGAGCATTAAAAAAATTGAACGAAAAGTTCAATTCAGAAAAGTAGTATGAGCAACTAGATAATTTAAAAAGAGCAATCCAAGAAAAAAGGATGTTGATGTTCTAAGAAAGAGCAATCCAAGGAAGAGGCCAAGAAATGAGTTCGTCAAAAAATAATAGTAATTATATTATTTAATAAAGCTTATTGACGTTGCGAAAATTTTTTATCTCTGTGTGCGTATTTATATGTCTGTATATTTGTTGTTTATATATACACATAAATGATAATAAATGGTAATACAATAATCTAAAACAAAAGTATTGCATAAAATTATATAATATTCCATGAATAAGCTGTAAGCAAAAGCAAAATAATAATACAAGTATTTTTATAAAAAAATAAGAAATAATAAAATCACCCTGTTTTGATGAAAGCTATCCACCTATCCATAATTCGGTTGCTCGTCTTCTCTTCTTCTTCAGTGAAATTCTCAAAAAGAGGATTGCCAAAAGTATACTGAACTTCATCAAAGTGTGTTGTTCCCATCCAATCTGCTAACACTGTTGATGAAGGTCTTCGAGTAAGGACATAGTAATATACAGGATTGCGTATCGAATGAAATTCGGCGTGAAATAAAGTATTGCAAAGTATCATGTAATCACCTATAGACTGTCCAAGAAGTTTCGTATAGGCGTCTGAACTTCCGTTTTGGACAGTATTTATATAAAAGTTTGCGATTTCCATCTCATTGGTTTGTTCTGTATTTTGGAATAAAAATTTTAGCATATATCTAGCGAGTCTCTTGCTGATTGTTTTCACGTTGTTATGGCCGTATACACCAAAGTATTGTGGTACTGCAACAGTAAGGAATAAGTTTCCCTCCTCCTCATTCACACCCATCAACAATTCAACATCGAAGAATTCGCCGTCACGTAGAAAGTGAACCACTGGTTTTGGTGCAAAATCATCCCCAATTCTTGGGAAGAATGACACTGGATTTGTTTTTAGTAACATACCCTCTGCTTTCGTTAACTCGCTTGGCGGAAGGCGTTTGAGGCAATTTACCACTATTCTGGGATTGTCCTTCAAGGTCAATTTCTTGTCAGCACATCCAACCATTTTAGCAAGTGTCTCTGAAGTTTCTAGAATTCTCTTATTTTTGTCCAAAATCATAGACTGGACACCAGCACCACTTTGCAATATAGCTCGCTTGAAAAAATTCCGAGTCAAAGGTGAGATTAAATGTCCAGCAATAGCCATAGCACCAGCACTCTCACCCATCAACACGATATGATCTGGATCACCACCGAATGACTTAGCATTTTCTTTAATCCATCTTATAGCTAAGATCTGATCATGAAATCCGATATTTCCTACTGCTTCTTCGGTGAGGGAGGTAAAAAATCCAAATACACCCACTCTGTAATTGAGAGTGACAACTATTATGTCTCCACGGTGTGCTAATTTTTTCCCATTATATACTTTCATGTTAGAGGACCCTGCATTAAACGTACCGCCATGAAGATAGATCAAAACCGGCTTAAGATTAGTAGATTTCTTTGAATAAGGGACCCAAAGATTAAGATACAAGCAGTCTTCAGTCATATTTTCAAATGAAGGTAAATAATAAAATTGAGTTGTCCAATTTTGAAAACAAGTTGGGGGTAAAAAAGAAGCATCATATACTCCATTCCAAGGAGTCTTTGGGACCGGCTTTTGAAATCTTAATCTACCGACTGGTGGTTCGGCATACGGTATTCCTAAGAATGCTTCGATAACTGGGTCTCCTGAAGATACAGTGATACCTTGAACAGGACCATTGTTAGTCATGACCACTCTATCGGCTCTCACATTTACACACATCCAAATAAGAAAAGTAATCGTTCCATACAATATCTTAAGCCTAAGGAGAAAAAAAAATGCTTAATATATTTGGTAGCAAGAAAATTTGTAAATTTTTTTAAAGATTTACATGAAAAGAATCATAATGGAAAATAAAAAATGCTGTTAAATCAGCTTGTTCACGTCAAAAAAAAAATTATTCCAAGAGAAACAAAAAATTTATATAAAATCATATCTGTAAAAGCAAATTTTTATTTTGGTGTTGATTTCTTAATTTGTTAACTTTGATACTGATATACTCAGAAATATTACAGAAAGTGAGAAGCACGAAGCGAGCAAAATGAATTCTGCGAAATTTTTTGTAAAAATTTAATTAGGAGGGGAAGTAAAAATATAGCTAAGATTCACAAAATTTGTAAAACTGTATTTTTTGTTAAATTTTAAGAAATGAAATTTCAAGGAATGTTAATAATTATGAATTCTAAGAAAAATATATGAATATATAAATTCTTACTCATTTGAATGTATTGTGCGATTTTGCGTATTTTTATTATTGTGAGATTTGAAGCAATATTCTAAAATTTATATGTCGTTTTGTATTAGAAATAAGGAAAGTCATTGACTACAATACTACATCATATTTGCTATGCAAAATTTACAGTAAATATTTTCCATTTCAAATAAACAATAACACATTAGCTTTATAATGTTTCTATTGAATTTAATAATATTTATTTAAAAATATGTTAATACTTAATAGGAAATATTATTGACAATTTGCAATTATATTTTCAAATTTGTGAAATATTTCAGATAATTGGGGAAAGTCATCCTTAAATTATTACTTCGTGATCGCATAGGAGATTTATTACCTCTTTATAGGGAAGGTACTGGCAAAAAATCGGGAAAAAGAATTTAATCATGTTACATCTTTCGCAGGGACCAATGTCTCTCCGCAGGTGGGGCAAGAAAATGTAAGTGCCAACTCTGTTGTTGATCTCGTCACTCGACAGTAATTTAACTCTTATTAAACTCTTGATAGGGAGGGTACTAACAAAAAATTGGGAGAACGAATCTAATCATTCTACATCTTTCACAGGGACCAATGTCTCTCCACAGGTGTGGCAAGAAAATGCAAGTGCCAACTCTGTTGTCGATCTCGTCACTCGACAATAATTTAAAATCATGATGCCATTGGCTATGTTCAATAGTTGTTCATATGACACAAATAAATAGTCAAAAGCGTATTTCAAATAAGTAAAATATTTAATAAAAGTCATTGTAATTATATAGTTTTTAACTATAAATGGTTATTTCTTTTCATTCCATTTGAAATTATGGCTAAATCCCTTTATTATAACTCGTATTTGTTTAAAATATCTATGACATCAGATAACATTTCATCTACGTCAAACATATTTAAGAACGACATCATATTGACATGCCGTTGTTCATCTGACTAGTCAATGAATTTGCTTTCTGCCTTCATATCGAATTCTTCTTGCGGTAGCAAATAAGTTCAGTCTGGGAACAATTGTCGAAGCTCATTTTGTCTATAAAATGATTTCTTAGACATTTTCATTTGAATTTTATTCTTGGTTTTTAACACGATAGTTGCTTCAAAAAATACTGAATTAGCCGAGATCCGTGTAAGGGAGGATCTAAACCATGGGTTCCCAAACTTTTTTTTTTTTACTCGTGGACCACTTTCAAAGTTTCACTATTTTCGGTAGACCCCCTGCTGCTGCATTTCTACTGTATTCCCGAAACTTCTAAATATATCACCCTAAATTAGGGATGTTAAGAAGGAAAAAAAAAGTAGCACATTTTCTTGTGTCCTATTTATTAAAATAATACTTGTGGTTATACAAAAATATAAACATTTATTATTACAAACAATCAACAATTTACAAAAAATAAACAATGAACTTTTGAAATGTAAATCAACAATAAAAAATAGTCTTACTTTTAATGAGATGGCGCCTGGGCGTAAATTTGCAAATTTCGACATGTGGTGTGCATTTGTACTATTATCTATTGTTCTATTTAATTCTGTGTTTGAACTGAATCTCGAATATTTTTGAGCCCCTACCTAGTGAATGATTGCAAATACCTACTTACGTTGATAGGTAAATCTAAGCCAAAATGTTTGTTCTTAATTATGAAAACAACCAGAAAATTTTTCGTGTACTCAAACTTACAACTTGTGAACTTTTCACATCTTTATGGACCCCCATGTGATCTCCTATGGACCCCTGGAGGTCTACCTGAACCACTTTGGGAACCTATGATCTAAACCATCCTGTCCCTTCCACCTCAGAGATCACATACTTAGAATTATTTTTAAGGTAAAAGCCCCAAAATAAAGAAAATGATTCACATAATCTCCATCTCACAACTGGTATAAAAGCAAAATACCAGGATTTTCTTTTGTTATAGGCAAGCCAATACAATCGCATTTATTTTTTTATCATTTTTTTATTGAAAATGATTAGAAAATAGAAGAAAGCTGGTAATTCTATTAGAAACATATTGACAATGTGACACATAAGAAACACATTCAACATTTTTAAAATTTGCAATGTATTTTTTAATTAAAAATTTTAAATTCTGAAATCCTAGAAATTTTGAAAAAAATTCAAAGCATACAAATTTATGGAGTTTTTTCTTGAATTCAAATTAAGAATATTATGAAACTTTGATGAAAAATTCATTGAAATTTCAATTTAAAATTTTAAGATATTAACTTGTCATCCAAAGAATAGCTCATTATAAAGTATCTTTCAATTATTTTAACAAATACGTATATTTTATAAATCGAACTATATATTAACTGCAGCTATAAACGGTTGTCATCTTTGTTTCAATGTTGATTCAACATTCTTCGAATAAAATATATTTATTAAATTCAAAAAGTTTAATATTTATTTTAAAAAATGCAAATGGTTATCCATACAAAATATAGACATTAACATTTAGTAACCATGATTTTTATTTCTAAATTATCATATTATTACGTGATTACACTTACGGGGTTTTTATTTCTTAACTATCACTTTAATAATCCAGTTTCATTTTGTTATTTATAATTGTCTCATTATATTTAATTTTTCATCATCTGATTTTAAAACTATACGTTAATTTAGATTTTGTTCCAACCCTTTTCATTACTTTGTGTGAGGTATGAAGAATTCTCTAAGGATGAAATTATAAAAAACTCTAAAAGCCTATTGTCTTAATCGAATTTTATTTTCAAGTTAGTCAACATTATAATCAAACATAAATTATTAATGGGTAAGGATAAACCAAACTGAACCACAATGTAAAAGATCGTATTTGCCATTTCATATAATAAGGCTTACCTAAATGATCAAAGCTATAATTGATTAAAATCGAAAGCTTTTTTTGCTTAGTATAATACAGGAAATTCTTATGAAATCTGGGTAAAAATTTAAAAATGCCTTATTACAACAGCTCATTTCCTAAAGTTAAAATTCATTTTATTACATTTAATAGAAGGAATATTCATTGCATTATAATGTGTGTGGACATTATTTACTTTATAATATATTTAATTATTATATAATATTAAAGTAAATTTATATATTAAGTGATTCTAATACTAAATTATCCAACATTTTTTTTATTTAATTGATAACATATATTGTTTCGTTAAAACGAAATGGTAGATGAAAAAAATGAATTTATATTAAATCTTTTATATGAAATATTTTGTATTATTTTGTAATATTTATTGGAAATATTTTGATAGAGAATAACAAGAATGCTTTCAAGGACTTTCAACGTATATATTACTTTCCGGTAAAAAAACACTTTCAAAAAAGAATCATAAATAGTTTAAGAAAATAATTAAAATTGTGTTTTTAAAACAAAATGATGTCGATTATGAATACAAAAATAATCAGAAATTTTTAAAGCAAAATAAGTTTGATGACTGATATAATAAGATTTAAATATAATAATTAATCATTTATTTCATTAAATGTTGATTATTAAAAAAAATTAAATAAGCAAAATGTTGAAAAACTTTACACTAGAAACTTAAATATACCAATACAATACAAACTTAGTTATATTTTAAAAATTAGTATAAGTTACAAATAAAAAAGGAAACAAAATGTGTTGCAATAATTGTTTCAAAATGTGAAAATTATTCATTTATGTAAATTTGATAATTTAAATATATTATAGATATCTAAAGATAAAAAAAATTTAAGAATCCAAGTTTTCCTTTGAATATTATAATGAAAATGCACAATCATTTATTTAAAATAAAAATTCTTGATTTATATAAGTTTTATAAGACTTAATAACAACTGTCCAGCTAGCAAATTATCAAATATATCCATCAAAAGATTAGTTAGAGAAAATTTATTTAATTTTACGAGTACAAAAAAATGATTGCTTTTAAAATTCATCATGCTGGGTTTTCTAAAGGAAGCTAATAAACGGAAATAAATTCCATAAAGATAAAACAAATTATTAGATTTAATCAAAAGTAATTTTTTATCACACACACAGGCAATTATTTTATTTTCATTAAATAATAATGTTATATTATGTATATATTCATCATTATTATGAAAGACCTTTCTTATTTTTCTAGCAGCTTATTTGTTTCTTCTTTGTAAAGTGGGATTGGTTTGGACAGGAATAAATTTTCAACTGACTGAATCAGTTGCTCTTTCCTGAACTAAATTATTTTCCTTCAAAAATTTAAGAAACAGAAAAGAAATTAGTTTTATGGGAAAAAGTCTAAGAAGTAAAATAGGAATAATATAAAACTGATCCTATAAATTCATGACTTTTTTTTTTAATTGCAATTGACTGTTGGAGGATCAGCATTGTCATATAAAAGGATGTTTCTGCGATTGATAAGAGTAGAATAATTTTTTCAAAGTATTCATTCCAGCTGAGTTTTCATTCTTTACAGATTCTAAGCTGACAGATCTTCGGAGTATCGGGTTCAGAACCCGCTACTTTTCGATAATCAATACGATACAGATAGGCTGTCGTGACGAATGAAGACTTTTAATACTCTTTATATTTATGGTATCCCTAAGATCGAATGACTGCTAACTTTTAACACCAATAACTATAGTCACGAAAATAGTATCTAGGTAAAATGATTATATTCAATTCGAATTCTCTATAGTTTCCCATAGAAAATTTCTGATTTTGCTGTTCTATCAATTTTGATAGCTATAACTGATATGGAAATAAAGTTAACCGTATTAATATAAAATATGATTTGTGTACTGAAAGCAACGGATTCGATACTTGAAAATTTTTGAATTTGCTATTTTATCAATTTCAACAACTGTAACTGATATACAGAAATAAAGTTAACCATAGTAATATAAAATATTATTTGCGTTATGAAGATAATAGATTCGATACCTGAACCAGTCGAAAATTGTTATGATAAAAAGGGTTATTTGCATTAAAAATTCCTTCTACTAGTGAGGCATGATGTGGAGAAGAATGTACCAACGCAGGTGTCGACCTCGTCACTTGACCATGACTGAAAATTGCAGTGGTTAGAAGTTACAGTTTGCAACAAGACAGGCGAAGATGTATTGACTTTTATCTACTTACACAGAATATCATTAATGATACTCTTCTCGCACATTAATAACTAAAATAAAAATGTATATTTGATGACTGTACACAAAGACTGTACGAAAATCCAGACAATAAAGAAATCAAAATTCGCTGGATTTAATTGTTTATTTCTGCTCAAAGTTCTACAGTAAAACGTTCTTCTCCAGAAATATAATTTTTGTCCAGGTGCTATTTTCTGCTTTCTATATATTTCCTGGTGCCGCTGATTCGGACACCACAATTTTCAACAAAAGGCTTTTTATTATTATTATTAATGCATGCAAAGAGTTTTTTTTTACTACATTAATATTTTCTTACAATTTTATAATTGAAAATTTTCTTTGCATGTCTAGAGATTGTTGCCTTGAAATAATGACTAACTCACAAAAGTGATTTTAAGCATTAAAAGAAGCAAAACCTTCTTCTGAACATGTATTGTAAATTAGTCTTTGTCTTTAAAATTCACAAAATGACATTCATAGGACAGAGAAAGACAGAGGATATCGCGATTCATTACAGAATTACCTTCAAACGCTGAGGGAAATTGCAACACAGATCGCTGTCGCATTCAATATCGGTATACCCAGCAACACATGTTATATTGGAATCATGCTGTAAAATAATTTTTGTAAAATTCTGTAAAGATTTCTGTGTTTTTTTTTTTTTTTCTGATACCAACTTAAGCAATACATGTTATATTGGAATCGTATCATAAAACAGAGCTTTTGTAAAGTCCTGTGAAGATTTCTGTGTTTTTTTTTCTGTTACTAACTTGAGCAACACTTGTTATATTGGAATCATGTTGTAAAGTCAATGATTTTTATACTTACTTATGCTATTATATTTTGTTTAGCTTATTACAGGTTGTAGTATATAAACACGCTCTCCAATAAATTTTTTAAGTGTTTTTATTACCATTTTTTTATTTTATTCAGTTTTTCCGTTATTTTCTTCAAAAATTTTCGTTTTTTAAAGTGTAAGTTCAATTGTTACATTCATTGGCAACTTTCGCAGCATTTGATACTTAATATCCCTTTTTTGAGAAAACTAGCAGTTTTTAGTGAAAACCGCAGAATTTTCGTAATTCATTTTTCTACTTTTAAAATTGATGCTAGGAGAATTTTACAGATTTTCTCATCAGATCTTTAACTCTCTTCATATCATACCGAAATACTATTTTTCTTAACTATAAAAGTCATCATTCTTAATTTAAAGTTAAAGGAATATTAATGTTATTGAACACATTATACATTAAAAAAATTTCTGTAAAAGTAAGCTAAAAGCTTCGAGAACTATGTAATAAAGATACCAGTATACATTTTGATTTTTTTTTTTATCTTAGCGATTCTAATGTATTTAATATTTTCAAAACTATATAGTTTTGATAAAGATTCAGCATTCTTCCTGTTATAAACTGATACTTGCAGTCGATTTATAATAGAAGAACTCATTTTCCCTCTATGTTTAATTTTAAATTATAAATAAATTTATTAACAATATATTTATTATTGTTGTCTGCATTAATTTTGAATGAATAATTAAATGAAATACCTTAATTTTCGAACCGATAATACCACGTCGCTATTTATTGAATATAGTGTAGAAATTCCAATACGATAGTGCTTTAGTTCCCCTGTTTCCTTAAATAACTCTAAAGAAAAAATTTGTTTTACTCGATCACGACTTGTCTTTGACTCAATAGAAATTTTTATTATACCATGTTAGCTGGTTAGAATCAGACCACAAAGAAATTGATTATATTTATAAAGATTGCATTTGCAGTATACAAATGGAAACTTGTGAATTCTTAACTGAGTAATATTTTATAAGGCAGATTAATGAAAAGGCGTCAGAATCAGTACTGATTCTCCTATTTTCGCAGGCCAATGAACTGCAAAACTCTTTGAAATTTTCATTGCTTGCTAGGGAATAAATGTGCAAAATTTTTTTGTGGCGTAAGTCACGCGTCATTAAAGGGTATGAGTACATTTCGCAATGAATGACGTAAGTGATTCACGACGAAAGTAAAATGAGGAAAACGACAGATTTTACAAATATGGAAAAAGGACTTATTGTTGATGCCCATTTAGCAGGAGTCTCGATTTCGAAAACAACAAATCTGATTATGCTTTTAAAATTAAACATAGCAATGGTTGGGATTAGAACCTATAATCCTTGTCAAGAAGAAGTTCGACCACAGTTTTCCAGCGACTCTTATCAATGTCATCTCCAATAAAATGGGCTGCAAAAACAAGGACTCTATTTGGCTACAAATTACAAAAATCCTCAACCACGACTCTCCACAATAGATTTCAGCTTGAACTATACGCAGTGAATTTTAGAGGATAGGAATATTATTCGGGTGTTTGTGAGAAAACCGTTAATTCTTACTCGGAATGCAAAAATTCGCTTACAATGGTGTCTGTAAAGAAGACGCTGGACATATGAGCATTGAAAAGTGGTAAAATGGTTAAATGAATCACGTTGCATTTATTATGAACTCATGGAAATTTGGCAAGAACCAGCGAGGTAATAAATTCATCTTAACTTGCTCGCACTGTGCAAGGATCTAAGGTGAGATTATTAATACAGAACATGTTTTTATGTAATAAAAGTATTTCCCAGGTGTTCTCTTCGAGAATAAACAAACAGCCATAAGATATTTGAATATATTGGCGTATCAAGTGAACATTGAAGTGTTTCAGTTTTATTCTGAGGACAATGAATATATCATGAACGATAGTGCAACGATACGTTGTACCAGCGTTGTTTAAAATTGATTCTTTGACTATCACTTTGACTTCCAACATCTTCTTTTTGGACACCATAAGACCATACCTACAGACACCATAAGAAAATGTGTACGATATATCGAAAAGACGCATCAAACATTTCTCTCCACTTCCAACTAACTTACAAAACTTAAGACTGAATATCCAATGCATGGTATTTTCTGGACATGATGCTCTTCAGAAGCATGTAGACTTAATGTATGTCCAAGTAAATAAGTCGATATAAATGCAAAAGGTGGTTTAATGAAGTATTTATATTGGGTTTTTAATTCATCGGCGAGACTGTTTAAAATATTCTTTGCTTATTGAAAAAGATAATTTCAACAAATTTAAAATTTTCATATTTTATGAGCATTTTTTTTACAATGTATAATTTTATAAAATGCAGACAAATAGCAAATATTATAAGGTACGATAATTATTTAGAAAAATTTTTTCCATCATATAAAAAAATAAATTACTTTAAAAAATTTGAAATTTTATGGACATATATTAGATTTATACTGTCAAAATTTATTTTTTATACACTTGTAACTTTATTTTAATTACATATACTTAAAACAGGTTATGCTTCATTAAAGTCGTAAACGAAATGAAGATCGGTAAAAAATTTGTAATTATTTTGGGCCTACACTATCAACAAAAACTGAAACATAATGTTTCCTTGTTGTTTACACTCAAATCACACGCTTAACTTTAGTGGTCAACTTAAATCGCAACGCATAATTAGAATACCTTCAGTTTCAAGGAAATCTTTGTGAAGCGCTTTATGAGTCGGTAAGCATTTTAGTCAAAGAAAAAAAGAACTTAGACAAAAGGATGCAAAATAACAATTTTACCTTCAAAGCAAAACAATAAAAAACATAACGACAAATAGACAATGACGGCTCATTTCTAAAAAAAGTGCATTAGCTACTTATGTTGCTAGCATTTATTTGCAGAGCGGACAAAATTTTAAAATAGTAAATTAGTTACGAAGGTAGCATATCTCTATGGATTTCCGAATCATTTGACATGATTCTTTAGCATATATACATTCATTCCACAAATACATATAGACTATCTTATTTAAAATTATATATCCTTCTATTTAATAACTGATATTGAGCATCCAATTTTTTCCAATTAAGCAACCTATAATTGTCATTTTATAAATGCTGCC
This sequence comes from Latrodectus elegans, assembly GCA_030067965.1. NCBI lineage: Eukaryota > Metazoa > Arthropoda > Arachnida > Araneae > Theridiidae > Latrodectus > Latrodectus elegans. The sequence continues at coordinate 27,411,752 of CM057821.1, forward strand.
TAGACACATAAACTAATTCCACCATGAGAGGTTCTCAGAAAATGTTACAAATGAGAAAAATCAAATATTTTAAATTACAATTTGTTGTTAAATGTGATGTCTTGTTTTGGATTAATATTGCCATCAAAGGCGGATGTATTATGTGAGAGAGAGTTGTGCTTACTTTATTAGCAGTTTAATATAAAAGTTTACTTTATTTTTCTACACATAAGAGGTTTTTAATTATTTAACCTTAACATAGCAATAATTTGGTTCAGTTCTCGCTTTAGTTGTGTGACCCCATTCTACATTAAAGGAGTGTATATTTTTTAGAATTTTCAATATCCTAGTACGATTCAGATAATAACAAAACATGTAACTTAACTAATCAGATCATAGATCAATTTCGTAAAATCTCAATTAAAATAATAGTATCAATTTTCAGACTTTTAAATCTGGATTTATTTTTTAGATTGTTGTAAACTGATTGTTTACTATTCCCAAATAGTTTCAATTCATGTGTAAGAAGTAATAACGAAACAACAAATAGAATCGAAACAATTTAAAACAGGAGTTTTTAATTTAAACGATGCATGTATGTACGTGTGCATATTTCTATGTACCCAGACAGAATTTGGCTTTATTAGTTGAGTGAAAGTTACTCAGGAATGGTGGTATTCTTCATAATTTAGAAGTAGGGACCAAGTGTAAGACCCTAAGAATTAACATATTTTAACCTAAAACAGAAGTAACATTTCACTTGGAGGATAATGAGAATATGACCAGTTAAACGTGCTGCATCTGCCTTTGCAGAATTCAAGATTCTCTAAATAATATTTTCGCTCTTTAACTATTTATTTGATACTTTTTAGAGCGCTTTATGCTTTTTGTCCTGATAGATTTCCCTTGTGAAAAACGATGTTAAATTTTATTCTTAAATAACAGTAGTATGAGTGTATTTAATGCATTATTTTTATCCGAAATCTTGTATATGACATTTCTTTTATATATAGATTAGAAAAAACTGCAGAACATATTTTGCTTTAATAAAATTTAATTTTTAAAATACTTTTACAGTGCTTTATAGTTTTTTTTTAATAGAGCAAAAACATATATATTATTTAATTTTTAAAACTTGCAAAATTTAGTTAGATAAACATAACTGAAGAGATTTAATAATTTCTTTTCATAATTTTTTCGGAAAATTTTTAAAGATTCTATGAGAATATTCTAAAAATTTACTACTAAAGATGATTTTTTTGTTTGTTTTTTAAACGATGTCTTTAAACTTTAATCACTGCTTTTTTTTCCTTGCGATAACGTCATTGCTTACAATTTTATGCTTCTTTGTTTTTACTTGTTTTCTTATTCCTTTACTTTTACGAGAAATTTCTAAACTAAAACTAACATAAAATGCCATTGGCAATGTCATTAAAGAAATGTAGAAGAATGTTAGAAGAAAATCTTGTTCTAAAAGAAGTCGAGATGAAGTTAGTTTTCTTGAGTGACTGGTTAAATTGTTCTAGAAAATCTTAAGAATCGACATTCCAGTTGACCTTCAAGAAAAATTGATATTCCACTTACTTTATGCGGAAAAACTTTTATCAATTGCTTATCTTTTGTAATTTCGTTCTCTCATAATTTTAGATAATTCATAAGTTTAACATTGTTCAGTTATTCTTAAGTTTCTCATTGTTCAATTATAAAAGTTTTGAAAACAATAATTGTTTCTGCATTTATATTTTGTGAAGTGAAGAAGATGCTTGATAAATTAATTTATTACTAATTAAATTAAAATCTGAACAATTTAAAACAGGTTCAATTAAAATCTGAATTATTTTAATTTAATTAATAAATATTATATAAGATAGATTTGTGTGGAAAATCAGAAATGTTGTGAAACAACATGATTTCGTTTGTAAGGGGTTCTGGTATGAGAGTATGGATTGCGATTATTAAAATTATACTTTCTCAAATATTTTTTAATACTTTTAAAATTTCTTATAAATTTTCATAATTTTTGATTTTTTAGAGTGCTTAGTTTGCTTTATCAAATTATTAGATTACTAAAAGAACTATTCGCTTCAGTTAAATAGCTGATTTTAATAATAATATTGATTTTAAATTTCTCTGTTAATATGAGACTTGATTTCTTTATCACTCAAGAGTCACTTTGCAAACAAAGGTTTATTAGGCTGAAACTTACAGCTTTCTTGTAAGATCATAACTAAACTACTAATAATAGTAAGTAAAATCATAACTAAGGAATCAGTCAAAATTTGAAATTGAATAAACTAATTACTGTACTTGAAATAGAGCAATTGTACCGGATTGTTAATAGTAACTTAAAATTACTCTGAATTTGAAAAGAAAAAGATCACTTACAAATTAGAAAATAAAATAATTAATTAATGGAGTTCTAAATATTATAATTTAATAAATTGTTATCTATTATTAATTTTGAACAAATACAATTAATTCATTTATTAATTGAATTTTTTCATCCTCTGATTTCAAATTATGAAAATTTCTTCTACATTAACAGCGGTTGAAAATTTTTGTTTTCCAGGCATGTAAAAGAATTTAAAATATAATTGTTACAGGAATTTTTTCAGAAAATAGTATCACTAAATGTAAACGTCATATAAATAGTATATAAATAATATAGTATATTACGTCATATATAAATAGTATCACCAAATGGACTAGGTAATATTATGGAATTCGTTTTTATGTTTTATAAATGTTTGTCATTGTTTTACAAAATCATATAATATTCTTACAATAAATACACAGTTTAAAAATTATAAAGAGAAGGATGAAACTGTTTGAAACACAAGTGAAGATTGTTAATAGAAAATAAATTATTTAATTTTACTTTATAAAAATAATTTATAATATAAAAACATAAAATATTTTTCATTTTATGTTTTTATATTATAAATTAATGGATAATTATTATTAACATTTCAAATAATATAGTTGCGTAAATGTGCACTTAAGAGTATTTTTAATGATATTTTTATCTATTTCACGCACATTCTCAAGTGAATTATTTATATAAATATTGCCTGGAAATAAAAAAGCTCATGTGAATGAAATGAAATACATTTGCTTTATATAATACCACATGAGTTAATTATCGTATAGCTACTTACATAAGCTAGTTGTATTAATTGACTAATAGACAATGAAAAACTATGAAAAAAATTAATCAGTCGATTTCTTTCTAATTTTTTATTATTTATAGAAAGCAATCGATAGAAAAAACTTTATAAAATGAACATTTATAAATCTTAATTTAACCGAAAATTTGAAGGATAAAAATTAGTGATATATAATTAAGATATTCTAGATATCATAGATTTAACTTTTTATTTATCCTCAATTTTGATTTATTTTTTTAATATAATTTAAGATCATATTTAAATATTGACGTTAATTTATAAAAAATAATTATCTACATTAACATTTAGGAAACCGAAAATCATTATTAGAAGGAAAACTTCCGAGAAGCGGAAGAATTTGTACTCAATTTGCTTGTATAGAAATATACAATACAATAATTATATTTAATTCATACACAGTCACACATTTGTAACTATATCGAGATAGAATATTTTAAGTCAGTCGTCTCATTTTGAAAAAAAAATGGTTCATTAATTAAATAATTGGCAAACCTGGATGCTTTAAGTACGATGATGTAAAACTATTGCACACTTCTTATCTGTATATTTTTCATATCATGAGATTTTTATGAGTTTTGATAAATTATAATTTTTTTTTTAAAGTTAAAAATTAAAAAATTTTTACTGCTCCATATTTTTTAAGAAAACTGGCATTAAAGAAAACAGAATCCACTAAGAACATTCTTAGTATTTTCGCGCCACAGAATAAGAATTATTCTTTCAAAAAACACTAAAATTAAACACTGAATAAAAAGTTTATATGGACAGATTATTTAAAATTAAAAAAATTCTATAAAGATTTATAAGCACATTTATTTTGACTGCTTTGCCTGTTATAAAATCCGATGATAAAATTATCACTCATACATTTATTAACAGCATTTATATGACTACTTAACAAATGCCTCTTTTTAGATTTTTCACTAATAATTTCATTACTTTATGTTTTTAATTAAAAATTTTTTAATAATAACATACAATTAATTGCTTCTCAACGATTTTTTGTTGATTCCTTACAAGTGAAAAATAAAGTATCAATTATATTTATAAATTTTATTTTAATTGTTCAAATAAAATTATATTGCTTCTTATTGCATTTTATTACATTTGAATAAATTTAGATAAATGGATAACTAATAAGAAAATTTATAAAAAATGGTAATTACTATAAAATATGGATTAATTATAATTTACAAAATGTTTCTTCAATATAACAACCCTATGAAAACTTGTTATTATTTTTTTATTATATATATAGAATTTTTAAAGCTATGAGATTTGTTCATACTTTTCACAATTTCTTGTTTGCATTTTTATCATTTTGGGAAATAATTTAACATATGCGATTGAGTAAAGCAAGAACAATTCTGTATCATTGTTTATAAATCCAATTATATTTATTGTGGCAGTGAATGGAGTGAATATCAAATTCATTCGCAAACATGAACTGTCAAGCTTCTTTTATATATACTGCGATGTCAAACTTTAATGATGTGCGCAACTAAGTATCCACACTCACTGTCCGTGAGTTATCATAAAAAAATAGCTCCAATGAGATATTTTCGTATCAAACTGAAATCATTCGTTAAGATTCATAAATACAAAAGTGGCAAAAACGAACAATCATGTTTGATTGCACCTATGACCATATGATGAGTGAAGTTGCAGGTCTTGTTAGCGTTTCACTATTCAAAGTAATAACAAGGAGTGGTGTGATAGACGTGGCCATTAAATTCCCCATTAGAAAGTTGTCAAAAAAATAGTTGATTAAAAAGAGCTGTACACGAATAACATGATTTTTAAATCAAAATCGCACCACAATTCACTGTGAATTGATGAAATCAGTGAATAAAGATTAACCCCAAACTATTAGCAAAGGAATACTAAGACGAAATCTATATGAGAAAAAAGGCACTGAGACAATAGTTGATCAGCAGATGTAGTCAGACGAATCATTTTATTGATGTTATTACACGAGGCGTATATAAATCACCGATTGAACCAAACATCAAATGAAGTATTTCATCTTGAATGAATAGTTTCAAGCCGGAAGTAAGCTTGTGATGTTTTTTTTTTTTTATTTTTTTTTTATTTTTTTTTTACATATTTGGCGTTTTATTAATTGAATTATTAAAATAAGTCAATGTGTTTATTTTAACATTCTGATTAATAAGATGTTATTTTACATGTAATATTTATATCTTGACTGGGCTATAAAGCCATTTGACATGAATCTCAAAGAAAATTTGTGGGGCAGTTTGAAAAAGTGGGAGAAGAATCGAAATCAGCTTTCCAACAATTAGGTAAATTTGCTCGAGCAAATATTCTGAGATATCTTAAATTGAATGTGACGTACCCTCAGTACTTTGAAGACACACTTTTTTCCCAATACCCATGGTTTTTAAGGAAAGTTAATACAGTATTAAATTATGATTTTCATAATGTCAGTGAGTAATATCATTAAAATATTTCTTCATCGAGAGAGAATTCATCTGGTTACGTGCTTCAAGAATTCTTATGTTTTGTAGTTTTGAAACCAGAACAAAAAGCCAAATAAATTAGTTACTCATTAATTCATCATCATTTACAAAATATATACTACCCAGGAACTGCATTAGCTAAGGTAAAAGGAGGAAATTGCTAGATGAGTTTTGCTTCCGAATTAATCGAGTAACTCTTTATTTGTAGAGACATTGTTAGAACAAGCACATGACATGAAGTCCATTTCCTCAAAAGGCATTTCTCTCTTCCTATTCCATATGCGCCTCCTATTTTTGTCAGTCTTACCTCCTATTCTTGTTGCCTCCTATTTTATTCTCGATTGCAGTGCCTTTTAACATGAAATGCACTACTACTTATCTAGGTGAACTGGCAGCAAAAGAGCATTTAAGTATTGGAGCTCATTATTGGATAAAACAAATGTCTAAATATCAGAGGTCACTAGGTAAAAAAGTAACGGAAGCTCAAATATGTGACAAAATTTTCTTTTTCCATGTATACTATTCAGTTTCTTATAATTTAACGCTTTTTTTTTAAGACTCTAGTATTTATATAGGTATATATTTATATATATACATACAAATTTATATATGTCCATTTAAAACTTAACATTATGCTCAGTTGCAGTGTTATTTCACAGGTTTTCCTGTGCAAACCAATAAAACATACTAATCAAAAAATTTCAGCAAAATAAAAGTAAAATGAAATTGGAATTTTTTGCAACTTTTTCAGAATAAGCCCTTATTAACAATTTTATGTTAGCTACACAAGAATAAATTCTTACAAAGATTCTAGATGTGGAAGTATATTATGTATAATAATTTTAATTTAATTAACTATAAAAGTGTGTGTGTAAGCTTCTATAACTATTATTGTGCTTTATATTTTACAGAAATAAATTGGAAGTGAAACTTAAATTAATAAAAATATTACATTCAAATTAATTTCTTCAACATTTGAGAATATATACATATGTGTTATTGCTACTGACAAACATAAACTTCTTTCACTTTTTTTAAAAAAATAATTCTTTTCTAAGCAGCTTTTATTCACATTGAAGCAAACTTAACAACTAAAACGTTTCCAAATATATTTTAATAAAGTTTACGAGCCTAGTTTTCACAATACTTATTTTGTATTTGATTTTAAAGAAAGTCAACTTATTTACGAAGTGAATTATTTTACTTATAAATAAACATCAACTAAACTTTAACTTTTATATGAACAGTTATGACTATAGAATATAGCAATTCTTTTTTTTTTTTTTTTTTTTTGTACATTTTATATAAACGATAAATAAAATTTTTGCTAAAACAAAATAATGTAGAGTAAATTTTAATGATACATTAGTTATAAATTTATAAAAAATATTTATTATGCTATCACAAAACGAAGAGTACATTTTCACTAAGAACAAGTTTTAGAATTCTCGTATTCATTTAAGTAGTTTGCATGCGTCCATTTGTAAGCAAATGGCAAATAAACTGTTAAAAAACGATAAATAAAATGTTTCCTAAAACAAAATAATGTAGAATAAATTTTAATGATACATTAGTTATGAATTCATAAAAAATTATTTATTATGCTATCACAAAACGAAGAGTACATTTTCACTAAGAACAAGTTTTAGAATTCTCATATTCATTTAAGTAGTTTGCATACGTCCATTTGTAAGCAAATGTTTTAAATTATTCTTAAAGGATGCATTTTTATTTATTATGAAACAGTGGGATTAATTTAGGCACAATATGTACAGAAGGTGTCATTAAAAAGTAAATGAGATTCCGAAAACCTATTAAATTTAATAATGTTCTTCTTCCAAGAAGCTGATGCTTGTAAAAACTTGTATATAATGCGTTTCTGCCTTGTTTCATGCAACAAAAACTTATTGAAACTTTTTTTTTTTACATTAAAGGTTTTTTGACTTAAATATATTAATGGCATTGATTAATTTTAGAAGAAATTTCTCTTAAAGTAATCTGCCAATTATTTGCTTTGTTTTTCATTCTTGATGTCAACACTATAAAAATATCACTTTCGAATAAAAAACATTTCAACGAAAAAAAACAAAGTTTGGCTAATTTTCTAAAGAAGTAATTTTAGAAAGTGGTGAATAATTTTCATGGTATCCTATTGTGTGTTTGAATTGCATAAGTAAGTGTATTTGTGTTGGTTTGTTACCTTTCTACTTAATTTGAGGATTATCTGCGGAATCAGGGCTTGCCTGTGACAGCCGTGCCATTTAATTCTACATATAATCAAGAGCTTACTGTACTTTTGAATGTTTAATACAATTAAATGTTAGCATTTAAAGAGTATAAGGTTAATTTTTTTTTCAAAATGTAGATTAATGCGTTTTTTTTTTTTTTTTTTTTTTTTGCGAAAATTGAAATTTCTTATACTGCAAACAAACCAAACATTATTGCAAATATTTTATTATAATATAATACATTATATATTATTAAAATAATAAATGCAATGCAGATGAACTAAAATTCAATTATTTGAAAACTCAAATGCTTTTGAATCAATAAATTTTTTTTTAAAAAAAAATGATGCTTAAAATATACTCTGTTAATATAAATTTAAAACTCGCGAATTTTTTCTTTTGAATTTAAATAAGAAAGAATCTTGAAAGTTACTCACATGTTTACGCTCCGCCAAATCCACATGCAAGTAGACTAAACACGTGAGCTAGAGAGTGATGAAAACGATGACACTGCTTTCAACCCGTGAGCGTTGCTTTCTAATAAAAAAATAAAGATGCGAACAAATACTTTCCTTTCTTCTTTGACCGGTAGGCCACTTTCCAGTTCCTTTATCAGGTACACCTAAATCTGACCTTGCGTTTGCGGAGAAATGTCCGAATAATTTACGTCATATCAGGAAAGGGTGAAATTATTGAATCAATCAGATTTCTTTCGACGTGAATTGAACAGAAGGAAACATCAAGATAATATTCGTCATTCTTCATTATTATTTTAGAAAATAAGCTCGAGCTGTTGGAACACCAATAGCGAATATCAAACGTTTGGATAATTGTATCTAGTCAAAAGCGGCCAATGGGCGAAAAAAAGTCGTTTGGCAAGTATTGCGTTAATGATGTGTGGCTTAACGAATAGAAAGTTTCATTTTTTTAATGAATTTTCTCATATTGGAATATAAAATTAATTATTAGCACAGTTAATATTTAAAACAAGTTCAATGCGAATTTCGATTATGTTAGTCTAAGAAGAAAATATTTTAAACAAAACTCATTTCTATTTACAGAGCAAATAAATTTGGTATAAAAATGTCGTTTGCTATAATCTCTCTCTTCTATAATAACATGTATGAACATAAAGATATATATATATATATATATATATATATATATATATATATATATATATATATATATATATATATATATATATATATATATATATATATATATATATATATATATATATAAAGTATGAACTTAAAAATATTCATTTTAATATTTAATTAATAAGGCAACAGAAATAATTAGAATAAAAAGATATTTTGCAATTTTATTGGTCTAATAATATACCTTCATACTCCTATGTTTTGTTGTTCTCGTGTGCCATCTAGGCTGGCAAATTAAGATGAGCTGCTCCACTTTTCTAAGAGAACCGTACTTGGTATGGAGTCCAACTTCTTCAGTACACCCATAGGGGCCCGTGTATAGGGTAGGCAACCATTCACACCTCCTTCACACAAGGAAAGGACAAAGACAGGATAGAGAGAGAGAAAGTACATCCATGCCTGAACCGGGATTCGATCCCAGGGCCTCCCTATACGTAGTCAGGCACTCTGACCACTAAACATGTTGGCCGGCACTTCTATGTTTTAAAGCTCTTATATTAATATCGTATTCTGCATTTGAGATTAAGAAAATGAAATTAAGTCTATTAGAGCAAGCGTTTATCAGAAGGATAAATGATTTAAGAAATAATTTCGTTTTCTTGATATTGTCCTCCTTTGACACACATTATGCATCTATTATAAATGTGTCGAAATTGGATATAATAATTAATAATTAAAATAGGTAGGATATTTTTTTAAATTATGATATTAGACTAATGAGTATTGTACGTAAATATTTGATATTTTGCAATTTCTATATTTCCATATTTATTTATTTGATGACAATAAACTGTGGAGAAACTTTGATTTAAATTCTTATTCTTGAATTATATATATATATATTCTGATTCTGAGTGACGGGAAGAAAAGAAGTCCAGAAATCATTGAAATAATTTTAATACAATAAATAACAAACCAGCAATTCTGACTATAATAAATATTATTAAATTGTCATTATTTTTTTTCCAAAATATAATGCAAAATGATGATTAAATAAGATCATTAAATCAGAAATTACTTCGATAGCAAGAAATCTTAAATAATCCAAAATTTATTTAACAAAGAATCGTCAAAAAATAATTTTAAAAAATCTCACTGAAATATAAATAATTTTTTAATATTATTTTTAGAAAAAATTTAATAATTATGTATGTTGTCAATAAAAATACATTCAACATGAGGATGAAGTAAAAATTTAAAAAGCACAAGTGAGAAGGTATATATATATTTTTAAGTACTCATTACATAAGTTTATTTATTCACATAGCAAATAATGTGCTTTTAGTATTTACAGGAAAAGAACTTTAGAAAAGAGAATATATATTGGAAGTCAAAATAATAATAAATATAATCTCAAAACTCGAACTTTAACAACAGTGAAATTTTTCGAAATATTATAAAATAATTTCTCTGACTAGGAGTGTTACTACAAACGAAGTTTATAAGGGTTTTCTTAAAATTAAAATTAAACATGTTAAAAAATGAAAATATAATTATTATTTTAAACTTCGATATTTTCGTTAATTCTAAAAAAAAAAAAAAAAAAAAAAAAAAAAAAAGTTTCAGATAGTGATTGCGGATTTGAAAGGCGAAAATATTGGTTGGGAAATTTTAACATTCTTATTTTAAATCCTTTTTCTTTTCTTTTTTCTAACTGCGGGCATTGGGTGAATGACCCTTTGTCAGAACAAGGCCGGAAACTGCTCCTCATTTATAGTTACCCGGTGGGCACCTGTGAACCAAATCATGTAGATGAGCATTACTTTCATTCATCATCTCAGAAGAAATCACACGGAAACACAGAAAGAAAGGAACATCTATGCCCGATCCGGATTCGAATCCGGAACAAACTGCGTAGAAGTTAGTAATAGTAACCATTCAGCCATCGGTCGGTTTATTTTAAACCTTCTAAGTTCTTTAAAAAATTTTGAAATTTTACTTTGTTATAAAAATATTTTAGAAAACATCGAACCATAAAAAAAATATAATGATTTCATTATAATGCTTCATACATATATAAATCGATATAATTTAAATATCAATTTTTAATTTTATTTTAAATCCGTGATATAACAGTTAGAGAAAACAATCGTTTTATATAAATCTCATAATTTCATCACATGTTGTAGTAGTATCTGATATACAATTCATCTGTTATTTTTGTAAGTAATTGTGATAGGGGTATATTTTTAAAAATACTTGAAAAATAAGTTTTGAAATATTCTGATTATTTGAACATACATAAATACACTAAAAAACATTCGATTATAAAGAGGGTGTATCCTAATAAAATGCATATTCACAAAAAAAATACTTTTTAACTTTATTTATATTAGATATTAAGTTTAATTTGTAATTTTCTAAATAGTTTGTGTAACATTTGTAAGAAAGAAATTTCAAAATATCAAGAAATATTTATCAAAATTTTTATATTTTGATTGCTTTTGCATTAGTAGTTGTCATGAGAGACCAACAGTACTTCGAAAACACAGAAAAAGTTTATCTTTTGAAAAACTCAATTTTTTTAAAAAAAAAATTTGCATTTAAAATTTTTTAACTCGGGTATTTTAATTGGATTTGAATCGTTAACCGAAAATTATTTCACCAGTAAACAATTAAAGTGTTTATAAAAATTGCTAATGCAATTAAACTGTGGTTATATATAATTGTAACATTGGCTTAACCAATAATATATTTTAATAAAACATTAATTACAGTTTATTGACACTTAATATAAACTTAAGGTGTTTGCGCTCTATAGTATTTCGATATAAATTTATTAAAACTTATTGGGATGCCCTACACATTTACAGATCTGTAAATTTATCCGATAACTTTCGAAACCAAATTTTAAAATATTCTTATTATTCTGATCCTTGTAAATGAAAATCATTCGGATGGAAAATAATGATTTATATTCTAAACTAAAATACCTATTCACAAAAATCGGAAATAAAAACATGACTCATGGTGGATGAAATGTAATATTTTAAATGTTTGCATATTTCAAACATAAATCAATTATGAAGAATATAAAACGTGAAATTTATTCCACTTTGATATGCTTGACGAGAAAATTTCAGCATGGAAGGCAGTAGTCGCCTTTTCTTATTTTTCACGTTCTAAAAATCAAGATGTTTCGTAAACTATAATTGAACGTCACATTGGACGTCATATTTTGTACACATTTCGTAAGGAAAAGTGTAATTTTGTTTTTTGTTTAGGTTAACTATAAAAACTGTTTGTTTAAGCTTAAAAGTAATTATCGTTTCCTATAAACATCATTAAATGAATGAACCCTTGTAGAGATTTTAAATAAAACTATTTTTTTTTCTACATAAATTTTTTATATTCATTCCCGCTTCTACTTTCTACATAAAATGTACAAAGGGACCAACTGTAAAAAATCGTTTTTAATGTAGATGAAAAATTCTATTTTATTTTTCTAAAACGATTGTCTTTCCGTCAGCATTTTTTTTTTCAGAAATAATATCTTAATAAAAAACTTTTTTTTTTCTTGAAGGTGAGAAACAAAAAACAAATTTTTGATTTCATTACACAATATCATAAAGATTTTATGTTTTTAGTTTTCATTCTTCATGGAGACAAACCGCTTCCTCATTTGGCACTTTAATTTCGATGCAAATTATTTTAACGAATATTTTTAAAAGAGAAATTCATGTAAATTTAAGTAGATTATATCTTTCAATTTAAGAACAAGTCTTATTCTTCTTTAATAGCGTAACAACCTATTACAGGTCTTATCACGCTTTTTCTAGACCAGTCTGTCCAGAGCGACACTTTGCCAGTTCCTAACTTTCAGTATCTTGAGGTCATTTTCAGTTTCACCAAAAAAAAAAAAAAAAAAAAAAAAAAAAAACGAGCCATCTTGTTGGTAGTCTTCCTCGGGCACGAGATCCTTCGGAGTTCTTAAACGTTGATATTGTAGTGGGTTTGTTTTTTCGGCTTCTCCAGACATACTAAGAATAAGTATAATATTGTAAATCATAAACAGGAGCCAACTTAGCTAACTGGGGCCTGCGAAAAAAGCTTCTTCGGGAGCCTCTCGGCTTCACAACAACAAACTTTTCATTCGATTCGGCAAACAGTTCTATTCGATTGGCAACGTAAAAAATTTCTATTTGATTGGGGGGCTCCTGTGATGTGGGAGCCCGAGGCATCTGCCCGTATTCCCCTACCTCATTCAAGCTCTGGCCATATAAAAAATAATTAATTAAAATAGTTTTAAATTTAAATTTCTTTCTCAGAAAATCTCTAACATGTTTGATAAAATGAATTATTTCTTGAACTCCACACCTCTATTGAAACAGAATTCCCGAGAATATCAAAAAGTTCCTATAAAATTTGCTTAAAAATTTTATTTAAAATATTTTTAAACAAATTTTATAGATCCTTTCCGATATTTACTTAAAAAAAATTTTATTTATAAAACTAACCAATAAAATTGCTTTTAAAACAATATTTTTTTAAAAAAAAATTAGGACTGCCCTTCATAATCGTAAATCCTAATGTTTTATAATGATCATAATAGAATCTGAATATCATTCTTTTGAGAAAGTAAAACAAAATAATAAACATAAAGATTGAAATAAAAAAGGCCTTTATACAGTAAAATATTGAAATCCTGCCTCTTTCTACATATTCCTATATTAATATTTGAAGAAGGTAGCGACAGTAACAGAATCCTTACTAAATGTTCAACAACAACGAACTATATGCTGTTTTTTGTGATGAAGCCTGCAATTTGCCTCAACAGGCCTCATCACAAAAAAACGTTCCTGCATTAGTGAAAGGAAATTTTATTAACTGACTTCATACTTATACCATCTAGTTTTACTGCATTCTCCCCCATTTATTTCAAGTAATAAAAATTAAAATCATAAAATGTTGCTAAATAGTTCTCCAACGATAAGAGCAACATTCTGAAAGGATTTGAAGAGCTTCTCTTTCTTTTCCAAGGCTGTTTGCTTGTTCAAAGTGGTTTTATCACTTGAAGTAGGGGATTTCTCAAAAATCTTTTTTTGTTTTGGCATTAAATCTGTTTGTAGACCTTTTAAAACAATTTTTACTGCGTGCTTACAGAACTTTACAACTGGATTTCAAAAGAAGTGAAACTGAAATCACACAAAGTACGTAGCAAAAATTTCATCAACACACAAACCAAACATTGAAAAGTAATTATTTTACTAATTAAGTCACGATTTGTACTTGACATTTATCTTATAAAGTGGGAATTTTTAAATTTTTATTTTTCAAAATGTGAAAAAAAATCAGAAACTATCTTATGCAACAATAATAGATACTTAGGGAATTATTGTTCAAGGCTTAATATTTTAAATGTCAAAGAATAAAAGGAAGTTGTTATACTTCCATGATCAATGTAAGCCATACTTTTAACACGCGTGCTTAGAGTCCATAACTCTAAATTATTCCAATGAAGACAGTTTTGATACTTTTTTATGCTTGGTCACTTGATTTTTTAAGAAATTTTCAAAAGACTATGAGAATATAAAAGATAAAGAAAAATAATGAAAGCCATTTTGATAATTGCTTAATTAATATAGACTGGTTTTTTAAAGGAATATTCAAAATATTTGAAATGGCTGTGGTAACTTGTAAAGGCCGGCCTGAAAAATATGATGTTTGAAACAAAACCGCAACTTCAGTTTGTTTAGAAATGACACACTCAAAAGGCTTCCCATAATTACGAAAAACAATTTCTCAAAGATAATACATCAGCGAAAATAAAATAAAGTATACTTTACAATATATGCTTTTATGTGTTACATCTAGTTTTCTTTTTTAACTACTACATTTTAATCTTTCTACGTCACTCTAGCTAAAATGACATTTTTTTTTTCAAAAGAGCTCTTAAGAAATTTATCCTTTGTTTTATTATATTGTGAGGAATAGTTACAGAGCTAATTTTTCATTTTATTCGTAAAATGAATATCATATTTCTTTTTAATTATTCCTTTACTTATAAAAATAAACTCATGATGAATTTTACTTTTATAAATCAAAAAATAATTTAAAACAAATGTAACATAAATTTTAATTAAAAATGTTTTTTTAATGCTATAATTTTAAACTACCGTTTTATTTTCATTACTCATACGATTTTTTAAATAAATTAGAATTTTAAAGTAATTTTTTTTTTTGTTTTACGCAATCTATATATACATTTTGTAAAAAAACGTCCGCGATCATGTAAATACTAAGTTATTATTATAATTATTATATTTTTAATCAGAAATTCATAGCCAAATGAGAGTTTTTCCTCGGAAAAAAAACAAGCAAAAGACAAAGAAGTGAAGTTTTGATTCCATGTTGTGGATAACCGGATTATCTTTGCTTAACGTAAGATTTGCGAACATCTTTAGCTCAATACATACTAGAAAATCTATTTGTGAAATAATAAGTCGTATTCACGAGTAGAAGGGCCGAATTTTCTCAGCAACCAAATGCCAAAATATTCATATAAAAACAAAAATAAGGCACCTATTTTCTCTTACTTCAAATGGTTAAGATAGCTAGAGGACCATGGCACAGGCGCCGTATAATGCAAAATTCCAAATTCTGAATTTTTTTGGCGCCGAAGAAATGTTGCCAAGATGACTAATTGTGACGTACGTGAGGACGCACTTACTAGGGTTTCCTAAATAGAATTTTTTGGATAACTTTTATAAGTTTTCATATCTAATACTTAATAAAAACCAGGTTGCCAGACCATAAGAAAATCTGCCAGAAAATCAGCACATTCAGAATTCAGCATCCTGGAATATAAGACATCTGTGCCGAGGACCATTTTACTATGAAAAATTTGGTCTTACTATTAAGTCACAACGAGTTGAAATAAATAGTCTTAATAAACAAATTACATGAAATTTTGGAAGTATCATGCTTCCCTCAAAAATTTTAAATACTAAGATAGCGCCGGATATCATTTTTGATAAAATTGCACACTACGTGGATATCATTTACCGAGCATTCGTAATTTAATAACAAAGGGCACAGATGCCGTATAATCCATGATTTCAAATTCTGAATTTTTTTGGCGATGAAGAAATGTTGCCAAGGTCGTGACAGGCGCGATGACGTAAATACTAGGATTACCATAGAATTTTCTGCATAATTCTTATAGGTCTCCATATGTATGACGTAATAAAAACGAGGTTGCCAGATACATAAGAAAATCCGCCAAAAAATAGCCAATCTCAGAATTTGGCATCATGGATTACACGGCACCTGTGCCAAGATATGTTGTGGAGACAGTTGGACGTTATCCGACCGAACACCTGATTCCCACAATAAATAACTAAATATAATATAAAGAGGTATTAATACTTACGTATTATCGCAACCATGTCGACCTCCGGGACAACTTTCCAATCTCATTATTTAGCATCTTGGATTATACGGCACATGTGCCTAACAAATTAAAAAATGTTTTCTACTCGTATATTACTACACATTCTGGAAACAAAAAGTTATTTTTGAATTCCAGTCATTATAATGTAAACAATTTTGGGATAAATTCACAATTCCGACTATCTCTACAAATTATTTATAATAACATCAGTAACTGAGCAAAACATTAAAACAATTACAAAAATATAAGTGAAGACAGAACACAAACATTCCATTTCAAAAACATAGAATTTCAGTATCTCCCTTCATGGCATGTTTATTTCCTTTTCATTTGTCTTATTATTATTCGACTGAATTCTTGTTGCCACTTGAAGTTTGATAAAATATTTATGCTGCGATAGTGCTTAAAAAGTAAAAAAAAAAAAAAAATCTTTCTTAAAGTAAAAAATTATTATTACTTTTGAGTATGCACGCAACTCACTATATAAAAATTTACTGATTCTGACTTCTCAATTTAGCGAATTGTATTTACTGTTGCCAACAGATAATCTAAAAAAAATAATAATAGTAAAATTTCCGTCAGTATAAAAGATCGAAGTTTTACCAAGAGAAATTGATGATTGTCTAAATAATTTTACTTTTTAGTTTTTAGTAGCTTAAGGACATATTTTCATTAAGAAAAATGGGAATAACTTCCACTAACTGTCATTAAAAAATAAAAATGAAATATTATAAATAAAAAAAAATTTTATTTAGAGTTTTCTTTTAAAGAAACAATTATTACACGTTCAATTTGAAAAATACGAATGATTTATTAAGAACGAGAACTTAAGTACGATTTAAAGCAACAATTGAGAATTTGTCACAATGTGAATACGTTCTTAAGCAATGTAATAGTAGTAATACGGTAATTTCCTGTTAATCTAATTGAAAAATGTTAGAATGGAATTATTTCACGCTTATGGCTTCTTGTTTGGCACCAAAAATGAGATGCTGACATGTTTGACACTTTGAACTTGTTACCCAGCTGTTAGCAAAACAATCTTAATTGAGAGGAATAATTTTCGATAGATTATGAACTTCGTAGATTAGAAGAGATTTTTCTTTCAGAAAAAAAATCCCTTTCAATAGACGAATAATCTAATTAATTTTATTTTGTAAAACCGATTTTAAATCTTGAAAGAGTGTTAAATAATTTATATAAGAATATTAAAAAGGAAGTGTAATGCAAAATATTCAAGCACAAATAAAATTTTTATATTATTTTTTAATGGTTTCTAAAAATGCAGATGTTTTAAAAAATAAACAGCGCACATATTTACGACAATAATTACGATTTTTTTTTCTGTCCGGTTACTATAATATCGTACTGGGGTATAATGGAATTGCACAAAATTTCCTAATAAAAGAAGTTATAAAAAATGTTAGTGAAGAATTGAACAAATATATGAATACACAGTTTTTTGTAAAAATAATTGCATTATAATTTATTAAATAAAAATTCCCAAAATACATGTCGCTATTTTTTTAATTTATGTAATTAATATAATATATTTATACGAAAAATTACTAAAAAAATGTTCGATTCTATGCTTACAATATCTTCACTTGCAATTCAAGAAATCATTTTAAAAAAATCAAGGAAGAATATACAAGATATTGCAAATAAACCTTAGCACATTGATATGAAAATACTGTTGGGTACACATATTTCTTTCTAACGACAATATTGCTTATTTCAAACTTTAAAAGAAAATTCAAGTAAATTGTTTCAAATCAATATTATCACAGTTAAATACATTATGAAATATGTTTTACATAGCAGATGGCCAAAGGCAGAGTTTTTCAGTATTAGAACTGGAAGATTTATCGAAAAATTGAAAAAAAATTGGTAATACAATAACCCTATTCGCAGAAACTTTATCAATTTTCGTAAAATTAATCTTTTTTAAATTTTATTAAGGGCTCGACAAAGTGTTATTGCTTGGCATCCGAAAAACAATGTGATACAACAGTGTTATCATGTAACGTGTAAAAAAAGAATGACGTCTTGCATTGCCACTATTATGCCTTGACACCAACAATTTTCAGCCTCTATAAATTTTAAATTACAAGAATCAAGATTTTAAACGTTTTAACAGATTTCATGGCTTTGCGTTTTCTTTCTCCAAAAAAAAAAGAAAAAGATAAAGAAGTTATTGCCATTCAATTTTTGTAAATTTCATGTTCTTTTTTATTAGTTATTTAATAGTAAGGAAATTGATAAGAATACATCGAATTAAATAAAAATTTTATTTGTTGAATTAATTAATCACATACACTTCTTTAAATATACTGATGTCTATCAGCAGTTGTTAATCAAACATTACTTTCTAATAAAAATATTAAATTTCATTTCTGTTGTTAAAACATTTCGCTTGTTACTCATATTATATATATAGGAGGGTTGATTATTTTTAAAGAATTAGAAATTACTAACTATGAAATTAGCTATACGACATGGTTAGCTTTTAACGAATTAGAAGCTGCTAACTGTTATCTACTATAGATTAATTAAGAAAAAAATTTTCTCTGTCAATTAATTCATTTTTATCAGTAATCTTTATCAATTAATTTTAGTTTTATCTTCGCTATTTTTGGAAAGCGTAAAATTTAATCAAGATTATATTTTCATAATAAATTTTTATAAAAATGTTACTTTTGTTCTGTATTTTTTGGTATATTTTAAATTTATACATGCGAAAGAGAAAAAAAATTTAGTCAATTTTTGAATTGTGTTAGATTGACATTTTAGACACATTTCGAATCTAAAATTATTGCTTTTGATTAAACTGTAAGGGAAGTTGGATGATTTTTTTTAATTTTAAGACTGGAAAATTGATTTTAATTTCCAACAAAATGGAAAAAGAATATTAGTAGTAAAAGCCTTACCAACATAAAATAACCTTATTATCATTAAACTTCACACTATAATTTTTCAGAGAAGTCTTAGTTTTTAAACTGCAAAATTATTATTAAAAATCTTAAGACAATATTGGTTATCCCGCATTATTTCAAATTTATCCCTATTAGCTCAAAACTTTTAATAATACCCTACTAAAACAAAACTTATTGCCCCTCTTAATAGAATTCATACTGTGCAAAATATTTAGACAGAGAAAAAAATTACTACACTTGAGTATAGGAAATACAATTTTGAAATAATTAATGTATCTATTAAACTATAAAATTTATTTCTACAATTTCAGAGCAAAATCCGCTTTTGAAAGGATAGTACAATATTACTGATAAAAACATCTTGCTATTACGTGTCAAAAATTAAACGAACTGTTTTGCCTTTGGCATTATTACTTTTAGAGCCAGATAATAAAATAAATATTCAATATTTAATTTAATTTAAATCCAGCAAAAATTTTTAGACTAAATAATCACTTATTAAAATAATTATTTCTAACGATCGCCAAATAAGAATAGTAGCATTCCGAAAAAATATATTTTGGTGATTCAACTACAATTTCAAATTTGTTTTCAATATTTTTTATATATATTCTTCTCCATTTGCTTCCTGAATGGCTAATTTTCTTACTTTTCCCTATTAATATTCATAAGTTTCTTCTGTTTCTCAACTGATTAAAATAGTATAGTCACTTTACTTTCATTGTTTCTATTATCTGGAATAATTTTATAAATATATTTAATGAAAAATAACAGATATTATTGTGTTCCATCCTTTGTGGAAAATTATCCTTTTAAAGGTAATACTTATTATAGTAAACTTCGGTTAACTTGAACTTGTAGGGATTTCGAATTATCAGAAATTGAATGAACTGAAAATTTCAAGAAAACAAATTAACTAATTAAATTTTACAGTTTTAACTAAACAAACTCCTTGAATGAAAATAAATGCTCTTTCATTTGCATAAATTTTATCCCACACATTATCACATATATAAAAAAGCTGACTTTTCAACTCAAAAGTGTGTTTGTGTGTGTTATATAGCGATTTAAAGATTCTGTATAGTCACATTCTCTTTTTGTATTGATCTTTTTTATTACAAAATTCAATATTTAATAAATATAAATATATTAGAATTAATAATACTTCAAAATAAATTCCAAATAAAATAAATTCAAAACAGAATGTTTCATACGGAAGTTGATAATCACTATAAATGTATTTTTGGATAATTTTCCTGATCATTCAATTTTTTCACAAATAAAATTGTTTCAACTTTATATCATTAAAGTCTTGTTATTTGTGATATAATTGTTTTAAGAATGAAAAATATGAATTTTTTTGGAGAAATTAAGAAGAAATAACTCTGCAGTTTTATAAAACGTCTCAATAATGCACTTTTGTTGCTTTATTTTTTTTTAATATTCAATAATTAGGCTAGAATACAGAAGGATATAAATTATTCATTAAGGTTATCGTTTCACTAAGCTACTGGAGAAAAAAAAATCTGCTAGAAACTACGATTGGTTTTTTTTTTTTTTTTTTTTAAATGATGTTTATAAGCAGATAACCGTAAGTTCAAAATCAGTCTAATCTTTCTTCCGCTCTTTAGTACATCTATTTATGATCATAAATTACAATTTGATCAGTAATTATTTCAAGCAAAAATAAAAATTGAATTCCATAGAAAAAGCTTCTTGTTTTAACCACTTAGGATTGCCACTAAAACTAGTTTCCACACTTTTAACTTATGCTTATAACAATATTTTAATAAGATTAATTACATCAACCACTTTTTCTTTTGAGTGGTTTGTCAATTAATCTAACCTTAAAATTAATCGCATCAAAATAAGTTCGTGTGAAATCCTTCAAGTCATATTATTGTGTGGTTAATTTTACTAAGTTAATGTGGCATTAATTTAAATGGGATCCCATGCAAGTTAAAAAAAATAGCTTGAAGCAGTTAATGTACACTTTTTAAATATTATTCGAATAAAGTCATTTAAATTATTTCTAAATAATTCATTAAGCAACTTAAGTCCCAAAACATCTGCAAAGTACACTCAATGTAATTCTCTTATCTTAACCCATCTTCTCCCTTCCATACCTTCAAGATATAATTCCCCCCCCCCCCTGATAGTTGGAAATGGTTGAAAAATATCAATGCTTCACTTCAGTAATTGGATTTAGAGTTCTGCTCTTATTGGCAATTTATTTAAAATTCATGGTCAACATCCTGATTTTTTTCCTTAACTTTACATCCAAGATGTTCTCAAAGTATTCATCCAATTTGCATAAAATCAATATGAAAACGTAAAACAACACAAATGTAATATAAAAAAAATTCTAAATTTAAGTAAAATTTTAAAATTGTATCAAAATTAAAATCACTAATAAATACATAGCTTTTTCTATTATATTCTGTAAATTTTATATTAAATGCTCAAAATAAAAGATCTTTAGTTGCCCAAGAAAGTGCTAGGAATTTTAAACTATCTAGAAACTAATAATTTTTCTACTAGATTTATTCGATTTTCAATGCTCATGTTTATTAAAAAATGCTTTTTCCCAACGTAATAATAATGTACGCATCCACTAATATACGCTAATTTTAATTTTTGTCTAATTCCTTTTTTCCAGTTGATTCTTCTTTGACAATTACCTATCCTGTTGGATTTGTTAAATTGATTGTGATGAGTTATCACTATCCTCTTCATCATCAGTGGTTTAATAGTATGATTTTATCGTTGATATCATCAACTTCTTCGTGGCAACAAAATTATAGATATACGAAATACTAATTCTGTATTCTTTATCATTGATCACGTAATATTGAAATTCTTTTTTGTTATAGCTTTTGTTTATCGTGAATATTGCTTAAAAGCTATTGTTTGATAATTAGATATTTGCATATAACGTCATCGGATTCTCGCAGACAAAATTGTCTTCTTACTGTCTAGAGGGAAATTGAAAATAAATATGAGTAACGATTCACCTTGTCAAATGTAAACAAATTACACATTAGAGTATAGACTTAGACAGAGATAGGTAAAAAAAACATGTCGATTTATCCATTCAATTTTCGTGGGCCTCAAAAGATCTTCTGGAACGTCTTGGAAACATAAACAATCGCCACGTCTTCAGTTGTCTTTTTTTTCTCTCGAATTAAAAGTATTTAATTCTTCTATTCTTTCATATAAAATTTAATTCAATCAAATATCTCATCAGAATGCTGAATAAAGAATTGATTGTCAATGAATTTAGTAACTTGTTTCATATTTGTTAACTTCATTATTATTTACTTCTTGCAATTTTAGGAAATAAATCATATTACTTTCCTTAACCAAGCAATATTATCCTCAACATTTTTATATTATCATTTAGAGTTTAGCTTCCATTGATAATTTTCAATAAATTTTACTTTAAAAATGTAAAATTTAAAAAAAATATTCAATTTTTTTGCATAAGAATTAGTTTATTTGTATAAGAATTAGACATGGTTAGAAAAATGAAGCAAATGAAAATTAATAACCTAAATTATAATTACGTGCATTAATTGTAATAAAATAATTGATTTTTTTCACATCCCTTTGGCATTAGGTCATGCTTCTTTTCAATGCAAATTATTGCTTTTGATGAAACCTAAGTTTCAATTTTGCTGTTTGTTCCTTTATCTTTTTGGCTTTTTCAATTAATTTGTAATTGTATATCATTGGACAAATTTATAACATTAAATTTATTCCATAAGAAACGAAATTATCTATAACAGTATGTAATTTCTTTTTCCTTTAATAATAGGTCACAATTTGCTACATTTTCCAGGTCTCAATCATTACCACTTCGGCAGGTCAGAATCATTATTAAGATTAAATATTGATTATATTCTGTTAGCACGATATACTAATTTTAATGCCAAGATAAATTTAATTTTAAAACAAATGCGAAACTAAGAATTTTTATAATAACTTTAAAATTTTTATAAAACTTGCAGAAAGAAAATCAAAATTTATTTAATTTGTAATTTATAAAACGCAACACCATATTCCAGTAAGAGAAGCGATTAGCAGTATAAAGAAATAAGAATTTAAAGATGTGATACGCGTTTAAATTCAGTTTTAAAGAATGTATTTTTTTTCCAAATTTTATGTAGATAGTGACTTTTTCATATCAAATAATTAACCTTAAACTGAAATTCTGAAAACCAACTCTAAAATCATTCTTTTCTTTGTTCCACAATGATCGACTGAATCACTTTTGCAAGACAGGTGGCATGCTCACTTTAGGTATAATAATATCAAATTAAAGAAAATGATAGACATTATATAAAAAGAAAAAAATTACATCTTTTCAAAGGAAGATAGAAATATTGAATTAAAAATGAATAAAGGATACCTGATATGGCGGTGGGCATTTAGTATAAATGAGTCCACTATTCAATAGATTAAGAAACCAGAAGAAAAGATTAGAAATTCAGTCGCCTGCATTTAACATTCTTGCAAAAGTTTTTGCACATCCGAGAATACTCACAATAGAAAAAATGGAACATAACCCTGTGTTGATTCAAAAATTTAAATGAAAAACTTTTGCTTTAAACAAAAATTTGAAAAATATTTTATTATTTGAAAATAATATGGCTGCTGTCAAATGATAAAACCAGTGTTGAATACGTGACTTGCTGTTGCTTGTTTCAAAATTTAAAAAATTATTTGCACAATACGAGAGGAAAGGTCTTGGCGGATGAATATTAAGCAAGGCACCTTCAACAATTGTCGTACTTCCCGATTTGCACAAGTATCATACTTTCATGCTTTGGGTACAAAATAATAATCTTAAGATTCTCACACAGTCAATAATTCTTAAGATTCTCCTCATATTAAACATTCGCGTTTTCTTTACATGCTTTATATGTTATTAAGAGTCCTAATATTATCTAGAAAAATTAATTTTTATTAGATATTTCTGGGAATCAAAAATTTTGAAATTAGTTTACAATAGTAGACTCACGTTATGCCAAGATTAAGACGTCTGGGGAAAGTATTGCTCTCAAGGTAACACCAGAAGAAGGGTCTTTTATACGCTTCTCAGACTCTCAAATTCATACTAGATACATGTCTTCCAGACTAAAACATTTCTCATAGGACATTGCTCGATTTCCAAAATTGTGCCTTTTACATACAAATGGTTTAGAAATTTAGATTGACTTCTATACACCGAATGACATATCAGAACGGAGACAATGATCAATCCCAGTCCATAATAAAAGTGCATTTTAAAAATATTTGTTGTTTTTTTTTCTGACCTGTGGAAAATTACACTGTTCATTAATACACAGACACGTGATCTCTGGTGCCTTCACAGGCAACAGTTAGGTGGCCAAGTTGGTTAAGGCGTCATTCTCATTATCGGAAGGTAGTGAATTCGAATCTCAACTTAACCGAATAAGATCCGTCGTGTTTGCTGAAGGCGGCTGGGTCACGTTAAAACAGGGTGTGGTCACAATGTCCTCCAAGTGAAATAATACTTCTGGGGATGGCAGGCCAAGTATTGGGAATCTTCTGCTTGGTCCTAGATTTAAAATCACGAAAACTTCACCCAGCTGCTTCTATTTAACTGGTAGAGCCCAATTCAGGACTAAATATATATAGTGCAACAACAATAAATAACTCTTTAGTTTATATTTTTTAAGTCATTTCTCCAAGCCGCTCTAGAACATCATCATCAATCATCTCCAACTCAACTCTCGATCTGGTGTGCTATCTTACTCAATCAGAATAATGGCTCAAACACTCCTATAATTCCATAGCTGCCATTTTCTCTAAGTATATTTATATTTCCTTCAATATTTAGATCTTTATCATTGAATGATCCTTCGATAATGTTCTCTGTTTTATAATACTTTCTGTTTTCAAACAATAATTGCCTCATTTTTCAAATGAGGAGATTGTTTTCTTTATATAACCGTCTATTCTCTCTCTAATGCACGCAATTCGTACTTTTATCTTATGAAGAATAGCAGAAACGGTTTAATCAAAGAGAATGCGTTTTACAACCTAATGATAATGCAAAAGCTTCCTTCAAATTTTTTACAGTCTATTTTCGTATTGAATAACGACCTTTTTCATTTGTAATTTGAATTTTCTAGTTTCTTTTACTTAAACCAACGTCTTCTTGATTTCATTTCTCAGTTGATTCTTACTAAACACAAAAGAATCTCATTAAGTTGAAACTTTTAGCTCTAAATTTGTATACTTATCAAAAGAGCAGTATAAAAATTATTAAATCAAAAATGCTTACTAAAATTTATTAACTTATTATGTAGTCAAGGGGATTCAAGGTCTTTTAATGGATGTAAATAAAGATTTTTAAGCATCAAAATATTTTTTTTAAATTCTCGCTACTATCAAGTAATATAAAATTTTTACTATATAAAACCTTAATTAGACTAATGCCTACCTATGGTTCAGAGGTCTGGTCTCGAACTAAAGTTGAAGAAATAAAATAGCCATATTTTAACGAAACATTCTACAAGCCAACCATAATTCAACGAAATATTCTGGAAGCCATTCTATTCCATTCTGTAAAATAGCCATATTTTAGCGAAACATTCTGCAAGCCATTCTATTCCATTCTATAAAATAGAAATATTTTAGCGAAACATTCTGCAAGCCATTCTATTTCATTCTATAAAATAGCCATATTTTAGCGAAACATTCTGCAAGCCATTCTATTCCATTCTATAAAATAGAAATATTTTAGCGAAACATTCTGCAAGCCATTCTATTCCATTCTGTAAAATAGCCATATTTTAGCGAAACATTCTGCAAGCCATTCTATTCCATTCCATAAAATAGCCATATTTTAACGAAACATTCTGCAAGGCATTCTTGGTGGAATAAAAGTCAACAATGTTTGAAAAAGAAAATATAATTGTGAGCTATGTAAATTCAATGGAGAGCAAGATATTAAAAATTTCATAAAAGTAAATCTTGTATTTAAAATGGATGAAGATTCTACTTTAAATAAATTACTTAAAACTTTCTAACAAGCAGGAATAGGTATAAGCACAAAATGACACACGAATGAAAACAATGACGGCTGAATTTTCTTATCTATCGAGGGAAAAAGCTGGCCCACAAGTATAAGAAATAGAATACAAAAGAACAGATATCAGAGAAAAGCACTGGGCCACCTGGTCAGTTAAGACAAATATGCTGATGATATTAATTTAAAAAAGCCTCCCATGAATATAGATGTCAGATTTATTTTAGTGTTGTTTATTATATAATAAATTTATTTCTGATTAAAAGTAATTATAAAAATCATAAAAAGTAAGTTTATTAATTCTTCAGTTATAAAAATATAATCAAACATTTTCTCTATGTTCTTCTAACATGTAATAAGCGCTAGTCGTTTATTAACCATAAAGTGGTTGTTTTTCATTCCAGTTGAGATCCTGACTACATCACTTTATTACGATTCTCATTGGTTTGAAATATTTATGACGTCAGATAACGTTTCATTTAAGTCACATCGTCTGGAAAAGGAGTCGTAAATCCAACTTGTTGATATATTTGTTGCCTTCCTTCAAATCGCATTCTTCGAGCGGCAGCTAAAAAAGGAGATCACCATTGAATCAGAAAATTGTCAAAGTTCATTTTGTTAATAAAACGATTTCTTATATAAGTACCAACGCATCGATTTGAAAACCGTTTTCCATTGATTCAAACCATTAACACGTTGGCAGTAGAATAGCAGGTAAAACAAAAAGAAAAAGAAAAGACAAAACATCCACTTTATTATTAGTTTAAATCAGCAAGAACGATTTAAACTTTTTATAAAATCCTACTATCCGTAACGTGTTTGGCTCGATTTTTAAATGTGTCGCCAATGATCAAGGCGAGCGATTCATAACCATCAGCATACGAGACCGTTTCATAATAAAAATATTGAGAAGCTCAAATTGGCAATACATAAACATACAATCTGAATCTTAATGTCACCAAATGCATCCCGTTACAGATACTAGGATTAAGCAAATTTTTTAAAAGTTTCCTTATTTAATAGAATTTTAAATTAATAATTACAATATTTGCAAATATTCTCTTATTAATCTCAATGTTAAAACTATTGCCTTGCTTACGCCAACATTAATATTTTTCTTTTAATAAATATTTCTGAAAAAAAAGCAAATTTGTAAAACATGGGCTCAATTTTTTTAATTTCATTTATTAATTTTTTTAGGGAAAATAAGTTATTATAAATTTCTTTTCCTCTTCAGAGACAAATATTTTTATAAATGCAGTCTAATATGAAAGAACAGATATTTTTTTATGATATTGATCTTTAAATTAGTTTCAATTTGATTTCTAAATCAGTGAGGTGAAACAACTGTTATGTAATTACATGAATTGTCCAAAGCTCAAGTTTTCTATGTCCCTTTCTAATTTGAACATTCTTTGAAAATCCTAATACATTTTTAAAAACATGGATCTAAAACAATTTTAACCGAAATGTTATTTACCATCAGACATTATTTAGAATAGAGTAATAAACTTGGGTGATATACTAATATTATGATGGGAAAAACTATTCTACACATACATTAATATATGAATTCTTGTTTTTTCATTTCCCTAATTTTAACGTTTTAAAAGATTTATTTTAGTAATTTTTTTCTTTTTTGCTCATACTATAAAAATCGCTTACAACTCAGTTTATTTTAATTTATAAATCACGATATTTTAAATCAGCATACGAGGAATTCTTATGGAATTCTTCACGTATATTAAATATCTGCGTATCAATTTTAATTCTGTTACATTATACAATCTCTAATGGTAAATTAAATGCTCTTATCATGAATATTATTTATCTTAACAATATTTAAAAAAAACGAAACTTTTAGTACAAAAATATATTTTTTGTATTATATTTATAAAGGATAAAACTATATTCTTTAATGTTCAGGAATTAAGCGATAGATATATGAATCGTCTACTTCTCTAGTTGATTTTATAAATTCATGAATTGAATGTCTGAGTAAAATTGCATAAAATATATGAATATGCAAAATGTCTGGTGTGTAAAGAGCCACACACTTTTTCTCTGATAACACCTCGGTACTTACGTATTATCGCAACCATATCGGCAGCAATATATAAGACCGCGCCAATTCTAGAAACGGAATACGCTGATGGGACATGGAACGCGTAGTTGAAAAGTACAATGTGATAGAAACAGTATGAAAGAAAATAAGAAATAATATATGAAGTCATTTTTATCTGTATAATTATTACCTTTATTTGACTATATATAAATTACGTATTGGTGGAAAATATTGCAAAATGGTTTTTAGAATAGAATCAAAACATTTTTTTTTATCCTTTTCTTGGTCTTGTCGCCATATTAATTCTGACCAGTAAGACTCAAGATAGCGTCTTGCTGTACCCCGTTGTCTCTTGTTCCTCCATTTCGCTGAACCACACATTATTTCGATTGTTTGGGTATGCGCACGTATTTCGGGATCAACAAAATTATATTTGCAATTTACTCTTAAATGATTGAATCCAGCGATTCCCAAATGATCAGTCTGGTACGCTCTCCAACTGTCAGAATAAAGTGTACTCCCTTCCTCAATTTTTTCGACGATTTTCTGGAAAAGCGTGACTGCAGTTCTATTAGGAACGGTTGTTAAAAATGCTTGTTTGGTCTCGCGACAGACGCCACCAAAAATCCATTGCTCTGACAATATTCAACCCGAATTATTTTTCCTTTTCGTGAATGTTTATCGATTTCCACAATGCGGCCAGGTCCACCTATTTTCGTTTTTTCCTTGCTTTCCAACACAGAAAGAACACAAATCTCAAATCTTTGAGAACACAAATCTCTCTCATATAATTATTCCAGTCTATATCTGTTTATTCAACTAAATTAAGTTCTTCATCACAAAATTTGACTGTTGTTAATTCTTTGCATCAGCAATACAGGAATCTTACTGCTGTTAATAACGATACGGCTTCCCTCAAATCAATTACCACTTCTTATTCCCGCGTGTTGATTGCAGGTTGCATTTCCAAAAAATCTGTTTTTCAAAATGAAGTTTCATTGGGTGAGTGCTTATACATTTCCTGACGTCCGGTAAAATGTTCACAATTCAGTTGGTTGTCAGTTCAGCGCCTTAGATGCATGCGACATTGGGGTTGCTAATTTGGCAAGTTATCCCGGAGGTCGACATGGTTGCGATAATACGTTAAGTATTAATACCTCTTTATACTTTTATATTTAGTTATTTATTGTGGGAATCAGGTGTTCTGCCCGGATAACGCCCAACTGTCTCCACAACATATCTTGGCACAGGTGCGTATAATCCATGCGCCAAATTTTGAGATTAGCGGATTTTTTGGCGGATTTTCTTATGTACCTGGCAACCTTGTTTTCATTATGTCATACATTTGAAGACCTAAAAGAATTATGCAGAAAATTCTATTTTGGTAACTCTAGTATTTATGTCATCGCGCACGTCACGAAACGTCAGCTTATCAACATTTCTTCATTAAAAAAAATTCAGAATTTGGAATCATGGATTATACGGTATCTGTGCTTACATCTTAAGCTGTCCAGCAATGCTCGCCAAGCTTTTTAACATCAACATGGAGGATTATGTAGAGCTTCTTTTTACGGATAAAGCTGTAGAGATCTCCAGGGCTGTGTTTGACAGCTTCGGGGATATTTAGGGTTTTTGCACGTACTCCATGGACATGACATCATCATCATTAGGTGTTCTAAATTATATAATTTTAAAATTATTTACAGATTTGATGGAATATCTAAAGTTTATGTTTACATCAATAAAACGTTAATAAATGTAAATTTTAAAATTTGGTTAAATTTTTTCAAAAAGTTAAAAAAATTCATTTAATTTACTTTCATTTTTATGATGTTCTAAAAACTAATGTATTATGAATCTTTCCTTTTGACCATTTTTTCTCTCGTTTTTTATGCCATTAAAATTGGCTGTAAAAAGCCTGTTTCAAAATGTATAAAAGAACACTTTATTTTTAAATGTAAATGTAAGACATTAATTTATAATCTATGATGTTATAATATAAACAAAAGGGTAATTGCAGCAAATCGTGCATCTTATGGGTTAAAAAAATATCTTACCTCCAAATATATCAAACACAGGACAAAAATTTTACTATATAAAACTATTATTAGACCCATTTTAACTTATGCTTCAGTGACTTGGGCCATGACACAGAAACATGAATGCCATTTGGCTATTTTTGAAAGGAAAATTTTGAGAAGCATCTATGGTGGAGTGGAGACAGATGGGGTATGGCGTAGAAGGTATAACCATGAATTATACAAAAGTTTTAAGGACATTGATGTTGTCAAATACATTAAAATACAAAGGATGAGATGGGCTGGCCATGTTATTCGTATGCCAACTGAACTCACCCCTAAAAAAATCTTTATTGCAAGGGCCAATGGGAAAGCGTTCCAGAGGTAGGCCCAAAATCAGATGGATTGATTGTCTTGATAGGGACTTTAACACTATTGGAACATCTAATTGAAAAAGTGCTGCTGAGTACAGGCCAGGATGGAATAAGCTCATTGAGAAGGCCAGGACCCACACAGGGTTGTCATGCCATTGTTGTTGTTGTTGTTGATGATGATGTTATAATATTTTAAATTTCTTGTATCGTGAAAATTATCACTATTATATTTTTCTTTACATTGTGCACCGAGATGGCTTCGGTTAATTAGTTAGCGTTCTGTCCAACTACTCGTGAGCCTCGATTCCCATTTCAGGCTTGGATGCCTTTAATAACTAGAAATTCACTTGAAACTGTAGCTCTTGGTTTTCTCGTGATCAAAAAATGATGGTTGAGTAAAGAACAAACTTAAATTATAAGATGCATCTCCTTTATATATACATTAAATTAGAAAATTTATAACTGATCATTATAATAAATTTACAATATTTTAAATATAAAATAATACAATTACAAGAAATGCTATATGAAAAAAAAACACCTTTTAATCATCTGCATCAAAATGCAGACACTCATTTCCAGAGCTACATGAAGAACCACTTGAAACCTTTTCTGAATCAGCTTCTCTGTCCTTCTACCAACAAATTGACCTCTATACCATTCAGAGCTTTGTTAATGCCACATTTTTTAAATGATTTAACCGCGCGCCGTCCGTGTTTAATATAAGTCCCGTAGGTTATGTTTATTGTGAATTGCGTTTCTAAATTATCTTCCTTATTCCGCCAAGTTCTTATCGTTTTCTTGGCCTTAAATGCTTCTTTGTAACTCTGTTTTCCTGTTCTTGAGCATACGAAATCACATTTTTTGAAACAAATCAATCATTTTTCTGGCTACTATTTATTGGTTACTTTCGAAAAAAATGTTTAATGTGTCATAGAAATTTTCGAAGGTTTAGTAAGTTTTTTGAATGAATATGCACTTTTATTAGCTTCTTACTAATTTATATCTAATATAAATATATACATTCAGATGTTCCTGTTATATTTAATAAAAAAAAACTGAAAAATTATAACCAAAATAATAAATAATAAATTTTATGCATAATTGGAATAAATTCTACAACTTCATAAAATAGTGCAGGCTCAAATATGCAGAAAAATTGAAAGATACACACATACTATACACCTATAAATTATTTAAACAAGACTAAAAAAGGAATTCAATTTACTGTGATATACAAAAACCAAACACTTCAGTGAATGTTTTCTAAGAACAATTAAATTAAAAAATATTTTAAAAAATTACAATTTATGAATATATATTTTATTCACGCAATTTATAGCCTCATGATTTAGTTTAAATTTTATATTATTTCGTACTTATAGGTCAATTTATTTCAATTATAAAAAATGCTGGTTAAACTTTTTAGAGTGTTTACCAGGTATGTGATGAGTTTTAAGAAAATATTTTGATTATTCCTGGTGTAAAATGTTATGATAGTATTTATACTGATATTGATGATATTTTAAGAAATTTGTGTGTGCTCTAAGCTTCTTAACTGGAATTAAAAGGGCGACTAAACAAAGTTTGTATTCATCCTAAATTTATCAAAATTTGACTGCAGATTTTAAAAAATCTAAGTGAATCTCAAATACTTTGAATCCTATAAGAAAGAACAGAAAACCCTGTAAAAAGTAAATAATTATTTTTAAAAGAAATATAAAAACTAAAATAACTAATAAGAAAAAGAAATTTGATTTATTTGTAATTTTCAATTAATATTTACATAAAAATATTGTATTTCAAACATGGAATCTATGCAAATATAACAATATAATATTTTAAAAATAAATCTTAGCTTCTCAAAAAATACAAATACTGTTTAAAATTAAAGAATTAATTATCATTTGGCGTGTAAAATTTAATTCTTAAGTTAAATATTTTGCAAATAAATTTGGCATATCTATACAAAAGAATGATAAGGGCATGCTTACTTTAAAATATTTTCATTTTTATTCTTATTATTTTATTTATTATTTTTTCTTACTGATTCATAATGAAAAAATAATGAAAAATGATAATTATAATGAAAAAATTCAAGAGATGATTTCAAAAGAATTAAACATTAAATATTAGAAAATTCTGGCTAGTGTCTTACTGTATTGAAGTTGTATTGAAAAATGTCTTAAAATTAATGAGTAATAAAATTTAATAAGTTTTGAGAGAGAGAATCTCAATATTAAGTATACATTTAAAAAGTATGAATTTTAAATATTTTACATTAGTTTTTAATAAATAATAATAGATAAGAAATATTGTAATTGCAAAATTTCTAAATGTGGGGAAAAAAAGTAAGATTTGACGCAAACACTAATTTAAAAAAACTTCGTAAATGAGACTGAAATTAAAAACAGTACTTTTTTTTAAAACTTTTTTTTAACAACTTTTTTCTGAAACTTCAGAAATATGAACAAACAGAAAAAGTATTTAAGAGTGTAGTCAGAGGAAATATAGCCACATTTAATAGTTTCGTATATTTAATGCGCTCACGTAGGGCACAAAAGTGGAGAGGGTTATGGTAGCTCCCTCAACTGTTGCACCCTCTGGTGGTTAGGGTATCGGCCTTCCGGCCGGAATGGCTGGGTTCAATAACCATTTCCTCCGTAGACCCACCGAGTACATGCGATTTACGTGTTCGTTAAATCTGTGGAATCAAACGTCCTGTGGTCGGTCATTAAGCAGTTACCATGGCCTGAAAAAAAACTTATCCCCCTCCAGATCAAAATGAAAATTATAAGAGAAATTCTCTAGTGGTTCCATCTATCGGAGGAGTCTTAAAGCCAAGATGTGCTTTCACCTTTCGTGGTGATCTGATTAAACAAAAGATGCACGCTTCTGACTCAATTTTGCAAACGGCATAACGAACATGGCTTGTCCAAATGTCATAAATAAAAACAACAGTGGTATCCGGAGATCCAAATGATAGGACTTTTTTTATGAAGCTAATAACAAAGCCCATTTTAATATATATTTCTTCTTTATGTTTCATTTCAGTATATTTCTGTTTTTAAGACTATTGAAACAACTTAAATGGTTACAAAGCGTATGTTTGACATAAAACCCTTCTTTAAAACGATTCCAAAAATGTTCAGTTGGGTTAAAGTTCAGAGAACATTAAACGATTCTTACTCAAATTTATCTTCTCGCGAAGGTGCATATAAATCAACCGATTTCTCTTTAATTGAAGATGACCATTTTGTAGAACGAAGATATCGCCATATATTCTTACCATATCGCCATCTACACGAAGATATCGCCATATCTTCGTGTAGATGGTGATTTTGGGGACAACACATGTCTGCATCGCCATCCAAAGATATAAATTTTCGCCATGTTTTTAGAAAATAAATGAAATCTATCCCTTTCATACGTTTGTTGATTATAATAGGAACTCCCAATTCCCATTATGACAAAAATTTTCTAAAGTAGCTTCAAAAACACAATGTTTGTGTTCTTCAATATAAAATGAAACTTATCCCTGACTGACTTTTAAATTTCCATATTAAGTTTGTTTTTCATGTGGAGTACATGAGAAACGCATATAAAGCATAATATTGCATTATATATTCTTGTAATAGATTCATATCCAC
Source organism: Latrodectus elegans (assembly GCA_030067965.1). Taxonomy (NCBI): domain Eukaryota; kingdom Metazoa; phylum Arthropoda; class Arachnida; order Araneae; family Theridiidae; genus Latrodectus; species Latrodectus elegans. Next base: position 27,446,286 of record CM057821.1, read on the forward strand.
AAAAGTAACATTTTCCAATTACTCTTTGAAATATTGCTTTAAATGCTAATTAAAAATAAATCAGAAAGTATTTTGAGTGTTGATAGACATATTATTTTCTTTTATCATAAATTTTAATCATACATTTAGTCATTTTCATTATACATTTAAATTTTTTTCTATTCCTATAATTTCTTCTATTGGTTTCTCAACATGAAAATGTGTTTTTATGAGCATATAAGCTGTAAATACTTAGCAGTAATTCAAGTTCAATAAAATAGACTTCATTGCTATTATCTGTGTGAATGTTTTAATTTTATAGCAATTCTTTTCACCCAGTATGCTATATGAAAATAATGTTTTATTTTGTGCTGTAATGTGTGGCTTTGTAAATAAGGTAACTAGAAATATAAATGTAAATTATACTAAGAAAATGAATAGAATGTGATAGATGGAAAATGATACATAGAATAATACAAAGACCGTTTAATTGATGGGTCGTCCGTGCTTTAAAATTAGTCGTCGGCTAAGTCTTTTTTTTTCACGATAATGATGTTTAGGTTCATATCTAAAGTTAGCTGATGAAAATATCTACTTCAATATTTGACTTTAGTTCATAATTAAAAGATATTAACTCTCAATGCATTATAGTATTTCTGTATTTATAAGAGATAATCTCAAGTGTTTCATAAAAATTCTGTAATTCAACTTAACCATTCTTAAAAATTAATAATCAAGGTACATCATACTACTTGCGATTATGAATAATAAACATCAAAAGGAAAATTGATACTTATGAATTTTCTCTAAATTCTACAACTACAATTAAAGGTAGAAGTCTGGTATTAAACTTCATTCCGTTTGTTTGTATACAGTACTTTAAGCATATAGTATAACAAAATAATTCTGTGACAATGATAAATATGTGAAATTCTGTGGAAAATACATTATACACATAATAATGGAAGATAACTTCATTTTTCAAAAATTCAATTATTTAAATGGTAACGTATTTTATTTCTGTTATTTAATATTTAATGTGAAATATCTCTTTATTTTATTAGTGGTAATGAAATAAACACATTCAAGAGTTATTTCAATTATTTTTTTTTCTTCAAAAATAATTCGTGGAAAGAATATTAATTATTATTACAGTTAAAGAACATAAAATTGTTTTGGCATTATTTAAATTTAGATACGAAATCGAGGATATTTTTAATTGTCTTTTAATATTTCTAAAACAAGCACTATAAAAATTTAAATATGAGCTTTCAAGAATTGCTGTTAAAATTTAGCTAATTTTTCTAAATGTCTTTAAGAGTTAAGTTTTTTGCTTTCATATACCGGAAAAATACAGATTTTCATTCCTTCATCATCATTCATGTTTATAAAAGAAATGCTGAGAATTATATAAAATTGTTACAAAAAATGCATTATTGTATACTTTTGTCAACTTTTAAAAGGATTTAAATTTCCGCACACTCAGATCAAGTTGGTAACACAATTAACCTTGTTAATAGCTTCCAACACAGAATGCAGGGTCAACCCGGAAATGGAAGTATTCGCTCTTCCAAGTGGGTTTGTAGTTGAGTGTTTACTGAAAGCACCTAATTAACGAATTTTTTTTTTTTTTAAAGAAATTCTTTGAAATGGTAAGACACTTTCTAGGGCAGGCTGTAGTTGTAGTACCAGTTTTCAATGTGTGCTAATCATATGTAAAAGTGTTCTTTTGCGCAGACAATTTTCTTTTGACATCGAAATAAAATGTTCGTTATAAAGGTAATGTCACCGTCAAATACACATTCAAAATATTTATGTTTTGAATTCTAGTTCTAATTTGATAGATGGGTACTTTTGTTATTGATTGTTTTGAATAAAATGAGTTTCAAATTAAATTTGACATATTTATTTATTTTCTTTGGTATCATTTTTGCAAGTTTCAAAATATAATTAATATGAACGTTAAAAATTAAAGGTTGTTTTTGATTAAGTAATTTTTACTTTAAAAAACTTTAAAGATAAAAAAATTAGTAAATATTTACGATCATAATAATTTCGAGTAACTACATTTTAATGTATTAAAAGTAAACGAATTACAAAAAACGTAGTGATCTTGCATTAAAATTTACTATAAACAGAAAACTGTAGATGATATTTTTGTTATTAATTTAATACTAACTGAGAGCAATAAATGTAAGATAATTGAATTTAACATAGACATCAAAACTTTGAAGTACTTTTTTACTTAAAGCAAATAATGTTATGATAAAAAAAATATCAATTTATTCCAAAAACCAAAATACACTTGCTGGCCACCCAAATTGCGACACCAAGAAATTTTGTTGTAAAATCTCTAAAAAGAAATATTAGAACAAAATTTGTTTTGTAGATAACATGTTGACCAAGCATCAAACGATTAAATTTATAGACTTCTGTGCAGCGTGGTTCCTGCCAAAATCAGTAGCCAGAGTAGCCGCCATTGTTGGAGATCATCTCTCCCGTACGCCTCGGCTTTGATTCAAAGAGACTTTGAATGTATTCGTGTGGTACAGTACACCAAGCAGCTTCCACACGTTGCCAAAGTTGATCTGGTGGGACAGCTGGGGATATGGGTCAATCGTTGAGTAACCATGGACCACATGTTTTCTATCAGTGAAAGATCCAGAGAAAGAGAGAGCTGGACAGAGAAGCAATTCAAACTGGCGATTGACGAAGAACTCTTGGACAATACGTGACACGTATGATTGCGCATTATCCTGTTGAAATATGGCTTTGGGCAAGTCCTGAAGGTAAGGAAGGACAACTGGCTCCAGCTCCTCGGAGATCTAGCGCTGGCTGTTTAAAGTACCGGCAATACATTCTAAAGGAGTGCGAGAATGATATTTAATACTGCCCCATACCATAATACCCGGTGCAGGACCAGAATGGCTGTGTATAACGCAGCTGTTCAGCATCCTCACTCCACGGTGTCTTCAAACTCGAATGCGACCATCGTGGTGTTGCAGACAGAAGCGTGACTCGTCAGTAAAGACAATTTCATTCCATTCTGCCGTCCACATCCTTATTTCATCATACCACTAACAGCGGAGACGTCTGTGGTTCTGCGTCAAGGGTAAACGAAAACAATGCACGTCTTGCGGACAGACCACTCTTCTGTAAACGGCGTCGAATGGGACGCGCAGACATTGGATGATGTGTTAAAGACAGAATGGGCTGTACTATGGTTCGTGATGTGGCTAAGTGATCCGTGATTGTCACGTGCTCAATTTACCTGTCTCACGTGAAGTGGTGCATTGAAATGGATGCGATCGAACATGGTAGTCCATCGTACCCTCTTGCATCCAACAATCACATGTTCACATGAAAGTTGTTTTGTTTCATCCAATACGACTACCTATTTATCTGAAAGATAATCCACAATCTCGGTAGACCACTATGCTTCATCTGTCGAACTCGATCAAACAATGATCGCTTTTTTCTACGAGGCATAACTGATAATTTAAAAAAAAATTGCCAAACTTGAAATCGTCGAAATCTCCAAGCCTTAAATAGCGCTTTGAAGTGGCGCCACAGAAGCGCGTGATGTGCGTTTCATGTTTCCTTCAGAGTGTTACATTTACGGTGGTCAGGAGTGCAATTATGGGAAGGCAAAATGTACAAAAAGTTAAACGAAGAAACTAGTTTAATTACGAAGGAAGAAATATAGTCTTATGCAAAGCCTTTTACCAAGGATTCCTTAATTGAAGAAATATGATAATTAAAACGACTCCGAATCTTACAGTTATGGCTTCCAAACGCACAAATCTTCTGACATTTGTTTTGTAACCATTCTTGGAATAATTAATATAAAATATTAATATTAATTATATCGGTATAATTAATATAAAATATTAATTATACCGAGAAAGCTATTATAAACTGTATGATAGAGTATAATATCGCTACTAATATTTCCTATGCAATCTATTTCGTATGCTAAAATATAAAAAAATATTAATTATTTTGCAAAAAAAAAAAAAAAAAGAAAAAATCTTATTTTCCTAAAAGATAACTTATTTATGATCCTCAATTGTTTTCAATCAATTTTCTTTTTAGCCACAGATTTTACTAATTTAACAGAGTTGGTTGAGTTCTGTATACGAATAATGTTTCTGAAATAATAAGACAAATAATAGCCACCAGATTTCAGTACCTCTTTAAGAAAAGTGTCGATTTGTTCTAACTGTTTTTACGATTGCTTCTCAGTGGGAAAGTAACAGAATAGACTTAATTTCGAAAAATATTCTAAACTCATTCAAAGTAAAATAGCAACAAAAGGAACGGCATTGAAAATAATTTGCATTTCTCTAGAAAGATATTAACATTATTTCTCAGAATTACAATGAGAATGGTCTGTAAAATTAATATTCGTAATTTTAGATTTTTTGATAAATCAATAAACTCAAGTGTTTGTTAGGTGATTTTGAATATCTTATATATATCACTCAAATTCTTAATCAATCAAATTCAAATAATTCAACCAAATTAATAAATCTATCAAATTCTAAGAATACATACCAAATTCCAAGAACAGTTTTCTCTTATTTTTAAAATTATTCTTTTAAAAATATTTTCTTTTGTATAATTAATCAACATTATTTTCCGTAGTACTCCTATATTTTTATTTCAATCTGGAAATCATTTCTTATCAATAATTACTAAAAATTATTTATTATTCCTGAATTTAATAAATTATTATTAAATCTTGAAATTATCTAAAATATTAAATATAATTTAGAGTTATATTTTTCTTAATTAATAATTGGAAATTTATAGAATTTTTTTAATATTATTTATAAATTGTTTGTATAAGATTCTAATAAATTTCTTTGTAGAAAGAAGTCTCTTAAAATGTTTGTAATCAATTCATAAGATATTTTAAATTAATTTATTTTTTTATCAATGTAGGGTTTAAGATAGAAAACGCTTGTAACATTCCGCAAAGCAGATAAATTTATTGAAAATTGTACTGTCTACTTTTAACTGTAAATGTGTGGATTGAATTGAAGGAATTAGCCAAACGGGATGGTCACAAAACTGTTGTTTGAACTTTGATCTTTCAAGGTCATTGAGATGCCGCTCGTGTTATTACTTTACCAGTTATGAAAATTTCTTCGCGCCACCCTCATGTTGTAAAACGTGAGCAACAAAGTAGTGAAATCTCCTTTAGTCGACCCCTTTATTTTTTGACTGGTGCTTTTTATTTTATTTTATTTATTTATTTTTTATTTTATTTTATTTTATTTTTTCTTTTTGGTAACGAATATTACTTACTTTCCGAAGCAATTGATCGAGTTGTGTATTATATTGCATTCTTTATCACAAAACAAAATTGAAATGAATTCCTTTTTTTAAATAGTTCTTGAAAATAATAATTAATTAAAATTGAAATAAATAAATATTGCAGTACTACAATTTAACGATAAGTACTTACTTTTATGATCCTCATACTTATAAAAACATATTTGGTTAACCCATCATCGTTTTTGAAGATGATCACAAGACAAATAAAAAATTTAAAGTAATTCGTCACCAAGAAAAAGCTATCCACTTCTAATTTAACGAATTCTCTTAATATACTGACTTTATGTGATTATTTTAATACGATATAATTGAATAATTAAGATATATTTTATTAAAAACTTGATTTGAATGGAGCTTTAAATATATATCTTGATTATTGAATTTTAGAATATATATAATATAGTACATCAATTTTTTTCTAGTAAATATTTTTAAAATAATTTTTCTACATTTATCTATTTTTTATTACCTGATCATTATTAAAATTTTAATTCAGTAATATTTGGATTCCCTCGTTAACTGTAAACCGTAGATAATTCTCTTCTCCACATTGCTTTAACTTTCCTAAGCGCTTTCGTTTACACGTAAATAAATCTTACTGAAAAATAAGATAATTTATCAAACATTCTAGATATATTTATAATTAATTCTTTTAAAACTTTATTTTTACTTATGTATTCTTGTATTTAATTTTTTTTACAGCGTATAAGTCTAAGATCACAGTATTTAATTCATTTTATCAATTAATTCATTCAGAATTTGCTGTGTATATCGAAATGTTTTTACATAATGTTGGATCTTAATCAGAAATTTTTTTCTTTTTATAATATGTTTAATAAGATTATTATTAATTTGCTTCCAATATTAAGTTTTAAGATAAACATGATAACTACACTTCTGGATAATTGCTAAGGACGGATAACACTATCATCCATAGCAACCACAAAATGAAAGGAAGCAAAATGTGGAAAATTAGAATAAGTGCGAGATATAGTAAGAAGAAGTATGCGTACGCTAATTTTTTTTTCCACGTTTGTTCATCACATAATTGCGTTCATAAGAGCTTTAAAGGTTTTTCAGAATTTTCATCATGGATTATATAAAATTTTATCAATGGATTATATTTGTATTTTAATTTGCAATAAAACCTTTACAAGGAAAAATATCCTTTAGGGTGCTTTTAGCGAAAACTGGTGGTTTCTTTTCTCCAAGCGTTTTTAGAGCATGTTTGAAGAAACAAAATGGCGCTGAAAACACAAAGGTATGAATTGCAAAGAAAATAAAAACACGGAACTAGTTGGATATATTCACCTATTGGCAGCCTTTGCTACATTTTTTCGTCGCCAAGCAATTCCAACGCTGTTGCACTTAACAAAAAAACATATATATGACGCAAATATGATATAAAACACGAGAGAAAACCAAACCTAACAATAAAAAAAATTCCGAGAAGCAAAAAAAAACTCAAAATTGCAACACCTAAGGGGAAACCCGTAGCATTATAATCAAAACAAAGTATGCCAGATTTGGTGAAAAATCTCTTCGAGAAATTTATCATACTTATACCAAAAATGAGGCTTTTTTTAAGTGAAGACAAGTATATTTATGCCTCAGAAACTCGATTTCACACAATTTTTAAAGTAAACTAAATCTTCTACTTTTCTGAGCGAGTTCGAAATAAAAAGGCATTGAAAACACGTGCAATGAATCACCATTAAAAGAACTAAGCAAATTTTACAAGTGCATTTAATCGTAAAAGTAATGTTTTTTCAAAAACATCAATTGCATTCGTATGTCCATAGAAATGTATACAAGACTTATCAAACTTACTAAAAAGAACGAAATACAGAAAGTGAATCGCAGTCTGAATGTAGTGTCAGAGTGAGTATTTATATTTCTGTAATTACATGTATGTAATTTCTGTAATTACTCATGTTTTCCTTTCATTTAACTGTACATAAATACAACTTTGATTTTATATTGATTAAATTTATATTCTTAACCTCTATTCACAAACTCTTTGACGTAACGTAGAAAACCGTATAAAATATCTTTCCATATATAAAGAAACATCTATGAAAAGATAGGCATTTCATAGATGATGGGTTTTATTCAGGTTCCGCAATGGTCGAAATCCAAAAAACTCTCCAACTCTCTCTTCAACATGAGCATGAGGACCGCGAAAACTGTATATTACTCTCCAATAGGCTCATCATGGCCTATTAATTGTAAAGCACTCTGCAAAATGAAATATCTTAGGTTTGATCTTAACCACAGTTGAACAACTAGAAAATGATGTTGCGTTTCCAGTTTTAGCTTACACTTTGTTGATGTAAGTGCTCGAGTGTTTTCCGGATTCCCCCCCCCATTGGACGTGGCAATACAGCTCACTATCTATGAAGCGCTCTTTCAAAAGGCAGTTACGCTATGGATATTAAGCTTATAACAGTTTTAGGTAGTTAAGCTGTCCACTACGTCGTATCAATGTATTTCACAACAATGGCTAGAATCATACCTGATATTTTAGCTCTGAAGTGCTTTGCCCTACAATAATCTTACTGTAAGGCTTATATTCCTTAAACCTGCCTACATTTCTGATGTGTAGTCGAATTTTTTCAAATATTTCTTATTGTGTGGCATCCTTAATTATGTTGGTAGATTAATCGCCACAGCTACAGTCTAGGCCGTAATGGCCTGGTTGGTTAGGGCGTCATTCTCACTATCGTAAGGTAGTGAATTTGAATCCTGACTTAACCGAAGATACGTGGTGTTTCCTAAAAGCGGCTGGGCACGTTAATTATGTCGTGGTCGCAATATCCTCCAAATGAAATTAGACCCCTGGGGATTGTAGGCCAAGTATTGAGGATCTTCTGCTTGGTCCTTGCTTCAAAATCACGATAACTCCATCAGGCTCTTTCTGTTTAACTGGTAAATCCCAAGTGAGGGAAGCATGCTGCCGAAACAATAACACCTATAGGGGTCAGAAGATTTTTCCAACATGCAACAAGTGTGCTTCGTAAAATGCTTTCCTGAAGCACATTTTGAATTGAATTCCTGAAGCACATTGCCACTATGGCTTAGTTAGAAATCCTTTATTGTTTTTGTACTTTTAAGGGCCCATATCTAGCTATTGCTAGACATGGAGCATATGAAACAACAACAACTACAGCTTTGATGATATCTCATGCATAAAACACAATTCCTCTCGGTGCTTCCTCATTACTGATAAGATTTAGCAATAGCTTAATGGGAAGAACAACAAAAAAAAATCCCATTTATGGAAAGTTGTTTAATTAAACCATATTTAATTGACTGCATAAGGAGTTAAGCAATTTTAGTACTTTCTTATTAAAAAAACATCCGAATGAACGAATTAATTGGACATTCTATTTAATGAACTTTCTTTTCTAAAAAGAACCAATTATTTTATTTTAAAGATAACCCTAGGATATTTCCTTTTTTAAGATACAAATAGAATATAAGACTTTGAATGGAATTAAATTAAACGGAAGTTTAAAATTCTGTTAATTTTCTTCGTTTTTTAACGAACTTCCAGTCATTAGACTAGGAAATCAACATTAAAAATAAACAAACGTTTGCTCGGAAACAATTAAACTGAGTATAGAGTAAATTAACAAATTCCTGTAAACTTCTCAATATGAATCAGTGCGTGTTAATTCAGCAAGTTTTTATATTCCGAGTCTCAACACGTTCAAAATTCTAAAATTAACTTAATTTGGTTTAATTAGTGGTGAACCAGCGTAGGAAGGAAATGGCTTTAAAAAAAACTTTTAAAAAGTTTTACAGCGCACACTATGAGCTTCTTTCAGCAAAAACTTTCCTTTAATAGTGGAACTATTCATGTATCTCAAAAGAGAACTTTTGGAAAAGTCTTTAATACTCACCATGATGGATTATCATATCTGTAAAGGAAACGTTCTATGTATTTTCAGCTATGACTGAGAACCAACCTAAAACTAATCATTTTGAAGAAGTTTTGAATGTCATTTTCCGTCCTTTTAACCACACCTTTATCACATCAAGCCAAGAAAATTATGAGAATAGTAACTTCAACTAAAGTCTAAGTTCAGTTTGTTAAATCTTGGATCAAAACAAAATGATTTAAATCCTTACAATAAAAAAATTATTAATTATAATTTTAAGCTTAGTTAAAAAAAAAAAAATTGTTGATGTTAGTAAATTTTATAAAATATCCTGCATAAGCTGTTTAAGTAAATAATGCATGACGGCGCGCAACACGCTTCTTAATATTAAATGTGCGTTTTACATAAAACTATTTTTCATAATAAGAAATTCATGAAAACTAATTAAAAATGTTTTGAAAACTAAAGTTCTTCCGAAAATAATGAAAATTAACTCAAATACTCTACGCTGAAATATCAGTCTATACAAATAATGTCTTTTTTTAATCTAATTAAAAACATTACTTGCATTGATTGGTATTTTAGCACAGAAAATTTGTGAGTTACTTTTTTTTATTTTTTTTAATTCCACATATGATCAGTTCGCTTTGCCCTACTCAAATTAAGAAATTAACTTCCTTTTCACAATTAGGGCTTAATAATTTAAAATTATCAGTGAAACAAATCCAATTCTCTCTATCTATCTATATCTTTTTCTCTCTGTTTACCTTGGAGTGGAAGGAAAATTCTTGACAAGAATTTGTAAAGCACTGGTGAAACACTAAAGTTTGAAAGAGTTTTCTTGACAATAACTAGCTTAACATAAGATTAATTTACAAAAAAAAAGAAAAAAAATTTAATGAAGAGAAGAAAAAATGAAGAAATTTTGGATTATCACATGCATCATTCAAATATATTGTTAATTCTCGATCATAAGCTTCCGCAAAAAATAAACAAATATGTATGCGTCTATATATATATATATATATACAGAAAGATGTTGTATGCTTCAAAAAGAATAAATAGAAAGCGTACCTGTATTACTACTCTTCAATTACTTTATTTTGATCAATCAAATTTGTAATTTTCCGAGCTTCTTTAAGCGTCCTATCAGCAACCCTTCGGAAATACAGCCATATCTGCGTGATATTCCTGTTTCTGTCTCACGCATGTTACAAAATCCTTTGTGTTTCGAGAGAGAGTATTCTGCTGTTGTCTGTTTTAGTTGTTTAAAATCCCGAGAAAATGGAAATTTGAAGACTTTGCCCTTCACAGAACTCATAAGAAAGGAACTCCAAGGAGTTGGAGCTGAAGAATTCTGTGGCTAACAAATGAAAAGTTTATCCTTAAACCGAGGATGTAAAATATAACGATAGTAAATAGTATCGTTATGGTACTGACGGACGTTTTCAATCTGATGGAATACCATCTTTCTGCAGAATGTGCCCAAGAATCTCTTCCCCCCTCTGTGGGAAGCAACTTTAATCCAAATAACTTTACCTGAAACGTGAAAATGTCTTTATCTGTACCCGCAGTCTATTCACAAAATTATCATACCCCATATTCTCATGCAAATTTTAATAAAAACAGTTTACATGGCGATATGTCGGAAGGTTTTAATGCCTGCACTGTATGAAAGGTGAATGGGAAGGTAGCAGACGTTTCCGAAGCACATGTCAAATCGTTGTGAGTCATTCTGCTCTCAGAAAAGTATCCTTTTTGAAGGAGTTAGAAAAAACTGCGTTTCTAAACTTTTTCCTGCCACTTTGGTTTTGGGTAGCATTGGCCCTGGGATTATTTTCCTAAACAACATTCCGAAATGAAAAACTGTTCACTATTATGAAGATATGGTAGCTCTTTGCCATTTTTTGATGCAAAAATAAGCTCAAACGACCATAAGCGACGGTTTTTGGCGTATTGTAAATCCCGGTATGCTGACTTCTGCAAAAATAGCAAAATTTTGATTAACAGTGCGTCTGATGGTGATTTTATTGTTATTTTTTGTATCGCCAAATCTGAAACAAATATTGTTTCAGAATTAATTTTCTTGCGTAACTGAATCAAATGTAATTTGTATACTACTCTCATTTAATATGGAACACCTTGTATATAAACATATATACATAAGATATATTTATACACTTATATATATTATTTTATACATACATATATGTAGTATACACACATATATAAGTATTTTTATTCTATTCAATATAATACACCTTGTATATTTTATAATGAGTAACAAATATAGCTTCATCAATGCCGCATTCACCCATAAAATATTATAAGGATAATAAAATCATTGAGTTTGGAGAAACAAACTTGGTTGTGAGAATCCTTAATTTCTTGAATCTTATCTATAAGAAAGCACGTGGCGCCAACATATCAAAGTTGTGATGTTATAATTGATGCAGTTTTAATTTGGTTCGGCGGAGTAATACTACCAGAACAGTAAAGTAAATTACATTTATTCCTAATTTGTATTCATAAATGTTTTAAGTTTCACTAGTGTCGAAAAAATTGTACAATGCGATCTTGGTGACTTTATTCAGAATTTGATATGGAGGAGGGAAAATACTTTAAGAAGAATTAATGAAAAACAACTCAACAGAAAGCTGCAGCAACAGAAGTAATCAGAAATGTATTAAAATTATTAACTATATTAGATTTGTCCCTCCTAAGTCCTGCTAGCTGCCTCATTCCGGCGGCAGGATATTCTTGGACGGAATGGGCGAAGTACGTCGGGAGTATATTCTCCTGGTAAGGCCATCCTAGGTGTGAAGGTCATTCCTTTATGTCCAGTTAAAGCTAGCAGGCGCTCGGTGGCTAAGTCAGACTTCACCCTTTGGTGGCCCAGGTCCTTTTATCAATTGAAGCTGCTTCTTTCCCATTACTAAGAAACCCACTTTTTAATGATTTTTGGTTTTATGGAGATGGGGTTTAGCTTAGTTACACCATCTGGGATTAGAAACAACAACAATAGATTTACCAAAGTGAGAAAGCAATCCACTCAAACTCATATGAATACAGAAACTGAATTCTCACACCTTTAATTAAGATTATATTCACATTTTATCACTCTCTAAAGTCCATTTGGGTTGTGAATTGAATCACACTTCCAGCTACCTATTTCCATCAAAAGTAAATCGAAAAATCAAATTCTGTTCACAGGACAAACACTTTCTTATACAAACTTCCCCATAGAAATTAAAAATTTTAATGAAATTCGTAAGAAAATTAAGCACAAACAAAACATTTTAAAAAAAGTTTAACTTCCTTTTAAAAAATTAGAAAACATTTGGAAGTAGCCAAAAATTCTCGGGAGGAAAAAAACGCCATCATTCTATCCTACACTTTTATCCCTCTAGGAGTTATTTAACTTTTCTTATACAATTAATTAAAATATTTTCACTTACACAGTTCATTTTTTTATCCACTAGAGCAAGTATTTTGACAATAATATTCATTTTATTAAACGTATAATTTTTATAGATATACGGTGATATGAAATTTCTCTGAAGATGAAAATTAAAATTTATGGTAACGTTCATATCTGCACAATATTTAAATTTAGATTAAACTGTAAATGTATTGCTCACTATGAACTTTTTTAACACTGAAGGCAATTTTTTATAAGTTTTTGATATTTTTTCACTTTATAAAAAGATATAAATTCGTTTACAAGTTTACTATATAAAATATATACCTTACTTCTTAATAAAATTTTTATCTTTAACGTACAGATTGCCAACTTGTTTAGTGGTCAGCGTGCCTGCCTACGAATAGGGAGGTCCGGTGATCGAATCCCGGTTCAGGCATGGATGTACTTTCTCTCTCTATCCTGTCTTTGTCATTTCCTTGAGTGTGAATGAGGTGTAAATGGTTGCCTACCCTATAAACGGGTCCCTATGGCACGTGTGTGTACTGAAGAAGTCGGACTTCAAACCAAATACGGTTCAGTTGGAAAAGTGGAGTAGCGCACCCCAATTTGTCAGCCTAGATATGCACACGAGAACAGCAACAATATCTTTAACGTACCAATTTATTTATATACTCTATTTACTTAAATATATATATATATATAAACCAAACTCTCTTATCGAAATGAATAAAAAATGTTTCTTTTAAATTATCTTGTTAAAAATATGTTATAAAAACTATAACACTTTTTTTAATATAGAAGAAGTGCTAAGAAGTTCAAAAGACTCTCGAACTATTATGTTATGAATGTGTTTCGTAATAACTTGTAGATAAAGCTTTAAATTGCTTTTTTTTTTTTTTTTTTTCACCTTGTGAACTTTCACCAAAGTACAATAGCCTCTAAATTTCTTAGATATTAATATGATTGAAATAATGTTAAGTTATATTTAAAAGTGAAATACTTTGTTCAAAGGTAAACATTCACATTGAATTAGAATTCATATATGATGGGTAAATAATAGTTTACAAATTACTAAAATAGTTAATATAGTTTAAAGTAATAATAGCTTAAAATTTCTTTTTTCAATATCAGGAAATCCTTAACAAAGCTCGTTAATTTTAAGTGTGTAATTTGTGATGTTATTAAATAAATAATGAGAGAGAGAGCTAAGGCGCAACTTTTTATAATAAATCTCATCGAATATTCCATTTAAGCATATTTGATTAAAGACTCTGATAATAATTCAAACAAGGTAAGGAACCCACACTCTTGATTTATCAAGAACGCCATTAATGATATTTAATATTATGTAGTTACTTCAAAAATGCTATTTAAAACGAATCATTTCCTTAATTTTCAAATATACTTAGATTATTTACAATATATAAAACAAAATTGAGAGAGAGAGAGAGAGAGATGCTAATCTTTTCTCTTTAAATTTCCTTTACTTTAACCTCAAGATTTAAGCAATGATAAGAAAATAAGGAAAAGATATGTTGATAATGATTAGATAACCTTAAAATCAAAATTTCCCCCTTCAAATCAACTATATCAAGCCCCATTATGATTTAATTTATTATTAAAGTATGTTATACTTAGTGTTTTAACTTAAAATGACAAATACTTGTAGATTTCTTACCTAACTCTAATATTTTTATGTAATTTTTATATATATAATTATATTTTATTTAAAAATTTTAAAACTCGTGCATTTTAAGTTTGAAAATAAATTGATCTTAAATTGAATAGCTAAAACAGTTTATTTTAGAATTTTAGTAATAAAACTTAATTTCATGTTGAAGCGATTGGAATTTTCTGACCTAAATGGAAATGTTATAATGTATATGTTCTTTTACAAGATAAAAAATATTATATGTTCCTTAGAATCATAATAACTTTAAAAAAATATTGGGCATTTTCTTATCAATAAAATAATTGATGAGTGGCAAGATTTCAAATAAATTTGCATTAAAAAAACCTTTTTTATGTTTGTTCCTTTATATGGGTCTTCACTTTTTTTAAAGATATAAATACGCGCGCGTGGGTGTACGTTACATGGAAACATTACATAAAATTTATAAACGAATATTATACAAAATTTAAATATCAATGATTACATTCAGCAGTCATTCAAAATAAAAAAAAAATGTAAACTAGGTTTGTGATTAATAGATATGCCAGTTTAAATTTGAGCTATCATTAAAATATATCAAGGTACTTCAAAAACAGTAAAAATATTCAAGTATTTTTTTTTTTTACAATGAGTGGTACAAAAAGGATTAAAGATTGTGAAAAAAATAAAGATATCCGATCGAATCATTTTTTCAGCCTAGAATTTTATAAGAAATTGTAAGAAAATCAGAAGAATATCATACAAAAATAAATAAATGCTGAAAATATTGAAAGGTCACAATATTAGGAAACATTCAGAGACTTTTGATACGCGAGCAATTAAATGCATATGATCTGCAAATCTTGAGCACACATAATTATTTTCTAAAAGTTTTATTTTAAAATGCAGGTATGTGTGTGAGTTGCATTTACATATAAAGGATCTACAAATTTTCTATGGGCCTGGAATTTGTGTGACTGTAAATTGATCCATGGGTATAAAAATCAAAAATATTTTAAAATCAATTATTTGTTTGTATATATTATATATTTATACATATACATATATATATATATATATATGTGTGTGTGTGTGTGTGTGTGTGTGTGTGTGTGTGTGTGTGTGTGTGTGTGTGTGTGTGTGTGTGTGTGTGTACAGTAATGGCCAAAATTGTGGACACTATTTGGAAATTTTTATGTTTTTGAACTTTGCATGCTTATAGAAGGTGCTACGTTTCACAAAATGCAAACTTGTATAGATCATTTTGAAGCGAATTTATTACTGAATTAAATACAAACACAAAATCCAATTATTTGCAATACAAAAAAAGTTAAACGATAATAGTAATCGATATGCATTAGATAGTGATGATTGCAGTGAGTTATCAGTACTTAGTAGAGTACCCTTTATTTTTTATTACAGCTTCACATTGACGTTTCATTGAGCTGACAAGAGTTTTAAGCTCTTTTATCGTTATTACATGATGCCAGGAAACAATTATAGCCTCAATTAGTTCCCTTTTATTTGATGGGCACTTCATTCGGACAAGAATTTTCAAATGATGCTACAAATTTTCTATAGGATTGAGGTCAGGATTGTTTCCTGACCGTGACAACAATTTAATGCTCTTTGTACGAAACCACTCTTTCGATATTTTGCCCGTGTGGTAAGGCGCAGAATCTTGCTGAAAAAATAAACGAAGCCTTGTTGGGAAAGAGATCTCTGATGGAAGGTAGAAGTTTTGGTTCTAGAATAGTGTCAATGTATTTTCTGGCAGTCAGTGTCCCATCGATGACATGAAGGCGACCAATACCATCTGCTGACATGCATGACCAAATCATAACTTTAACTGGGTTCTTCACAGTTGCTTGAATTCAGTCAGGATGTAGCTGTTCTCCTATTCTACGCCTTACATATTTTTGCCATCACCGAATAACGATAGCTTAGTTTCATCATTCCATATAACTTGTGACCACTGATCATCTGTCCAATTAATGTGTTCCTTTGCCCACTGTAGTCTTTTTTTATTTTTTTTATTTTTTTATTTTTTTCGTTGCTGAAAATTAAGATTAGGGTTTTTTCGTGGAATTCTACCTCTCAGTCCAACATCTATTAATCTTCTCCTGATTGTTCTTGAACTGACAGAAACATCATCATCATTCAGATCACTTCTGATGGCCACTGATGACATTTTTCAATCTTGGAAACATAGTCTTTTTATTCTTCTGTCATCAATAGATGTGGTGCACCTTTTTCGGGCTTTTCCTTCTTTGTTTTTTATTAAATTTGTCTCCTGATATCGTAAACAAAACTTTTGGACTCCAGATGTTCCATTGAACCATCACCTATCTTACAGTTTCAGCATAGGAAAGACCACTTTCTCGTAACACAATAATATTACATCTCTTTCTAGGTGTCCAATGTACTCTTTTATTTGATGTCATTGCTTCTTGACTAAATATTAAAAATTTTTACAAAAATTTCTACTTGTAATTCTAATTTATAAAAAACAGGTTCTCCTTCTACAGAAGAAAGCAGAGTAATGAATTGTTTCAAGTGTAAACATGATGTCAGCTTCTACTGGCAGTTACTAACATTTGATTGGTTCTCAGAACAAGAACAGTGATTGGCCAGGAAAACTAGACATTACAAACCACTTCATAACTGTGTTTTTTATTTATATTAAAATACACATAACTTTTTTTGTATTGCAAATAATTGAATTTTGTGTTTTGTATTGAATTCAGTAATAAATTCTTTTTAAAATGATGTAAACAAGTTTTCATTTTACGAAACGTAACATTTTCTATAAGCATACAAAGTTCAAAATCCTTTCTTTCTAAGCCTGGCCAGATTAATATCTTATCAAGAGTGGCCAGTACAAAGTTGCATTTGGTGCACTTCCGATAGTTCTTTTGTCTCCGATTAAAAGAGAGACATGTGACTCGTCTGAGCGAGCTTGATAATGTTGGACTAAATGAATGCCAGTGAAGATGGTAAAGATAACGCTTGGATTCAACCTATTGTACTAAAATTGATTTGGTAGAGTGTTGCATAGCTTTTGAACTGAGATTTTTTATCTTAAAGTAGATCCAAGAGGAGATCAAAGGATGATTTGAAGTAGTCACAAAAGAAACATTAGCATTAATCAAAACGTCTGTAGTTCCTCCTCCAAAGATTCAAATAAGAGGAGGAATCCACTGAAAGTAAATTTTTCGCTGTTGAAGAAATTGTTTGCTATTATTAAATATCAAAATAGCAGTTGTCATCTTATTTATATCAACTACATATGTGCTCTGACCCTTAAAATAGTTAGTTAATTAAACTAAAATAATTAGTTCTGTAAATTGCAATCCGATTTTGAATGTCAAAACTGTAAAGCATGTTATAAAATATTACAAGTATTCTGTTTCTTCTTATGTTAAATGCTAGATATCACATTAAACTAACACCAGATTCGTATGGCAGCGATGTCTCATGCTAGGGATAATGCGAACAGCACTTAATCATATTGCAAAATAGGTATGATCCGAGAAGTATATGGGAATCTGAGAGGTACTGGTATAATATTCGTACTGGGCAAATTCGACTCAGGCTTTCATTCCTTCAGTGGCCGGATAAAACTAAGTACCAAGTATGCGAGGGATCTAAAACTTAGGGTTTTAGCCTTAGGTTGACCATCTAACCAGGAAATAAGCTTCACATCCCAGAGCCCTCTTTCGTGGAAATAGATATGGGCACTGTAAGCTTTGAATTCTATATGGGCTATCATGCTTCCGAGTTTAGTTTTGGTATAATATACCCCCCTCAAATCCTGCAGATCACCGCATTGTGGAAAGGCGTTGTCACTGGGCGGAATGGGAGGAAGTACATCGAGGGAATAGTCTCCTAGTACAGTCATCCAAGGCATGATTATTTAGCTAAGATAAGGGAGCCAAATCAGACTTCTACCTTTCGGTGGTTTGGATTCTTTATCTATATAAGCTGTCTCGCTTTTCCTTTCGTGATGTTTACTTTTTCATGTATTTTGAAATACTTATGACGGATAAGTAGTTGATACTTTAAAAAAATTTGCTATTTTGCGAAAAATTATGCAAATTATACATTTCAAATGCAACTAAATTTTAATAAATTTAAGTAATCATTTTTTATTCTTTATTTTTATTAAAATTATGTGCATCAAGAAAAATAGAAAATAAAAAACTGGTATAATATTATTCAACTACAATATAGTAAATTACAGGCTATATTTATGAGGATAATCGATTCCTAAAATTGAACTTTTATCCTTAAGGCAAAATTACCAAGTTATACTTACTACTTCCATTCGAGTAAACATGAAAAGGACTAATGTCAGATTTAACCTTCCACCATGTGGAAAAAAGGAACTACTTCCATCAAATATTCTTTTTTATAAAAACAAAGTGTTACTTTTATTTTTTTGAATATAGCAATTTAGGTTCTTCTCGCTAAATATAGAGTTATATTCGCAATAAGAACATTTCTATTCTTATTGCTTCCCAATATAATTTGCATCACAATTCCCGAATTCGCTGATTCGTGCTTTGATCAATTGACAACATTTAAACGTCTGATGCCTCCTACCCTGCCAAGTGATCAGAGTTCCTGACTGCGGATAGGGAGGTCTTGGCTTCGAATCCCAGTTCAGGCATGGATGTACTTTCTCTCTCTATCTATATCCTGTCTTTGTCCATTCTTTGTATTAATGTATTGTGAATGGTTGCCTACCCTATAAACGGGTACCTGTGGCATGTGTGTACTGAGGAAGTCGGACTCCACACCAAAATATGGTTCAGTCGGAAAAGTGGAGCAGTGCACCCCATATTGTCAGGTTAGCTGACACAAGACAACAACAAAGGACTGTTTTTCTTTCTGGTAAATAAATTTATTTAAATTTTCATTGTTACAACAGATCACCTTCAGAAGTTAATTACATTATATACATAGAGAATACATAATAATGTTTCATAATGAAATATATTGAATTTTGATAAATTTGACTAGTTGTAAATCAAGATTAGTTTGTAGTATTACCGATTATAAATCTGGATGGCCGAGCTGGCAGCCGAATGGTTAGCGCTCTTGCTTTCGGTTCAATAGTTCGTGGGTTCGAATACCACCTTGGGCATGGATGTTTGTAGTGGTTCGGAATCCACCTTAAACCATACGTCCCGGTCTAATTAGCCCTCGTGTGCAAAAAATGACCGTTGAGCGACAAACAAATCAAAATCAATCAAATCTATAAATCTAGATGAAAATTTAATTTCGAAGTTCTGTGTTTTAGACTTGTATGTTGTTGTCAAATCTGGGTATTATAGAAAAGAAAAGTAAGAAATTACATATATATATATATTTATATTTATGTATGTATATATATATATACTAATATCATCTTGTAGGAATTTTTTCTAACCTGTTTCCCAATATGTACTTTAGTGTGTTACCTCTTTAATAGAGAGATTTTATTAAGTTCTTAGAAACATTAATATAAAAATTATAGTTAGGTGTATAAAAATTAATGATATATTTAATAAGAATGTAACATACCTAAGCCTTATCATTAAATGTGTATGCCTATTCTGACCTAAAACATTTTCCGTAATTTTACGAATTGAATTCTATAAAAAAAAATCTTTTCATGTGTTAAGGTATTTTACACCTAGTTCGGATTAAATTAGCTATATATATATATATATATATATATATATGTATGTATGTATGTATGCATGCATGTATGTATATATATATATATATATATATATATATATATATATAGTAACCTGTTAAATTTTCTTGCCATCTAACCATTTGCAGAAGCACATTTAGTCAATCATTAGTCTTACCTAGATTTTGCTATAAATATCACTTTGCATTGAAAATTAACCAAAAAGTTATAGGACTTAAGGGACTGATTTCTCTGAAGTTATGTTAAATTAGATTATCAAACAAAATTGTTGTAATCATTTTTTAGAATATAGATATAATAATATACACATAAATTTATTTACTCCAGTAAAAATTTCTTCAAACAGTTCACTACACCGGCACAGATGAACCATTGTTAAAAAAACAAGAATACTGTAAATCAGATATCAAATATCTAATTTATTTAAGCATATTTTCTGTTAAAATATACAAACTTTTGTTTCTGCAAAATTAAGGAAGAGGAAACATGTATTAGGAACATTAAAAGAGATTTTTTTGTGTAGTTTCGTTAATAGATAAATAGTTTAAATTTTCTAACAAAATTTATTCAATTACCTGAAAAAAGTCTCTATAAATACAATTGTATACAAAATAAAAATTAAAACACAACTAGCTCGTTAGAAGTACTTCGTAAAAAAAATAAATATTTGTTTTTTTAAAAGAAAAGATATAAAATCCCAAAAAAAATTTGAAATTCGAAACAAAAGGGCCAACTTTATATCTCGTGAAAAAAAGATATTATTGTTTAACAATACGCGTAACCTTATGCTTGGTCTTAATTTATTACAATAATAAAAATATTGCTATTCATCTAATTAAAATATTTTTTCGGTTAATATAAAAATATCTGAATATAATGAAAATACACAGACAAAATGGCATTAAGAATTTAATTCAGTAAAACAAATAAAAACAAAATAATACTATGAAAAAGTCTATATTGATTTCAACATAGAAAAGTCTTCTGTATTTTTCTATTTAATTTATAGCTTAATGAAAGAATAAAGATCTTGCTTCAAATTGCATGGAAATATTAAGTGCATGTAAATTATTTATAAAAACTAATAATTTTTGTTTTAGTCTGACAAACA
Organism: Latrodectus elegans; assembly: GCA_030067965.1. NCBI lineage: Eukaryota > Metazoa > Arthropoda > Arachnida > Araneae > Theridiidae > Latrodectus > Latrodectus elegans. The sequence continues at coordinate 27,467,385 of CM057821.1, forward strand.
TAGATGCCATTTTTTATTTTTATCAGTTTATTAAGATAAAACTTTTACAACATTTAGTTTGTTAATTATATATATATAAATTCATTATTTTGATCATTTAGCTACAATTGCTTGTGTTTAAAAACTTAAAAATCCAAATGTCTTTACAAGGATGAAATAAAAATATAATAGTTAAATTCAATACTATGGTTTAATTTAAAAATAATGTAGTTGTATTATTTTAAATTAACTTGAAATTACAGTAATTTTTTAATCACAAAAAATTATGAAATTAGAAAATTTAACGTCTTAAAAATTTTTTTCCATACGATATCCTCACCTTATTTTTTATTTAAAAATCTTGTTAAAATTCAAAAAAAATCTTGTCTTTGTTAGTTATTTTATTTACAATTCTATAAAGCATTTTTCTTTGTTTCCCAATAAAGTTAAATAATAAAACTGATGGTTAAAACATTTTACTAACATCATTGGTTACAAAATCAACCATTTTACTTTCCTCGTCAGATTGTCGTAAACAGAATGAAAAGTGGTTTTGGCAATAATGTTTTAATTTGGCAGATTCAAGAATGAATATTTATTCATAACGTTTATTTTTGATTGATGAATTTTGCAATATAATTACTTTTTATATCGTTACCTCATCCAATCGTTTGCGACTGTGCAAATGAATTGCCATTTTGCATTCCTTATATCAATGATCTTATGGTTTTCCCCTTACAAACTAGACTTACATTTAATTTATGACATTAAAAACCAGACATGTCTGACAATGAATAATAATCATGTACCTTTAAATAAAAAAAGAATGACAGTCATTTTGATTTCACTATGAATATCATCAATGTTTCACAAGTCTTTCCATAGACTTTAACATTATATTGCATTTAATTTATTATCTCTTTTTTATTTTATTAGATATTTCTCTACTTCAAACATTTTGTCAGATAAATTGCTTATGTATCGACCTTGAAGTAGAGGTTTCAATGTGTAATAAGATGATAATTTTAGAGTGAAGAAACGGTCATTTCTGAAAAGTTCCAGTTTTATTGATTGAAGTTAGGACGAAAATCTCAATCTTTTCTTTTCTTTCTTTTTTTTTTTTTTTTGTCGCGTTAATCATATTTTTCCATACATTCAAACTTTGAACTATGACAACAAAGGATAAATAATTATGTCAGTAAAGCCTTCAACTTAAGAAAATGTTTGCGAAAATACTCTTAAATGCATGAAGAAAATATCACGTGACTGTTTTCTGAAAGAAAGTTTCATAATGTTTAAAAATAATTTTTATTGTTTTATTACTGAGATTTTAGTTTTTCTATTTACTAAGGATTTGACTTTGAAAAATGATAAAGGGAAATTTTAAAATACACGAAACTATTTCATTGGCTAAAATAAAATAAATTATCACTTATAAAAGCTATTTACACTCGTGTTCATAAATTAAGGATAATGCAAGTTCAGGCAAAGAAAGCGACAGAAGAGAACAAATGTGACTTATTTGTAAAGTCTATTTATTAAACAAAAGGTAAAGAGCAAAAAAGATGCTATATGTTTGACATCATTAATAAAAATTGCGATTTTTACACCCTGTAGCAAATTTTAAAAAAGAACCTATTTACAAAAACCAATGTAACATGGTTGGTATGATGGTTAATACATAGTATGCCCCTCAGACGATGCAATACGCCTAGGTATGCTGAGTATCAAGTTATCGATCTGATTTGGGGGAATATTACACCATTCATCAAGCAAGCGAAGTTCCGGCAGACATGTGGGAGGGGGTTGACGTGCTGCAATTCGTTGGCCAAGCATGTCCCACGCATCCTTTATTGGATTCAAATTCGGTGAGTATGCTGGTCAGTCGATATGAGTGATATCTCCCGACTGAAAGAATTCGTCTGCTATGTTTGTATGGTGAGGATGGGAGTTGTCATCCATAAACAAAAATTCTCCACCCATGACGCCCCGAAACAAACATACACGTTGTTCCAGAATGACATCCCGATAGATGTGGCCTGTCATGGCTACATTCTAAACATGCAAGTTAGTTCAGGAACCCAGAATAATTCCTCCCCAAACGAGCAATCCTGCATCACCGTAACAGGGTCGTTCAATGGTGTTCTCTTGGTGGTAACGAGTCCTGAACCTCTCCATATGAAAGTCCGACGAGGATCAGACAGAAAGCCAAACCTGGACTCATCGGAAAACATCACACAAGACCGCTGTTGTGGTGTCCACATTGCATGCTCTCTACTCCAGGCTAATCACAGGCGACAGTGAGTTGTAGTAAGGGGAACACATCTGACAGGCCTACAAGCATATAGACCAGTGTATCCTAAGCATCTGTACACGGTCTGCCTTGAAACTATCGTACTGGTAGCTGAAGATAACTGACGAGACAGGTCTGATGCTGTGCTCCGTTTGTTTCTTTTGGCAGTAACTGCCAAACATCGGTCTTCATTTAGTGATGTAACTCAGGGTTAAACATTTAAAAGTTTTCCAAGTCACCTTACTTGTGACTAGGGAATGCAGCTCACTGTGTATGAAAAGTTCTCATAGAACCCATTACATGGTGGGGAATTAAAATGCCTTAGATCATTAGTCAGTTCATATATTACGATGTCAAAAATACTAATTATATATACTAAACGCATTTTTTTTATTTAAATCTACCTTCAAATTTATAATAAGATTATGTTATCGCGTAAATTAAAATCATTAACTTCCATTCTAAAATTTATTTGACTCTAAACTATTTGCAAATGGCCTATAAATTGTCGTCTGCTTGGATGAAACAGCTGATATATTCCATCTAATCATAAATTTTTTCTATCACTTCATCTGTAAATATTTCAAAAATTTCATACTAATGTGTTATCAAGATAACATGAAATTCGTGCTATAATTATATTTCTGCATCATCACATAAATTATTCAAAAGAGAAAAAAATAATAAGAAAAATCTCCGTTAAAGTTTAATGCGTAATCTTATAATAGAGGAACATAATACAGGGTGTCAAGTTTCATCAGATTCACTGATTTAGAACAAGTGAGAAGGCAAACAAAATTTATTCGCCACTTTTACAAAAATATGCGCAGAATCTCCAAATCAGATTCTTACCTGTCGGGAATGTATAACAAATGCACTTAAATTATCAGCAATGATCAACAGTCCAGTTGCATCTGTAAAAACAGCTTCACAGCAAAGCACTTATTATCTTCTAAGCTTTCAAGTTCTAATCTATATTTAATCTAATGAGATCTTCTGACGGAACAAATATATTAATAGATATTGCCTAATTTCTAAGGAATAGAAACAACAATATATGTCACAGAAGCTTCCCGTAACATTTACTCTACATCGCCATTTTTATCCCAAAATGCTCTATTTCAAGCCAAATCTGGCAACCTAAATATTTTTTATCTCCTTTAGGATTGCGGTAAACTACAAAACACCATATCTCTAATTTCAATGAGACTTGTAAAAAAATAATTGCCGAGATTTGAGACAATTTTACATTTAATCCTAATTATCTGTATACTTTCATGTCTTCTGCAATTTGAAGATTGAACAGCTACAATCCTCAAACAACTAAACTCAGTTTTTTTTTATTTTCAGTATAATGGTTCAAAATTAAGTACTTTTTAAATATAATTATAATCAATTGATAAAGCTCATTCGATTAAAAAGCATCATTATAAATCACATTCATATCTTGCAAAATTTCATTTGAATAAAGTTATTTGTAGTGATCACAGAAAACAACAGGTGGCAGCACCAATGACTGAGAGTTTAGCGTTCCTGATTCCTGAGCTGTGGCTCCCGGGTTCGAATTCTGGTTCGGGCATTTATGTTACTTTCTATGTGTCACTATCCTTTCTTCTGACATGATGTATGAATGTGGCTCATCCTATAAACAAGTTTGTGGTTTGGGTGGATAATGTTGCTCGCCTCCATGACTCGATTTCAGAGGTGCTCACTGGGTAACGATAAATGAGTAGCAGTTTCCGGCCTTGTTGTAGCGAAGGGTTAGTCACCCAGTGCCCCCGTTTAAAAAAATAGCAGCACTATATCTGTGGTGGTAACAGAAACCGAATAGGTGGAACCGTTGTAGATAGACAAAGCTAGCTATGAACCAGTTACAATTATAACCACGTTTGTGACTGTAACCGAAAAAAAATATAACTGTAGTAATTAGTAGATAATATTCAATCCACACTTTTCGACTCAAATTTTAAGCTCGTATTTCTGCGAATTCCATTATTTTTAGTTATACTACAAATAAATGTTAAGTTCTTATGTGATTTGTTTTGTTAATTTATATAAGCTAAAAATACTTTAAAACTATTGTTTTTACTCTTTGTTCTTTTCCTCCATACCAATCATATAAATAATTAAAAATTTAACAAAAATAATTTCCTGTTGAAATTCATTTTCAAAATTATTCCTTTCAAAATGAATTCTTAAATGTTTAAAATGACAATTACTGATAAAGGAAATTTCAAATTATATCCAAAAATATTTGGATTTTTATCATGCATAGTAAAGTTGGAATATGTGACGAGCAGAAAACAATTGTTTATAAACATTGTATTTGCAGCTAAAAAAAAATACAATGAATAAATTAAAATAGAAAACATTCATTGTTATTATTATTAATCTTTTTTGCATGACTAAATGAATAAAACAGGCACTATTTTCCTTTTAATATTTTAGACATTGTTTTAGAGATTATTTTCATCCAGGGACGCTGACATAATTTAATCTGATTTTATACATAAGATATTATCTGTAATAAATGCTACAAGAATTTTGATTGAATTCTTTAATTGCTACCAGTGCTTTTTTTTTCTCTTTTTAAGAACTCAAGAAGAATGCAAATGATGATGATTACGGAAATTTATTCATTTTGACCCACACAATATGCAAAATAGTGTGAATAGAACGCATTATAATTAATGACCTTTTTAAGGTTAAAAGGAATATTTACAAAATAACATCACGATAACTATGCTTATTACTATATTTTCTTTTTGTAAAACGTCCTTTTTAATAATACTGTCAATAATTATAAAAAATGTCAATTAAAATAAGTAAACATTATATTCCTATTTTTATTATTAAAAATACACATACATTAAGTTATAAAAAATTTTCATTTTAATCGCAATAGTTATTTTAAATATAAATTTCCAATTACAAACAGAAAATGATGTTTTTTTTTTTAAAAATAATATTTAGAAAATTATTTAAAAGCATTTGCATCATTTACACTCTAAAATTAACATTTGGCAACAAAGAAGAGAAAGAACAATTAAAGATTTAATTGCTCTGCTTTTATTAGCACACTAGCTTTCACTTTAACAGTATGCGAGTTCGGTTCCCACATCATGAATGAATATTCCTAATAATTTATAAAAATCCCATCCAAATAATACGAATATCTCTCCATGACTGGGAACCAAATCTGCTCACTTTTAAACTGAAAGTGAATTTGTGTGTGTGCGTGTGTATGTGCGTGTGTGTGTGCGTGTGTATGTGCGTGTGTGTGTGCGTGTGTATGTGCGTGTGTATGTGCGTGTGTGTGTGCGTGTGTATGTGCGTGTGTGCGTGTGTATGTGCGTGTGTGTGTGTGTGTGTGTGTGTGTGTGTGTGTGTGTGTGTGTGTGTGTGTGTGTGTGTGTGTGTGTGTGTGTGTGTGTGTGTGTGTGTGATTTTTATGTTCAATAAATAGCTTGTGTGATGATAATGTGTGATCTTTAACGATTTTTTGACATTGAAAAGTGTTTTATATATTTTGAAATTAATGATAATAGAACTGACTATCATTTTATGGACTTCTGACCCCAGTCTAATTTTTAGGAGTTGAGATGTTTTATAATAAACATGAAAAAACATATTAGTCTAGATTGTTTGAGTTTTGAACCACAGGGCACCAGATAATAGATTACTAAAATCTAGAAGCAAAAGCTTTCTCATTATTGGTTATTGATCTGTTACACAGATTGTCCTATTTTCAATAAAGCAAATTATATACTTACAAGTATCGATTCAAGAAATAAAACTGTACTATACACATATTACAAAATAACTTAATTAATAATTTTTCGAAACAATGTTTAATATCACAAACTATAGTTTCATGTGTATATTAGCTAAAAACAAATTATATGACATGTAAAATGCTTGAAATTCTCTTTAGTTACGAAGGTTTTAAATATTAATTTCGGAACTCTCTTTTCATCGGCATTCAAATTTATTTTCAATCAGTGACGTATTAGAAAAGACGAAAATACATTCACCGATTAAGACAAAAACAATACTTTCTCAAAAATCGAAAATATCATTTATTTTTAAAAAATTATTTTATGGCACTGAAGAAAAAAGGGGGCGTTGATGCCATAAATATTCTGTCTGTTTTCCCCACTTATTCTGTCTGTTTAAACAAACAGAATCCACTAAATAAACAGACTGAATCCACTAATGGAAAATATCATTTATTTTTAAAAAAATTATTTTATGGCACTGAAGAAAAAAGGGGGCGTTGATGCCATAAATATTCTGTCTGTTTTCCCCACTTATTCTGTCTGTTTAAACAGACAGAATCCACAAATCGAAAATATCATTTATTTTTAAAAAATTATTTTATGGCACTGAAGAAAAAAGGGGGCGTTGATGCCATAAATATTCTGTTTGTTTTCCCCACTTATTCTGTCTGTTTAAACAGACAGAATCCACTAAATAAACAGACAGAATCCACAAATCGAAAATATCATTTATTTTTAAAAAATTATTTTATGGCACTGAAGAAAAAAGGGGCGTTGATGTCATAAATATTCAGTCTGTTTTCCCCATAAATGACAATGTTAAAATGAGAACAGGAGTCACACACTTCTTTTTTGAAATGGGAATTCTGGAATGGAACGTCGCTTAATTTAATTATTTTGCAGTATAAGCAAATTTACAGGGAGATCAAATTAGTGCTAATTCTTATTTGAATTGCAAATGCTATGATCAAAATTTTCAATGGAAAAATTTAGCTTTTATTTTAAACTAATACAAGACCAATATTTTTATATAAGTTTCATTCAGTCATTTTCGATTCTATCTCGGGCAAAATTTTGGCTGACAAACAAAATAAGGATTTTATTTATTGATCATCAAAATTAAGGAAAATTGGAATAAAGTGGCAAGAGATAATATATATATAGCATAAAAACACTATTTATCTATTATTTTAAAAGAGAAATCCCACTTTTGTTACACACTATAAAAATTAAACTTTACCTAATTTTTTATAAAATTAATAAGTAGTCTTACGCGCGTGCATGCGGGGATAAGATTCTTATCCTTTATCTGTATTCTTGGAAAATCTATTTACGCAATATCAATTAAAAACTATCATTTTGTTCTTTTAACACACACATTGATTTTGCCATTGCAATTAAAACAATTGAAAAATTGCACAATGACCGAGGAGTGAGTCGAATGTTCAGCTATAAAATTCCTAAATTCACTTTTATCATGAAATTAAGGTACGTGTTTCTAATTAAAATGTAAAAACTAGTAGATTGAGTGCTTAAAATCAGAAATATTTGTACAATTAAAAATATGTGTACCTACAATAACTATTTTCACATTACGGTCTGAAAAAAAAATTTGGTCCAAATACATGCTTTTGTACAGCTCAAATTAATATATTAAAATTTGTGCTGCACTGTAACTTCCAGACTTGTCGTTTAAATTTTTGGGGACATTGGCAATTAGAATGACAACTAATATTGTCTGCACACATCTGCGAACTTGTAGTATCTAGCTTGGGAAGCATATCTTCGTATACAAAAACTTCATAATTCTTTTATTTTTATGTTAAACAAATTTCCCAATTAAAATACCAATTCAACTTTTTTTTTTTTTTTTTAATATTTTCAAAGTTTTCTAAAAAGTTGTGAACTTGAATATTTTGCATCTTCATTTTTCATTAAAAACATTGCAATTAGAAATATATTGATTTCTATACTAATAGCAATTAAAAGAAATAAATCATCTTTAGTCTTTTATGGTTATGATGGACATCAAGCTGAAAGAATGATTTGCTTGTTTAATCTAATTCTTTTATCTTTGCTAGAATGTTTCCCAAATAAACAGTTTTGCTTACGTTCCAGGATAAAATAAAAACTTCAAGTGATATCATTAGAAATCTGCTTGAATGTTATAAATATTATGGGACAATATCACTCTTTTTAATTAAGATATTGAAATAACATATACTACTCTTGTTATTACCTATATATATATATATATATATATATATATATATGAATTTACATATACATTGATTATTTACATATATAAAATACGCAAAAATATCTATGCACTTTACGTATGATATACTCGCTCCTTTTCAATCTGGAGTTTTCAAAAGGAAAAATGCATCTTAAAATTTCTCTATACTGCGTGATTCTGGCAATATGGTTCATAATATATGCCTAGTCTTAAAATATTATTCTTTTGTACAATAATTATAAATTTTATATTGTTTTTCTTATTCTTATTAGTTTTATAATTTTAATTCGTATGCAGTTATAAAATAATTTTTAAACATTCATTTTCTCTTACAAAAAGCTTTCAGCAAAAAATGTTATATATTATGATTTAAAAGCTATAACTTCACAAAATCCTTGTTAATGAACTTTTAGAACGAGAGCATACTTTGCTTCCATGACAAAAATCTGTCACTGTGTGACTTTCTGTGACAGAGTTATCTTATTTATCAAAATGTTAAATTGTTGCTGTTAATAGTAGCTTATATTAATTAGAATAATTTCGAAATCTGAGTAGTAAAACATTTTTACCATTTTTGCTGACCTTGAGAAGATTATTTCCTACCTACATCATCATATAAATTACATTTGTGGAAAGCACAAAACCCATTATAATATATTGGCCTTGCTATCATAACTATGGAAAGACTTATCCCTGCTTCACTTTTGTGTTCCTATGCATTGTTTGATCGATTGAACAGAATTAGCATTACTGTTTTGAAAGTTTTAAAACGTTATGTGTGATTTATTCTCCTAAGACCCTTATTTCAATGCGACATTTGTATTCCTCAAAGATTCTACTAAAAATTTGAGTAAAATACTGTTTTTATATTGTAATAAAAAATTTTTATTTCGCATGTTTAATATATTTTGGGCATTAACTGTCTAATATTGTATAATAAATAATTGCTGGAATGGAAAAGTACTAATGTATCATAAGGTGCAATTTATATAATATATTTAGGCCACTAATGAATGATCTTCCAGAATTGCTGAAAACTAATGACAAACTAGAAAGAGATGAATCAGTGTTCCTAAGAAAGGGTTGGTGTAATAAAATGGATAGATAATACAGCTGTAACCTTGTGGACCATTGTATATAATTCAGCGATTATGACATGTGTAAATTGGACAAAAAAATTATATTAAAAAAGTTCCTTAACCAAAAACTGGTGCTGTATATAGTGATATTATGAGAGCATTTGATAGCTTCAGTCAAAGAAAAGAAATATGCCAAACACAGGAAAAAGATCTGTAAAATATAATCACCATATATTTTATTTTCTTATTGACCTTGCTATCACAAATAGTTTCAAACAGTAGCAGGTGAACAAAAGAGGTGGAATTTTAGACCAGCTCCATACAGAATTAGCTCGTCAACTAATAGAAGGATATTTCTCAAAAAAGAAAAGGGCCTCCCGCCAATTTTCAAGCAAAACTGTGTATAGTTCAAGGGCAATGTCCGATTAACGAGCATAAGAAATCATATGCCAAAGATTGTTTCCAGCTATAGACTATGTATATGAAATGTAGCAGAAAGAAACAAGAAAAAAGGACCCGCTATATATGTTCTAAATGTGTTTCCCCTTGGGAATTTTAACATATGTTTCCAATCTTTTCTTCTAATCATCCTTAAATTTAATTTTCTTTATGATGGTGAATGATTCCTTGGAAAAAATTCTTTCCCCCACTAAAATTTAAATTTGAACATGAAATTAAACAAAGTAAAATATATTTCCTTAAATGTTGTTATTTAATCGTTAATAAAACAGAAACTGCGAGAAATTCAAAAGAGAAAATAATCAAATAAAAAAGTTCACATTTTCCTTTTTCTAAACTTTTAAGTCTCAACAATACATACCAGGATCTTTTATATTAGTTTATTTTTCTTCTAGTTCACACAAAATCTAATTCAATGGTGTGCAAGCTTTCTCGCTTAAATCAATGAATCAATACAGATAAAGAAATAAAGTAGTGGTTTAAGCCACAAATTTTAGAGTAGCAAAATTCATTTAAATTTCAAATATTTATATATCAATCTATCAATGCATAATCAATATTATAGGAGATGGTGACGAGGAAATAGTTTTGCTTGCAAGATGTAAGTTGGATTAATAATTTCATGTTTTAAAACTTAAATTTGTTTTTATTTTGCTGTTAGTTTATTTTGTTAATAATACTTTTCAATAAAATTTTATTATCTAAGTTTTTGATAATATTTTCTATGTGGGTCAGTTTTACAGAAATAGGTTAATATGTGGGGAGGAACTTATTTGTTAGGGATAAAAATAGTTATGTCAGAAAACCAGGATTAATCTCCATAATCAGGGGAAGCTGGTTAGAAAGTTAGGTACTTACGTATTAACGCAACCAGGCCAAAATTCGCATAAATCGCCAAATTTGGCGACCCTACTTATGGCAACCCTACGTATTATAAGTGGTTTTTCGTAATGAAATTATTTTGCTTACTGGTTAGATTGAATGCCGTGAAATACGTTAACTAGGGATATTTGGGATCTACCTGCGAGAAAAAGATGCTGTTGAATTGTTACAGGGATATGGAATTATACCGAACGAACGTACTTGTAAAAATTCTCATAAAATGAAACTGTATTTTGGAAAGCAAATCTTCTGCAAATGTAACGTCGAAGAGTGCAATCAACACTTGGGTGTGAGAAGGTAGCCGAATTTCATTTGTGACAGCGGTGCGCTTCATTTATTGTTGGTGTAAAGAGTTAACCGCAATTAAATTTTGTGCAGAAGAGATGGGAATTTCTGACAAAACTGTTATAGATTGGAACAATTACATGCGGGAGATATGTAACCTTGAAATGGATGGAAAAGAAAGAAAGCAAATAGGTGGCAAAGGACTTATGGTGGAAATAGATGAAAGTTTATTTGTAAAAGAAAAAATAACTCTGGGCGTGTACTACCATAGCAATGGGTTTTCGGCGGAATTTGCCGAGAAACGAAAGATACTTTTTTGGTTACTCTCATGGAAAAAAATTGCGAAAATATCAAGGAAGGAAGCATTATTTATTCGGATTGCTGGAAAGGATACAAGACAAGTCAGTTAGAAAATGCTGGATTTCTGCATGGAACTGTTAATTACAAATATAACTTTGCAGATCCCAACACAGGCGTTCACACATAACATGTAGAGCGCATGTGGGGCTCAGCCAAATGGCGCAACAAAAACAGAGTTGAATAGCCCGTCATTATCTTGACTCATACCTTATTGAATTTATATGGCGCCAAACTCAAGCTGTTAATGGTGAAGACGGTTTTTATCTGTGCTAAAAGCAATAGCCCCAAAATATTTGCGCCGAAAAAATAATTCTGCAACTTATTCAAATTCAAAACCGGAAGGGTATAATTGCTATCTTATATTTTAAAACAAAATAATATAAAAAACTGTATTAAAAATTATCTGTAATTAATAAATGTACATTTTATTTCTATTCATACTTTCTCACTCAAACTTACAAATCGCGCCAACCTGGTTGTGATAATACGTAAGTACCGAAAGTTTTTTACCTTTGGCGATATGCACATCTCCTAATGAAATAGATGACGAATTTAAAACGATGGAACGTAAAAATGTTAGGAAATAATAAAATAATATATATCAGTAATTTGTAAGAATTCCATTAGAAACATAAAAAAATGTTTTAAAAAATAAATTTTGAAAGTAACTCAAAATTTTAAATTGGAATTTTACTTTTTAATCTCATTATTTGCTATCAATCTCATGAAACAACACGTCAAGCATAGAATAAATAAAAAAATAACTTTGAATAATGCCCCCCTCCTATAAAAAAGGGAAAGCATGACTTACAACAAAATGATTGACTTTAATCTGTTTACCCAGAAAAACTTTTTCAGAAAAAAATAACAGAAGAGAAATCACAACAAATAAAAGCGATCGCCAAATTTGGCGATTATTTTGATTAATGAATAATTTTGTTCAACTGTCAAGTTTCATTATAATTCTTCAGAAAAAAATTGAAGGAAATTTTCTCTGTTGAAAATAATCCTGATATTCCAAAATTTTCTATTATTAATCTGATTTAATTTATTATTAAAGAAACTATAATGTAACAATTATGTTGATATAAACAAATTTTAATCTTCAAACAATTCAAAATATACCTAAAAATTACACAGCATTTGTACTGTTTTTCATTTGTAGAAAAATTTACCGAAAGTAATTTATTGCCAAATATAAATTCACATTATTATTGAAACTTTCGTCTGATGTATTATGAATAATTTCTTAATATCATTTTTCATTCAAATTTGCACCATTTGTATTTCCTAATTTACATTTGACACATGAAAATGTTTCTTAATCTTCGCTGATCAATGTCATGATGGCTTATGTCTTTAATTTAAATCAGATTTTTTTACAAGATTAAAATTGTTGTTTAAGTGTTTAATTATTATCATTGTCTCAAAAAATTACTTAAATGCTGTGTTTTCTTAAAAAGTTAAAGTTGAATTACCCCCTTTGTATTAATTTTTTTTTAATTCTGTTATTATTTGCATTGAATATATTTTAATTTATACTGGGAATTCTTAAATTTTGTGTCAATATTATCTTGGTTTTGAAGCCTGGTGGTGTAGTGGTTGTACTTCATACTTCTAAGGCATAGTTCCAAGGTTTATTCTTCAGACTAAGCAAGGTGGACTCAGCCTTTTATTTCTTCATTGAGTCAATTAAACTGAGTATCAAGCATGCTTGGGAACTGAGCACTAGAGGTTTCATATTAGGTTCAGCATCTAATCTGGACATATGCTTTGCACCCCAGAGCTTTAGATCATGAAAACAGATATAAGCACTGTAGCCCTTGGCCCCCATATAAGTTGTTGTTCCATTGAGAGTATTATTTTGATTTTATTACCTAAAAATCAGAAATTCATCAATTTTATTTTAATTTTTTGAAATGTTTTTTATTGTTTGAAATTATTTATTATATGAAATCTGAAAAAAAATGACAAAAAACAACTAAATGCAGCAAAACTTAATTTTATTTCACTGAAAAAAACTTCCATTTATATTATACTTATGCAAATGATCACTAATGCAATTGCTAAACAGTTTCCACCAAAAATAAATATTGGCATTTAAATGGGTTTTATCAATAAGTGATAATTGTTTAGTTTATAAAATGTAAATGTTTGTATTATTTTTTAGTAGTTCTAAACGTAAAAATTTTTAAACAATACATGATGCAAATGGAATATTTAAGACAATAATTAACCAGTTTTTTCCTGTCCAATTATCAAAAGTGGGGATATAATGGAAAAATATATATGTTTTCGCACCTTAATAATTCATAGAATTTTATTTAAGAGACATTTATTTTTAAACTGATGTTAAATAGGAATAGTAAATAAAATTCTAACTAAGAACATTTATAAGAAAAATGTTAAATCATTTTCTTATTTTTATATTATAAAATTTCTGGCAACATATTTTGTTTTATTAATATTTTCATAAACTTTTGTTTATTTACAGCATTTTGTAAAAATTTATATCAACTTCTTAATAATATTATTGTGTCCGTAAAATTAGTAATTTAAAAATTGCTGCCATTTTTCACTATTTTACCTCTTTTGGAAAAATCAATTTACATCAATTATTGTTACAAACTAAATTCCTATACCTACACTATCAGCTTCTAAAATTTTTTTTACTACTATGATTGTAATATTTACTTTTACTGAAAACCAAATGCTGCTTATTATAATCCAATGTTATCAATCAGCATATGATTTTCAAGTAAAGAATAATAGCAAATTGTGCTTGCAGTTATGAAATATGTGCCTATATATATAAACAATATAAGCTATGTAGTACTTAAACATGTTTTTTTAACCACAATTGCGAGTTATGAAAAATAGCACAGATGTCATATAAGGGTTGTGAAATGTTATCATTGGTAACCAAAGAAAATGTTACCAAGCTATATAATTATACATAATAAATAGCTGTTCCTATCTAAAGATGGCTATAAATACATAAATTAATGCCAATTTATAATTAAGATAGAACAGAATAAAATTACAATGCATTAAAATGTTTAATATAATGAAGACTCAAAATTAAATTTGAATGACTATGTAAAAAGGAAGACAAAATGGTTGTATAGATTTTAAAGAATATCAAATTTGCAATAATTATAAAAGTAATACTTATAACATCCAAGATTTAAACAATAATATAATTTTAAAAAAACCCATCAAAACTTATATATTACAATTTAAAGGTAATAGGGAAAAAATAAATGAAAATTGTGAAAAGAATTATCACTTGAAAAGATTTTTGTTCAGAGGATCACAAGAAATTTATTTTATTTATTCCTAAAAGAATTCAAGTGAAAATGAGAGACTAATATTATAAATACTTTGTAATAATAGAAACACTTGGATTGCTAAATTAAATGGAATAAAAATTGTTTTAAGATAATTAATAGTTCGCATTTCCACAGGAACAGAAAAAAAGTTAAATTAATTGAGCCACAAAAGATTTATAATGCATTTGACGAGTGATTGACCATACTTACCATCTTTAATTGGGGAAAAATAAACTGATTGAAATAGGCTACACTTATAAAAAGAAGGATAAGAAGAAAAATTTTAAAACAACTACACACACAAGGTAATTTGGCCACTTAAAATAATTATAGATTTTGATTTGATAAATATTTATCAAGCATTTTTGGTTTTATTTAAAGTATTAGTTTGCACAAATTTTGCCTCAAAACAATATAAACAATGTCTGTTTCAATGTAATTTTTACAAATGACTCTTTAAATGAGTACTAATATCAATTATGTTATTTTTAAAAGAATTTAATACTTGTGGTATGTTTGTGTAAAGTATTTAAACTTAAATTTTATTATTCTGAGAATAAAATCTAATGAAATAAAAATAATTTTAAAAGTAAGGTATTTAAATTTTCAGTAAAGTACCCTTGAACTGAGGAATTTTTTCCCATTAATATTTGCAATTTTCTCACCAACTTCTAGAATTATATTTCAGTATTTTAGAGTCCCAATATTTCTTATTTTATTATATTAGCTGTAAAGGGGCTACTTATAACAATTCAAGAAGACTAACTGTATTCAATTTGTCACATATTACATAAAATTAAAAAAATATGTCAAACAAAATTTAAAAAATTCATATTAATAGATTACCAATGACTTGGGCTTGAAAAATGCCTTGTATGGTGTTATTAAGCAATTTCCCTAAATCAGTGTCATGAATAGCTTCTGTTTTTATATTGCTTGTTTTCAATGTACCAGCAGGAAACACATACTACCAAGAAGCCCTTAATTTTATTGAAATGATAAGATTACTAATACAATTATCTATACTATATTTACACAAAAATCTCTTTCTTATTAATTATTTAATTGATGAAAAAATTTATAATTGTATGATATGTAAGTAAAAACCATTGCCCTAGTAAAATGAATTATCTTTATTAATATATACTTTGCATGACATTTAAAATTTCTCCATTTTTTTAAAAAATTTTCCTTTAGTATATGTGGTAAAATAATATAAATAAACTTGTTATATTATTTTACCATTTATTTTTTATTTTATTTGTCTTTATGAACATTCTTCATGTACTCTATTACATAATTATTTATGCTCTTTCATCCAAGTTTTTAAATATCAGATTATATTTTAATATCAAATGAGCTTTTTTATCAGAGACAGTTCATCAGTTCAGTACTAACTTAATGTTCATCCCAAATAGGTTTATATAGAATCCATTGTTAACTTCTTTAATTCCAGTTTTCAACTTAATAAATATAATTTTTGCATTAACAGGTATAAGCCATTTATTACTATTTATCTCTGGAAATATTTTTTATATAAGGTTTAGAAGATGGAAAAAAAGAAAAGAAAAGGGATTACATCCATTGGATTTTGGAAATTAAAGGAAACTTGTTTTTGAATATCAAAAATAATCCTGGCACAATCCTTCCATTACAATGAATTTTGAGAATATTTATGATTGAATGAGTGAAATAAACAAATGGATCATTGTCTTGTGAGTCCAGATCATAATATCCCTGCACTGATAAAATTCAAAATAAATTAACAAGAAGAATTTGCCATCTATTGGAAAAGCTTCAAATAGAGGAATATGGACAAGGCAAGCTTAGGGGTGGTGGTGGCCTGGTTGGTTAAAGTATCATTCTCATCATTCTAAAGGTAGTCAGTTCGAATCCAAGCCTAACTAAAAACCCATTATGTTTACTAAAGGTGACTTGAGCATGTTAAATAAGTCGTGGCTGCAATTCTAAGTGAAAAAGCATCACTGAAGGTGGCAGGTAAAGTATTGAGGGTCTCCTTCTTGGTCCCTGCTTCTTAACTGCCAAGTGTCCCACTCAGCTAACGTCCAACTACTAGAGCCAAACTCTGGGCTAGGTACAGGGAAGTATATACTACTGCAGTAACAGCCTGATTATGCTGGTAGGAAAAACACAAATCTAATTTCCTTATTTCAGAAACTTGATTATCTATTTTAAGTATGGAAAGTTTAGAAATTTCTATTTTATGCATAATTATTATATTATATTATATTATATATATATATATATATATATATATATATATATATATATATATATATATATATATATACATATATTGTTCTCAAGACTGTGCATATAATAGTTTTTAATAATTTTATGTAAGGTAGTATTTAATATTTTTCTTCTTTTATTTATTCTTTTTTTAGTAGTACTCAAATGTTTTACAAAAATATTTGTTTGTTTTTAAAAATAAGTATAGTTATATTTTCATTATATTTATATATAAATTAAAATTAGTTATATATAATAGTGGATATAATTTTATTTATCTTATTTGAAAGAAATTAGGGAGAAATTTAAAAATAATTAAAATAAATATTTTATATAAATATAATATTTTCATTCTTCCCTTTCTGTTCAAGTTTATATGTATTTTAATTTGCTGTTTTATGTATTAATTTTTAACATTGTATAAAAATTAATTTAAAAAATAATAAACTATAGCTGTGTCACTTAGTTTGGATCATATCTACCACAAAGCAAGACACAAAATTTGCTTCGTAAAAAAAAAAAAAAAAAAATCAGCTAATATCTAATATATTTTTCACAATCGCATGCTATTTTAAAATTTCAAATATCAAAATTTCGAATATTTTATAATTACTATAGAAGTATTACAATACTAATAATTAGAAACTAATTTTCCAAAGATTGCGAAGTAAAAAAACAAATATAAATTAGGTATCATGAAGTCTACAAAAGCTGACTTATGTGTAATAAAGCTATATCTCTAATGTTTTTAATAAATTGCATTTTTTATTAAAACTCAAATTTTAAGTGGCCGAGCAGTGGTACCCATCTTAAAAAAAAAAAGAAAGAAAAAAAAACTAATCAGCTTGATCAGACCCATTCTTACATACTATGCTAAGACTTGGGCAAGGATAGATAGAAAAAGTTAAATGTATCATTTCCGTTTTTGAAAGATAAATTTTGAGAAACATTTTTGGTGGTATTAAATGTAACAATATCCGGAGAAGATGAACCAACTCTGAACTCTATAAATCTTTTAAAGTAGATATAGTAAAATATATTAGGATTTAGAAAATTAAATGATCGGGGGCACCTGTGCAGAATGGATGAAAATCATGTAACAAGAAAGATCTTCTCGGTCAGACCATTCAGCACCCGAAAAAAGAGGCAGACCTAAACTTAGGTAGTTTGATTGTTTGAAAGCAA
This sequence comes from Latrodectus elegans, assembly GCA_030067965.1. Classification (NCBI taxonomy): domain Eukaryota; kingdom Metazoa; phylum Arthropoda; class Arachnida; order Araneae; family Theridiidae; genus Latrodectus; species Latrodectus elegans. The sequence goes on from CM057821.1 coordinate 27,485,510, forward strand.
ACTTAAGAATTTCAAAAGTAGCTAACTGGATGTGCAGGGCCAGGGATAGAAGAGCTTGAAATTCGATTCTGAGAAAGGCAAGGGACAATCCTGAAGTGTCTGGTCATGGAAGAAGAAAAAAATAATAATAAGCTAAATGTTAAGACAACTTGTTATGCATAGTTTTTTTTTCTTTTTTTTCCCAAAAAAAAAATTGTCAAAACAAATATGGTGTGAAACCATATTTGTTTTGATATTACTACTATAGAATACCATTATGAAGTTCTAAATAGATTATATAATGTCATTTCATAATTTTATGATATATGAGTTAGTAAACATTCTGATATTTTTTTCCAAGCAAAAATGATCCAAGATGTAGATGTTTATGGTAATTTTCCTGGTTATTAACACATAATTCCAAATATAACTGATAAATAGGAATAACAAAGAATAAATAGGAACATATATTTATTAATATTATTAAAGTTCCACATTACAATATATAACAATAACTGCACATTACATATAGTTTCACAAAACAGCTACACACTAAGAAAGAAGCTACGAACTAAACCACTTCAATGTCTTATGAGATTTCAAGTGTCTTTCTGGGAAATTCACTAGTTGCGCTTAGCGCCATCTACCCACTTAAACAAGAAAGTAGCTGTAATTATACCCGCTACATGGTTACATTTCAATATATCATTGTATTGTTTTCAAGACTGCATATATAATAGTTTTTAATAATTTTATGTAAGGTAGTATTTAATAATATTTTTCTTCTATTATTTGTTCTTTTTTTAGTAATACTCAAATATTTTACAAAAATATTTGTTTTTAAAAATGACTATAGTTATATTTTCATTATATTTATGGACTGAAGACAAGATCATGTATATTTAATATTTTTCCTTACTAATGAATTCATTTATCAGTTATGAATCATCTAAAATAATAAAAGAATATCTCATGTTTAAAATAAATTTTGTGTGTGTGTGCTGCATAAGTAAGTGCGTGAGTAAATGAGAGAGAGAGGGGGGAAGAGAGAAAGAGATTATCAATTATTTAACATTTCTATACAAATATTAAAAAAAAATGTGAAAGTTATGTATTTATGAATCATTTCAAATGTATTTAAGATAAATGAATACCTCATTCAAAGACTAATTAGGTATAGCATCCAACTCCTTTCATAAATATTCAATTTTATAAATGCCATTAATTAAATGCGTGCTTGTTAATTACATTTATTTGTAATTTTGTTTTTCATCGTTTTAACGTTATATTTTTGTTATGATTTCTATCACCATTGTGAAAAATATAACTGAGGATTTTATTACACTATTTTTGAGTGCTAATATGTCACTTTATAATTTTACCACGTTGGTAGGTGTAACTCCAATAAAACATCTGGAGCAAGCAGGTAGCCGAACGGTTAGTGTTCTGGCTTTTAATTCAACGGTTCATGATTCTGAATCCCACCTTGGGCTTAAATGTTTGCAGTGGTTCGTAGACCTCTTTAAACAGCAGATTTCAGTCTAATTAATTAGACCTTGTGTGCAAAAATGACCATTATACCTAATCAATAACATTTTATACTTTATGTGACCTTAATTTATGTTACATTTTTATGCATAATTTACAATAGCAATCGAGAGCTAAAATAAATCACTGTGTTAATATAAAATAATGCAAGAAGTTTTAAAATCCATTACGAAGATAATTTCAGGTATTTTTATATGTATAATCCAAATAATTTTTGTAAGATAATAATAATAAATGTAAGAATTATAGTTTTGTAATATTTCTAACGGGAATCAAATTATGCAATTGTGGTATTTTCGCTATCAGTAAGTAGTACTAATCAACATTTATGTTTTACCCAGAAGCTTATGTAACATTAATGCAAAAGCTATGCGCTACTCACCGAAGTGATGACGGTAAATTTCATGCTGATTTGGCTGGCAAGTTGATCACTTGTCACAAAATGTGTTAAAAAAAATTTATTTTAAAAATTTAACTTAAATAACTTCAAAAAAAAAAAAAAAAAAAGATGAGTCTAACAGAATTTTTATATCTTCAAGACTTTGGCAAAATTAAAGAAGTGAAAATAACATGTAATATAACAACAAACTCTTCTTAATGCTAAAAATATAGTTTGAAATAATGAGCATCGCCTGTAAGGAATTAACAAATTTACCTCCCTGCACTTTATTTAGAATGTGTTACACATATTTGTTTTGACTTAATATCTCAAATTCTTTGGTATAAATACATTTCCCTAGAATTGTTTTCCAATAAAAACTCTTCAGATTCAACCTTGCTTATATGACTGCCTTCTCTTTTTACAATTCCCCCCCCCCCTCCATAAAGCAGCAAAGGCGCCAAATTATTAATTTCTGATACGTTTTTAATAATTGATGAAATTTTTCTGCATAACTCCCCGTTTTTTCCCTTATTTTCTTTCATTGTATTATTCTCAGTAATCATTTTTATTTATTTTCCTCTTGCTTGCATGTGAAACAATTCTTTTGTCACCTTATAATATATAAGCAGTTCTTTACCAGCATTCAAAAATTCCTTGAATGAATTATTGCTTTACTTTCTTTTTCACTGATATAATTGTTCTGGATTCCCAATTGTTTTTCCTGTTAAGTGATAATTTTTTTTAACTATAATCCTTTGGTAAAGCACTTCTAACTTCACTTTTTATTCATACTAAGATAGACTAAATTGCAAAATATTCTTTCCTTGGTGTCTCTTGATGAATTAAATTTGGACATTTATAAATCTTAACTATATACCTTTAAGAAACCATAAATTATTTTTATGTCATTTCCTTTTTAGTGATTCAATTGCAGTACTAAGAAATGTATTTAATCTTAACGTAATAAATGCTTATGTGTGTATGAATGTAAAGTGATAAATTCTTATGATTTTAGATTTGATAAATAATAAAAAATAATGCAGGATAGAATTTCATTCTTTTTTCCATTTATTTAAGTAAAGGAGTAAGTAAAAGTATTAAAAAATAATAGAAGAATGAATGAAATTCTTTTTTCAATTTTTATCTATTAATTATCTTTTTTCTTTTTATTTTTTTTTCTAAATATTTATTATTTTTAAAAAATTTTGCTTAAATGAATTAGAATTTTTTTTATCTTGTCTTTTTAATGCAAAATGAATTATTCCACTCTTCCTCAAAAATTTTTTTTTTTTGCTTTGCTTTTTTAACTTCATTTTTAAATTATTTTTTCACACTTTTTTGTATTCTGAGTGATTTGTTTTGAATTCATTATTATTCATAAAGTGGGTTGTTTCTTTCATTTCAGTTGAGATTCTGACTACTCCACTTTATTACGATTCTCATTGGTTTAAAATATCCATGACGTCAGATAACATTTCATCTGCATCACACATCGTATTGAGACGGCGTTGTAAATCTGAATTGTCGATGGATTTGCTGCCTACTTTCAAATCACATTCTTCGAGCGGCACTAAACAAAGCGAAGTTCACTATCGAATATCTCAGAATATCGTTGAAATATTCATTTTGTTAATCAAACTATTTCTCATATAAGGAGCAAAGAATCGGTTTGAAAAGCTGTTTTATCTAGGTTAAAGCTATTAACACATGTGCAATAGAACAGCAGAAAAAGCAAAATTAAAAAGACAAGACAAAACATCCACTTTATGGTTAGTTTAAATCGGCAAGGATAATTTAAATTTTTAAAAATTTTATCAATTAATATAATTTTAAATTAATAATTGCAATATAATAAACAATGTTTTGTTGAATTTTAAGACTATTGCCTTGCTTACGCCAACATTAAAAATTTTTTAATCTTATTATTATTTTTATTTTATGTTTATAAAAGAAAATATTCAGAATAATCTAAATGATTAAGGTATATATGTATACATTTAAAATTTGTCACCGTGCCATATTAGGGTTGAAAATTCAAATGAATTTACTTTTTCAAGTTAATAAAGTAATAAAGAAAATGCAATCTATGTGTGGTTTATCTTTGAATATGAAATCGCTTTTTATTCCTTTTCTAAACTGTTAACATTCATTTTCAATTGATGTTTACAATGAAGAAAACATTTTTCATGAATTTCTTATTTATTAATTTTTAAGGAACATATCTTGTCTTTTATATGCTCTAAACTGCTAAGAAATCTACTGGTATTGGTTCAAAATATCCTAAACAGTGACTTTGAAGGTATTCTTCAGCGTAATCAGAAAAGTACAATATTAACATTTCCGATTTTTTACGTGATTTAAATTTCAAATGAGATCGATGTGCAATGTAGAATCACACCTTTATTTGGTGGATATTTTTATGGAAAGATTTAACAGACTGAAGTTAAGTTTCAGTAAAAGTTTAATAATATTCCATACAAAATTACATGAATAAAAATTAAAAAAAATTTATATATATATATTAATTTATTATATATATATAATAAGTAATAAACTTTAGATTCTTATTAAAGTTTGAATTGAATATATTTGACTTGGTCTTTGCTTAAAAAATATTAACTAAAATATTGTCTTTTATGTGATTGATTTTATTTATTTTTAAAAAAATTTAGAATAAGTTATATTCCTGTGTTAAATAATAGTGTTTTCAATTAATAATTGTATATTGAAAATGCTGAGTTTTACTTATTGTTTCCCTGAAGCATTAAATTCTGATTTCTTGCAGTAAATCAAAATGTTATTTTCATGACAACAATAGCATTTATCAAAAATATATTTTATCATTTGTAATTTTTCTAATTCAAGTTTACACACTTAACTGCAATTTACTTTAAACTTAATACTACAGCATATTTTTAATGTAATAAAATGCCTGAAAAATGCAGATTTCTTTCTTAAAAAAAATGCTTTATCAATAATTTAGATTTTCTCTTATGGTTTTTGCACTCAAATTTATACTATTTCTTTAAAAATATAACATATGATTATTTACCGATTTGTTACTGTGATATTATTTAGAATTCCATATGAGCTCATTTTTATGTGTTTTGTAAGTTTTTATAATAACTTTAAATAATAGGTCAAAGTTCTGACCAATTACCAATGCAAATATAGTTCATATATATTTATAAATAATATCAAACCTTGAAATATGTTTATTTCATCCATTATTAATTAAGGATCCACAAAGCAAAAATATTTGGTGATTTCAGACTATATTCCGTTCATATATATCTGAATTGAGGAATAATTTAATTTTAAATTTTAACTACTTTTAATAACTGAAAAATCTGAAGTCAATGATTATTTTCTCATTAATGATTATTCTAAACAATAACATAGTAGTTTTTAATGTAATTATAAAAGTTTTTCATGTATATTACTGATATTCATTATAAAATGTATGTAATAGAACCGCATTCATTCTCTGTTAGGGGATCTGAATTAATAAAAATACGCGGATTAAACAAAATAACTTATAAACTGAGCCAAGGTATATAAACTACTGTACACAGTAAGAATTATATTTTGAAATTAAGAGAAGGAAATTTAAAGCTGCAGGTGAGAAAATTAATTATAGTATGTACATACATTATTTTTTACTTACAATAAACAATAGTTGAAAACATGATGGCCCAGTGGTCTTCACTAACCACACTTGACACACTTCCTGATTGGAAAAAACTACTTATCTTTTGTTGTCTATTTTTAGTGATCATTTCTTGAACAATTGACGAAGATGCCTCAAGTATTCCTAATATCTAAATGTGGATTCATTCCGTATTCCTTCAACGTATTTTATCAGAAAATTTAAGTGTTATTAAGAGGTCTTTAATCTCACCAAGTTTTTGTTTTGGTCTGTTGTCTTTTCTATTGTACATCTAAATGTATACCCAGCTTAAACAGTGTCCTGAATATTACATTTAACCGGATCCGGATTAATGAGGGTTTACATTAATTTTACTTCACTGTTTATGATTGAAATTAGCGTTCAAATATTGCAAAATTATTTGTTGATAAGATACATAAAATGTCAATTGCAGAATATAACATTCATCTTCGTGATAACTCTTGTCGTAGGTTCTTATTTGAGTGGGATGTGTATAAATTTATAACAGGTCACCAATGGATTACACAGGACAAACATTTATTGACATAAAACATAACACAAAGCACGAACAAACATAGACATGAACGTAACGTAACATGTTTACTATCTCCTCCATCTTATTCTGCCTCTCGTATGTAACTCGCAGCGCCGCGTGCGGCCAAAATTAAAAGTTTTAATTAGAGATTTCTTTCTAATCCTGACACAGAATGTTTTTCTCTTGTAAAATTATTAAAGTTGATCTTCGAAACTATTATGAAATTTTTTAAAAAAATTACCTTTAGTTAAATCTAAAAATAATTTCAAATGTCTGTTTTTTTTAAAAAAAAAAAAAGTTTTAATTATTTTATTAGATTTTATGAAACTGAGAAAATGAAATCGAAAAAATCATCTCCAGTTTATTCCATACCTCCACCTGCTACTGTAAGGGGAATGACAATTTTAGATCAAGAAAGTTTTCAAGTCGAAATTGAAGTACCGTATCTTCTAATACCAAAAGAGAAACTGAAAGCTGTACAAGAAGATCTAAAACCACATTTCCTAAAAATGCGCATGTTTCATCCTGTTCGTGCTGAAGAAAATAAGAGAAGGGTTATTTTGAATCCTCTAACTTTTAAAATCTACGAAGAGATAATGAAAAAGTTGATTCATAATTTACGCTTGGACAATGTTAAGTGGACTAAAATGCAGTTCTCTTACCAAAACTGGTCTGCTGAAGACATTATCAAAGCTGTTTTACCTTCTAATAGCTTTCCTAGTTTTAACATCTTTGGAGATATCATTGTACTCCATTTAACATCAGACCAATTAAGCTATAGATTTTTTATTGGACAAGTTCTTCTCGACAAATATTCCAATGTCAAAACTGTTATCAACCAGTCCACCAATTTATTAAGAAATTTCAAAACAGAACATCTAGCTGGGGAGCAAATATATCACACTGTTGTCGAACTAGATAATTTTCAGTATGAGATGGATCTTGAAAAAGTTTATTTTAATTCATTAATTAACAAAGACTATAAAACAGTTGTTGATTATGTTAATCCAGGAGAGATAATATTTGACATATTTGCTGGTGCTGGGATTTTGGCTATTCCTCTTGCTGAGAAAAAGTGTAAAGTTTATGCAAATGACCCAAATTTAGACTCCTATCATTGGCTAAACAATAATATGAGGCTTAATAAAATCAGGGAAAATTTGAAAGTGTATAACTTGGACGAAGAATTATTTATTAGGAAGGTTGTGAAAAAAGGTCTGCTTAAACATTTTTCTTGGGACGAAAGCAAAATTGGTAAGGTCCATATTATTATGGACCTTTCTTATGCATCACTTGCATACTTACAGTATTTTAATGGATTGCTTTCTGGAGAAAATATAGACGATTCCAAACCACTGCCTGTCATTCATTGTTATTTCCATGTTGATAAGGGAAATGGAAATATGAATGAGCTAAAAAAGTTTGTTCATAAAGACTCACTGGAAAATGTTTTTATTACTACTATTGGAACTCTAACTTCTGATAAAGTATTAATGTATATTAGATATAAACTTGCTAAAAAAATGTTGTTTTCTAATGTTTACTCTACGTCTGAACTTTTGATAGATCATAAAAGTGTTACGACAAAAAATCAAAAAGAAGCATTGAACACAAGAATAAATAATAAGCCCATCTCTTCTATAAAAACCGATCCAGACAACTCAGTAAATCAGGAAAATTCCGCGTGTGAACCTTTATCAAAGCAGATGGAAGTTGCTGTAAAAAAACAAGTGGCATTGAACTCATCAATTAAAATCAAATCTATGACTCCCGTAAAACCTGAACCAGTAAATCTGAACTTGGCAGTTCAGGGGGAATATTTAAACTGGAAAAGAAAAAATGATCCAGAAAGCTCCTCGCATGATCCCTTACCAAAACGAGTGAAAGTTGTTATGAAAAATTAGTTAGAAACAATCTCAAGAATATAAACTGAGCCCATTTCTAAAGTAAAATTTGAGCCTTAAAGTTCAGTGACTGGAAAATTCCTCGTGTGATCCTTTCCTAAAGCGAGTGAAAGTTGATAGGGAAAATCAGGAGGAAGCAATCTATCTCAAGAATAAAAAAAGCCCATTTCTAAAGTAAAATTTGAGCCTTAAAGTTCAGTGACTGGAAAATTCCTTGTGTGATCCTTACCTAAAGCGAGTGAAAGTTGATAGGGAAAATCAGGAGGAAGCAATCTATCTCAAGAATAAAAAAGCCCATTTCTAATGTAAAATTTAAGCCTTAAAATTCAGTGACTCTGGAAAATTCCTCGTGTGATCCTTTCCTAAAGCGAGTGAAAGTTGATAGGGAAAATCAGTAGGAAGCAATCTCAAGAATAAAAACTGAGCCTATTTCTAAAGTAAAAATTGAGCCTGAACTATAACATAATTAAGAAAAAAATTGTCATACAATGCTAAAAAATTTCTTTCATCAGCATTTATTTTGTAAACTATAAGATAATTACAGAAAATTTATGTTTGTTTTTTAAAATCTGTTATACATGGCAGATTTATCTTTAGATTATACGGGTCTATAGTATTATCTTTATTGTTTATTTTTAATTTATTTATTAAAAATGTGTTTAATAAAATATTGTTGTGGAATATTTTTATTTTGTTTCGACTTTCCTTTATCTGAAAATAATATTATGAATATGACAAAAAAAAATCATGATTTATACAATGAACCAAATAATTTAATTTTATATGTAAACCAATTTTGACAATAGATATTATTTATTTTACATTCAAATATTTTTAATTCATTCCCGCCCTTAAATTTCTGAACTTTCCTGATTTTACCACTTTGGTTAGGAAACACCGAGAATGTAGTCATGAAAAACTGTTAACTAATATAAAGATAATATCCTTTGATTTAAATTTTTCTTGTAATTAACAGTTTTTCAAAGTTATGATCTTGTAAAATCAAGTTTCTTATGATCTTTTTAACTTGACCGCATTTTGTTTGACAAATTTTCTTGAATCTAATTTCTTTAATGTTCTGGAAAATGTTTTTTAGTGAATTCATTTAATAAGTTTACATTGAAAAATACTTTTTCAATACACAAATCAACAAAAATGAAGAAATTTAGTGTTTGATTTAAGAGTTTTTAATTTCATTAAAAGCAGTTATATATTACTAATTTTATGATGAAATATATTTTGTTATATATATTTATATATAATAATAATAGGAGGAATTTTTTACACATTAACAATTATAATTTAAAACAATTAACAAATATAACAGTTTTCTTATATTTGTAAATTGTTTTAAAATTATTTAGTATTTGCCTCAAGCTAAATAGTATGCATTTCTATTAAAATAACATTTTCTCTTCTATTAAAGTCATAGAGGTAATGTATTTTTATTACAAAGTTTAGCTTAATGAATGAAATTTTTACGAATTTATTGGATAATGAATGAATTCATAGATTAATGGATGAATTTTTAGTGGATAACATTCTATTTTAGAATGTAACCAAGGAATTAGTAGGAAAAGTGTAGCATTCTACTATATTTCTTTTTTATGTAACAAGTTTGTTCATAAAAGTCTATCTTTGTAAAAAAAATCTATATAAGTTTACAGTAATTTACAAATCATTGTTAATCTATATAAGAATTTTGGAATATTCGGCTAATATATATAGATTTAGCCATCTTTGGAAAGTCCAACATGAATTCTAATAACTGAAAATATCAATAGCTTTTTACGCATTAAATTTTAAAGATATATTGCAATGTTACTTTCTTTTTTACAACTCAATTTTGACTTAATCTTCTATTTATCGTAAACCTTTTTAACTTTAATTTTGAAATTAAAGAAACATTTATAATTATTTTACTCATGACTTTTTTAAAGAGAAAGTTTTGTATATATTGTGTTTTCACATTCAGGTTAATTAGCTACTCTTGTTTCGATAGCTTTTTCTTTATTTTAAATGGCATTATTCTGAAACCATATTATTCTCTCTCAGCATGGAAAAATTTTATTTCAATATTGTATCCCTTTAAAACGCGGTTGCTATAATTTGCTGTTAAATACACGAAACATTCATAGTGTAAATAAATAACATAAAATGATTGAAAAATATACTTATATTAATAACGTTAATTTCTGTTTATAGCATTTTTATTTTATCCTTTTTTATCTCATTTTCTAATTTTACGCCTATATTTTTTTACATTAATTTATTCTGTTTTATATTATTTTCTATACCTTCACCTTTCTTTTTTGGGAACATGCAGATAAATGTTCCCTTGGTATGCTCTGAAGTGCATTTGTAAGATAAGTCGATGGTGCTTGAAATCTTTTTTAAGATTTCTTTTATTGAATTAAACTGACAACAAGTACTTTATAATGGCCATTAAAATTGAAAAATCAAGAAGATGATACAACAAGTTTATGATGAACTATGCAAATTATTATACCTTCAACGAATTAATCTAAAATAGGCAGCAGAGTAACTACATATACATTGTGTTAACGGAATTTACAGGTTTTTCTCATACTAAATCTTCATTTGAACTTTATTGCCTAAAGAAAAACTGACTCCAATTTGTGTTCAGCAATCTCTCCAGAACATCAGAGAAGACCCATTCGATGGCGATCTTTAACTGAGAATGTAGTGATTCTGGCTGAAGCCGTCATTGACAATAACGGATCCATTTGATTTCCTGGACACGAAACCAACCAATCAAAAACTGTCTCGTGTATGAAAATGCTTTTTAGCTAGTGATGTAAAGGAGAGAGGGAAAAAACCAGGTTTATATATTCCATTAGAAATTTTAAAAATTTGGAGAATTTTGAAAGATCTCGAGAGTTTTGGAGATGATACAGAAATTTTTCAAGTTTTTTTCATCAGATATTTCTTAAAATAAGTAAAAATCTACTCATTTTATGATTTCTATTATTAATTATGCTAATAGAAAGTTATCCAAGAAAAGAAAAGAATAATGCGTTAATGACCAATTTAGAATTAGTTAGGGCGGTGGAAATCTTTTTCTCAGCATGAATTTATAAACTTTTAATGAAAGAAACAGGGAAATATCAATATTTGTTCTGAAAGTCTTGATCTTTTAATATTTTTCATTCAGTTTTAATTCAATAGTTTTATTATTGAATTACTATTTGTTTCACGTTTCTAATTTTATTAAATGTCGAATAGCAGTCTGCCGAGATGATATCTCAATGGTCTATCATATTCTAATATAAGTGGAAATATTTAAGGACTACATCAATATTTCCGTGTTATATATAACTACTGATCTTAACGAACAATTTCAGAATTAGTTTCTACATCGACAAGTGCAAATTCAGATAGCGAGATTATGCGCAGAATCATTCATCAACAATCCATGACAGATTCATATGGAAAAGTCTGGGTTGGTATTTCTTTGAACCAAATAGCGTTTGGCGAAGCAGCCACGAAGTACCCGAATATCTCCACAAATATTGCTAAATTTCATTAGATTCGCAACATGCAAGATTATAAACATAAGCATGGCCCACTGAAGTCATTTGAATATCCGGGGAACATATTTGGAATAGTTAAGAAAAATATGCTGTTCTCAGTTCACAGATCATTCAAATGATAATAAATGCTTAAAAGTTCGCAAAAATAGCTCTTGACAGTTTATTTGTGCCTCTCTGTTGCCTTTGAACTTGTTTCCTTTTCAATAAAAAGAGCCACAAGAAAAGCAACATGGCCTTCAAGAATAAGGAAAGCTTGCTGACTGGGATCATTAAGTCATCACAAAAAGGGAGGGAACCGTTTTGGAAATACAGTAGACTTACAATTATCCGAATAGTTTTCAAAATTTCAGAAAAATTAATTCAGTTGAATAAGAGATAGAAAATGAGAAAAAGTGAAAGCTCAATAGAAAGAAAGGTAAGGAGAATGAGAGATAGAGACGTGTCACACTTGAGGAACTCAAAATGCGTTCTTCTAAAAACTCTTCGATGTTTAGAAGTTAGAACTGAAGGTATAGAAGAATAGGTTATGAGTAAGACCCTAGATTTCAAATTGCAAATGATGGAAAATTTATTGAAAGTGTTTATTGAGAAAGTGATCTTAATGTGAAGCATTTGCCAGCTTTGAAACTGATATGTAGTGGATAGAGTATCGAACCTAGTGTAACCATATGCAAGTTCTCGCTGTCAAGCAGATGCATGATTTGACTGCCCAAAAAAGAATGAAGGCAGTGAAACAGCTTATTCAGATGTTCAGCAAGCAAAGACTTAGATTTTCAAGGTTGCATATACAAGATGCCATTTTGTTTAATTCCCTTGTCACCTTCATAAGTTCGGAACCGCTGCTGCTATTTTTATAAATGTAGTGCTTAGGTATAATAAATCGAATGTGTGCTACCTAATAAAACTCACAGCGCCACCTGGGGAAAACTTACGGAGTTAGCTTTCGTATATCAAAAATAGTACGAGATAGGGGGAAAAGTGAAGTGCAAAGTTGTAGAACGTTATTGATTTAGTACGAAAAGATACCTTATTGGCATAGATGTGAAGAACAGAACGGTTAAAACGTGCATTTGTGTTTTCATGATTTCCTACTCTGCGATAAGGTGATAAACTATCAAAGAAAGAAGAAGACAAGATACTATTGTTTGAAATGTTCAAACTTCGCACCGTCAGCTGCAATGTGCATTTGGATTCTCGTTTGAACTTCATATTGCAAGAATGGGAGCACACAGGGTAACACGTTGGCACAAGCCTCCGTAATGCGTTGCTTAGGATCCTTCAACGCTTGTGGGGGATTCGCATATACCTGTAGTTTCAAGTATCCCTATAGAGAAAAGTTTAATGGAGTCAGAGCGGGTGAGCATGGAAGCATTTTTCGAAACTGCCAAACTCAACTATTTGTTTCCTGAATTCCGTGACGAGGTACTACTTCACTGGAGATGTCTTGTGACCGAATACTCCATCATTTTTAAACCATAAATTCCTAAGATTGAATATTAATTGGTTCTCCACAAAATCAGGCATTACATTTTGCAGCAGTTGTAAACATCATTCACCTGTTAAGGTATCGTCAAAAAATATTGGACCTATCAACTTGTTATTGTAAATTGTACATCAAAAGTTAAAAGCATATCGCACTTGATGTCGAGCATCAGTAAAATATCTAGGATTTTCCAGCGTCCAATAATGGGTGTATTTCCTATTGTACATTCCATTCCCTGAAAACCATGCCTCGTCGGTCTGCACTTCATCTGCCAAGAATTAGGTGGAACTGAATCTGGTTCTTAGCGAAGTTGCATCTTGAATAACGTCTATCGACATTCCCGTCCAGTAATAAATGCCGAGGCGTTGGTCGATAAGGATAAACGATTCTTATAGGATTTTCCAAACCCGACTTTTTGACTACAGTGTTCACTGATCTGTCTTATATTGCAGTTTGGGTATGCGAGGGTATATACTAGCATCCCATTTCATTAAACTTGCCGTTCTTCTTTTGCTAATCTGCCAAATCGAGCTCAGCTAATCACACAGCCTGTCTCTCTTAAATGTTTTACAACAGATAAGATAGTTTGATAAGAAGGGTGCGGGGCTGCAGGGAAAATTTTCGTTATAACCTTGCCTTGCGTCCACATTCACCGTGCAGTATAACCATCTCACAATACACACCTTTAGAAATTCACTCCATGTCATGACCTTCAACATAGCAGAAACCCAACAAGATATCTCCTTTACACTAATGGTTTCAAGTGAACAAATGTGACGTTTTTTACGTATTTACATACTGCAATAAATTCGATTATTAAGTGAAAGTTGAGTTTATGTTGACATCAGTACAAAGATGCAACTCTAGGGGCTTGAACCAAAGTCCTTTGGACTAGAAATTTCAAGCGAAACTTCTGTGCTGCAGTTTGACGTGATGTTTAGCCCGAAAGATAATATTTTCTCCATCTCATCTCATTTCATGACGTCACAGTGTAAGAAATGACGAACGTACATTTGTTAGAGCCCATTAATTTCCCAGGCCGACGCATGAGATTTCCGCTATCCAAATCTTGGTGACCCTAATGTATCTCTATGGAGATTTTCCCCAATTGCCTTGAGAAATAAAGGAATTTAAAGCAAATTTTTCAGAATTTTCTTCTACCAAACGTTGGACTTAGACCATAAGATTATTTTGTGAGTCATTAAATAATGAAAACGGCAAAGTTTAAACCATTAATAGTCGAAACTATATTTTATGATGCTTATGGTTTGCTATTTTCGCTTTAGAATCGCCCTTTTGGCACAATCTGGATTTGCTTATTTTGATAAAAGAACTTACGTGTTAAAAAGTAATATCACAATTCTTAAAATAAATAATATTTTTAAATTACTGGGAAAGGTTATTTTAAATTTAATATTAAGCTTTAAAATTAACATCTAACCTTCGAACAAAGTAAATTAATATAGTACCTTGTTCGAAGTGTTTATCATTTTACTTATATCTGAATTACAGTGTTTGTACACTAATTTTGTTATGTTTTTAAATTTTGTATTTTCCCACCACCAAACACATTTAATAAAAATAAAATGAAATAAATGGCTCACTAAAATGCAGAATTTAAAATTTATTTTAGATTATATTATATGTGTTAAAAGTATGTATTACTCTCAAAAATTACATATTGTGAATATTACTTATTAGTTAATTATAATATGTAAAAAAGTTTTTTTTTTTAATTTTTGTTCCCTATTATGTGTATGAAACCTCTCTCTTGCTATATATTACTCACAGTTTAACATAATTTAATAAAAAATAGTTTCTCTCCTAATCTTTTTTATAACACTATATGTTACTGTTTATATCACTATATGTTATTCACTTACTATTATAATTTTTCATTATTTTACTTGTGCATATAGCCATGTCAGGACGTCTAAAAGAAAATACTACAATTCAGTAACAAATAACAAGTTTATTGAACATTGCGCTTCGTCATTCTCTGACCGCCTCTCACGATCGACGTATATTAACTGACTGTATTTTGTTTGCCCTCTAGTGGCGATTTTTCAGTTCTCACATTCGGCCAGACTGGCCTTACAATTATCCTCAATTGATATAATAATGCTCAATTACCAATTAATACGGCAAATATTAATATTAAAAAAATTATATTAAACACAGCAGATTAAATAAAATTATTAACTACGTAATTAACATTATTTTTCATTCACACAAACAAATACTGTAATTATAATCATTAATAATACACATCTTTTATTAAAAGTAGAAAAATTATTATTTTAGAATTATTATTAAAAAATTATTAGAAAAATTATTATTAAAAAATCTATAGAAACATACATAATACACTTTTTTTTCACTAGTAATTCTTAATACAATTCTAAATTCCAATAAAATTACTTACAACAAATGTTGACAAGAAGTTAAATGAACTTAGGAGTATTAAATCATTTACAGAATAAATTTAACAGACTTTCATATTGTTTGATGAATATTTCAGTTTACAGTAAATAATCTTTTTAAAGTTATTTATTTTTAGAGTCAATAGTTTATGATAAGCTCATTGCCTTTCAATTACAAGTTTTTCTTTAAATAAAATTGGAAAGATCTCACCATTTAGGATTCCTCATTCAGCTTTAGTCCTTGCGAGTGGATCTATGTGGATTGCGTCTAGGGCTGTTTAGAGAATAGTCATCATCATCACTATTGACACTATCGATGTCACTATCTTCATCCGAATCTGGTTCATTTATCCATGGTTTTAGTTGACTTATGTGAGCTGTTGTTGCGTAGAAGTGGCCTTTCTTTTTTTGTTCCAACTGAGTCACACGGTAGACATCGTTCGGCAATACCTCTGTAACAATAAGAGGGCCTCGGTACTTAAATTGTGTCTTCGTAGGTTGGCCTGAAGATTTCGGAGCTCTTTTCATTACAACAATTTCTCCTCGTTCAAACGTAATAGATCTACATCTCTTTTTATCATAATATTTCTTCATATTTTGTTGACTTTCTTCTATTTGTCTTCGAGATTTTTCCTGCACTATAGATGGATTTTGCCAACTCTGAGCTTCTTCATCAGCTAAATTTCTCAAAATTCCATCGTTGAATCGTGGAGAATAACCGTGGAGAAATTCAAATGGTATCTTGTTCGTTGATTTGTTTACAAAGTTGTTTAAGTTCCTCTCAACTTCATGTATTTTAACATCCCATTCTTTGTGATTTTGACCTTCCATACCAGTTATAATGGTAGACAATATTGTTCAGTTAACTCTTTCAACCATTCCATTTGTATATGGTCGCTTCGTACAATTGAGTGTATGATGTATACCATTTTCAGCACAATATTGTTGAAATTGATTCGAAGTGAAACAAGCTCCTCAGTCTGTTATTATTTTCTCAGGTAGACCATAAGTGTTTACAAAGTTTTTCGGAGCCTTCAGCACATGTGATGTTGACGTACTCTTTACTGGAGTCAATTGGACAAATGTTGTGAAATTATCTATCAAAACCAGAAGTTCTTGATTACCTTTAGAACTCTTAACAAAAGGTCCTAAATGATCCATATGTATAACTGCAAAAGGTTTAAGACCTGCTTTAATTGGATTTAATAAGCCCGGCTGTTTTTCGGACGGCGTTTTGTTCATTAAACATTCAAAACATTTTGAAATGAGACTTCGTACATAACGCTTCATATAAGGAAACCAATACAATTCTTTTATCTTACTAACAGTTCTATCAACAGAAAAATATCCCATAAGATCATGGAATTTGATTACTATACTTTTTCTCCTACTCTTTGGAATAACATAAAGAAATTTTTCTTTTCCATTTTCATTGATGCATCTAAATAATAGGTTTCTCTTAAACACGTAATTTCTTATAAGCTGTTTTTCTGCTTTTGTTTTATCATGATCTTTTTTTCTGGATATTTCTATAAATTTTCGTATTTCTGGATCAGCTTGCTGTATTATCAATATTTGTTCATCTTCACTCAAGGTCAAACTTCTAATTTATTTTCGATGAGGGATGTCAATGTATCTTCTGATTCCCAAACTAGAGCTCTGTTTATTGAGTCTACGTGAGCTATTTTCTTTTCATGTCTATGTTCTATTTCAAAATCGAATTTTTGAATTAAATCACACCATCTTGCTATCTGAGGATTGTTTGTTTTCTTTGATTTCATGTACATCAGTGCTTGACAATCTGTCACTATTTTGAATTTTATGCCTAATAAATACTGCCTTAATCTTTCGAGAGTCCACACAATGGCCATCAATTCGAGCTTGCTTGAATGATACTTCTTTTCAATTTCAATTGTCTTTTTGCTGACACAATAAACCAACCGCCATTTATTGTCTGGTTCTTGTTGTAAAAGCATGCCTGCTAAACCACTAGAGCTTGCAGCACAATGTACTTCCGTTTTAGCTAGAGGGTTATAATGGGATAACACAGGTTGCTCTGTGAGGCTATTTTTCAATAATCGAAAAGACTGCTCTTGCTCCTCTTCCCACTTGGAAGATTCTTCTTTTTGCAAGAGTCATGATAAAGGTTCTGCCTTTTGTGCATGTTTTTCCACAAATCTCCGAAAATAACTAGTAAACCTAAAAATCTACGAATATCATGAATATTCTTAAGATCTCTTATTGATCTAATTTTTCTCACTCCTGGTTTTATTCCTTCTCTATTAACAATAAATCCTATAAATTCTACTTCCTTTTTACCGAATTCACATTTTGACAATTTTAAAGTCAAATTAGCAGATCTAAGTTTGTCAAATACCTCTTTTATTCGTTCAATCATATCAGTCCAATTCTTCACTGGTATCAAAATATCATCTAAATAACACAAAATTTTCTTATTTAACAATGGTCCTAATAATTGATACATTAATCTCTGAAATTCTGAAGGTGCATTTGCCAAACCAAGACTCATACGTTAAAACCGACCTGTTTCATCTGGGGTAATAAAAGCAGTTTTTAACTTAGCTTCCTCTGTTAATGGTATTTTAAGATAACCATGAACTAAATCTTATGTTGTGAAAATATTACATTCACCAATACTTTCTAATAAATCATCAATTCTAGGCAAAGGGTGCAATTCATCTTTAATTGTCTGATTATTTAATTTTCTGTAATCTACAACAAGTCTATCCTCACCTTTTTTTTTTTTTTTTTTTTTTTTTTTCGAACTAACAATACTGGACTGGCATAAGGTGATCTTGTTTCGGAAAATATGTTGTTTTCTTTCTATTCCTTAACAATATTTTTAATATAGCTTCTCTCAGCTGCATTTGTTTTATAGGAACGTACAAACTGGTTTGCTTCCTGGAACTTCGTTAATTTCCATTTTAGTCAATGTAGTACATCCTAACTCACTTATATTCATAGCAAAACAATCTCTATAATCATTAATTAATTTCACAATTTCCTACTTCTTATCATAAGAAATAGTTTCATCAAATTTAATATCGTCTATTTTAATCGCACATTTATCCTTATTTACAGTGTATGTTGTATCTTCAGTTGCATTACATAGATAATTAAATGGAAGAATAAATTCAGAATTTAAATTCCAATCCTGCGATATATCTTTTACCCTACTCAGACATTGATTTTCTTTTAACTTAACATCAAAAGAGCCATTATTCATAATAGGAATTACCATTTTACCATTTTTAATTTCAAACACAGAATCGAATTTTTTTCTTTTCCCTCTAATATTACAACACTGTTTTCCATATTTTCTGCTTTTGCCTGAATAAAATTTATGCTATTTTTTTTCTAATAATAGTTTCTTCCGTTTTTAGTTTTATTTGTTGATGTTTCGATTCGATTTCCGCTTCAGAAAACGGAATACTTTTCGAATACCAGATGTGCAATTTGGAGCCAATTCGGACTAAAGCAATTTCTGTTTTGTCTAGAAAGTCTCTTCCTACAATTAGGTCAAACGACATAGTATCATCCTTCACAACGAATATTTCGAGTGTTGCTCTGACGTCGTCGATTCTTAATTCCACTTGACTTTTTCCAAGTGTGAAAGCAGATGCAACAGTAGAGCTAAATCCAAACAATTTTCTCTTTAACGGAATCATTCAGTTTTAATTTAATTGCAACCGAATTCTTAACTAAAGAAATGCTCTGTCTCGCATCTATTAAGCTATTTATCGAATGTCAGAATTATTTATTTTTGCTTCCTTCATATAAGCATTTAATGGAGTAAGGTTTTCAACATTTACCGTCAAATTATTTTTATCTTTGTTTATCGAGCAATGCCGTTGGGTATGTCCCCTCTTACCACATTCTCTACAAATTAAAATTTTTCTTTCTTTTGGACAGTCTAGAAATGAGCCCATAATCATTACAGTTGAAACATTTAATGCTATTTTTATCATTACGAGAATTAAAATTCGTGTTACGCTTTTCTTTAGAATAAAAACACCTATTCTTAGGAAACTTTTTTAATTCGCGGTTTTCTCTTACTTCACTTTTGAAATTTTCATTTTTACTGCGATCATTAAATTTGCTTACATAATTATCAAAATAAGATCTTTTTTTCAAAAAATTTCACGTTTTTGTTTTCAGTACAGGATTTTATTCTGAATCTAGCATTTTCATACGAATCTAATATTTCTGCTAATTTATCTGGATTAATGAAATGGGTCATTCATCTATGAAGTGATTACGAATGGTAGGGGAAACACTTTTCTTTAATTGTTCTGTAACAATTAAGTCCTTAAGATCTTCTAAATTTGTAATTGTAAGACCATCTAACTACTCATTAAAATATAAGTAAAATCTTTCCATGTATTCTTAATTGTATGAGAATGTTCATAAAATTTCTGCCGAAATTTTTCTGGACTTAATTGAAATCTTTTTAATAATAGTTCCTTCACATAATAGTAATTATTTGCTTTATCGTCCGGTTCATGGGCAATACACTGGGTTATTTCATAGGGTAGAAGTCCTAAAAGATGGAAAACCCTATGAACTTCATCTAAACCCATTCGTCGCGCTTGTCTTTCAAATAATATAAGATAAACACTTAAATCACCTTCATTCATATTTTTGCATCAGATGTTGCAAATTGCAAGAATCGCACCTTTCTGAATTAAAATTATTCGCATTACCAGCATTTCCTTTTGCATTTTCATTTTGTAAACGTAATTTTTGTAACTCAAATTCACGAACTGCACTTTCTTCCTCGTCTTGTTTTTGAGTTAAGCGATCTTCAATAATACTATCCAATAAAACTTTAACAAATTCTTTTTCATAGTTTTTTGAACTAATGATTATGTTCCTTAAGTCTATTTTCTTACTATCTTGGGGAACGCTTTCTCCTAATTCAGTAGCTAAAGTAATTAAATCTATCTTTTTGCCTTTTCCCAGAAATGAAGTCATTTTAGATCTTACAGAAATCAAAAGCGAAAAAATATAAAAGCTTACTCACTTGCGTATTTTCGTTTCTTTTACTCCATGTTGATGTAACTAGTAGTTTCAAGTACATTTCGTCATAAATTCTTCCTTTTTCTTCATCCAAAATTAATCCTTACTTATGAGGAACGTATTCTTATTTTTAATCGTAATTCACAAGCATACGAGTTTCGATATCGGAGAAGAAAAACTAAACAAGCATCAAAGGGTGATACATATCCCGCTTCTGAAATGTTAAAAGCCTACGAGCATTCACTTTCTATTATAATTTTTCATTATTTTACTTATGCATATAGCCATGTTAGGACGTCTAAAAGAAAATAATACAATTTAATAACAAATAACAAGTTTATTGAACATTGCGTTTCGTCATACATGATCGACGTACATTAACTGACTATATTTTGTTCACCCTCTATTGGTGATTTTTCAGTTCTCACATTACTTTTAACATGGATTTATATATTTTAAGTATGTATTATTGCTTATCAGAAATATTAAACTAAAGTAATAAATTACTTACATTGTACAAAAAAATGTTTTTTTTTTTTTTTGTGTGTGTGTGTTTGTATAACACAACTTTATTCAATTCTTAAAAAATTATTGAGAATAGTTTCTGTACATTACAATCTCTTTTTAAAATTATAACAGGAGAAAGCATTACTTTTAGTAACAAATATTAAAGAAAGTTATACCTAATTTTATTATTCTTTACAAACTGAAAAACAGTTTAAAAATACTTTTATATTGCTATTTTCATTGTTACAGTCCTAAAATGCAGAACATTAAAATTTATTTTACATTATATTATATATTAAATATGTATTAATCTCAAATTATATATTGTTAGTATATATTACTTACTAATTAGTAATAATACATGCCTAGAATACGCAAGAAATATCATTATTTTAATTTTTGTTTGAGTTATTATGTATGCGAAAACTGTTGTTATATATTACTTACAGAATAATATAATTTAATAAAAAATAGTTTCCCTACTGTCCTTTTTTTATGACACTAGAGATGCAAGTATATGTTATTTATGTAAGTTATAACAAAGGTTTACATATTGTAAGTATGTTTTATTGCTTGTCAGTAATACTGAACTAATATACTTACGATAATAAATTGCTTACAATGTACAGAAAAAAAAAATTTCTTTTTATTTCTGATATTGTAATTTTTGTATTAATAAAACACAATTTAATTAAATTCTTAAAAAATTATTAAGAACAGTTTTTGCTCGTTACAATCCTTTTTAAATCTTATTACGGGAGAAAATAGGACTTTAAAAACGTATTAAACAAAGAAAGCAAACGTATCAAATCTAAACTAGTGTATGTAGGAATGTTGCGTCGTACGAAGTATTATGGCAACCATAGTGTTTGTTACAGGTCAGGAAATCCATGCGTCAACTTCCCTTTACAGGAGCCTTAGTATTTGTCCTTCCTACGAATTTCATTCATAGGAAGGACAAATGCACGTTTTAAACATTCTATTTTTGACATTCATGTCAATAAGATGTCTTTTCATACTAAATCGATAACGTTCTACAACTTTGTAATTCACTTTTTCCTCGTATCCCATATTATTTTCGAGGTACGAAAGCTAACTACACAATTTATCTCCAGGTAGCTTTCTTAGTGGTCTTATTCTGTTGAGCATACCCCATTTACTATACCTACACAACTCGCTTATAAAAATAGCATCAGACGCTCAGAAATTAAGAGGGTAACAAGGGACTTTAGCAGGCATCCTGTATATGTATTAATGTATAGCACTTTTAGGGAACTTAATATGTAAAATCTTATCTTTTTATTTAATTTATTAAAAGTTCTTTTTCTTTAAAAATGTGTAGTTTTTTCTCCCATTTTCAACGTACAATAGTTAATTAAAATAGACCCTTTTTGCGAAAAAAGACCCCGATTATTCGAATATTTGAACATTTGAATGGGGTCAGTTCCCAGTTGATTCGGATAATTAGAGACGTACTGTACAGAAATTTTTCTTTCGGCGTTCATTTGCTGTGGATTTAGAAAAAATTTTAATATTTCCATATTTGTTAAATATTTAAAACTTTCTAAATCTAAAATGTTTTGATCTTTTACTATTTCTGTAAGGAAAGCAAAGTTTTATTGTTACTGTGATATTTAAAAAGCAAAATTATTTCAATAAAATACAAATTTGAATTTAAGTAGTTTTAGAAAATTTTAACTGTATATAAACATTTGAAGATTATAATATAGAGATGTATATAATTAAAAAAAGGATAATATAAAATATGTTTTGTATTATAATCTTACTTCTTGTAATGTTGATCCTTAAATATCTAAATATTAATCATATTTTCCAATACTTTTTTGATACAAAAAGTGTTTAATTTATTCAACTTTTTTTTGTATTGCAGGAGAAACATTTTTTTTTCCAATTAAGGAAGAAACTGCGACATTAAATTTGTTATTTTTAAAGAATAGTTTAAAAAATCAATTTTTTCACTTTTTTTTCTTTTTGTAAATAACTAAATAAAATTAAAAAAAAAAAAAAAAAACAAATTTTTCATAGAAACATTTTTATTTTGTAAGCAATTTATACATAAAATGAAATAAATTTCCATACGTAAAATCCATCATACATTTAATTTTAACAAAATAATTGGAAGAAGATACATGAAAAAGAAGGCTTTATGAAATGTCAGATAATTTTGAACATTAATAAAGGAAAGCAACTATGATTTTAAGGTACAAAGAAAGCGAATCTTTAGATTTCAAAAACATGTTTGCATGAAGATTACAATTTTAAAAAAAGGAGAAGAAAACTAAAGGTATTCAAATATTTCATATCATAAATAGAATTTTTTTATCACAAATCTTATTTCCTGTGCAATTCTTATTTCAATGCGATTCTTATTCCTGTGCAATTCTTATTTCATTTTCTCTTCATTTCATTTTGCAAACGATTAATACTAATTCATCAAGGATTACTGAATACATTTCACAAAATAAAACGTAACTTATGCTTATTTTCAATTTCCCTCTAGAAAGTAAGCAGAATATTTCATTCCTTAGGTTGTTATGACGTCACACGCAAGTAACTGGTTTAAAGTATAAATATTTTCCGTACAACCAAGTTCTTTTTATATTGGCATAAGCATAAGCTGTTGATTTGTTAAAATGAGTTCATGACACCAAATGAAAACAAATACGAAGCACGTGTATATTCTTTTCAAAATAAAAATTAAAATCCATTATATGTTAAGAAACCAAATTGAAATTAGCAGCAGTTGCATTTCTTACTAATTATTTAAAAAATAAACACTTGAAAATATACGTCAATGTAGTGATAACCACCGATTTACCTCACTTAAATTTTGGCTGATACCTTTTTAGTCTTGGTAATTATAAAATATCAATAAAATTTTCTGAGTTTAGTTCATTACAAATGTTGTGTTATCCTTTATATTAGCAATATTTATTTTTATGTATTTCTAAATCTTTTACTAAAATGCCTCCAGAAATCAAATTTAGTTTTTAGGAACGAAATTTTTGTGAGAACGTATTTATTTTTGAGCGTTGAACGTTGAAAATTTTTTTAAAGTTATAGATATATGTTTGAACATTTTTTTACTTTTAAATTTAAGGATTCAAAGAGACAAAAATAAGTGCTAAGCTTGGTACTTTTTCACGGCTCAAAATTTTATCTTAAATACATTCCAATCAAATTTCTTTTTGTTTAGAAATTAACTAAAAGGTGATAAACAAATAAAGCTAAATCTAGTTGGTGCTAATGGTGGTTTAGGGATAATTTTGTCACTTAAAAGGAAATTTTTTATGGTCACAAGTCACCAAGGGCAAAAGGCAGCCAAATACAGCAATATTTAATTTTGTTGTATTAAAAAACAGATGCTATTTTGTTTTACCTGTGCAAACGATCATCTATGCGATTACTAAGCAATTTCTGCCAGAAATAAACATTGGCTTTTAAATAAGCTTTGTAAATGAGTTATAATTATTAAGCTTATAAAATGTTAGTATTATTTTTAGTAGTTTCTGAAAACAAACTTTTTATTCTTTCCCTTTACAGTGATAATCAATGGGGGTATAATGGAAAAGTACCAAAACTTTAGTAAAATTGAATATTTCCTAGAATTTATTTTGTTTATTTATTTAAAATATAAATTGACTGTGTGTGCTTTAAATACAAATCAAATATTCAAAAAATATGAAATTATAATATTTATATTCTTCTCCTGGTTATCTTATACATGCTTTTTAAAACTGAACTGAAACCTGATCTATTCAATTTTAAAAATGAAAAAAATTGTAAAATATATTTCATTTTTGCTCATTTAATTGTTGAAACATTTGGAAAGCAATGATTTTTATTAAAACAAATATTTCTAAGCATAAATAAACCACAAATTTATATCAGTTCTTCTATTGGGTATTTATACATTATTATTTGCAAATTAAAACAAATTTTTATTAACTTACATATTTTCAGTTTATGAAGAACAGTTTATTCCCAACATGTGTAAATAAGTTCCATCCTTTGAAAATTAGAAAATGTCCAGTAATGATCAAATTTAATATGAGAGTTGGAAAACATTAGCATTAATTAATTTAATCTATATTATTTTTATAAAGTATATTTTTGTAAATTTGAATATTATCAGTGTTTAAGTAATATTTCTGTTGCATAATTTTACATGAAATTAAGCTGAAAGTCTTAAAATTTGGCTTTTATTACTATCACCAAATCTGTCTTATTCATTTCAAATATATATTAAACTAAAAAAAATTTAAAAGAGCTGCTAAAGGCTCGGAATTTATAGAATCTCAAATCTCTGCCAATTTTCATTTATAAATTTTCTAATTTTTATGATTAATTGAATTACTGTGACTTAAAAAAAGAGCAATTTGTGCTCTATGCTTTTTGAATATTATCTGACAATTTGGATCCAACCAAATGTAAAAAAGTATAATGGATATTATTGAAGTGGCAAGGAATTTTATTTCAAGACTGTGAAATCTATCCCAAAAAAAAGCTTATGTTAGATGTTTATTAGTGCAAGGTCATTCATGTGCTATCATAACAAATAATGACCACTATTTCACTGAGCATCTTTTTAAAATAGAGGTAACAAAATGTATCAGCTAGAAAAAAAAAATTTTTTTTAAACAGAATGGCAGGTTTCAAACTAATTAACTTAACCTTTTAATGAGCCATTTTTCTTTAGTAATAGAAGATAAAAGTAATTTTGTAATTGAGATTGGATCAATAAAAAAAATTCATTCAGCTTTTTAAATAGATTTGATTTTTAGCACATTTTTTGTTTATAGAATGTTTACTACTTCCCATTGGGGACTATTAAAAAGTAGAAAGCAATGCTTACATATAAAGTAAATTCTGTGAAATCTACAAATATAATTGTATATTAAAATTTTTATTTATGTAGAACTGAAATTATATTATTTTCCATGAAATACATAATGGAAAATTGCAGGTTGTGCACATGTCATGTTCACTTTTGAATTTTTGTTGAATATCCAGCATAAATGATAATATATATATATATATATATATATATATATATATAGATATATATAGATATATATATATATATAGATAGAGATATATAGATACACACCGGGGCATTTTGAGTTAGGCTGATCACTAAATCAAAACATGGTTTGCACCCCAGGGCCCTTACTCATGAAACAAATATGAGCACTATATGTTTTAGCCTCTATATGGTCTGTTGTGCCACTGAGTTTAATTTTTTTAAGCTGCATTGTTATCTTGTCACAGACTTGTACTTTTTAAATCCAGGGTTTATACAACTCCTGGGAATTTCTTTAATCTCCACGAATTTGAAAAGTTTTTTAAAGATCCCTTAAAACTTCTGGAATTTTGACTTGACTCCTTTGAAATCATGAATTAATCCTGGAATTTTTACTAACCTTGATACATGTACTTTTTGTTTGTATATATATTATAATTTTTTTTTTTAGTTTTTTGTTTTAATATTTTGAAATTATCTGAAAACTTAATTGAGTATTTCATTTTAATGTTACTTCGAACTTATGACATGATTGATATTAGATTGTTTTATTCATAACTGTTGACTAAAATAAAGATCCAGTTTTGCCACAATTATTTAAAGGTAATCCAGTTTAGTTAGGACCAGATGTAGTATTTAGATTGATGTGTGTAAAGTGATCATTAACAAGATCGTCACGTTGTGCAACCAGATGGGTGATTTTAGTGAAATATTTTTCTATTCATTTCTATTTTCTTTATAAAATTCATTGAATATTAATATTTAAAAATAAAATTTTTGTGAGTTAAAATATACTTTCCATACCGTTTTTATGAAAATTACATATTTCATTAAATCATGATGAATTTTTATTAATGAAATAAAAGCTTGAAATGAGATATTTGATCTTGAAATACTTAGTAAATTAATGGATAGGAATGTATTGAAGATGTTTTTAAATTCTAAAAGTACACATTACTATGTACAATGCTTATTTGATAGAATCCCATTATTTTATTTATTACAGTAACATAAAGAATATAGATTATTTAGATAAAAAAAACTTTTTGTTACAGCTGTAAATTCATTGAAAACTTTTGAAATAATCAATAAATATGATTTTTATTTAAATAAAAATAATCTCGTTAATTTTTGCAATTATTTATTTCTATTATTTAAAAATATAATTAAAATATGTTGCATATACATAATTATATGCATATTGGGATGAGAACAATTTTTAAAATAAAATAAAAAGTTATTTAACATTAATGTCATTACTCCTAGAAATTTTTAAATTGATTCCTGGGAAACCTCTGGAATAGGATTATTGGAAGCATGTACAAACCCTGTAAATCACAAGTATTATTAAATTAAAAAATTATTGGCAACTATTTCTTGCTGGTATTGGTATTATATCTGTTGTTCCTTCTACTGTAGGTTTGTTTACTTTTCTTTGATATATATATTTTTACTTTGATTTTCGAAATAAGTGTCTTTACGATTTTCTTGTAATACAAACACTATTCGGGGGTATTGCACAAACATTCTTCGGGAGTATTTATTTTGCATAGCTGATCATCTCTCTTGATGAAGATGTTGTCCCTATACTTTCCTCTTATTCTTTGTATTGTATATTTTGGTTGTGATCAAACTTTGTCTTTTTAACTTTAATGTTTTCATGTTTTTAGCTAATATATATATATATATATATATATATATATATATATTATTATTATTATTATTATTATTAAACTTCTAAATTTCATTTCTTTATTTAAGTTTTTTCTGTTTTAAAATAAACATTGAGTAATTGATATTGTCAACTTTTTCTTTGGTACAATATTAGATTCAAAATTATGAAATTCTCTTTCTTTCCTGATTAATTCTCGTTAATTTAAAATGTTTTTCGGAACAAGCATAAAAAGAAAGATATTTAATTTGTGAATATTTATCCTCAGTATGTAATTCAATGTATATTAAGAATAAACTGTATAATAATATATAATTTTCTATGTTTAAAAAAAAATCAATTCTTTTTTAGTAGATTTTTTAAAAATATTTATATTGAGTATAGTACAACAAGATTTTAAACTCTATGATAATTTTTAGAATTATGAGTATTTGCAAAATTTCTTAAACATCAAAATATAAAAAAAATGTTGTAAATTTGATAATGCTTGAAAAATATTTTTCTATACTCAATTATCTTAAAGTTGTACAAAAATATTAAATTCTTAGGCAACATTAATGTCTTAACATCTTCCTAATTATTAGATTTTGTCTTATGACCAATTTAAGAAAAAGCTGAATAATTTTATAAAAGTAACTAATGATTTTGTAAAAAATAGAAATATTTGCATTTTTTTGTAAGTTATAATTGTCTAGTATTTTTTTTTTATTTATTCTTATAGATATTCCAATTCAGGCCTGATGAGTTTACTTAAAGTAATTAAAACTACATTGCTTGAAGTTAGTGGATATGAATGTAAGTTGCTATTTTTTGGTAAATGTTTTATTATTTTAAGTAATTTAATGTTGCTTAATGCTAAATGTAATTATTAATTGGGAAAACAATTTTTGTTCCGAGGAGTCATTAAATAATTGTGAAATGACAGTTATGAAAAATTAAACTAAGGGAATGCTTTTGTAAATCTGTAAAAATAATATTAGTTGCATAGAATAAATAACATTTTTTAACTGATAATGAATATTCTTATTCTTCTAGGTTATATGTTCGTGAATACAATTTAGTCACTAACAAAATTTCTTTTTCGTGCACTTTTTATATAACAAATTTTTTAATCAGAATGGAAAACCAGGACATTATTAACATTTAAATTATTCTCTGTAAAATCAATTTTTTTCCCTGTATTAGGCCACATCAGCCTTTTCCCTCTAGCAGCTCAATACAAAACAGCCTTCATATGATAGTTGTCAAGTCTGAGAGATATGATGTTTCTCAAAGATGAGCAAATGTCTAAATTTCTTAGTCTTTCCTGTGGAACA
The DNA here is from genome assembly GCA_030067965.1 of Latrodectus elegans. NCBI lineage: Eukaryota > Metazoa > Arthropoda > Arachnida > Araneae > Theridiidae > Latrodectus > Latrodectus elegans. Next base: position 27,514,567 of record CM057821.1, read on the forward strand.
TTGGGGGCCCTTCAAAACAAAATAATTGCATTTAAAACAAAAGTGTTTTTAAATATTGGTGCTAGCATTTTTATTATATAACATTGTCTCTGCTCTGTTTACATTTTTCAATATAAAAATAGCATTTAATGGTAACATTGTTGTTAAAGTTAATGTGAGAAACTTAACAAAGGTTTGCAAAAATTGGGAAATATGTTGAATTCAATTTGTTATTCACTATTAAAATTTGAAAAGTTTTATAAAACTGCATTTCTCAAAATGCAAAGCAATGTAAAATTAACAAATTTTTTAGCAAAACTTATTGCTATTATTTCTAAATTGTTGACACTTTTAAGTATTTATTTTGTGGAATAAAAGGAAATTAATTAGTAGTATCCATTGTTTCATTTGCTTGGAAATTTTTTTAAAATGTTTTTTAATTTATTGAATCAGTTAAGAAATTTTTAATATCTATTTAAAATGTATAATAGTTTATTACTTTTGTAATAAAATAAAAAATATGATTAATTTGATAAGGAATCATATCTGTATCTTTTTTCCTTTAATGATATAAATATCAACACTCCATATAATTAATGATCAAATATTACTAATTTTCATTTTTACTTAATTATTTATATTAAAAAATGTCTGCTTAAACTAAAAAAATGTATTTAAAATATTAAGAATTCTGCATATTTTTAATTGTTTTTTACATATTGTTAGTAATTTATATATTAGTGTAAGAGAAATTGTGCAGAGCATATTGTAATAAATTTTGATGGAATTTTTTAAATATGCATATTTCTTATTGCTTAAACACTATAAAAGCAATAAATCTATTTGATGATTTATGTGATTTAATTATTTTATTTTGATTATCACTATATTGAATATTTTTTAATTTAATCCTTCAAAAGTGAAATATGTATAGTTATTTTAAAAAAACAAGGATTATTTATTTGAAAAAGTTAAAAAAAAAAAAAAAAAATTTCTAATACTCATGAATCTTTAAATATTTCTGAGCATAATCTTCCCTATATATAAACAATTATGTCTGTTCATGAGGTTCAGATGTCCCACGTTAAATTTTTCTGTCAACTGTTCATTAAGCAAAGTAGTCACTGCAGTCTTTAACTCATCACTTCTGAAATATATATCATATCGTCCAGAAGCTTTAAACTTGATTCCAAATACTAAGACTTGAATATGGACAGCTTCAAAAGATCCTAGCTCTTGACCAAAAATTTATTATAATATTAACTTTTTCAGTTTAGTTAAAAAATGTAAATTGCTTTAATTTTTTTTTTTTTTTTTTGGTAACAACAGGCACTAATTAACTAATTTTTCACCACAACAAGGTTAAGAGCAGCTACTCATTTATCATTACTTGATGGACATCTGTGAACCAAGTCACAGAAGTGAATAACATGACCTATATTACTCCATGTCATACTTGCTTATAGCGTGGACCACATTCTTTCATTATCTCAGAGAGAAAGGAATGTCTAAGCTCAAACTGGGATTCAAAGTCAAAGACCAACAGCTCCTAATTCAAGAATGCTAATCACTCAGCCATTAGCAAGTTTAATAAGTGTGTAAACTATCAAAAATTTCCATTTTGAATTTATTAAACAGTTTTTGGTTAGAATAACAATGTGAAAATTTAAAGAATTGCAATTTCTTCCAAAATACATTCTTTGCCTCTCACTCACATAAAAAAAGAAAAAGAAAAATTTTGTAGTTTTTCTATGAATTTCCTTTTATTCTGATATTTTTTTTTTTTTTTTTGCATGAAATATTAGAACTTCTTAGTTTAATGATTTGACAGTGGATGAGTATATTTTGTAAATTTTAAAGCTTTTGACAAATATTACAAATTATAAATGTAGGGTTTGATTATGTAGAAAAGCAAAAAAATTCATTTTTTCTCTTTATACAATAGAATATCTGTATACAACATATGTAAGAGTTTTTTCCCCCCTTATATATTTTTAATTTTTTAAAACTAAACAGCTTTTACTTTCTCAATAATCCTTATATAATTTAAAATTGTTCTCACAAAAGTGTGTCATAAAATTTTTTAAATTTAAGTATTGAAGAACGCCCCCTGACTCTGTAATTATCACACTCACTTAGTGAGAAATATTTCAATATGTTTATTTATGAATTCCATTTCTAAATCTTTATTTTTAATGTCTAATACACTGATAAACAAGTTGACCATATATTGGATTATAGTTTTTATTAACAGTTATTATCAAATCTCGAATAAGCCTTTTTTAAAATATGAAACATTAAGTGCTACCAATACTTTGATTTTATTTTAGTGAATATGTGAAGATTTTCTTTGCAAACATTTCATTTACAATACATTTTTTTGTGCTTCATTAAAATATTTTTTAATATAGGATGTGTATTTATATAAAAAACTTTAATAGTGTATATTGCTACAATAAGCTTATACCATTTTAGTTATTTTTAACAATGAATTATATGAGCAATTAAAACTGGATTGCTAAAAAGTGGTTGGAGTTGCTTCATTCACAAACAAATAAAAATTAAATATGTTGTTTCATTTATTAATTGAATTGAAATGTGCCTATCTTCTGGCAATTTTTTTATTGCTAAATAAAAAGTTATATGTAGTTAATTCAGCAATTATACTACAAACTTGTTAAACTTCTCAATTTTTATGCAATAATAGACTAATTCAAATAAATTTCATTTTTGGTATAATTTGTCATTCAAAAAATACTTTGATTAAATCAAATTCAGTAGTTTTGTCATAATTAATTTTTATTAATTGCAAATGCTTTATAAAATTTCTGTTAAAAGGATTCTTGTCTGTAGTGCAAATATTAAAATTTTGACTATCAGTTAAAGGGGAAAAATGGAAGAATTATATTTAATTTTTAAAAAGATAATTTATTTTATATTATTATTTAATGCCTTTTTTTCTGTCAAATGTTGAAATCTTTTATGCAGGGAATTTACACAATTTTAGTATCGATACATCTTATATATACAGTATGTAAAATCCAAAATAATGATGATATTTTTTATGATTTTGTTGTTTTAGTTATATTAAATATTACTTATTAAAATATTTTAATATTACTTATTATAAAAGAAGTGCTGCTGTCATTATTTGTAAGATAATTCAAAATGATGTTTAAGGGTTTTAATTGACTTGATATAAATCAGGATTAATGTCAACTGAATTTTTTTAAATAAATCATTAATTTAGGTTTGAAGTTAAAATTAATTTTATAGTAATAATTTTTTTAATCTATATTAAAATACTTGGAATTATCATATTTTTAATGAAGCTACATGAAAATGATTTGAATAAAATTTTACCTTCATTATATTGATATTAATTAATATAATCAAATGAAAGCAATAACAATAGTCATCTATAAAATTTGATATGTAATTTGTTGCAAGAATTAGTTACTTATTCAGCAAGCTAAGAAAAATTGCTAGTGTGGTTTTTTGAGTATAATCACAAATGATAATTTGTCTAAAAAAATTTTATTCTCTATTATGCTAATTATTATTTAAAAGGAATATTCTTATTTACAATATATGTAATATATATTTGCATTTAAAGTACTGATTGACTAGAATGTTTAATTATTAAACCAAACAGGAAATCATCTTATCCTAAATTTGAAACACAGGGTATAAAAGAAAGTAGTATGTAAAAATTGCAAATTGCAGTTTTTAGTGAATTTTGTATTGAATTTTTTAGTTATATTACAAAATTTAGCACTTATGAAATCAATGTGAACTGTGTGCTAATTTTTTTATTATTAGGAACACACAAATTTTTCACTGAATTATAAGTGTATATTTACAAGTTTCAAGTAATATCTAAAGTACTATAAACAAACTGCTTAAAAAATTAAAAGCAGATAATGTATAGTTTTGAAAATAAAAGGTAACAATAAAATTTTCAAAATAGCTTTTAATTAAATCTGCAATTTCTGAAAATTTTTTAAATATTCTTATTTTTAGCACTTTTCAGTTTATCAATGAGAAACCTATTCTAATTTCAAAATTTTTTACCAAGATGCTGCTAACCATAATATAAGAAGTATATTGAATGATAAAATATTCCATCATTTTTAGTAGTTTTTTGTGAAGAGAGAATGTGTCATTTTTAATGAAAGTTCAGTCTAAAATGTCATTCATATAACATCCCTTCTAATTTTCAAATAATTTATTTACATATAAAAAGTGTGTAATAAAATATTTTAATTAATTTAAAATGTTTCAGTACGAAAAAATTTCTTAAATTGAAATAAAATTTTTTAAAGATCCACATCAAAGTCAATACTGCATAATATAACCCCATCATTGTATGTAATATTGTGATTTTTAATGAATAAAATGTTGTAAATAGAAAGGTGGAAACATGAAGATTTAATTGTAAAATTTTCCAAAAAAAATTTAGGATACTTGATTTAACATGCTGTGCATTTTCTTCAGTTACAACCCAGTAATTGAAGAAAATTTTAAATTGAATATTCTTACTAAGCAGAGTATTCATGATTTTATTGTTAAGTTCTTGAATATTTTGAAGAAACATAAGTTTGAGTTAAAAAAGTATATTTATGCTTCACGAAAATATTAGAATAGTGCTGTTACTCCAGTACTAGATGAAATTTTTATTTTCACTATGGGGTTTTTCAGTTATCAGGTTTATAATTTTAAATGTTGATATTAATATGAATCAAGTGATAAAGTAGGAAATTATAAGACTAATAAAAACTAGGCTTAGCAGCTACTTTTTAAATTAGTGATAAATGTATTTCATTCTTAACAATGCTTTATTACTTTCATTTGTATGTTATTATTTTTGTAAAAGTTACTTGATAATGTAATTGAATTACATGCATTTTGAATTATGTCAACTTATCCAACTTTATAATTGCTTTTAAATGCTTTAAAATTTATTTTTAGGTATTTTATAAAAGAGTAACAAATGCCATAGCTAAAGTGGAAACTAACATAATTTTTCAAAAATTCTGCACTTTGAATGTGAATTGGATTTGCTATTTTTCATCAATAAGGATGGGAACGGAGATCAAATCTCAAATTATTACCATCACACCTCCTTTCAATGTCCGTGGAATGACTGTCTTAGATCGAGATAAATTTCAAACCAAAGTAAATGTACCTTGTTTAACTATACCTGCAGAAAAATCAAAAGAAGCTTTAAAATATCTGAAACCACATCTTTTCAAAATGCGTAAACTTCAACCAGTACAAGGAGAAGGTGACAAAAGGAAAATACTTCTGCATCCTCAAAAATATGAAACAAATCATGAATTTCTGAAAAAAATTTTCTGTGAATTAAGCTTAGGTGATGTTATATGGAGTGAATTATTGCTTACTTATGAAAATTGGTCACCAGATGACATCTTCAAAGCTGTTTTACCAGATGATACTGTTGGTAATGTATCTAGTTTCAGTATCATTGGACACATCATTCATCTTAACTTAAAGCCAGATCTCCTGAAGTATAAGTTTCTTATTGGAGAAGTACTGTTAGACAAATATTCCAATATTAAAACTATAGTAAATAAGAGTGAAACCATTGGGAATACATTTAGAAATTTTAAAATTGAACATCTTGCTGGAGAAAAAAATTATCATGTTCTTGTGAAAGAAAATAATATTCAATATGCATTTGATTTTGAAAAAGTTTTTTGGAATCCAAGATTGGTGACTGAACATAGTGAAATGGTTAAAAAAGCCAACACTGGCGATACAGTGTTTGATGTTTTTGCTGGTGTTGGACCTTTTGCTATTCCAGTGGCAAAGAAAAAATGCAAAGTTTTTGCAAATGATCTAAATCCAGATTCTTTTCATTGGCTTTGTCACAATGCAAAACTTAATAAAGTTGAAGAATACCTGCAAGCTTTTAATCTTGATGGTAATATTTTTATACAAAGTGTTGTAAAAAATGGTCTTATACAATTCTTCAAAAGAGAAGAAAAGGTAAATAGTAATGTCCACATTATTATGAATCTTCCTGCAGCAGCACTTACATTTTTATCATCTTTTAATGGATTACTTGCAGGAGAATCTGTGACAAATACCTCAGTAATGCCAATCATTCATTGTTATTTTTTTAAAAGGAAAGATGAAGATGCTATTGAAATTGTAAATAATTATCTTGACAAAGATTCCATGTGTGAAGCTGAGATAGCCACTGTTAGACTTGTTGCTCCTAATAAATTAATGATGAGAGTTACATATAAGTTAAATGAAAATATTTTATTCTTAACAGATAATGTGATTTCTGAACCATCAGCAAAACGAATGAAAATGACTTTGGAAAATAATGAAGAAGTATTAATGGATAATAAAAATTCTATTGCAAGTTAAATTTTAATGTATTTTTACTGTTTCGTGCTTAAAAATTATAAAAAAAAATATTTTTTAAAAAGTGTGATTATTTTGTTTATAAGGTATTTATTTGTTGTAAAATGTCAAAGTGCCATAAACAAAAAAATATCTTCATTCAGCTTTCAACAATTTTAACAATTCCAAAAGAACTTAATAAAATATTATGTTTTAATCTTAATGTATTTCATACAATCATTTTGCCTTCACAAAGTTTTCAGAGACAGTATGGGAAGGCTTTAAAATGTGAAAATTATTAAAAATATAGTTATGCTGCTTTTTATATATGTACCAATAATGCTAAACAGTCAGTTATACTTTAAAATTTCTGATCAAAATATGCTATTCAAACAATTTTGAATCAGAAGTGTAGTTTTCAGTAATAACAGTTTGCATAAAGGTATATAAAAGGATTTAGAATAAAAATTGTTTTCTGGGAGTATTATTGTGCATTACTCCAGCAGCTTTAATATTATATTGACGGAAATGCTATGTGTGTTTCGTAGATTTGTTGGATTTTATTCATTCAAAATGTGAGATTTAGCAAATTTTTCAGCGACTTAATAAACGAACCAATAAATCTATTTAGTCTTACATTTTTTTAAATTGCTATTGTTCTGTTAAGTCACCATGTGTATTCATATCTTCAAAAGTGTTAATCCTACAGAGCGATAAGTTTTTCTGGTTCATTCTACTCGTGGATAGCTTCTCTGTTATAAATTCAATGAAAAGATTGTGTGCATGTTTTAACTCTACACTCATAACATTCCCCCAAAATCTATCTTTAGTTGAAAATTTTCTCTGCTATTTATTTTCATTTAATGTAAATTTACGCTACTATTCACCAATCATGTTGCTGACAAATGACATAAAGATGTTGAATATAACAGTTTAAAACTGACCACCCAGATGAATCAAGGAACTTCCAACAGTGTCACCCAAACTACTACTTTCCAAACATTGCTGTATCTGAGCCTCCGAAACAATAGCCTGGTTCAGGCACCTATGCTGACTACTATTCATCGGTGATGAAGAATGTTCACTGAGTGGCAACTGGTAGCGTTTTCTGATAAATAATGTTTTATGCTCCTTTAAAAAGAGGGCGTTGGCATATACAACTTGAAATCTATGAAAGCAAATGCCCTGTAACCATCGCCGAACCAGTCCATGCATCCATTCCTGGTCAAATAAATAATATTTTTAGTTCTTCCTATCTCGGAATTGCTGGTTTATAAAATTATTTTGAGTTTATATTTTTGAACAATACTTCTTAATTTTTCATGTTTTTTAATTGAACTTTCTTATTAGTTTTTGGTTTTCAAAAGATTTCATTTAGCAGTCACCAATAATATTTTCCATTTACACTCGTAATGAGCCTTAAACAACTTATTTCAAAATTATCTACAATGAAATTATTGTTTTGAAAGTCATAAAATGTGCTTAGTGCGACACATTGAAAAGGTGAAGAATATTTGCTTAAAAGCATAAAAAAATAGTTTAAAATTTTGTCGTTAAAAACAATTTTATACTGAATTATACTTTAAAATACATTTTCAATAGTTTAAGAATTTTATTGCATTCATGTTTAAAATGCTGGTTATTATTTTCATTTGTCATTTGGAATTGTAAAACATTGTATTCCACTGTTAATCTCTGCCTGGAAAATGCTATGAACATGTATCATTTCTTGTCAGTAAGTTCAAGTAAAATTATTTTACTGACACGCTATCTAATATCCCCAAGGTCAACAGTTATGGATTAATATTTCAGGATTAGGGAGGCCACAGGGTTGTGAGGAGGCAATATATTGCCCGATGATTAAAAACATAATTAGCTCCTCAACATTTAATCTTTTGAAAAAATACAGGTTGAAAATTTATGTATGGTGCCAATAAAACCATATTACAACTGTAATTTCAATGACTAACAGAGCTTTTAAGATTATGATTTTCTGATTCCAAATTCAATATTTGAGAATATTCACTAAAGTATCCAAGTGAAAGTGCTTTTCTAAGTAGAGTACATCCCAAGGCTTATCTGAATCTACGTTAAAGTGAGAAAGAACCCAGAATTAGATCCAGTGTCGGAGTCACCAAATCATATGGATGTAAATTCTGCACAATTTGAAGTTTGTTCGGATAACAGCTGAAGATTCACCATATAATTTTCTGGACAATTGAAGGGGTATATATAGTTCTGCTTACACAATAGGTAATGGTTCTGATTTGTAAATTGGAAATTTGTTCTTTTTTTTTTTTCAAAAAAAAAGAATATTTTTATGGCATTTTAGTTTTTTCTTCTTCCACAATGAATATTAAATGAGCTGGTTTCTTCAGATTTGAGTATAATTGAAGATTTTTGACAATTAAAGCAATTTTTGAATTTTTAAAAATTAAAAATTAATTAGATTGTTCACTACTGTATATTTATATTTTTATATTCAGAGCTAGATCTGATAAATTTAACAACATTTTGATTTTCAACAATGAACTCACACTGGAAAAAAAAGAAAGGGAGAGAGACTATTAGAAAATAGCAGTCGGGGAGTGAAAAAGTTGCTGCTTCATTTTTTCAAGAAAAAAAAATTTATTATCTGGCTACTGATTATGTAAATGGTCAGATGTTGAAAGTGTATGTAAACGAAACTCTATGCTGAAGTTCAAAATGTAAAGCTGTTAGTTAAAAAGTACCATTCTTGATTTAGTTCATCATCAGCTAGAATTATCACTAGTGAAAATATGAGATTATATAATTAAATTGTTTCTAAATTGTATACTATTTTTGTTTATTTCAGTGTTTCTATTCCAAAACTTAAACATTAATTCCATTAAAGTTCTTTGAACAATTTTTAAGAGACTGAAGAAAGAAGGAAAAAACTGTTTTTAATTAGTCCACAAAATTAATTACAAGGAGACATTTGAAGAGATATTGCATATTTATAAATTAGGCAAGACATGAAATCATAATTTGTATAATCTAGGCTTAAATTTTTATTTATATTTGGAAGATTGATTAATTTTGAGTTCTATTTTAATAAGTTATCTATGTTCTGTTTCCGACAAATCAGGACAGAATTTTAAATTCGAATTTATTTTTATGAATTGAAGTCTAAATTTTAATAACTTTATAATAATTTATTTGAAACCATATATAAATATATACTTCAAATATAGTCAATAACTATCATAGCTTGAAGATCGGGCTATTATACTGTGGAAGAAAATGTGGAAATCCAAATATAAATATTTCTATATACTTTGATTTAACAGAAAGATGTTTCAGCTGCTTTTGGTAACTTCAGTTCTTGAAGTTAGGTAGAAAGCTAAGAGTTTACTAAGTATATGTAAAAAGTACCTCATCATATGATCTAATTTAACTTATTTGCAGGGATTCCAAAAATTTTAAAACGGAGTGGCAAACTAAGCATTTTTTTCCATTACTAAAACAGCATTAGGGGCATAGGTGCAGTATAATCAAAGATGCCAAATTGTGAGTTAGGTGATTTTTTGGTGGATTTTCTTATGTATCTGGCAACTTCATTTTTATTACGCAATAAATATGGTGACCTATAAGAATTATGCAAAAAATTCTATTTTGGTAACCTTAGCATTTACGTCATCGCGCACGTCACGATACGTCATCTTAGCAACATTTTTTTATCGCCAAAAAATTTCGAATCCTAGATTATACGGCACTTGTGTCTAATAAATTATTAAAATACTGCTAGCTGTGTTGCGTTATGAAATCAAGTTGACGCAGATAGATGTACAATAAATGAGTGATGTAAATACTAAAATAATACGAGGGTCACTCTGAAATTTTGGAGATAAAACTAGGGTTTTAAAGTTATACTTACAAAATTTTAGGTGTGATAAAAGTAGTCTCCTCCAGGATCAATGCAATTTTGTAGACGAATTTTCCTCAGATTAAATGCCTCAAGCCATTCATTTCTTGGAATAGATGAAAAAAATGCATTTATAGCCACATCAATCTCTTCGTCTGAATGAAAACGACATCCACGTAAGTTCTTTTTTAGATTAAAGAATAACCAAAAGTCGCACACAGCTAGATCAGGTGAATACGGCGGATGTTCGTTCACTTTAATTTGTTTTTGTTTAAGAAACTCAACTGTTAATCCGGCTGTATGGGAAGATGCATTGTCATTGTGGATCATTAGTCCCCTAACATTCAGTTCTTGTAGAATATCTGGAAGACATTTAGTGGTATACTAGTTTGCTGTCACAGTCTTCTGTCCTTCCAACTTGATGGCTTTGACCAATCCCGTACTCCTGAAGAAAACGGCATACATCACTTTTTCCAGTGCGCATTGTTTTTTCACCATTGTCGGCGTGGGATCATCTTCAAAGACCCATACTTCGGTTTCTTGACCTGTTGGAACGTCAAAAAACGGTATGTACGTTTCATCACCTGTTACAATTTTAGGAATGATGCGGTGGCCACTATCATTTAGCAATTTAAGAGTTTCATTACTAATTCTGACGCGCTCCTCTTTTTGGTACTCAGTTAGATTATGGGGAACACAACGGCGAACTTCTTTTTTCATATGTAATTCTTCATGAAGGATTTTGTGTATGGCTGCAGATCCAATGTTAAGTTCCTTCTGTATCATTTGATAGGTACAGCGATTATCATCCAATGACATATTTGGTATGGCAGACACATTATCCGGGATTACTGCCGACAACGGCCTTCCTGTGTGTTTTTCACCCTGAAGAAAATTGCGACCTCTTCTAAATTCTCTAAATCATCTGAATACAGTAGCACGAGTTGGATATTCATCACCAAATGCTAGTTGCAGCCGTTGAACGCATTCTTCTTGATTTTATCCTGCTTTGAAATCGTAGAAAATCATAGCGCGAAAATGTCCTCGCGTCAACTCCATTTTCTCTTCTGTTTAAAATTTATTCTATGCTAAACAAGTTGAACTAAGTCAGTAAAAAATCGTTTTCTGTGTTAAAATACTTTGTATTTTAAAATTAAACCGTTATTTTTATTTTGTAAATTCTCATCTGCGCGTACCTCAAAAATTTCTGATTAACCTTCCTACAAATTGGATTTATTTTTAAGGAAAGTATCATATTCGTGAAATGTTCGGTACTTGCCTCCGAAAAATGTAATATTTTAATGCTATATTGTCTTATTTGCACGTTAAATTTTCTTATGGTTACTAATGGTATGGAAGCTGTGTCGAGTAGATGTAAAATTCACAAAATTACGAAGCATGGGAAATTTTGGGGGAATGTTAAGAATTTTGAGGAAATAAACTCAACCAAACATTTCGTTTAATAGATTGTTTTATACATGCAACGAAGTAAACTGTGATGCGAGAAAATGTTATTTGTCTTCTAGTACGAAATTTAATGAATAATTTTTCGTGCTCTGAAAAAAATGCCACTTAAAATAATAAAAGTTACAAAACTTTCATAAAAAAATATCAAGTTTGGCAGAATAAATGTTGACATTCAAGTTTCTTGTTATAAATTCAAGTTCAAATATATATATATATCTATATTATTTCGAACATATTAATTCTTCAAAAGTTATTCTCTAAATTGTTCATTGAAGTTTGATTGCTTTCTTTTCGAAGAATATTATTTTCCTTGTTTTAACAAAACAGCGAAAGTATTGTATAACTCAAAAACAAATTAAAAAATACTTTAATATAAATAGTAATATATTTTCTAAAAACTTAAAAAACATATACTTTTATTGTATTATTAATGTTTAAATCTAATATTTATTTATTTATTTTTATAAATATTTGATTAAAAAAAAATTCAAAATATGTTAATAAGTGGAAGAATTTTAAAAATTGTGAGTAGTTTTTAAATTTCCCATTAGAATTAACCTAGTTTATTCTCAGGAAATAATCCAGTTTTTATTCCACCAATACACAACACTAGTTCTGAGTCAAATTTATTTACATGCTTAAATATTTTATTCATCTTCTTTTCATAAACATAAAGAGATAATGAAGCTATATGTATAATTTCAGAGACGATCAAAAATCCGTCTGTTGTGTAATATTGAATAACATTCAATATTTGTTGTAACGAAAATATTTTAACATCATTAATTGAAATGCTAACCACACACATTCTAAAATAAACTGGTTGTGAAATTCACAAATGAAGCAAAATTGCTGAATAAATTATTAAAATAAAATAAATGCCATGCTTAAGAGAGAGAGAGAAATGCCAACAGAAATCTAGTTACTTTTAAGTATTATATTGTTATTTGATAGTGGTTTTAAAACTGAGCTATATAAGTCAGTTCTCAGCGACCCGTTTACGTCTACCGAAGCGGACTTGTGTCAAAGAAGAGAACGCGCATAGCCTGCCAGTATGGCGCTCAGTTCCACGACCATGTAAGTATGATACAAGGGGCGCATGTGGATGATGTTTTAAATGGTAGAGTAAAATCGAGGGGCCTCCTGGAATGTGGGTATACACAGATCGCAGTATCCGAGGAATTCGGAATCGCCCGAAGTATCATCTCTAAGCTACAGAAAAATGATTCCAAGATGATGGAAATGTTAATAGGCGTTAGAGGCAAAGCCTCCTAGAAAGAGGTAGAACAAGCCACAATGCTCAGTTCGTGACGTCACGAGTGGGGTGCACTTCGAAACCACTGGAGCCGATGTAGAAACGGCGAAAACATAAGTGGTGGCGAAATTTTAAGAGATAAATTAACTTTAGAGATGTAATTTTTGTGTGAATGCCTATTAATAATTACTTTTTAAAAAAAAATCATTAAAAAATGTTTTTAAAAAATTATATACGAATTAGATTAAGATATTTGTTTGTCGGAATTAATGATACAAACTTCTTGATTAATATGTTTAACTAATATTTTAAAAGAAAAACGTCATACAGATATTATAAAAACAAAAATTTAAGAAAATAAAAATTAGATATCCCGAAGCTAAATGTGTTTGAAAATTGTAAATTTCCTGCATTAAGATTATTCATGTTGGATATGAATACTCTAAAAAATCGCTGAATTTGTATTTTTAAAATACTTTATATTCTGGTAAAAAAGTATAGCATTTCCAATTGCTTTTTTTATATTTAAAATGCCAAAATATTGCATGTATATTTTATAAAAATTAAAATTTTTTAAACAGAAGCCTTGAAAATATTGTTTATATTGCATTGATTTTATTATGATAGATGAATTAATAAATCTATAAATTATAATCCATTTTCATTTACAAATTTAAAATACATAATTTATAGCTTGTAATAAAATGTAAAAATTAATACTTACATTATCCACCCATGAAATTTTATGTATCATATTTTAGAATCATGTTAATTAAGTACAACTTAATAGTCTTTTAAAAATATGCTTTAGAAAACATAATAAAATGGAGGAATATTAAGGTAAATAATTATAAATAAATACAAATTTACATAAATTTAGGAAATGTAATTTTTAAATGTTACAGATTTAATTGAAAAAATATTTTCATTTTTATTAGAAAACATTTAATGTATTTAAATGTGTGTATTTGATATCAAATATAAAAATAAGTTAACAAAATAATCCAAAGACAGAAAAAATATCTTTATTTCAAGAAAAATATAAAATCAAAATAGCAAAGGTAACATTTTTATAATCAAAACAGTTATGCATATTAACATACTTCTTAAAAACTAAACAAATTGAGAAACTGAACAAATATAACTTGCATTTAAATATAAAATTTGAAACAATCATTGTTTTTGGATAAAATGCACACTTCTTTGTATTCTTGATTATGATATTAGAACACACAACTCAATAATAGTTTAAAATAAAAAGTTAGAAAAACCTTTAAATTAGATGTCTCTAAACATACGTAAATTATTAACATATTAGTTTATCAAAATTTGTAGTTTTTAAAACAAATTAGATTTATATAGTATGAAATTAATATATATATATATATATATATATATATATATATATATATATATATATATTACACAATTTCTTTTATTTACAAAATTTTTATGAAATTACAAAGATGGATTTTTTAGAATAAAATGTTACATTTTACTTTTTAATTGTATTTAATTTTCTATTAGATACTTTCTTAAGTTGTAATTTATCATTTCTAACTTTTGTGTAGTTATTTAGTAATATATTGCTCATAACTTTTATACATGATATTATTAAATTTCTTACCGGTTTACTGCATGCACAAACACACCTCCAAAATCTACATTATCATCCTGAAGTTTTCTTCTATTAGTAAACGGAGTAAATACTGATTAGACACTTTTAAAAATTCATTTTCATAAGTATTATTAATGCATGTTTGAAAAATTTTGATATCGTGGAGTATTCATTAAGCAAAGTTCAAGTTGCAGTATTAAAAATGTCAATTTTTGATTGAGTGAATCATTATTAGATTCTTCAACAATTTCTTTTAACAATTCAATACTACTCTCAAACTTATGTTCACAAGAAGAAGTATCCAATGAATTTATATATAAATGGCTCAGTAAACATTCAAATATAGACCATCGAGTACATTTACTTGGTACTCCTAAAAGCCATTTCAGTTTTGAAGATGGAATCAAAATATTTTTGTGCCAAACAGTTACTAGAAATTCTGGTGATATTCTGACACTAATGCTGAAAGTTGGGAAACTTGCCACATCTGGTTTTCCTAAGTAGATATTATTTTTGGTTGAAATTACAATCCAGTTTTCTAATAGTTTGTCATTAAGGTTTAATTTAAAGCTCTCAAAGTCCTTTATTTCATCTTTTTTAGACCACTCCTGGAAAATTTTCTCATCTCTGTGTTCTAAAGATTTAGTTCTTTCTTCCGGAGATTTTCTTTGGCAGGCAATTTTACAGTCATGTACGATGGTTGCTCTGGAAATATAGATGGATAAGCACCGGTTTTCAGAACAGGCTTTTTCCTAGGAATAGAAAGAACTGTTCCATCTGGTCGAGTAGCTTCATTGTTTCGTTCAATGAACTGCTCTTGAAATGTTTTATGCATATAACTGAAGAGTCTGTAACTGTAAAATTTTCTCTGTGAATCAGCCAGCTCCCATTTTTTCCTTGCAGCAGTATCTTTGGGGAAGCTGAATACATTAACATATTTTTCCCTTTATAATTAGATCTGCAACCAGGTACGCAACATGTACGAAGGCATCCGTAAATAAAAATGAACATTTTAATATAATGCAAATATATGTTATTCAATATACCTGGTACATGTCTGTTAATAGTGGTGTACTATTTTGATTGTGTTATTATCTTATGAGAATTTACTGTATGTTTATATTTAGATATTTTAATTAGCTTTGTTAAATAAATTGATAATAAAATTATATTAATAGATAATATTAAAATAAACACATTGCAGAAGAATATTCTGAATACTACATCACAATATTTGATAATATTTTCTTGCATTAAGTATTTTAAACACCTAATAAAACTGAGAATACATAAGCAAAGTAATAACAGTGACACTAAATTATATAAAAATATGAAAGCAGTGATAAATTTAGATTTATACTCTTAACACAGAAGCATTAAGTAATCCCATTTTGATAAATATTCAATAGAATGGATTAAATTTCAGTTTTAGCTATTTTAAAATATATGATTAAAATCAAATATTTTACGGTATAACATATCTTTTTCACACCATATTTTTTGAAAATATTTTTAAATTCATTTTTATAGATACCATATCTCTGATACATAAAGAAGTGAAAACATTATCTTGAATGAATAATAGAAGAGTTACTTATTGACAGTCCTAAAAGTTAGGAATGAAATAATAGACTAATATATAAAGACATTTCCAGCTTTTACTATAAATGCACAAAATACTTCAATAATTTAATCAATAAATTGTAAAGGTTTGGTTTTTTAAAATTTTCTATAAATTGCTAAAAATTTTATACACTTAATATTAAGTTCATAATAACTATTTCATTTAAAAAAAGTTCCCCAGTTGATAAAAAATTCTGTTACAAATAATTTGGTTTCAGTAGTGGCATTAATATGTGTAAGCACAACACTAATTGTATGCAAGAATGTATAATTTATTTACTGTCAATTGATTCAGAAGAAGTTGTTTGATAATTATTGTGTAATAACAAATTTTAATTAATTCCACTTGTACAATGTTCAAAATATGAACTACCTGTATAAAAATAGATTATAATTAGTTACATATAATAGGGCAAATTTAAATTTGTCAAAATAAAAGGGGATATTTCCGTATGTGGCTCTGTTCTTCGCCAAGGTGAACTATTGGCGTATTCATTGCCGTATTCTCTGCCAATATGAATGTATAGTAAACCTATAAGATAAGCATTTAGATAGGCGTGGTTAAGTGTAGCTGTTAAAAGCAGTGTTTCATCTTCTCAGAATTTTAAACGAAATAGAAATAGAAAGCGAAACTTAATGGAAACCGAAACTTATTAGGAAAAGTCGAGAATTTAAAGAAAAAAGTTTAAAACAAAATAATTCTTTTAAATGCTCTCAGATAAATATTATTTCTTATTTTCAATATTAGTTTATTTAATATAACCAAAATTTATATTAATTAAAAATTTTTTTGCTTCCTATATATTTATAATTTTATTAGCTTATTTATATATTTTGATGAAATTTAATACAATTATACATTACGAATTTCCCTGGGAATCACTTTTAAGATATGGGTTGATAATAACGTTAATTTAAACCACCAGATTGATTATGTACTACACAATTGAAAAATATTAAAGGTTTAAATTATAACCATAATTTATTATTTTCTCGATAAAACCATATTTTGCAAAAAAGTATCTTAGAAATTTATTACGAATCACATCATATTATAATATATATATATATATATATATATATATATATATATATATATATATATATAACATAACGTTACAGGGTTAATATTATATACCATATCTCAAATAGTTCCATTATTTTTGTTTTTAAGAAAATTTGAATTCCAATCTGTCATCTAAGCAATAAGATTAAAAGAAATATTTTACATTGATTAAGATTCCAATACTTATAGCAAATTAATGAGCTCTAAAGTTTGACAATGAGATGGAAGCTTTGGAAAAGTTACAGTTAGTAAAAACATTTTAGTGTTTTTTTTCTACTTTATTTACAATATGTATTAATGAAATTTGTTAGAGAAAACTAAGAAAATACAAATAACCTCTGGAAATTTCTTAGAATTTGTATTAAATTAAATTCTCATTTTTTATTGTACTCTATATTATATGCAATTATTAAAATATGTATTCTGATCTCTCTCCAAATATAATAACTCCTTTAACATCAAATATTGAAAATATTAATAATGAATTAAACCACCAGTGTGATCACATATGATAGACGTCAAGCCTTTCTTTTTTTATGTTTTCTTAATTGGGTAAAATAACATAATGGAATAAATTATTCTTAAAGGAGCAATTGCACACTATCAAACTGTATGCATTTTTTTATATATCATAATGTATAAACTTAACCGTAAATAATTGATCTATTGATATTTTCAAAATAATTTCTGGCGTTAATTTTTAAAAAAATTAATCAAAACGAATTTTAATAATTTTACTTATATGATAAAGTTTTTTTTGAATTTAAATTTCTAATATTACTTCAATTTTTAATTTGTCAGTACCAGATTAATTTTGAACAGCTTTTTATATTAATCCTTCCTTCTACTCTATACAGAATACAGAAATAATTAGGAAATAATAAATAGTTAAGAAAATACAGAAATGAATTTTACAAAAGTAAAAATTATAGAGTATAATTATTTTAATATTTTTATTCAATTCTGTTGCTCCTAATATAGAAATTACCTCTGGTAAATATTGCAAATGATTTAACTTTTAATTTCATTTGTCTTTTATGGTGTAATGAAAATGTTACTATTGTTTAAACCATTAAAATAATTCTGCTAGAAAATTTTCATTTCTGTACAAATTGAAAATATTCAGTATAATGACTCTTTTATTTTGCGAATTAATTTTATTCTTAGTTCAAAATGTAACGTTTACTTATTAAATATTTCTTAAGGTTTATACATAGTTAGAATCTCAATTTGTCTTTCATAGGCTAATAAACACATTTCATTCTTATTGTTCAAGATAAACATGTTTACATAATATTAATTACTCCTAAATTGCAATTATTTATTAAATTAGAGTGTTATCCTAATGATGGAAAGAGCATGTATTTTTTTATTTTTGCAATGTGATGATCGAACAATATCTCAAATTATAATTGAACGATCCGATATATATATTTTGCAATTCATCCGCGGATATTTTAAGCTAAATTTATTTTTGAGCGTGTAAAAGCAAAAATCCTGTTAGGCAGTGATATATAGGTGGAATGTTGTACAAATGTGAATTTTTTCTAATACAATGAAATTTAGTTCGCTATATTTTCCTTTAGAATAAAGTTCAAACATCCCTGTACATTAGGGTGGAGCGGAAAAAACTTTTTTTATCTTTTCAATTTGCTGCAGTGCGCAAAAAGTTGTCTAGGGTGGTGGTATAAAAGACAAAAATTTTGAAATCGGATAATATCTTCCGATCGCGCATGTATCTTGAATGTTCAAAAATTCAACAAAAATTGAAGACTTTTAGCAATTAAAAATATTTATAAAAATTCATATTTTCACATGTTATACCCTGAAATTATAACATATGACATAAATGAGAATGATAAAAAGAAATTAATGAAAACATAAAATATCTTCCTATCGCGCATGTACAGTAATTTTTCGAATATTTAAAAATTTTCAAGTCTTTTACCTAAAACAAAAAATAAATAAATAAAATCCATTCATTTTTGGCGCGATATTGTGTTAAAAATTAGTACAAATAACACTGCTGCGCGCTGATAATAATTATAATAATAAATATATGTATTAAGTAATGAAATGCATATTCAGCGTTGTATGTTTGTCCAATAAAATTTTAATTTTGATGTATCATTAAAAAACTATCTATTTTCATTGTCAATTCAAGCTTTATTCAATATCATTCATGATGATAAGTTTAGATCATAGTGAATCAGGATTTTACTTTCTATGAATTAGCTTTTATTTTATTTATTTTTTTTTTTTTAAATATTTTTAAAATCAATTTCTTTGACTTTTTTCTCTTAAAATTTTCTTTCAAATCTTAAAAAGATATGAGAATAATGGAATAATTTTTTTAATAATTCAAGATCACACGCATATTTTTATTAATTAATGTAAGCCATAACTTTTAGTTTTAACATATAAACCCACATTAAAATTAAAAAAAATAAAAACTCTTCTATTTAGCTTTCTAAATTTTGCAGTTTCTTAAATTGTTTGAAATTGTGTCTTCATTTATTTAGAGATAGTGTGGTTATTTTATTGCATGCATTTCTCTATACTAGAATAATTAGAAAATTTTTAATATATTAAATATGCTTCAAGATATTTACTTAGAGCTTCTGTTTTTTCCTTGAACTTTCATAAATGGTAAGCATTTCGTGTCTCTTAATGTTTGCTATATCTCATGAAAATAATGAATTGTGAAATTGCAAATCTAATTAATTTAACCGTTTTGATTGACAAAAAAGTATTTCAAAATTTCAGCTTTTGAAAAACTTTCTATTATACTTCGATACCTTAATTTTTGTGAATTTTTCATTGTGACAAATAAAAATCAAAACCACCTGAAATCAGTTTTTTTGTAAAATACAAGGAGGGTTTGAAGTAAATATTTTGTGAATAATATCTGTAAGCCACATATAAACATTACTATAAATTATAAAATGTATAATAGCAACACTATATTTTTGTTATACCTCTATTATTTATTTAGTTAGTTCTCATAATCAACCACTTGAAATATAAACCCTCAGTATGAGAGTCAGTCAGAGAAATGCCGGCTATAACATAACCACACTATCTCTAAATAAATGAAGGCATAAATCAAACGATTTAAGAAACATATAAGGCTGCAAAATTTTTTTTTTTTTTTTTTTTTTTTTTTTTGTCTTAGGAAAAAGATTTGAAATTTTTAAATATTCGAAAAAATTACTGTACATGCGCGATAGGAAGATATTTTATGTTTTCATTAATTTCTTTTATCATTCTCATTTATGTCATATGTTATAATTTCAGGGTATAACATGTGAAAATATGAATTTTTATAAATATTTTTTAATTGCTAAAAGTCTTCAATTTTTGTTGAATTTTTGAACATTCAAGATACATGCGCGATCGGAAGATATTATCCGATTTCAAAAAAATTTTTTGTCTTTTATACCACCACCCTACACAACTTTTGCGCACTGCAGCAAATTGAAAAGATACTTAAGATAAGAAAATAGAAAAACTTTTTCGCTCCAACTTACTGTACATTATCCCGTCAATTGAGCAGTGGCAGAGATAAATCTGATTTTATCGGGAGCGTAACTTTATTTTGTCACTGCTATAAGGGAAAACATATAAAATTCCAAGTTGAACATAAGAGAGATGGACAGACTAAAAACGAAACATTCCTTTTCTTCTTGAAGAGGGGCTGGTATCGAACCTATGACTCCATGTTTTGAAAACATGTTTTCATCACCCAATTATGGTGGTGAATCCTTTCGAAGATACTTTAATATCACGTTGATAATAGCCACATAGCTGACATGTATTTAAAGGCTCTTCAAGTATATACTGCGTATTTGGACTATGTTAATGATAAAAAAAATAAGCTTATACTCTTAGACAGAGAATTTTCTTCATCATATTGAATTTTTCTAATTTTAAAATATCTAATTGCCATATTTTGTTTCGCAAAATTATATATGTATATATATATATATATATATATATATATATATATATATATATATATATATATATATATATATATATATATATATATATATATATATATATATATATATATATTCACAGTAATTCTATCTGATTTCGCATCTATATACACGTGATTCATAAACTTTTGATTTACTCCTAAATATGGCTTGCAACGACTATATTCCGATTTCACTGTTAAATAAATTATGTCAGGAAAAAATTTCATTATTATAATAACTTAATTATATTCATAATTTAATTTATTCATAATTAAGTATCTTATGAGAAAACATTTTATTTGCACTTGTTAAAAAGGATTTTTTCAATTGTAATATTCTCAATTTTAAATGGTGAGATTTTTACCTTGTTCCATCCGAAAAATTACAAAAACTGTTTTATATTCTTCATTTATTTTATAGAAACATGATTTCATGTTGGATTTAATGCTTCCGTGAGTCTTTTTGTTAATTAGTAAAGAGCAAAATTTTTTAACTATTTTTGAACCTAATAAACCATTTTTTGATCATTATAAATCATGACTCATGATAAATGTATCGAGTTTCATTCATTAATCGTATTATATTGGAACTGAATTACTAACGTTTTGTGTGAGTGTCTCTGATTTTTATTGAACTTATTTATCATGATATATATAAAAGAATATTTAATTTCAAAATATTTAAACAAATAATTTCAAAATATTTTCGTTATTTACACATGTAGAAGATTTATAGTGCAAAATAATGATATAATTCTACAAATCTTAAACAGATATACAATTTAAAAAATATCAAGATGAAACATTAAATATGATTTCTGAAAAGTTTACAATTTTGGCGATTTCCATAGTCTGTTACAATCTTTATCAAGATTTATCTCTTTTTGTATTCTTAATATCTTATTAACATAAATATATTAGTATTATGTTAATATGATACTTTGCATGAATATACGTAAAACAGGAGATTCAATTCTATATTCAGTTGATGAAATCAGTAAGTCAAAAATATAGTTTTAATTTTAATCAATCAATACCAATTTTTCATGCAGTTTTTGTTTACTTAATTTGAATTGCTGAGCTAAAGTCGAAAATTTGTAAAGCATATTCGTTTTTTTCAGCAATCCACTGATAAAACAAATAAAATGTATTACTCAGTATTTTATTCATGCAGCAATACTTGAATATTTTATAAATTAAAAACTGTTATTTGCATTAGCATTTTGGCCCAACAAAGTTAAATGACTTTGGTGATCAATACCTGTATCTTGTTGTAATCAAAAAAAAATATAATTTAATTCATATTTATCATAGAAAATCATTTGCAAAGTTTTATTTTTTGAATAATTTAGTAGTCTTCTGATTTATTCATAAACACTCCTCAAATTATAGAACCATTACAAAAACGCCTCACTTCGTTAAAAAAATTAAACATAATGAAAAGTTTTTGTCGAAATAAAGTCAAATTTCGCTAAAGAAAAGAGACAATGCACTTTTTCCCCAAAACTTTTCGCGTTAGTTATTTCAAATTTTACGACTTTCGGGCCCCAAAAGCCGGCCATTAAATCCCCTTCAGTTGTTCGAAGGAAATGAGACGAAATTCGAGCCCTGGAAAGATATCCCACAGATGCGTTCTGAGAAATGCTACGACGTTTTCACTGCCAGAAGGAGGACCATATATCATTCAGATAAGCCCACACAATCCTCCACCCGTTTATTTAAGCTAAAGAACAGTTTTGAAAATAATTCAAGGAAGAGAAATCTAGCACCGGATGTCGTTATTGTGTTTTGAAGCCTAAGAGCACCACTGGGGGTCAGTCTTTGACTGGACAGTTTTAGATAACAGGCGCCTTTTAATGAGGAAAATGTCTTACAGTTAAAATTTCTCACGTGCATGTGAAGACAAAGATGGGACAACCAGAGCCCCTGCCCTCGCCCTTTTTACTCCCTGGCCGATGCGCCGCATATCCGGTGTCCAATTTATCTTCCTATTGTGTTGATTGTCATTAAAAATGATTATGCTAAGTTTTTTAATGAAATCAATGCATTTAAATAACTCTTAGAAAATTATGATCTAAAAATTAAAATGTGCTGCCTAAATATTGTAATATTGATTTGTATGGCAGTATAATATTTGAATATTGCGAAATTCAAAATGCTTTAATTGCATCCTAATTCTTTCGTGTTATCAGAATCAAATAACATGCTTAATAAACTCGTGATAAGTTAAAAATTCTATGTATCATTTGCTTAATTAGTTTTTCTCGATAATTAAAATACAAAAATATGCACTAATGTTAATTGTAAAATATTTTATTAATATCGAGGTTTGTAGGTTATCCACCTAACATTGATTAAGAATAATGGACTTCAGGGCTTTAACTCCAGAAGTTCTTACATTTTTTATACGCATGTTGTTTTTTTAATTATATTTTAAATAATTTGCTTATTGAATTTGTAATTTAAAATTTTATCATCGTATAGTAATGGTTTTCATCACAAAAACAATTTGTTTGTTCTAAGATAATTTTTTTTACACAATTTTGTTTTCTTGAAACTTGGCCTGCCTCAAAATTTTGAACTGTCAAGTTTTAGAACTCCCACATTTTGACTTATGAGTTTTTTTTTTTTCACTTGTAAATTTGTATATAATGTACATATGTTAAATCTTACATATTTGTGTTGGAAAAGAAAACTTTGAGATAATATTATATCTTGAAAATGTTATATAATTTACAAATATTTACTATAATGACAAGAAATTATAAGATAAATTTGAATTTTTTTGGAGTTAGATAATGAAAATGTTGAAAAAATTAATGCTGCAGCAAAAAAAAAAAAAACTAAGAGTTTGTTGTATATAGAAATGACCATTGAATGACACACAAGCAAATTTCAAAACAATATGAATACCTATTTATACAAAAGTGAGAGAATTTAAATAACAGTGAAAGACATTCTTTTTCATAACATGTGAGAATTAAAAACACACAACTATGAGGTCACAAAACACTTTCACTTTCTTTTTCGTGATTTTCAGTTACATAAATTCAACTTCTGCTAGAACAACTTTATTTATAGGACTGAAATTTATCAAAATATATATACTTTGTAATAAAAGTGTATGTCAAATTTTAGATTGAATTTTTATTTGTTGGATATCAATGCTTATCCAATTGAAAGTACTAACATATTCCACTATCATTTATATGCAGTTAAGCAAATTTTTTCTTAGAGAAAATAAATCAATTTCTTATCAAATATATATTTTTTGTTGTAACTTCATTTTGTTGGTAAATACAGATTTTAAAGTGAAATTTCTTACAAAATTATCACGAGTCACATGTATCGTTTAAATTATATTTAAAGAAACTTATTTGAATTATTTTTATTATTAGAATTTCTGTAATGTTATTGAGTTACAATTTTCTAAGATTTTATATTTAGATTATGAATTAATTATATTAATTAGTTGATTTAAATATTAAATTTGCAGAAAACTTAACTATTTTTTTTTATTTTTATGATGAAAATTAAATAAGTTAGTGTTAAATAATTTATTATTTATAACTAATTGAAAATTACTTAATGTGGAGTTAAACAATGGAAATTTTAAATTGTTACTAATATTTAATACATTCATTTCAGTTTATTGTATTAAATGTATGTTTGTATGTAGACAAGTGTATTTTATTTATATGAATAACAAAGTATATAAATCCTACATTGAAATTACTTTAAAAGAAAAGAAATTTCAATTTCTAAAACTTTATTGAAATCTTCATCATTAAAATAAAGTTTGGTGAGGCGTCAGTAACCTAAAAATAGGTTTCCAGCGCAAGGGACGTGGACCCTCACCATGTTGCGCCGACTGTTTTAAGTGGGCAGCTCCACTGCATGTTTTCCTGGTGCCATGCTCACAAACATTTTAAACCCAATCATTATCACGGGCATCATCTATAAACATAACCTCATCATCATCCAAGGGTGAACATCGTCATACCTAGGCCTTTAGGCTCTGGCATCAGATGCAATGCCCTCGGATTCAGCGGTAGGAATATCGATTTCCCTCATTCTTAGGCCTTCTGCCCTAACACCATTTCTGTAGCCTACATAAGTAAAAATATATTAGAATATAAAATTAAATTATGAAAACCATAAGCGAATTCAATATTTACCTGGATAAACCTCTGCGATATCAAGTAAGAACTGCTCGATTTTTTCCTCCAAGAGTAGGATTGGATCCAGTTTCCTTCTTCGATAAAAATGTAGAGCCATAGATGCAGTTAAAACACTTCCTATAAAAGAATTAATTATACATTCTATAATCAATTTATTTACATAATGGATTATTTATTATGAGTTAAATAACTTACTTGACCGGCGTGTTATTAAGTGATTTCTTTAATATTTTATTTTCATTTTCAAGAGGATTAATGGTATTTAAAGGATCACTTGGGTCGACAATTCACCTATGGAATGATTAAGTGGTTATTAAGTGATTTCTTTAATATTTTATTTTCATTTTCAAGAGGATTAATGGTATTTAAAGGATCACTTGGGTCGCCAATTTACCTATGGAATGATTAGTGGTTTTATGAACAGCATTAGCAAATAAGTTTTCTACTCCCGATATTGAGCTGCTGCATCAGAATAGATAATTTGCGTGTCTGGATGACAGAACCTGTAAATTAAAAAATTCAAGGGAATAACTTAATTTTACATCTACATAACTGTTCTGAATAATTTAAACAATACTTCACATGCAGTTTTAAAGTTGGTTATCAATAAAGTTTTGATTATAAATCAATATTAATTTTTAAATTTAAAAATATTTAGTAACTTAAATTAATATAAATGTATAGCAATGATCTGTAAAATGTTATAAGTAGGAAATTTTATCTTTTAATTATAAGAGATGATTATAGACATATTTATTACACAGGAAAGAGCAAGTTGAAAAACAGCAGTTATTATTAATATATTTAAATAAAATAGACTATACTTTGAAATTAAAGGCCACAAATCTCTTTTCCGTTTCCCATTGGTAATAAAGAACAATCCATCTTTGTCTTCCCGACAAAACATACCTGATAATAGAAATAGCATAATTTTCAGTCAAAATTATCAAATAATTAACTATTATATAA
This sequence comes from Latrodectus elegans, assembly GCA_030067965.1. Taxonomy (NCBI): domain Eukaryota; kingdom Metazoa; phylum Arthropoda; class Arachnida; order Araneae; family Theridiidae; genus Latrodectus; species Latrodectus elegans. Next base: position 27,540,971 of record CM057821.1, read on the forward strand.
ATAAAAATTAATGTCAAAGAAATATTTATATTCAATTAATGTTTACCAAATACAGTCGTTGTGTGGTTAGAAGTAATTCTCCCTCGATTATATTTTCTCCTTGTAAGAAAGGTCTCATCCACCATGATAGATTTACCTGAAACATATAAAAAACATTCATTAACCCTTTTTTAATTTTTAAAAAAAAATCTTAACTGCCCATCATATATATATATATAGTTGCTATCTATACATACTAATATAACATTAGCTTAAAAATAATCTTAAATATATTTCAAAATTTACAAACTCGACTATTTAGTATAAAATATATTAATTAAGTTCCATCAATCTGAAGTTACTTTTCTATTTTCAAATAACTGATATAATAATTAAAATAAGATCTTACCTTTACCTCCAAGTTGTTTATAACAATGAGAAGCATGAATTTCAGCCACTTCCCTGAAATAATTGAACCAATCGCATATCGTTTCTGTTGACATTTTTCCTTCGTTTCTCCTAGCTCGCCAATTATTTATATTTTCTAAAGATTCGGTTATTTTCCATTTAAGAACAAAAAGTATGATTAGAGTTAAAATATCTTTATACGGAATTTTCACATTTTCTAACAAAGTATTTTCGGTCGGATTAATTATTGCAGTGCACTTTTCTTTATATTTATTAGGACAAACGAATCTGTAACCAATTTTCGTACTTTTTCTCAAAATTCCTTGCATGTCTGCATTACATTTAGGGCATTTTATAAAATGATTTTTTTTCGGAAGGATATTGTAGTATTCTAAAATCTCATTAACTAGAGCATCATTTTCCAGTAAAATTATGGAAAATATTGTGAAGTTTTCCAAAAAAGGATGCATTTTGATGATTAAACGTTAGTTTCTTTAAAACAAAACAAACGATCAGAATCAAATGCAAAAGAAAGTTTAAAAGAAGCACTCGGACATTTATAAGAAACTACCATAAGTACGTCATTAACTCCGCCTATCTTCGTCACATAGAAAGGCGGAGTAAATGACGAAACGTCATTTACTCCGCCTCTGAGTTTGACGTCATTGTCCAATCAATAAGAAGACGATAGCAATCTTGTTATGGTGCGGTAGCACCATAACAAGATTGCTATCGTCCTCTTGGCATCATGTTTGGCAAGGAATTTGGCGTAGAGCCACTTACGGAAATATCCCCAAATAAAAAATAAAATGGTAATTTTAGCATAAGCAAAATCTGTAAGCAAAGATTATCTCTTGACACACACGTATCTTTAAGAACTTATCAACAGATATGCACATGGAATATATATGTAGATGTTTTTATCGATAATAATACAATATAATATTGTAAAACATAATTTGGTAACTTACCTTTAAGTATTTCTATCAGCGAAGTCAAATGTCACAAAAATGGTACTTCTATTTAAATAAAAAGAAGTAGACACTAGTAGTTAGCTTTTTCAGACACAGCAACAACACAGCAACTGAAGCATTCAAATATGGCGATGGACGAAAAGCTTAACCCCCGTCGTGTGACGTCACACGCGAGACTCGGAAGTATATTCAGGCTTCCTTCTCTTTCTAGGAGGCTTTGTTAGAGGTCGCTTCCGAATGGTGATACCCAATATCGACAAACGCGCGCGAGAGAGATCTTAACAATACTTTAATAAATTGATTGTGTTAAAAATTCCAAACACATATTATTTCAACAATTATTAATGTTGCCTTTTTGACGTTCTTGAACAAAATATGTGCTGCCTCGGTTGGTAGTATGATTATATATATTTCGCGATATAGATAGATTTTACTATAATTTATAATTCCCTTTTATACTTTTTTACATCTGTGTAACTATGTATAGTATAAAATATATTAGTATAATATAAAATTAGTATATGTATAGTATAAAATATATGTTCAGTTATATGAAAATTTCATATTTATAACTGATTTTCAATGAGTACTGCCACCACTGACTAAACAAATGTCCTTTTCTTCCAAAAAGAGTTTGAAATAAGCCAGATTATAAACTGCTGAATAAAATTAAAAAACGTCTTTCTTTTAAACTAAGTTTTTTCTATGGTTACTTACATATTGGAATAAATAAATAATTTTAGGTTTGTTTAATTACAATATTTTATTATTTTACATGAAAATAAGATTATAAGAAAGAAAATGAGCTTCAATATTGATCTATACAAATTAAACTAAAGCAATAGAAATGAGCAAATTAAATTCCATATTTCTTAATTAAAATACTGACATTAATAAAAAATATTTGTGATTTTGATGACTTTTTTGCTCACCTAATTCTTGGTTATAGTTTCGATGTAAAATCGAAATAAAGGGCAAAATGCATGTAAAGAAAATTTTATATTCACCAAAAAAAATAATTTAGTTAGCTTTGGTATAGAAGAGATAGAGTAATAATATTATATAAAATAAGATTCCAAATAAATGTGCAGAAAAAAAAATTACTCAGAATACTGAATTTTTTTGAGATTTAGCAACACAGATTATCAGCATTGAAAAAACAGAAATCCGGTGTCTTTGCACCGGATTCTGCTTTTGTATCTGCCATGTTAGATATTCTGGTGATTTCGAAAAAATTCTGATTTGTCTCGAACATTCTGGAATATCGACAAGATGCCGTATTGAGCATTCACAGATGTGAGCATGCGTTTTCTCATAGAGAGAGAGGAATGTTTGATAACGCCAGTTTCAATTCCTAGTAGTCTCATTCAATTAAGTCTTTTTATGGGTCTGGAATCTATCTGAATGTCTATGTTATGTGTCCCCTAGTGTATATGTTAAAGTGTGCTCATGCCCCCTTAGGGAGCGCGCCTTACATATTGAGAATCACTGGGCTAAGAATTCTAAGTTGTTTCAGGATTTCCCTCAAAAACCACTCTTCAGTCGTCTCCTTTTTCCTATACTCACTGCGGCAGTGAAAAAGTTATTTCCCGAAAATGCGAGGTTGAACTACTTGCCAGTGATATTGTCTTATGACACTGCAGCTCTGAAATATATGTAAAATTCAATCTATGATACATACATACATAGCGGTGCAGTTGGGCCCCCAAATTGTACCTTTAGGTTAACGGGTTTAAAATATTCGCCCATCACAAAATGACTCGTAATTTTGAACCATGGTCAGGTGACGAGGTCACACGTGAATAGACATCCTCCTCTCCTAATCCACACTAACAGAAAGACTTTGGATGTCATATATTAACGTGGACACGTCCCCAACCCCCGGAGCCCCAGCAACCCAGTGAGGGAGTAAACATGGTCACCCTCCCAATCACTACCCGTGGCAAATGATGCTTCACTTTAATCTGTGATAAATGCTACTTTGTGTTAGATCGTCAGTTTTGCAGCGAATCATAAACTGAATTTTAAAATATCAATAACTAATTTCTTCACAACTAACTGTTGATTATACTCAGCTCAAAAACACAGTGGGTGAAAAAATCCCTACAAAAAGAATCCTAAATATCTGTATATTTTAGACCCAAATTCTGTAAGGATAAGAAGCATATAAACTATCTGGTGAACGAATAAAAAAGATTTAACTTTTTGAAATACAATACAAAAAGAAACGATTGTAAATATGCCATTTTGATTTTCAAATTTAGTTTTGTACATAACCCATTAACTAAGCAGAACTGCAAAGACATAACTGCACCACGGATTTGGTGATATTTGAATATGGTATCCAGCTTTAATGCTGATAAGAAACACATTACTTGCAAAATATTATAATAAGCTGTACCGTTTTGGCTTTTTTAAAATCATACTGAAATTTACTCAGTAATTGGCCAAATCGACAAAAAAAAGAGACTGTCCTTTCTCTCGAATTCATTTGATGTACTTGATAAAACAGAATGTCGAAAGACATTATTTACGAGCAGCAATTAATTCCATGGATAAGATTTCCTGATGTACGTTTCCAAACTGTACCCAGGACGCGTACTAACGCGCGAAAATCATAATTTACCTGAATATCTATATCTTCCTGCTTTGAAAGTTATTGATCAAATCCTTGAAACTGATATTTATATTAATAACATTAAAAACAACAGCCATTGTGGCAGTGGAATCTTCACAAGGGACCCTGACTTTTCACTTAGAATTAAGATTCTAGATATCTAGACCTATTTTAAGACCTTAACTAGTAACTATGGATGCAGCAGTAACATCAACTTCAAATATCTGGATTTTGTCTGTTAGTCGTAGTACATTCTGCACATATTTAATTGGAATAGAGATGTGGCCACAAAATAACTATTTCACTACTTAATACTCTTAAGCAACTTCCTTCAACTGCAAAAATAGTACTTTTAATCTATCTTTTCTCATACTGAAGTCTTTGGAAATACAAAAGTAGACGTTTTGGCCAATAACGGCACTTTTTATGCGACGACTTCAAACCACCTTTTGATTTATTCTGGGATCTGCTCCAAGATAAAAAAATCTCATATAAAAAGCTATGGAAAACACTTCTGAATCGCACCTGGTATAATAAACAGATACCAGGTGGTACTCTGACCATCAACAGATGATAGAATCATTAAATCCAACATTTGCAGGCTCGCATATGGACACATCAAGCCTTCTTTCTTTTTTTTTATTAAGGACCAAAGATTTATCCATAGTACACTAATTTCAATTCTGTGCAGGCTTCTCCAGATCACATATTGACTTATGTATGTTTAAATAGGATTGACATTTTAACAATCCTTTTTTTCTTCAATTCTTACTATTAGTTCTCACTCTCCCTCCTAATAAATTAAAAATTTCAAATTTTAGTAAAATACTCTTTATTCATCCACTCAAGTTAAAATGCATTTTTTAAATTTGTAGTGGATGACACTTGATATCAACAGAATTGTTTGAAATATGAATTCATTAATTAAATTTAATTAATTAATTTAAGTTTCATATGAGAGAGAAAAATATTTATCTTTGTTGGCCTAAATAAGAATTGACTCTAAATAAACTGACACTAAAATTTTTCTTTCTTGACCTAAGTAGACATAGACTTTAAAAATCGTTTTTTATTTTACTTGTTTATTTACAATTTTTGTAGATTCATGGGTTTGAGAATTTTGTCTAACCAGTGACTTGATCATGAGAAATAAAACAGCATGTATTTTAAACATTATGCCGACGGATGCCTGAGGGGTGTACGTTCCTGACTTCTGAGGTGTGGGTCCCGGGTTTAAATCCGGGTTCAAGCATGGATGTTACTTTCTCTGGGTTTCTTTGTCATTTCTTCTGTAATGATATATGAATGTGGCGCACCCCCTATAAACGGGTTTGTTGTGGTATGGCGCGGGCAGCGATACTCACCTCCATGATTTAGCTCACAGGTGCCCGCTGGGTAACGACAAATAAGTAGCAGTTTCCGGCCTTGTGGCGAAGAATTTGTCGCCCAAGTGCCCGTCCTTATTAGAAAAAATACTTTAAACATTATAAATAACAATGTTTATTGTTAACACGCATGAAATCTATAAGATTTGATTAGATAATTTATTTCATTAAATTTCATTGAGATGAAAATAATTTATTTAATTTCAATTGACAATTTTGGGAGCTAGTAGGGTATTCCTCTTATTGGCAAGCTTTGCGACTTTTTTTCGTCGTCAAGCAATTCTAAGGTGTTACTTAACACGAGAGGAAAACAACCATGGCAACAAAAAAATCCAAAAAAGCAACAAAAATTTATGTTAGCAACACCAAAGTGTAAACCGGAAACACTGTAATGAAAAAAAAAAGGATGGCAGATTTGGCGAGAAATCTATTGGGTGTGGGGTCATCATACTTATACCCAATTTTGTATTTATAAGCAGTACAACAAATCATCTTTTTTGTTTCGTAAAAATAAAATCAAAAAATAATAAATAATGAAATCACAAAATGTGATGCCATTATTTATATTAAAAAGTATATGAGCAGAAATAAATGCAACAAAGAAAACCAAAAGTGTCTACTTTCAATTTTATTCAACAGTGTCCACTTTTTCATTTTACTGACATTCGCTTTTAGAGCCTGTTTTTAGTTTGCGTAACATAGTTGATAAAGAAAAGTATCATTCTCGTATCAAGAAACACGATGGCCTCCAAAAGTTAAGGAAGGACCGATTTTTGCGTTTGATTTTCAAATGAATGAATGTAGAAACACCAAATTTGGATGTCACGTGTACAAAATAGAAATATATTGAGTGTAACATAGAAGTTAATATAATAAAATCACATAAATTATTTACAACAAAAAAAGCAACCTCGTTAGAAAAGTCTATTTTTGGAAAAAATAATAATCATAGTTTTATATCGTAAAATATGTCATGAAACAAAACAAAAAGTAGTTAGAATAATGGATGCGTTCACACCTAGATTATGTACATTAGTCATTGAATTTATATGCTGTTAAATAAATTGTCGATTACTGAAATGGAAAGCCAATATCGGACACGGAATAAAGTGTTTCAAAACTCTCCTACAAAACTTGGAAGAAGACTTTAAGCATAAACCCGTCTACCAAAGTAGTCTCAGAGATTTCTTATGGGATTCAAGTCTGGAGATCAAGCTGGGTGTTCAATTTGCTCAATAAGCCCCTCAAGATATTCCCCAATAGTTATAGCTGTATGAGGTCGTGTGTTTTCATCAATCAGAATGAAATCATTGCTAGTTGCACTGGTATATGAGCTGACATATGGATCAAGGATCTCATCTCAATATCTCACACCAATTAAAGTGACCTGTATATTGTTACAAATTATAAATAATTATTGTATTTGTCTTAAAAAATCTCAGGCAGATCGGAAATACACATATTTTGGGCAAAAATTGCGGTATTTAGACGTGTTATACGTTAAAAGCGCGATTTCTAATAATTAGGTGACTTGGCAATGTTTTGGCGAGAAAACTTGGCAACAGTTGGCGAGATTCTTGGCGACTTGGCGAGAAATAGATATTTCTGGAAACATCCATCACCTAAGCTCTAGGACCAGTATTTAGTGAGATAGTCTAGAAGCTTCCAAAACCTTGGCGAAACTGGTAGATTTCTCCGCCAAGTCAGGTATAAATACCGCAGCCCGACATAGAAGGCAGTTTTGTGAAGACAGTGAGTGAAGACGATTAGTCGTGACTGCTAGATCTCTGTCTGAGGTATTTGAGACCTGTGATTGGAAGCTGTTACTTATTGTATCTGTATAATTGTGATTGTTACAGCTGGTATATCTAGAGCAATTTTTACGAATAAAAGTCTTGTGTTTAGTAAGTGATTGCTTTATCCAACTCTCAATCGACATGAAACCCGAAGTTCGGTACAATACGTTATACATGCAAGTCAGTGTGACCACCAAGTGAAATTTCTAAACAAACCATTATTCCACCAACGTTTTAATTGTATTTTCCCACAATGTTGGACTGAAAGTAATTGGAGTTTTGTTCACTTCAAATCATAACACGCCCTAAATCATTCTTCTATGGATGCAGTTTTCAATGTAAACAAAAACAAACATCAGTTGACCGGACTCCATTTCAAATATTTCCGGTTTTTTCTTTACCCACTGAAAATAAATGCAATCGGGAAAATGTTCTCTCAAATATAATTAAGTATTTATTCCTCCTTTTGTGCAAAATTTTTACTTTATCCGTGAAAATCATGTTTAAATCATAATAATTTTTTTAATGTTAAAAAAAATTAACAATGTTACACATAAATTAAAACTTTTTTTAAGACATTAAGAACAATTAAATATATAATAAAATATTTATTATAAGTTTTAAATTACTACAAATATAATTTAGACAGAACTGGCCAAACTATTAAATATTATATTGGCGCTATCATTGTCGCCAAAGTTTGCGATCATAGTGGAATTAAAACTTCTAAAATAGAGAAATAAGCCTCAAATGTTTTATATATATATATATATGAAGTCTTAATATATTAATCTCTAAAAAATGCTTGCTACACAACTTTGAATATTTCGTTGAATTCCAGTTTTCCCGATTTACAGCTTTTTTTTCAAAATAAATAAAAAATACTACTTTTGGGATCCATTGAGAATTGAACATTTTCACTTGCGAAAGTGAATTTGTTCCATCTCGCATAATGCAACCAACAATCTCACAACAATTATTACCTTTATTTACTTTCTGCATATCAATAAATGTTTAGGATCGTTACATTTAAATGAATATTTCAAAGCAATGAAAAAACAGAAAGCAACCACAATAATATAAAAGAATAATGGAACAGTAAGGAGGAACTTCCGTACCGGAAATTTTGTAGCGCTCTCTATTCTATGCTTTACAGAAACTTCCATCCATTAGAATCCGGACTTATTCGTAAAAAATACAAAACCCAACGCTTTCTGGTTCAGAAAGTCGTACTCTTTTACCCAACGTCATTGTCTGTCTTCCAGTGAGGAAGACAAACACAACTGGCCACCTTGCATAAAGACCTGCATCGTGAAGATGATTTCACACGTGTGTAACGGTACTGCACTAACGGATTTTCTTCTCCCTGATGTACAAAATCAACAAGTTGCGAAGCAGAAATACTTCTTCTCTTTCGAGCCAAAAGAACCATAAAACGTTATTTTGCAGTTGCAGCTAGTGATTGGCCTGGAACATGTTTTCTGAGCACGGAAGCTTCGGTTTGATATTGATTCCAAAGAGGTAGACCATACTGTGAAACACATTAAGGTGTTTTGCAGTATTAGCTGGTGACATCTATATGTCCATCCATCCTGCCACTCTCCACCTTAACAGCTTCTCTCTGACATTGCGGGATTTAAATGATTATTTTGAAAAAATATGATAATTAAAGTTACACACGGAACTACGAAAGCCTGATATTTTCTCTTTATATTTTCTATTTTCTCTCATTTATATATACCAGTTCTAGGAAAAAAGTGGTAGCTTACCATAAATTTACACCAATTCGTTTTTATCGAAGTCTTATAAACTATAAATTTGACTGTTAATATCATTTTGTTTTATTATGATGAGCTTCAAAAAACATTTTAATTTTTGTCCCAGTATTGTCGATTCAGTATACGCACTCACCGAAAACATGTATAATCATTGAGTTTATTTCCCTTCAACTTTAATTGAGACTAATGCCATTTGGAATTTTATTTATTTATTTATTTATTTTTTTTAAGGAAAGTGCGCCAGCTCAGGTGTAGAGCAAGTCATTGGGGAGTTATAAAGTAGTTGACTGTTTTTTATGACTTCGACTCGTACTCAACTAATCGGAAACTTCAATTTCAATAACAAAAGAGCATGGCTAGTTTGTAAAATTTTATTTTTACCACAGACCAATCTTGGTCGTTGATTATTACCTTCTTTGATGTAAATTGGAGTTAATTCAAGTTTTTCTTTGTATTATATTAAAATGTTTAAATTGAACACTTTATTAAAAGCTGCATCTTTTGAAGTCACACGTTTTGAAACTTGTTCTTCAATTGGATTGTTGCTAAAGAATAGGAAAAATAAACGAGGAGATATACTTGCAAAACTTATACAAAACAAAGATAAAAAGTTTGTAAAATATGTCTAGTCTCTGTAAATGATAATTTCTCATACATTTTGATACTGATTTTATTAGTTTTAACAAGTTATATAACGATTTTGAATTGTTAAAAACATTCATCTTACCACAAAAGGAATTCATTTAAATATGTACTAGTAGGAATAGCTTTTATCTGACTTTACACTTTATAATAAAGTTAATTAAATATAATTATTACCTCTATTAACGAAAAACACTATGGATTGAAAATTATTTTTGTTATTGAATAATTTTTAAAATTAGTATTACTTCGTAATTGGAGTAATTAAAATGTAATAAATTTCTGTAATAACTTTTTAATTACTTAGCCGAAATAGCTATGACAAATAATATTATTTCAGGTACCTCTGATGTCTACAGTAGAAAAAATATGATCAGTATCATATGAGAGAAGTGAAATCTTATATTACTTCAAACATTTGTCTTCAATTTGAAAAAGGCACTGTTTTCTAATCAAAAATAATTTCAAACTTTTTTATGATAAAAATTTTCTCATGTTACTTGAAAGTTTAATGCATTTAATGAGAAATATCACATCATATTATGGCTCTATTAAAATACTTTATATTAACTTTTATTGTTTTGTGACCTGTAAAATTATAAATATGAATGGAAAATAACCTGCATGAAAGCTTAAAAATATAAACTTTTGTATGATTTCTGTCTTAATTTTTTAACCTATAGTAATCAAAATATAACCCTAGAAAAAGCGATGAAAAGATTACATTTTTAAAAGGAGATATTCAGCTCTCTGTTTAAATTTAAATCTAAAGAAATTGAAGTACTTTTTATTTTTTAAGATTGATTTATCATCATAATTCCTCATTTGTGACTAAGAATGTACACTGCTTAAACTGTTTCATATTATAATTGATTAAATATAAATTGAAAAATAAGTAATATTGAGGTGATGATATTTCAGTGGGTAAAGCTCCTCTTATGATACTTTTTCTGTAAATATTAAGAAATCACTGTCAAGAATTTCTTAGTAAGATGAGAGGGGAGTGTTCTAGGTACCTCTGTTTATGTCATGTTGAAGTATGATCAGAAAAAAAAACCCTTGCAAACAATAAATTAATCAGTATAACAAAAGGAGAACTAAATTAAAATGTAACTTTAAAAGAAACATAATAATGTACCTGATAACTTTATAACTAAATGTTATAATTTTGATTGAGATTATATGTTATCACAAACCTTTAAATTTAACAATGTTGAGTGTTGATAAGCAAAATAAATTAATTGTTAAATATAACAATACTAATAAATAAATATTAATAATGTGTTTGTGAATGCATTTGAGTAAATCAGGGTTTGTTTAATTCCTGATATCTCTTGCAATTTGAAAATTTTTTAAGGACACTTGAAACTCCAGGAATTTTGTCTTAACTCCTTGAAAATCGCGAATTAATCTTAGAATTTTTATTTATCTGAATTTATTTTTTATTGGAAAATGTAATTTTTTAAGTTTTTTTTATTTGATATTTTAAAATTTTCTGTGAAATTGCCCCAAAACTTAATTGACTATTAGCTCTTAATGTTACCACTAAATAGCACTGCAATCAGTATTAGATTGTTTTCATAGCTTTTGACTAAAACAAAGATCTAGTTCAGCCATAATAATTTTCCTATCATCCAGTTCAGTCAGTACCAGATATATTTAGATTTATTTGTGTGAAATGAAGTGAAGAGTAATCAATAAAATCATGTAGTGCAATCAAGAGGGTTATTTTAACTGATTCTTTTTCTATTTCTTTCTGTTTTCTTAATATCATATAAAATTCACTGAAAATTAATATTTAAAACTAAAATATTCAAGTTAAAATATACTTTACATATATTATTTGGTGAAAATTGCATATAATTCCCATGAATTTGTATGAGTTTCTTTTTCAATGAAATAAAGGCAGAAATAAATTATTTAATATGCCAGTTGGAAAGTATCTTTTCAATGACCAATGGACTCTGAAAAATCGATACAAAGATTGACTTTTACGTGTTTCAGAAAAAAAGAATTTCTTAATTTTATAGAAGAGTTTAAATCATTGCAACAGACTGTAAGATTTCAAGATTTTATTAATGAGAAATTTGATCGTGTTAATGTAGAATAGGCACTTTTTAATTTAGTTTACTCTCAAGTAGACATAATTACTGTCACTTACGAAAAGTAATTAATCTTATGCTACTCTTTCATAGTCTAGCATCTATTGAATGTAGATTTATTACCAATAAAATCTTAATGATAGAAAATTTAAAGAATCAATCAATTATAGCTAAGTACATCATTGAAGAACATGTCTGAAATATAGGTTGTATCAACAATATAATGGTGCCAGGCAAAAGTATAAATTAGAGAATTAAATCTGTAGAAAAGTAGCCGATAACAGAAGGAAAGAAAAAAGCACTTCTTGAAAAAAATTGATGTACTGAAAATCAAAATGAAGTGTTAGTCAGATGACATGTATGAAATTGAAAAATCTACTATCGGAATTTCTGAGGAAGCTGAAAGAACTGCTAAGTTAACATTAATATATATATATAAATTGTATATATATATATATATATATAAATTGTATATATATATATATATATATATATATATATATATATATATATAATAAAAGAAAAGTGAACATTTATTGAAAGAATAAAGAAATAAAAAAATCTAAAACATGGATATTATAACTGTAATTTTAAAAGAATTTGAAAATAAATAGAAAAAAATTTTAATTGTTTTTATTTAAAATTAATTGGGAAGAGAGTCATTCTGGAAATTTTATCTTATAGTTATATTTATTTTGTTTTGAATAAGTATATTTATTTGAAAACATGTTATACACATCTTGTAATTGTGGTGTATCAAAATAAGAAGTGTTTCTAAGCTAATTATATTTAAACAAACACACCACATACAAAGATACAGCATTACACTTGTATTTAGAAATAATCACACAGAAGAAATTCAATTTTAAGTTGTCTTAGCACAGATGCATTCACCTATCCTTTTTGAAGTCTACTGTCCAACTCCCTGATTTTCCCTCATGCTCTTGAGATCCATTTAAGATTTTCTCCTGTAGAAGCAAGGATTCTTTATAAAATTCTCTATAAATTAATAGATAGGAATCTAATGAAGATCTTTAAAAACTCTAAAATTACCTATTATTTTATGTAATGTATAATTCAGTAATGTAAAGTATACTGATTATTTAAATAAAAAAAATTTCTGTTATAGATGTAAATTCATTAAAGACTTTCAAAGTTTAATGTAATTCTAACTGGTATAAAAATATTCTTTTTAATTTGTGCAATTATTTCTATTATTTACTAATATAATTGAAAATGTTACATATATGCATATATAATTAAGAACAATATTTAAAATAAAAAAAAATATTATCATGAATCTCAATAACCCTGAAAATTTTTGATTTGATTCTTTGAAATTTGTATCAGTCCTAGTAAATATGAATTATCTGGCAAAATTATGCAAATTTAGTTTTTGTTTATTATGTAATAAGGGATGCATATTTGACACTGAGAAAGCCTTATTGGTAGATCAAAAAAATGTGTTGTGAATGGAAAAAAAAAATTAGGCACTGTAAGTCAGGAAAAATTTCATTAATTTGCACATTTTTGTAATGTGTAAAATAATAATTAAAAAGTGTATAGTAAATACCAAAAATAAAATAGATTAGTCAATAAAAGTAGATAAAAATTATGCTATTTTACACATTTTTATAATGAAAATGTAAAATTTGGTTGATATAACCTGAATGTGCTTTAAAATATGGATACTATTTGATTTTCACGATTCTCACAATAAACTATCTACAAATGTTCTAAAAAAAGAAAGTGTTCAATGAAGAATCATCTTTCTATTGGTCATATTTGCTGAATTTTGTGAAATTCAAATATATTTGTTTTCAATTTAAATTTAGTGAAAAACACTGAAAAATTAAAATTATTTCTCTCTATGGCCTAGTAGTCAATCTAGCAATATTAATAATTTATGTAATTGGTGTAAACCAATTATACATTGAAAAATCTTCCAATTAGTGCTTATATAATCAAATTAATTGTATTTGGCTTAAATATAGTGAAAAAATTCATTATAGGTTGCTTATTTGAGTGATTTAAATATTTGTGTCACAAGACCATTTAGTCACTTGTTCTGGACTTAGTACCATAACAGTAGTTAGTTCTGCTAAAAACTTTCAAGCTTTTTCTCTCTGAACTCTTATTAAGCTGCTTGTCTCAGACTAATGGTGTTAATGACAAGGTCTGGCATAGGAACAAGAAATTATATACTTGTTATTTTTGTTTGAGCTTAGCTGTTACGAAAAGTGATTTTTATTTTAAATAAATATTTATTTCTGGAAATAATTTTCATCTCCACTTAAGTAATTAATTATGGTAATCTGATATTTTGCATAAATTATTTTCAATAACTTAAAGCTGTGAAGTTAATTTTACCAAACTTGTTTTCTATTGCATCATATTGAGTATTATTTGTGTGTGATTTCTGTTATCAGACCTGCAAATTCATCCATGATCTACTACTTGATAAAAAAAAAAGACTTTTTATTTAAGAAAATGGACTATTTTTTGTTAATGACTTATATTAATTTATATTTTTCTAAAAGTAAAAATATTACAAATCCAATACTGATATTTTTCTTTTCAGTAAAAATTGGCACTTTCATATAATGCAAAATGTAAGTAATTTTTATACCTATTTTCTACATTGTAATTTTTGCTTAGTTAAAAATTTTATTTTAAAAATATTTATTGATATTTAGGCCCCTAATGCTAAAAGTGTGTTTGAAAAAGTTCACAGACCACATAGAAGGCAAAACGTATTGGATTCTCTTTTCATCAGAAATATTACTGATGTAATATCTACAGGTGATGTATCTCCAGAAATACTTGGATTTGGGGTTGAAATTACTGGTGTAAGTACTTTTTTAATATATATTTTGTGTCTCTAAACATTTCAATTCTTTAATGAATGTGTGTTTTTTTTTTAATAATACACTAATTTTTGATATTAGTATAAACAAAAAAATATTTTAGTTAAACCAAAAACATTTTATTTCAGTTCTTTGTTAATAAGGCTGTAGTTTATTGCTATAAATTATATTTTTGGTGATATTAAAAATTTTTCGGCGAACATTTTGCTTAAAGCCAACAGATATTTATAATTTTCAAAAATAATGTTTAAATTTCAAAAAATAAAATTTTAAGGTTTTATATCTGGTAAGAATTGGTACTATACTCTTTTATTCACTATAAGAGTAATTAATTTTTTGTGTCACTTTATTTAATGAAGTACTCCTGATTAAAAATTTAAACAATTTTAATAAAATCATTTATTTGCATAAATATTAAACATGATGAAATATTTTAGTTTATTTTCCTTAAACCTGTGCAACTCTAAATTTTTTTTAAAAAAAATTTTAAATAAAAAAAATTTTTTTTAATAAATTGCTTTTTTCCATTTCAAATTTTTATATTAATATGTTTAGTTGGGGGATAATTTTCTTTATAAGGAGGGCTATGCTATATTTTTTTTAGAAATGAAGGTGTCAAGATGATTGTGGGTAGAAATGTTTTTATTTGGAACAGTGTGAAACACAAATTAACTGTAAACAAATATTACATTCACAAAAGTAAGGTGTTAATTACTTAATTAAAAATTTCTTGTTGAATGTCAAAAGAAAAATGCTATAATCTTTCCTCCTAGCTCTGCGAATATCCTGGCAAATAGATAGGATTGGAATGGTCAGAAACTCTTATATTTGACTGAAAAATGGATTTTGGTGTCGGTGATTGACTTCGTAAATGTATCACATTAAGTCTTTTTTGAGGAAAAGGAAGCAGGGCGAATGTAGGATAAGTTCCTAAAACAACTGAACTATTGCTCAAGCTAATTACCTCATAGATAATTGAAGAATGCTGCATTAGAATAAGGGATGAATCATTTTAACAAGGTGTAAATTTTTATTCGTTTCTTATACTTAATGTAGTAGCTTTTTCTTTTCTCCTGCTTCATTTTGATAGGTTCTTGTAGTTTATTATTGATCGATGTAAAGTTTTAAAGATACAGTGAGATCCTGGGAACAAAAATTGCCATTTTTAACTATAGTTTTGAAATCTTGTACAAAATCATTTGCAGTCCTTTATTCTTTATTAAATTGCAAGAGAGTGCAAGTGTGATCTGTGGCATCACAGATGGTAATATTCATGATTTAATAAATTATTAATGGTTTTGAATGCCAGTTATTGTGGTCATTTCTAACAATGAATATTTGTTTACACGTAACATTTCTAACAATGAATCATTAATAATAATGTGTTTTAAGATTTCTATTTTTATGTTATATTGGATTTGATGAGAAAATAATTTGGGATCAAGTTTTGGCTTATGAGAATGCTGCATATAATTTTGAACAGAGTTTACAAACTATGTTTTAGTATTTCTGATGATTTGAAGAAGTAAACTATGTCTCAATAAGACTTCTTTAATCAAAGTTTCAATTTGTGGCTGTGGTCCAAAAAGATCAACAGAGGTAATTTTAAATCTATGGGAGTAGAATTGATAGCAAATCTGCTGATTTCATATTTATAGCTTCATAATAGATGCATTTAGGACAATTTTTCACTTAGTAACTAATTTAGTTTCTCATTACATTTTAATAATAATGTTTGGCAATTCCATAATAATGATCCATTGATTCATCATGCTGCTTTTTCATGATGGCTTTGCAATCTGAATTTGAGCTTTTTTAGAATCCAAAGGAGGTACATCTTGATAAAATACACCTTGATTTATCAAAAATTCTCAACCAATCTAGTTGGAATAATTTACAGTTTACTGTGTAAATTCAAAAATTTCAATGATTTTTCTTAAATTTTTATCTTTGAGTTGGGATTTTTGGAGGATTTTTAAATTTCTGACTTGCATATCAACTACAGATATATTGTAAAATTTACAGGGTTTTTTTTTTAAGTATAGGTTTATTTTTTTCCTTGTATATATTTTTTAATATATACAAGAGGCAACTGAGCATACCAGCAATAACATTTACTTTTTCCAAGTATGTAAAATTTTATAGATTGTAAGCTTGTATTTCAAGTAATCATCAAGCATTTTGTCCAGTTAAAGATTTCAAATTAAGATGTCACCTTATGACTGGTAATCAGAAATCTGAATGATTTTTTTATTTTTCTAAATAGCCACACAATTCCTTTACAAATTTTGCCACAGTGATAGTTTCTTCCTGTAGTTTAATAGTTGCATTCTACTTCTGAAAACAATCAATCTTCAATAGGATATTTGGTGAAAGTTTGATATCTTCCCAAATGATTTCTCACCAAATCTATTGTCCTTTGAGAATTCTTGTCAAAAGAAATGATAGGCACCAAATCTATAAAGGGGCTAAATATGTTTTAAGAAATAAAGGAATACCAATAATTTTGGGTAGAAAAGGATTTTTATTTGAAACATCCACACAATACATGTTAATATAACAAATATTTATCAGGATTCTCGTAGGCTGGGTATTAGCTGCTGAAGTTTATAAAATGTTGGCCTTAACTAAAATGTTTTTTTTTTCCTTTCTGAGCAAAGTAGAGGGCACTCTCTCTCTCTCTCTCTTTCAGGTAGTTAATTATTGAGGTGCAACATAAGCATCATATAATCCCCTTAAATGTTGAATGTTAGTAGTAAGGCACTGCATCTCTGCATGTGTCATATCTTTATGCACTTTAAATACTGATCTCAGCACAAATATGCCACTATTAAGCTTTCAAAATACCAATAAAACATTAAACGAGGAACAAAAATATAAAATACTTAGCTATTTATTGTTTTGATGTTACTCAAGTATTCAGTTTAGTTATATAAATAATAAAATGCCTTAATAATAAGTAATAAAATAATAAAAGTAACCTTTAATAAGTTTTAAAAGAAATTAATAATTAAATAATAATTAAAATTTATATTATGATAATAATATAAAAATGAAAGAAAACCTTTATTTTTCAGAAATTTACAAAATTGTATTTGATATATATTCTGTTATTTATTTATTTTTGTATCATAATTTTTTTAGGAATTCAAAAAGCAAATTTTTTTGCTTATATTTAAGATTTTCATACAACTGAAAATAAAGTAAAAAAATTAGAAATGTAATTAGTACTCCATTAAAATATTTAATTTAAAATTTTCAATATCGACAAAAATATTATTCCAGTCAGTATTTTCTTTTTTGATTGATCAGGAATCTTAAGGATGAAATAAGAATTTCAATATTGGTTTGATAGCTCTGTGAATCATATTTTTTCCTAATATTTTTCTCCTGAAACCAGTTTTGTAATGCTAATGTTAAACCAATAATCATTACTGTAATGATATATCTCTTATTACTCTGACCTTTATTTCAACAGTTTATGGGTTTGATTCTGACGTGGACATTGATGTTGTAATACTTTCTGTATCATTGTAGTATATCTGGAAAGAGTTAAACTGTCTACCACAATCACATTAGCTCTTGACCACAGTAAATGACTTGAGTGTTATAGCTCTATCACATGAATGTTAATCATAGCTTTATCTAATACAAATTTAAAAAGTATTTTGTTAACTAAATATATTGAGGAAAGATGTAGCTATGAATGAGAATTTATCAAGAACAAGATATTTATTCTGATTAAATCAACAAATGTTAATCATTTAAAAAAAGTAAATGCAAAAGATACTCAGTTCTACTTATTTAAATATTTTATAAAAAAATCTATGAAGTACTAAAAAAAGTGCTTCTTAAATTAATATAAAAAATATCTTGGAAGTATTTATTTTCTTTCAAATACATATCTATGCTTTATAGTTTATTAATTAAAAAAATATTTGAAATATTTACTTAAGTTGTATATTAATTATTTTAGGAATAATTTATTGGATGAAATGAATGCCTATATAGTTTTTTATCCTGAGAAACTTTTCTATTTTTGTAAGCTTTCTTTCATTTAGCATTTATTATGACTTAGATTAAATGCAAACAAAATATAACTGAGTTATTTTGTCCCTAAGCAAAACTTTGTAAATGCTTATTTTGTGCATTTATATTCTATAAAGTTTGAAAATTTTATATTAACAATTATGAATGTAATAAAAAAATTGATTTTATTAATATAGTGACAACTTAAAAAAATTTATACACTTTCACAACAGTTAATCAGTTGATATCCAGCAGAAGAATTAATATAATCGCCTTAAATGATGAATGTAAAACATTTAAAAATACAAACATTTAAGGCGTTTAAATCAGAATTATTTGATGTTGATCTATTTTGAAGCTTACAATTGCATGGCAGATTTCTAAGTTTTAGCCACCATGGTTTTCTAAGTAATTGGATGTCAGATGATATTCTAATTAAAATTTTTACTAAACTAGCATATTCTACATTTATTGTTCTTATAGAATTTATAATTAGCTAATAATAACCCCATCACTTTAATGTGTGTGCCTGGGCACTCTGGTGTTCCTGGCAATGAATTAGCTGATGAGCTGGCAAGGACTGGATCAACAACCGACTTGTTTGGTTCTGAACCAGTTTTAGGTATTTCTAAAGAATTGATCAGAAAGAATATCTTTGATATCTTCAGAAAACAACAGTTTATGAATTGGTTCAATTCCAATGATCAAAGACAAGCAAGGCTATTAAATCGCATGTGCCCTAGTAAAAGGCAAAAAGAATTATTAAAGCTCAATGGAAGCAGTTTAAGGAAAGCAGTGGGACTACTTACAGGACTCTGCCACCTTAAAAGACATCTCACCATAATGGGAGTTTCAGACAATCCTACTTGTAGAGGTTGTCATTATATGGAAGAAACTTCAATACACATCTTATGTGAATGTGAAACCTTTTCTGCATATAGATTTGAACACCTGGGTCAGCACTTGATTGAACCTAGGATGTTGCAGGAAATTCCTGTAAAATGTCTGCTGAATTTTGCTCCAGCCACTGGTCTCTTCAAATTGGGCTTTCTGAAGGGTATAGTACAATAGATCTATGATCGTGGTGCTAGGTTCTTTTGGAACCACCCTATCTTAAATCTAAATCTTCTAAATTTAATCTATAGAATTTATAAACATCAATATTAATTTAGAAACTGTCAAGGATTCAGTTTATAAATACATTGCTGGCTTGGAAATTATATATGAGCTTTTTAAGTATGTCAATACAAAATGTTGTAATTACATTCACATAAGTACCAACATATATCACTAAAATATAACTTTACATATTACACTTACACTATGTGTGTAAAAGAAAGAAATATTTTGGAATAAATCGGATTTTCTGTTAATAATGAATTAAAATTTTAAGAAATTAAACATTTATTTCCAACAGTGTTATATTCCTTTTAAATTATCTGATTATTGGACAATATGATATATTTCCAAGATATTTTATGAGAAATAATTACTTTTAAAGTTATACATGTACAGTTGTTTTATTGGCTCTAAAATTTGTTTTTTCACTGCTGCATATCCTGCATTTGCATGCATAGGAACAAGAGTTTTGTTTCTTTAATTTACAGATAAAAATAGCTGTCATATCTGTTCTTCACTTTTTATGCATTAAGAAATAGTTGATTGATTGATTTCTTATTTTTGATCTTTTATCTAAAATATATGAGATTTAAAGTTTTATGGGAGAGATTTAAAAAAGAACTGAACAAAGTTTAAAAGAATATTAAATGCAGTAGGAAAAGATAAATGTATGAAATTATTTGAAATGCATGCTTTCTTTTTTCCAGTTTGAGTTAACAATACATAGATACTACAAGATGTTAAAGAGGATCACAAAAGTTAAGGGGAAGGAAACATTACTGTTGTCATTGAAAATATTTCTGGAATATTTTAATAAAACAACATCATATCCATTTTTGATTTTGCAAAAAAATCTAGTTTAAATTTCCTTGTCCTGTATACATCCTAATAAATTTCCACAAAAATAAAAGATGGATAGTTAGAATAATGAAAACTGTTACTACATATGTAATTATACATGTGGTTGTGTTCTACATTTGAAATCATCGAATATATCTTTTGATACACTAAAATTATAGTCGTATGTTTATTGTTTTGACTTTTTTCATTGCAGTATATTTATAAATATTTTCTGACTTTTTTATTATCATCAGATGGACTATCAATGCAAAGTTAGTAATTGGCTTGATACTAAAATTACATAGAAGTCAATATCATTACTGAGAAAATTGATGATTCATCTAGTATTTGTGATTTTCTATCACCATGTTGTTGCTTTGGTAGTTTTTTAAAGGAATATTGAAATATTTAAACAGTTTAAATTGATATTCAGCTACACTCAACTATTAATGTTGCTGCTGTGATTATTGTTTTTCATAAATAATATGTTCTAAAACTATCTTCTCAATTTGATTTACTTTTTACTTATTGTTGATGTCTTGTTTTTAACAATTTATATTCTCTTCGGTTGTAATACTTTTAATTATCAATTGTGTATATCTACACTGAAATGCTTTCATAAATTTACATTTTATTAACAGGTCAGAGTATCTCCTTGTTGTAAGGTGGTGAATGTATATTGGCAAATACCACCTGATAGTTTTAGTGTGCATGAAGATATAGCTAAATCATTGGCCATATGTGCACCTCGAATTAGGTAAAGTTATATAATAGTTTCTTGAATATTTGTTCTGAAATGAATTCAGAGTAAAAATTAATTTTTGATCTTAACAATGAAATTTGTATTCATTTTGATGGTAAATATTTTTAGTTGCTGGAAAATAATTTTCCTTGAAGAAGGAATTTTCAGCTTGGTTTCAAATAAAAGTGATTAAGAAAATTTTTTAACAAATCATTTTGCTCCCTATTTTAATTATATTTTTTAGAATTTGTTGCCTACTTAGAAGCACTATTATAAGGCGATTTTGCCTATTTTTCTATTATTATTTTTGCCTATTATCAAATTTAAAAAGAATTGAAAAATAATATAATTTCTTCAAAAATGTAATTAAACAGCATTTGTCACAATGGTAGTATATATTACCATTGTAATTATTAATTTCTTTTTGCAAAAATATGCATATTTATTTAAATTAGAGCAAAAGATGAAAATACTAGCACTTTGGATAAAAGTTTATTTAAAATCATGGAATATATGTGACGTTACTGTTATGAGGCCAGAAAATTTCTAATTAGTAGCTTCTGCAATTATAGATGTAGTATGAGTGAATTTCTACTATATACATTTCATTGTGAATTTATGAAAAAGGAATTATTTATTAAAAGAGTTTTATTGATTTATGTGTATTGTATAGGTATTGACTCCCTGGTTTTTTTAAAGAACACATTATCTAGCACCTTAAAGTTTAAAAATATGATGATTTTATTAAATTTAATTTTTTTTTAAATTATTGTTGTAAATCTAAAATGCTAACTTTTTAGAGAGGGAAAAAGAATATATATAATTTTGTATAATCAATATTATAAAAAAATTCTTTGCAATTATTAAACTAATTTATTCTGTTGAACCAGCTTTTAACCTTTTATCATCAATAAGTTTTAGTAATGAAAACAAACATTCTTTTTAATTTGAATAAAATCTCATTCATTTATTTAATTAATGCAAAAACTACATTTTTATCTAAGCATAAAAGTTATATTCCAGTTTTATTTCTTTAAAAAACTAATATAAGACTTTTTTTATTAGTTTTATCATTTATATTTCCATTGTAGTTTTTGTATTTTAAAAATTGTGCATATAATAATTTGCTTTTCATACAGTTTTGTTTTTATTTCTGAGAATTTAGAATTAAGTTATCCTTTATTCTCCCACTTTAATTTTAATAAACTTTCATTAATTTGTGTAATTAATGCAAAAACTAAATTTTTATCTTAGCATAAAAAAGTCGCTCAGCCAGTATGGTGGTTACAGCCCTTGGCTTCTGCTGGGTGGGTTCAGGTTCGACTCCCAAGTAAGATGTGGTTGTTATGTGTCATTGGGATGCATCGTTTGTTAATGAAATCTGCTGTGCTCGTCTATAATCCTGTTTGTCTACTATTCTTCATATGTATCTCGGCATCTAGGGTGCAATAGTGGCCCATCCCCTGTGGTGCACCTGGGGCAACGCCTCGGACAGTTACATCAAACCTTAATTCTTTATACATTTCTGAAATTGCTTTTCAAATGCCAATGAATTTTGTTAGTTGTATTTTATAACATTTGTTTAAAATTTCATTTCTTATTGCATTTTAAACTTTTTAATTACACTTCTTTAGAATATGTGCAATTTAAGTTTAAATTAAAAAGCATGAAAATTACTGTAACATTTTTCCATTTTACCGCTTAATTTTTTTGGGTGAGATGAATATTTATCAGTTTATAAAAACATTTTTTATGTGTTTGCTTGTCTGAAGCTCTCAAACATAACACAAATTTTAGAACTTTATTTTGCTTTAACATTCTTTCAATAATTTTTTATCGATTTCTCTGAATTTTTTAATTTT
The DNA here is from genome assembly GCA_030067965.1 of Latrodectus elegans. Lineage (NCBI taxonomy): Eukaryota > Metazoa > Arthropoda > Arachnida > Araneae > Theridiidae > Latrodectus > Latrodectus elegans. Next base: position 27,564,111 of record CM057821.1, read on the forward strand.
TCACTTTTTTGATTGAAGATTATGGAAAATTTACTTTTATGTCTCATTAGCTTTTTTATTTTTCTTCTGCAGTCGTACTGAGATTAAAAGAAAGCTAATTCTTTGTTAGATTCCCCACTTTCAAAATGCATTTACTTCAAATGGCAATAAAAAAAAACTTGAATAATAATCTTGTTTTCGCTGTTTGTAATATTTTTTAAAATATAAATATTTTGGGCTGAAAGTATTTACAGAATTTCTGGTATTTGGGACCCACAAATTTTATATTAACATAAATCTACCATAAAAAAATAACATAACAATAAAAAAAAACAGAAGTCATAGATTTATCTTTATATTAAGATAAATCTATGACTTCTGTTTTTTTATTGTTATTATAGAAACAAATTTAGAATTAACTTGCAAATTACTCTTTCTCCTCTCGGTTAATTTTTGTATAAAGCCATTTCTATTTCTAATTTTATCATTGCTTTATCCTGATCATTATATTGTATCCTTTACCCTTTTGTACAGGATCAAATTTTATTTTGTTTTCTACCATCTCTATAAGATCTTTGTTAATCATATAAAATGTACTTTTTTGAAACTCTTAATATTTACTTTTAACTCTTTGCAGTTCAGTGTTTCAAGTGCTGGAATACCCATCTTTAATTTGTTATCAAATTGTTCCATTTAGCGATAAAATGATGAAATTTAGCATAAAATGTTCTTTAAACTTTCTTTTTTGATAATAGATGGCAACACAACATAAGAAGATCGATACTTTTCAATTATGGCACATTATTTAAATCCCTTTATTTTGGAAAATATATATATGTATAAAATTTTTTTTCTCATACAAAAATAATTGTTTGAAATGAAATTTCTGTGTTATTTTGTTGCCTGTACCTTGAACTATTTATTCTATATTACTTTAAATTTTTTATGCATATAGTATACTCAGGATTGTTTGATAAAACAAGGTGTTCCACCCCAGGAACACTACCCAGCAATGGCATTTTTCCTTTATGCGATTCAGAGTGCGGTTAGCCTTGAATTCAATGAAGGAAACTGTTTATTTTTTACTGTTTTTCTCTCTTTTGGGGTGGAATGAATCAATGTTGAGGAATTTACAAAGAAGGATTACTTTTATGGGTAGTATTTCTATACCTTTTTTGGACTCTTGAATTGAGAAGCTTCAGTGGGGTATAAGATTATATCAGTTTGAATTATCTCTAATTAGAGAAGCATTTTTATGCTCTCACTTTTCCTTTTCACTGCTATTCATTTTATAATATTATATACAGTTTTTTGAATTTATATATTTTAAGTTTACTTTTTTGCAACGATAATTTTAATTTCTAGTTAATTTTTTAATTTGTTAATTCCACAAAGAGGTCTTTATCCTTGTGAAGCAATAAAAATGCTTCAAAAATTGCCCTCTGTTAGTGAATCAGAACACACATGTGGATAGTGATAAAGAAAAATATGTTCCTAAACCACTTGATCAATCTCAGTCTGACAGTGTTGTGTCAGTTGCCAGTAAAATGATGGTAATTGTTTATCTCATCTAAGCTCCTCTTTGCAGTCCCAAAACCTTATTTGGATAACTAAAAAAAATGTATATATATATTTTTTTTCATTATGGGAAGATTTAAATCTGGTGTACATATAAAACATCTAGTGTACATGTATTCATTTGTAATTCCCTTGTTTTACCCTATTTTTTAACTCTTATTTATAAATCTGCATAATGTTTCACTATTTATGAGAAAATTACAAACTCTAATAGTTCATTAATATCTAATGACATATCTCTAGAATGATCAATGCAGATGCTTTGTGAATAAACTAATTGCAAATTGTTTGAAATTTTCTTCAAAAATTGCAATATAGATTTTTTATTTTAACTCCTGATATATTTCATTATAGGGTAACACTTGAGAAGTCTCTGTAAATAGACAACTTCTTTGAGTTATATTGTTATTCTATTATCAAGACACTAATTTTATGTATTGGTTAAAATGTTATATTATTTGCTTTTATTGCTTATATTCTTTATCAGGAATTTCTACTATACCTGATCTTTAATAGTATTCATAAAGCAGGTAAATATGTTCAATAATATGAAATATTGTATAGGATATCAAATAATGTTTAAAAACAAAGCTTTTATATTGCCCAATAAATATATACATTTTTGTTTTTAGATAACACTAAATTTCAAAATGACTTTTAAGTTTTCAGCTTTAAAATTTGCTTATGCATTCATAGTTTAACAATTTGAATAAAGAATCTAAATTTATAGTTATTACTATTAATAAGGAATTCAAATGGTTACATTACAATTAGAATCAATGAAAATTTTAGAAAATAATTATCTGTAAGTGTAAGAAAAAGCAATGAATTTTTTTATAATGAGTAGGCATTTCAGTTTGCTTCATTTAAATTATTAGAATTTATTTCTTAATAAAATTTTCATTTCATTTTTCTGGAAATTTAAGACTGTATATAATTTATTTTTAAGATCATACATTTCATGGTAATCAAATATTTTCTGTAACAAAAATAAGTGTTTGCATTATGTACTCATACAATAATAAATATTTATTAAAAAAACATTGGAATTTGAAATTTTTTAATCAAACATTAATAAATTTTATAGAGCTGAACTTATTAGTAGAAATGTTATGGGGAAAGTTCCACGCATATTTTTCATAAGGGATCTTTCGAATGAAAGAATAGCTGCTTTTGAAAATGCCTTGAGAGATGCTGACTTTGGACCAGAAAGTGAAAGATCAATTATTCCAAATGATTCATTTACAAAAAAGATGTTTTCATTTAAGACACCAAAGGTAGTAAATATTTTTAATTTGTTTCATCAAATATGTTTTAAAACTCTCAATTTATTTTATTGTATTATTATAGGTTCTTGAAAATCAAAATAAATTTGAGCAAACATATGAGAAAAGTTCACAAAAACACAGCTCACTCCCACGAAGACCTTCTGACATGAAATGTGATATATTTGGACTTAATCATGATGTCATCATGCAGAAAGTTATAGCATTGAGAACTAAACCTAAATCGACTGAAAACTCTGCAGTCATTGCCACAGAAAATTTTAACAGTGAAGAATTGTTTGATAAAATTCCTGGTACCTCTATTCAAATTGGTGAAAATCGAGAGAAACTTTTAAAACAATTTCAAGTGCAAAGGGAACTGTTGAGAAAAAATATAAATAATATGAAGCTCACTAAAGAAGATTGTATAATAGAGGATAACTCTGTTGATTATGATGAGGAATATAATGTTGATGTCGAAGATTATGTTGATGAAGATACACCAGATAACCAAATTCATTGAAAATATAAATTGTGTTATTTATTTAGAAATAATAAATATATTTTAAAAATATTATCAATTCTGTTGAAATCAAATGATAGAAAAAGGAATTTTTAAATTGTATTTTTATATTTAATTTTTATAATGAGATTAGTGAGAAGGAAAGGCTTAAAAAAATTGGGAAAGATTATTCATGATCAATGAATAGATCACAAAACGAATATTTGTAAGCTAGAAATTGGAGCAATATGTCCATACTATATTATCAAATAGGAAAAAATGCCTCTTAATATTAACATTTTTCAAGTGCAAAAACGCTTGAAACTAATTTTGGTAAGTTTTTTATTCCATGTAAAGTAAATGTAATGGCTATGGATGTTTAAATTAAAATATTTAAAAATTAATGTAAAAAACACAAGAATATCTGAATTATTAATACTTATAATTATTCAAAAATAATCAATGTCTGAAGATAAAAAAGTATGAAGCAAATTTATTTCCTACATTTTGTATTTTAAAATTTATTATCTATCAATGATCAATAAGCATAGTTTTAATAGTTTTGCAAAGTAAATAAAAGTATATATGTGCAAAATGCTCATCATAATATGTAGAATGCATAAATAATTGACAGTAGCTGTTTTATTAATATATTGATTGTTACTGTGACTTACTTTAAAGATTTTAAAAACATTTATTTTGCAAATGATTAGTTGTATAACTTGGTATAATTTCTCACTCATTTAAATTTAATTTTCAAACTGGTTATATGATATTTTTATTACTTTTGAAGAAAAAATATTGTTTAATTTCATATATAATTAGCTAAAGTAATAGATATTCAATTATGAATGTTAATATATATCTGCGTACTTATTTATGTATCCTGAGAATCTCTTTAAATATATATTTTAAAATTTCTACCAAACGAAACAATGATATCATTATGAGATTATTATATTAGAATAATTGTTTAGCTCATAGAATATTTTATGTTTCAGATTATTTAAATTTAATGCACAATAAGCTTGGAATGTATTATTTTTTAACTGAGGGTATATTTTTAAATATGAATTAATAAAGTGAAAATTATTTGATGCTTCTCTTATAAAATAAATTGTCGTATTGTATATGAAATCCTCCAACTTATGAGTTTTTAACTATAACTGGGGATAGAATTAATCACTTAATTAAATTTAATTGGGTTTTTTTATGTTATCATTATATAAGTATATGCATAAAATCTTAGCTTTTTTTAATTTTAAGTTTTAACTCAAAATTAAAACTTAGCTTGCAATTATTTTTAAAAATGATTGTGGTATTAAAATGTTACTAGTTTTTCAGCATTTATTGAAAAACTTTTAGAATATTTTGATCTTGCATAAATATAAACATAAAAATAATTTTGGAAAGAAATTTTGTATTTTTAAAAATGTTATTAAAACGAACTTTGAAGTATAATTGTGATAAAAAAAATTTATTTATTTGTTCCTTGAAAACATGAATATATAAATTCATTAAAAAAAAGTTGTCAAAGTTACTATAGACAGTAAATGAAGTGAACAAAAAATTCTACTAATTTTATATAAATAATAATATGAAAAATTCTAAAATTTTTTATTGTATCATTTAAATAAAATTAGTTGAAATCTTTGCCCCCTTCATTTAATTTATATGATTAATAATGACAACTTGTGGGTTACTTGAAAAAAAACTTAGGAGTCTTACATTCATTGTTTTCGTCATTCAATAAATAATATGAACTTTTTCTAAAATTAATATTCTATTTAAGCATTTAAATTCTTGAGTAAAAAATAATTATTTTTTTATCTTTTCAATATTGTAATTACGTCCTTGCCATACAAATTCAATGGATTTTGAGGCAACTGTAAAATGCTAGTTAATTTTATTTAACTGAGCAAGAAAGTGAAAGCTGAAAAAAAATACATTTACAGTAAAATTTGGATTTTTATTTATCAAATTGATGAATGAATTTCATCTCTTGACATATGATGGCGAGTAATACTCATCAAAATCTACAGCAATTTATGAAATTAATGATAACCTTTACTTGTCATTGTATGTCAAGGTGTTAATATTGTTATTTTAATTCCTAAGCAGAAAGCAAGTTAATTCAAATGTCACTACTTTTGATAATAATCATATTTTAATATGGATTAATTTTGAAATGCATGTGAGATTATATTTGAGAAAAAGTAAACTCATTTTTCTAATAGAACTATTAACTTATGTGTTAAAGTTATATCATAAAATTGTATGTAAACAAGAATTAAATTTTATTAAATATTTTACTTCAATTTGTGTTTCTAATGCAGAAACAAAATCAAGACCGGCAATAAAGTAGGAAATCTTCAATTCAAAACTGTCTATCAATATAATCAAAATTATACAAAATATTAACTTCCAAGTCTTTTGCTCAGACTATACTAATTTTCTGTTTTAAAGGTATTTTATGATGCAAGCAGGTAAATGTTAGTATAAAATTATAAAGCAAAGTTATATAGTACTAAATTAAATTATAAAGCAAAAATTGATTTCTAAAAGTTAAAATTTACTTTGAACTGAATAGGTATGTATATATGTGTGTATTCATTTATATCAAATTAGAAAAAGTGCAACACTATTAAAAAAAATTGTATATCCTTAATGAAAATCTCACAATTTATAATGTTTATAGATGTACAAGTAATGAAAACTCAAACATATAAAGGAGAATAAATATCTTTAAAATGTCGATACTAAAGGATAATTACCTAGCTCTTAACTGTGAAACATGTTTTCAGGAAGAGATTTAATGATTGTCTCACACTCAAATACAATTCTTGTCAATCTATAACCATTGCTTCATTTAGTTGGATACAAGAAATAATACTTTCACTTGCAGATTTCTGATTTATAAATTCACAAAAATTATAATGTGATCAATTAGATTTAATTAGATCAGTGTGACGCTCACTGACTTTTTAGCTAAATATTTGATAATTAAAGAAGTTATCTAGAATAAAGGCTTAAATGATATTTATTCATTACTACATAAACTAATTCTCTATGAGCCTTCATCTGGTGAAAACTAATGTAAAGCTGTTATCAATCAACTGCGAGTGAAAGTGATCGCTTTGGTTGTATTCGTGACTGGAAAGGAGTCATGGACAGACCGTCATCGTTTCATATCTTCCTTGCTTATATATTCTTATAGTTGCAGTGTGCTATAGGAATTGAATTGTTGAACCTAAAGTACGATTTTTTGAGAAATGGAAATTGATTAATTGATTTTTATGAATGGTAACACGCTGACCACATACACTTAAGGGTCATCTGGAAGAAACTGATTTTTTCCATGAGATGTAATGAAAGCGGTCTCTGTACTTCAATCCCATATTGAACCTGTGAGATGCTAGGGGAGGAGCCACTGCATGCCGATAAACCACTCCATAAACTCTCTTTGAGTTAAAATCTGAACTTTTTGAAGAATAGGAATCATCATCTTGGAGGCCGCGCAGGCCTGGTTCTCTAGGGTGTCGTTCTCATTATTGGAATGTGTAGTGTAGTGAATTCGAGTTCCTGCTTAACCGAAGATCTATCATGTTAGCTAAAGGCGGCGGCGGGGGCATGTTAAAAAGGTGCGTGGTTGCAATGTCTTCCAAGTGAAATGGTACCTTCAGGGGTGACAGATCAAGTATTAGAGGTCTTCTGCTTGGTCTTTGTTTCAAAATAACAAAGACCCGGCTGTTTCTATCTGACTGGTACAGCACAATTCAAGGGTTAAGTACAGGGAAGCATGCTGGTGCAACAACTTCCATCATCATTGATCAATTATCTCATTAACAGCACGGAATCTGCAACATCACTAAAATTGTGCAAGCTTTGTTTCTAAATAAGTCTTAAAAGTTTCCCTTAAATTACGTTTCTTTACAAGATATATAATGATTAAGGATTAAATATTTTCGTTTTGATAAGAGCTCTAAGAATTCACAGAATAAAGTACACCAGATTGCTGTAAATATTTTTCAACTATCAGAAGCCTCTTGTGCATTATTAGATTTATCTGAACATATCAAAATTTGAAATATACTGGAATCGAAATAGACAGATTAGAACTATAAGTTAAAATAAATTATAAATTATTTAAAAATGAATAAACACATTTAAAAAAAGATCTTTTTTTTTTTAAATCAATCTATACTTTGGAAGTAGAACAAGGAATTTGGAAAATCAAGAAATTCTAGCGTAAAAAATATTAATAGTAAAATGGGGGGGGGGGTATATTATTATAAGAATTTAAGTTAAAAAAATTTTATATATTATCTATTCTACCACATTTTTGTTGTTTTTATATCGAAAGTGTTTTAAAGGCATAAAGAAAAGATATAAAAAAAACTTGAGAATTATTTTTAAAATAACAGCAACACACACCGCAAAATAAAGTAAAAGTAGACAAAACATGAAAATAAAATTAAATATTAAAAATTACTTTTTTCATTTCTGCATAACACATTTTTTATTATGTTTTGTTGGTATTATTTACTCTATGGGACTATGAAAATGCGATACTTAACATATATAAACAGAAATAATAAAAAATCGATGTAAAAAAAGAATAATAAAAAATAAGTGATTTCATTACGATATGACCAATTAATATTACAGCCACAATACAATATCCTCAATAACATTCTGCGCCAAGCTTAAAGACAATACTTTCAGCAATGTATTTAGGTACAGATTCAGAGTATACTGATTATCACCAAAGGGATATCAACTCTTTGACACAGTTCAATTTCTGAACACGGTGATTGTAACGTGTACAAACTACTCATATACTACAGGATTATATAGTCATATACATAAGGATTTTCAATTGAAGAACTATCCGGGAAGACAGGTAGCAAGGAATATCCTGTAGAACATATTGGTTAATTCACGTTGTTTTGAGTATGGTGATAACCTGCTTTTAAATGGCATTCAAAACCTATTAAAGATCTTCAGTAGGTTTTGAATGCTATTTATCGAAAAACTAGATTTATACCAGATGGAGCAACTCTTCCACATATCGTTATCGTACTAACAATATGGACTAGAGGTTATCTGTAATAGGAAGCATTATATTTCAAACCGTAATTCCATTTTTTCACGTGATATCGATTTAACAGTTTGTTTGAATCCCACCTTTGGTTTGGATGTTTGTAGTGGTTCGGAATCCACTTTACGCTATAAGTTCTGATCTAATTAATCCTCATGTGCAAAAATACCAATGTGTGACAGATAAAACAAAATTTTTCGATAAAATTTTCTGGTGCTATTTTCAACGAGCATTATATAAATGAAAACGTGTGAAAGAAAAAAAAATTGCTTTTTTCCAAAATATACTGAATATTGTTAAACCAGTTTACTTGACACCAAGCACTCGCGAATTTCTTGCAAAAAGTCCTCGTTGTAAAACACAAAATGCTTTCGTGTTTATGCTTTCCATATATGAATGATATCATGCAATGGTGGTATATGGAAAAAATGTTAAAAGACATCTTTGAGAGTTTAAAATTACTTAAAATTGGAGCATATGATGCTTTCATAGAATATGATGATGGGTTTTCAGGAATTGCTTTAGTGCTTAAATATTTAAATATAGAAAATGTTGACAAATATACAACAGAGTTTTATCACATTCTGGATAAATGTCGCATTGCTGATTCAATTTGCCTTTCTACTGGTACTGCAAAAAGGCATAAAAAATTTAAAAGCTTTTCGAAAGAAGAAAATCATTTCTTATGAAAGTAAAGAAGGTTACATATGTAAAGCAAGCAAATTCTATATTTTTTTAATTATTAAAAATAAAATAATTTCTAAATAATGCTGTTTTTCTTGTTTTCTTAAAATGAATTTTTTTCGATACTTATCTGATCGCAAAACATGATAACTAAAATTGTAATCTATGAAATTTGATGTGTTTGTTATTTAGGAATAATTTTAGGGATTAATTTACCCTTATATAGATATAGTCATTTTCAACCATTTTAAGAAGATTCTTTTTTTAAAAATAATAAATAAAAATAATTTTTTTCAGCTTTCAATAAAAGTGGGATAAAAGTATGCATAATCAAAATTTTAACTATTCCAAAGTCTCTTCCCTAAAATGATCTATTCGGGTAAGTATAAAATTTAAATAGCTGAAAAGTACTGATTAGAACTTTATTTATGATGCTTTGAATAATTAATGATTTGTTTGTTATTTTTTACATAAAATTACTTATTAATTGGGATAAAAAAGAAATACAATTGAATTGCATTTTTTTAGTAGTTCTAACTTATAATACAATGCTTAAAAAAGATAAATATATTTTAGATTCAGTTTTGAAATTTTTTTACTTCGAAGCTATTCGGGTACCTTGAAGGATGACATGAGTGTAGGTTCTGAGCCACCAATCATCAAATAACAGTAAGAATGAATATTTTTCATTTGCCGCAATAAGTGAACAGAAGTGATTTTCAGGCTCATCAGTGGAAGTCTGCAGATGCGTCCGACTATATTTACTAATTTCATTTTGTTGACTCTATTCATTAGAACTTGTCGCATTTTATCTTTTAATTTTCGTTTCTACAGCTAGTGTACTGTGGACGTGTCTGCTGCTATTTGCTGTACCGACCACTCCGTTTTATTTATTTATTTTAATCTGATCAGCATACCAATTCTTCAATCTGTTGAAATATCGCGATCATTCAGCACTAAACGTTGTTTATGAGATTGATAAACAAGTTGTAACAAGAGTAGTCAATAGAACTGTTGTTATTTCTGTAAATTTCTTTCTTTATATGGTAGTATAAGATTTTTCTGATCATAACATAGGTTAGGTATAGTTCACTTCGACTAGATAGCATCATTTGGATAAGTCTACTCTAAGCTTAATTTTTTTACTGTGTATTTACATAAGGTAAATGAAAAGTTCTTGCCATTTTCACGTTGCCACTAGCTGAAGTGAGAGTAAGTTTGCAAATTATTGTATAACTCAGTTGAGACACCAGCCAGTCGAGAGAAGGAATATCAGTCGTTATAAAAGTAGATCCACCATACACATTCATTTATCGTAACTCGTACGGTAATGAAAGGAAATTTGAGTGTCGAAAGAGCTCGTTTGGTGTAGTTTGCTTTCTTTTTCTTTATAGGGTTTGTCTGATATAGCACATCTCTACTTAAAAGCCTTTTGCTTCAAGTAGTTTGCTTTACAATTTCAAAGTCTGCTTATCAACTGCTGCATCAAGTCACCGAATATGTCAAGCGTTTGGGGATAGTGCTATGGATAAAATGTACGGCAAAAAATTGGTTTCACAAATACTAGTCAAGAGATTTGTTCTGTGATGAATCTGGTGCCTGGTGGACATGTCGTCAAGTGGTTCTGCTACCTATACGCTGAACGATCAAACCTGTACTCACAGCGATTGACACTTGTGCAACAGGCATTGCAATAGAAGGAGCCAGTGCTGGTTAATCGCAAAAGTGTACTGTTCTTGGTCGATAACTCGAAGCCATATATCTCGTGGGTAGCCAGGAGTAGCCTACAACGACTTAGTTGGGAGACTTTGTGGTATCGTTCTTTTTCACCTGACTTTGCATCGTGAGATTACCACCCCTTCCCTGGACGATCATCGTGGAAAATCCTTCAATGAAGCCCACTTAAAACTGTTTGGCAGAAAGTGATGGATACCGATGGCGATAACTTTAATGACTAAAAATGTGCCACACTTTCTGTAGATCATGTTACTTTGGGTCATAAAAAACAAAAAGACCTTTATTATTTACCTTGTAGAATTCAATTTTCTTTGTTACACAGAGTATATCTTTTTAGTTAAGAGGCAGTTTGTTTCTGATTATAAGATAATGTTAAGCAAACAATTTGCTATTAAAGATGCTTTGCTTATAATCTGCTTCTCTATATTAATGTTATAACAATAATGTGCTTATGTAAATTTTATAATGGAGTATCAAATGTAAGCAATCTCGACACTAAATATTAATGTGCCTATCCCTTACAGAAAGTGAGGATGTTAAGTAACCTAGAATCCATTTTAAAATTTAAAAATCGGTCAAATTATGCAGATACGTATGTAAAAGCATGACTAAAAGGCAGTAAACACATCAATATATATATATATATATATATATATATATATATATATATATATATATATATATATATATATATATATATATATATATATATATTAAAGGATTTCGTCTTGTCCTCACTCTATTGACTGCCCATGATTTTGATAATTAGCTTTACACTTCGTTGACAATTTCATTGAGTGGAAAAAGACAATGCAAATTCTGCAAAGTAGAGTTTGTCACATGCATTTCTATATAATTTCTTTCAAATTTTAAAATTTATGTAATAGCCCATAAAAAGTAAATTTCAGTTTTCTTATATGAGTTTAAATTTTGAATTTGGCATAAGCAAGGCAATTAAATACAGATATGATGAAAATATCTTAGTTATAAAGAATATAAGAAAGTAAAAATGTTTTAAGTTTGTTGTTATTTTTTTTCGAGAACTGTAAGTTTTTCCCTTGTATTTACTGCATTCATAATGATTCTAATTTATGTAATGTTTTGTTTAAAGAAACATTAAAAAAAGAAATTTTAATTTGTAAAAGTATAGATTAGCTTGTTCGCTTTGTATATTTTTTGACCTTTCAAAAATAACGTTACAACAATTCATTATAGTTTTGTGTAAACAATATGAATCGAAACAAATGTAAGAGATTATGTCTAGAAAACTGAAATTATATAAAGTAATTGTAAATTTAAAATTTCCGTAATAGCATCAGTATAAAAACTGAATCGTTAAAAAATAACGGAGAAACAAACTACAGATATTCTAAAGGTAATCGTAATTAGAATTATATTTAATAACATCATATGAGAAGTGAATATTTTTTTTTTAAATAGAATTATACAAAGTCATAGCTGCCATATAATCCATCATGCTAATTTTTGAATTTGTTGATATTGGTGGTTTTTTTTTGTCTACTTGACATTTCTTTTTATAACGTCTTAGTGATCGAAAATAATAAGGATTATGTAGGAAATTATTTTTACCATTCTCGTATTGATGCCATCACGAGGAAGTTTAAGACATTTTATTCAACATTTTCAAATTTAACATAGAATTTTTTCTAGGATAGTTCAACTGAATTTTTTTAATGTTCTGCAGATTTCTTGACACTTTGGATATTTATTGTGGAATTGTATCATTTTATTTCACTATTTTTATAAATAATTCGTTATTTTATGTGTAAATTGTTTAAGGCTGCTGTTTAAAATTTTATTGGTATATCCTTTTTTTTTAGCTAATGTATAGCCTTTTTATTAGAATTTTAAAGTAAAAACATGTTATTTTAATAAGTTGTTAATTTAAAATGTATTTTATAATTTGTACTTACATTTGAAAATATAATGCTCTTATATTTTCTTTTTTAAAATTATTATATAAAATTTAAATTATATATTACTATCTATATTTATTTTTTTGCACTTTCTATATTTTCATTAAAATTTTTGTCTTTATTTATCTTAGAATTTGTATTTAAATTTTCGAAAATATTGCTCTAATATTTTCCTCATTTGTATTAACATTTACAAAATTACAATTTTATATTTTTTTTAATCCTAATATTTTAAAAATAAATATTTGAGCTTTTTATTTATTAAGTTTAAATTTTTAACTTCATCATGCTGATGTATAAGCTATTTTCAGGAAAGAATTTATTGTTTCATCTTGGAAACATTTCTTCATTGCTAAAAAAATTCAGAAATTTTCATAAGGAATCATTTAGCAGCTGTGCCTTATATAAGTCATTAAAATGTAAAAGTGTTCATTTTTTAAATTTTCTTCTACTGATTATAAAATATATCTTTTCATAGATTTAAAAAATAGAGTTAAAGATTTTTCATGAATTTCATAACAAAATTAAAATTTCTCACCCAAAAATTAAGAATCATTACATCTAACATATTTAATAATAGAATCTTAAGAAATTAAAACAGGAGATCCAATTAATTCCATTATAAAATGATGAAATTTTTAATTCATTGAAAACAGTCAATCATTTAATTATAGTGTTAACCTTGTTTATATATATATATATATATATATCTTTAAATTCTTTTTTATTTGAAGTGAAATACTGTATAAATCACAATGATACTGAATGTCACAAAATAAATTTTTATTTACCAATAGCAACTTTAAAAATGCAAATTATGTAAATTAGAATTAAAGTTTGCATATAATGCACCATTATTAATCTTCCTTGTCATATTAATGTATATTAGGTAACTAACTGCTTTTGGTAAATTTTTTGGCAATGAAATTAATTTTGCCATTTTTTTGGACTTGCCACTTATGACTTTAATTCTCACTGTAGTCCTCACTAATAAGTGCTATAATTTTCTTAAGTCTCAAATGTATAAGTCTTTAATGAGGATCTGACAAATTTTGAAAAATAAATTGTAAAATCTGTAGTTGACATTAATTTCTCTTTTAAAAAACCATGATTGGTTTTTTATTTTTATTTAGAAATAGTTTATATCTATTAATGCCAAATGGTGTAGGGTAATCTTCGCCCTTTTAATGTACAGGTTCGAGATTCGATCCCAAAGCTATGGAAGGTCAACTAAGTCTCATTCCTTCAATGGGTTGATAAAACTTAGTAATACCAAGCTTGCTTTGGAATTAAACATTGGGAGAGCTTTGTATTAGGCTGACTACCTAACCAGCTCTGCACCCTAGGGGCCTTAGTTATGAAAATAGATTTGAGTATTGCAGATATTGGCCCCTATATAGATTGTCATGTCACTGAATTTAGTTTTAGTTTTTATCTATTACTACTTAAAGAATTTTTCATTGGTTTATAAATTAATTAATATTTCATAAAATGGATTTTATTATTATTATTTTTTTGATTAGATTTATTTATCTATATAAATTTGAAATTAAAATATGAATGATTTTATTTTATTCCTGTGTTTATTTTTTCTTAGAAAATGCATGAAGTATTATGGTATTATTTTATGGTACTTGTATAAAATAATTGATATATTAGTTGATATGTAATAATTTCCATTGTGTATTATTACATTTCCTGGGTCTCAAAAGGATTGCTACTAAGTATTGAAAACGAAGCATGATAAAAAAAATCTATTTATGCATTCAATTTTCCTGGGTCTCAAAAGGATTGCTACTAAGTATAGAAAACGAAGCATATACGCAATTGTCATGTTTTTCGTCCTCATTTGTCTTCTTGTTCTTGAAATGAAATTATCTAATTGTGGGAAATTCTCATTACTATTCACAGGTGTTAAACACCTGCTCTCCGATTCGAGCCATGGAGAAATTGCTATTCATTTGACTTTAATAATAATCTTAAAACAGGATACAATTATTTATTTCAAAAATTTTGGTATACAGATTATAATTTCTTTCTGATGTATTAAAAATAAAAGAAATTTTGCCCAAGCTGCTAAATATAATTTATATAGATGTGAAAGAGTGATGAAGTGAGTAACTGTAGAATAGGATATAATTTCTGCAATTAAATGCATAAACACAATAAAATCTTTTAAAGATAGAACAGTTATTTAAGAATTAAAAGTAAGGAAATCTAAAATTTTTTGTGTATTTAAATTTTACTATATGTATATGAAAAAAGTCAGTATTGTATATAAGGATTCCAAAGAATTAATGTGAATAAAAAATTTAATCAGAACTAGAAAATATAACTGACATTTATCTATATAATAATGAGATTAATTATATACATACATTGAGTCTTTTGGGGGTAAAAGGAAAACAATATAATTATGGTATATTTTATTTTATTGCATACTTAAAAAATTGTTTCTAAAATAATATTGAGCTTGGATATTAATGGTTATTTCTTTGACCTCTAATTATATTGTTCATAGTTTCAGCTCCAACTTCAAGCAGGAATTCGAAATTTACTTTAAATATTAGGTTTCTATTAGAATTAATGGGTATGATTAAAAGTGATGTGAAATACGTTTTCTAAAACAGATGAAGTATGTTGAAATTTGTAATATAAAAGTAAAATTTTTGAAATCTTCAGGAATGGAATTTATTAAATTAATAACAAAATCAGCACTTATAATTAATTTTAATTTTCTTTCTGTATGGTGTTTTAATATAACTTTGACAAATTCAAATTCCAAAAAGTAATATAAAATATTGTAAAAACTTCCATTGGTACAAAATAGTGAACAAAATTTGAGATTTTTTTTTTTTTTTAATGTAAATAGGGCATGAAAAATTTTTTAGTTCTTAGTTGATATTCATAACTAAAGTTTATGAATATTATATGGAACATAAATTTATATTTTATTAAACAATTTTCAAAATGAAAGCTGATTCATAATTTGTATTTTATTATAATTTTATAATTGTAATTTCCTAGATTTTTAAAAATTTATATTTTATAGCAGAAAAGCTTTGAAGCTTATTGTTACTATGTTGGAAAACAAGAAAAATTTAATAGAACCTGCTGATATTGAAAGGTAGAATTTTTAGAGTACATAAATTAATTTTATAAAAATTTTATTTTAATCTAAGGTATATTTATAGATGCTTATTATTCCTATTTGATCTTTTAATAGTAACAGTGTTATTAAATGGTGACTTAATAAATATTTAATATTTCCTTTTAAAATTCTGCTATTTCATACTAAAAATTATATCATACTGTTTAATAAAGTATAACATTACATCATCGTCTCTCTAATAAAATTTCCTTGCTTGATTTAATGTAGATTGAAAGATCTTCTAAGAACAAGATTATGTGAAAGTGGTTGGCGAGAAGAAATGAGAGCTGTTTGTCGAGGTATAAATTAATTTTTTGTTTATTATTTGTATATATATATCTTTTTAAGTAAGCTCAATGATCATTCTAAAAGTTATGGAATAGATTACAAAATGGGCAGAGAGATATACAATGTTAGTCTTTTCATTAGCTTTTTCAAATAAACTTTTTATCTCCTACTATCTGTACTGTACTAATTTAACTTTTGCAAATTCTTAATGCATAAATTGGTGTTAGATGCTGTATGAATTATTAGAGAATTCTTGGGTAATGATTTTAAAAAAGTAAATAATGCTGTAAAAGAAAGTTTTTTTAAAATTATTTTTATTATTAAACAAAATCAACATTTTAATTCAGCACATTAGCTCCCTAATACATTTATGTCTACCAAATAATTGAATCAAAGTAACAATGTCATTGAGCTGTAATTTACAAAATGAAAGGGTGATAATTGAACTCTTAAAAATATGTGGGCAAGATGTTACTTTATATTAATTTCAATAAAGAGTATCTCAAACAATTGCAGACTTCAATGAAATTTTCAGCTCACTTAAAAATGAATTAATTATTTTGATAAGCATAGCTTTCAGGGAAAAAGATATAAAAAATGTAATATGTGAAGAAATTCCTTATGAGCAAAGGCATTGTGTTTAGTTTTATAAAGTATTATTCTTTGTAACTCTTGAATTTTTGAATGTATAGTATTAATATCTATAAAAAAAATTGCAGTTTCTTTAATATTTATTAAATATTTTCAATTTTATTAACTATGCTTCAATTTCATAATAAATATTATGAATTTATATTTTCTTAATTTCAATGTAAAATTCATGCGCTCATATTTTTGGTTGAATTATAAACTCTTAGTTATACTGTAAAATCACAAAGATTAGCTGATTACCTAATACATTTATTAAAAAATAAAAAAATAAAATAAAACTTTACTATTGAGTTCTAAATGGAGGTAAACACCCACTTTTCTTGAATTGTCTTTGAATTTTAGCAATATTTATGCTTTCTCAAAAGTATAAAAGAAAGTTTTTCTTGTTGACAAGAAATCTTCCTTTACTACAATTCCCCCCCCTTCCCTCATTTTTAGTATTTTTCTTTTTTTAAATATATATTCGCTTATTCCATTTTAAGCTTTTATGTAAAAGGGGGGGGGGGCACGCAACCAGGAAATATGAGAAAAATTTCGAAATTTTTCTTTCAAATTGTTTTGCAGTTTTTTAAAATTTCCATGGTTAGTCATACTTTTTCAATATTACATTCATATTTAAGAAAATATTGCATTAATTGTGTATTGTATTAAAAATTGCAATCTAAAGATAATTATATTTTTTCTAGATATTATTCGAGAACATGGAGTTGAAAATGTTACAGTTGATAGTCTTGTTAAAGAAATGACCCCCAAAGGCAGAGGTAAATATTCTTATTTCTACCTTTTCCTTAAATGTGATTCACACTTTTTTTTTTTCAGTTGGAATTCTTTGAGCAGGTTTTATTATCATATTTGGAAATTATTTTTATTTGATATTACACTGATTATTTTTGAATTCCAAATTTATCAACTGAAGTTATTAATTATGATAATAAGTCTCTACATATTTTTTCTTGTGAATAATGCCAAGCTGGCAGTCGAATGGTTAGCGCTCTTGCTTTCAGTTCAACAGTTCGTGGGTTTGAATCCCACCTTGGTCATGGATGTTTGTAGTGGTTTGGAATCCAATTTAAACCATAGGTCCCGGTCTAATTAGCCTTTGTGTGCAAAAAATGACCATTGAGCGACAAACAAACCAATCTTGTGAATAATTATTGGTACTTAATTTTTAATATTGAAATAAAGATTTGATACCTTTAATTTTTCACAAAATGGAATCTTATGAGATAAGCAATTTTCTTTATATATTTTTAATGGCAGAGTTGAGGTTGCTTAATCAAGTTTATCCGTGTATAAATGTGTATATTCTGATCTAATTTTTTAATTTCTATAAGTTCGTTTAATTGTTTTGCACAAGATTTTGAAAGAAATTTTATAATTTAAAGAATACTTTGTAATTTACTATAGCTACTAGTATGCCATTAACCACACATTGGAACCACCTGGAATAAATTTGTCAGTGAACAAATATTTTGAGAAAATAAACATTGAAAGAATTGATTTTGTTGTTATTTCATTCAACATTATTATATGTGTGTGTTTATTTACAACTTATACCCTTTTCCTTTTGTTAAGCAATTTGCCAAAATTAGATCTTACCTGTAATAAAATGTACAACTTAATATAGTGTGTATATTTATATGTTTTTACAAAATGCTTGCTATAGTCTTCCTACAATATTTCTTTTTTGTAAAATGGAGGGTCCAATTTAACTGCATTTATTCAGCAGCAAACCTACAAAAATACAGGAATAGTAAAGTTGCAAAGATTTTGTAATCCTCCACACAGTAAATTGAATCTGCACCTCCTTTTTAACAAAATCAAAATAGATTGAGTTGGAAGCTGTATGATAATACAATAAAGCCTGAAATGTGTTTGCTTTCTCTCTAAGTGTTTTTATATATATATGGTAATTATTAGCAAATATAAAATGTGTTTGTCTTTGTTAAAGTTCCTAATTCAAATATTCAATAAAATAAAAAGTTTTTTAAAAATTTGTATTGATTTTTAAATTTTTAATCATTATTACTGGCTAATATAATTTGCTTAAAAACCTAATTTTAAATTTTAATCTAATTAATTAATGTATAGTTAATAATTGAAAAGTGTTCCATATAAAAAAATTCCATTTTCTAGTTCAGTATTGACTTTTCTTGTTAAAAAAAATTAAGAGTTTTACAGAATCAAAATTTTACTGTTAAAATTTGTTATTAAATTTATAAGGTTACATTAAAAGAATATAAAATTGTGAAAGTTACTTTCTTTTACAATCTCTTATAAATTTTTTAAACAATGTTTAAAATTTCTTTATTTTAATGACATTTTATGTACTTTATTGGAAATATAGGATTTCTTTATTAGATGTAAAATATTATTATTTTATTTTGGCCTTAAATTTACTAAAATGATTAAAAAACTATATTAAAAATATTTAAAGTAATACAATTAAAACAATTATCTCTAGTTAAATAGTAATTTTATATACTACATATGATCACATAATAATTCTGAAGAAAAATTCTGTATGAATGGATATTTTATTGCTTAAATATTGACATTTGAAATGCTTTCATATTCATTTTAAAGTTAATAAGAATTTATATTTATTAAAAACAAACCAAATTTCACTGTCAAAATTTCTGCTGGCTGTTTGATTTCATGTGTTATGTCAAAAACCTTCATGGAGTGAGATTGGTATTTACAATTATATATATTGTGCTATAATGTTTAACTTGTTGGTTGGTTGGGTTTTATGGTGCTATTTTTAGAGCTATATGTTTAACTATGTAAAATTATTATGCTCATTTTCTTTTTCTGTACTCACAGGTTGCTTTAGTAATATATTTAATTATATTTTTATCAGCTATTTATTTGATCATTTCTGAAAATGTCTGCTTTTGATTTATATTACTCAAATAAAATATTGAGAACAGTAAAGTCAAGAATAATGCTGGAATTTTTTTTTTTAATCAAAACATTTGACTTATTTAATTAAGCAATTATTATTGCAATCTTAAAATTATTTGGTATTGCAACATTAAAAGTTTCATTTTTGTTTTCATAGATCAAATATAGTTATCTGTGATTTCTTGTTATTGAATTAAGAAATAAGCAAATTGATCCTATTCATTCTGAGACTGTTCAAATAAAGCTATTTGCTTTGATTAACAACCAAACTTAATAAATTGAGGGTAAAAGAAAGCCATAACAGCATCAAGTACTATTGTTAAAACTCTTCTAGTTGTTATTGATACTCATGCCTGAAAAATTACTGAAAATATGTAAATAAAAAAATGTTTCATATCTGCACCTCAAATTAATTTGAAATTATTTTTTGGTTTAGTTAATGAAAGGTTTGGTGTTTCTGATCCAAATTTGTAGAATATTGAGATGATTTGTGGAAAAAGATATGGTGCTATTGATTAATAAAAACAATATTAGAAAAAGTGGTAAGAGAAACTAGATAACATATTAATGAAGCTGCAGAAATAAAGAATTTTGATTTTTCATAATAGCTTAAATAGTATAGAATATAATAACATCTTTCAAAATAAAATTTTAAGTAGAATAACTAAATAATAAAAGATATACAAGTTTTCTTTGTATATTTGTTACAAAAGTACAATCAACAACTAGTAGGGGAATGATTTAGCACATGAAATGGTATTAACATTTTGTCATTTAAAGTAATTGTCTTCAAATGACAAAACGTTAATTGCAAAGTAAAAATTGTTTCTCAGAAATCTCAATGTGTGAAAGAGTTTTCTTGCAAATTGCATTATTTAAGGCTCTTTGCATAACTGAAGTATATTACATAAACCTTAACTTTTAGAATTGCAAATTTAAACATTTACTTTTCACCTTAAATTTTAAAATTTTGTGTAAACTGAAAGTTCTGTGTTTGAATTTGTAATTCATTAACATGTAAGTGTTAACTTTTGAGCATTATTTTTTATTTCAGAACTTGAATATTCTATTGGTATATCCACCATGAGACATTTATTTTAAAATACTTGAAATGGAAAGTTTATTTTAACACTTGATATTTGTATATTTCTCTAATTTTTTATTATTTATAATATCAATTAGATTTAAATTTTTTTTAAAATTAACTGTTGCTATTATTTATTGCTAATGTTTTTAAATTTTTAACTTTTGTTTGATATTTAACTGCTTAACTATAGAAAAAATTTTGTTTTTATTTCCAGAACTTGTTCCTGATTCTGTGAAACGAGAGCTGTTACAAAACATCCGAAGTCATCTTGATGCGATATGATATTCAAATCATGTTGAAATATAATGGTTTATTTATGCTAAAGAGCTTGTAAATATTTTCCTATGTTTGAAATGTCAGTATTTTAAATAAATTTGTCTTTCATAGCAAAATGTATTTAAAGTGCTTAATTATTGCAGTGATATTCAGAAATTTTTGCAATCATTGTAATTAGTTTTTTAATAATATAATAATAGCCTTCACTGTTACTTTCCTATATATTATTAATTTATTCACTCTAAAACCAAAATATAAGCTATCTAAGCAAATATGAATTTTGAGATTTATCAATTCGAATTGTTCAAATTTCAAACAAATTAGAATCTAATTTAATCACAAGAAATATTTACCAATTCTAATCCTTCTAGTTTGAATAATAAGTGAATATTTAATCATAATATTTTGTACACTTTTTGTTTACATATATTGAAAGAGCTCCAAATATTTATAGTATTTTTTAATATTCTTGATTTTTTATTGAGGATATTTTTCATTTTAAAAATTCCATAGAGTATCCACAAATTTTTTACCTTGTTTTCAATTTGAACTTTTTTACGTCTGTTTAGTGTTTGCTTGATTGTGAAAATGACATTTTTTTTTATATGTACATGATTCTTCCCATTTCTATTATAAATAGCTTTGATATGAGATAAATATTTTTAGGAATCTTTTTTGATGATACTGATTAAAATACAAAAAGATTAATAAATGATATTTTCTTAATATTTAAAATAAGTTCTTGATTATTTTTATGCCAATTACTTCTGTCAAAGTGATTAAATAACAGTTTACATATTAGCTAAAAATATCCTCATTGCCTTATAATTTTAAATTTAATAAACATTTTACTTCATAATAAATAATTTAAGTTTCTACCATGAATTATTATTACGTACTTTTTTCTATTTGAAAAGTCATATGTTACTTATGAAAAGTCATATGTTATGACTATCAATTAATTAAATATTTAATTTCAAAAAGGGAGGAAAAAATGCATTTAATGGAAAGATTTTAAAACTAATAGAGCAATTTTATATATATTTATTTCTAATCACATACATATCATAATTGATAAAACAATTAAAAAACTTTTCAATTTCATTTTCAGATTCCAATTTTTTCAGTTGTTGATTACTATCAAACTAAAAAGGAATATATTAGTTTATGTCTAGTTTTTACTAGATATTAATTCATAAAAAATGGGGGGATTAATAAATATTGATTACACTCTAGATATGTTAAATCTATGATTATCATATGTACGGGTTTTTTATTATACATTCACTACTAAATTTATGCTTAAGATCACAGATTTTGCTCACAGTTACATAGAATTATATAGTAACAATTAATAAGTTTTTCTTTTTAGAGTGATTAAAAAATTTTCTTCATGCATTATATATCAGCTGGAGCAAATAATATGTTATAGTATGCAATTCCATCATTAATAAAATAGGTTATACTTGAAGGTGTATCGTATGAAAAATAATTGCTGCATGAGTTTTAATGTATATTTCTTTAAAAGGTTTTATGAAAAGAGGCGAGGAAAACAATTTAATTTTTATGTGCAATATTACTTTTAAATGATCTCAGCACATTTATTTAAATAAGGAAATGCTGCATACATGCAATTATGACTAAAAGTATTTAGTTTGTTTATTGAATCTAATTTTAAGGTTAAGTTTCATATACTATTACTATTAATTAAAAAATGGTTTATAATTTTTTTCGATTAATAGCAAAATTAATAAAATAATATTCATTCTATTGAGAAAAAATGTTATTAATTTAAATAAATAGGAAATATTGCCTTTTTGTGTATGTTATCTTTATAATTTATATTCACAATGAATTGGTAAAAATTATCTGGTTTAAAGTTTGTAATAAAAATTGTAATAGAAAATTATTAAAATGAATTGACTGATGAGTTACAGGAGAATATAAAACGAAACATTATACTGCATGGGCAGTATTTGATTCTATAAAATTTGTATAGTATATTTCATTTTATTGAAAAAAAAAATCCCTTCTAATGAAGTGTTTAATGGATAGCTTAAAATCATGAAATTTATCAAAATAAAAACATAATAATATAAATATAACTGTCTCAGACGAATATTTTATTTGAATCCTATATAATTAAAATATTTTTTAATTGTATGGAAGCAATTAAAACCTTACAATAAATGTAAAAGATTTTATCTCATAAAAATTTTGAATATCTGATGAAAAACATGATTTTTAAATAAGTTCTGCTACAGAGTCTGCAAATTACTTTATTAAATCTTTAATGTCTATTTTTTTTATGTCTGATTGCATTCATCAACAAAAATAAAATGACAAAATGGTAGTTAATATGAAATGAAAATTTCATGTGTGCTAGGATGATATTTTGAATAAATAGTGAAAACTTTTATTAAAAATGAAAGTCCTAAAAATGAACTATTCAAATGGCAGTTCTAAAATACATTTAATTCAGTATCTAATGACAATAAAATATATAACAGAACCACAAGACTGGTCAAGCATTAAAATTTATCTTGTTTTAGTCGTGGAATAGCACTCATTAGAGAAGAAAGCTCTGGATTTAAATCCAGACATTAAAATAACAAATTAAAACTATGTTAAATCTTTTTCGTTGACACTGTCATCTATAGGGTTGAAACTGACCAAAATGTTTTTAAATGTTTAGAAACCTAACAACTTTCGTTCTTTGGCCTTTCATTGTATGGTATCAAACATATGAGGATGTTCCTTATGTTTGGTGTCCCATATTTGACAGAAGCCAAGATTATCAATAGTTTCCAAGTTATAAACCATAAAAAGAGGCCAAAAGAAATCCCAAATCAAGATTTAAATTTGCCTTAGATGTTTCTGTAACATTTACTGCATAAGCCGAAACTATTATGAGATAACTTTTTTAGATGCCTTTTTATGATGTGTCGTGAAAGACGTCACTAATGGATTCGAGATGCCCTAGACATCGTTCAACTATTTTTCCCTATCCCAAGTATGATAAGAGTGAAAAATAGATTGCCTTCCAGATAAGTAGAGATAGTCCAGTGTATCACTTTATATGAACGTCAGCGATGGAACGCTTACAATTGATTTCCCTATTCGTCATTTTAGATAACAGCCAACCTATTAAATGGAAAGCTAATCTTGTTTATTGAAACCACAGACATGATCGATAATAGTTGACAGTTAATAATAATGTGCTTAATTATGTGGACGAAACGATCTCCTTCACATGTCTTGAAAGGGTTAGAGAGATATTAAAATGATGCTACAACCTGATTTCTAAATGGTTGATAAGTTGCCGGCAGATGATCTAGTAGACTTCACTGATATCGTTTGACAAAACCATCGTGAAATATGATAAATGGCTTATTGTGTGAATCATCAGTTGTCGACTTATCAAAATTTTTAGTGTGATATCGGAAAGTTCCAAGCTATGAATAATGCCGGAACATGAGCATTCTGCGGATAGGTTTCGTATAATGTAAATTTTCTTTATAGTAAAATGATATAGAAAAAATATTTGTAAAATAATAAATACCACCGAGATGGTTCTGGAGTAAAAACTTTTCTTCTTCACTTTCCTGTGACCAATTATTTTATAAGTTTATTTTAGCGTGTGTAAACACACTTAATAATAATCTCACGTCTCCTCAACAAATAACGCGTTTTTTCCCTCCCAATTAATGTAATACATTTCAATATTAATTTTAGTTTAATATGATTATGTTTTCATAATTACAATCCTTTTGCAAACTCCATTTAATTTAAATTCCTATTATGCCACAGGGATTTCAAACTTTGACATAATTCTAGTTTTATCTAAAGACATTTTTTGGGAATGAAGAGAAATTTTACTATTTAAATAGAAATCCATACTGCATGTCGTTATTAGTTGATATTATCTTCTAATCTCAGAATCTTGGAAAAATATCGATTTTACATTGCCTAATTTCCATAAATGTAATTGTTTTATGGTGTGATTTCAAACATCCATGGTTGAACTTGAGGATTAAGATTTTAAACTTCTATTTAATATCTAAACTCGATGCTATTTTCTTTGGATAAGTTAAATTTTTTCGAGCTTGTATATATTATTATTATTAAATATGAATGCAAAATAATTAAGAAAAATATTCAGTTTTTATTATTAATATAATTTTTCGAAGATTTCAAAAAAGTCTGCAATTTGAATAAAAAGTCTATTTATAAGCTATTTTCTTACATTGTGTTACTATTCGTGATTCAAAATAATAACAAAACTTTCAGTTTAACATTGATGAAAATTTCTGCTGGTTCATTTTTGTACATTGAATCTTTTAATTCTTTTAAGTTTAAAAGCAACGTTTAATTTTACTGCATATTTAATAAAGCATTAAAATTTATTATTACGATAGTTTCTTATTTGTTGACCTTAACTGTTTTGAGTTGAAGTTTTGCATTAAAAATTTTTTTCTCTATGAAAAAGACGAATTTTACCGAATAAATGTTTTCTTAATTCAAAGAAAAATAGCCGAGCTGGCAGCCGAATGGTTAGCGCTCTTGCATTCGGTTCAACAGTTCGTGGGTTCGAATCCCACCTTGGGCAGGGATGTTTGCAGTGGTTCGGAATCCATTTTCAACCATAGGTCCCGGTCTAATTAGCCCTCGTGTGCAAAAAATGTCCGTTGAACGACAAACAATTCATCCAGAGAAAAATATTAAATATTTCTCTATTTGATGTCATGGTGCTCAAACATATTTTAGAAACAATTTTAAAGTACTTTAAAATTTTAATAAATAAATATTTTTGAACTATTATTATTTTTTTATTTATTATTTGTTCATAAAATTAAGTTGGTTTGATTTGTATATGGCCCTTTATTGCTCTCATTGATTCCGAATTATTGCATGAATCATTATGATGATGTAAGTAGCCTCTAATTGTTCCACACACTCATATCTCTGAAATGATTAGTGAGTTTTTCGGTTAACGAATATCAATTTTGTGCTGAAGTGATCATATCTCATTACTCTTGGACTCCTAACTGATTGTTTTTATTTTGTTTTTGCTTCAGCATGCTTCCTTGTAGCTAGCTCTGAAGTGGGCTCAACCAGTTAGACAGAAGCAGCTGAGTGGAATCTTCCTGATTTTGAAACAGGGATCAAGCAGAAGACCCTCAATATTTGTCATGCCACCACCCGAGGTATCATTTCACTTGGAAAACATTGCGACCACGTTCAGTTTTAACGTGCCCCAGCCGTCTTAAACGAGCAGGACGGACCTGTTAAACCGTGATTCGAATTCACTACTATCCAATAATGAGAACAATGCCCTTACCAACCAGGCCACCATGGCCTTCCATTGTGAATAATTCCTTTAAATATGCCTATATTTTCAAAAAAAAAAAAAAAAAAAAAAAGTTCTGTAATTTTTGTGGTGTTTCTAAAATTACTTGAAACTACTGTTACTGAGTAACAAAGATAAACAATTTTAAATAAATCATCATGGTGATGAAAGTATTTATAAATTCAAATCTAACTGTTATAAATAGGAAAACTTTTGCAGTATCCACATCGGATTGCCTTCAGGGAAGACTGGGTAATTGATTCTGAGCTATATTTATGTTTCAAGAGAGAGATATAAAAATTTCCACGTCGACAAATGTGCACAAGAGCACCGCTAATTAAGTGCCATGGTGATTTTGTCTTCATTTTAATGTACCATATAGCTTCGGTAATTAATGTGATTTCTTGATTCACTCTTTGGCGTTGGAGCTTTCGCCCCACTCCAATTGCATCCGACATAGAAGGGAATAAATGGTTGATTTGACATTGAGTAAACGCACTGCATCACGAAAGTGAATTAGTAGATGAAAGTGTTTTCTTGTTTAATAATTGTGAGAAACCAGTGCTTTATTATGAAATGATTAAAACATTCCTCTTTGTATTAAATGTTGTTTCAGCTAATGACCATATTGCCAATCAAGAGTTCTGCAAATTAATTTTTCAATGATTTAAGTCCCTTCCATTGATATTATTTGGAAATTCAAATGAGAGGATCACATCTCAATAATAATGGAAGTTAGTAAAGTTATTGGGGTTTTGTCATCGAAAAACGGCGAGTTTATTACGATTCAAAAACTATATTAGGATCTATGCGTTTTAATTAATACTAGTGGAATGTTTTCTTAATGTGATTAAAAGAAATTTAAAGGGAAAGGAGTAAATTCAAGGGTCACACACACACAAACTGCGTACTTTAAGAGGTTCGAAATGAATGATTATTTCGTACTATATATCAAGATCGGTCACTGGCAATTAGATTTTTAAGTAACTCTTGGGCGATGTTAGTATGCAAAAATGAAAATATTTTGTTAAAAATAATGAATAGTTTTTGAAAATATTGACGATATATAATATGACGAAATTACATTAGCTAAAAAGAAAAGTAAGAATCAATTTGCTAAATGATTATCACGTTTATTATACTTTTTATTTTAATTTCGTTTCTCTCATTTTTATTAATTCTAATTTTCCATAAATATTTTATTTTACTAGAGACAGCCAGGAACTTTGAGAAGATCTTAAGATTGTAGGAACACGTCAGGAGCTAATGAACTGATGATAAAAAATGTCTGTAATTATGTAATCATAAATCATTAAAATATAGTAAATTTATTATTTAATACAGTATTTTAATTTGCAACAAAACTCACAAATGAATTCATAAAATGGAAAATAGTGACATTCTGGTCAAAAATAGGTGATGATGATATAGTTCTTAAATCTGTTGATTCAAAGAAAAAAAGTCAATTTTCTATTTTAATCAAAACAAATATTTTAAAATTAGATCGTGCCCTTATTAATAAGTTAAAACAACTTAAATAATATTGTTGTGAAATATTAGAAAGAAGTCGTGAAAACATTATTACAAGTGATTTTAGTACACAACACAAACATTTCACTTGCTTCTGTTCTAGTTCATTGTGATAATTATCCAGTGTTTGTTTCTCAATATATTTTACACGCATTGTAAATTTGGATATTGTGTAGGCTTATTTTTGATTGATAGAAAAATAGATTCCTCAAAAAATTCCATTATTTGAAAACATATACTGTAAAGGACATTCCATGTAATAGAAACTAATGAATACATTTTTTCAGCCATTTATATAAATTTACGTATTTTCAATTTTAAAATAGAAATAAAATTTAAGGGAAAGCAATAACAAATAGATTTAATTAAAGAATTACTATTTGTCCACTCATGTGATAAAGCATAGCTTATTTGTGATTGATTCAAATTTCAGCATCTGCTTTCATCACTCATTGATCATTAATCTTTTCTTCTAATTTTATCGAGAGTTTTATTTTCATATATTAACATATCTATATAAGATGCATACATTTTATTTACAGTTAGAGAGAAGAAATCTTGGAAAAATCAAATATATTATTGCTAATGCGTTATTTTTTATTATTTGTGTTAGCTATTGCTTCTTTTATTATAAACTAAAAAAAAAAAAGGATCTCAGAAGGGACCTGGAATTAATAATTTGTATTCTAGACTCAACCGAAAACTATCGGGCTGTGCGTAATTGTGCACGTTAATCAAATGCCATCATCACTGGTGTGCTGTAACGAAATTCGAATGTGTTAGCTGGGGTATTGTCGTCGTCTCTTCATCGTGATTCAAAATTATTAGTATATGAAGAGCTATAATATATTAATATAGAGGTTTTGGGTGTGTGTAACGACTTTATTAAATTACGATCACTTCTTCAAAAAAATATATATATATGTATACTTTCATATCTTATATATATGTATACTCTCATATCTTATATATATGTATACTCTCATATCCATAAATTAAGGATAATTCAAAATCACGCTGAAATTGAACTTTAAAATAAAAATTTCACATATAAAATTATCACACACACCTTGAAGAATAATATGCAAATTACAAGAAACCACCTGATGGCACCGATAGTACATCATAATGACGAGAGTGTAAGAGAGGAGTATATAAGGAACGGTTGCAAAAAAGTAAAATTAAGCACAAGTGCTTTAAAAGCCTTTTATAGCAATAACTGCATATAGTTATGGTATAAAAGAAGCATTTGGATGATGTTTTAGGTGGTAGAGTTATCGGCCGTATGGAATGTGGATGTACCCAGCTGGAAGCATCCGAGGAATTTGGAATCGCCCAGAGTGTCATCTCCAGGCTTTGGCAATGATTTCAAGATGATGGTAATGTGAGTAGACGTTACAGCACAGGTCACCCTCCAGTTACAACGCCGAATCAGGACCGGTATTTGACAGTTACTGCCAAAGACGGAGCACAGCATCAGACCTGTCTCGTCAGCTCTCTTCAGCTACCAATACGACAGTTTCAAGGCAGATCGTGTACAGACACTTAATGCACATTGGTATATATGTTCATAGGCCTGTCAGATGTGTTCCACTTACCGTTACTTACTGTCGCCTGCGGTTAGCCTGAAGTAGAGAGCATGTATTGCAGACACCACAACAATGGTCTTATGTGATGTTTTCCGATGAATGCAGGTTTCGCTTTCAGTCTGTTTCTCGTCGGACTTTCATATAGAAAGGTTCAGGTACCCGTTACCACCAAGAGAACACCGTTGAACGACACCATTACGATGGTGCAGGATTGCTTGTTTGGGGAGGAATTATTTTGGGTTCCAGAACTAACCTGCATGTTCAGAATGTAACCATGACAGACCACATCTATCGGGATGTCATTCTAGAACAACATGTACGTTTGTTTCGGGGCGCCATGGGTGCAGAATTTCTGTTTATGAATGACAATGACCGTCTTCACGATGCAAACATTGTATTCGAATGCCATTAATCGGAAGATATCATCCGTATTAACTGGCCAGCTTACTCGCCGGAATTGAATCCAATAGAGCATGAATGGGACATGCTTGTCCGACCAATTACAACCCGTCAATCCCCTCCCACATCTCTTCCGGAACTTCGGAGAGCATTGCTTGATGAGCGGTGTAAAGCTCGCCACCCACACACGATAGGATTTTTCCGTGGAAAACTGATATTTTGAACAAGTTGTACCATGTGTTTGGAAGTTGCTCAAGGAAACTCTCAGGACAGGCTCAAGGAAATTCAAACAAGCTCTGATTTTTCTTCCAACAGAGGTTAGTTAACAGGAAGTAAGCAACTGCTTCCCGTTGTCGCGTGTTTATTTCACAGGATTGCAAATTATTTCTTGGCGATACTTTGGAAAATTAAAATTTGAAATTTCTCATTTACTGAAACTTAGATTCACGTTTTACAACACGTCACGAACATTAGATCGCTTTTTTAAAAATGTCTATGAAGCAAATATTGCAGGAATTTATTAAAGTTTAGAAAGATGAGCCTTGTTTGTGGCAAATAATGAGTGTCGATCACACAAATAAAATAAAAAGAAAGTTAGCTTACGAAAAATTATTAGAAATATATAGAAACATAGATGAAAAGGCTCCAATTAACGAATTAAAAAAATTAATGCCCTCCTTAGAACCTATAAAAGAGAAAAATCAATGAATCGAAAAAAAGTGGTGTAAGCAGGGAGGATGCATATGTGTGTTGACTTTATGGTACTTTGAATATTCCTCATTTCTGGACGAAACTGCAATTCTACGTGCTGAAGTATCTTCCATGAATTTGGACACAAGTTTTGTTGAGAATGGTGATGAAATAAGTTAAATAATTTATTTTGTACAATTATTCTCTATCTGAATGAATCTATATAATTACACATTTAACGTTAAGTTTAACTACGAAATTTAATAATAAGCTTTATTAGAAAACAATATATTTTTTATTTCAGAATGCTTACAAATCTTTAAAATGAACATTTTAAAATTTTAATTTTCTATATTTTTAAATATGAATTAAGTTTAAGCAATAATATAAAGGTATTAGTTGAGATTATTCTGTTGTTTTCTTTAAATATATTCTTTATAATATTAAACAATAATAAAATTATATAATTAAAAATAATAAATTGAGATTAATAATAACAAAAGAAAATTATTTACCTTTAAGCGAACTTGAAATTAAATGCACTTTCAGTTATGATTTATCATTTGGTAAATGCCAATTTGTTTCCCTTTTATTTAAAAATCATTTAAGAAAATATTATAAAATCTAAGAATACTTGAATAATAGATAACAAATTAGTAATTGATTTTATACCTACTAATAAATAATAATAGTTAATACTCGATATACTTTTTGGTGTACTAAAGTGGCTCTTTAATTAATATCTCTTGTCAGAAAGCGCTAAAGTTACACTTAATGGTTCACGAGAACTTAAAGATGAGCTCATGGATATATTTTTTCTTATAATGAAAGGTGTTACCTTATCCAACAAAGTTGCATACAATTTTTTTTTTCATCCTCATGTAATTAAAGAAATCTTTATCTTCCGAGTGTATTTCTGTAATCAAATTTAGACGTGAAGGAATTTCACGCTGGAACAACCGATTTTTTGCCCATTTCTTTTTTTCTCCCCCTCCCCTTTTATTGTTTGTTTTCTTTTCACCATCATTACAGTCCAAAGCAACAGCCAATAATACTTCTGTACCTAATTTACTCATGTTACTTAACTTACTATGATAACATTTAATGACAGATGTTATAAGCAGACAAATGAGTACAACAATAAAAACTAACAAGACACATAAATATACGTCAAGTCATAAAAGCGACTGAAAAACTCTTAAATGATTGAATTTTTTGGCGATTTTCGATTTCCATTTACAAGGCACACATTTTAAGCCAAAAGCAATAGATGTTGAAAAATGGCACCCTTAACAATAACTTCCCACTCCAGATGTGCCTCCCCTACTGTGGTCAGCAGAATTTGAAGGAAGTGTGTGTTTAATTACTTTCTACCCCCTTCAACAAATCCAAGCGAAAAATCCTATCGTGTGTGGCGGGCTTAATATTCCCCAAAACCATAAATCGTTAATTTGATTCTCAGCATACCTAGGCGTCGTACAGCCTGTATTGCATCGTCTTGGGGGGGGGCATACTATGTATTAACCCTCATACCATCCAAATTATATTGGTTTTTGTAAATAGGTTCTTTTTTTGAAATTTGTTCCAAGGAATTAAAAATCGCAGTTTTTATTAATGATGTCAAACATGTAGCATCTTTTTTTACTCTTTGCCGTTTGTTTAATAAATAGACTTTAGAAATAAGTCACATTTGTTTTGTTTTTGTCTCTTTCTTCGTCTGAAATTGCATTATCCTTAATTTATGGACACGAGTGTATTTAATTGTATTTGAATAAAATCGAACTCTTGAAAAGTTATACATTACATTTTTCAATATAGTATCCCGCTGACAATCTATTAAAATTGTGCTGTATGGACAGTGTTGGATATTTTTAGTATGGCTTCATTTCATTATCAAGAAATAATACTTTATCTGTGAATCTTCTATAAAAAAAAAAAACACTGTATCAAATGACTCATGAAACCCTCCAATTTTAAGGAACATTTAATAAAAATCAATAGTGACAAAAAAAGATAAGGATTTAACATTTTTTTAAATCAGTCAAACATTTGAATACACCATCATTGACACAATTCAGGGACAATCTGAGCAAGATGACGATGGACTATGATTTTTTCTTGAGGCATTTCTCTATTGATTGCAAAGTCCAGAAAGCCGCACGCTGTTAGTGAAGAACTTGTTTACCTTACGTAGTGACGTAATACTCACTTTGTTGCACTAACTTTCGAGACATTAAAACAATATCATTGAGTAATAATACATCACAAAAAAAAGTAACGAAATGTCTCAATACGTAGAAAATTCTTTATGTGGATGTGTAAAAACATCTGAATTTTCTATACAGCTTGATGAGTCTATTTTAAAGGAAATGAAGCTTTATTAGGTTGGGGTCTAGGTTCGAAGCGTTTTAACTAAAGACTTTTATTTAAACAAACAGCAATAATTATATCAATAAGTTAATCACTTATATATTCGCTGGTGCTGTTTACAACCTCTTCCCACCTCTTGATAAGTTTGTTGATGCCCTTCCGCCAAAAATCACCTGATCTGCTGTCAAAGAAGTTGTTGAGCCAGTTTTTAAGGATCTCTTTGTTATCGAAGGTAACGCCCTTCATATGGTTTGACAAGGAGCGGAAAAGATAGTAATCGGTCTGTGCAAGGTCCGGTAAATACGGCGGATGCTGAAGAACCTCCCATTCGAGATCTTGGAGTATGACTTTGACGACTTGTGCAACATGGGGTCTAGGGTTGTCGTGAAGGAGTATGGTTTGACCATGTTGATCAGGTTTTTCCAGTCGAATAGCCTCGTTCATTCGATGTAGTTGGGCAATGTAGAGATCCTTGTTGATTGCAGCATTCTTTTCGAGCATTTCCCAGTGCACCAAGAAGTCCTTAAAAACTGGCTCAACAATTTCTTTGACAGCAGACCAGCCGATTTTTGGCAGAACGGCATCAACAAGTTAGTCAAGAGGTAGGAAGAGGTTGTAAACAGCAACGGCGAATATATAATTGATATAGTTATTGTTTTTTGTTTAAATAAAAGTCTTTGGTAAAAACTCTACGAACTTATTCCTCAATCTAATATGTGAGATTTGTAAAAGAAAAATTTTGAGCAGAATTATTATTAATTAAATGTATGGAAAAAATGGAATGTTATTTACTAAATTAAAAAAAATCAATGTAATAGCTATGCTCTTGATTAATATCATTCCTATTACTATATACTGATGGTGCTCTGGAAATAACAAAAATAGAAAGGTACAGAAGCTTTCTATCTGTGTCGAATGTATTTTCAGTACATTGTGTCATTTATCGACATTATTTAGTCGTTAAAACTCTTTGTGAACGTTTGCATGGATAACTAGATCTTGTCATTAGAGCAGTTAATCAAATCAAATCGAATGCTTTCAAGGAGAAATTATTTCTTTTGAAAATGACAAATACTATGTTCGTTTATTATTTCACACAAAAGTATGTTATTTACCTAAAAGTGCATATTTAAAAATCTATTTTATACATTCTTTAATTTAGTATAGGAATTCCTGGAAAACAATGGGTGATTGGCAACACAATTTAATCTACTAAAATTGACATAGCTTATACTATTAATTCATTTTCCAAATTTAACAAAACTAATTTCAAACTTCAAGATGACAAATTAAATTTATTCAAAACTAAAAGTGTAATATCAGTTTTTGTGGCAAAACTTTTCTGAGCAAACAAAACCCTTGGAAAAGATAAATATTCTCAGATTCTCTATAAATCTTTCGAAATTACAAATCTGAGATGAAAATTTGCTTGTCAACAACTCATGACACTTCATGTGGACCTAAATTAATTAAGATTTGAAAAAAGATTAATTATTTTTATTATTAATTTAAAGATTTGAAGACATTTTTCTCATGGATACTCCCGATTGGGTATTGAACACTATTGCTCATCGATGAACTTAGGTTTCAAATACAGATGAATCCATATCAATAAAGGAGTATCTGTTTTGAAATATTCACAAAGGAGAACTTAAACCAATGTTTGAACAAGGATAATTCAAATTCTCGTTACAACAGCAGGTCCCAATTTTATATCTTGCATTATGGGATATTGTACAAAAGTTGTTGACTGTTTTATCTTCCTATCTGTTAAAATGTGGATTCAGTGCCATTATAAACCTTATCACACAAAAAAGAAACCGACTAAAAATTAGTGCTTGTAGGGATTTGTAATTGCTATTCGCAAACATTGAGCAAGAAATAAATAAATTCCTAGCATCTCATCAATTTTATAATTTTTTTAAAAATTTTATTTGAAACAGAAATTATAATTTCAATGAATACTTCATCAACAAAACGCTTTTTTAAATTTATAATTTTTGTACAATATATTTATGTATCATTTTCACTTGTAATCTGTGGGGAAGTTTTGAACTATAAAAGAAAGTCCATGGATCATTGAAGTTTAGGATCCACTATTCTAAATGTAATAAGTCTTGTTTTTTTTTCATTTTTTGTTTTTTAAATATGATTTTTTTTTTAATTAAAAATATAATGGAATTTTTACAATGGATGCTTGGAGAATTTTTTACAAAAAATATATGTTACTTCTACTAAAATTTGGCTTTTTGATAGTTCAACTAGTTAAGAAAGATTTTTCAAACCTTATCGAATATTTCATATTTTCTAGAAAAATATTTACTGGAAAAAAAGAGGGGCTAATAGTTTTTATTTGACTCCAGTTATAACAATAATTTGGGGAAATATTTTCTTCCCAAGTAATTCCCAATAGCCCATAATCTATCTATATCTATCTATCTATATATTAAATAAGAAAGCAATTTAAAAATTTCAGGAAACAATAGTTTGTAATTTTTTAACATTTTATAGAATTTTTGTTGAGAACTATTCTTTATGACTAAGAATTTCAGCAAAACATTCAGGTGGTTTTTGAATCTTTATAGTAGACCCATCACTTGCATCATGCTTTGATGATCATTATTATTTTTTTTCTTGAATGAACTATAACTTATTTATGTTTCTCCAAGAAGAAGAATCATTTTACTAGACCTTATTCTAAACAGATATCTTATTTTAAACACACACACACACACACACACCGAAAGTCATTGAAATGAATGAATCAAGTTTACATAAACCCAAAACATTTACAAGCAAGTCCCAGTTTAAACTACAAGAATTCTGAAATTAAAATTTATTAATAGACTTTAGGACTAAATATTAATTAAATAATTCTTGCAGTCAAGAGAATATATTAGTAAAAAGGTTTTGTAAAATTTAAACTTGGTATAACAAATATTACAAAAAATAATTTAATCTATTTCAATTCATTTTAAGAGGATTTTTCCATTGTTTTAACAATTTATATTGATAGTAGCTTTGGTGACGAGATTAGACTTATGACTTTTGAGAGAAAAAATTTGAGAAAGGTCTTTGGAGCAGTAAAAGAGAATGGTATATGGAGAATACGGTACAACCACGAGCTCCAATTGAAATGCAGAGAACCCAACTTAGTTAAAATAATAAAGATTTCACAGCTAAGGTGGTTGAGACACGTATTCCGATATGACAATGAAAACCCTATCAGGCAAATAACTTTTATAACTCCAGAGGGAAAGATAAAGAGAGGAAGACCAAGAACTAGATGGATAGATAGAGTGGAAGAATGGTTAAGGGACGTAGGAGTCAATAATTGGAAAGTCATTGTCAGTGATAGATCAAGATAGCATAAGCTGACTGAGACAGCCTTGGCCGGCAATCGGCTGTAGCGCTTAGGAAGAAGAAGTGGCTTTGGTGCTATTTTTATTTAACGTTAATTAATTTCAACTTACAAAAAAATGAAAATTTTGGTCAAATCTTTTATATAAACAGCCTCTTGAAAAAAAATTAATAAATCAGTAAGTAATTTAATTTTTTTTTCTTTTTTGGGCAAACTTTCATTTTATCTTACCACAGCGCAATCAAAAAATGCATGAAATTTGCTATAAACAGTAATAAAAATAATCCCAAAGTATGTAAAAAAATCATACAGTTCAACACCGTATTAAAGATATTAGTATATTTATAAGGATCTCGAAACATTTTTCAAATTGAGTTTTTATAAATGCTTACTTTGAGGCTTTTTAATGATTATATTAAAAACTTTTATTAAAATTTACGTTGGTTGAGAGCAAAATAGTTATATAGCAGAAAATTAAGATTTTTGTGCGTGTGCAGCAATATCTATCCGCCATTTTGCCAGACTGCACACATAAATCATTAGTAATAAATATCAACGCCTGTCTCCAAGTAGCTCTGTCTCTCATTGCCTTTTGTGGTCCTTTATACAGAGCAAAGATTGACCACATACATTCGGGTGTATAACTTAGTATAAACTTCAAAGTGTTCTGTCCTACACCTTGAATGTTATACTGAGCAGAATAAAAACCAACCATCAGATTTTCCTCTGTGTTACATTGACTGGAAATCTATCGGTGCATTTGTTTGCAATGCGTTTCTAGTTTCCAATTTTTGCCGACAGAAAAGCTAATAAATGGGCAGTCGTCTCGTAGTCAGAAACCCCGTTGAAGTTAGAAGATCAACTTAAGAAATCGCAGGATATCCCCCACATTGGTAAACCATTGTGACTTTTTTTCGTCGCCAAGTTAAGAGCATGCTTTTTAACGCGGGAATTTTCCCTAAGTTCCAAAAATACGCATTTTAGAAATTTTAAATCGCATAATAGTATATGAAATTTAAAAAAGTATTACTAAAAAATGAATAAAAACTTTTTTTTTTCCCGTTGGGTTTGCTTTCTTTTCAAACAACCGATAAAAGAGATAAGTAAATAACAATGTCTTTCTTGATATGACGACAAGATCACATGTCAAATATGCTGGGTGATATTATGGAAAAATATATAAGAAAAATAAAATGATAAACAAAAATATATAAGAAAAAGATAATAATAAATTAGCAAAAAGAAATTGGAAAAAAGAACAATTTATGATGTTGAAAATAGAAAAGAAAAATATGATATAATGAATTAAAAATATATATAAAAAATTATGTAATAAATAAACAAAATAAAAAGGATATAAATAATAAATAAATAAAAAGAAATTGGAATAAAGAACAGTTTACGATGTTTGGATGCTGGTTCGGATCAAAAGCAAAACAAATATTGCAAATGCTGTTACCACTAAAAAAAACATATATATGACGTAAAAATGATATAAAACATGAGTAAAACCGATTCTGGCAACAAAAAAATCTGAAAAATAACAAAAACTTAAATTGGTTACAGGATAACCCAAACAAAGGACGCTAGATTTGGGGAAAAATCACTTGGGAGGGATATCATACTTACACCTCAACTTAATTATAATTTTAACTATCGATAATTAAAATAAAGACTGATATCGAGAGGAAACAGATATGATGATTCAAAAGTAATTTTTATGCGCCTTTCAATTCACTTCAATTCAATAGCTCTTTCTTCAGTTTTAAAACAACATGAGTTGACTATGTTAGTTGGCACAACACAACAATTAAGCATTAGATCAGCTTTCGAATGCTGCTTACTTGTAAATCTTTCATCATAATTTTGTGCGCTTCTTATGATAACGCAGTAAAACGTAAACTCCCCTTTGTCGCACGTAGGATTGTTACAAAGTTTGTAAGTATCTTGATCAATCATTTTGGTTGTATTTCAATAATTTACTTTCCAGTACTAAGAACACTAGCTGTAAATCATCTGATTGTTTCATTAGGTCTCATTTTATAAAAGTGATGTAATAATCTTAGGAACTGTGCAAAAACTTCCATTAGAATGGCTGTTCGTTGACTGTACTTTAAATTATAAGTATCTATAATTCGCAATACTGCTCTACAAATATAATCCGCAATTGATGGTTTCTCAAATACTTTTTGCTACTATAACTTCATTTCAATTAAGTCTAGAAAACTGCTTCAAAACTTAAAACTTACTAAATTACAATGAAAGTTTTCCAAGCGAATGCTTCAATTGGGAATATTGATTTTGGTTTGCTTATAAAAAATCTTTTGAGTCTCAACTAATAGATCATTAATGTTTTTCAATGAATGGAGTATCGCGGATAATGCATGCAGTATGAAATAGTGAGAAGGTTGGTTATAAAGCAAGCATTTCATCTGTTTGAATACCAAAGAATAACGAAACATGACGAATCAGGAATTATTAACATTAAGTGAAGAATTTTGTTAAGAGGACATTTTTTTCTGCAGGGCCAAATGCAGTTATTTAGACAATTTCAATAAAAGATATCTTCGATATCAACAGACTTTGTTTTTCTGGGGAAACTGGAATTACTTTCTAGACAATTTTCGCTATAAACAACCATATTCTGGTGAAATTTATTGGAATCTGCAAATTTAGGGGTATTTTTTTATGAGCAGGAACATTAATGAGATTTGAAGTGATCAACAAAATTTTGCAACCACACAAATTTTATTTTTCATATGAAGAACAATTTTTGCTGAATATTTGCATATTCTGTTCATAAAATTAGAGTTTTATCAATTAATTTATTTTATCTCCCTCAACATTAATAATCTAGCCAAAGATGATAAGAGAGAGAAACAGAATCAGAAATAAATAGAATCCATTTTTTAATTCTGATTCTTAAAAACTTGTCTTTATATCATTTAGACATAACATAAAATTTCTTGATTTTATATGTATCGATAAGTATTTTGTATAGGTGATCTGCCAGCCCCTGATCAAATTCACAAGGATTACACGTAATTTATTTTGAAAATCTGTGTTCAATAGTTTTATTCAAATCTTTCAAACTTATTTATATTACAAGATAAGTTTAAAATTTTGGAATAAGTATGAAGTAATATTAAATTTAAGGAGCGAGAAAAATTAGATTAGTTTTCCTCTACTTGTCTTGAGGAAGTATCTAAAAGGTTATATCTGTTTAGTATTAGAGATATTTTTTTCCAAACACTTAAAAATGTGTTAACAATATGGGCAAGTAGGATAAATGCGAGCCAAACTCTTTGAAAAAATATTTGATTTAAGAATAAATTGAGCTTTTGATTTAGTAAATTTTAAGAAGTGGGTATTCCAACTTTAATTAGGTAGATTTATGCCATTCATTCAAAAACTACAATATGAATCCTTCTATCGAATAGAATATTATTTATCCAATATATTCTGTACTCATTTACACTTTTCAGTAACATGAATTGCAACATTTTTGAAATTCTTCACATCTTGTATGTTTTGCTCATTGGAAATTTTTGGTAATTCAGATAGTATTAAAGAGGAACTTTGATTATTTAGTAGTTGAGTCTCTTCATCTGACTTTTGAACTAAATCTATTACTTCATAGTCAATGGTTAATAGAACAGATGAACTATTTAATCTTGCTAGTACATCGACAATTATACTATCTGATCTAGAAATATGTTAAATATCAGTTGTAAATTCTGTGATGAAATTTAAATATTTTAACTAACGGGATGAAGTATTTTCGGGATTTTGATTTACAGCAAACATTAAAAGTTTATGGTCAATAAAAATTGTGAATGGTATGCATTTTACAGGGCAACGGAAATGTTTCACATCAGAAAAAGTAGTTAGCAATTCCTTGCTGTAGATACTGTATAGATTTAAGTTTAAATTAAAAGAAAACTAATGGTAGATAAAAATCACCAATTTTCTGTTGAGCCACTGCAACTATTACCCAAGCAGAAGTGGCCAAAAATGAAGTTAATAGTGTTGATGTTGATGGATCTGCTAAGTGAACATCATCTGAAAGGTGTATTTTATATTTTTAGAGCTATTTCTGCTTTTTGTGTGATTGATTTTATTACTCAATGATTTTTATTTTAACCCTTTCGTTGCCCTTGTGATACTTATAAGTATCAGAAGGGCAATGAAGGTTGCTAGTTGCTGAAACTATAGTTTCAGCAACTAGTATTCTGCAGCTTAAGGAAAAAATCTTAAGTAAAAATTTATCATGCGTAAAAAATGTTTTAACTGATTTAGTGTTTTAGGTTTTCAAATTCATTGACGATTTTTACTTGCTCTGCATCTGGTTTAATATCTTCGGTAAAAACAGAATCCCCTAAAAATACAGCTCAGTTTGACCAATCTGTCATTTTGAAACTTTTATTATCAATTCAAAGCCTGAAAGGCGTTTAGAAACTTCTTTCAGGTGTTATAAATGCTTCTTTTTTAGATTTTAAAGCAGTCAAAATATCTTCAATGTCGACCAAACAGTAGTCCAAATATTTAAGATAGTTGGCATGAATCATTGGGAGATTGTGATAAATTCTTTCATCCAACTATCATTTGAGTGAACTCGAAAATTTCGAATGGTATGCATATTGCCATTCAGACTTCTGTGTTAGATTAATGGACTTGGATTTAGTAGTTGGTTCCTTCTAAGTCCAAGGTATAAAGTACGGTGTTGCCTTCTATTTGATACGTAAAATATTGCTAGTGGTAATTTATATATCAGGTAATAATCGATTAAGAGGTTGTGATTGCCACTGAATCAGCAGTGGCCATTATTTTTTTACCATTTGAAGAAGGATAGATTAGAAACTTTTAAATAGTCTACAGACTTCTTCCTCCATCATATATTCCAAAATCAGCTTTTGTAGATTTTAATTTCTCGGGGGACAACTTCTGTGTTTCGGCACACACTGGTGTACCATTTATAATTATTTGATGGTCAATATTATGTTTGCGAAACGTTCTAAGGTAATTTTTTCTTTATGTCTTTACAGGGAGCCAGAAGGAAAGAAACTTTGGTATCTAAATTATTGAAATCTGTGATAGTTAATAACATGATGATGGTTGATGCATTATTGTAGCTGGTAATGAAAATGAACTATATGGATCCAATTAGCGGTATGTTTTTAGATCAACTAACAAATTATACTTCTGCAGAAAACTGGCTCCAATAATTGTTTTTGAAACATTTGCTATTATAAATGAACAAATAAAAGTTCTTCTTAATCATATTTACTTTAAGATTTTTTTTATTATAGGCTTTAATTTTGGTACTATTTTCTGCAAAAAATTTAAGTCAGATAGAATTAGCTTTTTCGTTCATTGGTAAAAATTACGGACAAATTCGCTCCTGTATAAATTAAGGAAAATCTGCAGCTATTTTTGATTGAGTTATATAGGAGATAATTTTCGCTGCTGAAATCAATGGTCGTCAGAATAAATTTGCTTATCAGTTTTCAGACATCTGCTTTCTGAGCGCGTGCTATGGCGCAGTAATGGACTTTTTTGTCAAAATTGGTATGATTTCAACAATGTTTATCAATTTGGATTGAGAATGTGAGCCAGATTGTTGCTTTCAATATCTGGGATAAGAAACGACTTTTACCAAATTAATTTTGAGAATTTCTCAAAAAAGTTAAGTTTTATATTTGTTTAGTTAGATATCTACTTTATTTTCTAAAAATACCAGTCAGTAAATATTTGCATTAGAGACACGATTAGTTTTCTCAAAGGCATGCATATTTGCTTCATTGTAGGATTCTGTAATTCATTCAGTGATCATCCAATTCTAAATATATTGGAAAACAATTTTTGAAATCTAGAATAATCTTGATTCTTATATTGACTTCATCTTTATTAAGATTGCGAATGTTGGATGAATATAACTTGTTTTTTATATATTTTAATAAGAATGACTTTCTTTTTAAATGACATTTGAAAGTTGCTTACAAATATTACACAAAAATTATTACAAACATGATGTTAATATTTCCCTATAATTTACTCATCTAGGTTATATAAAAATACAAAATTGGAAAATTATAATTAAAGAATTTACAGATGTAATGGAATAATAAAAAACGAGAATGTAAGGTAATTTCGATAAAATGTAAATTACATTAAAAAGAAACGAAAGTTATGAAAGTTTAGATTGATACTGTGTTCTTTATTATTTCTATTTTTAACTGAAACTTATATCCACAAAAATAATAAAAATAATCAACACAATTTTAAGCTTCCTTTGTATTTTAATAATATTTTATTTCCTTTGTAACGAAAGATAGGCACTGTAAGCTTTGACCCACATGGGCTCAAACCTGGTTTTCATTCCAACCGAGCGAGGTTGAAACGAAATCCAGGAACATCCACCAAAATACTTATAGATGTCGCCACTATACTAACAATTTTCAAAGCGTCGGTTGAGCTTATATTAAGAGTTACTCATGTATTGCACAAAGCATACAGCTAAGAACTTATAGTAAATATTTATTTTAAATTAATCGTTACTTATCAGATATCCTGATTAACGAATTTTCATTAGAAAAGTTTTAAATACATTTATTACTATTGCTCCAATCGATCATATATGGCAACAACTATTTCATCGATATATTTAACCTGCGCCACCTGTTTGATGGTGTCCTCCGGATTGCGCTTGCGCTGATCTTCGCTATCTGCTTGAGAACACCATCCCTCTCTTAAGGAAAAGAAGGAAGGAATGTAAGGCATCATGTCTCGGAGAAAAAGGAGGAACGGAAAAACTAAAGGTAAATTATAAATATTATTTGCTTTATGTATTAGTATGATCATCTTTCTAAACTGTTTTTTAACCCTGTGTTATACTTTTACGATTCTTTTAATTTGTGATTACATCTTTATCTTCTCTCAAAACAAGTGTTGCGAAACATTGTGTGCGATCTACTGATGCGAGACCTGTTGGAGAGAGATAAAAAAAAATGCTGTTTCTCTTTTTCCAGAGTTTCCTTAAAATGCAATTTTGCGTTATTTATTGATCTTGCAACTAATATCTATGTGTATGGGGGAAATAAAAGCTATTTTTCTGTAAGCGAGATTACAATGATCACTTAAAAAATAATGTGGGTGTTGGATTTTTATGTGGAATGTCATCTGTATCCTACTCAGGAAACGGATATCGCAATTAAACAAGATTTTAATATTAAATATACGCTAGAGATTTTTTAATTGGCATATGTAGTTATGATGTAAAAAAATGTTTTTTGTAAATA
Source organism: Latrodectus elegans (assembly GCA_030067965.1). Taxonomy (NCBI): domain Eukaryota; kingdom Metazoa; phylum Arthropoda; class Arachnida; order Araneae; family Theridiidae; genus Latrodectus; species Latrodectus elegans. The sequence continues at coordinate 27,607,841 of CM057821.1, forward strand.
ATCGATATTTCTTACTAACACCTGTTAATTGAACTTCTTTTTTAAATTAATAAACAAATTTTCTAAACTTATTAAACGTTTTTATCGGACATTTTGTCGTGAAACGTATTTTTATATTGTTTAATAAATTGATTCAAATACTTGTAATACATATTTAAAAATTATTTATTTCCCATTTCATGATCCTGTGTTTTACATTTATTGTTAGTTTTATGTGGTGTGCTTGTCTTTATGTGTGTTACCATTCACTTTACTCTTATTTACTATTTATAGTATGAAATAAAATACAAGTATTTCATTATTTAATCTTTTGGATTAGTTAAGATGGTATCTCCAAAACATGTTGATCTTTAGTTTAGTTTTATATGTTCTTGTAAATTTTCACTTATTTAATATACTTGTAAGTAATTAACATTTTTATTTAATGAAACTATGTATTAGAAGCACCTGTAAATTTATTCATTGTGGTTTTCATCTTTGGATATAATAACTAATTTGTAATTAGATATTTTTAAGATAAAAATTTCTATCAAGAATAACTTATTTTTCCATAAATTGATTAATATTTAAATGTGTGTGTAACGGAACTAATTCAATATATCATGTTTTATTAGAGCATTTTAATATGTAATGTTAAACATGTATTTTAATAAAAACCAAATGCAATATTGTGTATTTTATTAAAAAATTTTACACGTGTAATTTATTAAATTATTAATTATCACAAAAATATTTTTATTGATTTTTTTGTTTTGGAGGTTGTTTACAAAATTTTTCACCACTTAAAAAATATTAAATGCAATATTAATTTCTAATCATATAAATTATCTTGTTTATAAATCTATAACAGACTTCTTAACGGGCAATTTCTTACTAATAAAATTCATGGGAAGCATAATAAAGCATTGAGAAATTGGAAGCAGCAAAAACTAAAAACAGGGAAATTTTAAACTTGCGCTCAGTCGCAAAAAGAGTAATTTCATGAACGTTGTTGAGTAGTATTATTTTCATCATGTTTTGGTAACTATGCATTACAAACATGGCAGTTTTTTTTTTAACTTGCTGGTTATTTTATTGGTGATTGTTTTATTGCCTCTTGAATTAAAAAAATCACTTATTAATTATGACAATTTTAACTCTGTGTAACAACAAAAATAAAGTTAATTAAAGTTATTTCATGGTATTTTAACATTAATTCTAATGTTACCTTGCAGATTTTTTTTAAAGTAAATATTGGAACTATATCCATACAACACAAGGTTCATTGCTCTATTCTAATAGACACACATGCTAAATGTCCTAACTATCTTCAGTTATCAATAGTATCTTATCAAACTTGGGACTTTCACTCGGAAAAACATGATCATGCCATTTGGATGTAGAGAACCTCCTTTCTAATTATTTTGTAACTCCTTATTATTTTAAATTACTTATCATATTGTAATTATTTAGATATAGAAAATGTTTAGAAACTTTTCCATATTATAATTCTACGATTATATTTTATTTTTCATATTTAAGTTTTCACAATTACAACTTTTGATTCTAATGATAAGTAAAAAATATATATTAAACTCAACAATTACGTTTTCTGCTACACAACACACAGTCAACAAAAGAGCACCTATTTTTAATTTTTTGCTACATTCATCATTTATTAGAAAAATGATAAATATGAAGTTTAAATTACATTGAATTTTATATTTTAAAAGTGAGTAATAAATATAATTATCTGCACAGTTTGATATATGCATGTGTGTGTAATGCTTGATTAAATTTATATTCACCTTCTTATTTGTAGTCTGTTGAACATTTAAGATAAAATAGCATCTTACCCAGAAACTACAAAGTCTTATTTTAATATAATTTAATTTTGCGTAAAGGTGACTTCCAATTACTGTAACTTGTGCTATAATTTACCACAACAATTTAATTGATACTCTTTTTAGTATATAGCATAACACTTTTACTTGTGTCATTTATGAAGCCGACCGATGGCCGAGTGGTTAGCGTTCTTGACTCCTGAGCTGTGGGTCCGACGTTCAAATCTCGCTTTGGGCATGAACGTTACTTTCACTCTGTGTTTCTCTGCCTTTTCTTCTGAGATGAAGTATGAATGTGGCCTACTCTATATAAATGGGTTTGTGGTGGTATAGTGTGGGTAATGCTCCTCGCCGTGAGCATTACCCACACCATTACCACCTCCGTGACTTGGCTCACGTGTGCTCACTGGATAACAAATGAGTAGCAGTTTCCTGTCTTGTTGTGGCGATGGATTAATCACCCAATGTCAGCTGTTTTTTTTAAAAAAAAATTGTGTGATGTAAAATATAATGATGTTTATATTACTATGATGTATATCATGATAACATAAATATTTTTCTTTGCATCACACGAGCATAAGTGTCAGTTGTATTGATACATTGTTAAACTTATTTCTTTTGAAATAAAAAATTTGACCAAAATGGTTTATTTTATTTTGCTCGTTACTCATTAGCCAATTTTGCACACGAGGGCTAACTAGACCGATCAAGGTGTCTAAGATCAAGGATTTGAACTCGTGAACTTTTAAACTTAAGGAGGGAGCACTAATTATTCAACTACCAGCTCTGCTACCAAAAAAATAATACTGCTTGAAGTTCTTATGTTACCAAAACTATATTTATTTTGATTTTTCTGACTAATAATTTTTTTGTGAATATTTAAGTGGATTCTAGTTAAATATATATTAACAATCATTTATAAATAAAAGCTATTTTATTAAACTTATTTTAATTGTATTGATTTATTTGAAAGGTAACAATATGATTTTACATTTTGTAAAATGGTATGTTAAATAATATCATAGTTAATAATCAAACATCAGTGAAACAAATTTAAAGAAAATTTATAAGATATTTTAGAAATCATGTCACAGAATTAAATATGTTCCAAAATTATCAAATTTGCAATATGGAGACATCCAAGTATTGCACTACTATTCATTTATAAAAACAAGCAATAATTTTGTTTTTAAATACAACTGTCCATTTGTGCAACTTATATTATAATTTTCCATTACAATTTAATAAATACTTTTTTTTCGTTAAAAAAAGCAACAGATTTTTAGTTTTATATTTTCAGAAACTTAATATGAATTATTTAATATCAATATAATATTCCTTACTTCACTGATAAGTTTTGTTTTTAAAGTATAAGGATCAGTGAAAACATGAATTTGAAGATACCTAATATTAGTTAACTTTAGGTATGCCACTTAGCAGGTGTGCAAATTATAACTGCTCACTGTATAAAAGATTTCTTTGTAAAGTAGTTTAGAAAATTATAATGATTTTCATTCAGATACAAATTCAAGCTGGGTAAAAATAACCATTAAGAAACATTTTGACAAATGCTATTAAGTCAAATATTCTATGAAAAAATTTTCATTAAAATTATTTTTGATATTTGTAAAGCTCATTGGAATAGTTGCATGCCCATAATTTATGCATATATTGCAGGAAATAAATTACCTTTGGCTTTCATATCTTTAGTGAATGACATTAGATTTCATAACATATTTCATACTTTTTCATTTTATTGACACAAATCATTATTACTGAAGCTTTTTTACTGTAATTTAAAATTCTTTCATTTACGTGTAACTGTAATAGTTTCTTAAATGGTAGTTTTATTAAATTTATATAATGTATATAAATTTAATAAATAATGTATATAAATTTAATATATTTATTAAATGTATATAAATTATTATTAATTTATATGCAATTTCCATATATATTCCACAATGTTATTTATGATTGAATTAAGTTCTAAGCAAATAACTAAAATTTTAATTCAAATAAGTAACATTTAAGTACAGATTTTAACATGAAATTTAAAACTTTTAATCTAATTGAAACAAAATGTGCATAAGTTAATCAAGATAAAGGATATTTAAATATAACTTGTCAACATTAATTGTAAATTTTATAAACTATCTTTTTACATTTACATAAAAAAGTAATTTATTATTCAATTTTGTTTTTCATAAGAAATTAAATATAAAAAACATAATATTATTTAAAAAATAATAATGTACTTGAAATTAATTAATTAATATTTATAGAAAAATTTAGATTGAAAAATAAAATTTTCATTTATTAATATTGAAATTTTGCTGAAGTTAAAAGGCATTCTTCTTTCTGCATCCTTTTTACATGTTCAGTAAAATTTTTGGCAATCCATTATAACTATCATCATCGTTCAGTCCCTAGAGTGTTCATTGAATGTGTTTAGCTATTTTTCAATAAAGGCCTCAATCAATGATCCTATATCTACTTATAGATTTATTTTATATAAAGTTAATAAGATTTCAAAGAATGATAAAATTTAAACTATTATTACTGTAATAAATAAGCTTTCAAAGTCAGTTTCACTACAGCCTATATAGGAGCTAATATCTTGAGTGTATATATCTGTTTTCATAAATGTGGGCCCTGGAGTGCAAAACATTTGTCCCAATTAGATGGTCATCCTAATGCAAAACCCCCAGCGTTTAGCTCCCAAACATGCTTGGTACTTAGTTTTATTGACCCTCAGAAGGGATAAGATGCCGAGTTGATTTTAAATATATACTCTATCTTATATTATAATATCAATTATAATATATGTATTTTTACTACAATTTTAGTATGTAACCTATTTTATTGTTAAAAGATGAATTGTGTTCATTACCAGATACATTTTTGTATATCCTAAATGTATAACAGTCTATTTTCTGCAGAGATTTATGGAAATAATATGTAAACATGATTTTATAAAACTATTTAAATGATTGGAGAAAAATTAAATTTTTATGTATTTAAAAAAGTTATTTGAGTATGCTGTAATACTCATTGAAATTAATATTTTGTTATAAATTTATTTTTACATTGAACCTGCAAACTATTTCATAGAGATTTTCTAATAATAAAAAAATAGCTGTAAAATTTATGCTTTATATACTGTTCATCTCTCTCGAAATACTCTATTTTTTTATTGAAGGTATGTATGCAATCAAAATCATCATGAGTCATATGAAAAGTAAATTTAACTATGTAAATATCAGTCATACAAATAATAATATATGTTTCACATGGAAAAAAAAAATCAATGAAATATATATGTTGATATTTTTCTTTCAGAAGGTCAATTCATATTTAAATATATTCTATAGGAATATATTTCTACATCTTCATTGTAAAATTATTCCTCTCTTAAAACGTATTTAAAAAATAATTATTTTTTTAAAACTTAAATAATTAAATAATTTAAACAAAACTGAATATTTAGAAATTGTAATAAATAACATAAAAATAAAATATGAATAAATTAAATTTTTTAGGGAATTCTTAATTAAGTGGAAGAAATCATTTTTTGATTTTTTTCCACTTTAAATAATTATGAGAAGTGCAATTATACATGCTATGAATGAAAACAAAGAAAAAATAATAATTAACAAAATAATAATATTTTTTAATTGTGAGATTTTTGCATGATTTTGTTTAGAATAATCTTTTTATAATTTTTTTAATGAATGTCTTTTATGAAGACATTTTTTTTTCATATGAATTTCGTTATTTTATTCTATATATATTAAAAGTATACTTATTATACATACCAAACTTTATGTAAATACCTTTTTTTATTATTTTTAAGCTTCAATTATATATTGTCACAAATAGAACATTCATCTTGAAAATGATGTTCTTTTACGTGTTGCATAGATTGATAAAATATAAATCTAATATATTGTTGAAAATTCTCAAACAATGCTCATTTTGAGTTTTTTTTCCCCCATATATTATCAGCGTGATCTTTCAAATGTTTAAATTTGATTCAATATTCATTCAAAACAATTTTAAACAAAGTCATTTAAAGATTTTTCTCTGTAAGAAAAACGATTCTGTAAAATTTTAAAAGCTCTCTTCAATATATATATTCACACACACATAGGTAGATAAATATAATCCATCCATCCATTGTATATAAATTTCTAATAGATAATAATTCTCAAGAAATTAATAATAAATCCTCATTTCCAAATTTACGAGAACTGCTTGAATCTTTATAAAGATTTTGTGCAAGTTTCTTAAGCTTTTGTGAAATTAGCACGAGAGTGCTGTAAGATATAACATAACCTGATTAAAATTGGGAGTAAAATATGTGCTTCAGAAGTTAAAAATCCTAATTAATTTCTTGCTAATTGGAATTTTTCGAATTCCCCGAATAAAATAACTTGAATATTTTGACTTAAAATTCTAATAAAAACAAGTTTTTTTTGTATGTCGGAAGCACTAGGCTATCATGACCGACAAAAATCTTAAATACAGGACCATTCACTTAGCACTATTAACAATAATATTAGTAAATTTAACATTCAAAAATTTCTAATTTTATATTAATTTAATGTATTCTCATCGTTGTGAGATGATAAGATTGCCACCGAATTCCCTTAAGAATTTAGACTCAACGTTTCTTAAAATGAATCGTATCTCAGACTTGGATGCTTGTTGTGGTTTGGAATCCATTTTAAATTGTTGGCCCCGGGATTAATTTATATATATATATATATATATATATATATATATATATATATATATTATATATAATATATATATATATACATATATATAATATATATATATATATTATATATATATATACATATATATAATATATATATATATATATATAGCCCTCGGGGGTGTTGGTTCAAAAAACGACAACTGAGCAGTACACATCGCTTTGAGACATTATGGCGTAATACATACATCATTCTGCAAAATGTTTTTACTTAATTGGTATTTAATTCTGATTGGAAAGTCTGATTAATTAGAGTTTAAATTTTGATTTGTTCCGTGTGAATGAAGAATTAATTTCGCTTATAAATTAAATAACTTGAAATTATGTTTACATTTATTGTAAATTTTTAGCTTTCTAAGACTTAAAATTTTGTAAAAATGGCATTCTTATTTTCATTTGATATATATATATGTGTGTATATATATATATATATATGTGTGTGTGTGTGTTTTTATTTATTGATTCGGCAGCCCCTTGTGGGCCATGCCCTTCGGAATCTTCTATTCTGATCTTGCTTTGGGGATAGACCTCCAGTTTCTTATCTTTATAATTCCAAAATTCTCGTCGACACAGTCGATCCATCTATGTTTGTGCCGCCTCCTTCTTGCCTTGGTGGCGATTGGTAGAGTAAAAAACTCGTGATATAAAAGAGCCAGCCTTCATTCTGCACAGGTGCTCGGCAAAGTTCATTCGGTTGACTTTCATATAGTTGATCATATCTGCCTCTCTATACATCTTATACAGTTCGCTGTTGAATCTGTGATTCCAAGTTCGATTGATGTTCACTGCACCCACAATTTTCCTCAAACCCTTTCTTTCAAAGATAGCCAGTCGATTTCCATGCGGTTTCGTCATGTCCCAGGTTTTTGAGCCACAAGTAAGCACTGGCCTTGTTATACTTTTATAAAGCACTATCTTTGTTTTCCTTTTAACCTATTTGGAAGGCAGGAAATTTCTCAATCCATTAAGACAGGGCAGCGATTAGCAACGACAATACGTTGCTTTATCTCTGTATCAAGATTGCTCTGTCAGCTCATATTCGAGTCAGGATAATTGAAGCCATCTACGTATTCAAATTTACGATTTTCAGTTTCCAAGAAATTTAGGCTTGCAGATCAGCATATATTTTGTTTTTCTTTTGTTAACAGGCGTATTTTTATGGTAGTAAATACATCCGTCAAAACATTCTTAGTTCTTACAATAACAATGTCGTCAGCATATGAAAGGAGTTGGACTGACTTCATAAAGATGGTACCTCTGGTATTAATACCAATCCCGAATGGACCATCTAGGGCCAAGTTAAAGAGAAAACATGCAAATGCATCAATTTTCCGTACACCATTTTTAACTTCAAAATAATCTGTTAATTTTCCGGGTATTTTAACACTAGAGAAAGATGGACATAAAATTATTTTCAGGAGTCCTGTCATGTTTTCTAAGATTTCTACATCACACAGAGACCTCAAAAGCATTTGTTGGTTAATAGCCATAAAATAAATGAAAAGATAGTGTAAGTAAATTCCAAATTCTCTTGATTTTTCAAGAATTTTGGGCAGGTTAAAAATTTGTTCACATGTGGATTTCCTACTCCTAAATCCACATTGGTATTCACCAACAATGCTTTCATTCCTAGAGGTGAAAATATATATGTTACGGTAAAAGTAATATATCGGTAATAATATATAATAACCGATGATTATTCATAAATCACCACAAAATTCGTGATATTTATCACATTTATACCGATTAGTTGTTAGAAATGCCCAATTCGTAACGAGGTCTGTACTTGTCCTTGCAAACCCTTCATTAATATCACTGAACATGATTTTCTAACTCAGTGGAGAAATGATATTGCTTGATTTGGATAATCTTCAAGCAAAATAAGTTTTTCTTCATAAATCGTGAATTGATTTATGGTATACCACTGTTAAAATTTTCTTTGTTTTATTCCTAAAGGATTTTGATTTTCTAATATTATCGCTATTAAATTTCACGGACCACTTCTTGCTTTATATACACCTAGTAGTCTTAGTAACAACGTGTCACCAAGAAGAAAATTTAAGATGTAAAATTTTCAAAATCAATATATCTTTTGCCTGTGATTCCAAACTTTCTTTGGTACTTTTTCTCGATGTACGTTTATTTGTTCTTGCCTAGTTAAAATATCTGTCTGGTTAAAAGAAATCAGAATTCTCTTTCAAAATTTGAAAATTAATTGCTGGTAAACATTCATTTAGCTATTGGATCATTAATTTTCTCATGAAAATCATCTTCTATTTCACTGTTTGTTTTATCAGAAATTTAAAGTTTTTCATTTTATATGCTCAGTTGAATAATGATAATAATAAAAAATAAATAAAAAACAATTAAACTTTTGTTCCAAATGAATGAACAAAAAAACAGGAATTATTATATTTATTATCCTGTTCAGTGAGTTCCAAATGTGTTACTGTAAATATTATTTTAAGGTTACAGTGAAAAACTGATTGTATAGGATATCTGTTTGTTGGAACCATCAATCACACTAAATTTTTCAACATGTTAACATTAAGTAAATTTTAAAAATTATAGATTAATTTCTTTGAAATCTTTTATGATTGCACTTGTTTGTAGTTGATTTGATTATAAATTTTGTTCAGGTAAATTCTATACCTTGATTAATTATGATATTCCATGAACCCTGGAAATTAATTTTAAATCTTTCGTATTTAAATTAACTTTTTTTTTTAAAAAAAAAAACTATTTATCCATTTCTTTTTTACAGTTAAGTTAAAAAAGAGAATGCATTATTTTCATTTTTATTATCCTTTAATATACAGATTAATTCTGGAAATTATTTTGGATCTTAAAGAATTTGAGTTCTGATAAGAAACTGAGCTATAGTTGATTGTTTGATAACTACAGGAATTTTTTTTTCTGATGAATAAAACAAATAAAACATAGATATCACCAAAATATATGCCTATTTTCGTAGAAAAATTGCTTTTCTGATTCCATATTTGTATTTCTGGTTTTAGCGCGTTAAAAAATAACGTCAGAATGTACTTGAATTTTATGCCACTTATATTCAAAATGTGCTAATGTTGAATTAACGGAAAAGATAATCGAATTTTCATTTGGCTGTAGTAAAACCCAGATAGATGATTACGATAATAAAATATGAAAGCTTGATTTCTTTTTTCTTTACTATTATTTATATGTATTTTTCCTGTATCTTACGAACGATATTTTAATTACAAGATTTAAATCAAGTTGTAAATATATAGTCAATTTCGTTTGATTGTTTTTTAATTTTCTTCTGCTATTCATTGATTTGCATTTTTTTTTTTAAAGTATAAAAAAATAATACTACAGAAATGAGGTAAATGTAAGTTTTAATCCCCGACATTTTTGTTTAAAAGCAGTTTGCTGATTTTCGAAGCAGAAATTTCTTTCTAAAACAGCTGGAAAACATTTTTTTTTGAGGGTGTTCTGAAAACTATTGAAATTCTCAAAGAGCTTTAAAAGTTTGAAGAAGATTGAAAGTTAAAGAGATAATAGTAGGCTGACTGGCTCTTCCCCAAAGAATATAGGGGGAGGTCAAAAGAGAAAGACTTCTCCTACCCCAGAAACCTTCCTAAAAGAATGCAGATATTACCCCAGTTTGGCAGGTGTGTTCCTCTTTCCCCTTAGAAGGGGGTGTATTTACCTCGTGGCCTTGAATGTGACACATGGCTATTGGTATCTTCGAATCCCTCTTCCTTCCTTCTTTCTGGGGAGCTGAAAGAGCAACTTCCATTTGTTGTTCGCTTTTGGACCAATCATCCTTCAAAACCAGTTTTGCTCCCTTTTAAAGCTGTACTTTTAACAGTAAGGCCCTGCGTCTTAAAATCCCAACATGGGGAAACATGTTTGTACTGTTTTATTTGCTGGGTGTGACAATTCTCTTGACAAAGACTTGTGTTTCAATTCTCTTGATTAAGATTTTCGTTGTAATTAGCTTTTTTTTTTTCTTTCATTTCAAGTATGGGGAGTTGCTTTGATGGTATGTACTATTTTCGTATAATTTTTCTATAACTCTTTATATGTTTTATTGTTCTAAGAAATTTTCGAAATGGCGTCATAGTGTCTCCACGTGTGAAACGTCTGGAAAAGTTTTTGTGTAGCCTCGCGAATCTCATTTTTTGTTATTCCTAAATTTCTAGAAATTTTTAACTTTTCTTTTTGTGTATTTATTTTATACTTTTTAAACTATGTTGGGTAAGGTTTGTTAATCATTATTCAAAGAGAATTTCGTTCCTCTTTCATGTTGTTTTGTCAAATATATGCGTGTTCTGTTGCAGAAGTCATTTGATATGCGTCAGTTCTTTTAATTTTTTTTTATTATTTTTTATCTTAAAGTTGTGTGTGTGTTAATGAGAAAAATAAGAAATTTGTATCATGTGATTCACACTTGTCTTAAATATATTTTATTAAGTGAGCATGTTTTAGCTATTACAAAATCTAGTAAGCTAAAAATATACAGCTATGTTTACTTGGACATTGATAATTATTGCAATTTACCGTCGTGCATAATTGTGTTCAGTTTTTTAGTATTCTCTTTCCTTCATTCGTTTATTATTTTTGCTCGTAAATTTTTCTATTCTGAATTTGGACAATCCCACTATATTCAAGTGTGAAAAGCATGCTGCAAATTCAATTAAGTCTATTTCAGTGAAAACTTTTAGTTCTAGAAAACTTATTTGAGGCAATTTTTTATTTTTTTTTATTCGAATGCATTAATATGTAGTTTAATATCTTAATTATTTCATTCTCTTTCACGATATTTTCAAAACATTCGGAGCAGAATGCTAGAATTTGTTTTATGGTAATAAAAATTGAAATGATTAAAGGAACTATTTATGAATTATAATCATTATATCGATGTTCTAGTACAAATTGCAATAATTATTAATGTCCGCGTAAGCATAGCTGCATATTTTTAATTTACTAGATTTTGTTACTCGTTAATGCATATATTTATAAAGTGAAATAACATGTTTGTTAAATTATTTACTCATCATTAAAGATTATTTGGTATTAATGCAATGAAAGTATTTGACTCAGTTAAATGGTTTGATTTCGAATGCAAATTCTGAATATTAAAAATAAAAAAAGTGTGTATTGTTTGTTTTCAAATTATTGTACTTATAATTCTTAATATTTTTATTTTTAATTCGAGAAAATATACTTTAAATTATCGCTTAGTTAAATTAATAAAAACTTTTTACCTTTAGAGTTCATATGTATTTCTTAAATATAGATATACAATCTTATGTTTCTTTTTTTCTTTGTATTTGCATTTTGTTATTGTATCACCACACAGTTTTGTAAACAGGATGGATTTTGGTTAAATCGGGATTTAAACTCACTATCTTTCGATAAGGAAAACAAAGATAACCAGGCCACCTCGCCTTATACGTGTTTTGTGCCATTGCAACAGTTGTTTTCGATCAAGAAATAACAGAATCGTTAACGTTGTTAATCAACATAAAATAAACATTCATGTGTTTAATTTGTGTACGATCCCCATAGCTATCTGAGCAGAGAGGAGTGAGTGCGAGAGAAGAGAGGGAAAAATCATTTTCCTCTACTGGACGCCCGCTCATCTAATTTCCCCGAGCGCGAGATTCCTACCACGCGATCATTTCTCAGTACAAACCTGTGCCTTTTTTTTTTTTTATCTCTAGGGTAGCTAGGAGGAGAAACCGCTCTATAGGGGGAATAGAATACACACCTGACAAAAGAAAAGGAGGGGAAGGTGAAGCGGCGCCGAGGAAAAGAAAGCTGGTAAGAGAAAATCTCGGAATTTCAGCTTGACAGCTACACTGTCACGTAAGGGGATAAAAATCCGCTTTATCACGAACTTAACGTTCTGCGTTTCGGGAAGGTGGTTTTTGGGAAATATATTCTTGATCAATGTGGGGTTGCCGTTCGTTCGGCGCCTTTGGCGAACATGCTTCTACGTTTTTCAAGTACCGTTTTCTTTTGTTCTTTTCTTCGCCTTTGAATATCACATTTGTGATATTTTCGATGTTTTCCTTTGTTTTCACAGCGTCATTTAAAAAGCTTTATGGTGTTATTTGAAACATTTTGATAAATTTTAGCTTTACTATTCATCTACACTTCGATGTTTAATATACCTTCGCATTTTTTAATACTTTCTCTTTTAAAAATTGATTATATACTTTTGATAATTTTGGGAATTGTTTGCTTTTTATCATTAGATTCAGAATTTCTCTGGAAGAATAATTTCCTTTAAATGGATGTTGTTTGAATAATCAATAAAGTAGTTATATATATTACGTGATAATGTAATCCACGCCAAAGAAAATAAACATTTTCCATTCCAGCAAATCATTTCCACCGAGATTTGACGAATCACTCCACATTTATCGGATTGTGCATGATGTTGGTGATAAAAATAGAACAACACAATGACGTTTTTCATTATTTATTCTAAAAAAGATTTAAATGCTATTGTTTTATTTAAATTGGCTATTTTTATCATTACTAGTAATCTATCTATATGAACATTTTTCAAAATGAATAATTCTACGTAATTTTTATATATATTTTTGTGAATTTAATAATATTCTAAGAATTTATTTAGTATAATTATTATTTATATCAAATGATTTTTTGTACTTAAATTGTACTTTCACTTACTAAAAATGTGTACTTTATTAATTTATTATTGTTTCAATAAGGGCTGTATTCATACCACAATTTATTGTTTTTATTAAAATTAAAAAATAGTCGTCCATATTGCCATTTTTTATTTTTAAAAACTGTGTGAACGTTAATGCAATAGTATTACAAAAGTTCTAAACATAACTTTATTTCTCTAAAAATCTTTCTTAACATGAAACAAAGTATCTCAGCATTTTAAGCAAAATCGTCTTTTTCAATTAAAATTTAATGAAATTTTAATATTTAAGGTGAAATCCTACAGAGAAGCTGATATCCTTTCAGAGTACCTGGTTTTATGATAAAAATATATTGAATTTTTCAGTAAATTTATTAATGTAATGTATTTATATTAAATTCAAATTTTATCGAGATTTTAATTTATCAAGATTATTTAATTTAAAATAGGAACGAAAGTGTGTAACATATTTGGCTTTCATTTTGAATTACTGTTTTTATTTTATAATTTAAAAAAAAAATGAGCAGTGCAAGACGAGATTCAGAAACATTTAAATAAAGTAAAATTTTAGTACTAGTGAAAACAATAGTATTTCTACCTAAAAAGGAATTGTACGAAAAAATGGAATAATTTTGACAAGATTCACCCGGAAGTCGTAATGATATTATTATTTGTTAAATAATATTCCATAAAAACAATTCATTCAGACGATATAATGGCTAAACAATCAGCGCTATAGTTCATCACATGTTTTGGACTTACAGCGTCCATGAATATAATGTTCCATATGAAATACATGTTGGATCGAACCTGAGACTTTGCTTCCCTGAGATACTGACCCTACCACGGTCAACACGTGTGTTTAATTTGCTATGCTTTACCACAAAACCACATGGAACCTGTTTTGTTCGAAAAGAGATAAGCGCGTCAAACTTAAAAAAAAAAAAAAAAAAAAAAAAGAAGAAGATTCCACTTTTTTCACTGCTTACTTGGTAGTTGATAGCAGATTTAATAAGTTGATTGATTTAATTCTGGTTAATTTTTTCTAAATCTTTAATGTTTTTCTAATAATGTTGTGCATTTTATACTTTTATTAATAAAATTTTTTTAAACAGCCTGGTTAAAGTTAAACGTTTACTGACGGCTGAGGAAAAAAAAAAATTAGTTGACTTTCTATTAAATATAGTAGAAGTGGTAAGTTCAAATAGACGAGTTTAAGTGATAGTAAAAATCGAAAATATATCGCATTATTAGACTTGTGTAGCTTTGTATTTCAACAGAACAAAGACCTTATTCTCAATTATTTATTATTGTGAAAGTCTTTCCAAAATGTCTTCTGTCTGGTAGAATCTAATTTTGCACCGTGAGATGTTCAGTGAATCGCTTTATAAAACAATGCCACAAACATATTTATTTTATTTTTAGTATAGAGCAAAAAATGCTAGATTTGTTTGATAAAAGGGACTTTTTATTTACAGCCCTATTTTATAATTTTTACTTATGATAAATAAACGGAAGAGTATAATGAAATGTAAAATAATTAGAAGTAAGTATGTGATTGACTAAAGGTAAATGTTTAATAATTGAATTTGAACTACTTTTTTTAATAAAATTTCCAGGATACTCTATTATCTCCCCTTAAAAGTACATTTTCTTATACCTTAAAAGTAAATTAAAAATTTTTTTTTATTTTGAATTATGTATTTCACTCCATAGTAAATGATGTGTTTTTATTACTCACAGAGATAAATTGCATCTTGATGGTGTGATACGAAACTGCATTAAATCTTTGGTACCCTTCCTTAAGAGAGAGAGAGAGAGAGAGAGAAAAAAAAAAAAAGAAATCGTAAATTATTGAAATTGTGTGAAAGGAAAAGTAATTGTTAGTGACAAAAATATATGGAGTCTAGGAATAAGGAATATGTAAAAAGTGACTAAATTTAGGATATATTCATTATTGGATAATTTATAACCTACCAATATATATTTCTGGTGCAATGAAGGATATAATCCTCTTTCTGCCTTTCGATTAACAATTCAAGAATTCTGTGTGCACGATATGAATGGTTTTTCTCGACACTGGGTATGCTATTGTCCATCTTAAGTTACTAATTTACCCATACAAGTATATACTTTGATATAAAAGCCGATTGTTTGAAATAAAGGACAAAAGGTAAAACAAAGAAAAGCATTGCAAATTTGTTTTTTTTATAGTACATTGTAGTGAATAAAAATACAACAGCTGATTTGAAAATTTAACTACTAATAGGAAGAAAGAAGGCTGATTTTTCTCTTGTTCTAGTAAATGCATGTTAGGCGGGTCTTTCTGTTTATCTTTTGGATGATAACAAAATTCCTTGTGGAAGTATTCCATTGCATCCAAACAAATAGATACGAAAAAAAGGTGGGGGGGGTGAATAAAATTTTTTGTAATATGTGCTTATATAATGAAAAAATGCTTTTTCATTTCAGTTTAAGTGTATTATTTAAATGGGCAGCGCAATTCCGTTATTTGTCTGCTACGGCTAAGATCAGTTAAAGCAAAAAATGCAAGGAGAGAAAATTTTTTTCGCAAAGATATTCTTAATTTGTATCTATTTTAAGACTAATATAAGAATGAAGCCCAGTGGTTTAGTGGTAGCGTTTCACTCTTCCAAGGCATAAGTCAGAGGTTCGATCCTCCGGCTGGGCAAGGTCGACTCAACCTTTCATTCCTTCAGTGGGTCGATAAATTGAATACCAAGCATGCTTGGGAATTACGCACTGGGGATTTCGCTTTAGGCTGACCACCTAATCGGAACTTATACTTCGCACCCCAGGGCCTCTTGGTCAGGAAAACAGATGGGCCCTGTAGACTTTGGCCAACATAGGCTGTCGTGCCACAGAGAGAATATAAGAATAAATTATTGAAAACATACTGATTTAGGTATTAATTGGAGTGAGTCTGTTGCTTGAACGGATATTTTCCGAATCTATACTTATATATTGGGTTTTAATGATTTTGAGATCGCCAGAAAATCATGAAATAATATAATGGAGTTCAATATTTATACTGTTAAATGTGAAAAAAAGCTTTATATTGCATTCATAATAAATATTTTTTATAAATTGAAACATCATACGTTATAGAGAACTATTTCAGACTAAAAGATATCCATTTCAAAAGTTGAAATGCTTTTGATTATAACATATTAAAATAATTCTAATTGTTACCATAAATAATATGCGCAACCATTTTTGAATATTGGCTCAGTTAGAACTTCTTTTAATATTTATAAACATAATTTTATTTGTTGAGATATGCAAACTACTTTTAGAGCGATTGTTTTCGAGGTCTTCCTTATTTCCATATTGTTTTTCATTTTGATATGCATTTCTACCAATATTAACCCAGCATTTTTTTATGTGATAAAGTCGAATATTTTCGTAGTCATTTCGGAATTTGCATGTATTTCAAGCTAATGAATTTTATCATAAAATTGTGTGGTTAAATTTAACGGATTATCAAATTGAGACAAAAATTTAACTTTTGAATTCCTCTCATGGCAACAAAATTTCATTTTGCTTATTAAATAAATAAAAATAGTCTTTGTTGTTAACGTTCGTCTTTCGTCGATTCCATTGAGCATACTGTTAGAAGCCAATAGTTTTGTAATTCCTATAAGAACTTCCAATTCAAATATCTTTATTCGTGCATTAAATTTTATTAATTCTTTATTTCACGTCTGTAAAAGTTATCAAATTATATGATCTTTTTTTTGCGCCTTATATATATATAGGGCTATAATTTTACCATTCCATGTCTAATGATCTTTTATAAATTTAGTGATCAATAGTGGCTACTGAATATGTGTTTTCATTTTAAATTCTCTATCATCTCAATGTGCTTAAAAGTTTTATTCTTTTCTATTATTTTTGGAATTCTTTTAAAAAATATGATGATTTTAAACTTTTGTCCACAGCTTTTAACAATTCGTAGCACCAGGATTTATTTTGAATTTAGCGTGATTGAATTGTTAACCAAGTTAAACCAAGTTAGTGTTTGAACGTTTACCTCCAGTTTAACTGTTTGTGGATTGAATTCTCCTCTCACGCGTGAATTTTTGTAGTTTTTAGAGAGCTCTTAAAAATGTTCGGTAAATTTAGCCCTTATGACAAAAAGAGACTTTAGAACAATGAACAGATCATTCGACTGTAACCTTAAAATAAGTCCTAGTTTGAAGTTCGAAAAGTTTTTGCATTGGACAGATTTTCCAATTTTGATCGAAATCATTTTTCTATAAATATTTCGATTAAGTTCTTTAATTCCAATTTCCTTTCATGTTTAAGCATTCAATGATCATTTTTATCATTGCAAGCCTAAACCTGAAGAGAATGTTAGGATGATAAAACTGTTGAATTTGCAGTTGATGGTTTTATCCTTGTTTTTGTGTGTGCTCCATCATACTTCCGTATCGAGTCCAGAGTTGGATTTTATCAATGGAAAAACTGATGATTGGGAATCTTCGTACTATAGAACCAAGCAAAAGATACCTCTGATACATGACGTTTGCCACCTCAAATGTATCATTTCCTTTATAAAGTTTCTAGCAAATGTATAAAATCTTCCCCCAAGAAGTAAAAAAGAAAAGAAAAATTAATGAAGTTTTAAATAAGAAGCATTAAAATGAAACTTAGACTGCCTCAAAATGGAAATTATACCAATTTGTGTTATTTCGACCTCATAAACCTTCTATACTAAACGTTAAATTAACCTAGTTTTTAGTGGTTTCAAATACATTTTTTCATTTTCTTAAAAGTTGAGCGTTTTATCAGTGGGCGGAATTTTCAGAACATGTTTGTTATTCGACGCAGTAATTTCGTTTGTTAACTTTCCTGCGTTTAAAAGATATGTATATTAATCGTTACCACTTTTTTCTTAATCACCAGTTTTAATTGTTGCAATTGAAACTCGATGTGTGCTGGCTATTTTTGCTTTGGTAAGCTCTAGTTTTAACCAATTATTTCATGATTTCGAACCATATCATGTGACGAAGTGAACTCCTGAGTGGGCATTTTCTTCTCTGCTTTATCTTAAAAAAATTATCAGTATCCTGTTTTGCTTTTGTACTACTGGCTAAATGTGCAATGGACAAATCAAGAGATTCTCTTATTTCACCTACTGCGATGATATAATAAATATATATTTTTTCATAAAATAATCAAGTTATAGATTCTTACATGCATTGCGCGTTTTGTACTTGAAATGTTGCAATTTAAATGTTAAACAGCATATAGTTTTGTTGAAATTTTATTTAATATTAATTAAATTTTTATTACAGAATTTTTTTCCTTCGAAGAATTCGTTTCCCTAACATGTTAAGTAAATCGTTTGCAATTCAAATGTAGCAGAAATGTCTATTCCTTTATTTATGCCTCTAAGTTTCATTTTCCTTCCAAATATTGCATTTAAAATTTTATATTCTACTGTAACAGACCCATATTAACAATATTGACAGTAGATAGCGCTGCTGCCCAATAGACTTACAAACAACATAAAATGAGATGAGGATAGAGATGTGAGAAATGGCAAGAAAGAACCATCCGGTTCCTAAATACGTTTGTTTTGTACCACCCTGGTACTATGTAACCTTGATTTTATTTTATAATTATTAAGTGTTTTCTTTTTATAACTAATCTTAATTGTGTGTAATGTAATAAATGCTTGTTTTGTTTTAACTTCCATTTTCTTACGTCGCTACACTATTCCATTTTTGAGTTTTTATTTGTTAATTTTTGGATTTGTAAATTTTAATAAAGCAGAGTTTATTTACTTATGATTTCAAGTGTAATTAAAAAAAACTAATCAATTTAACTGTTCGATTCGCTGTTTCATTACAATATATTGAAAATTCAATTTTTTTGGGGGGCGGGGGGAGAATTTTTTTTTTGTTTCTAACAATTAAAATAAATGAAGCAACAAAATTTTAAACAGTTGCCATTTTATACTCATTTTACATACATTGTATTCATGTTTAGGAATTTAATTAATTTTTCTTAGAGAATGAAGCTGTCAATGTGAAAGGTTAATTTTATTTTTATGTATAGATTTTTATCTGCGTGTTTAAGTAAAAAGGAATAACCATTTTATGTCTTAAACTTTTACCGCACTTGTCGATAACCTTAATGGCGTTTGTGTTGGGATTTTAATTTCTCTAAGAAACTCGGTTGCGATAAAGGTGCCAACGATTACAATCTGGCAATACCTCCTGTGTTGCCTTATTGTAGCCATGACAACACTGGGGGACTGTTAGCAATGGATGCTGATTGCCTAAAGAAGAAGTATTGATTCCCTCGGTGGACATTCCCCTGCTACTTTTTCCTGGAGAATAATTCTCTCTGTGAGGAAAAAGGACATTTAATAAAATTAGAAACAATGCTGCAGTTTCAAGCTGTTTTTTTTTTTTTGACTGGGTCATATTTGCTTGGAAGTTCTTTGAATCCAGAGGAACTATATCATTCATTAAATTTGAAAAGAAATTTATATAAATTATTTTACATGCTTTTTATGCAGTTTACATTTAAAAATATTTTCTCGTTTACAGTGTTCATTAGATTTGTCATAGGGAAGTTAATTCTCCAAATTAATTCTTGGTTTGCACATCTTTTGTGAACAAATTCCTATGTATCTAATTAGGAGTTAATTGACGATAAAACAAAATATTTTTAAGAATGGTATATTTTTATTCTTTTTTCAGAAAAAATTGAAGTTAGCCCTGGATAAATTTCCAATCCCGAATCTTTTTAAGACTGTATAATTAGTAAAATAAAACAGTTTTAATTGAATTAAAAATGGTTGAAATATCATAATTGTAATTAAATTTTTCTAATACTCGTGAAATATGAAATATTATTAATAGAACTTATGGACATGTTTTGATACAGCTTATATTCATAAAGTAAATTGTGCATACGGTGTTATCTTCATTCCAAATCACGTTCCGAATGCTAACATTCTCCCTTTGGTTAAAGCTGTGAAATACTGAACTAAAATCCTCTACTCTGGTCAAAGTATGGATTTAAAATCTGTTCTTGATAAATATAAATTATTAAAAATGTGGCGATGTTTTGTACTAAACTTAATGTTATATGGATTAACTTGTTATTTCTCTTTCTAAATTATTTATGCACAGAACTCCAATTAAAAAATTAAAAATGGTGTCATTGTTAGTTGTAAGCAGTATTATTACAAAGAACCCATAAATTTCTGATTTCAGCTACGAGCCAACTAGTTATTATAATTAAAACTGCATTGATAAATATTCTAATTAAAATTTTGTTTTTTAAGGATGTATTCTAAAAGCATTAACTTTCTACCGCATTTTTTTTTTTTTTTTTCGAATTTCATTTGCAAAAAATTTTGTGAAGCCTATCAATGTTATCTTTGGGTCAATGGAATGTGGGAACTTGCAGCGTCAAAATTCTGATATATTATCTGTAACTGTGCTTGAGTCATTCTGGTATTAGTATATCTGTGAGTAAGCATAATCATACGATTTAGTCAGTGTCATTCGATTTAGTTCTAAGAATGCGTATTTAAAGTAAATATATAGCTTATATGTCAGTACACATGTGCACTTTTACATTACTCATATTTACTACATATAAACATTCCATTCACTGCGCGAAAACATTGATTAGATGTTTCAGGGCTATAATCGCAGTATGTGATTAAGTTTTATTTAGACTTGTCTTATCTTCCTCTCTCGTTATAAGTCTACTAATTTTCATATTGATACTTTGCTATTTTTGCGCTATTTAGCACAAAAACAGTACAGATATCAAAATGAAATTTAGTCGCCTCAACATTCTCCAGAAACTATAGTTTAGATGATTTAGATTTTGTGGAAGTGTTGCCATTTTTTTAGATGAATCGTCGACAGTTGAAATGACACTAATCTTGTCGAATCAACTTTCTTTCAATCGGTGTGAATCACAAATGGCATAAAAAATATAGGTCCCCTACATATATTTTTTGAGTTGTTCTAAGTTACTTATGTTTGACTTAATTATTTTGCATTTCATAAATTTTCCACGTAACCCTTCTATATATTTCAATTCTATTAGAACATTGAGTGACTTATAATTTTTGATTTTTCTGTAATTATTAGTATCAAAATTATTTTTTATAACTTTTAATTTTTAAAACAACTAATTAATTATTTTTAAAAAAAATATCATGTACAATTTTAAAAAGCTAATGCATGATTAAAAAAAAATAAACTACACAAAATAGTTAAAATTAATTCTTATTTTTCTTAATATTAATATATAATTACCACCGTGCATATCTTTGCGAATTCAGCGATCAATTAATTTTATTATTAATCTAACTGATTTGTTTCACAATAATTCTTTTAGATTTACTTTTGATTCGTGCACATTTCTTAACAAATGTTTTTCATTATTACTTGTACATCAATATTTTTAGTAAAAAAATTTATATCAAATAAAATCATTCCTGTTAAAATGTATGGGGAGACAATATAGTTGAGGATTCAAAAAATTTAAAAGTGAGGTTAACTATTTTTTATTATTTTATTTCTCGTAAATTTTGAAGTTTCAGAATTGGTGGAAACGTAATTGGCGTGAAGGCAGGTAGGTGGTCGCACCGTTTGACAAACCCTACCATCTATCAGTGTCGAGAACTTGAAAAAGAGAACCCTGCTGTGAAAAGAGTAAAACCTCCCCCATTTTTGTTGCAGGGATTGTGAGACTTTTTCAAGGTTATATGGTTATTTGTTGGGCTATTCGATCCCACACATATAGTTACATGAGGATTATCACCACACAATGGAATAAACCTCATGCTTTATCCTATTTTTCGCTTTCACACAATATACAGCTATTATCATTAGGTTATGATTAATTTATTTTAGTTTAAAAAATAATTTAAATTTCAATTTAAAAAAATCCAAATCATCAAAACTCCAAAAAGGAATGGCATTCTCGTACTATATGCATCCCAAGAATGTTTATAAATCAAAAAGTTAAAATCTCATATGCTTATGAGATTCTAGATTTCATTGCTCACATACCTGCGCATTTTTAAATTTAAGGTGTAATATTTAAAAAAAAATGACTTAATGAATTTTTTATTCTAAAGATTTATTTTTTCAAAGTTGGATTTAAAAAATTTTTCATTTTTTAAATCTGAAATTAAAGGATTGATTCAGTTTGTTGTTGTTGTTACTAATCCCATCTGATATAGCGGAGCTATATCAGATCCATGATGCCGTAAACCTTCAAAAAATCGAGGAAAAGGAGAGGTCTCTCAAGAAACTCTTCCATAGTGAAATCCAGGCAATGAAGTAAGTGCTGAGGACTAGCCTCAGCATCTGCTTCACTAAACTGCATACACTTGATTTAGTTTAGAGAGGATTCAATTGCAGATATACATTAAATATAAAAGAGCCATTTCTTAGATTCTGATGTTTTCAATTTTGCTTTAAAGTTTTATTAAGAACCACCTATTCCATTTTTTTTTTTTTTTTTTGAAGTCGGAATAAATATTTATTTCCAAATGTAAAATTTTTGTGAAAAGATTTTTTCTGAATGGTGATTCTATCTCTTTTCTATCGCTTCTTGCCCGAAGAGTATCATAATTCTATAGTTGTATCTGTGTGTTTGTTCAACTGCTTCTAGGTTCGAAAATGGTGTAGCGATCTTGTTTTTTCTTGGGATATATCTTGTGAGTATTTTCTTACATAAACCATGTCACTCTTTACAAGTTTTTTTTTTTTTTTTCTTTTCCTTTGGTTTCTTCATCTGAAGATGATCATCTTTTCGATGCAGTTTAGCGAAATGAAAGCCATAAAGATTTAGAAAACTTCCTTGTTCGCGGTGCGGACGCTAATTGATGTAAGTTACTGAAACATGTCGCCAATTTTATCCTGAGATTAGGGAAGATAATTTTCGATCTAATATTACGATTCTATTATCCTGATGCTGTACAAATGTATTTATATCCGAACTACCGATACTAGTTATTAATAACAGATGACAGAATATCAGGGATTTATAGTAAAATTAAAAAAAAATATATATATGAATGCGGATTCGAGTTAACGGTACAAATGATAGCAGTGCCTCAAATTACATGATTCTTGAAGGGTTTGTATTAGAATCATAATAATTTTTTAATTCAAAATTTTAATTAAAATAAGAAAATTATTCATTAAAAAATTTTAATCAGCTAGATTATGTTTATTTAATACTGTACTAATTAGTATTACAATAATGAGAAGGTGCAATTATTTTTAAGCTATTAGAAACTTACTGTAAACAAATTCCGTTTTTTATTACCTTTATTTATTTAGTTAGTATCACTGTGTGCAAAAACGTTCCTATTTATTTTATTATATATAACGTTCCTATTAGTAAATATAATGTTTGTAAATAAAATTTTTACATTTTCGTGATAAGATTTAATTTTCTTTATTCATGTTTTTGAATTTTTTCTTCTGTTTATTTAATATTTTTGCATAGTGCAACATGCCTCAAAGATGTTAAGTTCACAGTTCATAATTTTAAATTTAAAAAAAAAAAAAAAAGGAACTGAAACGAATTTTTTTTAACAAAAGAGTTTTTAGAAATGACAGTGAAAACCGTAATTTATCTAAATATTATTATTTGTTGCGAACCTGTAACTCTGAACACAATACTCTAATTATATAAGCAATTCCCTGATGGTTTTACTTAATTTACTTATTTACTGTCACTTCAAATTATGATGTGATTTTGATGTCCACATCTAGTTATTTATTACCTCAAAAGCATACTATTTTTCTCCTTTTTAAATTTCCAGCAATCATTTCCCCATTCTAATGGGTTAATTTTTTGATATTTAATAATTTTTAATTGCCGATCTTCATATATATTTCGTTTAAAATCAAAGCATGTATGATTTTATACGTTTTTTTAAACAAATCAATGGAATAAGATTTTTGTAAAATCTACTTAAATCCTTGAATTTTTTTTGAAAATAATAATTATAATTTTATCAAAAAAATTTCATGAAATTTATTGTGAGAAAATTTTTATTCGTTCAATTCCTTTTCTTTTATTGACTTTCTTGAAAGTCATTTATTAAAATTATATATATATATATTAATATATATATATATATATATATATATATATATATATATATATATATATATATATATAAGAATAATAATTGTTATTCAAAACTGTGTGTGCCTCGTGAACTTGAATCAAAAGTATGTCATTAAATGTAACAGATTGATACGAAATTTGTCTTATCTTTTCTTTCCTGATTTCCTCCTCTTATGTCTTTCGGATTTTTACCTCCTTCCGTAGTTTTATTTTGAGACCTTTCCTCATATTAGTTTTATTTGTAGATAAAATGTGTTCTGTTGTTTTTTTTCTATGAGATTTTGTGGTATCATATTTTTTTTTTAAATGAGTGAGAAAGGCGCATTAATTTCCCTGATGTTCTTGAAGAATCGTATAAACACGGAGTTCTTTCTTATCTGACTCCAGATCTCGAACATGCTTTGTGAATTGCTTCAAGTTCTGGAATTTTTTTAGTGTACGAATTTTTAAAGGAATTTGTCGAGCTTTTTATTTGTTTATTTAAAAGTAAATTTTTTTAAAATAAATTTAAAGAGTATTACGTATTTGTAATTGTGAAAATTGTTTTTAATTTTAAAAGCATGTTTAAGAAAATTTTTTTAAAATGTAACTTATATCAAGGTGTGAATAATTTAATATAATTTAGTCAAAAGATACTTCATAAGATGTTGTTTTATGGTGAAGGATGACAAAATATAGTTAAAAGAGACTTTAATATTCGTTGTAATTTCTTTTTTCATTGTTTTTATTTATAACATAATAAGTAAACTTATTTCATAAATTATTGAAGTTTTAGATTGGTTTGTTTTCGCTTACCGTAATTTTTTTGCACTCGAATGCTTATTAAATCGGAACCTAGGTTTAAAGTGGATTCCGAAGCCCTACAAAGATTTATGCTCTCTGTGGGATTCGAACCCATGAAATGTTAAACCGATGGCCAGAGCGATATTGAAGAGATTCATTCAATTATTTGTAGAAACTTTACAAGACTTTTATCTAGACAATTTGTATTGTAACACTGTGTGTATAGGCATCATTAATAGGAAGCACTTGACACCTTATTACACATTATAAACTTTTTAAATGCATAATATATATATATATATATATAGTTTAGCGCTAGAAGGGCTTATGGCAACTCATATGGTAGTGCATGCATTGTCGTGCCCGTGACTATATCTTTAGGTTAAAGGATTCGGAATGCTTGCACATCACCTAATGCCTCGTTGTTTTAAACCATGGTCAGAGGACGAGGTTACACCTGAGCTGGCACCCTCCTCTCCACATGCACGCACACAAGCCGAAGGCAATTCATACAGTCCGGCACCCAGTGGATGTACCATCTTTGCGCCGCGAAAGTAAAAGAGGACAGAAACACAATGAAGCAGAATTCAAACCGGGACCTACCACTTCGAAGGGATGGACTACCCACTCCACTATTGGCCGCTTGTCACTATAACATAACTTATAACTTATTTTATGGGTTATGTGGCATGTTCTTTTTTTCTTATTTCTTAAAATTATTATTTATTTAAATATTATAGTGTGTTGTATTTAAAATCACTGTAAATGAATATTATTTTCTTATGCGTATACATTTGTAGTTAATTTTATAAACTTTTGCTTTTAATTATATCATTTGCTATAAAGAGCTTTTATACGATAAAAAAAAAGTGAAAACTGATACTCTAATTTTTTAAGTGTGTTCTATGTCTTGAAGAATTCTTGACAGCGCCGACTATCAATTTCAGCTAGAATAAGTTCATATATTAATTTGAGATTTGGACTTTTAAATAATTCTTGCTGTTGAAATTTTTCATCTGTTTTCCTGTTTCGGATTGGCGTTACATTATTCATCATTTCATTTCTTTTAATTAGCAGTACTTTTTGATGAATTTAATAAAAGTATATTTTAAGTAAAATTGTTGAAAATTCGTTTTTAATTGTAGCATATAAAAACTAATTTATTTGCTTTGTCAAATTTATTATGTTTATCATTTTTTGATTGTTGAATGCTTGCTTGTGAATTTTGTAATGTAAATCAAAATAATTCAATTATACACACAAAAATAAATTATTAATGTGTGATAATATAGCGTAAGAACAGTTTAAATACTTTAATTTATTGCATGCAAAGAAAACCAGACAATCAAAATTCTGCTTGTCGATACAGCGTAATAATCTTATGATAAGTAATTCTTTCTTAAACATGTTTCTTATATGTTATTCAATTCTCAAATAGTCTCTGTTTTAATAAACTTGGCTAATAAGTAAGTTCAAGAGTTATAATTTATTAAAAGTTAATAGCAAGTAACTGAATAAGCTGAGAAAGATCAGTTTTATGTGGTGACAATTAACGAATCTATGTTCTCAGAATTTTTTTTTTAATCGTTTGCGTGCAAAATCATACTGTGCATCAGCTTTTGGTATTTCGAAGTCCTCGAAAGAACAAGTTAAAATTCTATGATAAAACGGGTAAACAAATATATGTATTTGATTAAAAATCCATTTTGTTAGTAGGATATCCTAATGTAATCGAAACTTATGATCTTCATTCACTTTTAAAAATAAAAAATATTTTTACTGGAATATTTCTCACAAACTGTCGATTTGAAGGCAACAGAACATGTATTGCATATTCTGGAAGACATTTTTCTGAACCTTAAAATGAGTTGTCTTCCATAATAGTTCACTCAATGTTCTGTTGACACTGTTCTTTTAGATTCGAAGTGTCATTGTTGTGAACCTACATTTTTTTTTAAAAGTAATCAGAATCCTTTTTCTATAAAACTTCTGTAATTGATTTTTTTGCTATTTATTTATCATTTTTTAATGTTGTTTCTTGTTATAATTTTGCATTATAAAGCACTTGATTGTATTCCTGAATCTGCGCAATTTTATTCTAATAGATTATTTTCGTTTTTAAATTTAGTTTTTCTACTTTTTAATGAGCAATGTACACGGGAATCAATGGAAAGTAACTTATATTCACCAGCAGGGGTGTTACTAGTAAAAATTAATCAGATTCTTAATTTCGATTTGTGTTAGATGTTTACACGAATTATGTTTGCTATTATTATCTCACGAGGTCTTTTAGCTGTTAACTATAAAATAACTTGCGATATCCTTAAAACCAAGTAAGGATTTTGGAACTAGCCCTTAAAAAATTTTGATTTAGTTTTTGTTAAAATTAATAAAATGTGTTATTTAGTTTCTTCTGAAGGAAAAGAAATTATTAACTTTGATAATTAAAAATTTCAATAAAAATAACAATTGCAATCTTTATTAGAACTTTGTTAAGTATCAAAGGTATTTTATCAAGATTCTGTGTGTACAAGTGTTGAAAATATTTCAGCTCTGTGATCAATTTAAATTAACTTTAATTAGTCTCTTGTGCGATTTTACATGCCTGCAGGTTAAATTCTTGACTGGAAAGCGGAAGATTTTACTTATTTTTAGCTTTTACCATTTGTCCTGTAATTTCGATTTATGTATTTACTTTGAATAATCGATAAAACCCTTTAGCCGGACATCTTGCCAGTGCTTATTACTCTATAATGAGCTTGTTTCTTTTTGTATACAAACGCAAATTGAGAAAAAGCAATCGCTAAGTTATTGGGGAATAACTGAAGTTCGTGTCTGTACACTTCCACTCAGGTAGTTACCGATTTTGACCACTCGTTCCTGTTGTGAACACAAAATAGTTATTCGTTTCCATGCCATCCAGTTGCGTTCGATGCAGATTAACCCATCGGATATTTTCATCGATCTTCTCATCTCTTTCTCTCTTGAAAACATCTTTTTTTTTTTTTTTCTTTCCTTATCTGAGTGCTTTTCATTTTCAAGGACACGCTTTACTTGGTTATTTTGTGGAACTGGACCAACTGTGTTTTCCTTTCTTTGGACTTTCAAGATCTTGTTTGGAATAATGAATATTTGATAGAGACACTGCATTCTATAGAAGTATTTCTCTGAGCGTCTGGCATGAAAATGACTTTTAATCGAGTTTTATCGGAAAGAAGCACTATTTTTATTTTGTATTTTCCTCTGAAATACACGCTATTGCAAGTACAAAGTTTGTCTTGCTTTTAATCAGTAAAATCATCTTAAGAACTACTATTCGTTAATACAATCGACGAAGTTGTTTCGTAGTTTTTATTCTTTGAAATTATTATGTTTTAAATTTTGAGAGTCCAATCCTTATATTTTATGAACCCTTCTGTGAAAAAAGTTCTAATTTTATTTTTAATGTATTTCTAGTATTCCAGTCTAATTTTTATGAGCGGAAACAAATTTTACCTCCATTTGAGCTCATTTGCATTGCATACTGATCCACAGACTTCCTATATTTTATTTTGTTTATACTCTACGTTCAGGGACCTATTTGCGGTGTTCTGGAATTTCCTTAATCTTCTGTTGTAAGGATGTTGAATAATTTCGCAGCTGCCTTTAATTACTGCGAAATTTAATGTATTACTACTGTACGTTCGAATCTTAAATCATTTTATTTCTTACATTGAAAAAACTTTCTATGTCAGAGAAATATTTCATTCAGGATTGAAAGTGCTATCAACAAAAAATAAACTAAATTTGTCTTATTTTTATTCGAATGAAATATTAGCTAAATTTATACATTTAGGAATATTTTTTTAAGAATACGCTGCATTCAATTCACCAGAAATATTTTTAGCAAATCTACAGATAAAATAATGAATAATATATAAATAAAACTGTTGCTTGTTAATGTTAAAAATTTTAGAAGTTTAGTTTCCCCCAAATTATTAATTTTGTTTAAAGACTCTTTACTTTTTTTCTTAATTTTTTTTGAGTTGTGCTTTTGTTGTCATTGAATTATTTATGTTATTGCAAAAATCATTGTTTATAACTATTAACTTTTTAAAGTAATATAGGTAATCTAAAAATGTTACACACAGCAACTTATTCTCATAACAGCATTAAATTATTCAACAATTATAATTTGTATATAATTTTTATTGAATAAATAAATACATATAATAAATATTTATTTATATATATTTAGTAAAAATTATATACGAATTATGGTTGTTGAATTACCTAGTGTTATGGGAATAAATTGCTATAGCATTTTAGATTACCTCTATCAATTTACATATTTTTATTATGATAAATAAATAAATATTCATTTAAAATTATTTAATAAATGAATATTTATTAAATAAATAAATATTCATTTATTTATCATAATAAAAATATGAAAAATTGTCATATTCCCAATGGAATCCCTAGACTCGCACGTGTTTAAGAGTTAGAAGAGAATTAAGTGTTGAGCCTTATTCTTCACCTTATTATCAGACTCAAATTTCTCTTTCGGAATTTGAGATCTTTCTCTTAAAGTAATTTGGATGTGAAAAATAATTATTTTAATGTAATGCTTGTTGGATTTCATGATACTATTTCTTCCACATGGTATTCGTTGCTTATATTCTTTTTGCTGCTGTGATTTAAGAAAAAAAAAAATGACGTGTTCAACAGCTTAGGGAAGTTTTGTGCGAGTGTTCTCTTGTAAGTTACAGTTAGAAACTAGAAGTTAATCTGGCAACGGTAAGAAATGGCTACTGAGCTCTACGGGAATACAAATGATTTTATGTAGGTTGTAAGAATGGAAAAGGAGGTAATGTGAGTCTTTATGAAGACTATTAGCATTCTTTGTGGTGCTTCAAGAATTCGCTCGCAATAGTAATTCGCACGCCGCTGTAGCTTGGAGAGTAATTTGCAATTGTTTTCTTCTTTTATTTTATATTCCAGCTTTACAGTTACAGCTGTTTATTGTACCATAGATATGTCATTTTATTAATTCTTTTTTTGCTGATTTCGTTGAAATTGGTGTTTTCACGCACATCTACCAACCTTAATGATAAGGAATAACTTTCCGATTTCATTCCAGAATTTAAAATTCTACAGAAACTTTTTCTTTCTTTCTCATTCACAACACATGCTGCATAATTATACATTACGTTAAATTAGTTTTTAACTGAATTCATTTGTTTTACCTGTCTTAGATGAAAAATTGGTGAAAATGCAAACACATTTGTGATCTAAGATAATGGAATGAAAGTGCATCCCAACTGTTAGTTTAGTTTGTGGGGTAAAGTGAGGGAAAAAAAAAATTGGAGTTTCGCACTGTTATATTTGTGAGAAATTCTATTTAGTATTTAATTCAGTGTATATTTTAACATGTTTTGTTTGAATATAGTGCTGTGTCTGGATATATGAATGACTTAGTGACTTAATTCACTATTAAAGTTATTATTAAGTCATATAGTTCTTTTAGACTCAAGCTTGTTTATTGCACAAAAAAATTAAATATAACATTTATTATTTTCAATCGAGTTGTATCAGAGATTAGATTAATTCAAAGCCAATACTCAATAGGATTGATGAAGGAATTTTTAAAGACTTAATTTCTTGTTTACAATTATCTATCTATCTATCTATCTATATATATATATATATATATATATATATATATATATATATATATATATATATATATATATATATATATCAGTTTATTGAATTTGAAATGTCTGTCGATCATAAGTAGTGAAAGTTGATTCTTCTTTAAGGAAATAATTATTATTCATTCATTTATTTTTCTAAATTTAACTATATGTGTAATATTTTAGTTGCTTTATATTTTCTTTACATTTTTGTAAAATAATTATTCTTTAAAGAAATTTTAAATTGGTTTTATATTATATTGTTCCTTCATTTAAAAAAGAGGTGTTACAGTTTATTTTGTATTTTGTAATTATTTTTCATAACATTTTTTATTTCATGGTGGGATATGCTACAAAAATATCTCGAAATATATTATTTTTATGTATGTCTTGACATTTTTAAATCTCATAAGTTATTGTTATTTTGTTTGTGTTTGAATTAAAAAAAAAAAAAAAATTGACGAAGAAAAACATTCGATTTCATAAATGTGTTAATAATTCGTTTTTAACGCAGTTAGGTTTTCTATGTCGCGATATTTGTCTTTATGTTTGATTAAATTTTGTTTTAAAACTTGCTGGGAAAGTTTCTGTTATCTTGTTCTTGCTGTATTTGCTTCACTATGTAAATATCTCTTTTACAGCATCGAAAAAATTTGTTTCAATGAATAAATCATATGAATAAGCGAAGAGCAAGTTATTATTCACAAGTATTTGAAGAATTTTTGTCGTACTGATATTTTGTTCATAGAAATTCCTAATTTCGTACTCGTATGTACTTCAAAATCTCCCCGAAATCAATGTTGTGTTTGGTTGACAGTTGTAGTGAGTCATTTCTACTAGAAGACTTCCTTATTGACATAGCGATTGAAAGTCCCGGTGAAAGTTATCGGTATGAGATATGGGAGTTATATCCACTGTATTCGCCAGACCTGTCTCGCAACTGATAAATCTTTTCTTCTGACAAAGCTCTTTTGCGGAAAGAGGACAATCATAGTGAGGCGGAAGTTAAAGAGGCTGCAGTGAAATTTCCAATTTCCATTAGACTTCTGTTAGCAGCAGCAAAGCGTATTCTCAATATATCTCGAAGACGCGTGAAAAGGTTACATGAATGGGATCTTCTGAACTTTAGTTTGTAGCATTCAGTTTAACGAGATGATAGTTTTATGGTAAAAAATTAATTTTTAATTATTTGAATTTGCAGAAATGTTATTAGACTGCAGTGTTCTATGGTTAGTCTTATAGCATTGCAGAGAAACTGTAAAATATAGTTTTTTTTTTTATTATTATTTGTTGAAAAGTTTTTAAATTATTAAAGTTATAGTTTAAAACTGATTATAGAAAGGATTTTTTTCCTTTTTTTTTAATTGTCTAAATACAACCAAATAATATAGGTATTATTTAACTGTATTCAGATTAAATAATAAAGTAGGTTGGGGATTTGGAATTTTATGTTAAGGAATTTTTTTCTAGAAGTCGCCAAATTGTTACATAAATGTATCCTTAATCGTGTGGTTTTATAATCATACCGGACACTAATATATTTTTATTTTTAAGTGAAAAAACTGTGAATTCCTTAGATTTCGCATTTGAGGAGTTAGAATTCGCCATTTCAGACTTGAGGAGTTAGAATTCGCCATTTCAGACTTGAGGAGTTAGAATTCGCCATTTCGGATTTGAGGAGTTAGAATTCGTGAAAAATAAATATTCATACCTCAGTCCCTTGAACACTGAGGTACGAATATTTATGAAAACTTTTTACGTTGAGTTTTTTCGTACTTCATGCAAACATCATTGTTTCAATTGCCACTACAAAATAGAGAATATCCCGCATTGCTTTGGGTGAACCAGATTTTTTCAAACTCTCCGAGAAACTAAGAGGGCTTCCTTCCTCGCACAAGTAACGGGGGAGGGTTTTCGTTTTTCAGGAAGCCCAATTTTATTCCTTTGCAAGCGATTTATCCCGAAAAATAAAAAGGAAAAAGCAGAGTGCACTTATTGATTGCCGGAGAGCCGAGTGGTGGCTGTCACCTGTGTGGCCTTTTTGGACATGCACACCCTCTCACTCAGGTGAAGTCATCTCATTGATCCGATGATCTGCGGCATCTGAGGTGCACGTCCGTCTGTGTACTGGATGGTAACCATGGAGACAGCCCTTCCTTTCTTTCACGGGGGCTCTCTTTTTTTCCCTTTTTTTCTTTTTGCGCCTTTCATTTCTCCACTTTGTAACCCGGCCTGGGGTAAAACTCAGGTAAATGAGTCAGTGGCGCTATCCGTCGCTCTCTGTCCAGCAGTCCGTCCAAGCGTAGTTCGAAACGACGTCTTTCCTTCTTAGGGTAAGCGTTTTCTTTTTTCTTTCTTTCATACTATGTTTATATTTCAGGATCGGATTTTTTTTTATATTGCTGTGTATAGATAATTAACGAAGTGAAACTGAATTCGATTCAGTGTCTTGTATGAGAGGTTTTGGAAGTTAGATCTTTTTGGATGTTTAAAGGAATTTTTCAATTTGTGATTGCGCTACTGCTGTCACTTGCTGTAAAATATGTAGATTTGAGTAACATTTGAAACGTTCGAAATGCTTCAGAACGCAAAATTACTGCTTTGTTATTGATTCGATTTGTTTTTATCTCCATGCGTTGAATAAGTCAGACGAATGGAGGTGGTAGAAGCAAATTGGCTTCCTACGCTAAAATGCTTGATTTGTTTTAAGCCAACGTGCCTTTTTTCCACACCACCTACCTTTAGTTTGATGAGCTATGGGGAGGGTATTGATTTGAAAAGGCAGCGGCGGGGGTAGAGCCAGTTGTAAGTCCTATTTCAACAGCACGTTGACTGTGGAAGATATTGCCATCTTTCCCCATCCTTCTGAAAAAGTTGTGGCCCAATCAAATGAAAGGGGCCGTCTTGTTATTGCTTCGCATAATTTCGCAATCACTTACACTGTCCATTGAAACATTTTTTGATTTCTGTTATTTGTTGGAACTAAGTAATTTCCTTTAATAATACCTTTTTGTATTAATTGAAACTATGAAATAGTTGCATCAAGTAAATCAATTTCTTAAATTTACAATCAAATACTCATATTAATTTTTTTACACTTTATTTTTTTCATCTCAAAAATAAATTTTTTTAATATATTTTTTTTTAATTTTTGGGTTTTTTTTTTATATTTTTAAATCATGTGTATTAAAGTACTATGAAATTGATTTTGATTCTAATTATGCTTTCTATTAGAGATTAGACAATCATTAATTAAAACAGGTTTTATGTTTAATTAGTAAATAAAACTTTTTTAAAAGTTTTATTTTTCATCAAAAAAAAAATTATATGTTAATGAAATAAAACATCTTATGTATTTTGTAACATTTATTTTATTCAAAATATTTCCATTTCTTCCTGTTAACATGCATAATTTATTTTAGTTTGTAAAATTATTTCTATTAGTTAATGTATAAATTAACTCACATTTTCATTGGAAAATCTTATTGCAATAAACTAATAGTAAGTAAATTTACTGTGTGCACACATAAATTAATGAAATAAATTATTTTAACATAAAGTTTAGAATACATAAAATAAGTAATATTTTTTAAAAAAATTCCTAAAAAGGAAGAAAGATTTAGAATAAGAATAATGTTTATTCTTAAAATTATGTTGCATTTATTGATATTTTTCTATGCATATGTTTCATAAACATTTTAATAGCTCATGTGTTACATTTCTGTAATTTTATTAAACTTATATATAATACCGATTTTTTTTATTACAGTTGCAACATCAAAGACGAAAATTCAATCATTCAAATTGGCTACCAAAAAAATTCAACAAAAGAAGAAATCTATCTTGAAATCTGATGCAAAGAGAACTCGTAGTGGAAAAAATTCTAAACAAATCAAAAAAGAATTGGAAACAGAAAGTAAATCCAATGATAATCCGTTAGTGCCTTCAGAAATTTCTATTCCTAAGGTGGAACCTTCTGATATTGTGCCTGTAGAAAACCAAGGTATATATTCTTTTATCATAAATTGCGAGTATTTTTATTTCTGCATTTAAATGTATATCTTTATAGGTAGATAATTATAAATAATATGAAATATAGAATGACTTATATTGTTATTTCTGCTTGATAATTTTTCTCTCTTAAAGAAATATTTTATAACTTTCTATCTTTAGAACAAGATTATGTTTATCTTGTTTTAAAGGTGTAAAAAGAAAAATGTCTTGAAGTTCTTTCATACTGAATTCTAAATACATGTTCTGTCTGTGAGAAATGTTTAAGAGAGTGATCTCTATATCCTCTTTGAGTAACTTGTGTCTGGTGCGCTATCTACAGTGCCTCTGTGACAATGGATAGCACATCGGCACTTTTACATAGTCACAAGCATAATAACATAGCTTGGAATGGCAGTCACCAATTAAATCGTTGTTATTCCTTTATCTTAATCATAGTTCATCATGCTTTCGAGTTTCTAAGCATATTAAATATTTATATGACGTGTCTAAAAGGGAGAGAAAAAGCTATTAGTTTAGATATTGACTTTATTTGACTGGTTCAGAATTATAAAATATTTGCTAATGTACATTCAAAATTCGGATGTATATATATTTGGATATGCCAATTATTTGACATTGCATATATTTGAATACATTGCATTGCATATTTTCAGTTTATTATATTTCATGTATTCAGTTATAGTGCATATTATGTCTAAAGCTTTTTATTGAATTGTATGCTGTATTTCAAAATCTTTACTTTAATAAAGAAATTTTTGAAGTAAAATTTTTTCAGTTTTATGCATCAAATTATGTGGTTTAAAAAATAAATAATATAAAATTAGATTTCATACTTTCATATTATTTAAGGATATAATGGCTAATTTCACTGTTGTACCTTGCTATTTTCTTTATAAACTGTTATTAAAGTCAGCTGGCACTTTTACTTTCATTATTTTTAGATTTT
Organism: Latrodectus elegans; assembly: GCA_030067965.1. Lineage (NCBI taxonomy): Eukaryota > Metazoa > Arthropoda > Arachnida > Araneae > Theridiidae > Latrodectus > Latrodectus elegans. Next base: position 27,643,692 of record CM057821.1, read on the forward strand.
GAATATAATTTAATGTTCTCATTCTGCCAAATTATTTCTACAACTTCCTGTGTTTCTGCTTAGAAAAGTTACTTAAACTTTACTTTTTTTAAAAAAAAATATATTAACTGTATAACTTTGATCACAGAAGATAAGGAGTGTAATACCTCTAATTCTAATAACTTCAGGGAAATATTATTAATTTCAAGATTTTTTATCGGTTAATAACTTTTTGAATTTGTACACCAGTTGAATCTTCCTATTCTCAGCTCTAAAATATTTCGCCAAAATGATAGCTGCTGTAGATATTGCCTGAAATAGGCAACAATATTCAAATCATTGTATCTGCTGCTTTTATAGAAATTTGCTTTTTTAATCTTGAAGGTATGAAAAAAATAAAAAGCAACAAATAAAATGTATGTACTGTGCACCCCCCATCAAGTTTATGAAACATCCATATTTTTTCAAAGTATGTATCTTTACTCAAATGGCTTGCTAAAGCGAGATCTCTCATATATCAACCTAATTCTCTTTTGCCTCTATGTAACATCAAAAGAATCATTTACAGTAAATTTTAAAAAAATAATAGTGTCCTTGTATGGAGATACAGTTGTGGGTAAGAGGAGGAGTGTCTTGCTCAACAAAAGTAGTGTAATCTCCAGTTTCCTGCCTCTATTTGTTGTAGTTCCTCCTTTCATTGCTTATTGGTCATGATTATTTGTAGAAGCTTTTACATCTTATTGGATTCAAAGATTCTTCATGTTGCTCTCTGTGCCACCAAGGGGATATGGATGGGGATTACGTCAGTCATTGCTTCACTGTTTTAAAGTTTCTTGAAGACAAATCTATGGATGCTAATTTTAATTCTTTTTATATTTCATCATCCATCATCCCTTTATTGGCCTGCTTGTCAACTAATGGTTTTTAAGCCAAAAATGGGTGTAGGATGTAATAAAAAACTTATTTCAATATTATATTTTAATAACTGTTCTAAATGGAAAAAAAAAATTCATATGTATATCTTTATCTGAAAAGATTTTAATGAATTTAGAATTGGAATAAAAAATTTAATAATAAATATCAATTACAAATTTCTTTGTGAATTTTAGGTCTGGCAAAGATTTTTCATGCAACAAATAAATGTTTGAAATATTTACAAGAATTTTTTACAAAAATTAAATGCCTTTTTTATAGTAATAATTTTTTTAAATCATCATAATACACATGAATTTGTTGATTTTTTTATTCTTCAAGAATGTATCCAGTGAAATTTGAAAAAATGTTAAAGAATTGTATATTTAATTTTTTTAACATTTTTAAGATCTCTATTAATGTTTTATATTGTCAAATTTAATTATTTTAAAAATTGAATTAAAACATTATAAGGATAATGATTTTATTAAATCGTACACTAAATAGACAAACTGCAAATTCCTATGAATTTAAAAATAAATTGCTTAGTTATACCATTGCAGTTTTTTTTTTAGTTCAATTTCTACCATTTTGTGTTCGATATAAGTTAAACATTAACAGATCTTTTTTTTTGGCCAGTTCTTTTTTTTTAGTAAAAATATTTTGTCAGTTGAAATTTTTTTAATATCTTTGAATTAACATATATCTCTTATATATATTTGAATTAATATTAATGCTAAGAATTACCATAAAAGATTTGTTAATTAGTTGCGAGAATATTCTTAAAATAATTATTTGCTAAAGAAATAAGTTGTAGTTAAAAAGTGCTAAAATTGTTAAAGTTATTACTTAGTGTTCAGTGTGATATTATCACGTAAACATAGGAATAAAATAATAAATAATATTTTATTATAATCTAATAAAAGATGCTTATTATAAGCATCTTTCATAATTTCTTCAACATGAATGTTACAATTTTTGCTCCATCAAACTGAAAATTTTCAACATATATCCAATTTCATTAAAAAAAAAAATGAAATTTCTCTTAAATGAATATATAGAAACCATGCTCAAGAATTGATTTTTGGGGAAATATGTAAAAGCGCTTCCCAATGTGTTGTATCGAAAAGGTATTGTATTTGGTAGTAAATTTTATTCTGAAGTTAAAATTTAAAAGACAAGCAATTAAAGCAGTAAAATATAACTATATTTGATTATTTTAAGAAATCGCTAGTCTCCCATAAAAATATGTATTTCTGATTTTGTTGTGTAGGTAATCAAAATAAGGAGTAATAATAAAGTTGAAATTAAGTACAGTTGTGCAAGAAAAAGAATAATAAGCTAATATTTATTTTTAAACATTAATATTAATACCAATTAAGCTCTGTAACATGACAACCCATTTGGGCCAAGGCCTACAGTGCCCATCTTTGTTTTCTTGACCGAGAAGCCCTCGGGGTCAAAGCATATGTCCCGATTAAGTGGTCATCCCGATATGAAACTCCCAATGCTCACATTCCAAGCATGCTTAGTACTCAGTTTATCATCTCACTAAAGTGATGAAAGGCTAAGTCTTGCCCAGCCCGAGGATCGAATCTCAGACCTTGGAAGCGTGAAACACTACCACTAAGCCACAGGGCCTTATAAAAGTCCTCTGAGAACATTTAAACAGTTAAATCAAAGGAAGAAAATCTTTTGATTAAACTGTTAAATAAAAATTAAGAGTTTAATCAAATATTACTTTAAAATGTATCATTAGGCATTTTTGTTGATAGGTTTTTTCGAAATACTGAATAACTAAACATCATTTAAACTGATTATTAGAAAATACAGATTTTAGATGTGAAGAAATTAAGATGAATTTTTAAACTAAAAGTTATGAACATGAAATATTTTTTAATAAACAAAAATCAGAATTTTGCATTTTCCCATGGGAAAAAAAAAAAAACCAAAAGTGGAAAAATGAATATATATCTAATTTACAGAAAAAATAGTGATATAAATTATTCCTGACATGTGATAGAATAATTGAAAATCATACTGTGCATGATTATATTATACATTTCTTTCACTTTACTGTGCATAAATTCAGTATAAAGTTTTCTTTGGTATTTTTTTAATTAAGTGTTCATATAGCTATAAAAGTTAATGCTTTTGGTTTTTCTTCTGTTGTAATTTAAATCTCTCTCACTTTTTTTTTATTTTTTTTTAATTTTTTTAGATATACTATCAACTAATGATGCTGTACAACCTATTGAAGTAGTTGAAGAATCAGCTGAAAAACAAAATGCCTTATCAAATAAAGAAATTAAAAAAGATCAGATGGATACCTCTGAAAATGTTCTTGAAGAAAAATCAACAATTGATCAATCCCTAAAACAAGATGTAAATGTTTCTGCTTCTGAGTTAGGTAATCAAATTGATGAAAATTCCAGTGAACCTGAATTCGAAATTGATTTATCTCGAGAAGACGAGGAAGAAATGGAGGTTTGTTAATTTTTAAATTTTGTTATTAGTTTTATATTTTAAAAATATTTTAAATAATTTTTTTAGGTATTTGCAATATTTAAAATTAATAATTTGAGCATAATATTAAATTGTAAACTATGAAACTTATTTTCTAATTTGCTTTATAGAATATTCATTTTAGTTTAAATCTTATATTATAAAAAGTCTTCAGAGAATTTTAAGAAATAACATTATGCTCTGTTAAGTTTTTTTAACCTTAATGAGATTATAATTATTATGAATTCATATATTTCAACATGTACTATTGAAAATAAAATCCTCATTTTTCTCCAGTAAATTATTATTTTATCTTTGTATATTCATGGAATTTTCGTACTCTTTCAGGGTGATTGTAATTCATCTGCTCAAAACTTTTGCACGTTTTGCAATTTAAATTTTGGTTCACGTACAGCTTTAACTAATCATATGAAAGAACATAGCATATCTAACAATCAAATACACCAGTGCCTAATATGTAATAGAAATTTAAGTTCTTCTAGTTCTTTGGATCGACATATGCTAACTCATTCTGGAGAAAGGCCTTTCAAATGTAAACTCTGTGATATGTCATTTACGACAAATGGTAATATGCATCGTCACATGCGTACACATGGTGAAATGGATATTAGTGAAGCAGAAAAGTCATTAGACTTGAGAATGAAAGAGGTGATAAAAAAGTATATTTTTGAAGAGGGAGAAGATACATTAACTGATAATGACAAAAAAATCCATTGTCCTGTATGTGGGAAAACATTCTTGTGCAAATATGGTTTGCAGAGTCATATGGAAACTCATCCTAATGATCCAATACTCTGTCAAAAATGTGATAAGATTTCTGTTAATTACAATGCTCATATTGATCATAGATGTGAACTTGTAGGGAACAAGCAATCATATAAATATTGTAATACGTCTTGTGGTTTCCAGGATTTAACTTTCATGGATTTTACATCCAATAAATTTTCACTTGTTTCAAAATCATATTGTGAGCAAAATGTCAAACGTCCTAGCAGTGCCTTTCATAAATTTGAATGTCCTAAATGTAATAAAGCATTTCCTTGTGGAAGAGCTTTGAAACTCCATGAAAAAGCCCATGAAACAGCAATTGGTACTTTTTGTCATAGCTGTCATTGTGATTTTGCTTCAACGCCTTATCTAAAAATGCACCAGTTAAAACATAGATCTGTTGAGCACTGCTTAACACCTTCCTTTCAGAAAGAGTTAAGTGATACAAAATCTTCTCACAATAATGCAGCACATGCTGGCAAAGAAGATTTTCTTGCCCTACTCAACTTACAAACCAAACAATCACATTTAACTCTGCTGAGAAATCTTAGATCTTGTCATGTTAAAGAAGAAAATTTTGAAAATTATGATTATTTTGTTCATGGGAAGATAAAGAAAAAGGATGCCGAAAATTCTGAAGGGGAACATTGTAACATTGCTAACAACAACAACAATAATAATGATTTTGCTGACATACAATCGATAATAACTCTTACCTCTAAAGCTCCTTTGATTCCTCCAGCTCAGACATCACCTATTGCTGTACGTCCAACTTCTCCCACACTTTTTATGTCTTCTCGCCATCCTGTTTCACCTCCAATAGCAGAATCTGCTAATGCAAGTCCAGAAACTCCGTCCAAAGATGAAGTGTCTTCTGCGATGGAAAGTCATCATTCAGTGCCTGATGTTAATGATACATTTATTGAAAATCATGGAAGTTATTCTTGTAAAATTTGTACTCAGAGATTTAAAAATATAAGTGCTCTTAAAAGGCACAGTAAATTACATGTTCAAAGGGGCTCTAACTACTCATGTCATATTTGCTCATATGTTAGTGTTGATAAGAGCACACTTATTCGTCACCTGAGAACCCACAATGGGGAGAGGCCTTTTCAATGTGTGATTTGTAAATATGCTTTCACTACTAAAGCTAATTGTGAGCGTCATGTTAGAAAACGTCATAAGAAATATGGTAAAGCTGAAATTAGAAATGCTATGCAATACAATCCAAATATGTCTCTCAGAACGTCAGATTCTACTTCTGCTGATATTAGTAATTCTGAGACTGTATGCAAATATTGTGGAGTTGATTTTAAGTTTAACAGAGTGCTTAGGCATCATTTGAGATCCCTTCACAATAGTTGCAATCGTAAGCCTTTTAGCTGCAAAATATGTAAATTTGGCTTTTCAACTAAAAATAATTGCATTCGACATGTATTAAAACAACATCCTAATTTGAAAGATAAATTGCGATCTGTTGTCATTCCGAATCCACAAATGCCGCAAACTATGAATCCTGAGTCAATGAGTGGAACTGATAATTCTAATTCTTCCACAGGAAATCAACCAGTAAATGAAGAAATACAACCCTTAGATTTACATTGTGATGAAGATGATAAACCTTTAAATTTGCAAACAGAAAAATTAACTAGCGAATTCAATGTTAATGAAACTGTTATTGCTGCTCAAGGATTGGTTAGTTTATCAGAAGCTCCACCACTTCAAGAAGAGCCACTTGATCTTGCTGCCCATGCCTTAGATTTATCTTGCAAACCTTTATCAGCTGTAACAAAAAAATTAGATTCAAAGCCTAGTAGTATATTTAAAAATACAACACCTTATCATCCACCTCCTAATGGATCAATAAATTTATCCCCTTCAAAGACTCCATCACCACCTTCATCTATAACAGAAAATAATACACAAATATCTCCTTTGCCAATGAATAATTGCTCAAAGAAAACAGATCTCCTTAATAATAAAATTGAGGTTTCTCCATCACCAACTCAAAAACATCGTTCATTTACTTGTATATATTGCAATGCCGGCTTTACACTGAAGTCCAATATGGAACGACACATTAAGAGGAAACATCCAGAATTTGCAAGACCAACACGTAGTAGGAATTTTATTCCCAGTATTGTTACTCCAAATTTGCAAAAACAGAATCTTACAACTTTATCTGATGAAACAAGAAATGCACTTAGGCACCATGTGTTAAGCACAAAAGTTCAACAAATACCTGTTTATAAAAATTTTAAACCAGAAACATCGTTTCCGAATGTGTTGATTGGTACTTCACATGGCTTTATAACTCCTAATCAAGTATCTAGTTCTACTACTGTTTTAAACCTTTCATTAGATCTCAGCACTAAAGCTGACCAGATTACACTAGTTGAATTAGGTTCTTCAAATGATTTTAAACCAACTGAAAATAATGTTGGTGAAGCATGTTCTGACTTAGCTAGTGTATCTTCGGTAATATGCACAGCTAACTCACCTCAATTCACTCAGTATTTAGGAAAACCACCTGAAAGTGAAAAAATGGATACCACTGAAACAGTGGAGAAAAAGGATCTGTCTGAAGAGACAAACAATACAAAAAAATCCGATCTACCATCAGTATCTTGTCCATTCTGTGAACGCCAATTTCCATGGACTAGTTCTCTGCGACGCCACATACTCACGCACACTGGTCAGAAACCTTTCAAATGTCCTAAATGCTCGCTATGGTTTACTACAAAATCAAATTGTGAGAGACATTTAATCCGTAAACATGGTCATAAAGGAGATTTAATTACTCGTAGTGTTCCTGATCGTCCTTTCAAGTGTAATCACTGTTTGACTAGTACCTTTTCTACCCAAGGAAATCTTCGCAAGCATTTTTATTTGAAACATTGGACTAAGAGCTATTTAGGGATGAACTGTAAAGCAGTACATGTTGAAAAGAAAGCTGATATTGATATGACATCTATTGTATTTGATGGTGCCAGTAATTCAACTAATAAAAAATCCGATGTACTTATTTCTTCTGTTGTAACAACACAGGAACACAGTTATAGTCAACCAAAAAGAAAATCTGCATTCTCATGCCACTTTTGTGATAATAATTTTGGAAATATTAATGATTTAGGTGCTCACATGCTCAAGCACAATGGTGTAATTTATGTATGCTATTTGTGTCGCAAAACATTTCCCAATCATGAAATTTGCTTAAATCATTTCAAAACTTCACATTCCTTAGTTTATATGCAAATTAATCAAAATGAGGATAAGTCACAAAATTTTACTGACAATAACATAGAAGAAAAGGAAGTTCCTATGCCTGATAATGGTGGCATCTCATCGGTTGCCTGCATGGTATGCTTTCAAAAAATGTCTTCTGTGGTGCATTTGCAGCAGCACTTTAAATCTCATTTACTAAAAGATAAGCAAAATGATGTACAAGAACTGATACCATTGAAAGATAATGCAGATGTAACAGACTCTACTCTGAATTGTGTAGACAAATCATTCAATTGCAATACTGTCAAGAAAACGAGGGTGTCTAAAAATAAAGTTGTCAATAATAATTCAATGTTATATTTTTTCTCAGGCAGTGGATCTCCAGTAAGGTCTCCAAAAAATGTTAATTCTAAAACGGAATTTCCTCCAGAAGAAAATTCTGATTTAATTCAAAATCTTCTTGGTATCTCTGATTCAAAGACAATTGATGAGATGTTGGTTTCACCAGATTCTGCTGCACGCATTTTAGGAGTGAAAGAAATGTGAGTCATTTCTTTGGACATACAAAATCTATTATAATGTTTTACCAAGAAAAGCTTTATCCTTTTATGTATTTGTCACTTAGTGTGTTGTCAGTTTGTATATATAAATAATTCACTAAAGTGTTCATTGTACAAAACTTGTTTTTGGTGAAGGTTTAAAAATTTAAGTATTAATTATTTTGTTGATATTTTCTTTTTTTCTATTAAGATATTTTTATTCATGTGAAAAAAAAGTGAAGCATATTTTTAGAATAGCTGAATAAACAGCTCATAAGAATTTTAACACTATTAAATCTATACTTCTTATTCATGTTTTCAAAAATTATTGTTAAATGAAAAATTTAGCATGTTTCTGACAACTCAATACATTTTTATAAATTAAAGTAAGCCTTTTTTTGCATTGTTTTTAGTCAATGCTAATAGAAGATTTTATTAAATTAAATGTTAAATCAATTTTAAATGGTATGTAATATTTAATGTATCTTATTCTGTTTGTTGCCTTGTCTGAGTCGTTTTTCAAAAACATTTAAAATAAGCTGATTTTTTAAACAGTTTATTTTCAAGCAATAATTTGAACATATATCTTAAATTTTCCAATTTTTGAGATGAATATTTCTTGTTTTAATATGAAAATACAATGTATATCCACAGCTTGTTAGAAGAAAGTATATTGTTTAAAAAATTTTAAGAATAATGTTTTTGGAAATTGAATAATATTATATTAAATTACATGTATGTTATATTTAATAATGTTTTAGAACAGTGATTCATTATTTTTTGCTGATTCATTGCTTTATTAATGAATCAATTATTTATTGTCTCCAGTTACAACTAAGATTTAAATAACTCCATAATTCTTAACAAAAATTTATTTTTCTTATCTACAATTGTTATTTCTTAGTGAATTAATAATAGAATGATATTAAGTATACCTCAATAAATTAATAAGCTATTTTATTACAATGAATTAAAAAATTTACAAAATAATATTTTAAATAAATGGAAACTAATAAACTTATCACAATTTATGTCAAATAAGTCATAACTCATTGATTTATGAACTCAGGGTAAAAAAATCTGAAGACATGGGTTCACATATATTCTTGAAAAAGAAGTTGGCAAATAATAAATTTGTTAAAAATTTATATATGCATATATCTTTTACAAAATTTTTAAATTATCTATTGAAATTATATTTTTAAACTATTATAATCTATTAAAGAACAAGAATTATGTTACAATGATAATAGACTGTTAAGAAATGCATGTATTGAAATCAAGAATCACTGTTCTAGAAGATGTAAATATTTATTTATTCAAACAGTTGGAAAGCTATTGAACATTATGTGTGCCCACAATATTAATTTGGTAGAAAAACATGTTAAATTATTCATTTAGATCAACTAATATTTTTATATTCTGTTATAGCTCTTACATATTATGTGTAATTTCTTTTGTTACATATCGTACAAATTTTGATGTGTTAAATACAAAAAAATATATATATATATATATTGGATCATTATAAAGTTTAACATTATAATACCAGAATTATGCAATGATTTGTAAGAAATTCCTAGAACCACCTCTGTTCAACAGTCTCAATTTAAATTAATTTAAGTATGTAAAAAATACAAAGACTAAGAAGTTTCATTTTGATGTGTTAAAAATTAAGAAAATGTCCAAAAAATTATCTATCATTCCTCACCTCTGTTCAAGTTTCATCTTTAAAAATCCCCAAAACATTATAATTTTTCCAGGCAAAGGGTGTACTCTTCCATTTGAAATCCTTATAATTGTAGATTTTGAAGAGCATTAAAATAGGAATCATTTTGTCAATTTGCTAATGGCTTTTTGTCTGTTATACTTTTTGATAATTTTAATTGTTATTCTTCATTCTTTTTCCAAAAGGCTTATCCTTTTTTATACTATACACATATTCAGGTACTCTTTCTAAAGGAGTATGAGAAAAACAATTTCTTTTTATTCAATTTATAAACCTCACATTGTTAAGTTTTCAGAAATTGTCCATGCTTTTTATCTATTTAACAAATATATGCTAAAAATGTTATAACTGGCATAATATATTTTTGTTTAATTATTCAAACAATCAAACTGCTTAAGAGAATTAAAAATTTATTAAAGTCTATAACATGAATACTTAAAAATGATTAAATTTCATTTTTAAATTTTAAATGTGAAATCAAAACTGCTCAATGAAATTACTTTCTAATTTAAAAATAATATTTAAAGAATATTCATAGAAATTGTATATTTTAAACACTGAAAATGTCTGTTATATAGCATTCATAATTCCATTTTTAGTAATCACTTATATCTCATTGTGTTAAATTAGAGTGATTTGTGCAGATTAGTATATATATAAAGTCGTTTGATTGTAAATAAAGTCTATATAGTTTAGCTTTTTATATTAACCTATTGCACTTCAATGTATCATACAATATAGCTTTAGGTTAGAGATAAACTAGTTAGACAATTAAAAATGTTCATATTTATACATATATATATATATTTCATTCTTATTTCTGTAGAATAAAAACATTCCCCTTTTTGTTCAATTTTCTATTATGGTTGATGAGGGAACAATTTTAAGTAATATTGTTACTAACCTTTTTCACTAGTTATTGCTTATAATCAAAGTGCCTATTTGTAAGGAAGTTGCATTAAATTTCAGCATTCCGTCCATCTCATTGTATATCAACTGGCTACAGTTATATGAACTTTATTTCTGCTATGTATATTTATATTAATCTGGCATAAATAATGCATTACTGTTGTCAAAGTCCGTCCACTATTGCCTTTTTCAATTTCAGAAATCTACCTTAGATTTTATGATATATTGATTCATAGAAATGCAATAAAAGCTTTGCATGTATGGAATATTTTTAAAATGTTTATATTTACTATTTCAGTCTTTTTTTTTAAAAAGAAAAAAAAAATCAGTCATCGAAGTTTTTATTCACTATTATTTAGTATATTATAATATACTAATACAAAATTGATACTAAGTATTTATAAATATTGAATGTATCACAAATATTGACTGTTACTGAAAGCTATCATAAATATGATTTAGCTTTTAAAAAAATGTATTTTGTACAATTCTTGATTTAATATTTGTATATATTGCCACTCATCAATCCTGAAATGTCAACTATCTTATAATTTTTAAAATTTGATAATATGACTTGCAAAAAAATATTTCTATGAATAAATAATTCTTCGATGAATGATTTTAATAACAATAATGAAATAACTAAATTTAAGTAATAAATTAAACAATTAACACTATTAACTTACCCTATTAAAACAATTTGGATCTAACATTCACATATATGTCACGTAGCAATAAAGTATTTTATCTTTTGGTCAAAATGCTTTTATACTTACTGAACAATTTTTCCATTTCTTTTTTATCTGATTATTTAGGTTTTGAATTCTGTTGAAAACACGTCTGCAATTTTTATAGACTCTAATAATGACTTCATATATGTTGTAGTAAATGGCTAAAAGTATTCAAACACTATGACAAAAGATTTTTTCTTAAATTACAATTGTTTTGTTGAGTTTCCATCTTAGCATATATACTTTTATTATAAAAAGATTTAATTCAAACAGAAAAAAGTTACGGCTATTAAAATTATGTTTTATCTTTTCCTGATAAATACATATAGTTAAAATATATATTTTAAAATGTTTTTAAAAATGTCTGTTGTGGTTTCATAGGAATTATGATCCACAAATAGATATTCTATAAATTATATAAAAGAAAAAAACTTTTCTTTTTATTATTAATTACATACAAAGAAAGACATTTATTAAGATATTTTTAAATAATTAAAGTCATAAATTTAATAAAATTTATCCTCAATAATTTATAGAAAACACATTTTTAACATATATAAATATCACACTTTACTTATTACCATAATTAATTACTTTTATTTTACTTTCTAAAGAAAGTAAAGTCATTTTGGGATTGAGAGATAACTATAATTTATCATAAGGATTGTGCATAATCATTGTAAATTTTAAGATATACAAAACAAATCTGAAGTGATTATTGATACTTCTTGGAATTAGCCTTCAGTTGCTAATAGTAAGTTTTAAAATTATAGTGATTTGTTTTTGTATTAAATATTTATGACCAAATGATGAATCCATTACAAAAATGAGTGACTTTTAACTGTGGTGAAATAGAAAAGAAACTATGAAACTTCATGCTATTCAAAACAATTATTATTTCATCACAAAAAAAATTGACAATTTTGAAAATTAAAATTTTATTGATGTCTATTTTGTAATTATCTGTTTACATTACAAGCTTTCATTTGCAAGGAATTTTAAATTGTGTAGAATCACTCATTCTATCTACAAAATTAATATTTTGTGTTATATGAAGTGTTATTTCTAATTATTATGCTAATTGTGATAAAGCAATTATTTTTTATTGGTCTTAGCATATGAATCAAAGTAAGGGCAAAAAAAAAAAAAGATTTATTAAGAAACATATATTTCCTTATAATGAAACATATCTGAATTTATATCTCAGTAAGATGCCGTTTAATATAGTGCCTCATAATGCAATACCATCTTTAAGTTATGAAATGCATTAAAGATTACTGCTGAAAATTAATTATTGGTATTTTTAAAAATTCATGTATGTAAAGTTCGTACAAATTTAAGTTTCTAAATAATGAAAAAATATAATTTTAGAAGCATTTTGTAATGATGCTTATTGTAGTGGCTGATCATAAAACTGATTTTTTAAATACATTTGAAAATTTTTAAGTTTGATATGTCAGTTATTTTGTTCTCAATATACTCAGTGTATAATAAATATTTTAGTTGTGCTGAACATGTTCTTATGATTAAGGTCACATAAATGTAATTGTGTAAAAATATTGTACAGCACTTTTTGTGTTTAAAATGTTTAGTCATTCCTTGTTACAAATAAGCTTGTTTAATTCATTTTGTGTCTATTTTTATTTCCAAGAATGAATTCTTATTTTTTTGACTTTTTCATCATTTGATTGGAATTTTAATTTTCCACATTGTGATACTTTAGTTTTGTGTTATATAAAATAAAGTTTGACAAAATATAACATTTTGCTTGTTATTTATTTTGTAATATATCTTACTAAGTTAATATTTCAGATTTTATTAGCAAATTGTTTTAAGCAATTTCAAATTGATGAATTGTTTTTAATACTTATTTAACAATTTATTTTAGAAAATGAGTCTTTCTTTACTAAAGAGCTAGTATTTAAGTTCTCATGCATATTATAGCTTTTAAAATAAAATAATTGTTATTGATTAGTGTAAGGAAAAAATTATTCTAAAGTCCTATATGTGAACATATTGATGTAAAAACATTTAAGAATTTAAAAAAAAAAAAAATCCCTTTACAAATAATTAAAAATATTTATTAGCTTTCAAAGTACTAGTTAAAAGCAAGTGTTATTGTTGATAATGGCAGAAATAACCAATATTTTATATAATTAGATGTGTGTGTATTAGGTTATTGTATGCTAATAAAATTAAATTGTTCAAATATTTTTTATTTCAAAAAAAAAAAAAAAATGGATGATGTATATTTAAAGATTATAAGAGATTTAAAAAAAAAATAACTCATTATATAATTAATTTATTTTAAATTTGAATGCCTAAGTCAATTATTTAAATATATGTTATAGAAGTAGAGGATTGAATTGTTCTTACAATATTGTACTGGATTGAATTGTTCTTACAAGTACTGAAGATAGTAACTATCATCACAGTTATATTTGTTAAGACAATTGAGACTTCTCTTAAAAGCAAGTATTTTCTTTTCTTGTATTATATTACTGTAGTAAATTTTCAAAAAGCAAGCAAATAATTTTTAACCAGAATTTTGTATTGTAATAATACTGAATTAATGTTTTTTAAACTAGTTGAAATGTGTGTATGAATAATTGGTTCTTATAGTGTAATGAATGGATAGGAAAATGTTCATTTATGGAAATAGCGATTTGATCACGATATAGAAGTTTGGATGGTACTGGTGTTCAATAAACGGTTTTTGTTTCTTAAAAAAATTGTTTCAAGAATAATTTTGTCTCAATAAGGTAAAAGATTTTATGATGATAAATAAAATAAAAATGAATAAAATATAGAATTATTTGTAAAATTGAATAACCTATTTTTTTTTTTTTTTTTTTAAATATAAGTTATTTAAAAAAAATTCATTTCTGAGAAAAGCAAGACACAGCAAACTTTAATAAAATTTACTTGGCTAATTTTTGAACCAAAATTTTTTATAGACCTTTATAAAATAATTGGCGATTTTAATTTATCTCAAATTAATAATTTCTTAAGAAATATTATATGTATTAGAGGTTTAAAAAAAGAATAACACGATTCTAGAACTTCTTTTCCATCAAAGAATTTAAGGCTTGATAATAGAGTTATGAAGTAAATCTAGAAATAATTAAAAGTAATGTCATATTGTACTAAGTGGAAAATTTTAATTTTAAAAAATAGTAAATTCAGTTTTTTTTTTGTCACAATTACTGACAACAAGATAAGAAAAAAAAATATGATTTAAAAATATTTTTTTATCTACCACGCGCGAATACTTAACTTTATTTTCTATAGGTTTTGAACTCTGATTTTATAAATATTTAGAAAAATCCCTAATTTCTGTGAAATTGCCATTATTTTTTGCTGGCGATTAACACTTTTTTTTTTTTTTTAAAGTTTGTGTTTAGGTGGGATTGATTAACCCTGCTTATCTAAGCACTAAACAACATACATCACACAGTTTATCAGTGACTAAGAACCTGAGCTTTTCCATTCTAGCACTACTTCTTGATATAAATTCATTGCTTACTTTATCATTTGCTGTGATTAAATTCTTTTAGTTTCGCAAGTAAAAGCACTATCGTAACCTTTTGCAATGATATAAATAACAACTACAATTGTACAGTTCATTAATGTTCCTAGAAAAAATATTTTATAAATTAAAAATTTTTATTTCTAGAAAAATGTATTACATTTAAACGATATACTGTGTAATAAGCATTTCTGTAAATACAGGATTAATTTGTCTGTAGTAATGGCAAGTTTCAGACTGAACTTCCAGATACTGTTCACGAGATATTTCACTTTTGTTCGAATGAATGGTGGGAAATATTACGAGTTTTTCCCCATACAACATCTGAATATGATTCATTTGTTATGAAAATTTCTAGTGGAAAACAATTTATGGTGAGATTTAAAACAACCAGCTATATTGTGTTAGTTATATATGCTGTCTCACACTATTCTTAAGTTTTCTCATATAACTTTGAAGTTCTAATTTATTCTTAGTACAAATAAACAGTTTATCATATTACACAATTGTCTTAAATAAGGGAATTATATGGAAAATATTTTTAACTGTTAATACATTTAAAATTTCTTTTCCTTTCTTGCAAGTACAAACCTTTAGATTTCAAACAAAAATTACATTTGTTCCTCATTTGTGTTATTATTTTCGTACTTTTTAAGTAAAGATAATGCAAAGGTCTGAGTAAGAAAAATTAGAATTTGTTTACCCATTTTTCATTTTTTTATTGGAAAAAAGTTCTCACTATCACTTAATGAAAAATACGTATTCTGTGAAAATAAATCTAAAGGCAAACACTAGAGGAACAAGTTTATGCAATTCCTAAAAGTTCATCTTATAAAAACCAAATTCCATACATCAGCTATTAAACGTTCGGATCAGATGCATTTTAAATGAAAGACCATTTTAGAAAAATTTATAATATTAAAACTTAAAAATACTTCACAAACAAATTGTCAATAAAATACTATACATTTTTTGTAGATGTATTTAAATAGTTAAACTTTTGTATTTTCAATGTTTGATAATAAAAAGATATTAAATTTTGTAATATGTTAATAACTTAGATATCATTTCCCTTGAAAGGAAAAACCAAAGGACAGCGAAGCAAAAAATGTATATTTAGGCTCCAAAATGGAATGTCTAAGTTCAGCAACTTCGCCTGGAATTCGATCATTTTAGTAATAAAATGTTTATCAGTTTATATAGCAGCTAATTCTTTAAAGCAGTATCGAAATATTACATATAAAGAAGCATAACTATAATAAAATGTGTCGGAATATCTAATTTTATTATTTATTCAGTAGTAACGTTTTCATCATAAAAATCTAAAATTCACAAGCATCCTAATACATGTGTTTCGCAATGTTAGTTTGTAATATGAAACAATTTAATTGAATAAAATTGTAGATGATGTTCTTAAAATTTCTGTTGATGTAGTCAATCTTTTGAATACTAAGCATGTTTTTGGAATCCAGTTATTTTCCTCTAAATGGTTTATACTTCTTATATTCACATGAAGTAATATTTCTGAACAATTCTTTAAATAAAATATTTATTCAATTTTAATCATATCAATGCAACTTTCATTTTTCCTTAAATCGCACTCTGTGGAACATACCCTTAGTTTTTCATCTTCTAAAATTAAATTTTAATTACAGAAGAAATATAATTGATTTATGAATGTATAAAATATTTCCCATCTTTGTCAACATGAACTGTAACCTGCAACAAGATTAGAATAATTTATTAATAACATACAAGGTTATGAGCAAAAATTTATATAATTTCATATAATTTACATCTTTTTCTTTCTATTTTATCAGAGACTGAATTTGGAATGGAGTGGAGTAAAACCTAAGTCAACATATCGGCCTTTGATTAACTTAAAATAAGAACTAAATTTCTTTTCCAAATTTTAATTACTACGTTTTTACTTAATTTGAAACATAATAAGTAATACTGATTTGGACTTTTTGAAAGTTACGAGGAAATATAACCAAGTGATGTGACAATTGCTTACCGATGATTTTCTCGCTTCAAACAAAAAAAAATTTTTTTTTTAATTATTATTTATGTATTGCCTCTGGGAATAAAGAAAAAAAAATATTGCAAATAAAGACAATGAGTTTCCCCATGTTTCTACGTAGCCAAAATAATATTTAAAAATAAATAAAAACCAATATTTATTTTTTAATTTTTGAAAAAACAATGTTTTTGCTTTTTCCAACAGTCAACCCATTAGAACGCTGATGAAAAGTCACAAATTCAATGTTTAATCACTCCTTTCGAAAGGTACAATAGCCCTGGCTTCCTCAAGAATTTTCTTCATGCCTCTATTTTTGGCCATGATCTTCATATTAATCACTCTTAAAATGGCGAGATCCTTTTCTATGCAGTTAACTCATTTAAAATTGAGTCGGCTCCTAATTCTTGCTAAAAGTGCTAAAGGACAGGAATATTTTGTGTTCAACGTACATTCTCTGTTCGTTCTAATATGGTCAGCTTATTTAATTCTTCGGAGTTTTATGCATTTGACGACGTCGGATTCTCTGAAGGCACAAAAGATGTAAATTTGAGCCATCGATTTGTATAACTTCAAAAATAGCTTAGTACCCACCACTCTCATTCCAAGAGCATTTTTAACTTTTTATATCATTTCTGATTTTCTGTTAAGTTAGTATATAGGTCTGATGAGACATTAATAAATGAAGATCTCAGCTTTTCTTTGAATTATGTTTGATTTTAAATACTTTAATACATAAAAGCACCAGCTGTTAGCATTTTTTCGCCTCCGAACTTCAGATGTGATGTTTAATGTTTAATAACTTTATAGCTTTGAAGTATAAAAAACTTCATTCGATTTATCTGTATTTTGCACGCCGTATGTAAAAATATGTAATGCATTTTCTACTTGTTTTCATTGCATTTTAATTTAGTCTTTTTATAAGTATCAACCTCTCGATATATATATGTTAGCGTTTTTTTTTTCCCGTAATAAGATCTATAACAGCCTGCGTTAAGACGTATGTCAACTATACATTCTCAATTAATCAGACACAAAATGTGATTTAAACGAAGAATAGCTACACAGGTACATTTAGCTAGTCATAAAGGTAGACATTGTAGAATGCAAATAAATTATCAAAATACCTAAAAATTAGAAATAGTTGATTTAAAAGAAAATTATATGCACGTCTAAAAACTCATTTGTTACAATGAATCTGCAAGCTTTCGACTATTGTCGAGTGAAAACAGAAAAAATGAATGTTGAATATTTTTTAGTTCTATCTGCACAAAGATTTTTTATCGGTATTTTTCATGTAATATATTATTAAAACGAAATATGTCTAGCAACTATGGAAAGAAAATAAGTTTGTACTAATCACAGAAATCTATTAACATACAACATATGTTCTATGTTAACAAAGAGGCAATTGTAATATCTAATGTAATAAGATAAATTTTGAAATTTATTCATGTGACTGCTTTTGTTTACAAGACAAATAGTGGAAAACCAGCAATGAAGAACTATAAAGGAAATATGTGTGTGTCTAATAAAAAAAACTCAATCAAGCAATATAATAGGTAATTTTTGCGGATAATTGAACAAACAATCAAGATTTAAAGACTTGATTATTGAGAATATTTTGTTATATTATTTTTCTAGTTTCTGCCATGTGAGAGAATAAAGAATTCTCTCGCATATGAAGAAATTATCACAAATATTTCTTCTAAAGCACAAATCTGTTATATTCAGCATTGATTGGTACACGAGATCGATTCATTTATTACTCTTACAATGAGGAAAAAAAATAAACGCAATTTTTTTATGAAAATAGATAAATGGAATAAATAACTTGTGTTCTAGTTTTTACGAAGTGTGGTGAACAATCCTTTACAATGACATGAAACAGAATAACTTTAAAAGCAATTTTTACGAGCTAAATTTGGAAAAAAAAATTTTTTTTTTTTTGAAAACTTTCGTTTTTGACAGTTAAGCCAGTTCCGTTGAGGAATTTCAGTATGTTGCTGAAAAAATAAATATGTTTATCAGACGAAAAAAAAAAAAGGTCAATAGAAGATAGGCGAAAGAACAAGAAAAGAATTGTATCAAATTCCAAAGAATCTCTTGATAATTTTAATAACTTAAAAAAAAAAAATCTTTGGAAAAGGAAAGTACCAGGGAAAACATTCATAACTATTTGCTGTATATCATGTTAACATTAAAGCTTGGATGATTGGAAGTATTTATAGAATTTGGCTTAGACTTAGATCGATGCATTTTCTTTTATCGAAGAATCTTAAAATTCCATAGATTATGAATAATGTATTGCTGTGGCGTTGAGGTTCACGATGTTATTGATTCTCGTGTGGAGTTTCTCCAGCGTAATCTAATTTGCTTTATACAACCAAGGCATAATCAACAAGTTAAAATGCAAATATTATAGGGTATTTCTGCAAAGAGTATTGGAACGGGATTATAAAATTGACCTTCTAGGACGAAGGCATTAGTTAATCCCTACAATGTATGCTAGAATGATGTTGTTAAAACAAAAAAAAAAAAAAAGAAAAAGAAAAAAAAAACATCGCGTGAAAAAAAATATTAACATCGTTAAAAAAAACATCGCGAACATTTTAACAAACATCTTATTAATAAAACAAACATCAGTAAAGAAAGCCGAGAAAATTTACCTGATGATTTAAAGAGAGTCTAACATACTGCCTAGAGATGGAACTCCAAAAAAAAAAAATCCCTGATGGCCAAAATTTCCTTCCAGAATTTTTGAATTTGGATTCAGATATATGTACAGAAGAAATATCGGAGGTTGAAATTAAAAAGCACAGATAATGATTTAAAATAAAACAAGTAAATGATTTAGTGCAAAACAAGCAGGCTAACAGGACAAAGGTACATTTTTGATAGAAAACAATAACAAAATACTTTTCCACATCTAAAAAAAAAGTAGTTTTTAAACGGAAAAAGATTACTTAGACTGTCATTAATGAAATGAAGAAGTTAATATTGTCTTTAAGTATGAATATTTTATATTATTTTCTTATATAGTGCAACCTAAACTTTTTCTAATACTTTATTTATAAAGAAAATAGTTTGAGGGGAGGGGGGCTGAAATAAGTTCTTAATAACCTAATGTTTATTTTACGAACTTTCAATTTTAAAATTTCATTGGTCGATACAAATTTGTAAAAACAAGAGTCTACTATTGTAAAATATAGAAATCCTTTCTGCCAGTGTTATTTACAATTCATAAATAAGCATGGATTTTTATTTCAATAAAAATCATCATACATTAAATTACAGTTGTGGTGATATATAATTTATTTTACAATGAAAAATATATATATATACAATTACAGTTGCCATTCTATTCAATAAACTAATGCAGATTTAAATTAATTTGGATAAGACTAGTATGTCTTATTTTTTAAATTTTATACCCTATTTTCTAGTTTTTCTTCTTTTGAAATAACTAGAATATGTTCATAATCTTTTGGAAAAAGCAAAAAAAAAAATTACTTGTTAAATCATGTCAAATATCAATAAAATAGTTATCATTTGCATTTTTTTTATGTGTTTAAATGTAAAATGTTATTTTGTTTTGAAATCTGGGAGTAAAAAATTTCTATGTTTTCTTAAGCACAGATACATATAATTTATAATATAAATACATAGCTTTTATGGCACTTCAAAGGGGACCAAAAAAAAAAAAAAAAAAAAGTGAGAGTGAAGATGGTCAAAAATTCTAATGACCATTCCCAAATACATAATTATTTTTATCTATTTTCACAAATTTCCATGTGAAATAGCTAATAACTAGAACTTCTATGACTTATGGAAAACAGACCATTTTAAAGACTGGGCATAGTCAATGTAGTGAACAACTAATGTGAATAGTACCATTATGTTCAATTAAATACTTTTTAAACCATAAAACAATATTTAGAAATACCATATATCACATATTCACTATGCAAAAGTGTGAAAATTATAGTGCTTAAGTATAATCCAAGGTGTGGTGAACACATTTATGTCTCTCAATATCTACAACTACAAACATCAAATCCATACTTTGAAACATTCATCTTATTCTAAATATGCTTGACAATGAGAATTATTCAGAATAGAGGTATTGCTAGATTATATATACTTTATTTCTGTACTAAAAACATGTCCTCCTTTCATATTATATATCTTTTGCATAGTTTTCTTTCAATTCACTTGCTATCTTTCAATATTCATTTCAATAAGATCAAATAATTAGTAGTGATGAAAATACAATTTCTGTTCAAAGATGTAGTACTGTGAGCCAGCAATTATTTAGTTTCTAACAGGTGTTTTCAAACATTTCATCAGTTAAAGGAGCGATTTGATAATGCCATTGTCTGAAGGCGCCATAATTTTTTATATCACTGGTTACTTATATCAACAGTAAACATAGTAACATACACAAGATCATAACTGATAAACATATTATAGAATCCATTAAATTATTTTTATTAAAAAAAATTCTTTCTTACAGGAGAAAGTATGAAAACAAAAGATAACAGATATTTTACACATAATTTTTTGCTTCATTAGATGTAAAAAAATAAGTTCAATACACAAGAAAGAAGATAAGATCAAAAACTTATTTATTTGTAGCATATTTAACCTCTGCAGAACAGGAAATTGGTATGTTTCTGAAAAATTATGAAAACATTTAACACAGTGATGGTTTCATACAGAAAAACAAGATATATTTTATTTAATAAAAAGTATTTAACTTAAAAATAAAAATTTAATGCACTCAATTAATTGCTTGGGTTTGTTTATCACTCAGTAATTGTTTTGCAAAAGAGGGCTAATTAGGTCTAATTACACATAGGGTGCATTAAATCGAATGTAGAAGTTTACAGAGCAGGACACTAGTCTTTGGAGTTGTCCAATTCTAGACACTTTTGAACTAAAACAGAAAAAATATTTTGCATTTCTACACATTCACTAATCAGTATGAGTGATTGAGTTTGTTTTCATCCAACATGTGAATAAGATCACTATCTCTGAAAAGAACTGTGTGATTTAATTTAATGATGCTTTATGATTGGGACACACTGTTTAAAGTAAAATGGATTCCAGCATTCATACCTTTGGTGGGTATTAAATCTACAAATTATTAAAATTGAAGGCCACAGTAAACCATTATCAGTTTGTCACAATTAACTGGTTTAATTTTGCACTAAATACATTACTAGCTCCTAATTCATTTCAATGATTTTCAGCACACACACAGTCTGCTTATTACATTTAACTATTAATTTTTAAATTATAAGAATTCTTCTCCTTATTTATTGTGATAATTTAAATCTACAAGAACATTTACTGTTAGGTTATTTATTACACTGTGTAATATTTATAACAAATCATTACTATTGTAATATATAAATATTGTAAACTAATAATTCATTTATAACATTTCAGTTAACAGTTTATGACTCTCCAAAAACATTAACACTTACCAGTTTAAAAGGGAATAGATTTGTTCCTCATATCATTAACAAAGATTATCTAAAAATAGCAGAACTGCATTTTTTTAAACTACAGCATTCGAATATACACACGAAGATTGTAAAATCAGACTTCATCCCCCAATTTTTTTCTTCATTCTTTCATCAGAAAATTAAAAATAGAAGTAGTCATGTACACTTCTATTTTTAGTAATTCTAACTAGTAAATTTGTGATTCCACATAGTCAATTATGATACACACATGAAATATTTTACAAAGAAAACAAATGCAACATCTAAATATCAGAAGTAGCCATAATATTGGTTAAAAAATGCAAGATGATGACAAAATATCAAGAAAAGGTATGAAAAACTAAAAAAAATGTTTATGAAATCTTTTTCAATAATTCATCATCAGGAAATATTTTGTTTCAGAGTTAATTTTCATAATAACAATTATTAAATGTAAAAATTATGAAAATTAATACAATATTTGAATTACTCTCCTTTTAACCAAAACATCAATATTTAAATGCAAAATATATTAAAATTAAATAAGAAATATTTATGGAAAATATTATAATAAATAAATTTTTTATATTCCTTTAGCTTATTTTAACTACATCTTAAAAATCATAAAACATCAATTTTATTGTTGAGTATCAATATTACTTCAAGATGAAAATTTATACTATGATAAAAATTTTACAAACAGAAACAAAAGACAAATATTTATAATTTTTTTTATTAAACATTGAATAACTGTAGTAGTGTCACAGTCTAAACAGTCACAAAAGTCTAATAATTTAATCAAGATCTTGTGTGAAGAGAAACATTTTATAAAACAAAACATGGCTGCAACATTTTATTAGAATAATAAATCTTAATGATAATTATAATGCATAGACAAAATTAAACAAAGAGCTTATTCGCAAACATATGTCACACTTGGTATAACATACTTCACCTATCAATGAAACATTTACAGGTATTAATAATATTTGTTGAATAAATGAGTAAAGCTATAAGGATAATCATTACAAAATGATTTTCAATTAGCTTTGATATAGGATGATTTTTAATGCAATGTAATCAGATGATTCACACAAAGGAAACAGACATCCATCAAAAAATATGCATAGCCTTTCACTGGCGCAAGATATTGATCAAATTTTTCACTTTTATTTAGAACATAAATCTCACAAACATATTTTAATAAAACCTTTCTATATAAATTACAGTGCACCATACAAATCTCCAAATATGTTCTTAAGTGCAAGTGTTTTATGCATTTGATTTTAATTGAATATTTTTGAAGAATTATTTAACTCTTTTTTGGCAAGACATTTGATATGAAATGTCTCTCAGCTTAATATACAATTCAACATATTTCATTCTTTCTCTAACAAATAAAATGTATACAAAACTATCATTATTTTAAACAGTTTCAGTTTTATTATATAGATGAATTTATTTAGTTCAAAGTACATAAATATTCTAGAATCAAAAATATCCATAATCAAAAGGAATGTTCATTATTAAAAATTGTTTTTAACCTCTAAATTATTGAAAGTATTGTTTATAATTTAGAGGATTTTATGAATTTTAAAATTAAAAGAAGAACATTATTCTTTAAAAAAAAATGCTTAGTTAATATTGGACAATGATTTCGACTACTTTACCATTTCCTTAAAAATGTTTTTTTCACATATTTTTTAATCATAGAAAATATTGAATATACTTCTTGTTTACTTTCTCATTTTAATTTTAAATATTTACAATTTCAATAATATTCATTATTACATTGTTTCTCAAATATTTATTGAACAAATTGAAAAAAATATTTGGCACAAATTGTTAACAAAAAAAAAAAAAAAAAAAAAAAAGGAAGGACAATCAAACCCAAAGACGCAAAAACTATTTTATCAACTTATATAAATAAAGAAACTAAAGATTTTTATAAGCATACAATAGAATCCTTCACAATAACAATTTATACAATTTTGCTTTATTATAAAAGAGAATTTTATAATTTTATACAAACGATTTTTTTATCAGCATTGAAGTATTTAACATTATCTTTAATTTTACTTTTACTAAATTTCACAGTAAAAAGCTTGTTTATTACAAATTTATTTTTATTAGACGAGAAACATTTTCAAAACTTTTTTTTACATATAAATATTGAAAGAATATAAAAAAATGAGACATATACAAAATTTGGAAATTTTTAGAAACACACAGGAAAGATAGGAAGTATGACAAATTACATATACTGTAAGTCTGTAATCACAAAAAAAATTTTCATAATATGGTAAGAAAAAACTTAACATTCATTCTCAAACTAAGAATTTTCTTGAATAACGGATTTATGACTATGTGAATGATAATTCTGAAGCACAAATAAAGACCTTCAGGTTTTTAGACAAATGTTTTTAAACCACTACATCATGGGATTCTAATTAAATGGTTTTTACTTCAACAAGTGTGGACAGCAAATTGTTTTGAGATAATGCAATATTTCCCATAAAATTTCAAATAAAATATCCTTTTTTTAAATAGATATTTTTACTGCAAGTTAATGAATTCTAAATTTTAAAAAAGCAAACTTATGCAGTGCAATGAAAACATTAGTTAATTTTTAATAGTAAAATTGTAAGTGCATAATTTACATATATTAAGGTAAATAAATATTTTTCCATATTCTGAATTACCTTTTATATTTAACAATTTTTTTTTTTTTTTTTGTAAATCATGTTTTTTTGGTTATTTGCAACCGGGGTAAATATATCTGCAAGAAAACTGAATAAGAATTATATTTAGAAGATTAAATATAATTTAATCACAAATATGATGCAAAATAACTATAAATAAATTATATACAAATCAAAGAAATTATAAATTTTCCAATATAAGGAAATTCTAGCTTAATTTATGGTAATAAAAAAAATTAAAAACTACAATTTAATAAAATATATGAAAGTAATCAGACTATCAGGAAGTCAGAAAGTTTATGTCAAATATTTAAAAGAATTCTCTAGAGACTATTATGAGAAGAGGTATGAAAGTTATATAGTTATCTGTACAGTGAAAAGTAATACTTAGAAACAACAAAAAATCAACCATTTTATATATACATCAACAAAAATAACTTAATTTTTCATAAAATGTTCTTTAACTACAATTGTTACAATGTCTGTAACAAATACACAACAAAAAACATAGGTAACAAAATATATTTATAGTAGTTTTTAATTAAATTTATTGTACATAAAAGAGCAATGCAATTAAATTTCTAAACCATCTGCAAAACTACAAACAAAAAAACCAATTAAATAATTCAATCATTTTAATAAATGATAAAAATTACTCTCTGAATAGAAGTGGGACAAGATAATTATCTCAAGAAACTTGAGATGAAAAAACACTGCAATTACTAATACAGAAACTAGTTTTTCTCAAATAATTAATTGAAATCAATGTAAAGGTTTTATTCAAGAGTACAAATATCTTGATGTTTTTATGAATTGTAAAAACATCTTTTATGCAATATAATTTTGGCAGCATTTACAGCTAAATAATTTAACAAATATTTCATTTTATGGATTTTTAAAATTTAAGCATCTTTTTATCAAAGAAGATAATGTTGGGAAAGGAAACTAAACAAATGCAAATAATACAGGGAGTGCGAATCTCAAACTTTGCAAGAATAAAATTTTCCATTTTCATTAAGTTTCCAGATTGATGAACTTATTGAACTTGATATTTTCCTTGTGTTGGAAAGTAAAAATTAGCAAATTCTTAAATGAGAAGAAATAAAAAGAATACTTCTAATTTTTAGAGGAAGTGCAAACAATATTTTTTTATATTATTTTCTTGAAATACATGAATTCCAATACAATAGTCTTTCAGTAAAAAAAATTAACTTTGTAAGAGAAATACATTCTTGGTTTAGAGAAAAAGAATAAAAATTCTGAATTTCAGCAATATCAAATCACTACTTAATATGTGAAATTGATTTAAAATAATTGAAAACAACAAATCATTTCTGGAAAAAAGTCAAAATACCTAGAAGCAATTTGGTATATCAGAAAATTTCCTTAAATATTCTTATTTTATGCTTTAATATATTTACATTTTTCAAAGAAATTTTATGCTAAAAACATGAAAAATAATCTGCTGTAAATAAGAAATATTGTAAAGTTACATGAACTATAAAAATAATTCTTTTTAGTGTTTATTTTTGTGAAAAATAATTCATTTTTATATACCATACCATAACTGCAAAAAAAAACTTTTTATTAATATATCTAACTCTATTTTGTACTTTTTTTAGAGAGTATTTTAATTTTTGCGTATTATTTATCAGAATCTTTATAGAAATGGATTTGAAGCAGTTTCTCATTGTCATCCTGATAAAAAGGGAGTTGTTTTTGTACTACCCTTTTCCTCAATATTCAAATTTCATCTATTTTGTTTTTCTTATCATGTTTTGTTTTTATTGAAAATTTTTCTAATTTAAAAAATATTTTCTAATTTGTATTGTTCTAGCTGAATTATTTTTTCATTTTTTTTTTTTATAAATTATTTACAGCTAGTTTTATTTTTACTTAATGAACTTAATTTTTACTTAGTCAAAATTAATATATACATATATATATAATCTGCAATTGAGGAATATACAATTGGTTAATTTTTTAAGTAATTCAACAATCATTTAAAGAATAACCATGTTGATTGGCCTCCCATTCATGTACTGACCATTTAAACGTCTCACGGCTCTTTCAGCTTCACGTAAATTTGGAAAAGAGACTCTAACATCTCCTAAAGGTTCTCCAAAATTACTGTATCTGCGAATCATTTTGTCTTCAAAAATATCAAATCCATGGAAAAAATCAAGAAGTTCTCGAGTACTGATAACAGGTGGAACATTGGACATCTCAACAACCACTTCTCTAGAATCATCAACAATAGGTAACTCAAATTTGGTGCTTTTCTCGAAGTATTTATTTCTAATAGGTGAATTAGATCGAGAAAAGTCCTGATGTGAAACAAACCTTTCAGGAGACAAATGGGATGGACTAGATCTTCTGTACAGTTGATCTGGTGGAAAGTTCTTTCTGGATTGGTGTTCTAAGCTAAAGTTTTCTCGAGAGTGATGAAGACTAAACCCATCAGAAGAACGACGATGAGGACTAAATCTTTCAAGAGATTGACGACGTGGATCAAGATCTTCACGAGAATGATGATGTACATTGAGTCTTTCACGAGACTGTCTTTGTAAATTGATTCTTTCTCTAGACCGTCGACATGGACTGAGACTTTCACGAGACCGTCGATGTAGACCAAGCTTTTCACGAGATTGTCGTCGTGGACTGGGCCTTTCACAAGAATGTCTATGTGGATCAAATCTTTCATGAGACAATCGGCGTGGACCAAATCTTTCACGAGTTTGCAATGGTGGACTAAAACTTTCTCGGGACCTGCGATATGGACTCCTATCAGAAGACAAGCGTCTTGGACTTCGATCAGAAGATCTGCATCTTGAAGTAAATCTGTCATGAGTTTTCTGATTAAAGGTTTTCCTACATTTTCCCTTGTAATCACTCTTTTTTGTATTGATGACCTTTTTACTCTGCAATGAATTGTTATCTTTTTTTGAAGATCGTAGAGGTGACCTGCTTCGATGCTGTATTAGATTTTCATGGTTATTTGATTTCATCTTATCAAATTCTCTAAAGTTAGATGATCTTGATATATTCTCTTCTTTCTCTGGAGATAACTTAGGAAGTCTTTTATAGGTATCAGCTTTAGCAAATCTATCAAATGCATCATCTGCTTTAGTATTTTTGGCTACAGCTTGTTTCAACTTCACTTCAAATTTAACAGGTGCTCTTGAAATATCTTCTTGATATTTTTGTTGGTGATCCATAAGCTGGTATGAGTGAAAGGAGTCTTGGTTGATGGTATGCTGTTTCTGATCCTCCCAAACATTTATTGATCTTGTATCTGATGGTACATCATACGGGTTTGTACCATATAGAGATTGTAGGTTTGACTGTATAAATGAAACAGAATCATTTGTCTGACTATTGTATTCATGTATGTGAGATTTATTAGGGTCAAAATAGTGCTCATTATCTTGCCAAGGAGAGACATCTAATTTTTCTGGCAAATTACCTTGATTTGGAATATTGCAGGATGGTGAATTATTTTCTGGTAAATCAATATGAACCAAATTTGAAGGTTTTCCGCCATAATCATGTTTAGCCTTTTGAGTTTTCAGAATTTGATTCATTTCATCATACAGTATTTGTTTTACACAAATCATATTATTTCCAATTTTATTACCATGGCATTTAAGTGCTGCATCAAAATCTCTTATATTGGAAAATTCAACAAATGCTCTGCCAGTGGGTTTTCGTTTCTGATTA
Organism: Latrodectus elegans; assembly: GCA_030067965.1. Taxonomy (NCBI): domain Eukaryota; kingdom Metazoa; phylum Arthropoda; class Arachnida; order Araneae; family Theridiidae; genus Latrodectus; species Latrodectus elegans. Next base: position 27,672,473 of record CM057821.1, read on the forward strand.
ACTATAAGATGAATTGCATCTGGCTTTTGTGCAAATTCACTGAAGAAAGCAGAAATTTTAGCAATTTTTATAAAAGGTGGCAGTCCTGTAAGCATTGCACATAAAGGTCGCTTTTGCAGAGTCGTTTCTTGAGATGGTTTGTAAAATGAATCTAATGAAGTTGGTAAATTAAACATACCCCCAGTTCTTCTCTTAGAATCAAGCATTTCTTGCCTTGAACTCGGAATTATTTCTACAAATCTATGGCCTAATTTTTTACCATGCATTATACGAGCTCTTTCATAATCCGCAATATTGGTAAAACATATATAACCAATACCAGTTTTTCCACCTGGACTTTCTTCAAGGTAACAATCAGCAATTTGAAAGCCATAGAAAAAATGCATTATCTCCTCATATGTAATAGTAAATGGCAAGCCAGTCATTTTGTAATATAAATCCCCATCTTGTATGATATTTTGACCAGGAAGAGGAGGAACAGTTGGAGGAGGAAAATACTTTTCATACACAATATTTGGACATTCACTAACTGTAATGATTTTATTTTCAAAAATATATGTAGCATGTGCCAAAAGTTGATCAAAATCAACTTTGCTCATTAATTTAATGAAGGCGGTTCCAGTTTTAAGACCAAAATCATCTACTTCCCACTTAATATTTTCTTGGGGAGCAAAAATACCCTTTAACAAAGCTTGTATATCACTATTTGTCCATACAGGATCCAAACCAGATATCGTAATATAATAGCCAGTGAAAGGAACAAAAGGCTTAGCTGTCATGGGATCTGAGGTATGAGGCGGTGGAGCATCCATTGTTTGATTTAAGAAAGGTGGTAACATTGAAGGTACAAGATTATTAGAAGATATCATCATGTTTGATCCAGGATTCATTTGTGTAACACTAAGATTTGAAAAAGCAGGAACAGATGCATTATTACTAAGAGTTTGATCCATGTAGCGAGGATTAGAAATGTCTTGCTTTGGAAATCCATCTTCTATTCTATGAGAAGCAGTCATGTCAGAAGGTAGTGCATTCCCTAATCCAGTTGATGTATTAAAAGCATTCTTGACAAAGCCTGTGTCAAGAGCTTTAGTGATTCTTTCTTCTAACTGAAGCTGCTCTTTGCTAGCTGGCAAATCATTCTGCAATCCGGAAACAATTCTAACATTTCTGGAACTATTCAAATAATCATTTTCAAAATATCTTTCTTGAATAGTATTTTTCTGGTATCTATTGTTTTCAGACACCTGGTAAGGATCGGTATAATTGCTTACATTATTTTCATAAGATGCTGTAAGTCTAGTATCGGGACTTCTGTGAGACGAAGGAGAACGCCTATAATCTGGGGACCACGCTCTGCTAGAACTAGGCGATTGTGAGCGTCTAACAGGAGATCGAGATCTCCTAGACGAGTAACTCATTCGAAATTCACGTGAAATATCAATATCATCTGGTGAAAAGGATCGATAACTTCGATCATAATTAATGCGCTGAGGGCTTCTGGCTCGATTAGAGTTCCTTCGTTTATATGATGATCGCTGAGTATTATTCATTAATTCATATTTTGTTATTCTTTCAATTTCATGCTGCATCTCCATTCGACTGCTTAAATACAGTTTAACTTTACTATCTCTGATTTTTCCACCATCTTTCCTCATTCCAATACGAGCATCTTCATCAGAATTAAAAGCAATAAAAGCAACTCCTTTCTCACCACCAATAATGTGTACACCACCATCTGGAATATGAAGACCTCTAAAGAAGTGACGTATATCTTGTGATTTAGCCGACAATGGAAGATTTTGAAGTCGCACAATTACAGACATAATCTCCAAAGTAAGTTAAATAACCTAATGAAAGATAAGAACAACATATTATTGGGTCACTTAAGTTTTTATATAAATTTAAAAGTTAGTCGAGCATCCGGATAACATTTAATACAGTTGCCAGAGATGCAGTAACACTTGAAGCTTAAATTTTGATAAATATTTAATTTTAAAAAGTGACAGTGTCACTATGAAATAGAATGTCTATAATAACTAAGTTTCTTAGCTAATGCTTTAGCTAGTTTTAGCAACATCCACTGGCAACAGAATTTAAGTAATGCAGGAGTAGGAGCGCTGAAATATGTCATAGAATCACAGAACAAATCCATTCAGATGCAGTAATTTACAGGTTGGGTACACTGGGAACCCATACCAATTCACAAGATGAAGACCAGATGTGCGTGGAAGAATTTATTACCCGCCATAATGTCGCCAAACATCGTAATCGCGCAAAATCTGAATTAAACGCTATGCATACTAGGATTAAACCACAGATTTTGACAAAACTTGATATTACTTCACACCAACAACAAAAAAGTTAACACAAGTTCTTCAAACCAACTTCTAATAATTATGCTTATTTTTTTAGCGTGTGTACATTTTGTAGATGAGCAAATACAAATTTTGGACAGAGTCAAATTTCCTCACATGTAAAAATGTGTGTTTATTATTAATTTTGGTGAAATTTCATAATTCTGGAATCCGACAGTTTATTATTTATATATTAAGTATGCAAATTCACAGTGCCTGAACACAGAATTATATTTCACAATGCTAATAAGTAGAATAATTTTTAAAAATCTTCAAATAGAACTACAAGGCAAGCATGCTAAGTCCTAACAAGTGTAATACTATTTTTAAAAACTCTTAGTAGAACTACAGGGCAAACAGATTGTTCAGAATATTGATTACCATAACCATACACTGGTCTCTTGATATTCTCAAAGAAACAATTTGAGAAATGAAGCAATTCAAGCAATATTTTTTGTTTCCAACTCTCTCAATAATATGAAGTGATTTTACATAAACATAAAAAAATTTAAGTCTAGATATCATAAGCCACAGATAAATTATATGACAATCAATATCTGGATTAATGAAACACTGTAGTTAATGCTGAAATTTTCAAATCCTGTTTAATAGTTTATATATCTATGAATGTTTCAATGAAATTAGCTTTGCAAAATTTTATTTCGGAGAAGTAAAAGAAACACTTGATGTGAATTTCTTGGTAGTCTTAGCAAAGCATTTGCTTTGAGTCTGGTCCTGATAACAGAAAAGTGTCAAACATAATTTTCAGTACTTATATATTAGCATCACCATGGGCAATTTTGCACCAAGTCAAATTAGTAATACAAGAATCGCACCTAGATATTTAAACAAGAAAAAATACTTACATATGAACTTTATTTGAAAAATAATAATAGTACTATGATTAATAGTAAAATTAACTTCACACTAAGCTACTATACAAGCAGCTAAATTTCAGACAAACTTTTACATTCAATGGTAGAAGTTTCATTTGATATCAAAGCAAAAAATAAATAAATAAAAATAATATGAATATATTTTACAAAATATTTTTCAACATAACTGGGTTCTATTACGTTAACACAGCATCAAATAAAAGCCAAATTATGTGCTAGTTCACTAAATTTAATAATATTCCATTAATTTTCATTAATCAGAATAAACTAAACAAAATATGTAAACTTACATAATTTTTACAAAAATATATAATTTTTTATATGCCGACCGATAGCTGAGTAGTTAGCATTCCTGACTCCTGAGCTGTGGGTCTTAGGCTCAGGCATGGATATTACTTTCTTCTGTGTTGATGTATGAATGTGGCACACTCTATAGAAGAGTTTGTGGTGGTATGAAACCACTAATGCTACTCACTTGTGACTTACTTCACTGTACTCACTAGGTAATGACAAGTGATTAGCAGTTTCTGGCACCAAGTGCCCACTGTTATATTATTTTACATGATACATAAGTTTAAAAATTTTTTTTTAAATTTAAACTTATGCATCATGTAAGAAATGACAATATTTACTCATAAAATTTTTTAATTATAATTTGAAAATTTTTGAATATAGATTGGGGTTTAATGCAACTAAGTTAACTAGTTCGGTCTTATAGAACAAAATATTAAGCGTATGCATCTAAGACAGAGTGGGTTAAGTTTTAGTGCACAAGATCTAAAATAGGTCAAACTATGCATTATAAATAAATTATATGATACTTAAGAGATAGAAAATAAAAAAGTAAAATACACAGTTAGGGATGATATGGTTACCAAGTAACATGCTAATAGAAAAATAATAATCAAGGAAAGTAATATCAGTTAATGATTGTATTTAGTAAAATTTATTATTTTAAGAACATTCCTCGGAAATAGTGTTTAAACTTATAAAAATACAATTTCAACTTTTCAATTACATTCTACAAATAAAATTTAATTTCAGGCAATACATCTTAAAAATCTGTAACTAAATTTTTTAATTAAGAATTTATTCATAACAGTGTTTTAAAAGTACCATTAAAATTTTATTAGTATTTTTTTTATTGACCAAAACATTGTAAAATTCAGCTTAAGATCTTTTTTTTTAATAACAGAGGCACTGGGTGATTAACACTTCACCACAACAAGGAAGAAATCTGCAACTCATTTATCTGCAACTCACCCGGTGGGCACCAGTGAATCAAATCACAAAGGCAAGTAACATTACACATGCCATACCAACCCAAGGCCGTTTATAGAAAGGGCCACATTATCTTAGAAACTTAAATAACAAGCAGGTGCAACACTACCTCCCTTTTTTAAAATTGTTTAATTTTTAACAATCTTTTTACAGATATTATTTGTTTTTAAAAGCAAAGAAGTACAACATTTTCTTATTTACTTTGGTGCAAAATTATGAGGACATAAGAAAAGAACCACTAAAATTAAAATTTTTTATTATTGATTATATGACAGATATGGGAGAAAAAAACTCAAATATTATAACTTATATAGACATTAATTTGCTTCATGCATTCATAAACAAATTGAGAAATATAAAAAACGGTTCACAAATTTTAATAAGAAGGATACAAATTAATGCTTAATAAAATTTTCTCTATTTTTTAAAATCAAGATTTTAATATGTTTTACATTTCTTTCATTCTATACCAACTACGGCAGGTTTTAATTAAATAAAAGTTAAAAAACCAAACCCAAATTTACATTAAACTTTTGTCACAGTGAAGTAAATTATTTCACGTCAGATATAGTCATTCAAACCTTGTATATATAGTAAGGTTTTAAACAAATTTAAAATTAATTTTCTTCATAACTGATATTAATAATTGATAAAGAAATTCTCCACATCAATACCAACCATTTTGAATGAATAAAATAATTAAGATAAAAATCATCATTTTATAGTTGCCAAAAGCAAACCATCTAATTCTAAAAGCGTTAACTTATTTAAAATGAAGTAGTATCCATAAAACTAGTAATAACATTGGGAGCAATATTAAGTAATATAAAAATAAAGAAATAAAATTATATATATATATATATAACGTATTTTGGAAATACTTAACAATTTCTTTCTTTAAACTTTTATAAATATATAAATATTTTACTAATTTCATTGAAATATCCATGTTCTTTTTGGAATTAACTTCGACTACAATTTCTTTGTTATTAAATAAACGTAACTCGGAGAGTTTGCTTTCGGGATTTTGAATTCATTCCTTTTTTGAAAATTTGCTTATTTAAATTATTTCATAATCATGGCTAGTACTTCAACATCGAAGCCTCAGAAAATACCTAAAGTTGCTAAGGTAATTAATAAATTGCATTGTATTTGATTTACGATAAACTTGCTCAAATAGAGTATATTTACTAGTATAAACTAATATCAATAATTACCTCGTATTTGACTACCTAATCATTGCGTATGTAATTAATTAACTTTTTGTTGTTTCTATTTTTTCTCAGGAAAAAATAACTTTAAACTTTTATTTATTAGTGAAGAATTACATTGTTTGCACAGTTAATATTATAGTTATCGTTTGTCAGTTTTTCATTATTCAAAAAAATTAACTAATGCTTTAGTACACTGTAGATTTGTATAAATATAATTCTGAAAAACAAGTTTTAAACCGTATTTTAATTAAAGTCAACATATTTCTGTGTTAAGATAATTAATCAATATATATTGTGTAAAATATAATAAAGTTTTGTAGTCCCCATTTATTAAAACTCTGAAGGAATGGCAGAGAATATAAATCCATTTTTGGTAAAATCCTAAGAGATTCCACACTCTTGGTGACAAGCTAAAGAAAAGCGCCAAGCCAGAACAAAATTCCAGGAATAGTTTAGTTTACAATATCAAGTGTATCAAAGTAGAGTTTCTAAGATTGGTGTAGACCACAATTATCACCAACTGAAATCATTTGTGCCAAGAATGTGGGCTCTGCTAGGATCCAACCCCAATTTTAAATACTTTGTTACATAATGTAATAAAATTTATATGATCCCCTATCCTTTTTAACTGTAGCAGATTCTCTAGGAAAATCGAGATTTTCTATGAATTTATTATTACTAAATTAGGCAACTCGGCACATATGCCGTATAATCCAAATTGCCAAATTCTGAGTGTGGTGAGGATTTTGGCAGATTTTCTTATGTATCTGGAAATATTTTTTTTTCCTATATCACAGATAAGAAGAATTAGGCAGAAAAATTTGTTTTTGTAACTCTAGTTTTTACATCATTGTGCACGTCACAATATGTCATCTTGGCACCACATTTCTTCATTGCCAAAAAAATTCAGAACTTAGCATTTTGGGTTATTTATGGGAGCATTCAGCATCTGTGTGTATAACTCAAGGTGAATATTGAGATTCCTTATTAATATAATTTAGAAATTATCTAGGGGTATGCATGATGGAAGGAATGTTTCTTGTTTGCACTATTTCTCACATAATTAATTTCTTCTACAAATATCATTTATTTTATGTTAAAAAGATAATTTGTGAATTTGAATACTGTAATATTGTTTTTGTGGAAACTTATGAAAGTGGGAGGAATAATTATATCATTTATTCTAAAATTTAACATATTCCTATCCAGGGGTAGATATGGTTTATAAAGCTGGGAAAACTTCAAACTTCTCATTATATTGTTACACAATACTGAGGTAAATTTTTATTACGAAAACAAATTGATGCCATGCGCCAATGGAAAATATTATATCAACATCTGTCAAATATTTTTTCTTGATACTTTCTTTAACACATTTATCAACAATATAAAATGCAGTTACTTATTTTAACTAATAAGTATTTGTTTTATGAATTTTAACTTTTAATAGATTAAATGCAAAATCCAAACTCAGATTAATTTTTGTCATTTAAATTAAGTTTCTTAATTCACCTTTTATAAATGTATAAGACTGAAATGACCTTTATGAAGAAATTTTTAAATAAAATATTATTAAAAAATTAATGATAATTTGAAAATTTTATTTAAATTTATTTTGCTCATGTATTTTATCATTTGTGTTGAGAATGGAAATATCTTAATTTTTTTCAGATAACATTTACGATGCATAATTTTATTAACAGCCAACATGTATAATTCGACTTTACAATATATAGTTTTTTTGCTTAATTGTAAGATGTTTTGCCTGTATGGATAAACTCGTGAACTTAATTTAAAATTATAAATATTCCATTCCAATTTCATATGTGTGATTGGTTAGGGATCCCATGATATGTACTACATGTGTATGAAGAACTTAAAGGTAGAGACAAAAATTATTTTTATTATATATTTCTCTTTCTTGAAAAATAAGAAAACTTTTATGGTGTTAATGGCCATTCATGTGTCGATTTCATTAATTTTAAAACCCATTTTCACTCTTTTTTAAAATAGTTTGATTATTTAATCTGATTATCAAAAAGTTTATTTAGGATACTAATGATCAATGAAGGATTATTTAAAATAAATATGTTCTTTATGAAATGTGCAAGTGCTCCTAAATATTAGAAGTGTAATTAATCAACAAGTGGGAGACTATTAAATTCTTACAGACACTAAGAGATATGTATTTGCAGCGAAAAACTTTTTATAGATTAAAAGCATTTACTAAGACCTTTATTCTTATCCTGACTAATATGTCAGAAGCAAGGAACATGACTCAGAGAGAGGAAAGGTTTCTAGTCACCTTTGAATGCAAGATCTTGAGGAGTATTTTTGTAGAAGTATAAGGGAATGATATCTTCTGTGGAAGACGTGATTCTGAACTATATTTAATGTTCAAGGAGTCTGATGCTGTTCACTGTATTAAAATAAGAAGACTCAAGTGTGTTTGTCTTGTCAATAATATGCTAAAGGAAGTCTTTTCATCCAGACCATACAATATAAGAAGATAAGGAAGACCTAAACTTAGATGGCTAGATGTAATAGAATTAGACTGTTTGATGCTCAGAACAAAGTTTAGCAAGTAGAGTTGGTTGGAAGTATCTGGTTTAGAAGCTCTTGGTTCACTCTGGGCTATATCGTGCCATGAATGATGATAATGATTAAATTCTTAAGAGTTCCATTCTTTGAAAATATTTATTATAAAATATCAAGCAATATTTTTCTAATATTTATATTTCTATAGTATGCACTTATTAATGTTGAAGTATGATAGAATAATTTTATTCGTATGAAACATTTTACTGTAAATTAATGTCTTGTTCCCATTAGTATACAAGATAAAAAAATTTAAACATAAATAAATAAAAACCCATTTCTTTTATGTATATCCCTATTATAAAGCTATTCTAAACTTATTCCAAAGGAATTACGAGCTTTTACAGAAGAGCGAAAATTATATAATGTAGATACAATGATTTTATTGGCTCAAAATTTTATTTTAAATTTAATACATGCTAAATCAAATTTTATTTGTATGCAAAAATTAACTAAAAAGTGATAAACAATGGTTAACAAGCTAAATGCTAAACAAAGTTAAATCTAATTGGTACGAAAGATTGCTTGGGGATAAGTTTGTCGATTAAAAGAAGCATTATAGTCACAAATCACCAAGGGCTAAATATAGCAAAATTTAGTTGCTTTTTGCATTGATGCAATTGCTAAACAGTTTTCACCAGAAATAAACATTGCCATTTAAATAAGTTTTATCAATAAGTGATATTTGTTTAGTTTATAAAATGTTTATATTAATTTTTGCAGTTTCTAAAAATGTAAACATTTCTGAACAATACATGATGCAAATGGATTATTTATGAAAATTTTTGATTTTTTTTCTCCTGTTTTTCCAATTATCATAACAAGAAAGAATTTTTTTAATGAAAAAAATATTAGTTATCATGCATCAAGGCATTTGTTTGCAATAAGTAAAATGATATGATTTAAAGAGGAAGGTCTCACAAGATATAAAATATCATATAATTTATATTTAAATCGGGCATAACTTACAGTGATTGCATATCAGCTAAGAAAAATACATAAATTTAAATTATATGGGAGAAATTTTAGAAATCTATTTATACTGTCAGATTTTCTTGTATTTATTTAATAAAAGAATTCGATGAGCAATGTTCATAACATATTTTTAAAGAATATTTTTGAACAAAATTTAATAAAAAATTTCCTCAATTCAACAAAATTTGAATTAAAGAAAAAAAAATTTTTAAATTTTGTTGTTAAAAATTTTATATGTAGGCTTCAAAATCTGATTCTTCTCTATAAAAAAAAAAATAAATAAATAAAATAAAAAAATATTCACATAAATCTAAAATTAAGTTAGAATATATATACATAATCCATGCCCCCTTGGCCATCACATGTACCTTCGTGCTGTATAATCTTTTTATCTGCAAATGAAATGTTAGCATTTATAAATCTTTCTATTATAAGTGATATCATGGATTTTATCTACAAATTTTACAAACCATACTATAATAGTTATATTTTGAATACATGTTTTTTTAACTCTGTTACTGCCAGGAATATAATTTTTAAACATTCAAATAACATTATGTTTTTCACATTTAACTTGTATAAACTTAAATAATTATTATAATTAAATTTTTAATTAATTTTTTATTATTAATAAATAAATGTGAAAGATACTTTTTAAATACAAGCACAGAATTCCTTGTCTTATGTATTTATGTTTAATGAAAAACTTTACTTTTGCAAACTAAAAACATTACTTAAGATTCACAATGGGCATCATTTATGTAATCTTATAGGTTAAATATTTATTAATTATCAAATTTTTTAAAACTCCTGATGATTTTTTTAAAATAAAAATTTAGAAGCTTGAATCTTTGTTTTAAAAGTAAAGAAATAAAAATAATAAATTATAGTAAATATGCAAGAAATAAGTTTAAGAAATAAATAAATAAATAAAATGGTTAAAAACCCATTAAATGTTAAATTTTCTCATCTTGAATCTTCTCTTATTTAGAAGTTGTTAATTTGATTGTTCCGTAACTGATGATTTAGTTTTATACTTAGTGACAGGAAGGTAATGATATGCTTGTTATAATGAGCTCAAAATATTTATGAAAAGTATAATAAATTATTAATAATTTTTTCAATGCATTTTCAACAAATGATTTTAATATTAATAATAATATGCATGATTATTTTTTGTTTCAAGAATACTTTAAAAATTTTATACATTAAAAGAATTTTTTCTTTTTCCTCTAGGTGAAAAATAAAACACCTGCTGAAATTCAGATTACTGCAGAACAGTTGTTAAGAGAAGCAAAAGAAAGAGATTTAGAAATACTACCCCCTGTAAGTATTATATTAAAATATATTTAATAAACACTTCAGAATTTAGTTTTAAAGGATGGTTATTTTACTTCGATTGCTTTACTATTCATTATATGCTGCATATTCACATTATAATAATTTGGAGAACATTTGTATAAAGTGTTACATTACATTGCATGCAAAATGTAAAAGGTCTTCTCGAACAATTTTGCATTTCTCATCATCTTTGATTTTCTTTTTTACCAATTCCATCACCTCTAACAGTGTCTATTTCCTTCACTCAAGATGAAATTGTATAACTTGGTCTATGGATTTTTGTCTTGTGTTGCCTTTTTTTTTTTTTTAGATAGGCTATTGTAATATGTCTCCTTGTTTCTTTGATACTCTTTTTTTCTCTGCATTTACCATGTTGTAAATAACACAGGTATTTACAACAGTCATGTGTACAACTCGGGTAAAAATTGGCCTATACATTTTTTCCACAAATTTTTATGGTTTGTTTCTCTAAAAGTCAGTCATGAGAATCTACATTACCCATGTTTTTGTTATAATTGTTTATGATATATGGCTGTTCAATTTTATTTCTTTCAGCTGTTCATTTTTCATGCCTTTAAACAGATGTTAGTGACTCAATTATGTCAAAATTTGTTGCAAGTGTAATGCAGTTTCTATCATTCCATTTTACCACAGTAATTTTATTTTTCACATCAAAGTGGAAATCAAGTGAGCCACGGCTAGTCTTTTTCAAAGTGAAATCAATTCAATGAGACAATTTTGTTTTCTGTCTCTTCTTATTGTTCCTGTTGTTCAAAATCCACTCTTTCTTAGGTCAACTAACATATTATAGGTATTAAGAAAATTATCAAAATAAACTATATGACTCTTGGGATCAGTAACTGACTGAAGCACTTTTTTTTCAACTCGAGTTCCCAAGGGCTCTTGAAAGAACCACGGTAGAAGCAGCATCGACAACTTCCTTGCCACAATAAAAATCAAAATTATAGCAGTAGCCATTGTTTCTACATAGTGCCCACATCTTATCCCCAAACTTTATGGGTTTACCTTTAATGTATTGTTTGAAGTAATGATGACCATAATATCGAATATATCATTTCATCATTCAATAGATTCTTGTAAAAAATTCCGCATCTCTAAAAGTTTGCTTTCATTTCAGTAATTAATTTTCAATTTTTAAAAGTTCTGTCATTTGCTTAGCTTTATTATTATCAGCAAAATATATCATAGATTTTATTTCTAAGTATGTGTTTCTAGTCATTTAGTTTTTTTACTATAGAAGACATTAAATCTTCATTTGACCAATAGTCATGTTCACTTGATAGTGTATGATATCCAGAAAAAACCTATAAACGTTTTTAATTCTTCAGTTGTTACAAAAAAATCTGGTTTGTTTTTCCATTGTTTGGAGCATTTTTCTGTTTCGGTTAAAATATGCCCCAAAAATGTTGAAGACAAAAATTCTTCAAAAAGTTCTACGGGTGATAGATTCTCTAAAATGTTTCCAGCTTTTTTATATTTTCTCTTTGAGGCACATTATTCTCATAAGAAAAATTATAATTTGGCACATCTTTTTTCTAATCTGCTATTAACTTTTTTTACATGTATTTAATCCCAATCAACTTTGCTTTTTTATTTTTGTTTGATAAATCTCTCCCTATGATTGTCATGGTTTTTATAATGTACAGCAGGGCTAGGAGTTGTCCTAATATTCCTGAAATTCCTAATTTTTTAAAACGTCCTGAAATGTCTTTATTTTTCAAAATAAATCCTGGAATTCCTTAATTGTTTATTACATTCCTTTGAAAGTTTAATTTTAATTCATAATTTTATATATTTCAGTTGTAAATTTTTCTTCCAGTTGAATATATTTTTTCTTTCCATTGCTCTGTTCAACAAAGAAGAGATTTTTTCCCCTTTTTTGTTCTCTTTCAAACCAGAAATAGGGTTACCAAACATTCGTTTCCGCCTCATATTCAGCCTTTGGTCACGAATGTCTGGTGTCAAAAAAATTTAGGTTCTGGTTTACCATTAAGTTCTATTTTTTTCTGCCTTTACAGGCAAAAGATTCTATTTTTAGTAGTGCACAACTCTTTGCAATGATAGTGAAATTGTGAGAATTATTCGCTTACATTTATGCGCATGCGTAGAATTCTTATCTCGCCATTTTGAACGATTTTGATGGATGATTTGAAGAACGTTTATCAGCAAGATTAGAATTTATTTTTTGAAAACAATTAATTTTCTTTTAAACAATCAAGGTAAACAAAATTTTCCAAAATGATTGGAACTTCAAGATAGGAATAAATGTCTAATTAAGACATGGTGCATAAGTGTTGATGATGTACTTTCTGCTGAGTGCTTTGTGTGCAAAAGCAAATTCAGTTTTTCAGATATGGATTTTAGACAAGTGCTTGCTCATGCAGATGGATTAAAACACAAAAAAGTTGTGAACTGTTACAAGAATCAAATGCTATTTACTATATCATCTTCATCTGAATCCTCGACACCCACTGTAGTAGTAATGAACATAATGTGAACTGAATGAGGAATAGTGAATAACAAATCATGGCTTCCCAAAATGACATCAGAGAAAACCATTAAAGCTGAAAACGTTTTAGTTTTGGTGGTAATAAAAAATAGTTATTCTATTTCCTCTTTGAATGATTTAGATAACATTTACAGAAAATTTTTTGATGACTCCTCCATAACAAAATATCTCAAATTATTTGACAAAAAAGTCAGATATTTGATTAATTTTGGACTAGCTCTGTATTTCAAAACTCTTTTGCTTCTGGATATCAGCACTTCATATTTGGCTTTACTTTTAGATGAAGCTACTACAAAACAAATAAAAAAATTCTTGGATGTATACATCTCGTATTGGTCTGATAATCAAGGAAAAAATGTCATTTGTTACCTTGAATCACATTTTTTAAAGCATGCTGAAACCAGTAAAATTGTAAAAGTTTTATATTTTATTGAAAATAATGGTTTGAATTTAAAAAAATTAATACAGTTGTCAATGGATGGACCAAGAGTTAATTTAGCTGTTGTAAAGCAAAAAATAGTGAACTGAGTAAGCAAAGTTTACCATTACTAATTAATTTGGGTACATGTTGCTTACACACAAAGCACCATGTAAGGGTATTGATAAAATTTATTGTAATATCGATGGATTTGTTGTAGATATTCATCAATTTTTCAAACTATCTCCTACAAGAAGGGAAGATTATCATTCCTTACAGTTGAAAATACTGTAAGAAACCTTAGCTAGACATAGTTTCCTTCATCATGTTGAGAGCCTTTGGTTAACTTTGGGGTCAGTTTGTGAGAGAATCGTTGAGCAATATGATGTTCTAAAGGAATATTTTATTGTTAAACTAACTAAAGAGAGTCAAAATCTCCTCTTTCTGATAGACATCTTCAGATTAGAAAACATTTGAAATACCTTAAGACTCTGGCATATCTGCATTTTGTTTCATTTTTTGTAAATCATTTGAACTATATTTACTTGTTATGCAAAAAGTCGAACCTTTAGTACACATGATGTATAGTAAGCTAAATGAACTTGTTTGCAGTATTATGTTTAAATTTTTCAATCCAGAAGAAATCTGTGAAAAAAAATGGAGTAAAGTTGCCACAAATTAATTTTGATTCAGGAAAAAATTTATTAAATTTAAACAAGATTGAAATAGGTCATGGAGCAACAACAATATGGGAAGAGCTTATGGATAAAACAACATTTTCTACAAAGTGTGTGTCAGAAGTTGCTACATAGCAACTTCAAAGCATTTGCTTCAAAAACTTCCTATAACAAATCCTTTACTCAAAGATCTCTAGTGTTTGTCTCTATATAATAGAAAAAAAGAAGAGTCTTGGAGTTTATTTAGCAAATTAATTCAAAATATTCCTCATGTGTTTAAAATTTCTTCTGACTTTGATAAGATGAATGAAGAATGGATTCTTTAACATGTGTGAAGATGTGACTTTGATTGTGAATGATTAATATAATGACCAAAATATCCGTAAATATTGGAATGCGGTTTTCAATATAAAAAATGCTGGTCGTTATGTAAAATATCCCACTCTGTCTTGAATTATTAAAGCATGTCTGTCATTATTGAATGTAAATTCCCAACCAGAAAGTGGTTTTTCGACTAACAATTCTGTTATGACAAAGGAGAAGGCTTCATTATTAAAATTAACAGTTCAAAGTTTACATACTTGTCATGATGTCATTCGAATGTATGGCAATTCTGTTTCCTCCATTTTATATACTAAAGAAATGATGCATTATATTCAGAAATCTCGTGCAGAATGTACATCATTTATGGAAAAATCAAAAGATGCAACACAATCAGAGAAGAAAAGAAAGGATGAGGAAGACATAGAAGCTACTAGTGAAAAAAAGTTTAAACAATTGCACCTGTTAGAAAAAATTAATGATCTTGAGAAAGAAAAGAAAAATAAACTTGATAATCAGTGTGCAGCTCAAAAACTTTTGGATGATGCAACCAAAAAAAATAGCAGGTGCTATTAGTGATGATAATATGAGTGATGTGAAAGTTAGACAAATGATTGTGTCTGCTGCTAATGCAGCGATTGTATCTGTGAATGATAAGTTGAAAAAATGCAGTATTAAATATCAGACTTAAATGTTAATGCATCCAGTTCAAAATGATGAACATTATTCAATTATACATAAATTTACTGTAATTTAAAGCGTTTATCATGTAACTTATTAATTTTCAGAAAATGTTCAGTACCAAAAATTTAAATTTCTGTATCATTTTTCATATTGTTATATTAAAAATTAAAAACTCAGAATTTTTTAATAGTGTATTGCTTTCTAAAATGTGTTATATTGATAAAACAGAAATTAATATGTTAAAGTAACATTGGTTTTGTTTAATTATTGAAATATGTCCTGAAAAATGTCCTGATATTTCTTGAAAATAGTGTCCTGAAAAAAAAATTCAGTACTTCTACCCCTGTGTACAGAAATTTCAATACTACTTGCAATGTCTCTTACAGATGGATCAAAAGTTTCAGTGTCATTCTGTCATCAAACCTTCTTCAGTTATTAATTCATCTATCTACTTCAGGTGACAAAACAATCATTTCGGAATCTAATTCCTCAGAAAATAGATATTCTGCAGCTTCTTCAGCAGTTTTATAATCCTTTTTCCATGACATCTTGAGCACCTCTGAAATGAACTAATTGTCAGAAAATTTAACGAATTCACCCAGCATCATATTATTAGGACTCTAGTTTAAATGTGTAATTAAAACTAATAAAAGTAAAAATTTTAAAATATTATTAGATATCTGTTAATAAAATCTCTGAAATATAAATTCTGAAAAAAGTTTTAAATGTACCTTTAACCTTTTTGTACGATTACAATGAAATTCAGCTAGGAAAAAAATCATGAAAATGGTAGTTTACGTGTCTGCAGCTAGCTGAAAAATGCTTCCATCCTGTCGTAACTGGTTTAAGTAAGTTGGGTGAAACCATTTCTCTACAGGGGGTAGAAAAAAAATAGGCCAAATGTTGAATAGTTTCATTTATAGTGGTGGAAATGAACTGTCCTATAAATATGACGCTTGGCAGAAAGAGGTTAAAGCCTAAATGTCTTTAATAATTCTATTAATGATAACAAAACATGGATGATGTAGATGTTTAAGAGAGAATTATTACACCATTCATAATTTGAAATGGTTCAAAAAAATTTTTTTTATTTGGCTTATGGTTATAGAAACTGAACATTAACATTCTTTTTGCAGAAAACATGACACTAAAACATCACTTCTCTAATTTTAAGTTCAACTAATTGTACAAATTGTAGAGAAGTGTAAAAATTATCAACTAGAAAAGCAATTTAGTCAGATCTATAGCAGCATTTATTTATTCTATTGTTTGGCAGGCATTTTCATACCCTTAATGTGTACAAAAATGGAGGAAAAAGCTTAAAAAGTGTATTGGTCGCTCACACACACATAAACTGTGCCTTAACAAAGAATAACACAATAAACAGCTTATATTTACTAATTGTGCAGTGTGAAATATTGCATTTCTCCATGCTTTGCGATTTTTGATGATGTCATTTTAATTGTATTATTTCTTTTTGAACTTTGCTATGTTTTTTAATTCTGAAATTTATTAATGTGTTTTGTCAATTTAAACTTCAGAAAATTTTAAATAGCACTTTCAAAAATTATTTCTCAAGATAATTAATATTGTTTTATAATATTTTATGTAAATTAAAAAAAAAAAAACTTTTATTATATTCTAGTTTTAATGTATATCACAGCTTATGTAGTATCTGAAACAGCATAAAAAATTATGACGTTAAGACAGGGAAAATCATTTTTCAGGGAATTATTATTATTCAGGGAAAATCAATAATAATATTATTATTATTGATTTTCCCTGAATTTATGCTTAACTGTGCAAAACCTCCATCCTGTACAATTCTTTCTGCTTCATCCCCAGGGAGCATCTTTAACAAGTGTGCTATGTTTAGAAAAGATTAAATTGGAAGAGATTTTTCAAAATGCATCATTGTATAGGAAAATTTTAGACAATTGATATATGATAAATTTGGATGATGCAAGGACATTTATCCACTCTTGCATATGATTATATCCTACATATGAATTCTTAAAAAAATTTTCAACTGTTACAAAGCAACTGAAGGAAAAAATTTAATATTTTGACTAGCAATCTGAAAATATTTAAATTTCGGAAAAAAAAAACATGATATTATGTTTATATAATTTTACTTTTAAGTTTATTTAGTTAGTCCCTTTTACATAAATGAACGTATTTAATACAAGTTGATTTATTGTTTGGTTTATTTTAAAATTAAATAATTTAATCATAATTCAAAGAAATTCAGATTTATCTTAATCAATTCTAGTGCAATGTTATCTAGATCTATATGTCTGCTGTATGTTCCCTTATCATTTACGTTATTTCATTTATTTTTAATTAAGGTGTATAATTTTATCTATTTTTAATTAAGATTTACTATTCTATTTTAGCCACCAAAGCAAAAAATCTCAGATCCTGAGGAACTTGCTGAATATCAATTGAGGAAGAGAAAAGTTAGTATATCTACAGTATTTACATTTATATTTCAAATTTTATTACGATTTATGATTCTTATTCAAATATGTGGTTAAATGCTAAGATGTTTTAGATTTTTTTTATGTTAATATTATGATTACTAAAATTAAAGCATTTTTAAGTAGCACATTAAGAATGTGTTTTTATAGATAAATTTTTACTAATAAAAATTATATTATCTGATTAATGATTATAAATTGATTATATATAGTTTTATATTCTCATAATTTTTTGGAACTTTGAGATTCGTAACTTATTTTACACCTTTAAGTGCTTTCATGTTTTTTAAATATAATTTTATCATTTTACTTTATCCTTTATATAAATAATTATTTTATTTTTATCTGCTAGTAAACTAATAAATGTCAGTTTCCAAATTATTAGTATACAGTGATTTGTCGATTGAGCGTTGGATTTTATGTAATTTTAGTTAATCAGTGATAAGAAATATTTTAATAACTGTTTATCACTGAATATTTGTTTAAGTTTCCATGCAAATATTTTAGCTACAACTTAAATTAATGTCATTTCTAATAAATAATTGGCATTTAAAAAATTGTTTTTGTAAAATAATGATTCTTTTGAAAATGCACTGTAAGAATATATAATAAATGTTATTTCTCATTTGTAAAATAAAATGATACATATATTTGTAGGTTAAATAT
This sequence comes from Latrodectus elegans, assembly GCA_030067965.1. Taxonomy (NCBI): domain Eukaryota; kingdom Metazoa; phylum Arthropoda; class Arachnida; order Araneae; family Theridiidae; genus Latrodectus; species Latrodectus elegans. The sequence continues at coordinate 27,690,911 of CM057821.1, forward strand.
AAAATAAAATTTAAACCATTGTGAAATTTGAACCAGCAAAAAATATTCTTGTTGAAGTTGCTTCTTTCTTTAAATTTAGATATCCTTTTTAAGTTTTTAATTGCTTTTCTCTATTTCTTATTCCCATTTATGTGTCCATAAATAGCATCTAATGGGTGTTATTTCTCTTAGATTCTATTTATTCTTGAGCTGATTTAATGACATGTGTCAGATAACATGATTTAAATGAACTGCAAATATTGCTTTTCTTGATATTTTATTAGCTAGTAAAATGTACTATAACAGTTTTTATATTCTGACCCATTATGTTGCATAGCTAGTAATATTTTACTTTTTGAAATTCAACTCTCACTTCTTATCTGTGCTGTAAAATGTGTAATTATAAAATGTTGCACCTGTGCACTAGTTTCATTTTCCAAGTTCTGTTGACTAGTACTTTTGTTTGATTTCTTAATTAAATTTGAATTCCCCTTGAATTTTCTAGAGTAAGCAATGTAGCTGATTTTGCTCAAATAATACAACTAATTTTAAATACTTCAAATGTTTTACATTCAATGTTAAGTACTGAATTTCCATTTCAGCTTATTTCTTTGATTATTTCTAAACTATTAATTATGTGGTAGAATACTTGAATAGAGTCAACTATTGGAAAATTTTCAGTGAAATTGGCTAATAATAGTATAAAAATACATTATTGTTTTTCTTTTTTAATAAATGAATCAATGAAATGTTTACTTTCACTCACAAAAATGAACAGATTTAATTGCGTGGATGAATGGCAGACATTGCAATTGTAAATCAGCTTAGTTAAAATTTATAAGTAATAAAGCTGTGTTTTAAAAATTAAAGTAAAAAAAAAAATATCTTTTATATAAGTAACAAATGGAAAACTTAATAATCTCATTGGTAAAGAAGAATAAGAATAGTACCAAACAATAAACAAATTCTATTGTTTCTAAGTCTTCCAGGAATTATTAAGAAAAGTTTGCCAGAAATACCAGAGTGCCCAGGCTCCCACATTAAAGTAATGGAGTTATTATTAGCCAATTTGCACAGAGGGAAATAACATTCCCAGACTAGAACAGAAGTTATAATATAATTCTGTAAAGCTAGTAATGCAGCTTGACTCTGTCAGAACAGATAATTATTCTTTTATGAAGATAGTTTCTGTCGAAACATATTTTACTCCACATGAGAATGGCAAAAACTTCTGCTTGGAATACAGTTGTATGTTTACCCAAAGAGAATGATATCTTTGTATCATTAACTAGACAAAAAATACCATCCCCAGTGTTGGAATTCATTTTTGAGTATACCAGTAAGTACAGTTTTCACTAATGACAACATTATTCCAGTCTTCTCTCAAGGGAAATTCGATTGTATAAGACATATCAAAAGCATATTTAACAATTGTATAATCAGTAGGCATACTTACAAAAAGATGACTAGTTACATCAGCATTAAAGTTTCCCCAAGAGAAAAACCTGGAATAGTCCTTCCACTGACCTGTATTTTTGAGCCTCTTCATTTGCTGAGTATTGCTTCAGTTTTAATATGCATGTAAAAAGGATGCATATCAAGCAAAAGCTCCAGTGTAGATGTAGGAGTAGTTTTAATACACCCAGGGATAGCTACACAGATCATCCTTTGAAGTTATGTTAATTCTGTCTTTGCAGTTTCCTTTTTGATTTTAGGCCACCAGACCACTGAGACATAGGTAATGATGGGACCAATGATCATAGTGTAAATCCAATGAATAACTTTGGGATTTAAGCCCTAAATTCTTCCAAATGCATTTCTACATGACCAGAAAGCTTTTTTTACTCTTTCAATACTCAAGTTGAAATGCTTGCTCTAACTTAAGTTCATGTCGAAAAATACTCCTAAGAATTTAACTTCCTTGACCAAAAAAAGTTATCTTTTTCAGATTAAGATCCTTTGTGAAGGCAATAGTGGTTTTTTGAGGATTCATAGAAAGGACCTTTTTTACACTAAATCTCAACTTGTTTGATGACGTCGGGCATGATACTTAAGATTGTTTCACTAAATTTACCTCTGACGATAATCACTAAATCATCTACAATACAATGAATATGGTGCAATTTCATTCTTTCCCAGTGATTTAAAAGGCTTAAAGGACATTATTGCCTATTTTGTTCCATAATATGTTAGGATTTTTTTTGGCAACATCCCATTTACTCCTACCACAATTTGATGTAGAGAGTGTAAAGTTTGGAATTCCATTTATCCGGTTGGAACCTGGAAAGTGAACTCTGAACAATTCAGCTAGGGTCTCCCTCCCAGATTCTGAAAGCTTACCATTTGGCAATTTAAGAGTGTTTAGACAGCAGTTCCTGTCTTTAGACATTATTTTAACAAGTCTTGCTGTATCAAACAAAGTTTTAATATCGCTACAATAATTTTGCCAGGAATTATTTTTAGAATTGCTAATAGCTTTATTATATTATACTGAATTAAACTCTTTATTTTGATCTTAAAGTATTAATTCAATTGTTGACCTAAAATCATTCAAGAAATTATTATTAATCATTATTCAACAAAAATTTAATTCATTGCTAAATTTTTCTTTTATATTCTTATGAAATTTTTGTTGTGCAAGTCTGATATATTTGACATGTGTATTAAAATTTTCAAAATCAAATAAAAAGCAAGATGTATATGATAATTATTGTTATATCTTGTTGAGTTATCATGAATGAAATTTATATATAGCTTTGTGAAATCACTTGTAACAAGTATCTTTGCAAGTATTTATATTAAATAAAATACCTTAAATGTTTTATAAATAAGAACATTCTTTTTTATTCCGTATCTTAAAAGACTAGTATCGGATTCTCCCAAAATATAAAATCTGATAACTTTGCACAAGCTGCCCAAAAAAGTTCAGTTTCTACCAAAGTTATTATCTCTTGTTCACTTTTCAATCTTTTAAGTCTGCCTGCTTCTATTTTTAAATATTCTTAACTTTTTATCAATTTTTTTAGTATGAAATATATAAAAGTGTACATTTATCATAAATATACTAATTACAACTGTATATATTTTTATTTAAATATTAGATTTCTTAATTTTTGATCTTCAAATTGAATATAACTTTGATAATCTCAGAGTTTGCTTTTATTTATTTGATTTCATAAATAATCACTTTACGATTGTGTCATCTAAATCTTAGGATTTCTCTTTTAGTTGCCATTTTCTAGAAATTCAACTCCTTTTTAAACCAAGAACTTTTTAATTTTCAGCTTATTTTTTACATTTACTAATATTTGTTTTATATCTTAAAAATTGATATATTTTGTAATTTAAAGTAACTGTGTATAATATTTAAAATATAATAAATTAGTTTTGATAATCAAATAACTAATTCTTTGTTAAATTACATTTTCTTCAAAAAGTGCTACTGGCATCTACATTATTGTACTCTGTTGTTGTTATTAATGACATTTGGGCAAGCCAAGCTTGTTATGCCTTGGCTATGCGAATTTTAGTCAGTAAACTTCAAGTTTCGTTTAATGAGAGCACCATGAAGGTGAAAGTATAACTTTCTCTTTAAATCCTCCGATTGATGGCAGCACCAGAGGATCCACTCATTCAATTTTGACATTGATCTGAAGAGGGAGGAAATTTTCTTTATCCTTTATCTTTATATTAATATTATTTATATTAAAAAAATCCAGACCATTTCACCCATGGTAATTGCTCATCGACCAACCACAGAACTTTCGATTCCACAGATTTAATGAGCATGTATATTGCATGTACTAGGTGGGGGTTTTGTGGCATTGGGAATCGAATCCTGCCCTTCCGGATGGGAGTCCGATACCCTAACCATTAGGCTAGTACAGCCCCTTATTGTACTTTAGATATGGTTATTGAAAGTCTCAATGTTACAAAAAATATGAATATTTAAAAGTTATTAAATATAATGAATCATTTAAACATTTTACTTATTGCTTGTATTTAAATGTAGTAAATGGTGTTTTTTCTTTAGACATTTGAAGACAATATTAGAAAAAATCGAAGTAATATTGGTAATTGGATCAAATATGCTCAATGGGAAGAAAGTCAGAAAGAAATTAACAGGTATAAGCTAGTATTCACATTTAAATTTTTATATAAGTAGATGTTAAAGAAATATGCAATATATTAATTTATATCTTAATTAGGAAAAAATGCTTATTATTAAAAAAATTTTTCTATTAACAAAATTCTTTTTTCTTCTGAAAAATTAAGTCTTTAGGAAAAATAATTAAGAATGTTGAATTTAGAAAATTATTGTATAAAAATTCTTAAATTCAAAAATATTAAATGAAAACCTAACTATTTACTATCTATCAGAATCATATTATCAATAGGCTTTTTTTCAATGTTTATACACTGATAAAATATGAATGAAAACAAATTTTTAAATAAATAATGTTTTTATATATGGACTTCATAAATTTATATTTTTAATTTATATTTAAATATTATTGTAATTATTCTTTTATTAAAATTTTTTTATAAATAATGATGATATATATAATGATTTCTACATTGTGCATTTTCTGTGTTTTATGAAATAACTAACTTTTTTTGTTTCCATGAATGAAAAGGGAAAATTTGCTTCCTACACAATATTAAGTTAGCAGACAAAGTTTTCTAGTTCTTGAGGGTTATTATTTTCATCATTGTATTTTGCCTCTGTTTTGCCCTCAAATTAAATGATTCATTCTCAGATAGTGCTATTCGAATAAATGCAATTGTTTCTTGTAGTTAAATATGAAATGAAGGTAAAAAAATAATTTATCTGTTAGATCTTTTTAATGATGATGAGAGATAATAATGGTTATTCATTGACATTTTAGTTTCTCAGTATCAATATATTTGAAGAATTATGACTTTTAAATAATTATCTGAAGTTTTGATTTTTATAATGATGTTGTGTTTGACCTTGAACTTAAAAATAAAGTATTTGAATTTATCCATTCAGACGTTATAAAATTCTTTTCACATATAATTGTTGTGAATTGAATGGGGAATATTTTCAGCATGAATCACATAATTAAAATCTGTTCGATTTTTAATTACTTTTATTTAGTTTTATGACTAAGAAAGAATATTAAAAAAATATTTTGCTGAATAATCCTTAGAAATTCGAAAACAGAATTTATTTTTTATTTTTATGTATTTATTAATTTTGAATTTTGTTTTCTATCAATTTGCTATTTGTGTTCCATTTTATTTAATTGCATTCATGATTGGTAATTAGGTACACTTTTGGAGGGTTTATTTGTTAAATTTATGTAGCATTTGCTTTTTAATGACCTCAAGTTTTCTATTCATTAAAGCTAAAATATTAAAATTTTTAATCGCATTTTAAAATTTTTAAATCATTTTTCCCAACTGTTATAATATAAAATGTTTAATATTTTTTGTTTTTCATTTTTCTTTTGTTTGTATTTGTTTTTCATAAATGAGTGAAAATTTGTGCAAAACCCAAATTAATTTTTTTATAATCTGTAATTTAGAACAAAATTTAGTCTGTGTTGTAGTAGTACATTTTTTAGTGGAAGTAATCACTGATAAAACAATGCAAAAGAGATTTTATAATAGTTTGAATAGTCAAATGTAGAAAAATATTTATTAGATATTTGTGTTATCCAATTATTTTGCTTAAAAGTAGCAATTATGAAAATATTAAACAAAAGTAAGTGTGTAAAAAAAATATTAAAAATGAATAAAAATTTCAAACATTAATCATAAAAATACAGGCATAACAATTAATCATTTAACTGCTATTATATTTCAAATTTATTTTTTATTTCAATATGTTAAAAATATGATCCATGGTGAAAGTACATCAATTTTTTTTTTTTTTTGACCATATAATATAGTGATTAGACTTTTATATTATTAATTTTTACAATTGCTTTTGTTCTTTCATTAGTAATTTGATATAATTTTCCTACTTGTTAATATTATCTAAACACACTTATGAAGCTCTATGAGTATAGTATTGGCAGTTTAGCACATTATACATGTCAGTCTAATAGATACATGTCATATATGGCTTATGCATGTCAGAAAACAACTTTTACATATGGAGCTCTATCGACACAATTTTTATATGTTATGATTTTGTTACTTTTTTATTTGCCTTGTGCAAGTATTGTGAAGACAAACATGATTTAGTTGATTTAATATTAACAGATTTATCAGCATTTCATAATTACTAATGTAGCATTTAATATCAAAGATTAATTTTTTTCATATATTTTAGAAATAAATTTCTTTTTATCACTAAAAACTTTCTTGATATTTATATTTAAAAATTGTTGCTCAAGAAATCAAGTTATAAGAAATCCTTATATTCGTGAAATTGCATGTCACTATCAATTTAAATACTATCAGTTTATTAATTTTCATGTAAATTTATAGGGAATATTCTAAATTGAGTGGAACAATATAAGAAATGATTTTGTTTCTGTACTTTCAATCTAATCTATAAACTGACAAAAATAACTATTATCACTCTATCATAACTACTATCACTGACAAAAATATGCAATCAATTTTTAACAAAATTTGTTGAGTGAATTTTTATCTGTAAGGCACAAAGACCTGATCTTTGCTTTTCATTCATTTGGATTCCTTATATATATATATATATATATATATATATATATATATATATATATATATATATATATATATATATATAAATTATACACACACATATATATAGAAGAAAAATAATTTTATTTCTAAGCTAAAGTCTCTTGTGAAGTTGTGTTAATTGATGACAAATTTTAATGTTCATCTATCAAAAAGATCTGTGATTATATATTTTATGCCTTTATTATGTTATATATGATTTATATATAAAAAAAATTTTATTTTCAGAGCACGTTCTGTGTTTGAGAGAGCTCTGGCTGTGGACCACAGAAATGTTACCCTTTGGTTGAAATATGCTGAGATGGAAATGAAGTAATTTATTGCACTTTTATTTTATTCATAAAAAAAAATATTGAGTCAAAAACGAAAAATACATACATTATTATGTACCTTTTTCTATAAATGCTAGACTATGGTTTTGCGTTTGAAAAAGCGTCTGTTTTGATGATTTTATAACAAAGTTTATATTTGCTTACTTTATGAAAACTAATCTATATTTTTAGTTATGCCTAACAAAAACTGTACATCAACATATCATTTTGAGTTGAAGTGATTTTGAGTATAAAGCTATAATAAGTAGTATCGAAGGTTTAATGTAAATATATTAAAACTCTATAGGTGATTTTTAATCTTTTGATACATTATGCTTCCTATCTTATTTTTTTTACTAATGCTTATATTCTACACCTGACAATGTAAAAAATCACAAAATTTGAAAAAGTGGGCTTTGTATATTAATTCATAATGCATGATTCTACTTAATTTAATATTCTCACAATTTATCATTCTTAAAATAGTTCAATAAAAATTAAAGTAGAAAAATACAGCAAAAATTTTGATTGAAGTTTAATATTATATAATCTTGTAAATTTATGAAGTTAATTATAAAAGTATATTATATATAAAGTATCATGTTAAGCTAGAGTACAAATATTTAGATGCATGTGAAAAGGATTTATAAAGATACATTTACTTCTATATTGTAAAATTATGGATTTATAATTTTGCAATTAAGAGGTTTTTATTAAATGGTATCACGTATAATATTACTTTTTCTTTTAAATTATGGTCTATGAAATTATTAATATCAAATGACTTTCATGTTTTGTAAAATATGATATGCAACTGAGTACTGTTTAGAGGAATGAATCTTACCTTTCTTTCATAGCACTGAATATTACTAGTGCTATTATTGAACGCTAATAGCGCTTGGATACAGAGAAACATAGTTTTTAAATTTTCAATCTTTATGTTTTTAACATTTTAAAAATAATTGAAAGTGTAAATGCTTGTCAGATGAGTACTATTTTAAATTGTCTGGATGACTACTACAGTCAGTAGTCATCCCAAATGTTTTAGATAATGATTAGTCTATTTGTTGTCTATCAATTATTACATCAATAATAGAATTTAATAACAAATCTCATTGTAAATAGTATAAATTCATCTTTAAAGATTCATGACATTATTATTGTGATATAATAAATAGAAACCACAAACCCATTTTCTTATTATCTATTTATTGGCATAATAGTTTTACTAATAAAAAATGACTTCATATTGTAAAAATTTAACACAAGGGGAAAAGCACATGTAAATTTACTTTCTTTGTATGTATATATAATAAATTTAAGAAAATGTGAATTGAAGTTTAAATTGTAGATTTTAAATTAATTATATACAATTTTTTGTATTTTATTTTGATTTTAATGCTGCTTGGTTTTTTTTTATGTATATAATTTAATAAATGAATAAGAAGGGATTATTATTTTATATATATATATATATATATATATATATATATATATATATATATATATATATAACTTAAGTTTTGGCTCAGCTTGTCTTTGGACCTTGCATCAGAAAACAAAATCAACCTGTGCATTGAACTTTTTGCATAATTTATTGATTTTTGTTTTAATGAATAATGATTTGACAATCCACTTACATATTAAACACATATTTTAGACAGGAGTGTATTATAAACACAAAATTTATTAAATATTTCAAGTTTCAAAAGTGCATTCCATTCAGTTAACTAAGTAACAATTTATTTCAAGAAAGAATCGTTCAAAATTGTAATATTTTTTAGAATTATGTTTCAATAAAAATAGCTGTAACTTTCTTAAATTTTACTGAATCATGCGAAGCTAAGTTTAACTGGTATAAATAGAAAAAAAATGTATGCATTCATTATTATATTCTTTAAATTTCATGGGAATGAGTTCTCATTAATTCTGTTGTGCTAAAATGATCATTGATCAAGAAAAATCAATAATGCAATGAAATATGAAATTCAGCATAAATATTTCAAAACACACTGCTTGATATTCTTTGGCTGTGGTGATATTAAAAGGCATCTTAATATCTAATAAATTATACTTTGTTGATAGCATATTCAGTATACTATTTATTCTGCAAAATCTGTTTATCAAACCTTTATCCAGTAACTACAACCACTTCCGCAAGCCTGAAAAAGCCATTCTGCTGTAAAGATAAGTAGATATTGCAGATTGTCAAGAAGCGTAACGAAGCCATAGAAGTGAATATTGTGAGAAGAGAGAGGATATGTATCACTATTAATTAATTAATAAAAATTCTTTACCAAACTCTTTAGAAACAGCCAGAAATCCTTTTGAATACTGTACTGACATATCCTTCCAATTAGTGCTAATTATTTTTTAACAATATTGCTGTATAAATTTATAAATGATGCAAAACATTCTGTAGATGACAATGAAACTTTGGATGAAATATTGCATCAAAACATAACTTTTAAGGAAAACCACTTACCTCTGAATATGGAAAGGGATATACAAAAATACACAGCATTAAAAAGTTGCTATGATTATTTTATTTATTTTAATATGCATAGCTTTTTAATGACTCCCATATTTTATATTTAAGTACTTTTATTTATATTTAAGCACATATACACAAATATCAATCATACCAAAGAATATTATTATTGAGTATATAATCATATTATATTTGATGCAGTTAAAGGTTTATATATGAATAAAGAATTTCTATTAGGCACAATTATTATAAATAATAACTAAACAAGCACACTGATAAATCAATCTTAAAGAATAATATGTATTTATTTTTAAAATTAGCATACATATATGATTTAGTACACTGAACATAAATTAATTTAATACACTGGAGATTCTATAATTTGATTGTTACTATTCAGAAACACATTTATCTTTATGAAATAGAAAATATTGTTTAAGAAAGAGTTTTCATACAATGCTAGCAAACAAATTTATTTTATTGATTACATCAATTTTTTAATCTGATTTGTATTTTGTAAATTATTTTTCTGATTATTATTACTTATCAATGCCTTAATTTTTTTTAGAATAATTGAATATAAAGCCTGTTTCTTCTTATCAATAATCCTCATTTTAGCATATTATGCTTATTAGCTTAAAAATTCAATAAAATGATAAAGGATCCTTCTATTTATATTTTAGTTGTATTTAAAAGTTCATATATTTATTTAACTAATTAACCAAACAGTGCTTTATCTCTTTTGCTTTGACATTATCTTGAAAAAAAGTTAATTTTGTGATTATTTCTTTTAGGCACCGACAGGTCAATCATGCTCGTAATATTTTTGATCGAGCAGTTACCATTCTGCCGAGGGTTAATCAATTTTGGTATAAGTATACATACATGGAGCAAATGCTTAACAAAGTTACAAATGCTCGACAAGTTTTTGAGAGATGGATGGAATGGGAACCTGATGAACAAGCTTGGTTGACATATATCAAATTTGAATTAAAGTTCAAAGAAATAGACCGTGCAAGACAAATATATGAGCGATATATCCTTTTATTTTGATTTGATCATTTATTTTTGGAATATTTTTGTAGGAAATGCTCTATTAAAAATATTTTTGTAAAAAATACTTTTAATTAAATTTTTGTAGAATTCAAGAAATATGATAATTTATATTCGGTGCACCAAAAAAAGATTTGTATTTTATTTCTATATATATAATATGTTACATATTTTATGCAAAGTGTTATTGAAAATATAGGTATAAAAATCTTTTATGATGTATGTGCACCTTTAGGTTGTACAAGATTTTATTTTTAAAATTAATGAACAATCAGAATGATAAATATAATTTATGATTCATGATAAGTAATTGGATTGCCATTGTTATTTTTTTAGAATTCTTTTACATTTCTGTAGGATATTTTAACATTTGAATCAAATGTTTTCAATCTTAAAAGTATTAAAATGTAATTCACAATCAAAGTGTTAAAAAAAATTAATTTTAGTTAAGACTTTTTATGCTTATTTTATGTGTCTTCAGGCCAAGCAACTACTTAAAAATTATTTTTTTGTTAAATCATTTTCAAAAGTTTTTTAAAAAAAAAAAAAAAAAAAAAACTTGATACTGATATAGACAGTGCTTGAAATTTTTATGATGTAAATATTTCAAATAATTTAAATCATGTTAACAAATAATGATTTATTATGCATGTACAAATTTTATGTTCATGCATAACCAATATGTGTATTTCATATTAAATTAAAAAAATTATTTGTGATTTGCACTTGGAAGTAATTTACAAATTTAATGCAAATTAACATAGTACACATGAATATTTTTTAATGTTTCTTAACTTTTATTACTTGTCATGGTTCATCCTGAAGTAAAAAACTGGATTAGATATGCGAAATTTGAAGAATCAAATGCTTATATCGCAAGGGCAAGAAATGTTTATGAACGAGCAATAGAATTTTATGGTGAAGAATACATGGATGAAAAATTATTTGTTGCATTTGCAAAATTTGAAGAGAATCAAAGAGAAGTAAGTATACTTGATTTTTTTCTTTCGTGAAAAATATGAGTGGAAAAATTGCAAATTTCATTTAAGCTTTAAAGAGTTAATTATGTTGAATTTTGTAACTACTTGTATGTATATAGTCCATATCCTTGTTAAACAAAACAAAAGAAATTCTTTAATTTGTTCATTTGGTTTTTCTTAAATAAGTGACAAAAAAATTTTTTTCATAGTATTAATTTTTATATTTGTGAAATATTATAAAAAATATTTTATACAATTATGTCATTATGTAATCATTAGGAACAACTTGAGATAATCATTCTATTTACACATTATTATTCCTTAATAAACATACAGTGTGAAACTGTCAAATATCACACACTCAAATTATATTAAAAAAAGTTTAAAAAAATGCTATTTATGAAAGCACTATTAGTTTAGTGGTTAACATATGTGTGATGAATTTTTTAAATTATGTGTGATTGCATTTAAAACAATGAAATTTGAGGTTTTATTTCAGAATTCATACAAATTTTAATTTTTATAAGCCTTTATCTTTGATTTATTAATAATACATTTATTCCAATCAGAATAAAAGAAAATTCATTCATTGGTAATAACATATATATCTATATATATATATATATTTCCCTTTCTTCATCGGCACGTCAGCCCAGGGTAGGTCATGGCCTTCTGCAGAATAGATTTCCATGCTGCCCTATTCCGTGCTTGGCTCGTACAGTTCTTGATCTTAAGAGTCTTTAAATCCGTTTCAAGGGGCTGTTGATCCACCGGATCCTTGGTCTTCCTCTTTTCCGAGTTTCAGATGGTTAAGCATCAAACATCTTTCTCTTTGCTCAGTCCTCCATTCTTATTAAGTGTCCTGTCCATTTTAGTCTTTGAATTGAAATGAATTTCATAATGTCAGGTTCTTTGAGAAGTGTGTAAAGTTCCGAATTTTTTCTTCTCCACAAATCTCCACACTTCACTCCTCTCAGGATGCTTCGGAGTATTTCCTTTCAGACAGGGCCAATATATATATATATAATTGTGAATCCTAAGGTTATGCAGTTAATTTGGATAGGAACATCATTATTGTATCATAAAGAAAAAATAAATATACTTCAATATATATAAGTTGTGTCGTGCATTAAAATGTCTTTTACATGGGCTTGAAATAAAAACTTTGCAAGTACTTAAATTCAGAGTTAATATAGGTCAATTATTTCCCCCCAGAGTTATAGAAATTTTTAACTTTATTTATTTTTTATTAAAAAAAATTTTATTTTTATGTTTTTGTAAATTTCCAATGAAGTGGTTTGAAAGTAGTTAAGCATAGTGTTTGATGTTCCCACAAACAAGCAGTTATAAGCAAGATTTTGATCAAGAAGCATAAGCTAATTAGTATGATTTGGTTGTATAATGTGTATTTTTTGTAACAAATTTGTATTAGAATCATGAACTCTTATGGTATTATCAAATCAGTATGAAGATGTAAAATTTCCTCTTTAAGTGTTTGAAAATAAACGGAAAAATTATACATTTTGATAAAAAAAAATTATAATTCCTAGAAAAAAATTTAGTATAACTTATGGAAAATTTCTAGACATTTTGCAAATCTGTATGAATCTGTCAGTCACATATGCAATCAAGTGTTATAAAGTAAGAGTTATCATTTTTACAAAATAAATGTGCCAATTTTTAATGTGTTTGTAGATTTTTATTTCTATTAGCTGCCAGTTATTATTGTCATTTCTTAAGAACATACTTTAATACCTTTTGCTCTTTCATTGCGTCTGAATAATGGGAAAACACTCTACAAATGTTAGTGCAATTTTTTTTAGCCAGGTCATTAGCTATCTTATATTTCTAATTAATTTTCTTGCTGTATTCTTAAAAAAAATCCTATAATATTTTATCTATTAAAGCCAAGTAGAAATGTATCCATTTTAGTTTTTTGTTCTTATACCTCCTATTGCTTAGAATCCATAACAGATGGAATAGAAAATTTTTTATTTTCTTTTTCACCGCCAAATAATGATAAACAAATGTGTGATTTTTAAATTGTAAATGTAATTTTTTATATAAAAGTATATATTAATTTTTTTATCATAGCATGATCGGGTAAGAGTAATATACAAGTATGCTCTTGATAAGATACCAAAAGAAAAAGCCCAGGAACTTTTCAAGAATTATACTATTCATGAGAAAAAATATGGTGATAGAGCTGGAATTGAAAATGTTATTGTGAGCAGAAGAAAATACCAATATGAAGAGGTTAGCTTTTTTTTTTCTCATATTTTATTTTATTTTATATTCTTTACATTTGTAGATAATGTTATAATAATATAATTGCTTATATGTTTTCTCCTTATTAAATTATTTTACTGCAATGCTTTATTATTAGAATTATTTCTATATTAAAAAATTATCATAAAAAGAAAATATAATAAAATATTTAATGATTATTTACAATCAGATTTTAAATTTTTAGTTATATATATCCAAACAATTACTATATTGTACAATTAATCAAAATTTTAGTTATCTAACTTTGTATAAATTATTAATTTGATTATCCTTTAATTATATTATTTTAAAATGCATAATATCTTTTTATTCATTTAACTATTTACAAAACAATTAAAATGTAGTGTATTATTTGATTTTATCAATGCCTTAAAAATTTTTTTTGTTAAAACACATTTCATCACAACTATTTTAGTATGATCCACAGATCAATATAATTAATTATTTTATAGTAATTACTGAAAATCAGATGCAACTGTTACCATTTCTCTATAGCTATATTTATCACATATCTATCAGTATATTTTGTATCCATTGATATTCACTGATAGTTCTAAAAACACAGGACATGTGGGCAGTACAGTATGAAAGCATTATTCTTAGCTACAACCTCCCTTTGTCCTTCTTCATCTTCACTGTTGAAGCAACAGCAATATATTACGCTCTTTAATGGGTGAATAAATTGATTTGCTTAAACACTGTGTGTACACTAATGGTTTGAGTGTTTCAAAAGCATTGAAGATCAGTGATTTTACATATCATCAGAATTTTCAAACAGTTGGATTCCCTTGCTGGTGATGGTTACAAAATATTCTATTGTCTCCCCCGTTGTATGGCTCTCAATGATAATGAAAAGCCTATTGTAGCTGGTAACGCTGCATCCGAACTACTCCTGCCATCTATTCCTTTGTCTAATGTGATAAAAGGTGTCAAAAAACTAATGTATACTTTATGGGAGGAATCATGGAACCTGCAGTTCAACAACAGCTATTTCCAACCATTTATCCACATTATTGGTTTTACCGTTACGAAGTGCTATTGTCCATTTAAGTTACCTTCATATCGGATATGGACATTTGTTTTCAAATGAACTAAATCCATTGTGTCAAATGTATAATGAACCTTATACTATATATCATATTTTAATCTCATGTCATGATTTTAACCATCTATGTTAAAAAAAAATTTTATATTGACATTTTAATTTTGTTGGTTTTATTGAGAGATCCACCCACAGAAACCTATTTGATTTTTTTAAAAGCAATAGATTTCTTACTTTTTATTTAATTTATTTAAGAAAATTTTTGTAATTCAATATATTTAGTTTTTTAATTATATCATATACAAATATTCTTGCTCTTTAATGTTGCTTTTGTTTTGATAAAATTAATATTATTACACAAAATCATAGCTTTGGTGTAGCTTTTCCTATTTTTGACCTTGTCCCTCAATACCCAACCAACTAAACCTTGAAAAAAACCACCAGATTAAATAATTAAAAAACAACCTAAAGATGATTATAATCACATGCACTTACAATATTTGACAATATTACCCTTTCAGTATTGATATGAGCTAAAGTTAACTGTTATTAAGATTAGAATATTGAAATAATTTGTGTGTAATGTTTTTTTTAAAATTTAAACATGGTGTCTCAATTTCTAATAATTATTAATTTACTAAAGAGTAATAAAAATGCCATTTTTTTTCTAAAATGGTATTACTTTGAAATCAAATATGTGTAGATAGATAAATTAAAGAAACAAAAGTATTTGGAGGTGCCATGTGAAAAACTCTAAGTAAATGAAGAGTGCTCATGGTAAAACTCATCATTATTCAGATTTTTAATTTCTAACATCTGGAAAATTTTGATATTGATTTGATAGTATGGAAATCATAGGGTACCAGAATTGCAAGTTTGCTTTATCTCATATTATTTTTATCAAATATAATCAAATCTCAATACATTGAATTTAAAGCTGTTGTTGAAAAAATCAAGATATCGAATGTCAGTTTTTTCTAAGCTTATAAGGAAATTAAAACTTTCCAAAATATCTTATTTTGGTACATCAAGGTTTGACAATGTTTAAAAAAACAATCTTATAAATGTATTTTATATTTTTGAGTGTTAAATTTTTATTCATTATCTTGTATAACTTAAAAATTTTTATTAATTTTTCAAAGAATGTTATACATCTACTTTTGAGGAAATTGGTATTTTAGAGACAGCAAATTAGTAACAAAAATAATATTAGTACTGCAAAAGTAACTCTCCTGATTAAATAATTTGCCAATGTAACTAAAAACTGTTGGATAATTTTTATAAAAAAGAAAAAAACATAATGAACATAATATAAATACCTTTTCCTTTCTATTGATTTTAAATTTATCCATGTTAACATGTAAAACAAAAAGCTGTTTGAAATGATGATGGAAATTTCCTTCAAAATCAGTTGATCTGTCTTGAATGACTTTATAGGGAAAAAATTGATGAATTAAAATCATGTTTGACTGTTAGATGCTTTCTGCTGAATAGAGGTTCAGGAAAGATAATGTTCTTGCATTCTCTCATTCTTTTAATATTACACTTGAAAAAATATTAAAGATCTGAAATTTTAACTTGTGACAATTGGTAGCATGTGTTGATAACATCAATATTGTCAGGGGTAAATAGGAAGCTGTAAAAATTTATTTCTCTATAATCTGTAGTTAACAATATTAAACTAATCATTAATAGCGCTAAAATAAAATTTATAGCAAAAATAAGTAGAGCACATTATCCTCTCGCACTACAATTGAATTCTTATATTTTCGAGGGCATTGCTCAGTTTATATATCTTGGTACTATCATATTTAATGATAATAATGTAAGCTTGAAGTAATTAATAGTAGCTAATAAAAATGTTATCATGGATTAAAATTAATGTCTAAAGTACTAAATTTCAAAACAAAAATAGTTATGCAACTCTTATTAAATCTTTTATTTAGGTTGTGCATGCTGGACATAATAGAAACAGATGTAGGAAGACTTATATATGTAATTCTTTTTTAAAGAAAAGTACTTTAAAAGTATTCAACCCAATTAGAGAAAATAATCGATATTAAACTTTGCTTAACTATGAAATCTCTAGTAGTTACAAACAACTTAATACTGTCAGAGTCATAAAATCTTATTTTATTGAATGTGCTAGACATATTTTTAGAAGAGATAATTTGAACCTTGTTTAAATGACCTTTACAAATGTAGAACATATCCAGGGGAGGGGGGGTGGACTTAACACGAGGAATGTGGAAGCAGATTTTAAGTCTAAAGAAAGAATTGTTGCTAGAGTAATGATTGAACAGATCCATTGGAGGCAGTTTGTTGAAATAACCTGTAATTGGCTATAATGCAGCTGAAAAAAAGGCTTGTAAGACATTACAGTTGGCAAAAATAATATTTAAGCTGCAATTATTAGGATTGTGAAAGTGTTAAAACAATAACTCTGATTAATAATATATAATTTTCATATGTCAGTATTTTAAAAAATATAATATTCTGTAATATATTACCATTTTTGTTTTATTGGTGTGGTATCAAATTGTTTTTAAGATATGAATAGTTTAAAAAGCCTTGACTGATACTTTTTTTTATTTGTTATATATTTTCTTTAAAAGAAAAAATAAGTGTAAAATAATAAATACATTTATTAAACTTAAGTAATAGTTATTGTCTTCTATTAAAGTAAATTCTATATATTTTATAATGCCAGAAAGGACATTGTGTTCTTGATTTTTAAAAGATAAATTCTAAAATGATTTTAGGGTTATAAAGTAAAATAAAGTGTGAAAAAATATTTTATACCTACACAAAGTATGTAAGTAAAGATGACAAACTCCACAAAATGGAATTCAAATCTTGGAGTTATGTGGTTAGAGTTATATATTTAGATGCAATGATATATTTCCATTTAAAAAGAATTTTTACAGGAAATAAAAAACAGCAGGAAGTGTTATCTATAAAGTCGTTAAAAAATATTAAGAGATCTACAAATAATTGGAATCGACAACTTGAGAGTTATTGCTCTGACTAAAACCAAATTGAAAAATCTAATGAAACTTCTTTAGTCTAACAGGCTGTAATATTTAAGAAAAGAATCCTAGTTAATTTAAATTCTTAAATCATCATTTTTAAAAATTAATAAATAACATTTTAGTTTATTAATTATCAGTTCACATTTTGAGAAATTCAGGATTTTAATTATCTTACCAATTTATGTGTTTTTAAATGTGAAATATGTAAAATGAATATTTTTTGTGTTTGTGTTTTAAATTGTTTGAATTGTTGAATAACTAAAAGAAATAATCTTCAAAAGATTAAATTGTTAATTTTGAGAAAATTTACTAAAACTTCCATTGCATAATTTACTTAGAAAAACACTTTCTATTTTAATTTTATTGGCTTTGATATCAAATATTAGTTTTATAATCAACTGTAACAGACCCATATTAACAATATTGACAGTAGATGGCGCTGCTGCCCAATATATTTACAACATCGAATGAGATGAATGTAGTGATATGAGAAATGGCAAGGAAGAACCATCTGGTTCCTAAATACGTTTGTTTTGTACCACCCTGGTACTATGTAACCTTGATTTTATTTTATAATTATTAAGTGTTTTCTTTTGTAACTAATCTTAATTACTGTCAATATTGTTAATATTGGTCTGTTACACAACAATTTATGTGAGTTAGTTTTTAAATTAATATTCAAAATATATTTTTACTTACATTTACAGGAAGTAAAAAATAATCCTTTAAATTATGACAGTTGGTTTGATTATCTACGTTTGATGGAAAGTGAAGGAAACATTGAAGCAACTAGAGAATTATATGAACGAGCAATTGCAAATGTACCCTTAAAAAAAGTAAGTAGTTTTGATAGTAACTTATTTTATGAAAAGAAATTCATATCTTATTTAAAACACATTTAAATATATTGTGAAAATAAATTCTTTAAATACTATGATAATTTTCAATTTTTTTTATTTGCATCAATGTGTATAATTTCTTTATCAAAATTTTCCATTAAACTTTATTAAATTAATTCCTATTTAAGAAATTTCATTGTGCTTTATTTCAGGTAAAAAGATTTTGGCGACGTTATATTTATCTTTGGATTAATTATGCTTTATATGAAGAACTTGAGGTAAAAGGAAACGAGGAAGACAAAACAAGAGAAGTTTACCAAGCTTGCTTAAAACTAATTCCTCACAAAATATTTACATTTGCTAAAATATGGCTTTTAGCTGCTCAGTATGAAATTCGTGAAAAGAATTTAACTGGTGCTAGAAAACTGCTGGTAATTAATATTATAATTTAGGTTTTATTAGAAATTAATTTATATGTTATACATATTAAAAAATTGTCTATGTTTTCAAAATTATTTTTATGATTAATATATTTGTTTTTATTCCATTAAATGAATTTTCATTACTATTGTAGACAGTAATGATTGAAATAAATAAGCTTTACCATAAAGTTTGTTATTTTGTATAACTTAGTATTTAGTTTATTGTTTATATGTTTAATGTAATTTAAATATACAGTAAAATTGATGAAAATGGCAAGTAAAACTAATTAGCATTAGAAAGTTTAAAGGTATTAATGAATAAATTTGTTTTGTTACATTTTATAATATTTATTATTTTTTAAAATATAATATTTTAAGTTTTGTTAGAAAAAGTTACTAAACCAAAGAAAATTAGTACTAAACATTGAATTATTATACAGAAACTAACTTATATATCAACTAAAAATTAAAAAAACAGGATTTTTTGATGATTTATTATATTACAAGATGACCTAGCTTAAAAATCCATTAGCTTCAATCATGAGTGTTTACTCACAATTGAAATATATGAATAAACATAGAAAAAAATATACTGTAATATTAATTACTTAAAAATACTTAGATATCAGTAAATAAGCAAATTAAACTATTATTATTTATTATTTTTTTTTAAATTAAATTATGTCAAATATTTTCTAAATGCTGTATAATATTTTATTGTAGAATATTGTTTATATTCAATGTAAAACCTTAAGAAATATTTTAAATCATTCATAAAGAATTTAAATTTAAATATTTTAGGTTTTTATTTGAAATATTATTTAAAAAATTCATATTTCAAGTTTTTTTTTTTTTTTTTTTTTTTTTTAAAAATTCATTTATAAATTAGCTTTTGAATTTTTAAATATTGCTTATTATTTTATTACTTTAATTTCAAAATTTAAATTGTTTTGCTGTTTATAAATTAAAACCTTTTTTTTTTTTTTTTTTTTTTTTTTTTAATATATATAATTTTTTGCAGGGTACTGCTATTGGAATGTGCCCAAAAGATAAGTTATTTCGGGGGTATATTGATTTAGAAATACAGCTTCGAGAATTTGACAGATGTCGCATTCTTTATCAAAAATTTTTGGAATTTGCTCCTGAAAATTGTACCACCTGGATGAAGGTATCTTGTATAGTTTTTCTTTTATGTTGCATTGAATTATTATTGTAATTAATGTGTTTGTAGTCATTGTCATTAGGCTTTCAATTTATTAGGATAAATTACCTTAGTATTCAATCTTCATGATATTAAAAAAAAATGCTTTAAAATTGCAAAATTGAAATTTATATATGATAGTCACTTCCTTAATTATCATAAACTCAAAATAAAAATCATAGATACCTTGTATACAAACTTAAAAATACTAAAAAATTGAATTAATCAATTTTTTATTTGAATTTTTTTCTTTCACAGATTAAACAATGCAAATAAAATAATTTAATTTGTATTAATGATTAAATTTTCATATATAATGTGTACAATGTTATTTATATGTTAAAAGTTATGCATAAAATATGATTTTTTATCCACTCGCAATAAATTCTAATTAACAATTTTTTGGAAAGTTATTAAAATAAAATTTTCATTATCAATATTCAAATCTGGGTTTACAATATCAATATCTAAATAAATAAAGAAACATATTGGAAATATATTGATTTAATATAAGAAATGAAATGCTCTTATACTGACAGAGAAAGTAGTTATTTATATATCTGAATTCTCTTGGTTATCTAAAGTGTAGTAGTCATTCATTTTTAACTATTGGGAAAAATTAGCATGTAAATCATATAAAGTAAATAAAAACCTGTTTTCTACCAAATTTGGAAATTGGCGTTTTTGCGCATGCAAAATATTGTTTGTTAGATTATTGATTTATAAAATACAGAAGAAGCATGTGATTAATTTATTCTTAAAGTTATACTCTTAATTAGACTTAAAACTATATGAAATTGTTAGTTATATTTTAAATCATATAAATAACTGTGATAATATCTAATTACTAAAATTGTAACTGTAATTTTATACAAAAAGTTTTATTTCAAACTATATTAATAATTTTCTTGAGATGATTATGCTTTTTATGTGTGCATAAGAATGTATGAAAACTCATATGGGATTAAAGGTTAGTGATATTTTTTAATATTACTAGAATAAAAAGAATGAAAATCTGAGATTTTATTTCAAAACTATTTATTTATTTAATAATGATAGACAAATAATTATTAAATTATAAATTTTAGGCAATTAAGATTAGATCAAGATGCCTCCAGCCAATTGATTTTCATATAATCTATATTGCCATGCTTTCACATATATTAGATAAGTTGTAGATTCTGTGAAATTGACTTGTATATTTTTGCACATTTAAGGCAAACATTTAGAAGTAAAGGATTGATGGATAAAAAAAATTATTTTATCCATTTACAAATACATGCACATGACTTTCTTTTAGAAAATCAATTAATTTAAAATAATTACTATAAAAATTATCTTAAAAATTCTTTAAATATCAATATTTGCTAAATTTTTTAAGAAATATTTTTTTTTTTTTCTTTAAAGGGAAAAGTCTTTTGCAAGAGCATTTCTTTTTCTGAAAAAAGAATTAAGTCAGTTTTTAAGATATTGCTTCTTAAATTAATTGATAAATTATGATAACAAGTAAAATTTATAGATTACCAAAGACTTTTTGGCCTCACCTAATATATATATTTTTAATATTATGTGTTAAAATATATAAAATATCAGTAACAATAAATCTGCCATTTTAAATGGGAAAATTCCTTTCATTAATAGTATTTTGTGAGCAGAATAAAACGATTTACAATCCAATGCCCTATATTTATAAAGAATTAATTAGGTTGTAATGAAAATTTTCAACAAAAAGAAACTCTTAATAAAGATTGAGAAAAAATGTAAATAGTACTCTTAGTGTGTGCATGAATCACCACCCAAATATATTGATTTTCTAATAACATTTTGATAGTTTTTCAAATCCTTAGTCCCAGAAACTTAGTGGTTACAAATCCTAAAATAGATCAACCTCATTGCAGACATCTTGTGCTGAGTCTATGATAGCACCAGCAAAATGTAGCTGCAGATGTTGTTGCATTAGCATGATTCTATGTACCTAGCCACAGGGTTCTCACAACTCCTGGAAACTCCTTGAATCTCCTTAAATTCCAAAAAAAAAATCTTAAGGGCTCTTGAAAACTCGTGGGATTTTGACTTGAAAATCGTGAATTACTCCTAGAATTTTTTCCTATCTAGATGCATTTTTTTTCTAGAAAATATTATTATTTTTTCAACTTTTTGTTCTAATATTTTAAAATTTTCGAAATACTCAATTTTGTATTAGTTTTTAATATTGCCACTAGATTGCAGCACAATCTATATTAAGTTTTGTATCTTTGACTGTTGACTTGTATTAACGATTTCAAGATCTAGTTCAGCTATACAATAATTTCTTAATTCGGTTTAGTAGTATTTAGATTTATGTAAAGTGAAGTGAAGCATTATGGGAAATGAAGTAATCACTAAATAAAATCAATATGTTGCGCAGTTAAGATGGGCAATTTTAATTGATTCTTTTTCTATTTGCTGATATTTTCCTTATACTGTATAAAAATTCTTTGAATATTAATATTTAAATATAAAATTTTTTAGTTAAAACATGCTTTCCACCATCTACCTTGATGAAAATTACGTATAATTTAATTGAATCAGGATTAATTTGTTTATTAATGAAATAAAGACTGAAATAAATTATTTAATAAGCCTGGTGGAATGTGTCTTTTCAATGACTAGTGGGCTCTAGTGAAAAAGCCATACAAAGATTGGATTTTGCATGGCTTAGAAATAACACATGCCCATTGTCTGTTTTGCAAGACTTTTGTATTTCAAACAAATTGGCAATTAAATCCCATATGAAAGAGAAAAAGCATATATATTATTAGAATAAGCTATGTCTGTTAAAAAATCTACTAATTTAAAAGATTTTTTTCACTTCTGCTGATCCTGTTAAATAATGTGAACCTAAAGGATGCTGTGAAATTTTAGATTAATTTGTTTCTTCAAAAGATGTTTTAAAGGCTGAAATTCTATGGGCCTTTAAAGTTTATAACAATGGATTCAGCTACAGTTCTTGTAACAATATAAATTACCGCTTTCAAGCAATGTTTCCGGACAGTGGTATTGCAAAGCAATTCAATTGTGCTGAATTAAATTGTGCTTATTTAACAGTTTTTGGAATTGCATTTTAATTTTCCAACTTATTGAAAGAAAAAGTTAAGAATGTTTCTAATTATGTGCTTCTCTTTGATGAAATCTTAAATAATCATTTGCAAACAAAATAATTGGACTGCCATGTAAGATTTTGGGATAATGATAAAGTTAAAACAAGGTATTACTCATCCGATTTTTAGGTCATTCAACTAAAGATATTTTGTTTGAAAAAGTGAATGAAAAGTGCTTAGAATTAGGAACAAGTGGATTACTCTAGTTGTCTCTGGATGGCCCAAATATGAACTGGTCTGTTTTGACTAAAATGGCTGACTTTAAAAAGTGAACAACATTCAAATATTGTAAATGTCGGAAGCTGCAGCCTACACATTCCACACAATGCTTATGCCATGAGCGTCCTTCATTTCCAGAAGTTGAGTTAATATCAAGTGCAGTTTAGACTCTTTAAGAACTCATCCGCTGATAGGGATGACTTTGATAGCCTTGGCCCAGGCGTAGAATTTCCTTTAAAGTTTCGCAAACATCGATGGTTGAAAATATAAGTGTTTTCAACAGATTGCTTGAAATGTTATCTTATCTTAAAACATAAATCATTTCTTCAATTAAAAAATTTTCTTGAGCCTGGTATCAAAACTTTTGATTTTGTGCTAAAGTGTATGATAAATGTACATTTTTCTGCTAAATGCAATTTTTTTATATTTATTGCTCGGGAAATAAAACCTTTTCTGACACTTTATGAAACTGATAAGCCAATGTTGTGCCATTTATTGCTGAAGATTTTTCATGTATTGTTGAAAAGTTTGATGCAAAAGTTTTTTTAAAAGAATGTTTTCTATCTAAATCTATTGGAAATGTCTAAAAACTTTAAAATTACTCATTATTTTATACAATGTTTAATCCAGTATTATATAGAATGTTGATTGATTATTTAAATAAAAAAATTTCTGTTGTAGCTGTAAATTCATTGAAGGCTTTTGAAATAGTCATTAATAATTCTAACTCAAATAAAAAATAGTCTCATTAATGTTTGTATAATTATTTATTTTTATTATTAACAGAATTGAGATTGAAAAATATTGCATGTACATAATTATATGCATATTTAGTTAAGAACAATTTTTAAAATAAAATAAAAAATTATTTAACATGAATGTCGATATCTCCTGGAAATTTTTGATTTGTCTCCTGGAAAACACCTGGAATTAGATTCTTGAAAATCTGTACGAACCCTGTTAGCCATAAGTTGGGCTGTACCAGTTAGATAGGTGGAACCAGGTTTGGTCTTCGTAAAGCAAGGTCCAAACAGAAGATCCCCAATTCTTTGCCTGCCACCCCAAAGATATCATTTCACTTGGAGGATATTGGGACCATGCCTAATTTTAATAATATGTCCTAGCCACCATCAGTGAGCATGACGTCAGGATTCAAAATCATTACTTTCCGATAATGTGAACATTGCCCTTACCTACTAGGCCACTGTGGCCCTAATTGCAGATGTGAAAAACAATTGAAGTCTGAAGAAGTAATATTGCAGCTGTGTGGTGAATGTGGCAAATTATCCTATTCAAGTCCAAATGGACTCCAGATATTCAATGCAAATATATGTGGTTTTGTATTATCTTGATTGAACAGTTATCTTTTAGCATTAAATATATAAATAATACAGATATATTATTATCCAATATTCAGAATACTTTTATTCAAAATATTTTAGATAATCTTTCTTGGAGTGGCTATATCTCTTCTGATTCACTATAACAGGATAGTATTTTCCATATTGTAACATCTTAATTATAAAAAATATTTATTTATTACAGTTTGCTGAGCTTGAAACCATTCTTGGAGATTTTGAGCGAGCACGAGCCATATATGAAGTTGCTATTAATCAACCAAGATTAGACATGCCAGAAGTTATATGGAAAGCATACATTGATTTTGAAATAGAGCAAGAACAATTTGATCGTGCTAGGCAACTTTATGAAAGGTTACTTGAAAGAACGCAACATGTAAAAGTAAATATCTGGATCATGTTTTTTGAACTTTTATTGATATTTTCTGTTATTTTTGTTTTTATTTTTTAATGAAATATGGTCTCAAACTTTTCTTTGGAATATAAAATTAAAAATTTTGAACTTAAACTTTAATTATTTAATGTATTTTTATTTTCTTCTGCAATAATTAGAAACTTAATTAAACTTATTAATGCATACAGCAGATAATATTTTCCAATTTTCTTTGGTTAAATGTATTGAGATTTCATTAACCATTCTAATAATTTATTGCAAAGCAATATAAATTTTCTAAAGTAGGTGTTTCTTTTATAAATAAAAAATTAAATTTAGAGTTTTATTTAATGTTATTATTTATGTTAATGATATAAATTTATGCTCTAAAGGCAAGTCATTTTTTAATTATTTGATTTATCTTGACAAATAAAAAAGGTAGCTGGTGTATTATATAAATTAAAGCTGTGAATGGACAAGGAAGCACTATGCAAATAATGTTTGTAGCAGTTTGACATGATTAAGAATCCTGTTCATAGTATAAATCATGGTCAAAAACAAAATGATTGAGGAAATACCTAAGTGTAGGATTTTGATATAACATTGTCTTGAATATATTATGATTTAATTAAATCCATTTAAACCATTCTTGGTAATCACAGCTACCTTGAAGAACAATAAAAGGATGTCTGAATATGGTTCATTTTTATATTGCTTTTAAAATTTTGTATATACTTAATAATTTGGGGGAACAATCATATATTAACTTTTTTCATTATTTTGTAGTTGAAATAATTTTTTTCCACATCAGCATAACTACAAAATTTCATATGCAATCTTTGGTGTAGGGAAATTGAAGTAAGCACAAGAAGATAATGAAGTATTGTCTGGGATTATTAACTTATATTAATCAGGAATATTTTCAGAAAATAAAAGTTTCAAAAATTCAGTCTATAGAAAGATACAGGAAAATAATTTTTCAAATTGAAAATTTCTTAAAAGTTTTTAATATTTGATATTTTCAAAAATAGTGTTTATCAGCTTTGTAATTTCAGTCTAAAATGGTAAAAACTTGGTTGTATAGTTTTTTGGCGTGGCTTCACAATCAATATTTTTGCATAAACAGGTCTCTCTTGTAATCATCTCTTGCCTTTTCAATACTTGGTTGGTTCGAATACAACCTTTGGTATGGATGCTTGTAATGGTCCAAAATCCACTTTAAACCGTAGATCCCAGTCTAATTAGCTCTCGTGTGCAAGAAATGACCATTGAGCGACAAACAAACCAAACCATCTCTTGTCATCATGTTTTGTTTTATTTAGAAATGGGAATATTTTTGTTTCCAAATATGTATTTTAACTCACACTTTAGTGTTGTCTTGTTAAGATAATTCTAAAAACTTGAAATCTTTAGTATTAATTGAAAATTTTGGTATTACTTACAATGAAATAAAATGAATATTTTTTTTATTAAAGTATAATTTTCAGAATTGAATGATGTCTGAAATATTAATATTATTTCCAAATCCTTTAGGTTTGGATTAGTTTTGCACGATTTGAGCTTGGTTGTAATGAAGGACAGGAAGCAATAGTACAAGCACGCCGTGTCTATGAAAAAGCCAACAAAGCCTTACGAACTTCAAATGAAAAAGAAGAGAGAATGATGCTTCTAGAAGCTTGGAAAGAGTTTGAGGTATTCTTTATAGTTAATATTGTTAATTATGCTCTCCCTATTTATTATATGTATCTAGAATTTATAAATTATTAAAAATAAAAATAATTAAACAGTTATAAATTTATTCACCCCTAAGTCATATACTGTTAGCAATTTAAATATAAAATTTATAATGAATAACTTTTGTTTATTTTAAAAATTTGATGATTTAAAGAAAAAATAAACTTGAATTTTATATTTCTTGTTCACTTTCTATTTTTATTTAAGTGTTGTAATTTTAATTATATTTTGAAAAATAAACTAAATGTTTTAAAAGATGATCTTATTACTTAGAATAAGTTACTTCCCTCATCAAAGATAAATTGTTCCTTTTGTTGCTGGTAATGGCAGTTTTAGTATAATAAAGTAAAATCTAAAAATCTTATCATTTGGTTTGTGAATTGTTTAAAACTGAACTAAATCAGTGGCATAACAACCTATATGTGGGCCAAGGCCTATGGTGCCCACATCTGTTTTCCTGACTGAGGGGACCACATAATTGGAACACTGAGATTGAAGTGTTCCAATTATGCAGTCAGCATAATGCCCTGGTGTTTAATTCCCAACTGTACTTGATGGTATTCAATTTATGGACCCACTGAAGAGATGAAAAGATGAGTCAACCTTGCCCAGCCTGAGAAACTTCAAAAGTATGCTTTGTAGTTTTCAATAATCTAAATAATGTTTAGCTGATTTTCTTTTTAAATCAAGTTAAATTAATGAAAGTAAAATAAGAAATATAAATGTAGTTTTTTTTTTTTTTTTTTTTTAACTATGAGAAAAAGTTTTGGATTGTATCGTAATAAAAAATGTGAATAACATTTTTAATAGTTCCTGTAAGTCAGGAATTCTGGAACTTTAAAAAAAACTCATATTCTAAAATAATACTTTAAATATAGAGTGTATTATTTTAAGTTTAAAATCAACAGGAAAAAATAATAAATTATAAAAATGGTGTTAATCTCAAACTGCATGTTTTATATTATGCAGTTTTAACAATTTAAAAATGAGAAAAAGTTAAAACAATCTTTAAACTTTTTTTCTCGAAATGTATTACAGTTTATTTCTTTGTTTAAGGTGATTTTTTTGTAGTATTAAACCTTTATTGACAGTTAAAATACCAACATTTTATTTTTTGGACTTCTCATCATTAAAAATAATTTTATTTTAAGCCATGTATTTAAAATCTTTGTAATGTATTAGAAATATTAATTAAAATCTGATTACTAAACTCTAAAGAGCTAAATATGAGGAGTTAATCAAGATTGAAATTTCTTTTACTGCATGCATATCGTATTTTCATTTTACTATGTATCCTACTTCTATATTACCAACGATGTATTGCCTTATTTTGTATAAATTCTATACTTGAAGATGTGGTCTTTTCTAAAGTCTCTACTAGTCTTACTAAATTTCTAAGTCTTTTTAGTCCTACTACATCTTATAAATTTCTATCAAAAATTCAAGTTTTATTTATTAATATTATTCAAGTTTTATTTATTATTAATACTGTAACTTTATTTATTCAAAAAGTAATTGCATAAAATTTTACTCCACTTTGCTTTTGATATTGAAAATTCATAATTTTATGGAACTCTGACTAATTTCACTTTTTTTTTATTTTCTTAGACAGTATATAACTATATTTGTGTGATTGTTTATGCATGTAATTGATATTTCTATAATTATAATATATTTTGTTTTCTCCTTATTCTTAATTATTTCCTTCATTTAAAAAAAACTGAATTTTCTTGTTTTAATCATTTTATTAATATTCCTAGCATATTTTTTGTTTAAATGTTTTTATACTGTATGATGTTTAAAATATATTGCATATGCACATTTTGCACGCATATAAGTATTTTTATTTGGTAAATATTAGTGACAGAGTATTTTTACAAATTTTAGGAACAATATGGAAATGAAAAATCTAAACAAGATGTTGAAAAACAAATGCCAAAGAAAGTTAAGAAACGGAGGAAAGTGCAAACAGATGATGGAGTATGTTTAAATATAATAATATTTATTTCCTATTATTTTTCTTTAAAAATTGTTAACAATACTATAAAAGCTTCGTCATCTTTTTCAAAACTTTTTTTTTTTAATTGAGCATTATTTTCCCATTATTGTTGAATTAAATGGTAATATCCTTTTTCAAACCCGAGTTTTGCTTCGGAATATATTCAAGTAGAAAACATAATTGAAATAATGAAGTGTTACTATTTCGAAATAATAATAATAATAACTTTTTCTAAAAAAAATTAAAGGATATTTTACTATATAGATAATAACTTTAAGAAAATTTGTAAAATTCATATATAACTTAAAAGAGAGATTTGAAATTGCATATTTATACATATTGTAGAGCAGAAGTTAATTGTAATTTTTACATTTTGTTGCATTACTATGATTAAGATAATAATATTCAACTTGGGTCTTAGTTCATAAATAGTCATACTAGAGTTTCATATATTAAATAAATGTAGTATTTTTGCTGCTTAAAATCAATCTATTTTTTAATTAAAGAAATAGATTTCTTAGTTTTGGTATTGCAGCAGTAAAGAGAAAGAAATCGCTTGTATGTTAATTTTTGATTAGTGATAAACATTTTGTTCATGTCCAAATTGTTAAAAAAGAGGAATCAACTTATACCTTTTCATTAGGGAATATGATACTCATGAGGAGAACTATATGCACTGGCACATTTTGGCCTGTTATCAATTAGGAACGATTAAGCTAGGGCGTGTTAAATAGGTCATAAAATGTCCTCCAATGAATAGATGTCTCTGACAGTGATAGACCAAATTCGGGGATTTTCTGCGTTATCCCTGTTTCTAAATTAAAAAGACCCATTCACTTTCAAGGTCACAATGGTATATCCACTGGTTGCCGCAGTATATAAAAGTTTCCCCACTTGTTATAATGATAGAAAAAGATAAATTCCTAGTGAGAAATTTTATCAGGAGAAAAAAAACATTTACAGTAATATTCAGTTAATTTTCGCAGCCCCAATATGCATCGGAATTTTAGAGTTGAAGCATCTAATATGTCACGTGATGTAATAATGAAAGAACTTCTGCACAAACTAATGGGAATTTTAAGGATCCTTTCTTTTTTCACATTTGTGTGCACAAGATTTCTTTTGGTATTAAATTGCTGTTGCTATACAATTTTGTAATTGATTTTGCTCTTCATATTATTTAGGTTTTGCAACAGCACCATTAATTTCTAAATTTTACCTATAAAAGTGCTTTAAATAACTTCATCTTTGTACACATAGCTACTTGCCTAGATTTCCTTACATTCTTATGACCTTTCAGAATTGCAAAGTTAAGGGGGTAGAACTTTATCTCTGTATATAAAACTCTTTTGTATATCTTATATGTTTTGAAGTTTTTCATAGGTTTATTATTTATATAAAATATTATTCTTGTTTTTCAGGCTGAAAGCTATGAAGAATACTTTGATTACATATTTCCATCTGATGAAGTGGCACAGCCACATCTTAAATTACTTGAATTGGCCAAAAAGTGGAAAAAATCTCAAGCAGCAGAAGATGCACCTGTGGACGATCAGAGTTCAGGAAGCTGAAGTTCAATAAATTAGGATTTTTTTATTTTTTTTACATTATCTCATTCATCATTGTAAATACCATTTGCTTCATTGTTCAAAAAAAAAAAAAAAAATTAAAACTTTTAATTCTTCCATTGTGTTATTTATAAGATAATTTTATGTCATATGAATTTTTAAGTTGAAAAATCAAAATAAATCAGAAGGAAAATTTAAATGTGCTTAATATAATTTGTGTTTAATACATGTGGCAAAAAATGTCATGCATGAAATTCTACATGAACTGAATGTTAGGGGACTAATGCTTCACATGACAATGCATCTTCACATGCAGCCGGATTAACAGTTGAGTTTCTTAAACAAAAACGAATTAAAGTGATCAAACATCCGCCGTATTCACCTAATCTAGCTATGTGCAACTTTTGGTTATTCTTTAATCTAAAAAAGAACTTACGTGGACGTCGTTTTCATTCTAAAGAAGAGATTGATGTGGCTATAAATGCATTTTTTTCATCTATTTCAAGAAATGAATGGCTTGAGGCATTTAATCTGGGGAAAATTCGTCTACAAAAGTGCATTGATGCTGGAGGAGACTACTTTGAACACGCCTAAAATTTTGCAAGTATAACTTTAACCCCTTGACTGACGAATTAAATGGAATTTGATGCGACAAAAAAAAACTATTTAATTTCGCTTAATTGAACTACACCATCAATTTACACCATCATCCCCACTTTCATATAATGCATCCGGCTTATACATGTTACGGGGATTATTTATAATCTTTACTAAACTCAAATATTGGCTAGTATAACATTCACCGTGCGAGACTTCTGCTAAACTGAACTCTTACTTTCAGTGTGCTTTTTTAAATGAGAATCGTCGAACGAGTGAAGCAACTATGTAATCTAATTGTAACTTGCACGGCGTCCGCCGAAAGAAGCGCTTGACGAGTCTGACTCGTCAAAGTCTGTGATGGCCCAGGAAATCAATGACGAGTCAGACTCGTCAAAGTCAGTCAAGGGGTTAAAAACCTAATTGCATCTCAAAAATTTCAGAGTGACCCTCGTATACTGATCAAATTAAAAGAAGCATTGAAATGTCGATAACCAAAAATTCTCACTTCATTTAAATTGATCAATCAAACTTCAATTTGTTTGGAAGTAATGATGGACTGATATCACATTCATCTTTTAAAAGGCACTAAAAATGGATCTCTGGTAAAAACCTCAAAACTAAGTACAAAGGAACGGATTAGTATTTCTGAGGGATGTTTTCTATCATGATAGCAATGCCCTCCTCTTTCGCATTAATAGCATTATGGATTAAAATACCTATAAAAATATTTTAGAAAATCGCATATTGCTTTAATTTATAAAAATTAAAAAAAAAAAGGTTTCACATGAATGGATATTACAGAAGAATCAATCTCAAATACACCTTTAAAATATCGAAAAATTTAAAAGGTGTTTTTGATTTACTGTTAAATAAAAAAAATTTATGAGGCTGTGGTCCCAAGTCAGTAATTTAATCTCAATTTAATTGAACAACTTTGGAAAGATGTTGGTATATAGTTCAGGACATGAAAGCATTTTTAAAAGGCAGAATTCCTTCAAGATTTTCTATCAAAATAGACAAAAAATCCCTAGATCTGCCTTAGAAACCCTTATTAATTATCTCAGATGATGTTCAGACATTCCTCTTGTGTAAAAAATGTGCAACATTTTAAATATTGCTGTATTTCTTTACTTTAAGAGGATTAATTTTAATAATTTTTTTTAAAAACTAGACTTTGAACTTCAGCTTTTAAATTAACAATTTTCTTTGTATGTTGGTTGCACACTGTGTAGGATTACAATCTGTAAATTTATATCATTAAAAAATTTTACCACAGAAAAACTTACGATGAAAAACACATCGTTTCAAAACTTGCAAGCTATTTCTTAATCGACATATGTTTATATACCGGATTTTTTAATTGTTACCCATATCATTGGGTAATGTCATCGGACGTTTTGCAGAAATTGAAAACTAGATTTAAATTTTCAATGCAAAAAGAGCAAGGAACTGATTATTTACAAAAAAATCCTTGTCATGTTATCACTTTTGAAAAATTACAACATGTCGAAGACTCAGATCAGATTTTGAGATTCCAAATAAGCAAGTTATGTGGGGGGGGGGTTGATCATCAATGTTTCAGAAGATTATGCAAGGCTATTTCCATCGACTTAACAGCTAGCAGAACTAGTTAGCCAAAATACGTTACTTGTGATCCAAAATTATTTTTCACTAAGCAGAGTGTAACAAATATTTTTAATTGGTTCTGCGGCTTGTTATGCATGATTGCATAATAAAGGATCGATTTATTAAAAATGATTTTGTATGTTTGGATTACAGGTCCGTACGTTATTATTCCGTCGATTATTTTTGCGAAAACAACAATGTTACCAAATGTATTTTAGCGCCAAATACTGCAACCGTGGTTTCACCGCCTAATAAGATATTTCAGAAGTTTAAATTTTTTATATTTTCAGCACATGTAAATTTTTAATTCATGATAACTTTTTCTGTTACTGTACCGGATGTAAAATAGGAATATGAATTAAAAATACGGGTTTTTTTTTTATCTATTTCAATAAAGGTGTATAAGTTAATTTCTTCTATTTTTTTTTTTTTTTTTTTTTTTTTTTTTTTTTGAAAAAAATGATTAAAAATGTTAGCTAGTATGAATTGGAGTTACATAAAATAAGCCGAAGATTTTCGCCATTTAACTAGTATATTTCTCGGAAATCGTCAGTATGATAATACGTAAATAACGAATCTATTTTTGACATTTAATCTTTTTTATTAATATTTGAAAGTCAATTTTTCCTACGGTACGTGAAACATCTGCGATTTTTATTCGGCATATGTTGGAACAAGTGATCTGATTTTCTAACAATGATGTATTGAATGGAAAATTAAATCAGCGCTTAAAATAGCAATTTGTCACTACGTCATTTTCTACAACCTTGGCATTTCTATTTTCCTTTTAACGGTACTCTTAGTAAATTTATTGGAAGTTTAGATAAGTGTTCCCCTTCCCCTTTCTCACCATTGGCAGATGTCGCAGTGGAAGAGTAGTTTTTCAAGTATTCACAAGAAAAAAAAATGATGGTGCTAAGAATCCTACTGTGCTTATTCCTGATTTATGAGCGAATTTTTCTATCTTACGTATTTGTTTAGATCCAAAGATGTTGCATTTGTAATATTTCTAATGAAAAATTCAGCTTGGTTGATTGGTGACTTTTAGGAGTTGTAATGGCTCTGTAGTTTCATTGCACACAATATCTTTATGATCTGAAACCTGTATAATTTTTATAGCAAGTTAAAAATTTAGCGGCTTGGATCAGATGCAAAACTGCTTTATGTTATCTTATAGCATTAGAAAAAGCTGTCAGAACAGATTTACTGTCAGAAAAAAATATGATTTGAAACAGTAAGACCCATTAAATTGTCAATAGCTTGACATATCGCTAGAGCTTTTGCGATAAAGATGTAATTCGTGTTGGTTTTAAATATGATGGATTGAAGCGGAAATCATTCAGAAATAGATGTCGTCTTGGAGGATTTCGGAGGATCTGATGCTATAAACCAGATAGCCTCGGATTAGTTACGAAGGAATTTGGTAAACAAAGCTTTAATTTGGTGTGAAGGTAAAGATTTATTTTGAAATTCAAAATTTATAATGTGAATAGATACTGTGGAAGGGGTAGTGATTGAGAGATGAACTAAATGAATTAAATAATCTGGGTTGATATGAAATTTCTCCATGGTTTTAAGAACAGTTGACAGTGAAAGATGTTGAAATTTTTTAGAGCCAAGTCTTCCACTGTAATTGAATATAAAGACGAAAACTTTTTGAGGAAAAGATGTTTAAGCTAAAATTTTGAATTAAGTAGTTATGGTTTATTTGATACAGGAACTGCGTCTACTATTTTTCTTAAGACAAGATTGAGAGCCCATCTAGGAAAGCCCAAAATAATTCTAAAGGTGGTAGTAAGACAGACCTCTTAAGGGTGAAGGAGAGATTTATTGAGTATAGACAAGAGAGAATTCGGTATCAGAAAAAACTACGTATAGAAGAATTAACAACGTGGAGTAGATGACGAGATCGCGCACCACGTATTTTTTGCTTGCAACCATTTTTAAAACATTCATTCTTTTAAGGGCTATATTTTTAAGATTCTAAATATGGACTTAATAGAGTTTCCGAATGCTCTATGGTGGTACCCACAAAGGTAATTTTATTGTTCTACTGGATAGTTCCTCCATTGATATCAAAATTCCATTTATATCTATTTAACGTTTTGGAAAGTTTAATGGTTATGCATTTACTGTTGCAAAGTTCCAATGGGAACATCATCGTTTTATAATGTAGATAATATCAATAAGTTTTGTTTTCATGAATTTCATATACTAAACTTTTAATCCCATAAGGGATAGATTCAAAGAAATCAAACATAAAAGTAGAAAATACAAGAACAGGCCTGAACCCTAGTGGACTCGTCTTTTAAGGAAATCTTCAGAGGGAAAAAAAATTGCCGTTTGACTTCATAAGGGATTGATCTTGAAAGATGTGAATCCATTTTGCAATATTCCCATTGATACTCATTAATAAACATTTTAAAATTAATCTATCAACATAAATTGAATAATAAGTCGACCGAATATCTAAAGAAATACCAATTGCATTCGTTTTATCTTTTTTTGTTAATACAATTCTCTAAGAAGAATCTGAACAGCTGTTTGGCACTCTGAATAGGGAAAAATCCTAAATGAGAACTTCCAAGTTTTTGAAGCTTTACTATGAATGTGGAAATTCTTTAACACAGAATCCTTTCAAATTGTTTTAGCACGATCAAGTGTTAGGGAAATTGAGCGATGTGATGAAATGTCATGTTTGGGTTATATAGTTTATGAACAGTTGCATTTTTCTAACTAGGAGGTATTGCATCTTGAAAGAAAATATTATAAAAAGTGAGCAATTTTAAACAAGAAGTTTGCCTGAAGGATTTTAAGATTTTTGTCGAAAAACCATCTGGTTTTGGAGTAGCGATTTTTGTAGAGTTAGATTGATTTATTAAATTCGAAATTTCCTGGAACCGAAATAATCTAAAAGTATTGGAGGATGAAGACAATTCTCAGTAAATTTAACACAAAAGATTTGTTTTGATTTTGAGGGTTTCATATTTTTTGGTCATTTTGAATCATATTGTGAGAAATTTGGGGATAAGGAATCTTTGATTAATCGAATTAAAAATTTGAAACATGAGAAATGGATCTTGTGGAGCTTTGTCAATATTGTCACAATTATCTTAGCAACTCGTACAGCTAAATTTGAAGAAGATCTTTTAGAAATGATCCTAGATAAATAATGTAGTTGCTTTTAGCCTTTCTGAGGTAATTTTTTTTCATGAAAACGTATTGCAATAATTATTCCACCATGAAGGGTTACATTGAGTACGCATTTTTCTTTATATTACTACTTTCACATATAGCTAAAAAAAAAAAATAACCTGTTCGTAAGAACAGATATCCGTTGAGCATAACTCAGAGTTGATTCTTTCGCAAACTTTATTTCATTGTTTAATAGATACATCACGAGAAGATTGGGGCTCCGTAAATAACTCAAAATATATTAAAAAGTAATCATTGTCAACAGATGTTTGAAGCCGAAGTGGAAACTTGGGGTAAGATGTCTGGAGAACATAAAGTAAAATCTATCAACGAGAATTTCTCTCTAGGCAAGACATGGAGTGATTGAGATTCATTCAAGATACCTAAATCATAATTATCAAACCCTGATGTCAGTGCTTAGTCCATTTCAGAGTTTGAAGAGTCACCCTAATGATTATTTTGAATGTTGAAGTATTTTTTTTTTCTTACTTCATTACATGGACCCTTTATAAATAGTTGAAATAATTTTAAGAAGAAATATTTATTTTACCTCTTGGCGAATAGGTGTTTATAAGATGCAGTACAAGGAACTAAATATCGATGTTTTTTCAAAGGATATTTAGCTGAGACTGTTTTCATAGCACCACCACCTATTTGATCCAACCTATCTTTACTGTATATGGTTTTCTCTAGGATATGAAAATTCGATATCAAAAGACACAAATTATTCAAAAGATAGGACGTGTTTTTTATTTAAATGCTTCTGGCATTCTATTGTATAAGTTTCATTTTTTTTCAATATATAAATAAATAAATATAATTACAGACTCTTACTGCTTGTATCTTAAGAGAAAACCAAAGTGAAAGTAAGGCTACTTTTAACTAAAAAGTATTTGTACTACTTAAAGAAATTTTTTTTACCCCTGGACCATATATCGCTAAGTGTCCAGGAGCTGGCCTGACCCAGAGGACAAGACATCCAGTGGTAAGTAGTGTTGCATTAATTGAAGATAAGCTATTTAAGTCTATTTTGTGCCTAAGGGGTTCTCTAGAAATTGCGGTTTTTTATCATTACATTTTCTAGGAGAAGTTTCTTTTTCAAGTGAGTCTGATTTCACAAATGTTTGTCAATATATGATTATTCTGAATAATAATCACTTCTTTCAAATTGATGAGGGATAATTAATTCTAAAGTAGAAAGTAATGTGTTTTTAAGAGAATCCATGTTTTTTTTTTTCCCCACCTTATCACTTTTACGAGAAGAGGTAGTTGTATCACACGCACGAGAAACTCGATTGACTGACTGTTCACTAATACTTAATATCTATTATTATTTTAAATAAAATTAGAAGATCTGCAAACGGCCCGTCTTTTACTTATGTATTATACAACAACATGGTAACACTGAATTTAAGGACTAACAGTCATCACGGCTTTTACAATTTTAAAGAGAGTTCAAATCAGTGTTAATTGTAGTTAAAATTAATAAAAAATGCTGTAAAGGAAATTTTTAAAAAGAAAATAACTAATCAAAGATTAACATCTTAATATGTATCATTTTATTTATATTGCGAAGACTAGTTCAATACAACTAAAGGCAACAAGTAATATGATAAAAAAATTTTAAAGTCTATTCCTACTTAAATTAACAAAGAAAAACTTTAGTTTCTTTTCATTAAATTATTATATAATTAATATAAATATGTATATACATATGACATAATTAGAATATTAATAGTAAACAAATTTTCTTACAATTTTCCTTTCCTTATATGGTGTTAGACTATTATTTTTGTTTGCTTCTCTTTTTCTATTTATTCACATTTTTTTTCTTTTTCGCTTCTAATTTAATGAAACTTATGGTGGTCTATAATTTTTCATTCTACTCAACTTTTGTAATGCTTTTTTACTGCAAGAAAACTTTCCAGTGAATTTCGAGCACAGTCCAGATCTTCAATTAATAGTCCATTTAATGATTTCACACGACTCAAAGTGATATAGGCTTGACCTGCTGTGAAAAAATTTTCATCCTAGGTATACAACTGCATAATTTACTTGTTGCCTTGTATTTTATGTACTGTTTATACCAGTGATTGCATTAATTAGATATTTATATATGTCAACATCAGGTCCCCGAGGACGAAATTGTTTGATAACTTTCTTGAGGGAAATTGAAAATAAACATGAGTTTCGATTCATCTTACGAATAATGCACAGTAATCCTTGATGAATTAATATTAATCTCATTTGCATACTGAAATAAAAAATAATTGGAGTTGCAAATGAGTACAAACTTGTTAAAAACATTTTTACACATTCAATTTTCGTGGGCCGCAAAAGCTCTGCTGCAAAGTACAGAAAGCGTATGAGCAACCACCACGTTTTCCAATCTCAGTTGTGTTCTCGAAATGAAAGTATCTAATTATAGCATTCTTCGTTCGGCAGTACCGTAGCTACGTTTGGCGGGGAATTGCACTGATATTGGCTTGATTCTGGAAACAACATTATATTGCTTAAGTTCACTGTGAAACTTGTGTTATTCATGTATTATCTAGTCGAACATTTCTACAAAAAATATGTCACCAAATGTTACAATTTAGCGACTGCACTCGCATTACATATTTTTTAAATTTAGTGCTGCCAACATTTAAACTTATGATTCAGAATTTGAAATTAAAGTAAAATTCCTTATTATTTTGAAAAAATAATTAAAATTTGCAATATTTACTGACATATTTTTTGTCGAAAATCGTCAATGGGATAATAAATTAGTAGTGAACTTTGTTATGTTATAAACAATAAGTGGCTATAGCTTTCATTAAAGTATATTTGCTATGCAGTAATTGGTAAATAGTTTTTCCCTAAATTTATATCCTGCTAAATATATCTTATGTAAGAGAATTTTTTTTCTCCCATAGAAAACTAATTAATTAAATTTAATCAATGAATTAATATTTGAAAAAACTTTATTAACATCAAGTGTCCTACACTACAAATTTAAAAAATGTATTTGAACTTGGTTGGTTGGGTTTTCTAACGCAAAATTCAAAGAGGACAAGCTGCGATGTATTTGAACTTGAGTGGGAGAATAAAAAGTATTTTACTAACGAGATTGAAAATTTGAACAAAATATATATATAGGAGAGTGTGAACTAATTGTAGGAATTGAAAAATGTGATTAACACACAAAAATAAACTAAATCTCTGGCACAACAGTCCAATGTCTATAGTGCCTCTAGCTGTTTTCCTGATTGAGGACTCAGATGTGGGAAGCATATATCCCGGATAAGTGGTCAACCAAACCCGAAACCCCCAGGAACAAATAAAACGAGGATTAA
This sequence comes from Latrodectus elegans, assembly GCA_030067965.1. NCBI lineage: Eukaryota > Metazoa > Arthropoda > Arachnida > Araneae > Theridiidae > Latrodectus > Latrodectus elegans. The sequence continues at coordinate 27,730,399 of CM057821.1, forward strand.
ATTTTTTATGGAAGTAAAATTTAAAAATTGCGCCATTTAGAAACAAAAATAAAAATGCAAGTTTCAAAAGTGATCCATTTAAATTTTTAAAAACACAAATACACAATTTATATTTAGAAGTCCAGGTACAGTTAAAGATTTTATTTACTTAATTGAATATTATTTAACTTTATACGAAAATTTTTTCTTGCATGATAACTGTTTCTATGTAATAATATTTGAGCATGGGATTCGATTGAATAATTGCTTTTATGGAAAAATTTAAATACTGATAGAAACAATATAATGTAGTTAACTGGTCATTATACATAAAATAGCATTATGATACTTATTTATTGCTAAAGAAATTAATAATACTCACATTTTGCTGACTGTAGAATAGCAAATCCTTAATTTTGCTAATTGTAGAACTGAAAAGAAAATTGTGAACAATTGTGAAAATTTGCTCACACGAATATTTGGAAGAGCAGGAAAAGGAGCATTAAAGTAGATTTCATTTGTAAGAAATTTTTAATATATATCTTATTTGACTGGACATTACTGATCTTTTCTTCAATTTTTTCTGTGTTGTTTTACTACTACGATTGAAGAACAGATTTGGAAAAGAAAATTATTATAAAAAAATTGGTTCGAGGATAAACTTCTTAAAATGTAGGTCTCCACATCTATGATGTAATAAAAACCTGGCTGTCACATACATAAGAATATCCGCCAAATATTATCAAACTCAGAATTTGGCATCCTGGATTATACGGCATCTGTAGCTTTTTTTATAATAATTTGTTTTTAAGAAATATAATACATTAAAATTAAAGTGGATTACTTATCTTTTCAAATAAAGTAATTTCGTATTCATAAAAAACTTAAAGCTTCCTTGTAAACTCGTAACTTGAGGGAATCTAAGTACCAGCTAAAAATTTGCTTTCCCTCATTCATCATTAATTGCTTGGAATGCTTCAAGTGGCAAGTTCTTTAATGGAGAAGAAGAAAATATTTAATTGTATAAAGAAGAGGCACATGACCTGGCGGATGCAGTACGAGCCCGCATTTATTTAGTTAAGAGAGCATCCGATGTGAAGTAGGTAGACACTGGTCTTATATTCTCCTGTCTTTAGTTAGCAGCTACCTTACAAAGTATGATCGCAATAAATAATAAAGCTTTTACTATTTAAAAAATTAATAGTTGAAAAAAATGAAGAGAAAAATCATTATTTGTTCGAGTGAAACAATATTATTTTTGATTCAAGCAATAATTTTCAGTTTATTTTCACATAGTTTCATTAAACATAATTTTAAAATTTGTGAAAACTTTGGCTTCACAATATTTTGGATAGCAAATTTTATTCAGTTATTTCCTGGTGATTCGGTACGCAGAAATTAGGGATGAAATTTTGCAATATTATATTTTTTACAATTTTAATGCTGATATTTTATATTTTTTACTACTTTAATGGATACTTATTGTAGAAAAAGAAACTATCTCTTTGCTTAAAAATACAGATGCCAAATTTTATTTCACTTTGTTTCATACATATGCAAAAAAAATAATCTATGAAACAAGATATGATTGGCTGAGTTTATTCCCTCAAAATTCCTGAATTTCTTAATTTAAAATTCTCCGGAATTTTACATCTTTAGTAATAAGTTCATAGTTGCTTAATGATAGCTCCTGGCATTCGTAGAATGGAAAACTGTTTTCGTAGAAGTGGAAGATTTCAGTGTTTTAAATAGCTATAAAATTGAGTAACAGATTTTAAAAATTTGAAGAAAAGAAAAACGTTCGCAAAAAAAATATTGTAGAATAATTGCGATTGCTTGTGTGTCAATATAGGTGGATGTACGCATTGGTACATTTTCTATAATGGTGTTCTGATAACTTGCAGGTATTCTGATGAAATATTCACAGTTTTATGTAGGTGATTTTTTTATTAATTTTTATTTTAGAGAATCATGAGATAGTTAATTTTGTTCTGCATACATGTAAGAAAGTTTTGTGATAATCTTGCTAAGGAGAGTTATAAAGGAAATTAAATCTCCAACTTTTCTTTATAATAATTTTCATTGAAGAATCTTTAAATACCCAAAAGCTGATTTAAAATTTTTCATAATATCATTTTATCTTAATTTTTTATAAAAATAATATCGGATATCATAAAATGTCAATTATTGACGAATTTTAAAAAATTTTACTGATATCCTTTTTATTATTCAAGAACATTTTCCTATACCATTAAATGCAGTTTCTGTTTTTTGTATAACAACTGAATGGAAATAAAGCTTCATTTTCTGTATGAAGGAATAAATATAGGAGAAATTTAATTTACCATCGTTGATAAAATAAAATAAATAAATAAATAAAATAAAATAAAAGATAGGACAAATCAAATTTTTTAGTTTATAGATTTATTTAAATTTTTTTTTTGCCAAGAAAAATGTTCTAAGATATATATATATATATATATATATATATATATATATATATATATATAATAATTGAAATTTGGACCAAAATAACTTATATTTGGTTTGTTTCTGTGAATGCGTGAGCCATTCCCAATCTTTTCTATTGTTTCCATTCTAACTGTGTAGATATGCTTGTTTCTTCCGCCTTCACTTCGCTTCATTTCATACTAAGTTATCGTCTGCTCTTCTTTCTGACAAACAATTGAGTATTTCTTCCGATAATTGGTAGTTTTACTACATATTTTACCTTCTCAGAAATCTCAAAATTACAATGTAATTTATTACTATCAAAAGAATTATAATCTTTTTTTTTTTTAGTTTGGGATAGATTTAATGGCTACCAATTGAAGAATATTAACTAATAAATGTTTTATTCCAACCGAAACACTCCCTTAGAACAATGTATGAATTCTGTTCTTAAGACATATTTTTGTTATTGATGATAAGATTATGGAAATGCGTTATTGAAAGGTCACGTTTTTCCTTTTAAGCATTTAAACTAATGTCCTCATAAATGTTCCGATAATGCATCTCAGTTCTTTTCGATTAATTACATCATTTTACATAATATAAAAATGACGATAAAATAGATATTAATTCGTCAAATTAACTATTCCTTAGATTAAAATATAAAACTACGAAATTTAAATTTCGTAGTTTCATTTTTTCGTTATTTATTATCCAGTGTTGGATATTGGGCAATCTAAAATTCCATAAAATCATTAATTTTAAGAAAACTATTGCTTTATATTTGTAAATATCAATATATGTAATGAAAATTTTTCTGTCATACATTCAGTTCAAGAATATGCTAAATTAGTTAATTAAAGCATTCACAACAACAAGTTTTTTTTTATATATTGATAAAAACTAAATTGAACTTTTATTTTTTTAATGTGCTCTTCTGATTACTTTTTCTATGTTTTATCTCACATTCGAACAATGAGGATTTTTCATGAATAAACATGTTCATGTGGTTTTCATATAGAAAAATGATTCTCAGTTTTTATTATTTTATCTTTTTAAAATTGTTATACAAATAATATAATTCCATTTCATATTCTATTAGTTTGTAAGAATGGCTCATTCTTTCATAACAGAAATTGCTTTTTTGTGTATATTTTAAACATATTTTTCTTTATGAATTTATCTTATAATGGGTACATTAATGTAGATTGTTGAATATTTTTATCTATTGGCCAATTAATTTCACCTATTATAATTGACATTCTTTTTTTACGAATCTCTAAATTATGAACCCTCACGATTTTACGAACTAATGGTTGGTTCCTAACATAAATCCCGTAAATGCATTTTAATTCTCATTTGCAAATTAAAATTCTAAAAAAAAATTTTTTTGCGAACTTTTTGCTTTTAAATTTAATTTTGAAACAAAAAATAAATAAATAATTATTTTGCCTACTTTTCATTAGTAAAATTTCATTAATATAATTGTTTTTAAAAATGAAATTTATTTTGCATGTGTTTTTGATATAATATATACTAAATAAATTTTTTCTAATTGTACTTTATTTATAAAAAAAAAAAAAAGAAAGAACAATTTGGTAAAGAAAAATTAAGGTTTAATACTTTCTCTATTTTGTGAACTTTCAATTTTAAATACTATTTTACAAGTCTGTGTTCGTAAAAAAAAGGGACGTCTACTTTATAAACAGCATTCAAGAATTCTGATTTAATTAAAATTTCATTAGAACAAAATTATTACTATAGTTAATGCATTTAACTACAAATTAATTTTTAATTACTTATTTAAATTCTAACTGTAACTAAGATTTCAATCGAAACCTTGGTCTAGTGTTGTAATTTTAATTTGTAACATTCATTTTACTAAAAAGATTGTAGAATTATTCCTTTGTATTTTCTCTCTCTTATTTAAGTTTTGTTATGCATTATTGTCTTATTACCCTGCCATGAACATTTGAGACATATTGAATATGTTTTTAAGTTATAAATCACAAAAAATTGAATTTTTAAAAAAGTATAACTAAGAGCTTCAATGATATAGAAAGTTTGTAAGTAACTTTCATTTATTTCTTGTTTCCACCTTTGTTTAAAAATAATCGAATAGAATTGAAATAAATAAAAAGTATGAAGCTCCTTTCATGATATTGAGAACATATAATGTTTTTGTATATTGTATGTTATATAACATATAATTATATATATTATATGTTATATAACACAATGTTTGTATTATATGTTATAAAATATTATGACATATAATACAAACGAATTCGATAAGTATAAACAAAAATATGCAATGATTTATGTATCATCTTGGACATACTTGGAATTAGAAATGTTCTTCTTTATCGTGTTACTAAGAATTTTGTTTTTCTCTTTGTTCTATCGCTGTAGATATAAACTGTTGTTGAACCATCTCATACAATTCAAAATCAATTTTATACAAAAACTTGTAACTAAACAAAAATGCAAATGTTTATTGAATACTAGAGTTAATGAATCACACTTAGCTTATGATTTTATAAAGTATACATACAGTTGCTAACATCTGAAGCGAAGCTGAATCAACTTCAAGAAGATAAGGTGAGGCTATGTCAACAATAATGAAAGCTTCAATTATTCAGTATTTGCTGTTTTTCAAATATTGAAGTGATAAGACTTTATGGTTATATATATAGTTATGATGGACAATTTTTTTAAAAAAATATTCAGACACACATAGAGGACAATGTAAAACAGAGGATGCTTTTTGTGACAAGATTCAAAAGATATCATGCCAAGAATGCATATGTTCACCAATCTTATCAACTTCTTACGGAAAAGTTATTATACCATTAACCATACTTGAAACTATTATTGTTTTAAGCATTCAATTAAACTAAATATATCAAATATTTGTTAAATTGGGTGTTATATAGTGATACATTTCGTTGCACTAATGAAAATATGGTATTGAACCCTATGAATAGTATCGATATGCTATAAAATTATTTATTGGTGAGTTTTCTTATTTTTTAAATCTCCATCGAGAAGTAAACAGTAAAATTTGAATTAATAAATAAGCTTCCTATAATTAAAAAAGATCATTGGGCGTAACAAAATAATCAGTTTTGCAATAAGTCAAAGTTTCTCACTAACTTCGAAACATTTTTCCTCTATTTGTTAGAGCTTATGTTTAATTTAAGGGTATTTTTAAATATTAATCACTTATTCTAGATTAGTGTTTAACTATCAAAATTGTGACAAGATTCTAGATGTGAATTTTGTCAAAACTGAGAGAAGTTTCTAGATTCTTGGAATATACTTTTGATATTAATAATAGAATTAATCATAGAAGAAGAAAATACACACAGTGCTATTCTTAATTTTTTAATTCCGGTATCTTCGTTTCTAGAAAATGCCCCTACACAAGCAGAGGACATTTCTCACTCCCTTTCTAGGACGAGAAGGTCATTTTCTTCTCACCTTAGTTCGGAAAATTTCACAGTGACGAATCTTTTTAGGATAAATTTTTGCTCTTTTAAGGGAAAATTTTTGTGAAAAAGTGGATGGGGTTACAATAAATACTATGCTTTTCGGTAAGCATTCCACTTTTTTATGTACATATTTTTAAAATGTCAATCAAATTTTAAACGAAAACTTTTTGCTATTAATAACATCAATTTTTTAACTTTTAACAATTCATCTAAAGAAAATTTTTTCTTATTTTTAGAACTTTTTTGTTTTGTTTTTTATTTATATTTTTTTATATAATTCTCAAGGGGGGAATATTTCAATGATATTACGATATACTTACAGCGATACTTTTTAGTTTATACTCTCTATAATTTAAATATTTGTTTTATGAAAAAAAATTTAGTTAATTTTGAATGCTTTATTTATTGTTTGATTGTAAGCTAATCATATTTTGATTTTAAAACCGAAATAAATTTTAACATTTCAGCCAATTCCGACATGGCCATATATTTATTTATCTAAGAAAAATAACCTGAAATTATTTATTAGAAGAAATAAATTAAATAATTATATGCATTTAATCACACAACTCAATTTTGTAAATAACGAATTGGGTCTAATATCATATCTTTCATCGTTGAATATTTAAATTAAGACATTCTTCTTTGTTTTGTATTATTCATAATTTCTATTTTTAAAGTTATTTCTAATAAGGTTATGATGTATAGCTTAGTATAAAATCGTTTTCGAAATTTGAACACATGGAAGTTTTAAGGATGATTGAGTTAATAATAATGTTCATTATGCAATCACATGTTAAAATCTTGGTTGGAATAGTTCACCCATAGGATGTTATGAAACTTAGACAGCGCGTTTATTATATGTATAGGTATCACCCAATGCACTAGTAAATTGTAGGAAAATGCTTGGTTGATGACTTTAATCTCCAAATATTACTTTGCTTCATTCAAGTTTGATATCAATGCAACAAATTGAATTTTTAGTTATAACTATTAAAAATATTCTTGCATGTGCAAAAATGCACGCGATGACACATCGCATTTCTTAATGCGCTATAATTTACATTTTACGTGTGTTTCAAATAATGCATTTGTAAAGTTTTATTCACCATAGCTTATTTCTTTATCAAACTTTCTCTTTTCAAATGATTTTTATTTTGATTACAACAATAATAAAAAATTTTCGGGATGATTATGATTTTTTGGTGAAAATATGCTTTGGGTGCCCTGCTTGGCGATTTTCAAAAAGTCGCCAATTGGCGTGTTTTTGCGTGTTGTCTCACGGAGTTGAATGCTCCGAGAGACACTACGCAAAAACGGCGTTTCTATGGCGACGAAATCGAAATCCGTGTTTTTAAGGAATTTAACCGTTGGTATGCAAACGAAAACAAAAATATGTTTTTTTTTATGAATTGTATAACAAAAAATACACATAGAATTGTAAAACAAAATAAAACAAAAAAGACAGGATTGCCACAAGGAGTGCACTTAGGATAAAATAGTCAGGGTTACCACGCTTTGCGCGCCTATCGCCCATTTGGTGAGAAAGAGGTACCCAAACCACAGATTAACCGATTTTTTAAAAGCAAGCTTTAAAAATCAATTTTTAAAAAATCAAAAGTCTTTCTTAATTTTCATAATTTATTCACAGTTCGCATCGAATCTGTCTTAAATATAAATCAATGCAAAAATTAATATAAAACAATTTAATTATAAAATATAATATATAAATCGAAAATCAAAGCAATATAGAAATCACATAATATATATAGGTAAATACAAGTTAAAAATGCAATTAAAAATAATGATAATACGTGTGAAAATGAAACATAGATAAGAATTTTAACAGATCTAGAAAAATCGTTGGTAAAAATATACTGAAATAATAATGATGTTACCGTTAAAGCTTAAAAATCATCGGTATACACATTCTCAATGTGCACATTACCTAATTAATCCGCCAATTAACTGATTTTTTCCGTTAAAGAGAGCAAAATAGTGTAGTAGTTTTCTTAATTGTAATAACATTTTAAGCCTTTCAATATTTTATATGATATTTTTAATTGATTGAGAATTGATTGTCCTATCTATAATTTACTAATTGTTTGATTGTATTAACTTGTTTAATTCAATATTGAAAAATAAATAATATTATTTTAATTTTAATTTACAGAAACATTGTAGCATCTCAAAGTCTCATTTTCATTTTAACAATTGCGGGGTTAGTAATATGCAATTTATTTAGGTTATTTGCAGATTATCATCTTGAGAAATGAAACAATGTTGCGAATTATAACAGATAACTCCGATTAATTTGCACATTACCTAGGTAAACAGGAGAATAATTAATTTCCGCACCTTGATGGTAAAATGATAACTTAAAAAAAACAAGCAAAACATTTTATTAAAGCTAATCAATTAAGAAGGCTCAACAACAGAAAACAACATACTCCATAAATTTCTGTGACATGCAGAAGCGTTACAAACTTGTTTTGTTAACTTTTTACCATTTTAAAATTTTGGAAGAAGCTATTTTACTTTATTTCTTTATTAATTAAATTTGTAAGATTGTTTTCAAATTTGTTCAAATGACTATGAGGAAAATACTCCTTTATACATGTATAAACATTTAATCTTTTATGCATATTTTTTCATAAATTCTGCTGAGTTTTCTACTTTGTGTTTAACTCTAACATTTTCTTTGTAATAGCTATGAAGGAACTCATAAAACGTAAAAAAATTCATATCAGCCAAAGACACTGAAAGTTTTGAACTATTGATAAATTAAAGAATTAGTAGATTTCGACGAAAATATTTTCATAAAAATACAAAAATAATTAAAAATGATTTTTCATTGTTCCATCTTGAAAATATTCCACAAATACATCCAAAATACTCGTAAAAACTGAGTGCCATAACACATTGTTCATTTAGCGATAGTTGGTAAAAAAGTGTAGAAAAAAATATCTTACTTCTGTCAATAGGAGTCAGGCAACTGTTTCCAGAAAAAGTGTCTCAGAACTTCTCTTAAAATTCCTTTAAAATTATTTCATTGGTTAACTTGCTTCATGTTATTTTGTAAACAAATGAGTTAGAGAATTATTTCCTTTGTTATTACAGTAAGAAGAATCCTTAGAAAAACACGAGGAGAACGATAGTATTTTTCATGGAGCGATTCCTACAAAAGCATTTGGCAAATTAACATTCTCTAAGTTTCGTAGAAGAAACAGTTTTCTGGGGGAATTTATCCATGTCAAAAATACATGATTAAACTATAATAAAAATATAAACTACATTTACATAGATTAACATGTGCAGATGGCAACAATTCAGATGTTAGAATATATGTTATCTTAAAATATACAGCCAATTCGGGAAAAGTAAGAGAGAGAAATCAATATAATCAAAATTATCTTAAATTGTTAAAACTTTATTTGGCAACAAAATTTATTTTAAACTGAATAGTGAAATGATTCAAAAGAAACTAAAATAAAGAGCGTGGTTGTGGTTATTAGACAACAGCAGGCGTTAATCAGCAAAGAACAGCTTTCAATCATTTCGTTTTCAAATGATTCATAATTTAGTTGAGTGTTATTATTGCAATATGTTATATTCTTGACGACAATTTTCTATATATTTAAAATCACATGAATAAACTCCTTTTCACACTATATGAACATTCCATAACTTAATAATAATAAGTAAGCAGAAGAAAAAACAAAAAAAAACTACACAATTTTATTTTAATAGAAAATATATTTTGTTACAGCTACAGTTACAAATTTAATTTTTTCTTAAGAAGCAATTTTTGTTAAATGCTTAGTTATTATTACCATCAATCGAATATATCAGAACTTGATTTTACTATAAATCAACGAAAATTAAATCCGTTTTTACATACTTATAATTAAAAAGTCTGTGGTTTATTTAAAACCTATCAATTTTAGAATCTATTGTCGTTTCTTATAAAGTGATTCATTTTTATGCTGCAATGTATGAAATAGTTATGTATATATATATATATATATATATATATATATATATATATATATATATATATATATATATATATATATATATATATATATATATATATATATATATAAAGTTTTTAATCATCGAGCAAGAAATAAACATAGAATCAATTCAATTCTTTATGTGAGTATACCATTGTGATAAAAAAAAGTCCAAAATACTTAACTTAATATTTATGCATAATGGATATAATACTTTTCCGAATTCCGTAAACATTTTTGAACAGTTAAGGTACTAATCGTCTAAAATTAAATTAGTTTTTAAAGTAAGCATAAATATTTAGTAATTTTCCATTTCGCCAATGTAAATCGGTAAAAAGAATCTCTAAAATTCACAAATAGTGCATTTTGTAAAAATTATAAGGATATCTCAAAACATTTGAGCATCTAAAGTAAAATATGCTTTTTTTTTTTTTTTTAAAGTTTGTTGCATCTTATGTTTTTCACGAAAATTAGCAGTTGGCGAGATTTACGCCGGCAAAATGGAGATGTACCGTATTTACAAAATGGTGAATACTTATGGGCAAAGAAGACATATTAAATTTCGTTTTGGAAAAGAAATTTCTGCTTCAAAATCATTAAACGTTTTGCAAAAAGCTTTTAAATGAGACTGTTAATTTAAAATGTGAGTATTTGATTGGTATAAAAGTTTAAAGATGATAAAAATCCTTTGAAAATGACAGCTATTTTTCGGAATCTCTACTTTAACTAATAACCAAGTATCGATCAAATCAAAAAATTAAGATTCGGTGACAAATATATATAGTTTGAAAAAATTTCTATATTATATGGTTCCAGTCAATCAATTAAAAAAATTAAGATTAGACATGTCGTATTTCAAGTTAGAAAAACTTATTCCAAGAACAAAATACTTAAGTGGCCCGAAAGATATTTTCATAAGACAATTTCTTTTTAATGCATGGTGATGGAACTTGATCTTTGCATTTGATATAGAACAACTTAACAATCAAGTGAATGGCGTTTAAAAGTTGAAACAAGATCGAAAAAATATCAAACCAAAATAGCTCAAGAATTGAGTAATGGTATCTATTTCCTTTAATTCTTGCATTGTGAATTTTAAATTCCTAACATTTTCAAGAATTATTTCGTAGGAAACAATCTGAAATGTGGAGAGAAAAGTCGTGGATTTTGGACAGTAATAATGCACCTTCTTTCATCGCAGTTATTAAATGATAATATTTGGTAAAACCTTTGGCTAATACTATGACATTTTTTATTTACAAAATTAGAATATATATATATATATTCTCTCTCTCTCTCCTTCTTTATGTCGACCATTGTTTTGAATCCACTCATTTGACAAAAGAAAATTCACTACGAAATCCGAATGGCACAAGCAAAACGATTTTGAGCTTTTTTTTTTTTTTTTTTTTTTTGTTGTTGTTGATTTGAAAAATGCTGTCATAAAAGGATTGGAGTTGGAGATAAACACTGTGTAGGAGGTGATATAAATTTCAACAAAAAAGAAAATAAGTGAACCTTTTATTGTTGTATTCCATCATATTCCAAATACTTTTTGATCATCTTGTTCCTTTAAAAAATATGGAACTTAAAGGTAAAAAATTTAATTATATCAAATAAAAAATTTAAATATTACCAATTTCGCCGAGACGAATAAAACTAAATTTTTCAAAAATTAATGTTTACATTTACATTCCAAATTTCTCCTCAAAAATTCATAAAACCCACCGGGTAACCTACACTTTGGGGTGCCCCTTGATTTGTATCTAATTTAGCGCTGATTAGATGATGGTGTTTATGACGATAAAATTTTTTATTTATGTGTGTATCATTACCTAGTGTTTTTGGCATAATTTTGTTTCTCCATATACTTTTAGTGACCAAAAAGAAAAAAAAAATAGCCATTTTTACCGAGAGACAAGTTAAAATATATTTTCCCCAACTCACCTAAACAATTATTTCAAAAGACATTTTCTTTTCCAATGCAGATTGTAGACAGTTACAACTGCAACAGAGTCTATTAATCTATTGTTCCCTGATATCAAAGAACAGGCCAGACACAGCGATCTCTTAGCCGCCGAGGCGTTGCCCCGGGTGCACCACAGGGGGTGGGCTACCATTACACCCTCACACATGCCATAGGGATCCGTTTATAGGGTAGGCATCATTCATACTTCTTTCACACACACAAGGAAATGACAAAGACAGGATAGACAGAGGGAAAGTACATCCATGCCTGAATCGGGATTCGAACCCAGGACATCCCTATCCGTAGTCAGGCACGCTGAACACTAGACAAGTTGGCCGGCATTTTAAAAAGACATATCAAAGCAAAAGATATAGATCATAGACAATCAAAACAAGATTAAAATATATATTATATTGTTCACTTGCAGCCATTATTGTTGTTCACGAAGATATTAGATAAGACAATAAATACATGTGAAGTTGTGTTTCTTTCGTATTATTCCCTTCGACCAGTCAACTATTTTCCCCGAGAAAAAAAAATGTCATCAATTATTGCGATTTAGTGCCAAATGTTGCAGTTTAGTATCCGAATTCATGTTTTATATATTTATTATATTTAAGCTCACATTTTATGTTTTGTATTATATATTTATCTATTAAAATTTTTTTTTATTTTTAACCCTTGCAAGTTTTAAATTTATGATTAAAAAATCGGAATACGAATTAAATATAAAGTTTTATCCATTTTTTTCAATGGAAATTTAGCTTAAATGCTTTGTTTTTTCCTCATATTTTGAAAGAAAAACAAGAATGAATAAAATTAGAAACATTTGTCGACTCACTTTTTTTTTATACGAAAATGCTGGACAGGGTAATAATTTATTTAAAAAATCTGAAATTCTTAATTCTTTTAATTATGATTAATTTATTATTAAATTGATATTGTTAATCAGAATTTTAGTTAAAATCTATTTGTGAAATCTTGTTCATTGTTTTATAATTATGTGTTATAAAATTTCAGGAACTTCATTTTTTTTCTAGTATATTTTTAAATTTCTGTTTATTTTGACACCACGCAGTAGAGAGTCTAAAGAATAATTCCCGTTATAAAGTAAATTTCTTTTTATTTATGATACTTTTAAGAAAATGTATTCAAGCAAATCTTAATATTTATTGCTCTTTGATGTGTTGTTAGGATTAGCAGTCTAAAGACACCGCTTTTTCCCTCTATTTCTTTCATGTCTGTTGACACTCTTGATGAGCCAGTTTACAGTTTTAATGCTTCCTAATCACAAATTCTAATACCTACATTATGCACAGATTGGCGGAGAAAAAATTCGCCAAACGTCGCCATTTCTTTCCCGATATTTATTGACATTGATTTTAGCTTTTATTAACATTGAATCCCATTCTATTTTGAGATTCAGTTATACACCGATTATTTTTTTATTCAATTTATTTTTTAATTTTCAACTATACGGATAAGGGCATGAATGTGGTTAGGTAATATTCATATTATTTGACAATATTCCAAAATTCTAAGGTGTTAGACTGTGTTTAGAGATTTAGGGCATATTTTTATAGCCAATCAGAATTGAACACAATAAAACTATAGTAATGCCTATTTCTGTTGGCTGAAACTATCGTACATAACAACTTCTTCCTGATCTTAGGTCTTAAACTGTATTGGGTATCGAATTAACTGCCTTTCGATTAAAACGCTTCTATTAGACTACTGAAGTTGCAATGCAATAAAAAAAGCATTAGTATATATTGGTATTACCATATTCCATTAGGGTGTAAAATATTGACCTGGATTACTTTGAAGTATTTTATTCCTAATACCGCATTGTCTATCTACTATTAAGCTATGAAACATTTGAAGAGATATTCTTTTCTTACTCTGATAAATAATCAAGTGAAGAAGTTTATACACGAGCTAGCTCTGTTTTTCTCTAAATTTTCACAATTTCTCACCGGAGAGACATTCAGCAATAAATAATAATAATAATAATAATAAAACTGGCTTTATCAAAGTATTCATTGTTAAAACTATCATTAAAGATTACATAATTATTTAAAAAATTAATAATGAAATTTTTAAAAATTTATATCGTCCTTACTGATTTGAACTAATCATAAAGTAGATGACATGTCTTGTCTTTTTCATTTGACTCTTTTCATCTGTTCTATTGACAACGTGTTAAAGCTTTGAATAAATGGAAAACGGCTTCTCAAATCGATGCTTTGGTCCTTATACGAGGGTCACTCTGAAATTTTTGATATACAACTAGATTTTTAAAGTTATACTTGCAAAATTTTAGGTGTGTTCAAAGTAGTCTCCTCCAGCATCAATACACTTTTGTAGACGAATTTTCCGCAGATTAAATGCCTCAAGCTATTCATTTCTTGGAATAGATGAAAAAAATGCATTTATGGCCACATCAATCTCTTCTTCTGAATGAAAACGACGTTCACGTAAGTTCTTTTTTATATTAAAGAATAACCAAAAGTCGCAGATAGATAAATCAAGTGAATACGGCGGATGTTCCATCACTTTTTTTCAGTGCGCGTTGTTTTTTCACCATTGTCGGCGTGGGATCATCTTCAAAGGCCCATACTTTGCTTTCTTGACGTGTTGGAACATCAAAAAATGGTATGTACGTTACATCACCTGTTACAATTTTACAAATGATGCGGTGGCCACCATCATTTAGCAATTTAGGAGTTTCTTTATTGATTCTGACAAGCTCCTCTTTTTGGTGCTCAGTTAGATTATGGGGAACCCAACGACAAACTATTTTTTTCATATGTATTTCTTCATGAGAATGATTTTGTGTATGGCTGAGGATTCAGTGTTAAGTTCCTTCTGTATCATTTGATAGGTACAGAGATTATCATCGATTAACATTTTTCGTATGGCAGACATATTATCCGGGATTACTGCCGACGGCGACTTTCCTGTGTGTTCTTCATCCTGAAAAAAATGTCGACCTCTTCTAAATTCTCTAAACCATCTGAATACAGTAGCACAAGCTGGAGATTCATCACCAAATGCTAATTGCAACCGTTGAACGCATTCTTCTTGATTTAACCCTGCTTTAAAATCGTAGAAAATCATAGCTCGAAAATGTTCTCGCGTATACTCCATTTTCTCTTCTGTTTAAAATTTATTCTACTTTAAACAAGTTGAAGTAAGTCAGTAAAAAGTCGTCTTCTGTGTTAAAATACTTTGGATTTTAAAATTAAACTATTATTTATTTTGTAAATTCTCGTCTGCTCGTATCTCAAAAATTCCAGAGTAACCCTCGAATAATAATTCGTTTTATTAACAAAATGAGCTTCGACACTATTCTGAGACATTCGATGGTGAACTTCGCCTTTTTTGCTGTCACCCGCAGAATGTGATTTGAAGGCAGGCCTCAAATTCGCGGATAAATCGGATTTATAACGCCGTCTTATTACCGTGTTGTAATTAATTATGTGTGACGTAGATTCTGACGTCATAAATATTTTTTACTATTGAAAATTGTAATTAGTAATGTAAAATCAGGATCTCAACTGAAACCCGCGAAACAACTACTTTATGGTTAATGAAATAGCTTTTATTTATACTATAAAATTATAAACTTGAAACAAATTATGTTAAATGAATATCGTAATAATTATTTTGATTCAAAGAGAATTTGAAAAATAAAATTATAAATAAAATTTAGTAAATCTTTTAGAATTGTTTCCCGCTGCTTCTATGTTTCCCCGATTTATAAAGAAAAATTAGGTTTCCAAATTTGATGATTTGTTTTGTATAAGAATATAGTAAAGATTAAACGTCTGTAAAATTGGGTACTATAATAGTAAACTTTATAGTATGCAGTAATTTTGGTACAATAAATTTTACTACAGTTGAAATTATAAAAATTAAACTATAGAAATAAAAAATGAATATCGCAAAATGTAGATTAGACGAAAATATAGTTTTAAAAATTCGTAAATTAAAAAGGAAATTTTTTACTTTGTAAGGAAAGCAATAAGCAAAAATAAAACCATTTTGAAAATAAATTATGTTTATAGTTTGTAAATATTTCTTTTTACAAATGTATTAGAAACAAATTTTATTTCAGAAAAACTTGACCACATTGTTAATGTTGACGATCATTAATTAAGATAAAATAATTATTTACATAACACATTAAATGAAAAATATTTAACATTAAACTTACAAGGCTAAAAATCCCTTTGAAAGAAATCTTTATCTTTTATCGGAACTTTGGTTTTTTGAGTTAAATATTTTTTTAATTTGAGATAAAATGAAAAGAGAAATGCTATTGCTAAATATGTGTCCGTCTTTCTTTATATATTTTGGATACATATATTATAACACATTTGATTAGTATTTTTATAGAAACGAAAATATATAAAAAAGTATTTTTAGTTTATATTCTAATTTTTATATCAGCACAATTTACAAAAACATTATCATAAATCAAAAATTTGTATGCGGCGAAAATAAAACATATAAAACGGCGGTGGACATTAATCCCAACATTTGGCGACATTTTTTGTGGCGAAAAGTTTTGATGGTTTATTCGTAAGTATATATTTTGTTATAATCAGACGATAAAAAAAATAAAAAAATAATATTCTTCACACACACATCAAATTGAAATTCAGGAAAAGTGGAAGTTTATCTAATACGAAGTGGCTGCATCCAACGATTAGAATCTTGCCAAACTGACTGAAGAGACTTTACGGTTTTCTCGCCAAATGTTCGTTGGATGACAGTTCGCGCTGTGCAGGTGGTTCTCCCACTTCAGTGAAACTGACGCAGCCGATGCATCGACATGGCGGGCGACTGCAAACAGTTTTTGAAATGTTCGCTTGATCGAAACGGTTGTTTACGTTTATCGTCCATACTGCAAGCTTTCAGTACCCCCATCAGCGAAGAGCAAGCTTGGGCTGTGTGTTTTCAGTGTGCAAAATGCATGGTAAATGAATGGAATTTGGATAGTAATTCGTGCTATACTTTAAGTGATAGTACCCATGTACTGATACATAAAGATGGATATGTGCACAAATCCACTGTTAAGATTCCCAGTACAGGTAAGTGTACCCAAATATCGATTAATTTGCTTGACATCTTTCGTTATAGGGATAGTTAAACTATTAATGAACTATAGTTAAGAATTTTGAATGATTTCTGTTATCGGTCGGTGCGCTCATTCGGTAGCCGGGTTACCCTCAACGATTTTCGGCGAGCCGCCAGCATATCGATCGGTGAAATTCACTACTTCCCTTTTCTTATTTATTTACGTTTTTCCCTGATTTCTGTGGAGGATTGTTTTTCGACTGATTTTTTGCTACAAAGCTGCATTGTTGAATATTTACAGACTAGTTTAAAATACCAATGATATTTAATAAAAATTTTATTGCAGTATTGGCAAAAATAGTTTATAAAATCGGTATTTTCAATAAACTATCTTGTACTTGAGATTTTTGTTTTTACTTTATAGTTAATTCCATATGTTGTTTTTAATGGACTGGGCAACAGGTAGAATATTTATTTTTTTTTATCACACTTGAATTTATTAATTTTTTTTTTTTTTTTTTTTTTTTTTTTTTTAATTTACGATTGCTTAAGCGCACTACCATTAGGTCATTTTTAAATAAAATTTCCAATAAAATTTTCTATTCATACCTGTAAAAAGATTAGTTTTTATTCTTGAATTATCTAGTTATAATTATTTGTTTTTAACTTGTGAAAACTTTAATCTTTTAATATTTATTATTACACTGAAAAGTTTTGATGTTATATGCACAGAAATTGCTGAAATATTTGTGTGAAATTTATTTGGAATTCTTTGTAATACATAATTTGCTTATATTAATTTATATATGATATGATCTACACAATTTTTTTCTTTTTTTAAAATTCCAATTTGATTCTCTTAAAATCTTAAACAAATTTGTTATTGGTAAATAATGAAACATTGAAAGTTCCTTTAAAGGAAATACATAACTTAAAAATAAAACAGATTTAGTGATGCAGAAAATGCCTCAGACTTTAAAACTGATTACTCTTAATTCTCAAGGTTACTGTAAGACAACATAAAATACAATTGGAGAATATACTCTTAGACAAAATAAAATTGTCTATAGATAGACAATAAAACAGTAATTTAACAAACCAAGTTTATATAGAATTTTTTATTTTACCTTTACTTTTGTGAGGGATAGAATAAACAAATATTTAATTGAAGTTAAATTTTTAAAGGACTATAGAAACAGTGTACTAAAAATCACTATTGTTTGGTATTTATTCTCTTATATCTTTTTAATATTTGTGTAATTAATAAAAATATTTATATGTAAATAAACTATATGAATGAAAAATACCCCTATTAATTTTTTATAATTAATTTGGTTTTAAAATGTATGATTTATTTTAATGCAAATGCATATTATAAAAAATGATTATTGAATTATAATATTGAAATTAAAGGACTTATTTTAAAATAATATATCCTTCAGCTGTGGATACCGAAATTATAAAATCTCAAATATTTTTTTTCTCATAGATTCTTATATGAATTTTTGTCAGTTTTTTGGTTTGGAAAATTTTTTTATTTGCACTAGACTAAAGAATAGAATATGTAAGTGGTGTAGTATACTATTTATTGTTAAATATTAGTGTAAAATGATTCATGAATTTTTTTTCTATGTTCACATTGACAATATACGTGTCTTCTAAATAATCCATTCTAAAATAAATTACCTAATTTAAAAAAAAGAAAAAAACTTTTTTATAAATTTATGTATTTAAAATACAAGAACATTCATCTCTAGAAAATGATGTAAAAATATAAACAAGTATTTCTCTGCACCATATATAAATTTTAGTTATAATACAGGCAATGTTATAGTTAATTTTTGGATATAATAACTTCAAAAATATTGAGAAGTACATCTGATTTTCACCATAATTGTTTAAACAAAAATAAAATCTTTGTGAAGGCTGTCTTTACATATTTTAGAGACTGTTTTGCAAAACAGATTCCTGATTTTATTGATCCATGTTTTGTTCTGTCTTCATACATAATATTTGTAATTGATTTAGGATCAAAATAATTAATTTTGCAGTGTTAT
Source organism: Latrodectus elegans (assembly GCA_030067965.1). Taxonomy (NCBI): domain Eukaryota; kingdom Metazoa; phylum Arthropoda; class Arachnida; order Araneae; family Theridiidae; genus Latrodectus; species Latrodectus elegans. Next base: position 27,749,450 of record CM057821.1, read on the forward strand.
ACAAAAATAAATTCTTTTTCTAGACACATTACCATTGTAAAGCTTATTGTATAGTCGCAGTAAAATGTTAATGCATCATTTATTTCAATTATCTTATTTAGGACGTCAATGTCTTCTAAGTTTGTCCTGGAATACTATTAATCCCATGGAAAGATTCAAAAAGAAAAAGGCTAATAGTCTTTCAATCTGAACCTCGCAAATTCTCATTTCAAATAATCTATGTTTTAATTCAAAATTGTAAAAGAAAATAGATTACAATTTTCCCTTAAAACTATAATTTAATTTCATTAAGTAGCACAGTTTTTATATATTTTTTTAATGTTTAAATTTACAGGGACAAGCATCAATTCTAAGAAGTCATGTACGTCTGCAGGTAAATCTCGTAAATTTTATATTAGAAACCGAATTTAGATTGATAACCGAATAATTAGCGATCTGCCCCACCACTCAATAGTTTATGAGTTCGATTCCCGCAACATGCTTGGATACTCGTATTTCAGAATGCACTTTAAACTATAGCTCCCTGTCTGACTAGCCACCCGTATCCAAAAAATAACCGTTATGCGACAAAAAATAAAAAAAAAAAAAAAAAGAAACTCGTACATCTTTTATGCTTTTTCGAAATTCTTCCTTACCCTATTTGCTCTTATTATATATATATATATATATATATATATATATATATATATATATATATATATATATATATATATATATATATATATAATTTAGTTGACTAAGTTAATATTAAGAATGACGCTTAGTTATGAATTTATTTAACGTTTTTAATTTTAGTTTTACGATGAGTTTTTCACATTCTGTGTTTGATTTCCATTTCGAACTAGTAAAATGTGCTTTATTTTTCTTGTTATTTAAAAATAAAAAAGTAATGATTATACTTATTTATTATATAACGGCACATTACGTTATGCGGTAATAAAAATGTAACATATCATAATATATTCTTGCATTTAATGTTCGTTTTTTTATTTTTTAATGATTGCTTTTTATCTCAAAATATTGTTAATTTACCTTCAACTGAAAGAAGGGATGTTTTTTAAAGTATATTTTCATATGGAAATAAATTATTGAAGAAACAGAGAAATATATTTTGCAAATGGCAGCACAAGAAATAACCCTAGAAGACGATATTTATCTCAAATCCCTTGCATCATATGTGAATCAACGTCATTCGAAGTTCCGATTGTCGTTTCACAAAAAACATATCGTGTGTTACATAAATAAGAGCCGAAAGGAATATTCTGATATTTCCAAGCATGTGACTGTAACTGCGCCCGGAGCTCTTCTATTGTCAAGGTTATCAGAAAATTAAATTCTGAGCAGGAGGGATGGCATTGCCATTAAGTATTCAAAGGGTAATACTAATTTCACCGGCATTCTTAGATGGATATATTAGTACAAAGGTCTATTAATGTTTTTTTTATGATGGGAATTCAATTTAAAGATGATATTATTGAATAAATTTTATTGGTGGGAATGCTAGAATACGTAGAGTATTAGAATCTTTTTAAGAAAGAATAGTGATTAAAAAATAATAAAAGGAAATATTAATCGTTTAAAGTAAAAATTAATTTCTACCTTGTGTTTATCATTTGATTGTAGTTTCAATTTACGTTTTTTAAACCAAATTCAAGAAGTAGTTTGGAAAAATTGCCCTAATCTTAATATTTGGCTTTATTATATATTAAAACCGACTCTATTTAATATATGTGAAAGACACGCATTAATTTTTAATATATCTATCAAAATTCAAACTATAATAATTTTAAATATGATTTAATATTTAAATTTATATTGATTTAATATTTACTGCGCTTTTATCAAAAACAAAATCTGAATAAATCAGTATAAAATATTCTGGTCTACAATTATAAAGGTGCAAAGAATATCAAAGGTTTTAAAGGACATTTCAAAAATAATCTATCTATCTATTGCATTATCTTCGTGAACATGCCATCCTGTTTGGCATAATTTTCACTGAGTTTGCTTAATAGTTTACAACTTTCTAGTCATCATTAAAAATAGTTAACAAGATTTTCTAAAGATCATTATTGCTTACCATTGTTACACATTTTTCTGGATAATTTATTGGCTAGTTTTAGACAGTGTTGAAATCTTTTGAAACCTTGAATATGTGGGAAGATGTTAAATTTTATTCGAATATGAAGCCTAGAGCACAACCTTATTTATTAACAGCTGTTACTGTATAGCTGGTATATATTTGATTCTATATATATTTTAAAGGTAATATTTTTGTGAAATGAATAATTTTTTCCTAAACATAAAATGTTGAACACGTAAGTTTTCGGAAATTTCACCCCAAAATATAACAGCCTCCTTGAAAACGTCGATTTAAACAGTTTTTATCCAAATTATACCATTAATGATTGAAAATTTCAAGCTCGTCAAAATCGATTTAACTACGTCAAAGATGACTTCTTTAATTAATACCTTGCTACTCCATTTAACAACTACTCCTTTGTGTAATAATTTGACATTTCGTTAAAAAAATTTTTTTTATTGTTTATTAAAAATTCAGGGAAATCAGTTGTTGAAAATGAGAACAGTTAATTTATAGAAATATTTTTGATGAATTTTGCTTATCATTTTTTTAAAGCCTTTTTAAGAGTTTATTTAGATCCTTTTTTACCTTAGCAGAAATATTTAAGAAATTAAGATCTTTTATTTCGTAAATTCCATACTTTTGTAATTTTCCTTTCTACTAACTCCGCTCGATCGCGGTGCCGAGCTGGCAGCCGAATGGTTAGCACTCTTGCCTTCGGTTCAACAGTTCGTGGGTTCGAATCCCACCTTGGTCATGGATGTTTGTAGTGGTTTGAAATCCACTTTAAGCCGTAGGTCCCGGTCTAATTAGCCTTCGTGTGCAAAAAATGACCGTTGAGTGATAAATAAACAAACAAACCGCTCGATCACGCCGCCTTCTTAAAACTAATACGCCAAGGAAAAAATATATTCTTTAGAATAAATAAAAACGATGTTTTTGTTTTTAAAAAACTTAAATCTGCCAAAAATATTATTTAATTTGCAAGTTTCAATAAAAAGGGCAGTTATATATTTATAGATCAAAACGCGTGGCAAATATTTTTAAAATAATTAAAATTAGGTGGAACAGGAAATATTTTCTTTTGCAACAAGTTATAGCAAACGATTGCATCGATTAAATATCAATAGAATAAAACGTTTTTTTTTTTTTTTTTTTTTTTTTTTAAAGAAAAAGAAAAATTGTCCTGATATTTTATGAATTGCGGAGCATTATTTACTTATAGTAAATCGTGTCAAAACATCGAATGCTAAAGAGAAGAGTGTTTATCTTTCCGTGTTTGAGCTATTTATTCTGTTTATATCCGTAGAAATCTTTGTCCGATTATTAAAAATTTAATTCGTTTATAAACAATAACAAATGTAGAAAATTTTTTTTTTTGCCGACAACGCTTTCACGTTTAAAATAAATTTTTTTTACCAATAAACAGATTGGCATCGGTCAATAACGAATCGTTCTGGACATACGTTAATATTTGTACAATATGTTTATTTTTAACACATTCATTTATCATATTAAGTTTATTTTAATGATCCTGAAGATTTAAAAACTGTTTTTTCCTTATCTATATATGAATATTAATTTCATTAATGTTTTGCTTATAAACCTGATCCAACTCGATGTTGAATGGCATTAAAAAATTGTCTTTATCTTCTCTAGACAAGGTTACGGAATCTTAATTGGAAGACTGTAGTGGGCGTGGTTTTCTGGTTGATTTGATCGATCGTAATTGCCTATTCTGGAACTTGCTATCTTATTTAATGACAGACTTCTGTTCAAATTCTAAATTTCGGACGAAATTAATCAAATATTTTTCATAAGGATTTTTTAAATCAGCTTTGAATATTACATTTTATTTGTGAAAAAAATGTAAATGAAATCAAAATTAAAAATCGAGGTAGCATATCGTCTCTTGTAATTTAATTAAATTGTTTATTTCATATCAATCACATAATTTTTTTGATCGGTTTTTGTTGTTGAAACTTGAGGTTTTTAATTGTAAAGCGGGGAATATATAGTTGCGAAACCTAGTTTGTAAATTATATATTTGTGGTGAAAGGGTGCAAATATATTTCAATGAACATCGTTGATTATTATCAACTGATAATTTTTAATTTATAAATTTATATTTTATTCTTGGTATATTTTAGTTTAAATATAGTGGCGTGGGGGCGAAACAGAATACGCATTGCCTTTAAAGAAGGGTTTTTTAAAAATATTTTCTAGTCTTGTTTTCTACAGAATATTTTTTTCAAATAAAAGATGAAGATGAATTTTAAGAAAGCTTTAAAAATGAGTATAAGATTACAGTCTCCAAATCCTCAATTAACTTAAAAACAATCCTAATACGAGTAAAAAATTCAAATGGAATGAAAATTTGTAAAACTAGTTTATTTATTTTAACCGAAAATATTGAATGGAATTTGCTATCGAATTGTTTTATTCAGTTTAAAACTTTAAAAATAGTTCTATATGCTTGAGTTAGATTTTTTGATGAATTTAATAAATTTGTAAACAACATAATTGACACTCAAATCTGTCATTATCATTCGTAACAATGTATTCCATTTAGCGTAAAAGAATGGTAATTTATCCCCAGAATCTGAAAGGGATTATTTTTAGAATTTGTTTTACCTTGATTATCCTCCATTTATTGTAAGTTATTGTTATCGTAATTTTATGTTTACTGCCAAAGGTGATTTGTTATGTTCACTCGTGTAATTTATCATTGTTGCATATGATAACTCAACTTAAGCAAAGGAAAGAGTATGTAATAGATCTTTTATAATATTTTGTAATCTAATATTGCTTTACACATATGTTGAGTAATTTGGTGCAATATTAACTATAAAGTTTCGTTTCCGTTGAAATCATGATTATGCCACTTTATTGCAATTTTCATTGGTTTAAAATATCCATGACGTCAAATAACGTTTCAAGTATATCACACATAATTAATTACGATATCGTATTGAGACTGCGTCGTAAATTCGATTTTTTTTACGAATGTGCTGCTTGCATTCAAATAGCATTCTTCTAGCGGCAGCGAACAAGGCGAAGTTCACCATCAAATGCCTGAGAACATTGTCGAAGTTCATTTTGTCAATAAAACGATTTCTTATATAAAAACTAAAGCATCTGTTTGGAAAGCTATTTTCCATTCATTCAAGTCATCAACATGTTGACTATAGAACAGAAAAAAAGCAAAATAAAATAACAAAAAAAGACAATAGAAAACACTCACTTTGTGGTTTGTTTAAATCAGGGTAAAATCCTAGTAGGCACAGGTGCCGTATAATCTAGGATGTCAAATTCTGAGATTGGCCATGTTTTCGGCGGATTTTCTTATGTATCTGGCAACCTCGTTTTTATTACTACATACATTGGAGACCTATAAAAATTATGCAGAAATTCTATTTTAGTAACCTTAGTAGTTACGTCATCGCTCACGTGACGATACGTCATCTTGGCAACATTTCTTCATCGCCGAAAAAACTCAACATTTCGAATCATGGATATACAGCACCTGTGCCTCCAAGTATATGTAACACGTTTGGCGCGCATTTCAAAAATGTCACCAATTGTGAAATTCATGCGATTTATAGCCATCAGCATATGTAATCGTTTCATAATTGAAAAATTGTAAATCTCAAAATGGCAATATATAAACATATAATACTAATCTGAATGTTGCCTAATTCATAGCGTTACTTGTACTAGAATTAAGTCTTAAATCGGTAAGGACGATTTAAATTTTTAAAAATTTTAATCAAAAGAATTTTAAATACTTACTTATATATGTATATGCACACACACACATTATTTGTAAACAAACTCTTTTAAATCTTAAGACTAATGCCTTGCCTAAATTCAGCTTTAAAAATTTCCTTTTTTACGTTTTTTTTTCTCTCTTATTGCTTTTAGGTCATAAAATATTAGAATTTAATCATTGCTTTTTCATTTTCAAAATTGCAAGCTTTCTTATGTTTAAAGATATTGAAATCCATGCAGTTCTTGATAGTACTATTGCTCATCTGTGTATGTGTCTTGAATGTGCTTAAAGTTCAAATGGTTTGTGGAGACGAAACTTTGGATAAATAGTAATCGTCTGAAATTTACAACCATTATTTAAATGTGTTGATGAAAAAAAATTGCAATTCATAACCATCCAAAATACATTTCGATGTCTAAATGAGTGGTTAGGTTTATGATGAGGTTATCGCTTCAGTTAGCTTTACAAATATTTATTTTTTTATTATTGCTATTACTGAGAAACTCAAATGATTTAAATTCCACGCTTTGACGATTATAGTTTTTTGGGTGTATCATTTCTGCCAAAGAGTGATTTTTTAAGTCAACGTCTCGTATAATCCGAAATTTAGTCCCTTATGGCTTAGTTTTTGTAACTATTCGAACACAATTTCCCAGACGTAATTTTCTCAATGTCATATTGTTCGTTAACGTCTTAGCAGTTAAAAAATTGAAATATTGTCAATTTTAATGTTTGTGTATAATGAAGTTTAACATATGGTCCTATGGACTGACATTTTGAGGACAAAGCTCTGCTTATTATGGTTATAAAACTGGTAGTACTAATGAAGTATATAATTGAAATTATAAATTTGAATAAAAAAATATGAAGGAAAATAAGTTATCAATAAATTTAAAGTTGTATTATGCAATTAATAACTTATAAATACCTAATTTTTTCTACTTATAGTACACTCTATTTTTTGAATGATGTACGTTAAAAATATTAAAGCATTTAACCTGTTAGCTCTATTAGTGTGTTAAAATAAATTATTTGATGCTAATAATTGTAGGTAGGTAAAATCAATGTAATTTGAAGGAAAAAAAAAATAAAGAATGAGGATTCATAGGAAAAAAAAAAAAAAAAACTAAGTTTTTGTTTTGTATTCATCATTGAGATTAGCGGTCATGTATAGTTGTTGTCGTGTGCCAGCTAGGCTGGCTATGGGGTGCACTGCACCACTTTTTTAACTAAACCATTTTAGTGTGGAGTCTGACTTCCACAGTAAACACATACCATAGGTACCCGTTTATAGCGTAAGCAACTATTTACAACACATTCATGCAAGGAAAGGACAAAAACAGGATAGATAGATAGAGAAAGTACATACATGACCAAACTGGGATTCAAACAGAGGATCTCCCTATCCGCAGTCAGACACGCTGCCCAATTGACAAGTTGGGCGGTGTCATGTATAATAAAAAAAGTTAAAAAAAAAAAAAAAAAAAAAAAAAAAACGTAGAACGGCAAACGTGATAATACAAAACCGATAATGTTTGTACTATTTAAAATTATGCATATGCGTTAATGTTATACTAAGAATATAATGAAATTGTGATCAGCTACTATATTATTCTAATTCTATATTGATGCATTTCGATCTATATTACGCATTTATAATACACTAATACTAGAGTTAATATTAATGCATCTTATAACTACTTATAATATAAACCCGTAATTCTCATTCTGTTAATGTTTTAAGAAAGCTATTAATTCTTTTTATTTTAAGTTTAAACAAACAAATATTTTTCCATTACGTAAATAATGAAAATGCATGTTTATTAATCTAAAATTTTGTTAGGTAAAAGTATTTTCTTTAAAACAATCCCAGAATCACCATTAAAACAAATTTATATGTTGTCAGTCACTTAAGCATCCTATTGTATTTTGTAATATATTTTGTAACATATTTAAAATTCAAATTTGGAATTCTAATTCGATGTATTAATGCGAAATTATTTACGAAACTTTTGATTGGTTTGTTTCTAATAGTCAACACATTACATTCGAAAGCGGATTTTTATTTTACCGTAAAATTGTTTGCTTCACTTGCCATTTTCATTTTTGATTTTTACCTGCAATTCCTTGGTTTGAGGAAGCTATCAATGCCGGTATTTTGCACCAGGGCTATCTGTGGAGGCGGATCCAGATTCACGTCATGGTTTCGAAGCTTGACTATGCTTCACTGCCGGCCTGGAAATGACCTTTGCATTGACGAGAGAAACGAAATATAATAGAAACTTAGAGATTAAACATTTTCGAATAGCAATTTTCTAATTGCATATATACTTATTCGAGGAACAATAATCACATTTTAGCTTAATTTATCATTTAGATTCTTATAATTCCCTGTCTTAAGAATTTACTTATACTGTGTACAATTCAGATATTTGAAAGATTGGGAGACAAACTTGTGAATTTTTTCATTTTAGTTCTCTATTGGAATTATGCTTTCAAAGTGTTTTATGTTGTTCAGCTTGAAACTAGTATTGGAAATGTAATTTTTACTAAGCTGCTTGTGAATCTAATTTGTTGAACGGTCTTCGGCCTATTTGATTAACTTGTTGATTGCTACTCTCGAATATGGATACTTGTTATGATTTGACTTTTTTAAACCATGAATTAGACTCTTCTGGGATAAAACAAATTAATTCTAGAACTATCAACCAATGAAAATTCTGATGTAGTGTGGATTTTCTGATAAATATTGGAATTATAATTTTTTTAAAAAATAAGTTCAGTGTGTGTGTGTGTGGAAATATAAAATATGATTTTTAAAATATATTATGAAATATAAAGTTTATATTAGAATTAAGATAAATTAAAAATCCATCAAAGATATGCCTAAAATTTGTCTTCAATTTTTTTAATGATTCGAAAAAATGTTATTTTGTTTTCAAATTATTTGAAAGAAAATCGTCTGCAAATAAATTCTTAAATTTATCTCTTAAACTGCAACCGTGTTCAAATAGTTTTTTTCCAAATTATCAAAGTATAAATGGTTTTTTTTCTCATTGACAGATTTAATTTTATAAGAAGTCATAATCGATTTACAAAATTCTATTCGATTTAAATATTTGTATAGTTTTAAAAAAATGATCATTTCTCTTGTAAAATACAAACTTCTGAAATGATAAATCACACCAAATAATAAATAAATAATAAATCTTCGAATTTTACTTAAATTGTTTATGCAATGTTATTTTTGTAAATGTTGTTTAAATAAACGAATATTGTCTGTGTGTTTAAATAACAGCTGGTCAAAATGCCAGAAGCTTTGAAGATGTTCTCGATGCATGTTGCCGGAAAAAAATGCCTCTTTAAAACTATAAGTTGAATAAGAGAAGAATTTAATTTTATTCTCCAATGCAAATTCAATTTCATCGTCTTGTGCCTTCCGACCTTCTGTGTCAAGGACATGATCATATTAACCTTGAATAAAACAACAGTTTTTTTATAATTTTGTTTGTAAGGCGTATATGTGAAATAACTTTGAATTGAGTTGTTTTAAAGAACAAATGAAAAATCTGAAATATATTTAAATTAGTTTCTAAATTTATATAGCTTGACACTGATAAAAAAAATTTTTTTTCGCATTTTTAAACGAAATATTTAAATGATGAACCACCAAGCAAAAATTTTATTTAACATTAAAAGAGTTTAAAAAAAAATACATAATTTATTATGTGAATTTTTTTTGATTTTGAATGATTACTTTTTCTATTCATAATTTTTTCGACTTATTCTTTATTTAAGATTAAATACTTTCCCTTTAAAATAACAAAATACATGTTTTGTGAGTTTAGAATTGCATTTTGGATTTTCGTTTTTGCTTTGTTTAAGGATTCGTTTTCAGTTAAATGCACTGAAAACGAATCATTTATGCTTAACTATTTTGGGAACTGTACAGACACAAAAACAAAATACTATGATACATTTTTGTTTCTATGCAGCTAATTATGGAAAGAAAAACAAGTATATGAATAATATGTAGTCCAGTAGAGTTATTTAAAGCTATTTTTTTATTTTACAAATGTCTTAACATTAGCAATTAAGCTATTAGTTCAGTGAGCTCTCCATTATTTTTTTTAACAATGTCTGTTTTTATACTGAGAAAGTGTATTGCAGATTTAAAATGAACGAATCGTAAGTGATCTTGATTTTAAAAAAATGTACTTATATTTATTTATGATCTTCCACACATAAATTAATTTAAGGAATAAATTAAGATAACTCTATCGCGCGAATTTTGATTTTCCACTCATAGAAAATATAGTTCGATATAAATAAAATTTTCATAATTTGTCACATGCTCTGATAAAAATAATTCAATTCTCGATTCATGAGCATATAAAATATTTATTCCGAATACTATATTTTTGATATAATTTAATTGAAAATTCAAAAAATAAATAAATAACATCTGAATTAAAGAGTATAATGTATTTCTTGGAGTTTTTACAGTTTTCTCAAACATAAAAGTGAGTTCTCGAAAATAAAAATATGTGCAAAAAACATACTCCCCAGTATATATTTATTCCTAGCGTGAATTTTGTCTTTTTAAGAAGTCATAAATGAAGCGAATCTTGGTGTGACACTGCACTGAGAATTATATTTAGTATTTGTTCCGTTTGTATCTTGTAAATTTCGCCATAAAATTGTTTGCCGACAGAAGTTCGTTTTTACTTTCTGAAAGAAAACATTAAATCGGAAAATAAGAAATTGCTATGTAGAAACCGAAAATTCTTTTGTGTGACGATTGTTTTAGTTATGATTCATTTTACATTAAAATTATATTTAGATATTTTTCAATGTAATTTTTTGTCAATAATTTCATGTTTTTTCCTTTTATTTAATTCAAAGCTTTATTTTATAAAATTTACTTAAAATTAATTTAGTTACTAAATTTTAAATAAATTTTATATTTTATTTTTAATTTTATATTTTTAAAATCAAAAATTAATTTACTAAAATATTATAATAAAAGCATCGATTTTAGGCATATTTAAATTAAGTAAATTAGTTCAATTTTAGGGAAGAAATTTTTTTTTTAAAATCCTAATCATGAGAATCTTTAAATTTGTGCAGTAATTCGAAGTAAAGAGTACGACGAAATACCAGCATTTTCAATGGAAATAGAATTTAAAAACTATTTACTAAAAAACGCTTTAAGAATTTAGACATCTGGAATGCAACGTAAAATTGTTACGCATGCGCAGATTATAATTCTGTATTTATGTATAATTACTTGAGTTACATTTTATTTTTTATAATACGAGTTTACTTAACTGTTATTTCAAGTACTCATTCCACTGCTATGATTTTTACTTAGAAACAATACGACAAATTGATCCTTAAAGTGTACCACATTCTCAAATTGCTTTAGTCTAGTTTACTCGAAAACATGCCAGGAAAAAAATGTCTGTTATGAAGCTTAATTTCACTGTGGTCCTATATTTTTAACATTTTTTTTTGTGAGGAAGTATGCTAAATAAAGCAATTCATTTATGTACATTGATTTGGTTGAGCTGAAATAAAATCTGGATATTATTAGCCATTCATCGATTAAAAATGAAAGGGCACTCGATTAATAAATGCAAATTATCCAATGCCTCAGCAAAAAATAGCGTGTGAACGAGGAAACTTAAAGCAAACAATTTTTGCGATAGTTTTTGATTACCTTCTTCAAATCATAATGAGGAACAAAACTTACATGATCTGCATACGAATTTTTAATATGTGTAGCTTTGAGGCAAGTTTCGGGTCATACAAATCTAAAAAAAAAAAAAAAAAAAAAAAAAAAAAAATTAGTTTTGCGTAGATTTGAATTGGGATAAAAATAACGTAGCAAGTGAAAGTATTACTTGATAACAAAATGCTAGCTGATTGTTTTGAAGATTTCAGATTTGTTGCCAGATGTTCGTTTATACTTCCTTTGCTATTTTGCTAATGGTTGTAATAAAACTTCATTTTTGTTTCTTGATTCTGCTATTAAATTTTTCCTAAGGTTGACGACTTTTGTGATAAATATGAATAATTTGTGTGTATAAGATGCGAAACTGATTTGTACTATTTATAAACCATGATTTGTATAATTTGTTCTAAAAAATTAACAATTCATCGTTATTTTCAAGAATCGTTTGTTACAAATCTATTTTTATAGCAGACGATTATATCATTGATATTATGTAGATTTTGTGGGAAGTACAGAAAATAATTTTAGTTATGAAAATTATAAAAAAATTAACATTCAGTAAAATAAATGTATGCTTTTAGAATCTCAAAATATTTGCTTACCGTATTTAGCAGGGGAATTATGCAAATTTTATATATAAGTTTACATTTGTTTATATTTTCTTCTATTCAAGAAGTGTTTCCATTTCCCCATTTCCTTCTATGAAAACTATTTTATTAAAAAGAAAACTCGGAAATGGGGGTGAAAATTTTTGATATGCAAATATTAAGGGAGCATTTAGGAAATTAATAATATTTGGAGTGTATAGAATTTCCTAATATTATGCATTGGTGCTGAGCATTAATTTACAAGAAATGGATAAAGAATCTCTTATTTTACAGCACAATTGTCTAAATATGAGCTTGAATATTTATTCATTTTTCTTATTGTTAATCTGGTCCATTATCAATGTCACTATTTATAGAAAATTATAGAAAGGTCATTCCAATGTTCATATGTTGTTGACAACTCAAAAAGCTATGTAGATATTAGATTGTATGTCAGATAGTATTAAAGAGTTCCTTTAAAATATCTAAATGGATATTCTCTGAATTTCACTCATTGACAAAAATATATTAGAATCATTTCATAATTGTAATTGAATTCTTAAATTTTTTTTTTCTCTTTCATGTCCAACAGTATTCAAATATTGTTTCATCATAGTCTCTAATAAACAAAGAGTTTTCATTTTTAGAGTTTTGAACCTTCAACTCTGAAATCTTATTTTTGAATATTCTTAATATGATGAATTAAGTTGAATTTTAATATTACTTTCCAATTTTAGAGAAAAAATAATACATTTTCAATGGTGTTCTTTGAATCCTTTATTTCAATAGCTTTTAGGCCAGGAGTAAATTGTGATGAAAATTAATTTATTTGAAAATGATCTTGTATTAGAATATTTCTAATTGCGAAAAATTTTATTAACGTGAGAATTATGTATATAGTATGAAACGAATATTTGCGTCACTCTCTCTCTTTATAAATCAGCAATATAACTAGTGTTGTAGAAGGGAATAAACAAAGTTTATTTCCGGGAATTAACTCGGTTTGTTTACTTGAAAATTTTAAACTTCGAATGTTTTGAAAAATTTCAAATGATTTAGAAATTTTCGAACTTTATTTTATCAGACATTTCTGAAAATAAATAAAAATCCAGTACCAGTACGAGTCCAGTACCAGTACAGTACTCGTACTGGTATTTTATGATTTCTGTTAGTAATTAGGGTACTAGAAAGTTCTCCAGAGAAAGAAAACAATTTTGCATTAATGACCAATTTAGAATAACTTCAAAAATTGGTGTTTTTTTCTTTCTTTCTCAGTATGAATTTATAAATTTATTACGACAGAAACTTGGAAATGTCAATTTTTATTTTGGCAGTCCTGAAAAATATATTTTGGTATTTTTTTATTAAATATTAATTCACATTTTTCAATTATTTTGACAAGTATTTTTGTTTTTATCAGTATTAATCGTCAATTTTCGTATTAAGAAGACAAAACATATTTTTTTTCCTTGTATGTTTATGAAGTTTATTTCACTTCTCTTCATATATGTAAAGCAAAACAATCCATTAAAGAGAATATGATTGGTTTAGTATTTAATCTCTCAAAATTCCCAATATTCTCCTAAATTATCAAAATTCCAGAGTAAATTTTTCTAGTTCAAAATTCAAGGGAATTTTAAATCTCTGAATTAAATTTTAATTTTAAAAGGACACACAACTGTTTGCGTTGAAGGAAAAGAAACTCTTGTTTAATTGGTTGTTGGTAATTTCTTTGGTTGAGGTCCGATTCCTACAAGGCGACATCCAAACCTACTAGGCTATTGCTAAAGAGTGATAAGTCATTCGCTTGCCTGCCGAGCATCTAAGCAAAGAGAGAGAGAGACAGACTTAATAGTCCAACAATCATTATGACTTTTGTATGTGGACTTTCAGATCGATAAAAAGGGGGGGGGGATGACAGAATTCAAGAGCGTCGACCTGCGCAAAACGAGTAGTTTTTAGAAATAGAGGTCAATCTCGACTGCTGGCGGGCAAATAAATTTTTTCGGCTAGTGCCATTTAGTCGAAGAGTGTATTTTCTGTTTTATTTACTAGCCATCGTCCACTTTCGTTCATCAAATCTTTTTTTTTTTAAATCTGTGAATGCTCGTTTCTGGGATTTGTGGGAAGGGAAGAAATCTGTTGGAGGAAAGGTGTTGCCAGATCAAGGGAGCATCATCAGCGATTTGTGGTCTGTTCTACTACCTAACGCGAAGCTTTTTTAGTTAAATCCAAGGTTTAAAAATAGTGCAAAATTGTTAAGCCAAATACTATTTCTAGGGATATGTAGGACCTGTGAAAATAATTTGTTTTTGAAATATTTTAAAAGAAATAGGTCTTTGTTATAAATGTTAACATATTTACTAGTTAATGCAATATACTAGATGTTAATGTTTTGATATAATTTGAATGAAAGGAAAGCATGTATATTGTAAAAAAAATTATGTTTTTATATCGTGTCTTGATACAGCTTCACGGAGTTGATAGTTATGTGGTCAGTGATTTCGATATAATTAGTTCACGTGCGTGAAAAATGACCGACCGCTAAGCGATAAACCAATTGACCAACTTTATCAATGTTTCTAAGTTTATTCAAGGAATTGCATGCAAGCTGTTAAAATTGAGGTTTGTTGTTGCAAATCTTGTCTTAAATATATTTAAAGACAGGGAGAAAAAGTCGTATGTATTTTACTTTCACATGAATTTTGCTATACAATTTCTGAAAAATTCCCCCATTACATGAAAATTTTTCAATTTTATTTTTTGGGGATTTTGATTGTTGCATTTTTTTTTAGTGAATTGATTGGGCTTTAGATTTACTGTACTGTTATTCCACTTTACTTCCTGTCACTATGTATTTGCTGTTATCACAAATAATTTTAGGCGAAACAATTTTTTTAAAAGAAATCTTTATGTAAGATGTTGGAGCTTTCTAGTGAAAATTGAAATTCATCGATTGCAAAAACTCCTTGTGCTGAAATCTTTACAAATTAATGTTTTATGATTTTTGTCATGTGTATTTAAATATTTATTTAGATAAGGGCACAGGTGCCGCATAATCCATGGTTCCAAACTCTGAATTTTTTGGCGATGAAGAAATGTTGCCACGATGACGTAAATACTAGGGTTACCAAAATAGAATTTTCTGCATAATTCTTATAGGTGTCCATATGTATGACCTATCAAAAAGGAGGTTGCCAGATACATTAGAAATTCCACCAAAAAATCGCCAATCTCATAATTTGGCCATCATGGATTATACGGCACCTGTGCCTAGAAAATTTGTGATTGTAAAATACACTACATAATTATTTGAAGCAATGTGAAGAATCTTTGAGGTAATTCAAAAAGCTAGATAATTTTGTTATATCTTCATTTATATAGATTTGGGAAAGAACCAATCTATTCATTTTTCTACTTTTATACCTTTCTCACGAATACTATTTTTTATGTTTCTTGTGGTTGTGTCTGTTTCTAGGAAAGAGATAATAATCTAAAAATAGTCCTAAATTACAGTTAACTATTAAAACATTTTTCCTGTAAAATGTTTTCTTTCATCAGATTTTATGTATTTCATTTTTATAATTTAAAATGATGAATGCAATCAAATATGCACTTTTTGTTTAAAGAATACATGTTGATGAACACATTTGTTTTGTCTTTAATAAATTGGTGAAACTAGGTATTCGAAACCTATATACTAAATGAAAGTTTATTAATTAACATTAAAATAAGTATCGATGTATTTTATAAATTCGTGGGGAAGGGGAGAATTTATTATTTTTTTTTAACTGTACAAAAGCAATTTAAGATTGGACTGTAAAACTGTTTTTGTTTAGAAATTTTTCAATGAATTTCATTCACTGATCGTACGCCGAGCTGGCAGTCGAATGGTTAGCGCTGTTGCCTTCGGTTCAACAGTTCGTGGGTTCGAATCCCACTTTGGGCATGGATGTTTGTAGTGGTTCGGAATCCACTTTAAACCTTAGGTCTCGGTCTAATTAGCCCTCGTGTGCAAAAAAAAAAAAAAAAAGACCGTTGAGCGACAAACAAACCAAATCATTGATCGTACTTCCATATAAATCAAGTCTTTTAAATCTCGCCAATATATTTTTATTTTGAATGCATATATTTATAAAATTATAACATTTTCTCCATAAGCATTTACTGTGGAGATAATTTTTGTGATATCTTTCATTAGTTTATTTGATTTTTCATTTTCCTTATCATGAACGTGAGCTTTTGTTCATTATATTCAAGTATTTTCATTTCTAAGGAAAGCTTAGATTTGAAAATTACGATTTTAATTGAAGATTATGTGCTGAGCTGTTAAGTTAACAAGTGTAATCACAAGAAATGTTTTGCCTCTGTTTTCTACAAAAAAAAAAAAAAAATATCGATACAGTGGGTGTTATTTATTTTTTTTGTGGTCAAATTTGCATAGAAAAGTTCTTGATTTCTTGTTTCGGTGATAAACTTCCGAGTTTGGTAACAAAACCATAAATCAATCTTAGGAAGAGGCGAAACATGTTTCATTCAAAGAAATGAACGATCTTTATTGTTGATGAAGGAAGATATTGTTCAGATACTTACCACCTGAATTGTTTAGTACCCAATTTAAAGCGCAGAACAGAAACAGTGAGAGATAAATGATGTTTAATTCCATTCTCCAAGATTACTATTCCAACCAAACAAATCTCATCCAAGATATTAGGTAACAATTTTGTCGGACAGTACTTCGGGGGTGTAATATTTTCTTCTGAAGGATATGCCATGTATTCAGAAGATAAGGCACTACTAAACCGTATTATTAATTAAAGTTGGTTTTAAATTACTAAATGAAGTTGAAACACTTGTTACGGATTGCGCAATCATTAGTTTTAAATATCTACACTATTTTTTGGACTTAGTGAATGGTATTTATAGCTTTATCAGTTTATCACACTATCTTATAAGAACATGGTATAACCTTTTTCATTATGGTTACTCTTCTGTATAATTTTTTTTAGATTGGTACTGAGGTACAAAAAACTATACAACAGTGGTTCTCAACTATTTTTTTTTGTAACGATTTCACAATTTGGCGTCACACTAAGAAAGATAAATTTAAAAAATATTTATCTAGAAATAATATATGTAAAATAGTTTATGATAGTAATTTTTTGAATGTAAAATAAAAAATGCGTACTACAAAAATAAATTACGTTTATTACTTTACTCGTAATTTTTTTAGATGCCGAGATGCCGTATTTGAGAATCATTGCCATACAACATAATAAGAACATATTGTTTTATTCTAACAAATACAAGTGTTTAAGATTTACAGCTAAATCCTCTATTGCATGAAATGATGTCGGACCTCTTCAAACCATAAGCTCTTGCAAAAGTGGCAAATTATTTGGCGCATTTTCATTTTCTCCCACAAACCTTGAAATTTTTAAGTTTTAAGTGCTTTAACTTTTTCGAGCTATTTTGATTTTTTTTTTTTTTAAACTTTCGAGTGTGATGTATAAATGATTTACATATTTTTATTACATTAATATATTTCATATCTATTTTCCTCTAATTCATTTATTCACAGATATGGGACTTCATATTATTTCATTTGTGCAATCAGTAAAGGTAACAGTCCGGAATCAGCTCTCCCATGCGATTAATAGAAAGGAAATGGTCGCGAATTTCAAATTTTCAGATATGGGAAACACTGAGGGAGGAAGTACTTATTAACCGCCATACCCGGTCAAAAACCAAGTGGTCCTTTTGACTTTCGTCTTCGTTAACGAACGAAAATCTGCCATTTTTATGCATCGTTGGCTTGACGGTCTCATTTATTCCACAGAGGAAATTAATGTTCCGGAAATCGTACGCCCTCCCATCGGCATGCCTTCTATTCCGAATCATTCGGAAACTCGTGGCGGCCATTAAAATTATAAAAAAAATAAATCGCCTCTTGGCGACCACTGTGGAGGTCAAAGCTACTTAATAAAAATCATCAGTTAAGCCAGACAGCGTGGCCCGAGATCTTAATGTAATTATATTTAATTGAGCTAGTCCACATGGATTGTTGTTGTTCCTTGTGAAGTTTTACCCATTGTGGTACGCTTTGCTCAGTAAAAACATAGTGTTTTGAGTTGGTCTAATTAGCGAATGTAAAATCACAAGTCATCGCATAGCGATCATCTTCAATTCAGAGATAAAAAGATGTGTAATTTTAATTTGTAAAGAATATATTTTATTGCTTTTAATTTATATTTGATCGTTTTCGTTATGTATTTTTTTTCTCCTCTCTCTCTAGTTTATATAAGGCAAAAAGACTCCTTTTAATAAAAAATAAGCTATATGAATGAAATAATATTTTGAAAAATTACGTCACTTTTTCATCAAATATGTTACTTATTGTCGAAATTAAAAATGTTGAGGCTTTTCAGTAAATGCATTGTTTACTAAATGGTTATTTCCAAATAAAATAACGAGTAATTAAAATACATTAAAAAAATGCCATTTTATTACAACCATAATAAAGTCGATTCTAATAGTCCAAATTAAAATAAGAAAGATTATAGGAAATTTAGAGTAAGTAAAAGTACTAAATCTGAGAGACAAAAACCATACTCTTTTCCATTTATGATTAGCATGAAATGCAAAAAAAAAAAATCTTCTGCAGTTTGCTTACTCTGAGAAACTGACTCTCTGAGACTTCTAAGATATAAGATTTGATGCTCATATAAATAATATTAGTATTTCCTTTCCTAATACATTTTAACGTCATATTCAAAACGCGGCTACTTTTACAATATTAAGTAAGCAGTATTATACTAACTTCACTATTTATTAAGCACTAAGTTTCGTTATTCGGCTGATAAAGTTTCAATTGGGAAGGATTAAAGCCATAAAAATACTCCTACGAAAAAGATTAATCTCGGGATCATATTTTCCCCCCACACATTATGCAAATGAAAACATCTGAGAAGCATGTGACGACGAAAACAGCTTATGTGTCTCGTTATATAACTGAAATAAAATACAAAACATATCTCTGCAAACAGCATGAATAATAATAAAGCGCATGATGTTTAGCTGTACATCAAAACGTTACACCCACAGAGGAAAATGTATTAAATTTTGCTTGAAGGTATTTATGTTGAAGAGAAGAAGAACATTCCAACACTATATCATACTACTCAGTTATCCATCATCCAACATATGATCAATCATTATGAAACAAAGCGACATTCGTCGCGTCACTTCTACTCAAAATACTAAGATTCTAAAATGATACTCATTGTAATTTTTGAAAGATGGTTATGTCTCTATACAGATTAATACTCTAGTGTCAGTGTAGTATAACAGGTGGTTGTAGTTGTTAAAAGGCGTTTTTTTTTTTTTTTTAACGCTTACCATTGAATGTCTTTTGATAGGGTTTTTGTTTGATAGTTTGTCGTATTCCTGGTACCAAAGGGAATTTAGCAAAACTGCTTGACATGCTCCATGTATGATCATGCTGAAATGAAAAACATTGTGGTATTCATTTACCGTTATCGAATAGCATTTGAGATTTAAACTCGGCAACTTGTTTTCCGACAATATTGTCGCCGCACTCTTTGAGTTTATTTTCACACCACGACATGGACTGTTCAAATTAGCCCTCGTGTACAAAAAAAGACTATGTTGAGTGACAAACAAATTGAACCACGCAATGGACATTGTAACAACGTAGGATTTGAAATGTTTTTTTAAATTTCCTCTGCATATTATTGTCTTTAGGAAGGACTTACGGAGAGCTGGATTCGCGTGGAATGATATCAGCAAAAGTCAACCAAGCAGTCCAACACATGTTCATCTATCAACCAAAAACATAGCATTTACTCACTTTGTTTGAGTAAATGGTGATACGAACCGTTATTTTTTCACTGAAAGAAAAACGCTTTTTTAGCTTTAGGCGTTTTTTATCGTTATACTCGTGGCTTTTTAGTACGGGGTTATTATTAGATAAGAAAATTCAATCTACATTTTATCTTTCTTGATTCAATTGGAGATGATTGCAATTCTGAACGAAAAATTCAAATAACATAATATCTGTCCATTGGTGTAATGTGAGTAGGATATTTTCAATTAAGATGTTGACATGACCATTAGATTATGGCTGACCACAAAAGATTAAAGTACATGATATTTGACTTAATACCATTAACTATTTAGTGCATTTCGGCGTTCCTTTATATATTTATGTAAAATTGATTCTTACCAGTATAATATAAATACAATACTTATATAAAAGCTAACAAGTATTTACACTTTTACGAAACTCAATTTGAATTAAGCTCCAATGGAACATTGATGCAATAGCTTTAAATTTTATTTAGCTGTCAAACTATAATGCTACAGTCATTATTTAAGTATAGGAAATTACTTTTGAGATGCGTTTTTTTTTTTTTTAAACCACAAAAGATTAATATGTTGAATTTAACAGAACATTCATTTGACTCAACTAGCCTTGCGAACCAGTCTTCCGCATTATTATCACCTTCAAACATTTGATGTCGAATCTTCTTTTTTTTTTTTTCTTCTCTTCCTACGAAAACTGTTATGATGGAAGACGAACACTTATAATTTATAACTGCACTTGGTGTAATCATATCAAACCATGACCAGTGAAACTGGTTCTTCTTTTGAGATACTACTCAACGGAAAGTTTCGTTATTTTGCTTTGGCTGTTTTCTGAGCCCAGTCCAGCTGTGCCTTTGCTATGAATGAACTTTCCAGGCCTTACTTCCCGGTTCTCGTGGACCTGTCCTCTTACTACTTTTTCTCGTCTTTTCTCTCCCCTTGACCTTAGAGGAGAAGCAAAACCGTAAAGAAGAAAAAATATTCTACCCCCTGGCCTAGTAGTAATACTTTTTGTAATTTACTCAGGTTATAGTGCCGGTCAAGCCGCCTTGATCTTGGGAAACTTACCAAAGGGTTGATTGCTTTCTGATGTGTGTGAGATAGCTTCCGTAAAAAAATAATAAAAGAATTACAAAAAAAAAAAAAAAAAAAAAAAGAAAAGAAATTAGATGAGTCATATGGATGATAAATATTTCTCATCAGACACATTATCCACGCTTTATAATTGGATTGAATTATGAATTGTACGCAGGATTTCATTTAAGTCTGGAATTGAAGAACTATACTTGTGTGGAAAATAGTTTGTTTTTACAATTATTAATTTAAATAATGTATACAAGTATCAATTTAAGAATTCTTAAAAACTTTTGTATAATAAGTACAAAACGCTTAAAATTCTTTGATTTCTTTGTATAATTAGAATGTATAAAACTATCATAAATTCGAAATGACTGATAAAACATTTAAAAATTTTTTACAAACGATTATCTTATCTAAAAAAAACATAAGTTCAGTAAAAATATTTATCAATGAATAGCACGTTTTTAATTCATAGCATTTATTTTATTGAATGTAGAATATAGAAAAATAAATTTTCAAAGCTGTGAACTGTAATAAAATTCCGATAAAAAATTTGACACTTATCTTTTTAATTTTTTTCTTATAATTACTAGTTTCTAGAAAAATCTCTGTATTTGAATGTGCGTGTAATAGATATGAAAAAAAATTATCATAATGAAAAGCTTAAAACTAATACTGGTGTTTCAATCAAAAATGTTTGTACCATAGAAAAATTTGTGTTTATAACATCTTTTTTTCCAGACTCGTTCCAGTTAACATGTGAATATAACATAAATTCTAAAAGATTGAAAAATATATTAATGAAAACAAACAATGTGTAAAATAAACGCATTAAATCTTTCTTATGCTTATAATGATTATTAAATAAATCTATATTTTATATTCTGCTCCTCAAAAACAAAGTTACAACACCATGACAATTATATCATTGTTTACTTATTTTATTTCACTAACAATTATGTTCTTCCTTTAAATTTCTATAGAATTTCTGAAATGTGATTGGGTCGTAAACTATTTTTAAATATAGAAAAAAATCTGGTGCATCTTGAATTTATTCGAAAAAAAAAAAAGTTAATCCCATACATTGTGTAAACTTATACTGTAATTGCTTGTAACATGTGTAAGGGTAATTGTTGTTGTAAGCATTCGAATGTAAAATTATTCCAAGGTAAATTATTATTTATTGATCACTTGGTAATAATTATTTTTTTAGTTTTACTAACAACTGAATCGTGTAAATTTATTTTAATGAAAAAATAACAACGTTATATAATAATTAAATAGTGAAAAATAAAGAAACAGAATGTATAATTTTTGTTTTAACTTATAATTATCTGATAGTTAATTTTTATATTCGTTTTATAAGTGGATGAGGCACATGGAGATTAATGTTTAGTGTTTTTTAAGTTAATACCATTCACATTTTCAAAAATTCTTAGAATACAAGCTAAATGTAGACTTGTTTGAATTTTTGATGTTATCAATAATGATTAAAAAGCTTATAACATAATGTTTTTTAACGAAGTGCTTAATGTATTGTAAAATTTCTATAAAGACGACAAGAATGTTACGACATCAATAATTTTTTATTTGAAGTACAATTTTTGTTTTTGAATTATGAGTCACGTGTTTTAATTTCTTTTGTGTTTTCTGCGCATTTTTTTTTAGCGAAAACAATTGTAAACAATGCTATTTGGTACCAAGAATATAGTTATTATTACTCTTTTCCAAATTATTTTGGGTATTTTTTTATGCCCATAAGATGCAAATTTAAAATTCGGTATTGATGTCAAATCAAATGAAAATTACGATCGAGTTTCATAAAAAAATTTCTTTTGATGTATTGGATAAAAACTAGTAGAAATTATTTTTATAAATTGAGACTAATATAATTTCACACACTCACACTCACTCACTCACTCATTCTTAAATAGTGACCAGCTTTCACGAGCCATAACGTTTAATAGAAAATTCTTATATATCTTTGGGAAGAATTGAGATTTGAGGAAATAACGGTATTTAATATTGTATCAA
This sequence comes from Latrodectus elegans, assembly GCA_030067965.1. Classification (NCBI taxonomy): domain Eukaryota; kingdom Metazoa; phylum Arthropoda; class Arachnida; order Araneae; family Theridiidae; genus Latrodectus; species Latrodectus elegans. The sequence goes on from CM057821.1 coordinate 27,772,630, forward strand.
TAAATTATCTATGGCCATGGTAGCCTAGTGGTTAGGGTATCGGCCTTCCGTCCGGATGGGATGACTTCGATTCCCAGTGCCGCCGAAGACCCATCGAGTACATGCGATATACGTGCTCGTTAAAACTGTGGAATCGAAAATCCTGTGGTCGGTCGTTGAGCAGTTACCATAGTTGCAATGGTTTCGAGAAAATTTCCTCCTCCTTCAGATCAATGTCAAAATTAAGGGAGTGGATCCTCTGGTGGTGCCATCTATCGGAGTACTTGAAGAGCAAAGTCGTACTTTCACCTTCGTGGTGCTCTGAATAAACGAAGCTTGTTTTGTCCAATTGTCATAAGTAACAACAATATAAATTATCTACAGAAATCAATTAAATGTAAAATAATTCTAAATATGTTAAGATAAGATTGAAATACTATTGAAAGACACTAAAATGAAACACAAGTTTCACAGTGTAATAAGTGATATAACATAGCTAGCAAGCTATTCACTATATAAAGCTATATAATACTATGTTATAAGTGAGATATAACATAGAATTACTTATCTTTGGGAAGCATTGCGATTTGAGGAAATAAGGTATTTAATATTTACTTAACTTTGTACAAAACTATTTTATACCACAAAATGAAGTCTCGCTTATAGCTTGGACAGAAACAAATCGAATGAAATGTAGAATGTTTGAAGATTCCTTTTAAGATATAAGAGACGTTGAGTATTGAAGTCTCGTTTCTTTTATTACGCGTGTCAAGCATTTTTGGCCGACAACATAATGTGAAAATATTTACATCGCAATTGAAAAATACAATATTTTTTTAGAAATTGGAAAAAAATATGTTAAGTATTAATTTTTTTTTCATACAAATGTACATTTGTGACTAGGAAGGAGCATCAGATGCTATTCATAAGTTTTTCTTGCTTACTTCAGTAGTTAGGGTGAAGGACAATTTTCAGAGGGAGAAAGAAAATGCCCATTGTTTTATCAACAACTTTCGCAGTGAATTCAAATTAGAGTTAATTGCGTTTTAAATTAATTATAATCAAACTTAGCTTCTGTTTGAAGTGAACCAGAAACCAGTGATATTGGTGTTAATTCAATTCAGCCTTTAAGAATTGAATACTGTACAGAAATTCGTCGTACAGAATAAGCATTTTGTTTATATAATGAGACAAGTTTTATGAACGAATCAAATTTTATACGCTGGTTGGTATTTGGAGCTATTTATAACACCGGCGTTTGTTTGATGTTATGTTATCTTGCGTGAATGTACCATTATTTAATAGAATACTCGAATCGAAATGAATTGTAAAAAAACGCGGTTCATTTTGATGGCCAAAATCGCTAGACGTAGCCGTGGGCACTATAATTTTTTCCAGTCGATTTGTTCCTTTTAAATTCCGTTCAAGAGGAACGGAGTTCTGCAACAGTAAGATTTATTTCTATTATACTGTTCGCCTTCAGTTCTCTGATAGATCTAAACACTTTTGTGGAAATTATCGTGACTAGGCTTTAATATTATAAACAAAATTTAAATTATTTTTTGTTTTTTGCTTGCTTACGAATATTATAATTGTTTATATATTCCATAAACACAAATGTCTGGTTTATTTCCTTCCACAAAATATCAAAGAATAGCAAGCTATTTTCGAGCCGTTTTCTTAATAGATTTCTAGCAATAGAAATTTTTTTTTATCTTTTTTAAATATTTTGAGAAGTATTGCAATAAAAAAAGTTGCTTATTTTTACTGAAATGCTTCGATTATTAGCCAATTTAAACATTAATAGAAAATTATTAACAGCTACTAAACATATTAACAGAAAATACAGTTATTAAACCCATATTATATTTAATAGTTGAATATTCTGAATAGTTATAAATAACTACTGACTAGGCATTGGGATATTAAAAATGATTTTTTTCTTTTAATAGCACTTAGTTTGCTTTATTTGGCATTTTTTTCATGCACAGCATAGCTCTATTATTTATATCATTGAATAATATTTAGCAATTTAATTTGCTAATTTTATTTTGATTTGCCTATCTTCTATGGATATAACTAAAATATATAGTTTTAGAATTGGATATTTCTATTTCACTAACAAATCTAAAAAATTAGGCACTGGTGACGTATAATCCATGGTTATAAATTCTGAGATTGGCGATTTTTGGGGGGATTTTCTTATGTGTCTGGCAACCTCGTTTTTTTACGTCATACATATGGAGACCTATAAGAATTATGCAGAAAATTCTATTTTGGTAACATCAGTATTTATCTCATCGTTCACATCACGATACGTCATCTTGGCAACATTTCTTCATCGCCAAAAAAATTTAAGAATTAGGAATCATGGATTATACGTTACCTGTGCCAAAAATTATGCAAATGACGTTAAAAAATGAAATAAATAGATTTATTTTAATTGGAAATTTTGTTGGATTTGAAAATCTGACCCATTGTGAAGGAATAGTTTGTTGAGTGATTAACTTTGCTTATTGAACATGCAGAATTTAATTAACAAAAAATAATTGAAATTTTAAAATAATCAAATTGCATCTTTCAATTAAGAACACCGTTTTATTTAAGTACAGAAAAAAAATTTAACGAGTCAATACTTCTCAAATTTAGTTGCGAAATTTTATCTTATTGAAATGAATCTCTGCGAAAAATGGGAAAAACAAGTTATATTGTTTTAATTTTCTTTAATTTCACTTATGATTTTTTAATAGGTTAACTTTATATATTTTGCGGTGCTGTAAATCTGTTTTTTGCATATCAATACAAAAATTTAAAAATGAATGTAGGTAATTAGAATAAAATGGATGTACAATAGTTCTTGAGATACATGTAAAAAATTCCCGCCAATTTAATGTTCATGTTATGTGTTATACCTGGTTTCACTAGCAAAAGTGATTGCCTCTCGCCACTGGTGTGCTCTAAGAATTTAACGGACAAGCAAAATAAAGATATTATTTAAATACTTAATAGCAGGTTTGTGGTGTAGAAGCCGGTACCACTTCGCTTAGCCAAAAATTTGGCGTTAAATATTGGCGATAAAATCTTATTTATAGTTACCCTGTTATTTTTAGAACTTAACTATCATAGTTTTAGGATTGCCATTTTGTTACTCACATATTGCTATTTATTTTAGCGAATGGCTATAAAATAATTACAATTTGAATTTTAAGAAATGGCTATAAAATAATTACAAAATAAGGTTATGAATGCCGATACGGTCATACATTCTTGGGAAAGAAAATGTGATGTATATCTTGTGGACTGTGTAAATAGTCCATTTACACAATCCACAAGATATATATCACATTCGCTAACGGTTCTATTCAAATGATTTAATTGGAATATTGCTACAAAAAATTCAATTTAGTTTTTTAATGTTTTCCTCATATTCACGATTTTATAAAAATATTAGAATAACGCATTTTGGTAAGTTGCATTAAGAAATTGTCTGAACATCGCCTGCTCTTTTTAGGTGATGCTTTTTATCCATAACACTTAAAAAAGATTGACAATATTTTCCAAGTTTTAGGAAAATGTTATTATCTGTGTAAGCGGAAAGAGAATACTGTAAGGAATTTATATTTCTATGATCTAATTGAGTATATTCCATTGATGAGAACGGAATTTAAACAAGTGTATAATTTCAAAATTACCATTTCATATCTATAGGCAGTTAAATTTTTTCGAATAAGAATTCTAAACTATTGTAAATAAATGAACAAAGTGCATCTCTTTTGTTTTTGAGTAATTTCATTGACTGTGAAATTTGCTTTCTTGGTTTTTATTGACCATCATTAGTAACACCAACTTGGTATTTCTACTAGAAAAGTTGTAAAAAAAAAAAAGTTAACCATTTCAAGCGTATATTTATTTTACGGTCAGAGGCAGACATTACTGTGCCTTAAGATTGGGAAAGAATTCATGCTATTTAATGTATTTATTTTATTTGTATGTCTTAAAAAAGTTCCTGTATAGAACTATCTAATAATAAAATAACTATCGTTAAAATTATTGATTATGGCAATTGTTAAATCGATGTGTGATGCACAGGTTCATAAATGTTTTAATATTTCTTTATCGATTATTACTTAAAAGATGGTCGTCTTTACAGCCAAATGATTAGTACTTTGGTCTTCAGTTCAATCGTTCGTGGGTTCGAATCTCATATAGTGGGAAAGATATTGATCGATAAACCAAACTTCTTAACAGATGAAAACTATAAATGGTCTCTTATACTGCGTATTAGAATGCATTCAAATACCACAATGTCTAAAAGCGGAAAAACTCGCCAATACTCAACCCCATAGTTTGTGTTTGAAAAAAAAAATGCAACATTCATTCTCTTATGTTCAGCAGTAGCTACAGTGTCTATTAATAGAACTGAGGAGAACTTAATCGCTAATGTTAGATATATTCAGTATTTTAAATAAGTTGAAATGCTTAAATCACAATTTTGCTTTCGTAGGATCATGTATAATTTTTAATCTGTCAGAATATTTAGTGAATAAAAAAATTATACAATCTGTTTTAAATTATCTTTTTATAATTCCTTGCTGCCAGTTATTTTCAAATGTAATTTAAAATAGGTTATTAAATTCATACATAGACTCCTAAATTTTATGGGTAATTATATGGAATACAACCTGACTTTAAAACTTCAGAGATGATCAAAAATATATAAAATTATCTTTACACTTTTGATATAAATTGACGAGTTAATTATACTTATTTTTTTCACGTGTATCATACTTTTTTAAAATTTTTTTAGTTTCTTATTTTTAAATTTTTTTATTTTTTTCGTTTAAAAATTTTATTAAAATTTTTTTTATATTCTAAAATTACATTCTAAATTCTAATTAAAATTCAGAATTTTATTTTTGCCAGAAACATACCTTTATATTTTTTAAACTTGTTTTTCTTTTCAAAAATGAATTTTGTTTTGTTTATTATTTAAGTGTAAATTAATACGAAAAAGTGTAGCATATTTTATTTCAAAAACAATTTTTGGTTTTTTTATTTTAAAAAAGAAATGTATGATAGATGGAAGGAAAAAGGTGTCAAGTTATCGTTTCCAATTACTATCTTAACAGAGTATTCCATCCAGCTGTTTGGACTCGTTTGTCGTAACTTTTTTGCCAATATCTTCTATCTGTTTTTTCCGTGAGGCTGTGAGAGTGCGCGGAAACAAGTTTCGTTATCAGCTGTTGCCATTTCGCAGCTCAAATTGTCTCAGTTACGCCGATTCTTTCTTTTTACCATGCCTTCCGAACTTCTCTGCCATCTGTGGGTTCAGTGAGAATCATTATTGTTCAGGATTTATGGGATATTTATTCAAATGAAGCTGTTAGAGCAGGCTTTTCCGCGCAGCTTGTATACCTACACTTTGACCATGATGTAACAATTTGCCTCTTTGTTCTTCCGTTGGCACTTAACGTGTATTTTACATGCATTTGCGGTAGACGGGTCGTAATTATCTTCGTTTAGTATCTTTTCCAAAAAGACCTTGCAATTGGGTCCTTGCTTTGAGATGCCCGTATCATTTAAGAGAACAATGATTGTTGTTTACACTTGCCGTGAGATTAAAAAAAAAAAAAAAAAAAAATATAAAAAAATTTTCTTAAAAAAAATCTTTTTTATTTGTTCATATCATTATTTGAATAAAGTTATAAAGTTCTCGTGATTGTTTTTATATGTTAATTATGATTAATGATGGGTGAGAATAAGAAAATGGAAACATGTGTGAGTAGCTTATCGTGAGCGATTGTTGCAAGAACCGCTATTCTAGGTTATACTGAAAATGTTTACACTTTCACAAAATATAAAATTAGTTCACCCTATTTATATAGTTTTGTCTTTGGATTATATCACATCTAATTTTTTCAGCAATAATGATTTCTTTTTAAAATAAGATTACATAATCATAAATCCAAACAAATATAAAAAAATAAATCTTTCTAATCATACCGAATTTTTTCTTAACTTTTTAATATGCTTATCAAAATAATAATTCAAATTACAATGTGCAAAAAATTTACTTTCTGCTTTTCAAATTCCTCGCTTCAGCAGCTGAGAAGTATAATTACTTCACAACGAGCAATATATCATGTAAATACATTTTTAAAACAAAATGTGATCTCATTTTTTGGTACAGGTGCCGTATATAATCCAGGATGTTAAATTCTGAGATTGGCTATTTTTTGGCAGATTTTCTTATGTAACTGGCAACCTCATTTTTATTACGATATACATATGGAGACCTATAAGAATTATGCATAAAATTCTATTTTCGTATTGACGTCATCGCGCACGTCACGATACGTCATCTTGGCAACGATTTTTCATTGCCAAAAAAATTCAGAATTTGGAATTATGGATTATATGGCGCCTGTGCCATTTTTTAAAAATCTTTTTAAAAGTACGAAATAATAATTATCCATCGTCATGTCTTCAAAATCATGCTTTCATAGTGCTTTCTATTATAGTTTAGCCTTTTTCATACTCACAGCTTTTCAAAAAAATTTTAAATGAAAAAATATTTAAATTCGATACAATGTTTTAGTTAAAGCTTGGTATTATCAATTTTTTTTCCAGTTTTCTTTAAGTAATTTCGAAAATTCAAATAGTTTTTAACATTTAGAGTAAAGAAATTTTAAGTGAAATGTTTGAGATATTTGAGGCACATAATATACTCTTTGTGTATACAAATTAACCGTTGTCTATTTGCTAATTATTCTGAGCCGGTTATTACAACATGATAAGGAGATGCCTGGAACAGCTTGTTCTTTGTACCATTAAATCCAATCAATCGATTGTAAGATGCATAATCTTAATACGTTTAAGCAAACATCTTAAGAGGCAAGATGAAATTCTTAAATTATTTAATTGTTGTTTATTAAAATAGTCGCTGGGATGTAAATATCATTTCACATAACTTTGACTTTTTTTTATGCTGATAAATTTAGCATACAATTTTTACATTAAGTTTCCCTTGGCTTAATGATTGAACAGGATATATTGAGACTTGTTTGGCAAAACCACCAATCGAATGGTTATAGCTTAGTAGTTTCTTTCTTGACACATCGTTCTTTTTACGTCATATTTGAATACCAAGCAGCTATCTTAATAATAATCTCATTACTTAACGTAATTCAAAATTGCGAAACGTTGTATATTTTTAGGCTGTATTTCAGGTATTTTTCTATAGCTCAGTGTTTAATTTTAGTGCTATGTCGATGATCACGAATACAACTTATGATGGAAGGTACTGGGGATAGGTTTGATAACAAGTTTTTGAATTTAGTAAGTATTATGAGGATTTTGAATGTTATACGCTTATTTTTATTTTTCGTTTATACTTCCATAATGTTGCAAAGAATATACAGTTTTGTTCATTTTTGAAAAAAGACCTCAAAAATTGGAACGAATTTTTAAAGTCAATTTCGCTATTTTTGGATTATGAGTCTCAGTGTTCCCTGTTGAAAAATGATTACTCACATTAATACAGTGTGTCAAAGCGAATTGGGACACAAATCATATGCAACAAAGAAACAATATGATAGTCAAATATACGTTTTGATGTGTCAGATATAATACTTTTTTAATGTATTTATATCAACATAAACTGGAGAAAAAATCAAACAAAAAGGCGCACTCGTAACTTTCCAAAAAACGAGAAAAAAATTATGAAGTAAATAACTAATCTTTCATGGAATTACCATTGTATTTTACTTTTTTTTTTTTTTCATTTGGGATACAATTTAGGAATTTTTTGTGCTAAGGGATATGTAGATTTAGGCGTAATTTATATGCTAAATTTTTTCTTATCGCTTTTCCGAAATTTCGTGCTGAGTGAAAGCTTTTCAAAATAATCCTTAAAATCTCTTTTATGTATTATAATATCCATGTAAAAAAAAAAGTTTGCTAAAATTATGTTGGCATTAGCTTTTTCCTACCTTTTCTTTGCAGTTCCATTGACGAATTAAAAGGTTTATGTGTTATGGCTTTTAATTAAACAACTCTCTTGGATTCGATTATTATTAAGAGCGTAGATATTTGAAGTGACTCAGAAACCATTTTTAATAGTAAGTTTTAGTCGAATTATGCCTAATCTTTAAAAGTAGAGCAACAAAGTTAATTAACTCTTGGTTATTATGTTGTTTTAACAAGTAAAAATTGGGCGATAATTTTCATGTTAAGTTCTATTTATGATAAACTTTGGGATCTAATATTCTATTGCTTTTATATATAGTGGAAGTTTTGAAAAGATAATGCAAAAAGTAATTCTTGAACGAAAAATAAACCTTGACAGTTCGTTGCTTTAATTGCTTAAGCAACCAGAAACAGGCTGCAAATTTTGTCAGTTATAATTTTATTCCCTATTGTGTAAATTTTTTGTTTGTACAATTTTTTTCATCCTGTTAAAAATACGAAATTGTTTATATTTCTGATAGTATATATTTAATAATTTGCATTCATTAAACTTATTTCCTTTTTTATTTTATCGTCTGATTTAAGGTGTTTCAGGAGGTTTAATTTATACTAATTTCAATAAAATCTTGAGTACGTATTATTAACAAAATAAAAATACCAGAAAAAGCGATCATTGAACTTTAATGGAATTTCGTCAATATTTGCATTCCTACACAAACGCTGATAATTTGTTAGTTTTTCTTTCTGCACTAATGCTGTGAAATATTTGTCACATTTGTTTTTTTGTTCTCTTTTTGAAATCGCAGTTTATGGTCATTTATGTTGCTTTCTTTTTATTCTTAGAAACCTAGATTCTTTCATCCTCATAATTTGAACTTTGTTTTAAACTTTTATAAATTTGAATATAAATGCTATTGTTGATATCACTAGAAAAATATATATATATAAAAAAAAAAGATCCATAACATCTTCATTTGCATAATAACACTCAATCTTTAGATTTAATCTGTGGATAGATTTTTTCCTTACATTTATACGCTTTCTTTCTGAAATTCACGAATTTATATATTTTCTTAAATTACCTAACAGACTTGAATAATAATTGCGGTTTTACATCGTAGAATTGCTTAGAAAATCTGAGCTTCTCAGTGGCTCATGATTTTCAGTCTTGACCTTCTATGGAATGCTGCACGCACTATGTTGAAGTTTGAAGAGGGTGTCCGCGTGACTGTAAACAACCCATCCATCTAGCTCGGTTGCTATTTAAGGATGGAAGTGGTTAATATTCTGCAGGTTGTATAAGGCGTGCTTTCGCCATTGTTGTTGACACATTTCAATGTAAGACAGGATCGATTGCTCTTATGGGAAGATAAATTCATTACATTTTCCTCGTTGCTTGTATTCTGAAATTTATTTTAGTATTTTGACCTTTTAAGGCAAATTTTACTGTTTTTGTGGTTTCTAAATTGGAAGTTGAAGAATTAAATCACGAGTAATTAAAAGTTAGGCGAAAAGAGTGACATGCAAGTAAATGATTGAGAAGAAAACATTTGGTGGTATAAAAAATAATTAACAATGATATTCAAGCTCTAAGGACCTTAATGTCCAAAGAAGTAGCACTGTGATTGATTGTTTTAGTACAATATACGTGACACATATATGGTTGTTATTTCCCTATTATTGGAAAATATTAGAACCATATTTTTAAACTCAAAAAATTTGTGTTGAAGCAGTCGTTAAATTGTGTCAATATTATGCTTTGAAACAAAATTATGTATGCCTGAGGTTTTAAAATCAGTGGTAATTCGAATATGCTTAAATTCCAAATGTCTTGATGTCAATGTTCGATTAATTTAACATCTACAGAGCCGAGATGTTATCTCAATAAACCACTGCTACTGTGATTAAACTGGCAGAAAGGTAATCTTCTGAAATTTAAAAAAATCGCTACTGAAGTGAACAATATCAAGTATGATATTGAACTACGGAAGAAGTGCATTTTGAAATCAAAAGTACAACGTCCATCTGCTAGAATGGATGCTTGCAAAATTTCTGGTTTTGCTTGCTTGTGGCTCGTGAATCAATAAAAGTTATGCTGGAAAGCAATTTATACTGATATTAATCCCAGAAAAATATAATAGCTTGTCTAAATGCTGTTTTGAATTAACATCTTTCTAAAAAAAATTGGTTCAAATTGAGGTTGACAAAATACAAAGCTTATTTAATTATTAATATTAAATTTTATTGCTGTGTAAATTATACGAATTAATACTAAACCTGCAAAGGATGTAATAATAGTTTTATATGTGAACTAATTGAAAATGACTTTTTACACTGTTATTAACAAATGAATTAAAATTAAGTAAGAATATATGTCTGAATGCAAGGGTTGGTCTGCTGGTTCAAAACCAGAGAGTCTTACGATTTTAAAATATTGCTTTTATTAGTTAATTACATTTTAGAAAAACTAAATTTTAGCATAAAAATCAATAGATATAGTCTCAATAATATAGTAGCTGTTTTATTCAATTTACATATTTAATTTCACATCACCCATAACTGTAAATACATTTAATTATAAGATCAGCTTGAAGAGGTAAAGAAACCATAATAGAGGCTCACATCATCAAGGAAAGAGCTTTTCAGAGTAAAAGATCCTGGGTTTGATCCCAGTCAGAGCTGAATAACGCAGATGGACGTTTCACTTCTACTTTCTTCGTGCATATCTGCTTGGGTTGGTGCGTGGGAGTTTTTTGGGCTTCTCTTCTGATGTTTGCATACGGCATACTAGCTGTGAAGAAGTCCTCCTGTAAAGGTATTTACGCAATGGAACAGCTTCCAGTTAAGCTGTCCATTTTGCGCCATCGAAATGTACCCTTTCACTTTTCTACAAATTTTTTTTTTTTTTTTTTTGAAGTTTCTTGTTGAAATTCTCATCACTACCATACTCGTATTCGCGAGACGAATCTTGAGTCACTCTGGAAAAGAAATCTCGGTTCAGGGTGGATATTTTTACTTCCCAAACTTCATTATGCGCCCCTATTTTCTCATCCCAAATGCAGTAAATGCTGTCAAAATTCAAAACCTTGAATTTTTTTCTTTTATTAACTGAATTAAATACGGTAAGCAACATTAAAATGATTGCATCGAAAGTATATAGGACTACTTACTTTTAAAATATCTATAAAAGTGTGAGGTGGGAAAAAGTTTTAAATTTTGAATGAATGAAAATTGTCAGAAATTAAGATATACAGAATGACTTACTAAGCTAATATTTTTTTCCAAGTACTCATATAGCTCTTTTTAAATTTTTTTCTTAGTAGTTAAGGTAAAAGCGTCAAGATATTGGTGACAAACTGATGTGATTGAATGATGTGTGGTGTTAGATTAAACTGATGTTTTGATTTGTGGTGTTAGCTTAAGCTGATGTTTTGATATGTAATGTTAACTTAAATTGATGTTTAAGGATTTTATATAATGTGGAAAAGATACTCATTTCAGTGTGAAAGCTTGTTTTTTTTTTCTCTAATCAATCCATATTAAATCCATATAAAACCGTTGATCTCGAATGAAATAGTGATCATGTGTAATCAGTAATAAAGAAATTTTAAAATATACCGTTGGGAAACCAAGTTGGCAATGGTTAATCTTCTGGTTGCTTATTCCGCGAATTCATCTAAAATTAACTTTTCTGGCAGATTAGATTTTTTTTTTTTTTAAATTCTATCCTTATGTTGGCTTTTTCGAGCACAACAAGTCTTGCAGTCCAATAAAGAAATGACGTATCTCCAGGAGTGGAGAGCGTCTTGAAATGTGAAGAAGTGCGGGCTTCCTGGAGGGCAGAACATTTCCAAAGGTGCTCGCCATCCATGTCAACATGTTCCCTACATAAAATGCAGTCAGGTGAATCCCCAAGCCCTATGTGATATAGATGTTTCTGGAGAAAATCATGCCCTGTAAGTAACCTGAAACAGGAGACCCCTATAGATCTAGGTAGATCTCTGGGAATACATGAGCTCACCAGGGTCCTCCAAGAGGCATAAACTGCATTCTCTTTGTAATAAATTTTTCTCTGATAATGGATAACCCGTTTTAGAAGGAGTTTGACATTTCTCAGGCCAGTAGGAGTATCTGGAGGGTTTAAAAAAGAAGCCTCTTTCGCGAGATTGTCTGCTTTTTCATTACCAGGCAAGCCGCAATGGCTAGGGATCCATTGTAAAGTAATTTCCTTTCCCGCAGATAGTAAAGTGTTAATGATGGCTTTACAGTTAAATTCTATAGATGTAGGTAGGAGAGAGTATAATTTGCCTCTGTATGAATGGCAGCCTGACAATCAACAAGGACAAATTTCATTTCCGAGAAATTTAATTTTTTGGAGATCCATGTAAATTGCATACATTTCTCCATCAAAATTAGATTAGATTCTCATAATAAAAATTTACATAAAAAAAATAATAATAAAATAAAATAAAAAAAAATTGCATATTTCATTTTTCTTTCTAAAAATGCAAAAAATAAAATGCGTATTTCATTTCTCAATACATATATAGTTAAAATATTCTGATGCGATTTCACTTCACAAATTAAGGAGTCAAGGTTAATGCTTTGATCTGCTTTTTAGCATTTCGAGAGTTCGAATCCCACATCTAGTTTTTGGATTTGGCGCAGCATGTCCTTTTTAGGACTTGGCGCAAGAAAAACCAACCCACCTCGAGCTTGGATGCTTGTAGTGGTTCGGAATCTACTTTAAACGGTAGTTCTTATACAATTAGTCCTCATTTACAAAAAATGACTTTTCAGGAGAAAAGAAACAAAAGTATTGACTTTTTTTTTTTTTCTTTTCCCAATGAATAACATAAAAATTCACCAGACATGGTGAGAGGACCACACATTTTGAAAGAGAAGATCTTGGGTTCAATGCTTTCAATTATTAAATAACAGGTGAGGTAAATGTATTTCTAATTTCTCCACATGAGTGTCTGTTATGATGACTGCTAGGGAAAAGTTGTGGTCCCCTCCCCCCGATATAAATATGTGATTTTTGTATAAAAATTCCTCAAAAAATAAATATGTAGTCAACATTCAAAGGTCTTATATCAACTTTAAGCTCTTAAACGCCTCCCAACTTGTCTAGTGGTCAGCGTGCCTGACTGCGGATAGGGAGGTCTTGGGTTCGAATCCCGCTTCAGGCATGGATGTACTTTCTCTCTGTATCTATCCCGTCTTTGTCCTTTCCTTGTATGAATGGGTTGTGAATGGTTGCCTACCTTATAAACTATGGCATGTGTGTACTGAGGAAGGCATGTGTGTACTGAGGAAGGCATGTGTGTACTGAGGAAGGCATGTGTGTACTGAGGAAGGCATGTGTGTACTGAGGAAGGCATGTGTGTACTGAGGAAGGCATGTGTGTACTGAGGAAGGCATGTGTGTACTGAGGAAGGCATGTGTGTACTGAGGAAGGCATGTGTGTACTGAGGAAGGCATGTGTGTACTGAGGAAGTCGGACTCCACACCAATATATGGTTCAGTTGGAAAAGTGGAGCAGCGCACCCCATAATGCCAGCCTAGCATGCACACGACAACAACAAGCTATTAAGCTATTCATAAGATGATGTTGAATAAGTAAATCGACTAATTTTGTAAACTGTATACATTTCCCCGTATTAATATTTAATTTTGGCATTGTTTCTAGTTTTTCCATGATTGATATATTAAAACTTTATCATGTTCAAATATGGTAATTTTTGTCAGCCGTAAAACGCTTCTCCCCCATTTCCATCCACAATGTATTGAAGGTAAATACGTTGCTTTATCTATTTATAAATGTATTCTAAAAGATTATAATCCCAGACAACCCCTTTTATACCTAAACAGTCTTGGGAGAAAATTTGCACAATGTTCTCGCAATTCTCAAGCATGTGTTAACCAGTGCATTCTCTTCATCTCTCCCCCTCAAAGTAAACAATGTTACTATTTTTCATTCATTGTGTGGTAATGTTACGGAAGAAGCTTGTCCGAGAGATTGCGCAGTCGGACCAATTTCAATGTGTGGGAGACATCAAATCGATTTCAGAGCGCCCCCATGAGCCCCTGCGAAATGGATGTTCCTTTACGTCACTACTGTTTGTGCGAGACGAGAACATGCGTGGGCGTGTCTCCAAGCTGTGATTTATGCCCCTTTTGAAGTCCACCATTATAACGTGGGGAAAAAAAAAATTCATCAATGTTTCGTTTGATAAAATACCGATATTTTGGGCATCTTAAGATAGTTATCTGGTTTTAAAGTAGGAAAATGTCATCTTTAATGTTGTTTGTTTTAAATGTTTATGTTCTTGTCGCGAGAAATAAACGAATAAAGAGAATCATTTAACGCTTTGAGTGAATCAAAATAAGAAACTGTGGTTATGTGTGTTGCAGCATATAATTGCTATGAATGCCAAATGACTTATTGTATGTTTTTGATATCTTATTTTGATAAATTTAACCGTAATAGGCAGGGATAGGTTTATAGGTTATGTAAGGAAGAAAATATGTATAGACATAGCTTTTTAAAGAGATTTTGTAAATTGTATTCAATTTCAGCTCATAAATTAATACTGTTTGCCAGTTAGGAAGAGAAATTTTGAAAAATGTCACGTATTTTAAAGATATAATTTTTTTTAATCTAATAAATATATCACAGAGTATTCATTTTTTTTTTAAAGCTCTTGTTCTAAACACATTTTTATAGATTTGCACGTTTTTTATTTAGTTATACCATGGGTTCCCAAACTTTTTTTTTTTTTATCGTGGACCACTTTCAAAGTTTTACTATTTTAGGTAGACCCCTGTTGCTGCATTTCTACACCTCTTGCCTTCTGTTCAAGAGTTCGTGGGTTCGAATCCCACCTTGCGCCTAGATTTTTGTAGTGGTTCGGAATGCACTTTAAGCCGTAGGTCCTGGTCTAATTAGCTCTTGTGTGCAAAAAATGACCGTTCATCGACAAAGAAACAAATTGCATTTCTACTAAATTCCCAAAACTAAAAAAAAAAAAAAAAAAAAAAAAAAACCTAAATTGGGTGTTGTTAAAAAGGGAAAAAAAAGTAGCACATTTTCTTGTGTCCTATTTATTAAAATATTTGTGGTTATTCAAAATTATAAACATTTATTATTACAATCAACAATTGATAAAAAATTAACAATGAACTCTGAAATGTAAATCAACAACAAAAAAATAGTCACACTTTTAATTAGATGGCGCACGGTCGTCCCCTTGCAAGTCTCGACTTGTACTATTATTTATTATTCTATTCAGTTCTGTGTTTGAACTGAATATCGGATAATTTTGAGTACCTACCTGTTGCCTATGTTGATAGGTAAATCCAAGCCAAAATGTTTGTTCTATTTTATGAAAACGAGAAATTTTTCGTGGACGCTCACTTACAACTTACGATCCCCTGTTTTCTTTTCACATCTTTGTGGACCCCTGGGGGTCCACCTCGACCACTTTGGGAACTTATACTGATGTTTTTTCTGTCATATATACATTACATTAATTTCTTATTCTTTGCCAGTTGTATTACAGTGACATATAGAAAGAAAGATTCTTGAAAGTTTTTGCTTGGTATCCGACAAAAATCAATGAATTTATAAAAATTGCAATAATTTTTTTTTTTTTTTCTTTTGTTCTACAAAATGAAAAGTTCAAGTAGGATTTATCCAAAAAAATCCTATCCAAAAGAGATGGCTATGGCTTTATCTTCACTTTGTTAACTGCGTGGTTTTTTTTTTATCTTCACATTTTCAACTATTTACGTTTACATATGTACGCAATTACTTTATGAATCTGTTATGCGATTGAAACAACTAAATCTATCCAACAGTTCTGAAAATATTGAAAGATTATCCTCTCTTATTGCAAAATATTGTGTGCTAAAATTACTTAAATTAACATACACTTTCGAACAGATAATGCATTTATTTGTACCGCATACATTTTGACAAAATAAATGCAAATTCCAAAATATCTAGATATCAGACTGTTTCACCTTTTGTGGAATGGGTTATTGTGAAATCGCAGCTCACATTTGCGAAAAGTTTGCTATAATTTCAAAACCTTCCGGTTAATAATTTAGTAAAAAGAGAGTGCGAGAGAAAAAAATAGTAAGTCGAGATAACTGCGTAGTTGGTTGTGTCTCGTGAAATGATTCATTATACTGACGATCTGTCAGTCACGTTCAGCCTATTCATCTTTTCTCGTTTTTTATTCGCAGATTTCCCTTTGCTCCCAATAGTATGTATTCTCGTATATATTTTATCCCCTCCCTCTTTGCAATGAGACGATAAAACTAGAATCCCACGTGCCTATGCAAATCGTCTGTTTGAAAAATGTTCTCACGTACCAAACACTTGTGAAAGAGGTACTTTTCATCCTTCTTGAGTAGGGACAGTTGGAATGCAAATTCCAAAATGGCATATTAAATTAGCTGGGCGGTGCAAAGGTTTATTTTTGTGTGATATTTTCATTTCTTATGTCAGATGTCTTAGGATCATTTAATTTTGTGTGTCAATTGTGGTATTTCAATTTTTCAGAGGAACTTATGGCTAAAACTTAGATTAGGAATTTCAATGATGCATGAAAAATTTACACATGAGAAAAGGTATTACCATTTTCTCATGTGTAAATTTTTCATGCAGCTATTGATTGGTGTAATCAACAACCTAACAGATTGCACAAATGTACTAATAACACAGATATAGGAGCTAGTTATGCTCAAGGTTTGAGACATTTCCCCAACTTACTATATAACCAGCTTCAATTCGAGGATTTTTCACCCGTTGTGTTCAGCGAATTAGTTGGCATTGACATTTTCTCATTGCTTTTTGTGTACTCATTGTGAGATGAAGGGGGCTAAGTTACATCGATTTTTATTGTTGGCTAAGCTGAAAAGCATCATATTGACAACGCCTGTGACATTTAGATTGCTATGGTTTAATATTTCCCTGAAGCAACTTAAATCTCCGGACTTTTCAATGCCTTTGTTGAAAGAAGAATTGGGTTTGAAATAACTCTAAGGCAACTCTGAAGTCAATTGATTATATATATATATATATATATATATATATATATATATACTCACACACACAAAAATAGTCGTTGGACGATGAATTTACGAGTTACTAAGTCGTCGCCAAATTTTGGATTGCATTCAACAAATGTGGTCATCGTAAAATACATTACATGAAGCAATAAAGACTGAATGTCAGCATTTCGACCTTATTGTGATTAAAGTTCTGTTGGCATCGTCTAGTAAGTGCAAATTAGCTGGTTATTAAGTGATTAGGCTAAACTTTAGTTAGCTAAAACGTGTTTAACTCATCTTCTTTTTTTTTAAAAAACTTTGTATGAGTAGAAAATAGTGATTATGTTAAAAAATGTTTTTGATTTTTTTTAATAGTTTGTGATAATGGTCACTATTAATGCATTGCTTTTCAGCTTATTTGAATTAAAAAATAATTCTTGTGAATAAAGGAATAATATTCCAAAACATACCTTTATGCTGCTAATTTATTCTACCCTCTACCAAATTAGAATTCAGGTGAAGTCTTGTATCATAAGGAGATATTTGTGATTGTGAAAATTTTTGTGGAAGATAATGTCTCTTATTTATCAGTTATGAAAGTTATCAGAGTGGGTATTTTATCTAAATACCATTGTACTGGTTAGTGGATAAAGCGCACTTGTGAGTGTCTTGTGTCCACGTCTTCATCGATGTAAAGAAGCAGAAGGACATTAAGAAAACAAAAATAGAATTTGTGTAGGCAGGATGTGTTTTGACATTGAACTCCAAGTCAGGTGGTCTATTAATATTCATATTGCAACTTCAAAACAATATTATGGATATTTTATTTCAATTATATAAGAAATTTTCCAAACAAATTTCATTTACTTGCTTCTGTCACTTCACTGTGATTTGAATTATGGCAAGAAAATGTTCCGTGATTTCATTTACTTTTACTTTCACGCCTTTTAAGGAAGTATTTTAAATTCTAATAATTTCTGTAATACTACATATTAACACTATAAATGAATTTATAGAATGAAAATTGTAATTTTTGAATATTTTGGTTATAAAAAAAAAATTCTTTACATGGCCTAAGTCAAGAATATCTGCTGAATAAAATTTTTTTGTTTGAATATTTGTCAGTATCTTGAAACATTTAGTTTAAGGAATTTAAAATGAAATTTTTTTTTTAAAAAAATTAATTTTTTATGACGCTTAATTTCTGAGCAAATTTGAAGCGTATTTTCTAAAAGTTTATTGAGTTCTCTTAAAAACCGAATAATGCAAAGTACAGAGATTGGCATATTATTAACGTTTAAAAATTTAATGGAAAACATGTTCTATTTATGATATTTTCAAAATCAACCCTAATTGCTAATTGTTCTGAGGTGCAGATATTTGGAAAACCATCAAAGAGGTTATTCCATATGGAGGACAAACACAAATTTAAATACATGGTTCAGAGTTTGTTTTTGAAACACCAATTATTAACTGATAGAAAAAATATTTATCTTGCTATACAGTTGGTCAATTAAAATATTCATATAAAAGAACTTATTGTTCTTTTAAAAATTGAATTGATTTGACTTGGTGGACATCTAAAATCAATATTTTGTCAAAATTTTCTAATCAAACACATACTTAATCGAATCGTTTAATCGAATACACGTTTCCAAAAAGGTATTGAAGAGTTTCCAGGAACGTTTACTTAGTCTTGCGTGCCGAAATGCAGTTTGGATGAATAGAGCTATTTTGTATCACCAATCATTGAAAGGAGTAATTGATGGTGCGGTAGATATGAAAACATGCCTAATGATAATAATCATTGTTATGTCAACCAAAACGCTCTCATCGTCCGTTTGACTGAAGGACTGTTTTACGACCATCCAGTTTTGTAGATTGTTATAGAATATGCAGAAACACTCTCTCTCTCTCTCTCGACCAAAGAAAGATCATATGATTCCATTTGATTCAGCTCTCTAATTTGAAAGGCAATAAAAAAGTATATAAGTGAAAAATATAATTGAATTTGCAAAAAGTTTTCCAAACGAACTTTTTTACTGCTTCCAGATGTCTCTGGATAACATTAACTGAATTTATCAATGAAAATATATAAAATTTTTGCAAGGCTTATATTTCTGGATAAAATTATACAGTGACTATTTTTTTTAATTGTTTGACTTTGTCTGCTTCAGTGAAAACAAATTATTGCTGAAAAATTTCATTCCAATTGTAGGGTTCTCATTTCTCAGTAAAAATAAGCGTTTCACAATAAGTTACTATAAATTGATATAGACATTATAAAAACTAAATTTTAAAAGTATCGAACAGCTAGATAATATCAAATGTTCTGTATATAAATAACAATGTTTCTTATGATGGTTGCCATTTACTAAATAACAGGAGATTGCCAAAATTTGATATACTTAAAACTTAAGCAACGTATATATAAATTCTGATTTTTATTGTAATTAATGAAATTTTTGATGAGATAAAATTTTAATTATTTATATAATATGCTTTTTTAGAAATAATTGTTTCCTTAGATAATATTAAAACATTAGAAAATATTTACTTTCATAATTTTTGACTAAAGAATTTTCCTAACATTCTTTCGCCGCCATAAAAGTTCTTAAAGAAATGGTACTTTAAAATTACTTCTGAAATTAATGTCATGAACATCAATACATTAAAAATAACTGCAAATTGACATCTATAAATTTGACTTTATTTGCGATACAATGAAGTTGACTTTTTTTACGAGGAATACTTACCAGACTTAAGTTATGAGGTAAGGCTTTTGTGCCTTAGCGTGACAAAGAAATCGGCTTTGTATCGATTGTTCGCGTGATGGCGTCTGTAGTGGTCAGTCTGATGTTTTGTTTCAGTTTATTTTTGGTATGACTCAAATTAAGATTGACATTTCCTGTTTCTTCAATATATCAACATCACCATCATATTTTTATCTTCATTTGTAATCGTCTAGGTAAATTTTTATTAAATTCTCGGACATTTTTCATTGATTTTGTGCTTTTTACAATTTTTATTCCTCTGTTCATGTCTTGTATTGTTGAGGCTTTGCTACAACACTTACTCCTGTTTTTCTTTCTGTCTCTCTCTAGAACTTTACTTTTACTTTGTGGTAACTCATGATTGATACAAGATGTCTTAAGGCCGCGATGACCGGGTTAGTTAAGGCATTTGCTTTCATTATCTGAAGGCAGTGAATTCGAATCCCCGACCCAAACAAAGATCCTTCATGTTCACCAATGGCGTCTTGGGGCACGTTAAATATGTCGTGGTTGCAATGTACTTCACGTGAAATGGTACTTCTGGTAGTGGCAGGCCAAGTATTGGAGGTCTTCTGCTTGGGATCTGCTTTTAAATTACGAAGACTCCTACCCGGCTGCTTCTATATAACTGGTGGAACCCAATTCAAGACAAGATACAGGGAAACAGCAAAATTTCTTATGAAATTTACTTTACCGACTTTAGATAATGTTACATATTCACATATGAGATCCCGTTACGTATTCGCACATAAGAGCCCGTTACGTATTCGCACATAAGAGCCCGCTACGTATTCGCACATAAGAGCCCGTTACGTATTCACACATAAGAGCCCGTTACGTATTCACACATAAGAGCCCGTTACGTATTCACACATAAGAGCCCGTTACGTATTCACACATAAGAGCCCGTTACGTATTCACACATAAGAGACAGTTAAGTATACACACATAAGAGCCTGTTACGTATTCACACATAAGAGCCCGTTACGTATTCACACATAAGAGCCCGTTACGTATTCACACATAAGAGCCCGTTACGTATTCACACATAAGAGCCCGTTACGTATTCACACATAAGAGCCCGTTACGTATTCACACATAAGAGCCCGTTACGTATTCACACATAAGAGCTCGTTACGTATTCACACATAAAAACCCATTACGTATTCACTTTTAAGAATTCGTTACGCATTCACGCATAAGATCCCGTTACGTATTCATACATTTACATTAGATCCATTACGTAATTATGCATTAGCATTAGATCCCATTACGTATTCATACATAAGCATTAGATCCAATTACGTATACACGTAAGATTCCGCTACGTGGTTATATATAAGATCCTGTTATGTGTTCACACATCATAAATGAATAAACTCCTGTAATTTTACGCTGATGTGGTTGCTAAATAATCAGATGTTCTGTCTTTAGATCAATCGCTTAATTAGGAAAAAGTATGAAATAGCTGAAGTCAGAACCTCATGATTTGATTCCCACTCTGAGTATGCAAAATTGTTGTGATTTGAAACTTAAATTGCAAGTCGTATTCAAATAAGTCTCATGCGTTAGAAGTGACCAAAGAATGATTACTAAACCAAATTACTTATGAATTTTTATCCATCAAGTATGAATGTTTGCACTATTTCAGAATTCACTTTAAACTGTCTCGGTCTGGTCGTTTTTAATCGTATTTCTTCAACTTTAAATCTTACTTTTACAAAGACCATGCTGGTTTTAGTGTAATTGTAATAGCAATTAAAAACATTTGAGTAAAAATTTAAAAACATTCATTTTTATAATAGTACTTGATTATATGACTTACCCCTGATAATTTTTTTATAATTATTACATAGACAATTTTTTTCTTTATTCAATTAATGTAACTAAAAATTATCAGTTTATCTAACTCGTTAAATTTATAACATTTTTTCTCACTAAAATTATATCTTCATTATACATTCTTCAATTTCGTTAATATACTTGAAAGAATATCGGAAACAAAGTTTGTACTGAAGACAAATAAGAACATAGAAAAAAAATTAGAAAATGGTTGTTTCCCTTAACATTATATAACTGTTTTTTTGTTTGTAGCAATTTATATGAAATATAAAGAAAGCTACTTTTATCAACGAATCAAGTGTTTCATAATTAAATAAATTTTAGTCACATAATCAAGGATATTAATTTTTATTTTTACTTTAAATTGTACAAACACTTTTTTATATCACGTAAGATTAGAGAATAGAATAAAAAATTTTTACTGCCATGTGTGTGTGTGTGTGTATTACTTAGAATGGCTTTTTAAATGATTTATTACTTTGTTTTAAAATGTATTTCTGTCTATCACTGGAAATATCTTTTTTAATTGCCCATCATATTAGCATTAGTTTATAAAATAAAAAATTAACATTTTGAAGGCTTTATTTTTTATTATATAATATACTCTAAGTGTGTTTTCATTGATTCGCACGAAAAAGCGAAGAATATAATTGTTCACGATCTTTATTTTTTTATTTTAATACGGTGAATCAATTTACTACGAGAAATTAATCTTGAAGTATTAGTTAATTGGCAACATTACATCAAAACGTACTACTTTTATTTTTTGTACACCAAATCATTGATCTCACTTTTAAATGGAGATTTTTTTTAAAAAATTTCCTTTTTATAATTCGATTCGTTTGCATTTCATAATTTTTTTACTACATTGCATATCAAACAATTAAACGAAAATG
This sequence comes from Latrodectus elegans, assembly GCA_030067965.1. Classification (NCBI taxonomy): domain Eukaryota; kingdom Metazoa; phylum Arthropoda; class Arachnida; order Araneae; family Theridiidae; genus Latrodectus; species Latrodectus elegans. Next base: position 27,795,152 of record CM057821.1, read on the forward strand.
ATTTATATTGCAATAAATTGCGTTTGTCTTCTGTTAAAAAAGAGTTATAATTTTCAATTTACTGTTCTATTTTGTTTCTTTTTCTAATTGTTTATTGAACTTAGTAATTGCTTTTTATTTTTAAAAGAAAAAGAAAAAACACTCAGCTAAGTTAAATTCTATAAAAATTTTTATTAAATTGAATAATCAATATCTCAAGTAAATGTTTCTAAAAATTCATAATTGATTTTAATATATTAGCACACACAGAGGTATTTTTATAGAATATTTTTTAAGATGAGATATTACCAAATATAGAATTTTCTTTTTTAATGGCAAACCCGAACAACTGACAAATTTCACTGCATCAAAAATTTAAATATGAGTCAGTTTTAAGAAAAGCAGTTCCTTATTGGTAAATGATAGAATTTTATGTTCAATCTTGCTAGATTAGATATACTTTGCTTTGCTTTCTATTATTCGTCAATGGCACATGCAATCGTAAATAATTTATAAAATACGTTTAAACTGTTTTTGGTCACATTTCCAGTGGCGTCACATGACAACAGATTTGTTGGGCTTCAATATTGAATTCTAATTATTTTTTACATTATTATTATTATTCAAGATTTGTGCATTATTAATATTGTGTACAAATATTTTTCATAAAAATTAATATTTGGTTACATGATCAATTTTTTCAAATTTCTAATAAATTATATTTTTATAACTAATAAATGTGGGGAATTAATGACTGTATAATAATATAATATTTCGCACGTTTTTTATATTTTTCGAAATTGGTAAGACATTTGTTATTAAAACTCTTTTTATACATTTGACGAAATAGTCGTCATACATTCCCTAGCCCTAAGTTACACGTGACGCTCTGAAATGTTATGTAATAATAACGACGTTAACTTTCACTTTATTATGAGAAGCAAATAATTATAAATAGTATAAAGTAAGCGCGAATTCTTGCCTTAAAATCTAATAATTTTTCCTAATCAAAAAATTTAAAGTACTCTAAATGAAAACAATGTGTGTTTAAAGGGTTAACTCTACAATTGTTTTTATTTGAAGTAGTAAAAGAAACAAACTAATTATTAAAATTTTTACCACCTTTCATCATGAAATTGTGTTTATGTTCCAATGTGTCGTAATTGCTATCAGCAGGGCTTCTAACAAACTTGTTCCATCGATAAAAGGTTATGTTCTAGCTCTTGCTTCCTTTCCTTCACCTTCTCTTGAACAAAAGAATGGCTTCAGTTACCCATCCTAAGAGATTTATTAAGAATGTTCGCGTGCGATAAGTGAATGAGACTATATTTACAAATACGGAAGCGAGCACAGATGGGGAAATTGATTATGTGAGCAGCACTTGATTAACAGAGGGGAAACCACATTGTTACTAATCACGGCAGGGAACAATAGAATACTTTGGATCGCTTTCTATTTAATAGTTCCAGCAAGTGCAATAAAAGTTCCAAGAGATGAAGACTCGTCCATCAGAAAAAATAGGTAATTAGAAAAGGCATTCAATTAAAAATCTTTTCTGCAGAGAATTTACTTCATTCTTACATGGTTCATTTATAGAGGAAAAAACTAAAGATCCAATTTTTTTTTTATGGGGACTTCAGATTTGAAATAAATTTTTAGCTTAAACTATTCTTTGTTTGAATTGAAACTTATATTCTTTAAATTTCTTTATACTTTTTTAAACACACTGCCAAAGTATATGGTTATATTTTTCTGAACGTATCCTTCACCATGGAAGGCAAAACTTAACAGATGTTGTGATGTTTTATCAATGAGAATTCAAATTGGACATATACGTCTGACATTTAAATATTTGCTTTTTGCGGAATCACTCCCAGAATGCAGCCATTGTGGTGAGAAACTAGCATTTTGAATGACTGAAATGCTCTTAATGGGTATTGGACATATACGTCTGACATATAAATATTTGCTGTTTGCAGAATCACCACCAGAATGTAGCCCTTGTAGTGAGAAACTAGCATTTTGAATGATTGAAATGCTCTTAATGGGTATTGGACATATACATCTAAAATATAAATATTTGCTGTCTGCGGAATCACTCCCAGAATGCAGCCATTGTGGTGAGAAACTAGCATTTTGAAGGACTGAAATGCTCTTAATGCGTTTTGGACATATACGTCTGGCATATAAATATTTGCTGTTTACGGAATCACCACCAGAATGTTGCCCTTGTAGTGAGAAACTAGCATTTTGAATGATTGAAATGCTCTTAATGGGTATTGGACATATACGTCTAAAATATAAATATTTGCTGTCTGCGGAATCACCACCAGAATGTAGCCATTGTGGTGAGAAACTAGAATTTTGAATGACTGGAATGCTCTTAATGGGTATTGGACATATATGTCTGGCATATAAATATTTGCTGTTTACGGAATCACCACCAGAATGTTGCCCTTGTAGTGAGAAACTAGCATTTTGAATGATTGAAATGCTCTTAATGGGTATTGGACATATACGTCTGACATATAAATATTTGCTGTTTGCGGAATCACCACCAGAATGTAGCCCTTGTAGTGAGAAACTAGCATTTTGAATGATTGAAATGCTCTTAATGAGTATTGGACATATACGTCTAAAATATAAATATTTGCTGTCTGCGGAATCACCACCAGAATGTAGCCATTGTGGTGAGAAACTAGAATTTTGAATGACTGGAATGCTCTTAATGGGTATTGGACATATACGTCTGGCATATAAATATTTGCTGTTTACGGAATCACCACCAGAATGTAGCCCTTGTAGTGAGAAACTAGCATTTTGAATGATTGAAATGCTCTTAATGGGTATTGGACATATACGTCTAAAATATAAATATTTGCTGTCTGCGGAATCACCACCAGAATGTAGCCATTGTGGTGAGAAACTAGAATTTTGAATGACTGAAATGCTCTTAATGGGTATTGGACATATACGTCTGACATATAAATATTTGCTGTTTGCAGAATCACCACCAGAATGTAGCCCTTGTAGTGAGAAACTAGCATTTTGAATGATTGAAATGCTCTTAATGGGTATTGGACATATACGTCTAAAATATAAATATTTGCTGTCTGCGGAATCACTCCCAGAATGCAGCCATTGTGGTGAGAAACTAGCATTTTGAATGACTGAAATGCTCTTAATGGGTATTGGACATATACGTCTGACATATAAATATTTGCTGTTTGCAGAATCACCACCAGAATGTAGCCCTTGTAGTGAGAAACTAGCATTTTGAATGATTGAAATGCTCTTAATGGGTATTGGACATATACGTCTAAAATATAAATATTTGCTGTCTGCGGAATCACTCCCAGAATGCAGCCATTGTGGTGAGAAACTAGAATTTTGAATGACTGAAATGCTCTTAATGCGTTTTGGACATATACGTCTGGCATATAAATATTTGCTGTTTACGGAATCACCACCAGAATGTTGCCCTTGTAGTGAGAAACTAGCATTTTGAATGATTGAAATGCTCTTAATGGGTATTGGACATATACGTCTAAAATATAAATATTTGCTGTCTGCGGAATCACCACCAGAATGTAGCCATTGTGGTGAGAAACTAGAATTTTGAATGACTGGAATGCTCTTAATGGGTATTGGACATATACGTCTGGCATATAAATATTTGCTGTTTACGGAATCACCACCAGAATGTAGCCACTGTGCTCAGAAACTAGCATTTTGAATGACTGTATTGCTCTTAATAGATATCGGAGGAAATTATTAGTTAAAATAGCATTACTTTAGAATTTTTACTGGGTGATATACCCCATTCAAATCTTACTCTTTATATATTTAAATGATATTGAAGTTTTTTAATAATATTTAACTATGTCATCCATCTGGCTTTCATAAATTTAATATATTTATTCTTTTGAGTAATTCATCTAAACATTTTAAATTCGATCATATCCAATGATTTACTCAAACACTTAATATTATCAAAGATTACTTGGTTTTCGACTCAGCCTGTTCCATCTGAGGATCTTGCGCCGATAAAATCAATCAAATGAAATTAAATTTGAAAATATTCAATATAGTTAAAATAATGACTTTTAATGTATGATTTGACGGATAAAAATATTGACAAATGTGATACATTTTGTTACTGGAAATAACTGTGGAAATAGTTGTTAATATCAAGCTGTAATATTACTTAAAAAAAATGAGTGGCCACTAGATGGCAGTGCTTAATATGTCATGTGGAGAGAGATGCACAAGTAATTGAGAGAAGAGCTGTTGTGAGGAAGCTACCTAAAAGATGTCTGTAAATAAATTCTTTAAATATTAGTATATTTAAGAACTTCTTCCTTCCCCACCTAAGCTACTCACTCGTCGTCTGACAAATAGAATGGAATTCGATAACATAGTGTAGCATAAAATCTATAAAAAACACAAAATCGTATACTATATTTTCTTTAGTACATATGTAATATTTTAATTAAAGCATGTTCAAATATTAATAATCATTTTTGTCAGTTATATGCATAAAACCATCTGCATTTTAATTTTTTTTAAAAATTATTAGTTTTATTTGTTTATTTGCTTCATAAATTCCTTGTGTTATAAGCATAAATTTATATATACTCGATTTTAATGCATACCAACAAACGTTTATGAATAAAGTTTGCATACTTATAGAAATGAATCCTTATTGATTTTATATTGCTTCCAATATGTGCGTAGTGATAGTTAGCATGAAAGTATAACCATAGGAAATGGAAAAAATTTTTTTTTATAGCTTTTTCTTTTAAAACCTCTCTTTATTAAGTTTTCCTCAACTTACTTTACCATCGATTTAGAATACTATTCATGTGGAATTATGTAAATATTCAAAAATTGAAAGGACAAAATAATCGATTGATTATCGATCAAGGGAAATTGAATTGTGTCTAGGTTTATTTCCGTCTTGAAATATATAATAATTTCCGGTTTACTGTTATTTATTCATTCAATAATCTACGAGTATACATTTGCTATTTTGTTGCATACAAATTACAATTAAACTTTAATAAATTGAATTAGAGGAACCTAGAAACATTTAACTAAACGAAATGTTTGTGACATAAATGCGATCAAATTGTTTGAAAATTTACAGATTTTGTAACAAAAATTGTAATTCTTTCTAGGAAATTAAAAAAAAAAATGCAACAACTCAGCTTATATATAAATACATGCGCTATTCCAGAAATTAAGGAGTTGACTCACTTAGAATATCTTTCAATGTATACTGCTGATTAAAACAAAATTGTAACCGTTAAGTCCAACTGTATTTGCCTGGTTTGACTGACATTGCAGCCTTTCTGAACTTCGGGTGATCTTTCCATGACACTCAATCGAGGCAAGGATGTTCATGCGAATGGCAATGGATGTTTATGCGAGGCCACTAAACGCTGTACTGGACTTCAGCAATATTGACCCCATTAATGTCCTGGGATATACTATAAACTTATCCTTGTTAGCCTTGCTAATCGTACATTAATGTCATATACTCCTTCATTAGTGATACGTGTTGCATGTTATTGCAACAGAGGCCTACGTATCGTAGTATTTGCAAATACTACCGTTAAGTAGTGGAAGAGCACTAGTTTTAAACAGAAATGAGAATGAATGTTTGTTTATATCAACTACACGACCTAACTTGTGTTATGTAATGTTACGAAAACCAATGGGTTATAGTCATCAATGCTTTCAATACATATCTAATTGACGTAGACAGTCTATAATTCAGATTTCCCCCATTAAAACCTATATCTTGAATTAATGATTTGTATTATATTCTTAGTGAATGAATGATTTGTATTATATTCTTCGTGAATGAATGATTTGTATTATATTCTTCGTGAATGAATGATTTGTATTATATTCTTTTGAGCCATCCTTCAACAAAATTCTGCACAACCACATAGTCCACAGTCTTCAGAACAAAAGTTTAATCAATTGCTGTTTCTCAAATCACACTTTTTCTGGATTTGTTAACTGATGTGAGCATTCGATCACCAATCATCATAAGACTGTTTAGATGGATGAACTAAAAAATGAATTGGGAGAGAGATACTCATATCCGTCACTTAAGTTCAGCTTAACTGAAAATATGTTTTCCTACCGTTATGTTGTATACATACAATAAATAAGAATCTGCTACTCCCTCTCCTTCAGCCTGGATCCCAAGTGTTTAATTTTTTATTTTAATTTAATTAGTTTGGAAAAAAATAATGGTATAGTAATTTTAAAGGTCAGCAATGTATAGATAAACACATAGCAATAAATCTTATGCATGGTTAAATCCGTGAGTCGCCTACTTAGATGCATGAGTGAACAAAACATAGACATGTCCCGTGGATCTCCTATATTAGTCCTTGATGCGTTGAAGTATCTTTTCATAAAGCGGCACTAGCATCGTGTATAGGCAGGGCTTGGTACAGGAAGCATGCTGGTGCAACAACATCGTGTATTGGGAATTGAGTATTGAATTAGCAAATTCATTTTTAATTTTTATCAACATTGTTTCTAGCTTAATTTATTTATCTTGTTAATTATTTCTTTTATTTATTTACAAAGAAGTTCTTGTGGACTTTTCACACATTTTGCTTTTCAAAATACTTCCCACACTGATTAGCGGGTATGTATTTTCATTTCTTATCAGCTGCCGAAAACTTTCTCATGTATGCAATTACCGTTACGTTACCCACTTTCAGTCCACAATCCGCTAATAGTTCGTGAACAATCGATTATATAATCGCGTCTGCTTCGGTATTACTTCACTAGATTCACACACTGTCTTTATCATTAACAACTTCAATTGTTTTTTAAAGAGTTCCATTTCATTCTATTGTTTTTTTTTTATTCTCGTGAGATATTTGTTTTTGTTCTAATGTTCTTGTGGTACGATTATCGTTTTCTCGTTGTCGGTCAGTGAGAGTTGTTTTGGTAGCCATTTTTTTTGTGGCATCTGTCGCTTGTCGCATTTCGTCAATCTTCTTTTATTTACCTCAAAAGCAAACAAAAATAAAACTGAAAGTGATGAGTAAGTGGGGAGGGAGATGGCATATAATGGAGAAAGGGGACTCGTGGAAAATAGAAATGAATTGTCATACTTCACCAGCTATGTGGAACAAGGTCTTGGATTCTAATCTTACTGGACTTATACAATTTGGACAGTTTTGATCGTGTTTATTGCATTTATGGGGTCATTATGCGATGGATTGTAAAAAAAAAATCCAGAGAATCGCTTGTCATACGTTTTATATCTTCCGGTTGATGTCATGAAATTATCTTTAAATAGGAAATAACGTTGCTGAATTTTATCAGATTGTTTTCATTTTTGTGATGTTTTGAAGAATTGTAGTAGAAAAAAAGAGTTTAATAGAGTAAACTTGCAGTTCGAACTAATTGTTTTAAAATCATGTGAGGAACAAATGTTTTAAAGAATAAAAACTTAAATTATATTATGATATTCCCTGCGTAGAGATTCTCAAATAGATGATTTTTTATTTTATATTTTCATATTTATATCAAATTTTTACTATTATCAAAATTTTTTATCTAAAAAAAGTAAAAGCCAATCGCATATAAATTAAATATTTGGCACTGGAATTCCCAAGAACGCGAAACATTTGAATTTTCCGTCCGCGTTATAGAAATGTTACTAGATATTTTATGTTACACTATCTGTCTTATTCTGTTTACTGACTAAACATTTATCCCTTTATATCTGAGAATTTTCGCCTGTCAAGATACAAATATCATTTATTACATAAATACTTGTCGGTATTATATATCATTATTTAAACTGGGTTATTACAAAGAAATTTCGTAAACATTCTGTAGATTTCTATCTGATATTAGAAGTGCTTTTCAAATAGAGATTAGAACGTCTTTTTTTTAGATTATAGAACAAATTCTGAGTATTTTGTCTTTTTATTTTGCTTTATATTAGATCAGATGTTTTTTGATTACTATATCTCTAGAAATAATCATTAAGTGTTTAATTTTCTTGTATTTAATTTTATACATTCACTATTAAATTATTTTCTTTCATGAGTGTTTTCTAAGTACTACTATCGTTGAAACACTACTTGAGATTCTTCAATCCCCCAAAGAAATTTTTAAAAAAAAGAAAACATTTGCCTTTTTAAAATTTTAATAAAAAAATATTCACTCTAACAATATTGACACTTTTGGAAAAATATTACTACCTTTCTTTCAATAAGTTTTTCATGTTTATGAAAAATTTCAAATTAATCTTGCTAAATTAGTTTTGAACATTATGTTTAATTTGATAACTAAAGCAATATTTGCTTTTTTCTTTGAAAACTGTTGCATTCATATGGTGATTGAAGCACATAGAAATTATGAGGTGAAGAATTGTCAATAGTGCCATTTCTGGAAATTTTCATAAAACTCTACATTTTTATTAATGCGATAAAAATACTTTACGAACATCAACTGTAAAATATCGATTTTTTCAAACGATTTCATAACGAACTCTCGTAAGCAATTTAAACATCAGAAAATGCAAACTGAGACCGATTCTTAATTTGACAGTCTTCTGCTGCAGAATAATAAGATTAAATATGGGCAAATGGAATTAATTACTTAAACAGCAATTACACCTTTCTCTAGGAAAAAAAAATACTTAATCGAAAACACTGGTATCTCTTTTGGACGCCACGTTGACTGAAACTGGGCCAAAAACATAGGTGTTCGTTTTCTGATGTATCGAGTAAGTTCGAAGGTGAGATTTATTTTTCTTGTTATTGGACAAAGAAGGAAACTACTGTTTTTTGCCTGCTGTCACGAAATGAGTTTTTATTTACCTGTGATGTCCAACGGCGTTATTTTCTGCTGTTCCTTGATGGGTGCCCTTGTTTCAAGAGTTTATAGCGGTTTGACGAACTTCACGGCGCGAAAAGTATTTATTATTATTATTTTTTTTTTAGTTTCGGTCAAATTTTTGTAGAGTTAATAAATTTTTTTTTCAGGAATTAGTCTCTTTTTTTCACCCTAGGTTAATATACCCTAGGTATATATATATATTATCGGTATAGGTTTGCTTGCTTAAATAAAAAATGCTACTGGTTTATTCTTTACTAAATAGATTTAATATTAAATAGATAGTAGTCTATTTACTAAATAAATTGTAATTTTAGTGATAAAAAATGAAGAAAAAACTAGGTCATCGCGTAAGATCTGGTCGATTTAAAAAATACAGACAAACAATAGTTTTTTACACAAAAGAAAACTATTTTCCCAATAAAACTAATCACCAGTAAATTGTAATGTTGGGTTTCTCACTTTACATACGTAATTTCATTGTTAAAATTATGAATTTTTAAAGTTGTTTTATGTTTAATTGTTTGCATAAATAAACTGCGCCACAGATAATCATATGTTCTAAGATAATAAATTCATCAATATTAAAAAAATTAATATAAATTAAAAGCAAAATCATATCGTGTACACACTGGTGAATTATACGAACCGATTTGCAGTTAACTTTGCGGAATTTGTCCCAATTTTTCTGGTGGATTTGTTTGTTTGTTTGTTTGTCGCTCAACGTCATTTTTTGCACACGAGGGCTAATTAGACCGGGACCTACGGCTTAAAGTGGATTCCGAACCACTACAAACATCCATGCCCAAGGTGGGATTCGAACCCACGAACTGTTGAACCGAAGGCAAGAGCGCTAACCATTCGGCTGCCAGCTCGGCTTTTTCTGGTGGAAGAGATTTATACATATTTTAACTCTAATTTCTGTGCTCATTAAATTTTTATTCCATCAAGTTAATCTTCGTTAATCTTATTTCACAATTTTAACACTCTTACTTTTTCATTTTTTTTTAAATTCAAGAAAATTATTTAAAAATAAATTCAATGTGAAATTTATTTTTTAAATATTACACCTACATTAAAGGAATTGGTTTATTTTTGAAATATTTTATTCAAATTATTTTGGCACAATTCATTTCATAGGTAATTTTCCTTATCCTTTCTGTCAATGGGTGAAATAAATAAAATAAACTTAAAATGTTATGGAAATAGTACGTACTAAATAACTCCATTTATAATTCATTTTGGATTCTATATTAACGATTCCATCATAGTTTACGTTAGGAATTTATGGGATTTTTTCTAATTTTAGAAAATTGGATCCCTGGTAGAAATGAGGACGTTTATACCAACCTTTTTATCCACTTTCAATTTGAATGAAAGAGTTCAAAGTTTGGCTGGTTTTTTACGCTCATTTTATGACCAAGATCGAAGAGACTCTTCCCTCTGTTTTTTTTCCCACGCGCTCGTTTTATTTTTAATGATTTTTGTCCAATGCAAATTGAATGATAATATCGTCTCTGATATTAAGTGACAGAGAATCGTTATTGCTCTTGGCTTTCAACCATTTATCTGTGTTTAAGGAAATTTCCCACGACTGGACAAAGTTAAAAAGTTTGGTTTCTCTCATTGCTTTTTCAGAGTGTTCCTTTTTTGTCATGACAGTGTTTCTAAAGGTTATTGGTTTTAACATTTTCGAAGGGTTTTAAAAAGTTCTTTTTTTTTTTAATTTATTGAATCTTTATGATGAGTTTTTTTTTTAATTTTGAGCAAGTACTCCCATTTTTATAAAAATTACAGACTTTAAATTCATTGGAATTTATTATGAATTCTATACCGGTCACGTGATTCGATGTGTAAAGTGAATTCATTATTAAAAGTCGTTTATGTGACACATGTTATATGGGTAATCTTCTTGTAACTGTCAACGCTAAATGTAAATCCTGTCAACGCAAGTGAATGTAAATCCTCTGACATTTAATTCAAATGGTCGGGTACGATATTTTTGCCTATGAAGTGAATTTTAATAGGGGCTTAAAATGGGGATATTAAGTCGTAGGCCATTGTTAAATCTGGGGTTCAAAATATTGCTTCAAGACTTGCTTACATTTGAAATAATTTTTTAAAAAATTACTCAAAAAAATAAGGTTAAATTTTGAATTTTGGTCTATGGGTTGTTGATTTGGATTTTTACCAGATATATTGATTTTGCGTAGCAAGCCGTATCAAACTATACCCCAATTTTCAAGAAGCCTAAAAGCTATTCTCTCTTCTCTACTGCAACATTTTTTTATACTTATTTCAAAAGTAACAATTTATCAACGACAAAATTAATGGATATTAGCCGAATACTTTTTACCACGAAGAAATATTAAATAAAAGTTTAATGATATTGTAAGTAAAATAATTTTAAATTTTATCTGAATTTATTCTTAAGAATATTAATCTTGAAACATAGGACTACTGCTTTTAAGAAATTAAAAAAATGCAAGTAATGATGTTCACCTTATTTATAATTAATTTCATATACTTAAAATAAAAGGAATCACATTTTTAAACTACCAATTTTTTAAAATAAAGAATGAAATAAGACTCTCTTGTTTATTTATCATACATTTTATTATGATCTCTGTATTCTTAATAAATAGCAAATAGAATAAAACAGAGTTGAGTTGTTTTTATTGCATTTCCTATTCAAACAGCAAAGAAAGCTCGATGTAAATCTTAAAAAAAAAAAAATAATAATAATAATTTGGAATTCGCTTTTAATGCAATAAGTTAAATTGAACTATGTGTTTTATTAGTTATTAGCATAAATTTTTTTGCATCACGTTATTTCTCTTCAATCACCCTAATTTTTTTTTTATTTCAATAATTGATGTAATTTACGATTTTGTTTCATTTAAAATTTATTACAAAGAATAACAATATATTTGTCAACATTAAAAACTCTCTTCGTTAATTTAAGTGAAATGCGCCACAAAGTTAAATGCATTTAAAATCTTAAGACGATCGTTTGAACTTGTGGTTTCTTTTTTGAGCTGTCAAGGAAAAAGAGAATTGAAGTGAAAAAGGTCGAGGTTATACTATAGCCCTTCACAATAGAAGTTTTGCGGAAGATTGTTTCGGCAAACAAACTCAAACTTATTTTACTATTTTTATTTTTTAGTTATTTATGAATTAGAGCAGTAAACTATAATATTTTCTTTCGTTTCTCAATAAAATATTTTTTTACGCGATTGCTTTCTTATTACTTTAAACAAAATAATATTTTACCTTGATAAAAATGTTCTATTGATACTTGTATGAGAAAAATTTTTTTTAATAATTTTAATCGCGAAATTTCTTACAAAACTAAATTATATTATTAATTAAACTCTTCAATTATTTGCTATTAATATTATTTTTTATTTTATTTGTGAAATTTTGTAAGTAAAGATTAATTTATTCGTAAACGAATAAATGCTGATGTTATATTTATACTATATAAACAAAGTTTAAGACTTTATATGGTTCTTTTACTGAGTGAAATGATTGTTTTTCTAATTTGATACTTGTGTTGCGAGTAAACGCTGAGGCAAGATAAAACTGGGAAATTTATCCGGCTTGTTTTTGTAACTAATTAATAAGTTAATCGCGTATTTTTACTTTTTAACATTATGTATAATATAACTCATAACTCTATCCCTTTAATTTTTAAAACGGAATTTGATTGACATAAATGTAAAACAGCTATATGAGTATTTTTAAATTACATTTACAAATACAAGAGTATTTAAGTTGCTTATAAAAATGCCAACTAAAGTATCTTCTTTTATTTTTAGGTAAGTCTTATTCTTGCAAATTCAAAAATTTGGCTTTGATACAGATGTTAAAAGAATTGTAAGTAAAGAAACATTTTTTTTAGATCCTCATGGATATTGAAATGTGTTTTATTTGGAAAAAGTTTTTAAAGCGGCAATTAAAATATATTATGATAATATATGTGGAGTAAGTTTTTTACCACAAATTTAATTGCTGTAGATGTATACTTCTACTTTTCTATTTGTATTCTTTTAAGTTATAATAAAATGAGTAGATTTTTTATTAAATGAAATTGTGTTATCATAACGGATTTTTTAGAGGTTATTTTGTATACTTTAAAATACATTTCAATTTCTCTTCAATTAAACTTCTGCCTATCTATTTATGGAATGCATTCGTATTGTATAAGAATTTATCGAACTATAAAAATTAATAAATAAACAATATGGTAGCTATATAGATTCACAAGAGCAGAAAGTATGGCCTCGATTGTACTTTACTATATTTTTTAAATATGAATAATTAAAATCACGAAAGGTAAAACAAAGTTACGAGAGTGCACGAGAATTGCTTTGAGCAACAAATCAAACTATTTTAAATTTTCCCACCATGCATTTTTTTAAATCTGGAACTGGTGATTCCGTTATCCAGAGACTTCTTTATAACAAAATTCATGCGTCAAAGATTTATAATCTAAACCTATCATATTTTTTAGATTTAATATTTTTATCATAATTGTAAGAATTAAATAACTTATGTAAAAGTAAGTTTTATAATTACAATGAAAATTAGGTTGTAAACACGTGTATTAAAACTTATCTTAACATTTGTTTTAAGGTAAGCTCTTTTTTTGAAACTTACCATTTCTTTTAAAGTTTTTTAAGAAAGAAAATTCAAGTCGCATGCTAAGTATTCTAAATGGTGAAAAGCTCTGAATTCGCTGTTACAGAATGACTCATACCGAATTTGACACACTTGTAATAGAATATTCCACGGTGAAAATACTTGGGTGAAACTTGAAGGAAGAGGTCAATTCTAGCCGAACGCTTCCGACCTCTGTGTTTCATTATTATGGATCAAGCCATTAACATTGACCATCAAAAAAATGAAATGAAATCTAGCTGTGTGTGTGTGTGTGTGTGGAAGTAAACAACGGTTTCTCATTTTAACCGCGGTCACGAACGTCAAGGCGTGAGAGAATCGTTCTGAAACCTAGGTTACATTCTTCTAAACCGTATGGACCTGTTTCCATCTCATATATTTCCAATAGATCTTTATTTATATAATCCTCACCACTATCTTTGATAATCTTCTCTAAAAGTAATTTCGAACAGGAGAGTAAAAGAAGAAACCCGCCCTTTTTGAGAAACAGTCTTCACCCAAGGAATATTTCCAAATTTGGGTCAAGTTCTTGTTTATGCACGATTATTGAGATTGTGAGCACTGGTATACCGTTTCTATGAGGTTCCTTTGTAAACATATTATAGCGGTGGGTACGGTTCCAGTTATGGTTTCTTCTTCAGATTAATTTGTTCTAAATAAAGAGAATCTTCATGTTTTGAAGATAAATTATTCTTGGATTGTAAAGCTAATTCTGTTTTCATCAGATCATAGAAAATGTACCTAATTTAAAACAAGAATTGTTTTACGTTTGATTTCCCACCCTCGAAGTTCTATTTAGAGTTCTTAAAAATGTAAATTGGAAAACGTGTGAGAATTGCAAATTGTCTTGAAACCCATTTCTAATAGAAGTGACTTGATGGAAAAATAACACGATTGTGCTGGTAATAGTAGCTTGTATATAAACTATATATATATATATATGGAATAATGAAAATGTATTTTAAGATCTCTGGCCCATTTTACTTTAATTATTATGACTATTTCGTTGCCATGCCCTTTCATAATTTTATAAGCTCTTCCTTTGGTTGAAATGCACTTGTATAATTTTTGCAGAAACCTAGAATTTCACACTGTTTTCATTGCATTTGTAATTCTGGAGAAAAATTTAAACTAAGATTTCCTTAAATTTGGTCTGTGGTTATTTATAATTCGAATAAAAATAAGAAACTAAATGCATTGACGTAATATTATTTCCGTGTTTAATCTTTGATATTGAATTTTTTTCAATTATGAATTGTTCTTAGAAATTAAAATTATTTGACAAAAAATGTATCAAATATATATGTATGTTTTTAAATTGAAGTTTCTTACTATTAAATCAATTTTACTTTTTTTTAAACGTAATTTTAAAAAAAGTTTACTGATTATTTATGTAAAAAAAAAAAAAAAAAAAAAAAAAAAAGCAGCCTTCGAATTTATTTTAAACAATGATCAACTTAAAAATTTATTGTCTTAATGATAAAACTCGAAATTCAAGTTTAATAAATTTGTTATTGAAAATGCTTGATTATTTCAATATACTTTCTATATTAGAGAGGATTTCTTAATTGTAATTAGTCTTGGAAATGAATTCAATGGACTTCATTTCTAATGTAAAGTATTAGTATCTAATTGAAAATAACTTTGGTGATTGCATAAAACTCTCTCCAAAGTCATAAGAATTTAAATGTGTAACAACGATATTTTAAATTTCTTATCAAAGCTTATTTTTATTTGTTTACAAACGTTAAAAGTGTAAAGAAAAATGCTTAGTTATTAATAAGTATTTAATAAGTATTTTGTTACAATATAAAAATACATATTACCACAAAAAAAATAAAGTTTATTTAAAACGAAAGGATATTCCATGTGTCACACAAAATTAGTCAGGGGTACCAACTAAAAATTATTAGGTTCAAAATTATTTGTCTCGAAGTATTTTTTCAAGTACAATAGAACTCCTATTATCCGAACCCCATTTAGATAACTGGATTTTTTCGAAAAAAAAAAAGGTTTATTTTAATTAAATATTGTGGATTGAAAATGGGAGAAAAGCTACGTATTCTTAAAAAAAGAACATTTACAATAAAATGAAAATGCAAGTCTTTTACAAGTGATTTACTTTAATGCTGTATGCATATATGTTCACTGCTGTAAATGAGAAAGTCATTGTTTGCTGAACATCTCGGTCAGAGTAAGCTGTTTCTCTACTTTTATACTTTTTTGGGCAGCCATGTCGTGCATCCATTTGACAAATTTTGCTTGTGGTCACACTTGGGCTGATGGCATCGCGTCTGCTTCGATTTGGACATTAAGGTCATCTTCCTCGACACTTTCGATAAGTTTACCATCATTAGCAACTTGATATATAGGGTCTGCCTCATAATCCATTCTCCTATATCTTCACCACTAACTTCTGAACATCCAGGAATTTTCAAAAGAATGTTTTTGAATTCCTTAAATGACACATCTCTCTCTCATCTTCACCTTCTCCCTTCTCTCTCCTTTCCTTTTCTTGAGCATTTTTCCTTTTCTAATTTTCCTTCTCTTCTTCAATCTAATTTATTTTTCGGAAATTCTGAAAGCGATTCGAATTAACGGTGATTCGGTTAAACGGAGTTAGGATAAGTGGATTCTACTGCATGTGGTTTCGAAATTATGTAAGAAGAAGCCAAATTTTTTTCCTAAAGTTTTTAATTTTGTTTGAGGGCCGAAATAACGTTAGGAAAAACTGATAATTGTGTTATAGTTTAGAGAATTGATAATTAGATATGATATAGTTCGAGTTTTTTCTTCAGCATATTAATTTAATCTATTTCGAACGAAGAGTGGGTTATTCACATTCTAATATTTAATGACTACCTCTGATTTATTGCTATAATGTACCCTTCTAAAGCATAAGGTCAGTCAAGTGTATTTTAATAAAACATTAGAGTCGTGCTCACAACTGCACTCTGTTCTTCAATTCAAGAGTTTGAGGATTCAATTCCCACATCGGTAGTAGAGATGTTTATAATAGTTTGGAATGCATTTTAAACTGCAGCTCTTTTCGAACTGGTTTTCTAATATGATAAATCGAAGTAAACACAGCTAACCGTTACGTGTTACCTTACTTTTGTCTAAGTTTTCTTAATCAATAATTTCTAACTAGAGTTTGATAAAACTGTCTTGACTATTTTTTTTAATGATCTATTGGTACGTTATTTTTTTTGTCAATTAACTTGTATGAAAAAATTACTTATTACTATGCATCTAAAATTGACAGCTTATGATTTTTAGTTAAGAGGAAGTAGGCAGTTTTTGAGATATCAGAAAATATTTTATTGATTTTTTTTTGTGCTTAGTTTTTTTTACACATTATGTCAAATATTTAATGATATACATTAAAAGAAAAGAAAAAAAAATTAAAATGGATCTCAAGAATATTTCATACTATTTTTGTACACTTTCAATCATGACTTTAGGCTTACATCTATGACTTTAAAAATACATTTCTAATCAAAATTTCAATCTGTGATGTTTATCGTAATCAAATTAAAAAATATCATTTTTAAAAATAAATTTATAAAAAATGTTTAATATTGAATTTCCCACACAATACTACCAATTACATAAAAAAAATTTCGTTGTATTTATTTTGAGGATGTAATTATCGCTTTCACGTGCAAAATATAATTTTTCATTCTAAAAAAAAATTTCTTTTTTTAAATTATTTCAAATTTTGCTCACGTATTTCGATTTTTCATAAATTAGTCTTAACAAGAGTAGGTTATTCTTGTAGCTGCAAAAGGATACAATTATAAAATAAATTAATAATAAAATGATTATACAGAAAACTATATGATTATGCAGAAAACTACTGTATAATCATATAATACAGTAGTTTTCTTTAAATTAATTTGAATAGAAATATCCGCTGAATTCTTAAATTTTTTACAATACATACAAATTTTTATTACTATAGAATCTCGAATAAACAGTTTATTATGAGGAGATCATTTTATCATTGTTGAATAATTACCCTCTTAGTTTGGAAAATTGCCTTAAAAAATATAATATAAATGATATTCAGTTCACTGCATTTAAATATAAGCTTCCAATTTTTAACTTCCCAGCTGGTAACCGAATAGTTAGTGCTCTTACCTTCGGTTCAACAGTTCGTGAGTTGAAATTCCACTTTGGACATGAATGTTTGCAGTGGTTTGGACTCTACTTTAAACCGTAAGTCCCAGTAGGTGCAAAAAATGACCGTTGAATGAAAAACAAAGAAACCCATTTTTAATTATCATGACTTAAAACAATGTCACTTGTTCATCAGGAAGAAACTGTCTAACATATAAAAAGAAACCTTATTTGTCTTCAAGTTTATTCATTTAAAGAATGAAAACTTACACTGTGAAAAATTGAAATGAAGTAAAACTTGTAATATAAAAATTAGTCTTCTGAGACATAAGGATACCTTTGTGGATTGTTTTATAATTAAATTCATTTTTTAGGCATTTTTGATATTTTTGGTTTTATGGAGGTTGTCTAGCCTAGCTAGACAACCTAAGATAAGTAATAACAACATAATTAAAAATGTTTCATGTTTTATTGTTATAGAACATTAATATTTTATTATTACAATATAAAATGATCATTGATGATAAATACAAATATTTTACTTATTTAGTTCGTGATGACATGCAAATAATTATTTTATCAGTTTCAGTTTGTGAGCAAGTTGTAAAGTTATAAGATAGCTCTTATATATATATATATATATATATATATATATATATATAATATTATTATTATTAATGTTAAAATCATAAATTCCCTGTTTTAATTTAGAAATAAAATTTTCTGCCGAAGATAAATTGATAATTATCGATAACAGCTGACTCATTGGCCTTGAAAAGTGGTTTTTTTTTTTCCCATAATACAGCGCATTTTTTAATAGCGACAGGAAGCGGCAACTAGCTTTTTCTTGTTCTTTACAATAAAGATAGCGGATCTAATACCGCAGGCTTGGTGAAAGTGTATTTCGCACGACCCTCCTGTGCTGCCGGATAAACGGGGGTTGGATTCCGTGTCAGGACCGCAGTTTTCTGATTATGTTCCATGGTGTGTAGTTCCTGCGAAGTATTTCGCGAACACCTGTGCCGTGTTTCCTAATTGATATCACCGGCACACGCAATGACTTTTATGGGCGGGATATCAATTGTTAGTTCTGCTTCAAGTTGCATAGATTTACGCCCTGCTATGTTATTTTGAGTAAGACCATCTGTGCGTTTCAGTCAGAGGTTTCTTCGCCTCTTGGCTTTGATTTTTCGATGACATTTAATTTGATTTATTTATAAGAATCATTGGTTTACATGTGAGGGTTATTTTTTACTTCACCACATCTCGCGCACATGGTTTAGAAGTGGTACCTTGCCTTAACTGTAAAACTAATAACAGTTTTGTAGCTATTGAAAAAGCAAACTGATTTTTTTGTAGTTGATAATTAGCAATATTTTGATTCTATTTTTAATATATGTATATTTTTTATACCATTATTATTTCTAAATGATAAGTAACGCTTGTATCCCTTTAAGTTTACTGAATCTTAATTTTGCGGTTGTAATGAATATTTTATTTTATCTTTTATATAATACTATATTACAATTTTTAGCAGTCAACAAGTACAATTTCTTTATTGTTTACGTAACTATATAATCTATATGTGTGTATATATATTGCCCAAGAATAACGAACTGCATTATATGTATTTTAATTCATATACATTCATTTTAATATGGAAACGAGAAATGTAAATATGTATACTATAAATAAACGAGATATTTTGAAAATCAAAGTTCTATGTTTTTCAGTGCTTTTACATCAGTATTG
The DNA here is from genome assembly GCA_030067965.1 of Latrodectus elegans. NCBI lineage: Eukaryota > Metazoa > Arthropoda > Arachnida > Araneae > Theridiidae > Latrodectus > Latrodectus elegans. The sequence continues at coordinate 27,814,574 of CM057821.1, forward strand.
ATTATGCTTTTAATTTGTGTGAAAATTTTATTTCATTCCTTAATTTCATATTATACATATAAATTCTGCGCTGGTATGGAATTTCTATTATATTACTTGACATCTCAATGAAACCTTAAAAGAATGAGGTGAAGATCACAACGGCCTTAAAGACATCGCTCTTTATCACGCAACATCAGCCTTCTTATCTAATTTTATTGTGCCATGCGTAATATAAAGTATTCATCGATAAATTATTTCTGGATGAATCAGTCTTAGAGCAAACTGAATCTATGACGAGAGTCTGGGAATTGCTGTCTCGATCAAGAATTGCCTATAAAGGCCTACATTACTCTGATGTGATGGTAACTGTTCTAACTTTTATCTTATCTTTTCTAACATTTACTCCTTAACGAATGATATGCTGATAGCAACTTTGGCTCTCTGCTGTCAATGTGAAAACTCTATATACACGGTTATAATATTCTTTGGACTGGTTCCGTAATGTTGATACTTTTCTTTGGTTAGTAAAGCCATTACATATACCACTCATATGATATGTTTGATTTATATGGTATGGAATATGTTTGATTAGTGAAAAGTCTAATTAATGGAATATTAAATATATGGACTTTAAATTAGTGGGTTCCAAACCTAATTGACAAAAACTGTTGTGAAAAATTAGGTTTGGAATCTTCATTACTACTATATAAACAGGGTGTCCCAAAACGAATTCAAAACTCTGCTCATCTAGATTCCTCGTTGGGAGTACATAAAAACTGCCCAAAAAAGCATTCCTGTACGATCTATAGTTTACACGAAAAATACGAAAAACAAGGTATAACGTCACTTCCTGTGCAAGAAAAACACTTTATTGAACATATCAACAGCAGTATGCACAATTTAAAGCAGATGTTCAAAGTGTCCACCTTGATTGACGAGGCAGGCTTGAGCACGCCATGGAATGACTGTCATCACTCGTTGCAGCATCACGGAGACCACCGAAGTATAAGCAACGTGCAGACGAGCAACTGAGTCCATTGGTGTTGGCTCTACGGCTCGATACAGCACTTCCTTGAGATGGCCTCATATTAAAAAGTCCAACGGTTTAAGATCTAGCGGACATAGAACCGGACCCCCAAGTCCGATCCAGCGGCCGGAGTATTCCATATTCAGCCAACCACGTATAGGAGCACAGAAATGCGCCGGAGCCCCATCATGCTGGAACCAAAGGCATTTCCATTACATCGGCCGTACATCAAGTACATGTCGTAGTGTTCACGAACAGAATACCAGCCCACCATACGAAGACTACCGGTAGCTGCAAGATGCAGCCCTTTAAATATCAGTTCAAGTACGGCTTAACGTTATTCCATTGTACTCGCATGCATGCCGCGATATGCGCGGCGAACGTTTTAAACATTATCGTCTGGAAAAATATGCAAGTATTGTTAATATATCCAATGAAGTGTTTTTTTTTTCCACTGGCAATGACGTTATACTTTGTTTTTCGTATTTTTCTCATAAACTATTGATCGTACAGAAACGCTTCTTTGGGCAGATTTTATTTAGGCGTAACGAGGAATTTAGCTGTACTGAGTTTATGCGGTCGTTTGGGGAATCCTTGTATATTCATTCTTTTCGTAGGTGTATAAAATCTTTCATTCGAGTCAAAGTGTTTTAACTACGTACTTATGACTTTTATCGTTCAAATTATTAGAGTACTGGTACCATAAATGTTTTAAAAGCATCTGCTAATCAGCAATTTTCAAATTAGAAATATAATTTAAAGCCTGATGTACGAAGTATTCTGAATCCCCTCTGCATATGATGTGGACACCATGTTCCACCAGCAGGAAAAAATTCCATTAGTTTTTATTTCTCTCTCTTTTGAATTTCTTAAAAAGTCTTTTTTTTTTTCCCTGAAGAATTTTTTTTTTTGCCTAGAACATTGAGAAATGGCTAGATTAAATATATTTCGGAGAATTTTCTTACGTGAAGAATTCACGGTGATTCACGATGAAGAAAGATTTTATACTGGAAAAATCCTTTTCAAATTACACATACTGAAAGTAACTTACAAGTTTTCCACTTTTTTGGGTAACTTAATATAACTGTCCAAACTTAATGTATAATGAAATAAGCAAAAGGTTACGGCAAGTCATCTTATTTTAAATTAGGTGACGGGTTCTCTCTAATTTTTTTTTTTTCTAGTAGAAATAAAAATCGCAATTTTATTTACTCGTGGGGCTAGTTCGAACATTAGCCAGTTCTACCTTTAGCTCTAAGTTTTAATTGTTTAATTATCTATGTATGAAAATTGCAAATCTAATTTTAAGGAAAGTAGTATCTTATTACTGATTTTAAATTTTTCGCGATAGAGTACATAATAGATCTGTTTTCTTTTAGCAATAATCATCAAGAATGCCCAGCTTTTATCTTCAAATGATGTAATGTGCGTTTATATACAAGCCAAACAAACAATTGCTGAGGACTTCAGAACATTAAGAACTATTTTCATTCAGGCAATATATAATATTTGAAACAATATTAGCAAATAAGTTATAATTTTATTACCTTCCAAATACATTAAGCTGTCAACAAATCTAAAATTGGAGTATTACCGAGCGATGCTATACAGGTTTATACAGATGGCAGTCAAGATGAATTCAATCGTACTGGCAGCGAAATTTACATCAAACAGCAATATTGTGTCATACAGATGAAAAGGAGAAATCCCTATTATTGCTCGCTGTTCCATAGTGAGCTGATTGCGATAGAGGTAGCCCTTAACTCCCTGAATTCACTTCCACGTGGAGCTGATATTTGGGTTTTGTCTGATAGTAAAAATGCAATTCAGCATTTGGCCAGATGACAACAAGTAAGAGGCAGGATTTTTTAATACTTCAAATGTTAAAACGGATGTCCGTATCGCATCGTATTCACCTACAATGGGTTTCTTCCCACGTGGATCTCGAGGCGAATGAGATTGCGGACACTTTGGCCAAAGCTGGTGTGTCTGAGGACAATGTGTTGTCGGCACTTCTCACATTTCAAGAGATTAAACACGAGAATAAAACCATTTGGATTGTCCCTCCTGAGCATCATTGGTACCGCTGCGCTCGTCCAAGTGCTTCCTTGGCTACTGGTCTTTAGACAAGAACAAACGGCTATTGCCCGTTTCATAAGTGGCTTTCTTAGTAACTTGAAATTCGTCGAGAGTACGAAGAAATTCGAAATTTGCTCCAAGTGCTTAAATGAACAGGCCACTCCTGAACATATTCTTCAATGCCTTGGTCTCTCCGGAAGAGATCTGATGGAGAATCCCCTTATGGTACTGGACTATTTAAAGGTTACACGCTCATGGACGAGCACTGCTGACCTCGGGGGCATGCAACAACAAATCTTAATATTTAATGATAATAAAATCATTATATAATTTTATGCCGAGCATATAAATGAACTTATTTTTGTGTTAGTTGATAATGATTATTGTATTCTTAATATTGCTGAATTGAAAAGCATGCAGTTTATCTGGATTACTAAAACGTGTTATGTGTCCTTGAAATAGGTGAACTCGAAATCCTAATCGGACATCTAACCGAAATTTTTACACCCATTTCACAATATTTACCCACCTTTGCTCACTTCCTTTCCACGTTTCCGGTATTTACTTTTTAAAATGTATTCACCTGGAATTAACTTTTCTTAATATGCATGCTATTAAAATATGTGCGTTTTCAGTTTTACACTAACTAAAAATATTGATACCCGTATTACCAATGTATTTTGACTTTTATTTATTTATTTTTTTTCAAGTTTAATCTGTTTGCTATGTGTTACTTTTTTTTTTACATTTTTTAATTTTTATTGAGGTTTTTCGTTTGTTGCCTTACTTGTTACAAATTTTGTTGCCTTACTGTTAAAATGCTCAATGCGCTTAGTTTCATTATGCTAGTTTTGAGCTATATACTAAATATATTCTATTATTTTTATAATATTATTTACTATAATTTTATAATGAGTTTCCCCTAAATATATATATATATATATATTATATATATATATATATATATATATATATATATATATATATATATATATATATATATATAATTTTTAGTTTTGAAGTCTTAAAATAAGTCTTTTTTTTATTTAATTTATTTAATAAACTTAGAAATATCTCACATTTTAACTTTAGTTTCTTATTAATTTTGTTTACCAATCTATAAATATATAGCAAAGTGGGAAAAAAAATTTTTTTTTGAATAAAATTGGAGAGTTTCATTTTGTATCTAGTGCTTCATTTTTAAAGATCGTCATTTTTCATTAATTTAAGGAAATTAGAAATACTTAACATTTTCATTTTTATTTATTCTATATTTCAATTTTACGACTGCTTCCATTATTTATTATTTGCTAATAACTTGATACAAAGCTATATATATATGTGTGTATATATATGTGTATATGTATATATATCTATATACTATATATATGTGTGTATTTATATATATATGTGTGTATATGTATATGTATGCATGTGTATGTATATGTATGTATGTTTGTGTGTATATATGTATGCATATATATATGTATAATTATTATTATTATTATTTAATGAGAGAAAGAGTCTGAAGTTTTATTTTTGTATACTGAAATTTATTTTGCGCATTTTTTTAAATATTAAATTGTTTTGAAATTCAGTATTAATAAATTACCCAACAAAGGTTCAGTCATAAGGAGAATGCTTATCTCAATCGATTAATTAATTAATGGTAATTATATACATTTAATGCGGAACTACTTGTACAAGTACATTACTCCTACTTACAGAAACTTTAAAAGTAACCTTTGATTTTGTAGGTTTTCTGTTTACAGCAGAAAAAGATTTTGCATATGATTTCTTTCCTCTTGAACGTGGGATTTCAGCTAAGTTTGAGTGTAGTCAACCCCCGCAAAATGCACTCGCAAGCTATGATTACGGTGATAAGGAAACAAAATATCGTTTGACTCAATTCTAGAGTGAACAAGGTTGGAAACGCCTTTGTGTGTGACATCAGCAACTTTCATTTTCGTTTTCTTTTTTTTTATTTTTTTAATCGGGGGACGAGGTACTAATTGTATTTAACAGTGTTTTTTTTTTCTTTCTCCTTATTTGCATTGGTATAACAAGTAAGTTACATTTCCCGTTACTACACTTGCTCGTCTCCCCGATTATTTGCAATTCTTTTCGAATACAATTGAAATGAAAGTTTTACTTTCCTAGGGAGAAACTAATGTCTATTTCTTCTGTAAGAAAACATTTGTATATATGCATTTTACATGTTATATTTATTTCTAACTATTTTTTCTAACTCTGACATCGATACCGTGCTGGTAACCGGACCCTTAACTTTCTGGTGTTTGGTTCGCAGTGGTTCACATCTCGTCTTAGGTTTGGGTGTTTTTAGTGGTTCGGAATCCATTTTAAACCAAATTCCGATCTGATTATTCCTCGTGTGTAAAATATCATGGTTGAGCTATAAAAAACCAAAACATTTATTAAATTGTACGTTTCTGTGTATTAGGCTTTTATAGTGTTTTCGAAAAGCATATGTTTGAATTTTAGTGTATTTAGCTGTGATACAGGCTTTCGGGTGCATAAACACTTTAGAATCTTTGGTGAGAGTTGGTTGTTAATGAAACAAATCATTTTAATGAGCTATATACTATGAATTTCTTCTAATTATCTCATAATTACTGATTATACTGATATCCTATCAACATATTTCATAAATTAAAAAAAATAAAATTGAGTTCTTTTAAACTTTACATATTAGCGTTTATAAAATCTATATACCTTTGTTTTGTGTGTCCGGCGAATTTTTCTTTCGGGTTGATAGATTAATACGGCTTCACGGAATGGAGTACGAGTGGAATTGTTGTTGGTCATTGACTAATTTAAAAATATGTTTCCATCGAATTTTTGATTAAAACGTTTGTGTAATTAATTCGTTCTAACTAATGTTAACTTGAACTCGTTAAGTTGATTATTGCGCGATTTTGATGCTTTTTTTTAAAAAAAAATTGTCATCTATATATGACAGTTAGGATTGAGAGAAAATATACGACAACAGATCCCTATTTGCCCTCATTACCACAGAATAATTTTATATTAATATTATTTTTTCAATTTTCGAAAGTTTTGATTTCGTTCATTGCCGGGAATGTGTTTTCGCTTTTCTCAATACGCCACTGATCGTAAATTAATTGTAACACAGATGAAAGGAGAGTCGACTTCAATACTTAATATCTTCTAATTAAACAAAACTTTCAAGCTTTCAGTCCTCGTTCAGATAATTTGTAGCTTTGCGAGACATTACTTCGTGGTGTAAAATAGCACTTTGAACAAAACTAAGAAAATAAATATTGTTACAAAATAATGTTGTTAGAAAATGATAAAAACTCTAAAATACTGCAAGGAAGTTAGCTACATGAAACCCTGCCCTAATAATATTGTATATTTCTCTAGAATTCTCGAAAGATGAGTTGGATGCTATTGTTTTAACTTCTTAATTAACAAGTTTTCTTTCGTAATAAACTTGATTTTTCAAATCTGCATTCAAATTTTAGAAATTTAAATTTAAAAATCCAAATTTTTTTTTGTAGCTGTTGAAAATAATATGCTATTTAAAATAAAATTCATCCTAGTTATAAAATATTTTAAATCTTATAATTTGTACGTAAATGTTTTAAGTTAAGAAAACTTAGAACTATGTCGAAATTCACAATATTAGAGCGTTTCATATAACACTTTATATACATTATTTCTCAATACTTATTATTTTCTACTTAATAATTACTCTTATTTTATTAATTACTTATCCTTACGAATTTTATTAATTACTAATACTTATTATTTTCTACTTAATTACTTATATTTTATTAATTATTAATACTTATGAATTTTAAGCGATTTTTAACATAAATTTCGGTTTGTATTTTATTTTTTACTGTTCTCTTTATTGCATATTTTAAATGATTTTGCTATCATTTTAAATTTATTATTCTCGAAAACACTTTAGGTACTACTATTTTGCTTTTTTTCCCCTAATAAATATCTTGAAAGACATTGTTAATTGCATGTCTCTCTTACGGCATCCTTTATTAAAACTACACTAAATCATATTTACATCGTGATTATAGCTTATGCCTGCAGCTTTCATTTCATTCTACGTTGTGCTGGATGGTTTATATCATTAATTTTCACGCACATGATCGCTACCTTGCCTGCCGCAGTGAAATATTTAATTAGGGAGAGAGAGAGAGAGAGAGAATCAAGTTTTTTTTCAAATCAATTATATTTTTAAAAACCTGTGAGGATGTAAAGAGAAGGTAGACTGCTAGTAGGTCAAAACTTTCACTCTGTTTGCTTATTCTGTTTTCAAAACCTAATTGCTTAATAAGGTCAAATCTGATATAAGTTATGTCGTACCTCTGAGGAGGGGGGGAAGCACCTAAAAATGCGGCTTTGTTTCACTGACAACAGAATTTTCACCTCATTTGTTCCTTCTTTTCCTCCTATCGCTTTCAAGTTTTTCGAGATTAAGACGGATTTTAAGTCCTTAAGAAGCTTTTTTTTTCGAAAATGAAGGTTTATCTTGTGAATATCTTATATTATTCTCTTAGTCAAATGATTTCTTTTCAATCGTTTCTGGTTTTGGATGATTGAACTGCATACTTTTAGAAAACTGATGGCATTTGAATGCGTAACTTTAATCATAGTAATCTAAAAAGTGATACATCAAGATTACAGGTATAAATTATATTTATTTTTTCTGAATGTGTGAGAACATAAATACTTTTTTGCGTACTTATTTAACATGTAAGATGCCTAAACTGATTTGGTTTTGACATTTTCTTGCTTTTAATTTTAAATTGTTTATTGAATAAAGTTTTGTATTTCATTCAGCAATTTACATAATTCCTTATGATTGGAAAACGTGTACTACATAAGAAGCGAAAAATGAAGCATTTCCAAATAATATTCGAATTGGAACTGAAATAGAATTTAAAAAAAAAAAAATAGAACATGATAGTAAAGTTGTAAATCATGATTCTAAAGTTAAAAACCGTGATCGAAAAATTAAAGAAGGCCTAAGAAAATAAGTGTCCATAAAACTGAAATAACTAAAATAAACTCAGTTATTCTGTAATTCTGTAGGCCTCATACTCCGTGTTCGTGAAAAAAAATTTCCTGTTTCTTGCTTTTACTTTTCTGCGCAAAATGAAGGAATTAAATATTTTCCCACCATGTTAACATAGGGAAAACACGTAGAATTTATTTTTTCCATGTTTGAAAAAATGAGTCCTCGAATGTTGAGTTTAGTAAATTGCATGTGTAGTTAAATAAATTAGTGAAAATAAAATTAAGCTAAATTTTGATTGTGAAATCTTCGTAGTTAAGTATTTTAAATTAAAAATATATTAATGAAAAATTCTTATATAATTAAATAAAGTGAAAAAAAGAGAAAATGAATAAAACTGATTATATTTCTCCAAAAATATTATCATACTAAAATATAAACCTATTTACGAACGTTTTAGTTGAGCAAGTTGCAATACGAGATAGTTTTAATATAGTTCTAAAAATCTAAATAAAATTCAGTCTAATTCTTAAAGAGAAATTAATGAAAATGTATCTTTAAAAAGCAAGATTGATGGTAAATTGTCATTAATTGCTCTTTTAGGAATTTACCATGTGAGCAATTAATGAAAATATACCATTTCGATAAATGTTAAAATTAATAATTTGTTAAAATTATTATTTTTAACACCCATTGAAACTTTTTCAGACAGATGTAAAATTTTGGTACTTCCTTCCTTATTTTATACATTAATTTATTTGTGAATGCATAAATTCAGGTAATTCAAGAAATAACATTTTAAATAGATTTTGATTTACATTGCGAAGTAAGTCTGAATTTTATAACTTACCGTAATCGTCTTGCTTATTAAAAGTAAATGCAGAATGGAAAAAAAAAATCAACATAATTTAGTTTTTTTTCAGAAAACTGTGTTCATTGATAAGAATATCAATCTTGTATTGACAGCTTGAATTTGTATTTACAACATTAAAATATGAACATAACGTTTTCATGTTAATTCTCTAAAACAACTTATCTGTAACCTTATTTTCGCTTTTTTTTTTCTGTTATTAAACAAGTAATTCATATGTAAAATTCTGACCGAATCACATTTTTTTTAAGAATTTTTATTTTAATACTTTTTCCGATACTCCAAAACTCATTGTGAGTTACTTTGAATTAGGAGTTTTCCTTCATCTTTCTCGTGCAAATTACATTCAACCTTCTGCGATGACCGTTTGTGTTATGACGATTTGAAATGTTTGATACTCTTACATAAGCTGAAACAGGTTCTGTTAAGTTTGTTGTACCAGTTTAATCTAGCAATTGATTTATTGATTAAGCTTAATGTCGGTGACTTCGCACAATTACAGAGTAATAAAAAAAGAAAAAATTGTCGGCTAGAATTTCATTGATTGCTATTGATGCTTCTTTAGCATTTTTACCATACCTAAAAAAGCCTTTTATTCTCTACCAAAAAAGCCTTTTTTTCAAAAGGATGCCGTCTCCGTAGAAAAAACTACTCGTTTCCTTTAGCTGCTTGGCTAATTTCGGATGACATAATTATCGCCACGCTCAGCCAAACATATCCATGCCCAGTGTGTGCAATGCGGAGCGTGTAAACTTGGAAGGAGATCACCTTAATGAAGCTATTAGAGGAAAAATAACCGGGCACACATTCTTCTGATACAGTGGATTTGATCTACGTGATGAGACGAGGAGAATTAAGTGATCTTTATCTAATGTTTAACACACGTGTTCATTGCCTGTACCTTAAGCATCCAGATGAGTGTTATGTTTTCAGTCAACCGCGCTCGAATCATATCAGATTTTAACTAATCTTTAAAATTTTGTGACTTGTTATGTAAGTATTTGAATTTTTTGTTTAGCACCATGGACATGCGAGTACTATTGCAAATGTGTTGCCAGAACTTAATTGTTATACTTATAAGTGAAGAGTTCAATGTGTGCAGATCTTAAATAACAACAATGCCTATATAAGATTTGCACACATTGAATTTCACTTTTAAAACACCTTTCCATAGTTTATGCAAAAAAAGAACATTAATAATGTTTCTAAATATACAGGAAATGTGAAATAGATGTTGAATTAATTGAATTAAAATTAGTTTTAAATGCAACATTTATATACAAAAAGCGTTAACAATAACATACATCATTGTTAGTTTCCGTTGATGTAATTAATAATAATGACCAGTTATCTATGATAATCTAAAATAATATTTCAAATGACTATGAATTTAAAAAATTTATGAAAATAAAGTAATTATTTGATGTTATGTCTCGTTTGTCTTGTATTCACCAAAGTATTAAAATAGAGAGTAACTCTCTTAAATTATTTGTAACCACTTTCTGTCTAAAGAATTACTAAGGGTTTGTAACCTGACGTGTCCTTGACCCTAAACTCAAGATGTCAAATGTCTCATCAAGTTAAACTCAGCAATCCATAATAAAGTATTGCTGCTCAAGGTTTTTATCTACAAACTCATCTTTGTTATAGGAAACTAAATTATAGTTTAAAATGTTTCATCCGCAATTCTTTTTACTAGATAAGGTGATAATCAATCTTTTGCTACCATAACTCATCAATGCCAGTTTTATCCACTATCCTTACGGGCATGTTTCACATATCCAACATTGATTGTTGATGTTATTTCATCTAAATTGTTTATATGTTAACGTTGACAAATTTACGCAAACATCAATGATTTTGGTCAAAATATAATCATCACATTGTCCATAATAAAAGATAACGTCCTGAAATTTTAAATCGTGTGCTCATTCTTGATGATATGAATTGATGGATTTTGCAATTCCTTATAATCTCAGAAATGAAATGTCAATAAGCATCCCCTTTTGAATTGAAATCTATCAATTTCTGCCATACAGCTTTAAACGTATGCAAACTCATCGCATAATCACTTGTATACGAAGGTTACCCAGACATTGGTTTGCGTATTTATATAGTCCTTGTACGGTATTACAGTTATTTGGGTATTTACTGTCTATATTTGGGTAATTTTTTGGGAAGTTATAAAACTAATTTGTAAAGTATCACAAATTATGAATTCAGAACAATGTTTTAAATTTATAATTTGTGATACTTTATAAGTTTATAATGTTTTTTAAGATTCAAAATATTCGATGTTAAACGGAAAGTATTAAATATCTTATTGTAAATAAAAAGCAAGGACAAAAACATGTTGCACGTTTTTTTACATTCAAAATGAATAAATGATATTGTAAATAAAGCTCAATGACAAAAAAGCTAATCTTTTTAATATATCATCTTTCTACCCGTATGTCCTTTCATACAGTTAGTTATTCCAACTCGCAAGTTCATGCCCGTATCAGAATTGGAATACTATCCATTTAACCTTTCCCACTTCTGTAATTGCTCAGAAACCTACTCGTAACTATCTTTGACGTTTGAAATGGGTACCGCATTTAACTGTTCCTTTCTGCCGAAGGAACTGACGGAGCAGACCTCGCTTATTCTTGACAGCTTGATGCAGTTGTATACTACTACCCTCTTCAGGTGCTGCAATTATCCTTCTCAATAATCATTTTTTTAATCGCATTTGACCTTTCATGCATTATAAACCAGATTACTTCTTATCTAGCATCTGTAACCGTAACTTTTTTGATCACGATGCATTTAAACGATATCCATCGGCTTTCGAAGTTACGGTGGCAGATATGAATTGATTAATGTTTGAAAATGTATGGCCATTTTTTTTCCTTTGGAACCTTCATGGTCAGTCACCAAAGATTGTCCAGCGATTTTCATGTACAACGATTGACCATTGTTTATGGTTGGTCACAAAAATTCCGACTTTTAGTATGCGGAAACGCGAAATTTCAATAAGTCCATTGTTTTTTATTTATTGACCGTGATTTATCTCGGAATTAATTCTCCTGCTGCTCAAGCGTCATGGTTCGTTTGCTTGAGAAATAGTGTAAGTATTGGTGTGCATAAGTTGTAAATTATCCTAGTCTTCTGGAGAACCAAAAGATATCGTTTTGTGAAAAGGAAAATGATTTAGATAACTGTTAAAGAACACTAAAATCATGACGGACGTTTATGTAGCAGAACGCCAGAGCACCTCATAAATATTTTAATTATGAGCTTTTTATATGGCGACAAATATTGCATTTTTTTAAATTAGAAAAAACTTATTTTATTTAATTACCATGAACATAACACAAAATACTATTAAATTGTTTGTATACATAATTGAATTACATAAGTATTAGTGTTTTGTTGATCGAAATATAATGATTTTTCAGTTCAGTGGAAGAAAATTTACTTTCATTTTAAATATTTGTGTTTTATAACATAAATAGATTTTCTTTTATAATGTAAAAATAAATGGGGGTACAAGGACAAAATAAAATAGTGCAAGAAATAGAAAATATTTATATGTTGAAATGAGATATGTTTATACTTTTGATAGTATCAATATCACAGCATTGCAAGGAAATTTATATACACTGCATTCAGTTGAAAAACAACTTGGAAAAATTTTCATTTTGTTAAAATATTATTTCACGTTTTGTAAATACACTTAAATATTTCATTTCCTATTGGGTAGAACAGTGTATTAATAAGTATGTTTGTTCGAGATAATTTTCTTTAAATGTAGAGAATGTCTTATTAACTTATTTGTAAATATAAATTAATTTTATTTTCAAATAAGTTACTATTTTTGAGAAGTATTAGAAGTTAATTAGCATACTTTTTATTGGAAAAGAAAAATTCATTTATTTTTACTATTTGTGTAATTATCTTTCACTATTATAAAAAGGCAATTTAAATTTTTTTTTCTGTAGAAAAATAAGAAATTAAATATTCTATGTTGAATTTTCGTGAGTACCCAAGTTTTTTAATTTTTAACTTAAGACATAGAAATAATTCTTTACTCATTTAATTTACTGCTATTAAAATCGGTTCTTTGACTTGGTGCCATAGAATACGTTTGTTTATTTTCTTTTTGGAAATATTTTCATGACTAGAAAATAATTTTTATTATTTTCCATGTCTTGAAATGAAGTATGTTTTTAAAGGCTATAAGATAAAGCATAATTTTGAGCTCCGAAATCTAGATTAAATTGTCTTTGTTGCTAAATTATGGCAACTTTTTCGTAAAATATTAGAATTATTAGTCATTTTTAAAATTAAAAAAAATTCAAAATTTGCTCCACTTTTTACATTTTTGAATCGCTTATAATTTTATTTTCAAAGATAAAAATTAAAATATACTTTGACATTTTTATTTTTTGTGCTAACTTAATTTTTTTTAATATACTTCAGTTTTATTTATAATGTAGTTACTAAACCTTTAATGTATATTAAATAATTTCAGTGAATCTTTTTAAAAGATGCCATGATGTTTTTGTTTCTAATTTAAGCTGCTGTTCGAAGAATAATTACTTTACTCGGTTTTTCTGATGTTTGTCATTTATCCCATTTTTCGTTTTACGTTTGATGGTCTTTATCGAATAGTGATCAATCAATATGACCGATAACGCAGTTCCGATCCACCAATTCAAGAATGACCAGTGAGGGGGGTGGCAGTAATTCTTATGTCCAGGCATGCGTTGACATTTCTTGTCGGAAGACATCTCAGTCCGTCTGGTATGTGCATTTATTTAGCATTCAAAGTGGGGTGGTTCTTCCGGGCAGAGTTCATTTTTTGGTTCATCGCGCGCATGAGGAATAATCGTTCGGAATTTTCTTCAAGTGATTGTCCGATAACGCTTCTAATGAGCAAGCTGTGACGGCCTCTCACTCGTAATTACTATTGGCATTGTTTCTTGGCTATTTTTTTTTTCTGAGCAATGGATTCCGTGCAAGGGGTTGTTTGTGTGAAAACAGCCCACAAAAAAAGCAGATTAGAACCTCATATGGATTGATCTGTATTCGGATCAAATTCCCCAATTGCTCTTCTTTTGTGTATCAAATGAAATAAATACCGGAAGTTGGGAGATTTAAAGATTGTCGGACTAGACAGATTCGCGAAAGTTTTTGAAAATATGATAAGTATCTGCTCAATCAAAGTCTTTGGCTTCTGTCTCTAGCATGTAATGGGAAGTGATGTGAGTTGAGTGTTTTTTATTAAAATTTTTGCATTGAAAGTTTATGATTGACTGTTCCGAGTTGAGGTAGATGATCAGCTTCTTGTCTCATCAACCTTAATGAAGTTTGACGCACCATTTACCCTCTCCTTTTTTCTCTTGAATTTGACACCAGTTTCAAGAATATATGTAAGCATTTAAAGTTGTTATTAACCATAAAGTGGTTGTTTCTTTCGTTCCAGTTGAGATCATGACTACATAATTTTATTATAATTCTCATTGTTTTAAAAGATCTATGATGTCAGATAACGTTTTCTCTACACATCGTATTGAGACGTTGTAAATCCGATTTGTCGACGAATTTGCTACCTGCCTTGAAATCGCATTCTTCGAGGGCTGCAAACAAGGCAAAACTCACCATCGAATGTCTGAAAATAGCGTGGAAGCTCATTTTGTTAAAACGATTTCTTATAATAAGGAGCAAATCATCAGTTTGAGAGGCCGTTTCCCATTAATTCAATCCATTTACAGGTTGACAAAATAACAAAAAAGAAATCAATACGAAAAAGGCAATTCAAAACAACCACTTTATGGTTAGTTTAAATCAGGAAGAATGTTTTAAGTTTTTAAAACTTGCATTAATTAATAGAATTTTTAATTAATACGGCATTAGTCGTGACGTCATTCACTACTAAGTTTTTCCAAACAATCGTTGCTAATGTTGCCACAACATGGGAATTTCCGTAACCAATTTATTTTGGGGATATCCCTAATAAGCTTTCTGAAACTCGTTGTCCTGAAATATTAAGTTTTAAATAAGAAATAGCAATTTAAATATATATCACTCAAAGCAATGGCGATTTAACAATAATTAGCCCTTAACAGCGAAGCTTAGAGACTGTTGCTACGTTTGACGTCACACTAAGGAGCTTAACAACGACTCCTTAGAAACGGTTGCTAGGTTTTGACGTCACACTAAAGTCGTCCATTGCAATATTTGTAAACAATATTTTAAGATTAATGTCTTGCTTACGCCAACATTAAAATTTTTCTTTTTTAGTTTTTATTATTAAATTATTTATCAATAAAATTAGACACAACACAATTATTTTTGATGAGGAAAACAATTGCTTTACCCATAATCTATCAAATAGCTCAAATATATTGCACGGTTAATGTTTCAGATGGTGTGTTAAATTGTGTAAAATAAACAAAAAAATATCCTCCCGGGGTGACATAATAATTGGAGATTTCCAAACCGATGAAAGAAATCCTTTTGTAAAGATTCTGCTCTTTGGTTTTATCTTTATATAAAAGTCAAAAATATTGAATGGACAGCTTATCAGTGACTTGCCACTCTATAAATTAAACAAAATAAACAAATTGCTTGTGTTCTTTTGTTAATTGTATTAAAATCAGATTCCATTCATTGATAAAATTAATAATATATCTATGGTTTGAAATGTATGATAATCTTGCTGTTTTTCCCAGCAGTGAGTAAAACTGGTAGCCTAATGGTTAGCGCTCTTGCCTTCGGCTCAGAAGTTCGTTGGCTCAAATCCCACTTGGAGTTTGGATGCTTGTAGTGGTTTGGAATCCACTTTAAACTATGGGTCCAGGACTATATAACCGTCGTGTGCAAAAAGTGATCTTTGCGCGACAAACAGAACCAAACTAAACCAACTTAGCAGTGTTTGTGAAACATAGTGGATTGTTTAATATAAGATTTCGTAAAATATTTTAACAGATTTATCATTTTCTTGTGAGCGAGGGTTTTTCATAGGTCATATTTAATAATACAAGACTCGGAATAATATCTTAGTTTTGCAAACTGAAATGTTTCCTCGCTCTTACTTTGATGGATGTACTGGAGAGATGATTTGTTGTTTTTCACTCTGCAAAAAAAAGCGGTTTTTTAACTTTTTCAGTATTATATTAGTGAATAGGCTTTGACTGTAGCTGCTAAAACAATTTTCTTTCATATATAGATTAAAAATGAGACTATTCAGTTTCCGCCCCTTTATTTTAAAAAGTACATGAAAGAAATGTTGGGACCATGCCTATAATTGCAATAATAATCATGTTTGATTATAATGTTAATTATATTTGTAAATTAAATCGATGTTTTTATAAAAAACAATGGTTAGCATTCAATAAAACTTAAATCTTCGATTTCACAAATGAAGAAATTTTATATTTAATTCAAAACTACTTTCTTTTGCTTAGTTGGAATTCGTATTAAAAGGCTCCAAAAAGAACTTTTTCTTAAATAATGGTAAGAAAAATGAATTGTTAGGCTTTTAAGCTTGAAATTTTATAAATCGAATACTTATATTTGTTTCTTATGTTTTTCAAATGCAAAACAAAGAACAAGATCTTCTTATTCTGTTTGATAATTTATTTTATGTGTTTGTTATTGTATGTCAGCTAGGCTGGTATTATGGGGTGCGCTGCTCCATTTTTTCTATTACACCATATTTAGGTGTGGATTCCGACTTCCTCAGAACACACATGCCATAGGTACCCGTTCAAAATCCATTCATACGAGGAAAAGACTAAGACAAGATAGATAGAGAGAGAGAGAAAGTACATTCATGCCCGAACCAGGATTCGAACCCAGGACCTCCCTATCTGCAGTCAGGCACGCTGACCACTAGACAAGTTGGCCGGCATTTTATGTGTTTAAATGTGGTTTTTCAAAATCAGTTTTAGCATTATATATCTTTTGTTTTATTTTGATTTAAAAAATATTTATTTTACACTTATGGCTGCTAACGAAAAGTAAACGGGTGTAATATATTCTTAGAATTCTGTAAATATTCTTAGAAGCTGTAAATATCGTTGTAAACATCACTAAAATAAAAATATAAAACAAAAAAATTTTAAAAAAAAATGGTGAATTTATCACTATTCTAAGCATAAGCGTTTTATCTGATGCCATTATCGATTAAGTAACTCATTAATATCGTAATCGAACAATAGCGCGCTTTTCTGATCGTCTTCAGAAAGAGTAATCTAAAGTAAGGTCTGTAAGGTGCGCATGACATCGCATTGTTTCACTTCTCGAAGCCCTTTGTTTACTCCTGAGTAATTTAGAAGGAGCTGCGAGAAGAAAGTCATGACCACTGGGGCGTTTAATTTTCGCTGTTTTTATGCTCATATTTAACGATGTGTGTTTACCTTTGAAAAGATGCTATAATTGTTTCTAGATTTGTGCGACTGTGTCGTTAAAAAAAAGAAGGCTGCAGACAATTTTTTTTTAAAGAAAAGATTTCGCTTAATTTGTTTTCCGTTTTGTGAATAGAATTTATGCAATTTTTTTTTTTCTTTCTTGCTTGAATACATAGTAACTTTTTTTAGAGTTTCTTAGCAAGTTGTAAAAATTTATAATACAATAGTTTCATCCGTTCTCAGTAAATTTTTTTTCTTTTCCCAATTTTACACCTAATAAATGTACACATAAAATTTTGGGTTTAAAATGTACGTATTTTTTTCTTTATAGTGTTCGAAATAAAGATTGCTAATTATAGATTCTATTTTTTTTATTTAATGAACTTTTTTTGTTGCTTACCTTAATAGCATTAATGTTGCTTGAAGTCTTGTATTACTTACTTCATGCAGCATAATCATTTAATATTTATGTTTTGCAATTTTTTTATTTACGTTAACTCCTATATTAAATTTTTAATATTATTTCCGAGTAAAATTGTAAAAAAAGTACTTCAAAATAAAAATTAAAAACATTTTGGAAAAATTTATAATTTAAAAAATGTTTTATTAAATTATAATTTTTTTTAAATTTATGATTTAATAAAACATTTTTTTAAATTTATAATTCAAGAAAATGTTTTTAATTATCGATAAATAGCTCGCTCACAACACTAGTTATATAATAATTACATTTATTTATAAACTAACGCTTATGTAAGAACATTTTCTTCTGTTGAAATCTAAAATAAAGTACATATATAATTTGTTACATCATTTTGATTCCTTAGAGCAAACAACGCATCATAAATTATTTCTGTAAAAAAAAGGATCGTAAATTTTTATGATTTAAATAATTTGTAAATATTTTTTTATTTCAGTAGACTTTAATTTTTCTTAGCAATTGAATTTTCAACAATTCTAAAAATTTTTAAAGTATAGTTCTTTAAATAGTAATATTTCTATTTAATAAATGTTTGTGATGAAGCGTTTTACTTTATCCTGATGCCAATCCACTAAAAATTATTTAGAAATAGATTTCTAATGAACATGTTTTCGTTACTTAACTCTTTATTTTTTTTCTAATATTTCCCTTATTGTTCTGCACATGATCCCATTAAGTGATAAACAAAATTTCAGATGCAAATATTTTTAAACATGATGTAAACCAAACTCAATTGTTAATCGTAAACTCTTTTTCTGCATCAAGTTCTTATTAATAATACTGTTTTAAAAACTGGTTTATTTTCTTATAAAAATTGAATTTATTTCTTAATTTTCAATGTAAATCTTTAGTGATTAAATTTAGGTTATTATTAAATTATGAATGTTCAATTTATATCGTGTTAACATTATTGATTTCATCTGTGTATATTAAAGTTTTTCTTGGAAAGGATATCTCTAAGGAAGCACTTTATTAGTCAATCCAAACCAAAATTAACTATTGATTATTTAGACTTTCAATTTGCTGATTTTAGTCAAAATTTGCATTTTTTTCCCCTTATACCAATGTTTTTTTTGGAATGATGAAAAGCAGGTTGCGTATATTTAAGCATGTTAGGGATTCTTTGCTACTATTGCTTTCGCAATATTATTAATATGAAGTGTGAACTATGCTCGTAAAATTTAAATATAAATACTGATCAAAAATTGTTCTCAATTAGTGGTGGAGAATCGTTATTTGAAATTAAAACTTGCTCATATGCAAAATATTACAGTTGATATGTGAACAGCCACCGTACACGTTAGAATAAGGACAAATTGTGTACAATTACTACACTAATCGCCGATTTTAACGAGTAAAAAGAGCTATGCTGGTATAGAGACTCCAACCGGATGGGTTTCTGAAAAAATTATTAGCATACTGAAAGATATGGTCTGAAGACTATGGTAGAGATTCCTCAATGTATGAGAAAAATTAACGAACAATTTAAGACCCTCTAAGAATAATAACAGTTTGACAAGATTAAAACTCAGCAGTAAGTGTGAGGTTAGATGCACAGTTGTTCCAGAGAACTGGATTCAGTGGCCATTGCTGTTACGAATATCGAGATAAACTTTACACGAGATTATCTTTTTAGTCTGTAAGCAGACAATCAGAAGCTTTCATTTCTCTCGCGTCTTCTCCCAAACGCGTTTGTTTTGAGTTTGGAACATCAGTTCCCGCGTTGGGCATATTAGACCAAAGTGATATTTGACGAGTTCTGCTTTAATCGTGATCGGATTTTTTTTTTTTTTTTTTTTTTTTGCAACGATGTTGGTAGAACGCGTTTCCATCCAGTAAACATCACGAAAAGATATGAGATTTGAAAGGAAGGGCATGTGTTGTACTGCAGGTATAATGCTCAAAAACCGCACATATATCTAATTTTTGAACCCTAAACTGTTATTGTTACAAGATATAAAGACGAAGCCTATGCTTGCTGTTGGTCTTGAAGTCATATTTATTGATGATGATGCACCTTGCCAATGGAGGACTTCCTTGAAACTTAAAATATCCAGTTTATGCTACGGTCCACTCATTCTTCTAATCTTGTCGAACATGTGGGGAAATGCTCAGGAGATAATTTGCAGCTCTTCCACACCCACCAAATTCTGTTTCAGAATTAAAGCGAACTACCTGTAGCACTTGGAACTCTCTGAGTGCCCACTCATCCACAATCTCATAGTCAGTATAGGAAATCATAATACTACATGCATGGTTACCAGTGGTGGCCACACTGCAAAAACATTTTCTTTTTCAAATTTCTTTAAAAAATGTACTTAATTTATCACATTAATTTTGTAATTTCCACCAATATTTTTAAATATTCCTTTAAAGACAATGATTTACATGTGATTAACGATTTCAAATATCTCATTCGCAATTGCTATTTTGTAATAATTTCTTAAACAGCAATATTTACTCATGGTCTTTTTTTGGAAATTAGATTGTTCATTTATAATGTATGAAATGAATTTATTTCCCTTCTTCATTATGCTATTTTTTTTTAATTTATAAAATAAGTTTTATTGATTTTTAGGTATCTATTTAATTTTTTTGGGAAATAATTAAATCAATTTTCATAATAAAATGAAGATATACGTTTTATTCGATCACTTATTATTAGGCATTGATTGTAAAATATCCACGATGTTTTTCCGTACACAATCTTTCGAATTTTGTGATATAAAAAATTTTAAAAACTAATTAATTTTCTAAATTATATAAGCTAGGAATATATTATTAATGTATGAAATAAATGTGATTCATAATTTCTTTAATTATCTTTAAAGAAAAGTGTCACATAAAATTTTTGTTTAAGACAAAATGTCTAAAAATTATCACTGCCAAAAATTTAATAACTGAATTCTATTTTCAAAAATTTTAAGTACATATAGTTTTTCAAATGCATGAAGGTGCGATTTTTAATATACATATTTAACTTATAAAAATGCATTCACAAATTCGTGTACAAACTGTTTACTTAGAAACTGAGTGTTTTTCGTATATGAAATTAGATTTAGAACACTTGTTATATTTTTTTAAATTTTACATAAGCGTATTCATGCTATTGTTAAAAAATTTCTAATTCATATTTCTTGACACGTATATAATGGTAGAATTGCATGATATATCCAGGCATTAGCCAGCTGGAAAATTGTCCTAAATTTATGAAGATAAAATTTATAATTTTAGGCTTCTTATCCCATGGATTACTACATTCACAATAGAATTCATAATCACTGGCGTGTTGTCAGCATAACTTAAAAGCCGGATATAATCAGTCGGCTTCAGATTAATAAAATTGGTGCATACATTGACGAGGTAAGACTCATTTCCGAGAATGGTTTCCGTGAATCATTATGAAACTTGGAGAAACAAATGTCTTCTTTTCGAATCTCTGTCACGTTATGTGGATGGAACATTCCAATTAGTTCTCATTAAGAGAAAACCCTCGCAGACTCGTGGCGATGACATTAATTTGCACATTGCGGATGTAGATAGTAAATAGGGATCTGTGTTTTAATACCTTCTGCAATTGAAAGATGTTCTTACCAAAATAACTTGGCGACGAGTTATCGTTCAAGTTTGCGGTCTGATTCGTGGCGATTGTTCGATTCCCGTGGTTGTGTTTAATTTTCTTTATTAGCCAGTGAAGATCTCTTCTGTTGGAACGTTCTTTTGTTTTTAGGCTGGATCTTAATTTTTTTTTTCTTTGTCGTGCAACAGCCGACACTCGAATTGTATAATTACAAAGAGAGATACAGGCTTTTGTGTCATCTTCTAGAAGAGAAATAGTCATTGAAAATAGAATGCCTTCCTAACAAGACGAATACTTGAGTTCATAAATTTGTTTTGCAGTTAATGGCGTCGATATTTTTAATGGTCATCTGTGGTGAGTGGATTGTCCCAATTTTATAATAGGTAACTGAATTGATATCGATTCTGCTTCAATATCATAACAAGACATTTTATCTATTTCCACACGTCTGTTTGAAGTACGTGGAATACGATTCCTTAGTTTATTTAAAAGTATATTTCCATTAGGTTGTATTATATAACAATGAAAACTATTCCAGTTATATTTTTTGTTTTTTTAATTTTATATAAAATATACACTCTAGAGTATTTCATTAGAGGAATAAATTCTAAACTTCTATTCGAATTATAAGTATTCAATTGAGAGAAAATTATATAATTTATTAGAATTCTTATTTTGTCGTAAATTATTGAAAAAGCCTTTACCATTGTAATTAAATATAATTACTCGAATATTTTAAACACACACAATTTATCTTACTACACATAAAATACTGCCATCAAGTATATCCTGTAACCGATATCTCCCATAACTGTTACCCATACAATCTGCTAAAATAATTGAAATATTAGTGTCCTTTTCGGTATCTTTGGCTTCTGCATGAATACCCACATGTATTTCTTAATCCTTGGTTCAATCCATTCATCAATTGGTTCAAGAGAATTGCGTGCAGTTTTTGTGTATCTTCAACATTTTCCCTTCGTCCATTACTTTATCTGAATCTTCCGGTTGTCTTAATGGTGATGGTGAAGAAATCGTCGCACCCACTATTGTTGCCGATTCGAATTACTTTTTCCTATTCCGTCTCGGTCGCTGACCCATCGTTTCGAACTTTCTCTACCCCCATATGAGTTTTCGTTTCTCAACCACAAGAGAATGACATTTTTTTTTTTTAACTTATATCTTAACTAAGATTATAGTTTTATTGCTTACAAATTGAAGCAGTTCTTTTTTTTTTTTTTTACGCATAAATTGTTTTGAAATTGCCGAGGGAACAATGGTATTAAGGAACAAACTGAAAGAGGGAAGAAAGTTGCAATTTTTTTTCTACCTTAATTATAGTCGTCGAGCACGAACGACATTTATTCTGTTACTTTTTATTTATAAAGACTAAAAATATTTGTAATTTTAATGCTTTAAACATGGAAAGAATTGTCTTCGAGTTTGTTTCCTAATTTCAGGAAAGTATTCTAATTTTAGTTGCCCTATTGATGGTAAATGATTATTTTACTATTACTTTTTCTTCTCTTGAAATGGTTTTAATCAATGAAATAACGTGAATAAAATTAGTTTTAAGTCTATTGGAGCATTTAATAAGCTTTATTTAAATTCTATTAAAAAGTTATTATTGTAGCAGTAGGTGTTTGGTTTGCTCGATCGCGCAATATTTTGGTGAGATTTTGTGATAAAAGCATAGCACTATTCGTCATATTTTGATTCCATTTTGATATGCTTTATTTTGATATCACCACAGAACATCAGTCTTTGTGAAAATGTATGATTTTGATGCAAAAATCGCGATTTTTATAAATTCTATACACCTGGAAACATAAATTTATGTGTTTATCATTAAATGCAAAAAGTTTTAAGTAATATTTTGAAGATTTAAAAAAAAACATGTTTTCCATTTTGCGGAAAAAGGAAAATTACTCTGTAATTCATTTCAATTTTTCTAATAATCGCTGAGTTGAAGCATCTTTTGGATTATATTTCCCTCAATCGCTATTAATAAATATAATCATTTACTGGTGTAACTTCAACGTTGAAAGCGGAAAGTTTTAAATTCCAATTATTGTTTTTAAATCTGAACTTAATTAACAAGTAAAATAAAATTTTTATATCTCTCAATTGTGATAAATTGATACGGGGATAAAAAGAAGCTATACGATTGTTGTGTTATAGAAATGTCATTGGTTTTGAAACAACTACTCATAGAACTTAATTATAATAATAGTTATTTTCAATTTCTCTCTCTCTCTCAGGATAAAATATCATTTTACTGTATGGCTTCAAAAGCTAAGGTCTCTTTATTCCTGCTAAATTATGGAAACAAATGAATAGCTATATAACACTTAAGAGTCTATTCTAACAAAAAGGAATTTAAAATAATTATTGCTTGCTAGATTCAAAGTACTTAACCATCAATTTTTTTTACATAATTTTGATTTTCCTATTAATATAATATTTTGATTTTTTATTGCATCCACAAAAATTGTTAGTTAAAAGGCTAGGAAATCAATTAAAAAAAATTGGTTTCTTAAGTTGTTGTAAAAAAAAGAACTGAATTTTTTGAATAAGTAAGAAAGTAAGAAACCTTAACTCTTGCCTCCCTCAGAGATGAAAAGTAAATATTAGTATTATACAAAAACTTTTATTGCTATCATGGAACAATATTCACCCAAGTTCAACGTATTTAGTATTTTTAATGTTAGTTTTCCTTCCTTATATTTTAAACTGTTGGTCCTGGCTCTGATAAGAAAAAAGTAACCGTAGAGTGAAAAATAAGGCGGATTTCTTGCCCTCTTTTCACTCCCTGAAATTTTTACCTCCTTCAACTGGAATTTGGCTTTCAAAATTTAGAAGTGAAAGAAATTTACATTCAGGTGTTATTCTGATATTAGTTCATATATGTGTGTAGGATTTAGCAAAAAGTTAAATAGTGAAGAAAAGAAGTAAAAGGTAAATCAATAATATATATGAGGCTGGCGAAAGTGAAGCATTAGTCTTAAGATGTAAAAGATTGCTTACAAATATTACAGTTATAAAAGTTTCTATTAATTAATTAATGAAATTTTTAAAATTTTAAATCGTCTTTGCCGATTTTAACTAACTATAAAGTGAATGTTTTCTGTTGTCTTTTACATTTTGCTTTTTCTTTTGTCCTATTGTCAACGTGTTAATGGCTTGAATCAAAGAAAAACGGCTTCTCAAACTGGTGCTTTGGTCTTTATATAAGAAATTGTTTTATTAACAGCGAATCAAAATGAACTTAGAAAATATTCTCAGATAATCGATAATGAATTTCGCCTTGTTTGCTACCGCTAGAAAAATCTGATTTGGTATCAAATTTGTCGACAAGTTGGATTAACGTCGCCATCTCAATAGAATATAATTAATTATGTATGATGTAGATGAAACGTTATCTGTCGTCATGTATATATTTTAAACCAGTCAAAATTGTAATAAAGTGGCGTAAACATGATCTCAACTGGAACAATAAAAGTACCATTTTATAGTTTAAAAAAAGGAAAAAAGAAAAAAAAAAAAAAACCTACGAAGTGATTTGGTTTTTTGTAGTTTTATTCATTCTTTCTAGCCTTCTTTATATTTCATCTTTGGTAGTAATGCTATGAATTATTTTTAGACCACCTGAGTATAATTTTGGCAAATATTTATCATTAAGGTTTGCTCTACACATCGTATTGAGACGTTGTAAATCCGATTTGTCAACGAATTTGCTACCTGCCTTGAAATCGCATTCTTCGTGGGCTGCAAACAAGGCAAAACTCACCATCGAATGTCTGAGAATAGCGTTGAAGCTCATTTTGTTAAAACGATTTCTTATAATAAGGAGCAAATCATCAGTTTGAGAGGCCGTTTCCCATTGATTCAATCCATTTACAGGTTGATAAAATAACAAAAAAGAAAGCAATACGAAGCCCACAGCTGAACAACGGGAGATGGATATTGCGCTTCTGCATGTACATTTGTCGGGGTGGGTGCTTGTGAGTTTTTTGGATTTCCACCCTCTATCTAAGAAAAATCCTTCCTTAAGGCAATTTACCAATTACCTTCCGAACGTCTTTGACCTTTAAGTAATTATCAAAATTGTCATGGTTTTCTTAACTTTATTTTTTCAGTACATTTTTTTCTTTCTTTATTTAGTTATTCATTATTTGATTAATATTTTTTGAAGAGGAATACTATGTGAGTATCTTATTTGTGGTGTTTTTGATTGAAATTCTTTTTTAGGACTATTCAAAATCTTTATATTATACCTAATGCATAGCAAATTTATATAATACAAAAGAAAATACATGAAAATTTTTAGGATTTTCAGCTGTTTTAAAATTTTCTTTCTACGAGCCTATATATTATCCTACCTAACTGTAAGCATTTTTGCGTATCTTTTACATCCTTCATTTTTCAAAGGAAAGCCTTTTATTTTTGTACGCTAAAACATTATGGCATTACTTTATATGTCCAATATTAGATTCAAAAACTCGGATATGTTATTATTATCTCCGAAATGAACAATTACTTATAAAGGTCGTTTTAATTAAAATTTAGTGTGGGAAAAATGGCCTACATCACCCGTATAATATTTCCAAATCCGGACAATGCCTTCCAAACGATCGGCTCATGGAAAAATTTGTCCATAACAAGATTCTTAATCCGGAAAGTACTAAAGAGGTGTTTGCAATTGTTGAGTAAATTTTTTTTAGTGATTTGGAGATGAAAAATAATTTTTTTATCGCCATCGTCTCGCTTTGTTGGCCAGCACTGATGAATTCTAGTGCTTCTTAATTCGGGCAGTGTCTCCTCCCAACAACTTCTTCCCACTCATTAAATCCGTTCTCCCAGACTGTATAATCCTCTGATTGACTTCATTCAAGATGGAATCCATCAATCTTGATCCATATCGTTCCTTAAAAAGTCTTAGAAATTTACCCATAAACCCACTTACACTTGAAAAAAAATGTAATCATTGTGATCGCGCCATCTTTTTTTGCGTGTAGTCGGATCCTGAGATTTTACTAATTTCTTTTTTTCCTGTTAGTTTTTTTCAAACTGCGTGTTATTGGCATAAATTATAGTGAAAAAGAAGAATGATGAAATCTAATTTTACCTCACAATCTTTTCTTGTTTGCTGTTAATATAATAGGATTTATTTTGAGTGATGTGCAGATAAGAGTTATTCCCTCCCCATTCTCTACTTTTTGTCCCGTTTCTCGATCTTTTTAATCAAAAATGAAGAAAGTTCCTGAAGAATGCAATGTAAAAATAGAGAACAAAGCGTTATTAAAATGCCGCTCATTTCTGTGTGTTGTATTGTGCTGAAGAAGGCATATATAAATAGAAAATTTACTTTAACTGCATTTGTAAAGCTCATTTCTTTTATTAATAGTGTTTATAGATTGACGTCAGAAATCGAAAACGTCAAAAGATTTTTGAATTGTGATTCTTTAACTGATTATAAATATGTGTGAAAATATTTCAATATAAGTTAAATTATAAATTTTTAATGTGCAAAACGCAGCTAAAAGGTATTCTATTTGTTTATTGTTCAAAAATTACATTTATATTGCTTTTCTTCAACAAGTTCCGTAAATAAGTATTATCATTATATTTTTAACATAAAGTTAATTTCCTTTTTATCTTCATGTTGATTAAACTATTTATAGTATTTATGACTTAGATCTCAACGATGGTTTGTCATCATTTATCGTGGGTAATTTTTCTCTTTATGATGCTCTGTGTTGAGTCGAGTTAATATAAAATAAGAAACACACTAATACCTCTATCAATAATAACTGAGAATGTTATATAATTTTAGTTGTATTTCTTTTCATCAATTTGCTACTGTTCCACTTACATACGCATATTAAATTTGTTCCAATAAAAGAACAGATATTAACGCGTAATTGATTTTCAAGGAAAAATCTTTCATACTAAGTAAGTCTCAAAATGGCAGCAGAACAGTTACCACTTTGTCCTTCAATTCAATGGTTCTGGAATTTAAAATTAACTTTAAACTGTGAGTGCCATTCAAGTCAACTCACACATTCAAAAACTGACTGTGGAAAGCTAAACAAATGAAATTTTCATATGAAGTTAATAAGTTTCCGATTCGTGTGATACAATTTGCCATTTAGCTTTTATAATCATATCTTAGATCTTTAGAGTATTGTTTTAAATCGTCCTTAAATATTAATCAAAGAAGTTGACATCAAGTAACACTTTGGAAGTCATTGTTGAAGGAAGAAAGCATGTGGAAATAATTTAAGTACGTAATTCTTCTTTGACGACATAATGAAAGCTTTTACTAAGCTTCTACTTTTTAAAAGTTCTTGCCTTGATGAGCATCGGTCTTCTGGGCTAATGGAAATTCTCAGAATGCTCTCTCTACCTGGTGCCTACCTCGAATAACTTCCTTTCAATGTTGATGTTTTTATTTAGTGTAAGCACTTGACGATGTCACTTACTGGTTGACGTCAAACGGTTAGATCTTTTGAGCATCAACCTGTAGGAGTTCATAAATTTTGTTTTTTCTTTACACCCTGTTTAACTCAACGGGCGTTTTTATTGCCTATGTTTCCGCTTCACTCATACATACGGAAAGTTTTTTCATTACTGCTTTCGCAACGTTTGATTTCGATTCCCGCCCTCTTTAACCTGTCGCCAAAATTACATAATGGGCTCGTATTAAATCGTGTGCCATCTTCATTTCGTTTTTGTTCTGCTTGGTGGCCCTGTCAAAGGGTTTGACGTTTCTGGCATGGAAGTTGTTGACAGTTCTAATAGGATGACAATTTTTGTATAATCTACAGTCTGTGTGTTTATATTATTAATTGTTTTTAATTTAAATAAAAAGGTAAATATTTTAATTGTTGCTGTCGAAATGCCTGACATGTTGAGGTTCATCAACATTTCAAGGTCAATAAAGTTCGAAGTTTTGTTTGTTTAAAAGTTTATTCTGCTATATATTTCACGGATGATTTATCAGCTATGGATAGTATATATTTATCTATTTATGTAAAAATAAATATTTTTTACATTTAAATTTTTATGAAATTTCATATTATATTAAGGAATGCTTTTAGACTTTGTGATTATTTCCTTAAATGGCGAGTACGATTGTTAATTAGAATTGTCTTAAATTTCCAAAAAGTGATTTCTGTTTTACTTTTATATTTCTAAAGTAACGAATCATGCAAAATACTACTTGTTTTAAAAAATTTTAATTTATGAAATGTAGTGGCTTCAGTAATGAACTGTTACGAATTTATTACTAAAATCATACACATTCAGTACTGAATTCAACTTCAATCATAATTTTTTTAGAAGTTATTAATTTTGATTTATTGCTGAAAATGCAATTGCTGATTATTTCCTGTGCCTTTGTTAAGTGCAAATTGCATTAAAAACAAAGCATCTCATGGAAATCTGTTCCTGACTGTAGAATCTCCATAAATTGCACTAACCATTTGCATTTAAACTATGAAAAATCGATCTGAATGTACTGAAAGCTCAGCAAATTATACTTTAAATGCCTCGAAATGTTAAAATTTTTTTTTATATTATTTTCGTTAAATCAGATTAATTTAATGTGGTTTCTTTTAACTCATTAAATTATTGCTTACAATTAAAATCCAGATTTCCTAGAGTAACTAATATGGTACATTAGTACTTATCGAAGCTACTTTTTTAAAAAAAATTTCCAATCTGATCCACACCATTAAATATAGGATAATTTGAATGCAATTTCTCTCCTTTGATAAAAGTCTGATAGGTATGCATTCTGAATGACCAAATCGATTAAAAAATTAACCTAACTATAAAATATCCGAACTAGAAACTGTGTGAATGGTCAGCGTTATGATTTTCGGTTCAACAGTTTGTGGGTTTGATTTCTGCATAGAGTATTGATCTCTCTCTCTCTCTCTCGTATACTTTAAACTGTGCATATCTGTCTAATTATTCCTGGTTTACAAAAAAATAACGGAGCTTCAAACAAACCTAAATTAACTTTTATAAAAGAGCTTTATTTTCGCATAACTTTGAAAAGAAATAAGAAAGATACTTTTGTAAGGTAGATCTTAATTCGGTGTTAAATAAAAAAAGGTCTAAACCTTAAAAAATTAAATGGTAGGTATTTTTTCATGTTTTCTGGTCTGGAGGAAAAAAAACTAAATAAAAAGAAATCACAGATACACTTGGAACAGTATTTTACTTCTACAAAATTCTTTACATGAAATAGTGCTTAAAATTCAAAAATCTTATGTGGAAGGACATTTTGTCGAGTCATTTACGTAATTTTTAATTGTGTGTTTCCTAAGTGAACAACAAATTATTGCATTTTACGAAATTAATTTTTGTTTAGATTAGTTAATTTTGTGGCAGTAATAAAAATTTATTTTGTATTAATATTCAAAAGGAAATATGGTTATCTTGTGTATTCGCGCGCGCGCGCGATAACAATAAGACTAGTTAAAATTTTGAATTCGTTTTCAGCTTTTAAATATAAACAAAATCAAAAACATTTTTTTTTATTTAATGAGATAAGTAATAAAATATTTGCAAAAAGAAAAAATAAATAAATATAAAATGTTGATGTATAGCGGAATATAAATCAGAAAATACATCTAATTTAAAATGTGAGATACATTAGAAAATGTGAGATACATAAAAAACTGTGTGATATCTTTTTCTTTACTTTTTAGGTAAAGAAAAAGATAACTTTTTAGGTATAATTATGTTAATTTTATGTATTACGTATATTTTGATAAATTTTATGCAATTCTACCACAATTCAACAATGACTTATCGTTAAAGATTAACTTGAAGTACATGATATTAAAAGATGAGTAAAAACCATCATTGCGTTAAACAAAGTGTAATACCGAAAAATTCAAAACAAAATGAACGCACTCTATCTCAGGTGTTCATTTAGCAGTAAAAATGTTATCGTTACCCATTACGTATTTAAGAGAAGATAAAACTAATCTTTTTCTACTTCGCCTTCTTAATATTCCTCTAGCACGATCTTTTCTGACCTTTCCCAGACTCCTTAAAAGATAACAAAATACGATTATGGAAGCAGAAAATCGGAAGATTGGTACTTTAAGTCCCAGTTGTCGTGTTGTCCAGTTCTTCCAATCAGAATTTATAACAAGGATTTCTACGCTTATAAATCGAAAAGTCATTTTTTTTTATGTAATCTGTTCGCGTTTTTCCACGCCGCTAACTCTAATCGTCAGGTATAGAAGAAAAATAGTTGCCACTCTTTCATTTTAATGAAATCGGCTTTCCTGTAATTCTTTAGGCTATTTGCGAGTACCTCAGTTTTAACAACTTCCCTATGACGAGCGGTCGAATTATATGATATGCATAGAACAGTTCTAAGTGAATTATGCATGTTGGTGAGAGAAAGAAGAGCTTGTGAATAATATAAAAACGAGTGGGCTCTAATAGTCTACTAATATGATAAATATTATAATGGTGGAAAGAAAGGCGTGTTAATGAGGGAGAGATGACGCCGACCTACTTACCAACTGCAGTCTTTTGTTTGTTATGTATTTAAATGATTAAATGGCTAATTTCTTTTCTTTTTTAGTATCCTGTTATTTTAATGACCACTTTAAAATGAGAAGGTTCTTGTAAAAGGTCAGGCAGTGCATATAAATTTGGTAAACAAATCGGATAAACATCTTCTCAAAGAAAAACCAACTAAATCACATAAAGTTATTTATAACGGCGATATAATGAATTTGTTTTTAGGATGCTTCCAATTCTGATATATTTTCACTTTGTGTAATGCATTGCATGTCACACTGGATTTTTATGACTGATAACAGAACAGTTCGTAATATGTAAAGATCTTAGTCCTATGTAATAATGGAAGATTTTGCTGAGATATTGGAATCGTGTACTTTTCAAATATTTTCAGAAATATGCACTCTTTTCTCAGTTTAGATTGTTTTATAAGAGCTATTATTTCCACATCTGGGTATTTTTCTACTTCATATTGTAAGACTAATTAAAACGTTTACTAATGCATATGAAATTTAGTAACTTTCTATTTTCAAGATATCGAATGATTTTCATGTGTATATCAAGTGACATTGTATGAGTTTATTTAGAATACAATTATTTCCATGTATTACTTATCTATCCTTTATCCTGTAATAATAATCTATTCCAGTCATATATCTTGTGTCTAATTAAAATTCTTTAGTATTTGTGCTGATTGGTATGTTGGCTTTCTTGCCAAATTCTTAAAAATGTCTTTATCTCACTGTATGCGATTGAAATTTTTACTCCCATAAAGTACTTTAAGAATTAAATTTTAACTTTTGATATTATCATTGTTTTTCACAAAAAATGAAGATTCATTTACTAATATAGGCATATCTATTTACCTTTTTTTTTAAGTATAATGTGCTGTCAACTAAAAGTGCTTCTGCAAATCATGCTGTAGGTATTACAAACAGTATTAAGCCTATGCAAAGTTAGTTGCTCTTACATATACCGAAATGCAGCATATTTTATACTGCTTCTAATTGACTAGAATGTGTAGCTGTCACACCTTCCTAGAGTTAAAAGAGCGACGACTTTCAGAATCATTACTGGTCCTGATTATCTGTTCAAGACTGGACTTGCCGATTCTTCACTTTGTCTTCTCTGCAATACTGTGCCTATGACTGAGAAACACCCTTTTAGTTGCCCCCCTCTCTCTTCTTGATGTTCGTGGTTCTGAAGCTTTTGAAAACCTTTCTCTTTCTGGTGCTGTTTTCGTATAGTATTTGACTGCAAGTCGCATTATATCCGAGAGGACACTGGCGGGCGTAATTTAAAGAAAATTTTTTTCTATTTATCATACGCTCTAAAAAGTAATTAAACATGTTTGATTTCAATTTCACATTGACATTGATACTTGATCCGAGCATGTATATTTCAAATTATTACACAAATATCTTACAAAAAATAACTTTAGAGCGACAAACCAAACGTATGTAGAACAATGTTTAGATGAAGGTATATACAGTACCACGGAAAATTGTTTCTGACTTTAAATCTAGTAACATTTTCTTAAGTTATTGACGACAGTTCTGTAATAATATTTTATACAATATATCGAATATTGGCAACGGAATCTTTTAACACAAGTATGAATTTCGTCTGAAGTTAGTAGCA
This sequence comes from Latrodectus elegans, assembly GCA_030067965.1. Taxonomy (NCBI): domain Eukaryota; kingdom Metazoa; phylum Arthropoda; class Arachnida; order Araneae; family Theridiidae; genus Latrodectus; species Latrodectus elegans. Next base: position 27,847,209 of record CM057821.1, read on the forward strand.
ATTCAGTGAAGCAAATTTGTTTATAACAATCAATCCATATATTTCATTTTTTTTCTCTCTCATTGATATTCATGTTTCAAAGTGTCTTGATCGACCTTATATCAGATTGTCTTACTGCCTCTCCTAGGGGGGGGGGTAAGTTTGACTCTTCTGATTCTTGATTGCTTTTAGTAACTAGAACTAAACTAACATGACCTGTGAAAGTCTCCGAGCCACTTATTTTGCTTCTCATGCCGCAGTTTTTTGGGCTATTTATCATTTGTTTATTCTAAATTCCCAGATTATTCATTATAACACCATCTGCTCCTGTCTTCTGCAAACAGTTAGAATTGATGTTTTGTATAGTTGTGACACAGTGAATGTGATATTGTAACCCTTAAAGCTAGTAGCTGCTGATAACTTAGAAGCAGGATCCACTAACTTTCGGGAATCCTGCTTTTTTTTCTTGCATCTGGATAACTTTGCTTCTAACCCAACTTTGCATCTGGATCCACTAACTTTCGGGAAATAATTAAAACACTCTCAGACATAGCCTGTCCCTCCCAAGGGCATTATTTTACTTGAAGAACGTTTGCGACCGTTTTACGTTTCTCAATGATCATTATCGAATATGACGGTTCTTCAACTGGTCGGTTTTTAACTCACTTTCGGTTATGAGATAGATGCCTTTCACAACTAAGCAATTGCTGTTTCATGCTATTTATCATATAACCGATGTTTGATGTTGCGAAGCGTATACTTAAAAGTCTTTGCAAAGCCTGTAGATCGTAGTCTATTTAACCCTCGTGTGAAAAAAAAAATTACTGAACATCAAACAATCTTTGCGAGACATTTTACCTTCCGCCATATGATGCCTTACAAGAGAACTTCATTGATGGGACATTCACATATCGGCAAAGGGAAAATTCGGGATTCTTAAGCAATGTCGGAATTCTAATAAAGGAAGAAGTTAAGAAAAAAGCCAAAGGATAAGTACGCAGGCAGAAGCCAAAAATCGCAACATCCCTTTCCCGTCCTTTGACAGCTCTGATATCAAATCCATTCTGAAGAGCCCAGATCTTACCTCTCGTCGTTGATCATACCCAATATGAGTATTACGCAAAATGCTACATCAAGTTGAAAGCTATCACTGTGCAACTTGATCTCCAAATTTAGCCTTCGCAAATATATTTTTAATTCTAAATTAAGCAACCAGTATATTTCACTGATCTAATAGTTTTTTGCATTGTAAATAGTGAGCAATGAGAAATTATACAGTTAGGTACGTGATATGATTATAAGCTTTCAGTGTTCTAAAAGATCTTAATCATTTCTAAATTTTGATCTCTTTTTTATAATATGAAATTTCTAAATGGCGCTTTTGAATTAATATTTTGGAATTTGAACTTTTGATCATATCTTTCAATTTGGGCTTCTTTTGGATATTGAAATTTTTCATCTATCATTCAAAATAGATACAAATTGTTTTCCTTTAACAGAATGCAACTCTGAAAATGCTTTAATAGTTTCAAGAATATTATAAAAATATTTAGAGTCTTGAATTTATTTCTGGACCAATGTTGGTAAAAAATATGTGAAATAATAAAAACGGTTAATAACACCGCCTGATTTCGGAGTAATTCAGATTTGTGCTAAAGGAAATCCTTTGATTAGTGTAAATATTAAAAAAAAATGTTTTCCTGCTTATCATAGAATTTGCTGAAAATAATGAAATTAGAAGCTGGATAAAATTGAAATCCTTAATGAATTATTTTTTTTTTTTGGGGGGGGGGAGCTGTAAATTGTATTCCCAAAATTGTACAACAGAAGATTTGGTTTTTTGTTTCTCTTGTTTAATATAACTTGTTACCTTACAATTGCTATTCTTCCGAAAACTATAAAAATTAAATCTTGGTCTAATTCGTCCTTAAGTGTGCATAAAGGAAAGTGACAAAGTCAAAAATTCTGTAATAGTTGGCAATTTTGTTTTTTTCTTCTAAATTGATTTCTTCAAGTCACAAGTCTAAGGTAAATTCTTGTAATTATTAACCCACTTTATCATATAAAATATAAATAATACGCGAGATAAATTGTGAAAATACAAGTACATACATTTGTATCTCATTAGCTATCCTAGATTAGAACCTCTTCAGATTTTATAACTTTCGCTTATTGGGAAAATTAACCTGTTTGTATTTAATAAAAGTTTCTATGTTTGTGTTGGGTAATGTTTACATTTCATTCTTAGTAACAAAACATTGTTTATTATAAATATAGCATTCTTCAATTTTCTCATTGTGCAGGCACTGTATGTTTGAAAGATGAATTTCATTTTTTAAGGGAAAAAAAAGCCCAATTATTTTTAGATTGATAAGAGAAATTTTTTTGTTATTTTATAAAACCACAGTCTAATTACTTCGAAATCTTACTGAATAATTTTCAGAATTAATAAACCAGACTTCTTTCTGTGATCTTTAAAATACGATGTTCCTTTTCCTAATCAAAGAGGCAGTTTAGATTTCACAAGAATGATTTAAATTAATTCCGGGTGCAACGACATCTGCTTTCATGTATATTAACGAAGATTACAATGAAAGTCAAGTTTGCAATAAAATGAAATAGAGCGATTAGATTCGATCCCCCTCTATGCAGTTTGAAATTAACTTTACAACCGAATTCATTTCGCTTTCTCTTTTGCTTAAATATAACAATTGTTGTTTAATATGTTAATGACTCGTAAAAAAATAATCACAATATTCTAAGTTATTCATTATTTGGAAGGCAAAAAGCTCTCTCTTTTTTTTCAACCGTGTAAAATAATTGATTTTTTGATTTACCACAGATTCAGATTAAGAAAGTAATTGTCAGTGAATATCATTTAAATATTTTCTCAAAACAATGGCTATTTCTATTTTTAATAAATTTAAAAAAAAAATTCGTTGCACTTTTGTTTTAGTTTTAACTAAATAATATATCTATTATAGACGGAAGTCTACAATTTATGTTATCTAGTTTATGTGTATCTACCTTTATGCAGTTACGTATCTTTTTCATCTATCCTTTGTTTAAATATTCCTAAGGAAGTTGTGCGTTTGTAAAATTTATGCCCCTTTATCACTTATTATATATAAATTTATGCGAAAAACCCTTTATGGAGATTTTAAACTGAAAATTGTAATATTTCATGTTGATAAAAAATATAAAAAAACATGCAGCTTTTGAGTGTTTTAATTTCCATAAAGAGAATTGAGGAATATGTTTTCTCGAAAGATTTTCTTTAAAACTTTTTTACTAGGGAGAATTCTGCTTAGACAAATTAGATTCTAACCTAGGGAGCTAGATACAAATCGAATTAAATTTAATCATCACAAGATGAATCTCACTTATCTAAGATAACCATTTCAATATAAAAAGTCTCCGCTTTAAAATAAAAATTCCTGTAAATAAGTTTTTATGTTAAGTGCGTAATGGTGCAAAATGCGAAAATAAGAATGTGAGATTCTAGAAGGTGATAATTTGAGAAAGGATTAAAAATTTTTTGCTCTTTTAATTTGGAGGTCTCCCGAGTCTCGACGTCACAGCACTTTCATCTGCCAATGACAATTACAATCGCGAGTTCACAATTGGTTATCTGATACTTTAAGAATATGTTCATATACTAAATTAGAGTTTTTTATTATTTTTTTTTCTGTCATTGGTGAGTTCGATTTCTAAAAGTTGATAACACTTGACCTATAGCATTCAAATTGTAATCTAGTTTTCTATACGAGTTTAAGTTGTTTTTTTTATACACTAATGAAATTTTTATAATCAGATTTCTGCAACGAACATTGATAATTTGACTTTTTCTCATTATAGGAGACGGTTCAATTCAACTAATTTGCGGAATGAAACTATGTTCGTTAAGTTTCTCAAAATGAAGAACGGTTGAAACTTAAATAACATGGAATACCATTTGCTCTTACTCCACAATTGCTGAAATTGCACGGTTTAATAAGGTTTTCCTTTCGTGGCACTTGATGATGTCGATATTTCTGCACATGTTCAACCGATGTCTCCCCCATGAAAGCTAAGCCAGGTTAAGAAATATTTCAGCTAGAGCGTAGATCACATAGGAATTATCCTACTGGGAAAAAAGCCTCTAGAAGATTTGCGATGAATAAAACTGTAGCTGGCTTGTTTTTGGTACCTTAGAATAGATAATATTCCATGGAATCACACAAAATCCATCTTTTTAGCTCTATCTGGACTTAAGTGTCTTTCTCCTTTTTCCCGTCTTCTTGTGTATGGCTGTTGGCAGGTCTTTGCTGTATCAAATAACTGTTAAGACTGCTTGTACTATGTTACTGTTGTAGTCACATAAAGTAATCATTCGTTAACATCAGTGTTGATTTAATTTCTTCTTATTGCATAATGACAAAGATCTTTTAGTAATTGCCTGTTTGAGAACACTTTTAGAATGTTCCATTTGTATATTTATTCTCAATATAACACATTCTTACAATATTTTTGAATGATCAGAATCACTTGAAATTTCTAGAGTTCCTTTTCTAATAATTTAATTATTTTTGTTATATCTTTCAGCTATTGATATGTGTAAAATAAATTTACCAATTAAAGCTGTATAGTATTGACCTTCATTTCTATAAATATTGATTACATCAACAGTCATGAATAACGGTACAATTTTTGGATCCTTTCAATATCATTCCCTTTTTTAATTGTATTTTCTTTAAAACTCTTAATTAAGCTAACCTTAATTAAGGCTTGAACTTTTATAAATCAGAGATCGCTTGTCTTCATTTTCTGATTTATAGATTCTACTAAATGAAGAAGGCCAATACTCTACCATATGAATTTTTATTGGAAAAATTAAAATTTATGATTACGTAGAATGCGTAGTTTGAGTATGACAGTTGATTTTTTTATCATTCTTCATTTCTCTTATTCTACAAAAGAATATTCTACAGTAGAACAGACCGCTTCCAATATCTTGTAAGAATCGACTATATTTTTCGCCTATGGTTAGTTAATTATACAAGGTAAACAAAAATATTTCCGCCATTTTTAATGATCCAAAAGAACATGACCTACAGAAAGTGTATATCCTACTGTTAGTCCTCGATGTCGATCCCCATCGCCACCAAGTACTTTCTGTTAACGTGTTTCTAGTTGTACGATTCCTTGCAGTAAAACTCGGAGAATTTTAGACAAAAATTGAGCCTGTGAATGCTTGGTGCAAGTCTGCTTTATTGGTAGTGAATTTTCTACGAAAATGATCGTCCAGGGAATCGAAGACGTTGTAATCTGAAGGTCAAGTGAGAAAGGAGGATGGCACATAAAGTCTCCCAACTAAGTCACCGCCCTCGCAACATGTGTCCTCATGTCGGTCAGGAACAGTGCACCCTTGTGATTAACCAGTGCTAGCTTCTTTTGTCGCGATGTCTGTTGCACACGCTCCATTGGCTGCGAGTACTGGTCTGCAGTGATCGTTTAGCCCGTTGGTAACAGTTACAGTAAACACTTAACGTCTAGTCCACCAGGTTTATCGCAGAGGGACAAATATTCCGGCCTGAATTTGTGAAATCGATGCCTTGCTGTTCATTCATTCACAGCACTTCCCCCAAATGCTTGATATATTCGGCGACTTGATGCAGCAGCTGATAAACCCACTTTAATGCCGTAAAACAAAGAACACCGAACGAGCTCTTTTGACTTGTCCATTTCTCTTCGCTATTGTACGAATTATGGTTGATGAATGTGTGCTGTAGACCTGCTGTTATAGTCACTGATATTCCTACTCTCACCTGACCGGTGTCTCAACCACCTCATACACTAATTTGCATGCTCATTCTCACTTCATTCAATGGCAACGGGAAAAAGTCAAGAACATTCTTGTTTACCTTAGGCATTACAAAAATGAAATTTTGTAATTTGTATACTTCATTTCTTCTATATATCTCTTATTTAATCCATTTATAATTTAATCAAAGCGATGCATAATTGTAAGTTTTAAAATATTACTTTTCTCCAAATTATTTTTCCTTAATTTTTGTCAAATCTTGGAAAAATTTTTTTAATTTGATTGTAGTGTTAAATAATTATCTAAACTGAATTGATAGTAAAATCTTGAAATTACTGATATTATTAACAAATTTATTTTGATTATTAGCATGGCTTTGTCTTGAGAAATGGCCATTTTCATTTTAAAGAAAACTATACGGTTAAACATTTTGAAATTGCTAGAGAAAATTCTACAGTGGCATATCTTTATTAATAAAATATCTTAATATATGTATATAAGAAAAGAAATTTTATTTTTGTCATTTTTTGTTTTCAAAGAAAGAATCGTGCATTTTTTCCTCGATTTTAATTGAAAATTTCGAATCAATTAATGGCATTCGATCATTCTATGAAGCATATATGATTGACTTTAAAATCGTCTGCGTTTTCCCATTTCTTCCCATGACGATTGATATTAAGATTATTTAATGGCAAAATAAGGAATGAGCAATTAACACTGCTTGTCTGCTGCTCTACTGTAACAAATATTGCGCAAAAAATTTAAAGGAGTTGTGGAACTTGCCGCTTTCACTAGACCCATAAAAGTGCCATAAATTTAATTGTTTTTATTTTCGAATCTATCTCCCACCGTATTTACGAGCGAGTCCTCTGCGGAATTAATTTGAAGACGTTTCGTGTGTTAGTATCATTTAATAGTCCAAATGACACACTTTTGTACATTTCTTGTTCGGGGTCATTCCAGAGCTATAGATGGAATGCTCTGCTATCTGGGACGCCTTAGCACAGGTATGTAGAACGCCTTGCGGCTGATCCCCTCCTCATCTTCCTTTTGTCTTCTGAAAACAACTTTCTTGTTGAAAAACTGTTCCTACAGCCAATTTCCTCGCTTTGTTTAACTTTGACAGTATATAATTTGCCTATAATGACTTACGTACATGGACATAATCTGCAGTAATTAAGCGTTCATTGATGATGACAATTCAGAATTTCACATAGAGTGAATTTAGTAATGTTTGAAATGTATGTGAAAGCTTCAAAAATGTGGTATTGCCTTTTAGAAAGACATTCAATGCTGTTATAGTATGAGTTCATTATTTAATAATTTTGTGTCATCAAATGATATCTTAACATTGATTTGATTTTGCTCTTATTTAAAAGAAATGCATGCATCGGAAAATATGTATTAAATTGAAAGCTGGAAATTGTTTTTACTTCTGTTATTTATGGTTTTCGTAATTGTCCTTTTTTGGATCTTGGCAACAAATTCCAACACACCTGTATGTCATATATGGCATAAAATTGCTGTTTTTCATGTTGTTTTTTTGTTAAGTTTATTTGATTAAGAAAGTGAAAAATTTCCTAAATTATTTCCAAAATTTAGATTAGCTTATGTTGACTGATCTGTTAATATGTTTAGTTTCTTTTGCGTTCGTCCTTCATAATTTCAAGAAACAAATCAATAAATAAAATAAAAAAAACCTTAAAAGGTGCTTAAAGTATACCATAAAATGCGCATATGGTTGCAACTTAAGACTGATACATTGCTTATGAATAAGGAATATATTTTTTAATGGTGATCAAAATTTTCCGTCAGTAATTTTTCTGGAAATTTCTTGATAATTATCACTAAGTAAATTTTAAATTTCTGTGTGTACTTTTATTTCTACTTAAATGAGCTTTCATTTTTGTACAAATTCAACGCAAAATTTCCTAAAAATGATCCTTTATAAATTCTTTAAAAAGTATAATTTTCCATATACATAGTTAATGTTTTAAAAATACGGTTAAATTTTAATATTTAATTAATAAAACTTATTATTTAAAACTTTTTGTTTTTCCAAAGGAGCAATTGAAAAAAATTTATATTTATTTTGTATGAATTTTCATATTAAACTGTATATAAATCGTGGTTTAAAACTCATTTGTAAAATATATACTTAGTAAACTTTCTTATTTAAACTTTATTGATTAAATTGTTTGGCTTTATAATAGTTTAATTTTTCATTAATATTGAGAGTGTCACGAACATGTAGCATATTGTCTACCATAATGTATTATTTTTTAACACGAACATTTTTTGTTAAAAATTCCTCATTTAACATCAAAAACAGTTGCATATTTTTTAATAAATTCTTTCTATTAATTCGGCTCAGTGAATAGCGCTTACTTTAATCAGCATGCGTTCAAATCCTATGAAACTAACACAACTTGATCAATACATACATCATTCCTTCCTATGATTGCTAAAATGTGTTTTGCGTGTATTCTTCGCATTAGACTCACTGAAGGCGAATTTGTATTTACATATAATGGGAGGGAAAGGCAGCCAATGAAATACTTTGAAATCTTAGTTGGCAGACTGTCAATCAAATTGTAAAGAATTTGATTGGCAGTCGCCTAGTTTGTGTCGCATTGCGTCGTATAAACGATTTTTTAAAGACTATTGAGCAATTCAGCGTGTAAACTATTTATAGCACTGAATGTTTTTTTTTATTAAATTTTAAAGCTTATGATGCATTATATTTTTAGACCTTCATCGAAATGGTAGAATTTAAGTACATGTAATATTATGTATGATATATATTTTGCTGGCAATGCACACACAATATTTTATTAAATAAAACTGCTACGGAATTCCACCGAGTTCAAATGCTGTTTCAGTCTTGTCCCATATTCATGACATCCACATTTGTAAAAGAAAATTTGTAATACCGATGGTATCAATTATCGCGTCCTTAATAATCGATAATGAACCACTTACAAGAGAACTTAATAAGAGAAACAATCAATCGAGGTCAAGTTAGGGTGCGGATTTGATCTTCATTTTCGCTTTCCTTCTTACTTTCTACTGTCCACGAGAGAGGGAAGAAGACAACATAGCTTTTGTGCCTCTAATATTTCCTTTTGGAAGTATTACCTAATCTTATTTCCTGCTATCGGTAGGGAAAATGACCTTAAAAAAGGAAAAAAAAAATTTATATACATTCAATGCGGTTGCTGAAAATGTACCTTTTTTGATATTGCGCCATTTTACATTTAGCTTTCCAAGCACATAACTGTGATTCAAAAGAAAAAAAATGTTACGTTTTTTATTAAACTTTCTTGTCAGTTCGTGACGACATCTAAGTGTTAATTTGTTAGTTTCTGATGCAAGTAATAAAAAATTTTTAGCCTATGAAAGCTATTTACATCTTATCGTACATGCGTCTACTTTATAATGGAAATCAATACTTAACGCTTAAAAAAAACTAAATTGTTTAAATTTATGTTGATAGTTTTCTTCCTGTAAGATATAATATATACACATTTAAAAAATTTGTCGTTAAACATCAGTTTTAATCAAAATTTATACATTCTCCATCACGTTATAAATCTTTGACAGTTAACACAAATTCAAATTCATAAAAGTGATACACTTTATTTATTTTTTCTTTCGCATCCACAGCAAATCTTTCTCAGTTTCATAATATCTAATTATTAATTCTGGTGAACATTTGATGGTGCAAAAACTTTATACTTTTTCTTTTACTATTTTATTAAGATTTTACTATTTGCATTGCTGCATCAGGTCTTATAAAATTCGAATACCTTGTTGACATCGCATTAGAAATAAGTTTTTGGAACACTTTATGATTTTGTATGTGATATATTTTAAAACATTTCTATGGCATGAAACGCGTTTAATCAGACTCTAAGCTTCGATCTTAAAACAAAACGCATGAGAATATAATTTCGATTTTTCACCGTTCTTCCATCTACAATGTGCCGATAATATATAATGTCATTCGCTACCTTTGGTCATAGACATTGCAATAGATCATGTCTACTTAATATATATCTCTGTAGAAGAGTCGTTATTAGACAAGCAAATATCGGCATATCCGTGAGAACAGTGCGACGAAATTCAACATTGATGATATTTAATAGACATTAAAAAGTATTTGTTGTTGTGTTCTTATCCTCCAAACGTCTGACGAATTCAGACAATATCCATCAGATCGTTGACCTTAAGGAAATTGAGGACCAGAAGTGAGGATGAATATATATCCTCTCTGGAAAAACAGTCCAGGATGTGATTAGGAGAAGCTTGCTCAATTTTACATTTAGAGCAGACCTCAAATATTTTCCTGCCTTCGAACCCTAGTGTGGCCGCTTGCTAGTCTAGAAATTATGGTTCTAGACCCTCTGAGTTCGTTGAAAAAATTAAGAGCTTTTATTAACAATACATAATTATTGCAACGTATCAGCTGAACTAGTGAATTCTAAGATGTGTTTGAAACTCTTTTTGATAAGCTACAGTTCCAACAAGTAAGAGTTTATGGTGAAATTAGAGTGTAACGCAGATCTCATAAAAAGTTATGGATTCAAAATAGTATATCGTTTGAAGTGAAGAGAACTATAATGATGTAAGCCTTTTTTTTTTTTTTTTTTACATGACTTGTGTTGAATTGTTTGATCAAACTCAACTAATCCATTCTGGTTACATTCAAGCACTTGGAGGTCATTTGCATCCATTTATTTAAAAAATGGTATCCAAACAAAGATGGAATTTTTAGGATGACAATCTGCCATTTTACAGAGATAAAATCATTTTGCCATATATTTGGGGAACGGTTCGGATGCTTTCCAGAGACATGTTTGATCAATTAGTCGCCAAATACCTATCCCTTTTTCATGGCTGAACAATAATTCCTTGCACAAAATACTGCATCCGCTGAACTTCAGTAATTATGAGTGCTTGTAAAGCCAAAATATTTCTGTAACATATTTCTATCGATATGTTGAGTTAGCGTCAAGCTGAAATGTTATACATTCATCAAAAAGAAATCCCAAACGATGTTAGGAAATATCTAATGATTTTTGTCATGTTAGTCTGTTAGAATTACATGCATGAGTAACATAATTTATATGTTATTCATTCATGACAAAAGTTTGAACAAAGTGTATTAATTGATACATTTTTCTTGATACTATTACAATTCCTGCTTCTGTCTGAGATTTTCTGTAAAAGAAACTTATTTAATCAATCTACGAAATTAATTTTTCAAATAAACCATTATTTTTGAGATTAATTCAATTATTTTTAAATAAAAATAAACAGTTTTAAACAAACATTTTTATGCTACATTTCAAAACTTACTGATAGAAATAAATGATGAAAAATGTTTGGTGTATTTTTCCTTCCCTAACTTGTTTAAATTCATGATAAATACTTTATAACTATTAAGATCCAATATTGTTTAAAGTAAAATGATTAACAGTATATTTTTTGATTTTTAAGACTTTGCATGATAAGATATATGAATTATAAATACATTAACATATATGTAAAGTGTATATTTATCATAATACACATTTTTTACATCCAAATCTTTTTTTCATACATGCCTGACACTTATTACTTGAGGAACACCTTAACATGTTCAAATAATACTTTTTTTTATAATTTTAAAAGTGCCTTAATATAGCATCAGTTCCGGTAAAACGGTTTATGTAAAACTTAACATTAGTGTTTAAATAAATTTCAGGATAAACATCTGGTTCTTTTTATTGTAATTATAATTAACAAATAATATAAAAAAAATTTAAGCAAATTCTTACTTAAGTCAACAAAGAAAAATATTTTTCCATTCCCTTATAAAAATAAAATTTATGAATAAAATTTTTAATGAATTAATATTTGAAAAAACTGTATTAATATCAAGTGTCTTCCATTACAAGCTTAAAAAATGTATTTGATCTTGAATTGTTGTTGTTGTTTCTAATCCCATATGGTTTAGCTTAAGATAAACCATCTCTATAAAACCAAAAATCATTAAAAAGTCTAAAAATAAAATAGGATTCTTCAAATCCTCGTTCACAGTAAAATTCAGACAGTCAAAAAAATATCTCGGAGAGGCCTGATTAGCTTTGCACTAGTGACATTCCAGAAAGACTTTCTGGCCCTGCTGAAAAGAAAGGGACCTAATGTGGCCACTCATAAAACGTGAAAGAACAGCCTGTTGTATCCTAGGAATACTGAGCTGGTGATATCAACGAGGTTTTTACCAAAAGTACAAAGAGTGGGCAGGCTGATCTCTCCAAATTGCGTTTAATTCCATCTTTTTAAAAGTGGAGATTTCCGAAAACGTTAGAATAAATAACGTTGCCCTGCAAGGTGTCAGCAGTGGCAGACTTGCCCTAGCTATCTGCAATTTCATGACCACTCAATCCACCATGGGAAGGCAACCCATTGAAAATGTATAGAGTGTTTAGTAGAAAGCTGTGTCACATGGTTTAAAATATTCAAACTTGTCTTATCTCCAATGGTCGTATTGGGGATAAGACAAGTGATCTTGAGTGTATGAATAAAAAGCATTTTAATATACATATTAATAAAGTATGAATTAATGGTAGGAATTAAAAAAAAAAAAAAACAATCATGATAGGTAAAATGTATGTAAATATTTGCTTTTCTCTTTAACAAGAGAGGTAACTGATCATATTTCTGTCATTAATTCATTTGAATACGTTCCTTCATTTGGCTATTTCGAAGACGTGTCCTCTACTTCGAATTACTGTTTACTATTTCCATTCAGATGTAAAAGTTAGATAGCGAGAGAGTTATCGGAGACACATTGTTGTAGATCCAATTTACCTTCATCTGCTTCCACCGAGATGAGGCACACAGCAAGTAATTATGCTAATGCACGTTCGTTTTCGCTTGTATGTGTAAGTTCCGTATCCGGTACGAAGTGATTTCCGCTACTAAAAATCATTCTTTTTCTTTTGTCCCTTATCGCTTGGGTTTCGAAGATTCACTGCATCGCGTTAGGGGGAGAAGAAAACGATTACGCCCGCGCTTCGATGCCAGGTTTTCGAATGTCATCCCTAAGTACTAAATTATTCTTTTGTTATGTTGCAAATATTATAAATGTTGTTGGGAGATTCGCTGCAAAGTTATTGTTTTCAAAGCAAAAATCGACTTTAAGATTTTAATCTGTAACCAGTGCATTCACATTTATTTTTCTATTCATTTCCGTACAAAATTAAGCTATGATTGTGAGGTTGTTCGTTCCCATCAATTGTTCAAGCCTCAAGTTTGTGCGATTCTTTAGTAAATTTTTTTATGTTGAATGCAATCTTCGCTCATTGGATTTTTTTAGTGACATTTATATTCAGAATTCATCGCCCATTTAGAATTTAGTATTTATTTTTCCAATTTCTTAAGAACATGTCATTTGATTTTTGGATGATTCTAAAGTGTCATGTATAAGAAAATATGTAAAAATAATAAAATTAGGAAGCTTTTCTTTGCCTATTTTTGCTGATAAGTCTCTTATTGCAGTGTCATAGTGCGAGCGTTATAACTTGTGGAATTAATTTTGATTTATTTTTAAATTTATATTTATCTCCCCTTGAGATATTTCACTTTGGAATTCGAAAAGGCAAAACGTTTTTATTTATTACTATTGTTAGCAAAATAAATGGAATGAACAATTTCTTCCTTTTCGATGAGGCTTTAGCATACCGCGAATTAATCTTTTGGCGATCCATAAATTATTTACCTCTGCAGTACACACAGTATTATCTTCAATTCATAATACCTGGTTTATCGTCAGCCTAGTGTACGATAGCATTTTCTGAGAAAAAGGTTTCAGATTCAATACCAGTCCCTGTTAAACTACGGGAGATGGCTGTTATGCATCTGCCTTCTGCATGCACAACTATCGGGATTAGTGTTTGGGAGTATTCCAGGTTTCCTCCTTGGCGGCGATATATGAATATGGCCCATGATTTAAGAAAAAATTTTCCATGAAAGTAATTAAGCAGAAAATATTAAATGTCTTTACAGTAGATTCAGGCCCTCTATTATCTGATGTCGAAATGCTCATAAGATATAATTATAAATTCAAACTTCATTTTTCAACGTGATATTGAGTATTCTCACATTTGAACATTTTAATTGTTTACTAATTTACTTCCGCGCAATAAAGGAATTTTTATTTTTCATTTTTCCTCTCATTTGTGTGCATGTTATATAAAACTCCTTTTTTGAATCGAATTATTTTTAAGTCTTAATTATTCGGTTATTTCTTTTATTGCATTTTACCAAATCTTAATTTCTCATGCAAATTTCTTGCATATCAAAAACATATTCATAATTTTTTACAAGGTATATCAAATATAAAGAATTTTTTTTTAAACCGAAAATAAATTATCGTCTCTTAACATTTTCTATAATTGCATGCAATTCGAAATCATTATTTTCAATTTTCCAAATATATTAAATAATTATAAATCGTCATTTTGAGATCACAAAAATTGATAATTATTGCGCGAATTATTATGACCCTTCAGATGTGGTCTAACATAATCGCAATAAAATTTTCTCAAAATTACTATTGGCTATGTATTCCTTTTATACAATTATATATAAATATAATTTATCATCTCACCAAACCAACATATGTTTATGAATAAGCTGAAATGAAAACAAATACACTGCCCGAAATTGAATATGCTACACCAAGAAGGAGTTGCTAGAAAGTGGCGAAACACGGCAAACACAGAGAGACAGCAATAAACAATAAGTGATCTGTATTTCGAAATGATGTGCATAATACAGAACGAGAACAGGATTGGATCAATAGGTTGCAGGATTACCTGTCGGCGATGCACGAAGCAACACGACTAGGCATAGAGTCAGTAAGAATACAGATAGCTTCCTGAGGAATGGCTCTCCATTCCCTGTCAACCATTTACTAAAGTGCGTCTTCTGAAGGAGGCACAGTGGCAGGGTCTGCAAATAACGTCCAATCATATCCTAAACGTGTTCAATTGATGAGAGATCTGGTGAGAATGGTGGTCCGGGAAGCTGTTGTACACTCTGCAGGGCATGTTGCCTGATGCGATCAACATACGGTTGGGCGTTATCTTGTTGATAAAGCGTATTGGGTACCGCCTGAAGATAGAGGAGTGTCACCAGTCGTAGCGCACCATACACGTAGCGTTGGGCTGTTATAGTACCATGAATATTAACTAGGGGTGACTTGAAATCGTACGCCGTGTTGCTCCAAACCATGATGCCTCGTTGTAGCATGGTTGGGCGTTCCATTTTTGCTGCAGGATTGGACCTGTCTCCACGTCGACGCTACACTCGTACGCGGTGACATTACTGACATCTGAGAAGACGATCCTATGTCCACATTGGTGTAGTCTTAACGAATACCATAAGCGCAGGCCACAAACAAATAATCGACGCCTAATGGTTATGCTCGATATGGGAGCATCCAGGGTGTTTTGCACATTCTTCAAAATTTCGATTGACTTGCTTTGCGGACCGCCACCGCCTCCCGTCGGATGCGTCAATCCACTCTTGCTGACATCACTCTGGCGGCATCGGCACTCAGCAAACGTTCCACAGTTCTCTGTTCCAACCATCTTTGCCACAGCCGCCGTTGTACTGTTGACTCCTTCAAGTGTATGTCAGCTGCGATTTGCCGTAAGGACCAACTCGCCCTTCTCACTCCGACAACCATGCCCTTCCTTAAACTCGTTTCTCTGCTGAAACTGTCTCTGCCAACGATGGACTGGCATTCTCTGCAATTACAGGCGTCCTTTGCAACAAGGACAAATTTTCAAAGATTATTTTCCGAGGAGCAATTGGCGCGAATATTGCCCACTTGGCCGGTTCTTCACTTTATATCTTATCCTACCTAAATTTGAGAGCAGCACATTTGCATAACTCGGCAAGGTGCATCTACCCTGAAATTTGCATGATTTTCTGGCCACTGCTTCTTGATGTTGCATTTTCAATGTCAAACAAGGTAAATAAGTTATCAGTAGAATAAAAAATTATAAGATTTAAAATTTAATTATCTTATTCTAATAGAAATAATACAAAAAAAATTGGGAGGTGTTAGTTCATTTTATGACATAATCAATAAAACCTTTGAAAACTGGCGTTTCATACCACTCAGTTTTACTATTTTAATTCTCTGTGTTCGAAAGAATTTTCATCTTTGAATGTGTAACAATTTTTGAATTTTCTCTTTTGCTACTTCGTATCCGTTTAGATTCACTTTTGCTACTCTCTCTTGTTCTTATTTCTTTCCAATTATATATTTTTTTAATTCTGTTTATTTAAAAATTTCAAAATATTTATTATCCTTAAATGTTCTTATATGACAGTTTATATGAAGTGTAGGTAACAGGAACGATTAAAATATTATCTGAAAGTAATTATTTTAAATTGTCCAGTATATTTTCATATTTTGTTCATTGTTATGCAGTGAGTTAAAGTTACCAACGAAGTTATTGTTAATACATTACAATGGTTTGCATTTTACTCCATTTGAAGGTATGCGGATTAAATTAACTTTAAAATAAGTTGCCTTTATTTTATGACTGAATTGAATACTTATTTTTAAATACACTTTGTAAGTTTTTATGGAGAATACAGAAATTTGTACAAATATATTACTCTGGAATAAGTTTCAGAACTAACAGACTTTTGCTTAACTTCAGAAAATTTTGCTAAAAGCACTAAATATAATGAAATTATATTTTGCTCTATTAAATTAACATACATCTACAAATCTGAAAACTCAACTCGAGTTAGAGAATTCATCGAAATCAGTATTTGGTGTGAAATCATATATCAAAATAATTAATTCGACTTCTGAATAGCCAATTAACTTGTAAAAATATTTAATTCCATTTCAAGCTTATCAAAATATGTCAATTGTGTGAAAAGGTTTTATAATGAGTTCCTTGAAACACAAAATAAAAAATTCTACTCTATTAATTAAGAATTTTTTTTATATTATCCCATGTGCCTCACAAAAGTTTTCGAAGTAACATTTATCTTTACTCCCTGCAGCAAAAACGATGCCAAAATTGAGTTCTAAAAATAACATCCTGAGGTACGCCTTTTATATTAAAGCTCTCAATCGGTGGCTAGAAGGTAGCTTCCTATATTAAATTATCGATCTTGGCGACGGTGTGACGTCATTACTCCGATTCATCGAGAACTTTCGGACATGGCGGCTTAAATAAATTTAGAGAGAAGCGGTCTCAAGCATCATAAAAACGTAGTTCAATTATTCAAGTTCATAATGAATTGCGTAACTCTCATGAAATTTATTAATTCTTCATATAGTTAATGTGTATTAGGAGAAAAGTGGTATTTGGTTACGTCGTAATCTTGACTGTCCACTGGAAATAGAAATTTGAGAGCTGTGCGAAACATGATTGATTGCTCAATGATAGGTTCTTGGTTTAGAAAAAAAAAACTGCCTGAAAGTAATGAAGAAATTAATTGAGGCATAAAAATAAACGATTCTTTATAAATGAATTTTAAGTCGGGAACAGTTTAATTATTAATAAAAAAATTTTGATTTGTGAATAAATTTATTAAAATTTCAAGTGTATATCATACATAATTTTATTATTTTACTCTTAAAATTTTTACACGTTTTAAAATTAAATAGTATGGATAAACTTATTTTTATCTGCAGTTGGATGACAGTGTTTTGATGGATAATTAATTATGTTATTACATAGTATGACATTTATTTCATCATTTACTTACGTTCGTAATTTTCAATTTTGGCGTTTAATATATTTTGTGACAAAAATAGAATACATGAAATTATAAAATTGAGGATCTGTTCCAAAAAAATAAACCAAATTCACACATTAATTATTATTAACCATAAAGTGTTTGTGTTTCTTTCGTTACAATTGAGATCCTGAGTACGCTACTTTATTACGATACTCATTGATTTAAAATCAGATCTATGTCGGATAACTTTTCACATACACGTCACAGATCGTATTGAGATGGCGCGTTATAAATAAGACTTGTCGACTAATTTGCTGCATGCCTTCAAATCACATTCTTTGAGTGGCAGCAAACAATGCAAAGTTCACCATGAATGTCTGAGAATATTGTTAAGTTCATTTTGTTAATAAAACGATTTCTTATAATAAGGAGCAAAACATCGGTCGGTTTGAGAAGCTGTTTTCCATCGATTCAAGCCATTAACGCGTGGACAATAGAATAGTTGAAAATTCAAAATGAAAAAGGCTTGACAATACATCCACTTTATATTAGATTGGGGAATACGTTCGTAAAGCATTTTTACCAAAACTTTTATTTAAACAAAAAAACAATAATTATATCAATGAGTTAATCAATTATATATTCGCCGTTGTTGTTTACAACCTCTTCCCACCTCTCAACCAATTTGTTGATACCGTTTTGCCAAAAATTGTCTGGTCTTGTGTCAAAGAAGTTGTTGAACCAGTTTTTAAGGAACTCTTGATGCACTGAGAAATGCTGGAAAAGAATGCCACTGTCAACTAGGAGCTCTACATTGCTCAGATACACTGCATGAATGAGGCAATTTGACTGAAAAGACCTAATCGACATGGTCAAACCATATTCCTTCACGACAACGCCAGACTCCGTGTTGCACAAGTCGTCAGAGCCGCACTCCAACAACTAGAATGGGAGGTCCTTCAGCATCCTCCGTATTCCTCGGACCTTGTACCGACCGATTACCATTTTTTCCGATGTTTGTCAAATCATATGAAAAGCGTTACCTTCTGTAACAAAGAGGTCTTAAAAACTGGCTCAACAACTTCTTTGACACCAGACCAGGCGATTTTTAGCGGAACAGCATCAACAAATTGGTCGAGAGGTGGGTAGAGGTTGTAAACAGCAATGGCGAATATATAATTGATTAACTCATTGATATAATTGTTTTTTGTTTGAATAAAAGTCTTTGGTAAAAACACTGCGAACTTATTCCCCAACCTAATAGTTAATAATCGACAATTAAATTTTTAAAAATATCATAATTCATATAATAATTATCAATTTCATAAATTATTTGAATAATACTCTTTTGAATCTCTAGACTATTGCCTTGCTTACGCCAACGTTAATTTTTTTTTTAATATATATATATATATTCCCCCTAACACCCCTTACTTTTAAAGAACATTCATATAGACTCGTCTTCATTGCAGAAAAAGTTTCAAATATTTACGTGCAAGGTGGAAAATTTTTATATGGTGAAATTTTTAAATCTGTTTGAATCGTAGCCTACTTAAATTTTACCTTGACCTTCTTTAAACTCTGCGTTAATAAAAATCCTTTAAATGTCACGAATATTTAATTGAATGGTTCATAAAAATTATCATTTAGATGCTTAAAAATACTAGGTACAAAGTGTTTTAAGCATCTATTTCTTACATGCCATTGTCGTCTAATGATCTATTTTATATATATAGTTCACAATCTTTCATTTTTAAGCGTGAGCCCCCCCCCCCCCCTTTGTGTGTACCGTCACCTCAAATGTATCAAAGATGTTGATTTCGTATTTCACGGCCTACGCTTTTCGGATTTCGCTCTGCTTCAACATTTTTAGACATGTGATAATATCTCCTTATTCGTCGAATATTTCACCCTTTTCCTTTATTTTCTGGCGTCCCATTTCTTTTAGGTCAGTTGTGACGAATTGCTAACTAATAGAGGTCAATAACAAATTGTCATTCGTAAAAAAAAAAAAAGGTCGACAACTTACACATTAGCTATAATTTAAAGCTACTTTTCACTTCATTTGCTTGTGTTTTTTTTTCCCCCTTGAAAAAAAAAAGTGGCAATGTCTTCTTTCGGATTTTAGTTGTGTTCCGAATGTTTTTGTGTATGGTTCTCAGCGTCACCTTTGACTCGTAAATAAGACATCACCCGATTTTGTATTCCTTGAAGATAACGGGGAGATATCAGTCACTGTTGTGATCTTTTGACTTCTTTTTGCCTTTCTGTCTCCTTAATTGCATTTTTATCTATTCTCGCATTTACAATTCGTTTTTTTCTTTTACTTGACCGATGATAAAAATAACAAAAAAGTTGGCGAGTAAAAAAGGGTGACTTATTTATAGACCTTTAGAAAATTCTAATTGTTCTTTTTGAAGAAATATTTCTACTGCCTGTAGCGTTTCCTTTTCTCGAAAAACAACGTAGATATGGGTATTTATTATAATATCTGAAGTTTTTTAAATTCTTTCGTCATTTTTTTCAATTTACTCTGAAAAGAAAAATTAAGAATAGTTATCACATTTTAAAATTATTCCCTACTTCAACCATTACTATGTGTGAAGGTGTATTTTTCCGATATTGGATTACGGTTTTAGTAATAATTGTAATTTTGTTTTAAAGGAAATATTTCTCCAATTTTGAATAATGATTGTGAAACATGCCACTTAATGACCTGTGCCGTGGTTTTCCATTCACTAACTAAAAGTTTGAGTTAATATCTTTATCGTTGCTTGAGCATTACGTGTTTCCATCTGGACTTTGTGCCATTGAAACAGTCACATCAAATAAAATCCATTCACTAACTCGTGGATTTGATACATTTCAAATGTTGATGCTTGGTGATAGTTCAAAATCTATTCCAAATCATAGGTCACTAGTGAATAATGTGTTTTTCATATGCAAAAAAGGGTCCAAAATCGAAATTATTACTAAATGTTTGCATGATTAGTTGAATATTTTTATTGTCTGATAACAAATCAGAAAGTTTTTTTTAAAAACATTAAAAAAAAATTTGTATATGTAATATTTATTTATCACTATAGTCTGATCACGTTACTTTCTTGGAAACTTTTATTTTGAATTAATAGCAGCGTCAGGGAAGTCCTAACATATTTAAAAAAAAAAGATATATATATTCGTTAAATGTCATCTATAACCTTGAACTTCATTCGAGTTCGAATATCCTTTGCCAAAAATAATTACTTAGTTTTCGTCTTAGAATTAATTACTTTATATTTAAAAACGTTCCAGTATATTTCACTAATGTTCATTTCTGCAAAACACTATTTTTTTCCCTTGTTTTCAGTTAAGGGAAAAAAAATTAAATCTATTTGTCAGCGTGTTTATTTGTTCTTGTTTTCAGAATCCAATGCCTTTTTTTCAGATTTTTGTTCTTTGTAGTCACGAAAGAACGTTTTTTGACTTTCGACAAAGAGAAATCTTTATTTTTGGTTAGATCAATTTTATTTTTATAGCAATAAAGTAAACTAGAAAATTTCATTTAATAATTTTTATCCATTATTCTTGTTATACATTCCATTTTTCTTATTTTTCATATTCTACGTTGGCATTTGCAGTCCTCTAAAGCTTCTGTATAAATCTGAAATAAGAGAAATACAATCAATAACTTGTAAAGATATTTCACATTATATTTAATCATAGAAAAATTATTTTCCTTTTCTAATATTCTTTTTTTATTTTTGTCGAAAAATTAGGTGAAGGGAGTTTTTATTAAATTATTAAAGTGTATAAGACACACACACATTTTTACTTTTAATCACAGAAAAATTGCACAAATTTTCCATGTACATTTTCAGAAAATTTAACTATTTTTTAATTTTTATTTAATGTTTTAAATTAATATACTGTTCACTGACCTTTTGCTTTAAGTAAAGGGATTTCTTTTAAAAATTTTCTTTTTTAATTACATTAATTATCAAAACTGATCAATTAACTTGAAAAAATATAGTCCTTTATCTGAATCTTAAATATAATTCATATTTAACGCAGTGTTAATGAATTTCAGAATTAACAATTCATTTAATAAGTTGGATACTTTTGATTATTTTCATGAATAATTATAATTTATCTTATAACTAAGCATATTAAAATAATTTTTTTAGGTTTGAAATGGTTTCTTTTATTATTGCTTTCTATATATCAATTAATGTTCTTTCTTACATTTGACTTATTTTTGCAATTTACATCACTTATAAAAACGAATAATTGAAAATGGATGTCAACAAATGTTTGAATAAATGTAAAAAATAGCTTCAAAGAAAAGAAAAATGTCGCCAAATATTTGATCAACTAAAAATAAATAAATACGAATAATCTAAATATTAACCAAAAGATACTTTCAGATTCCTAATATATACATGTATCTCATCCTCTTAAATTATTAAAATAAAAAACCATTTTCCAAAATGATGTTTTTAAATCATTATTTAAATGTGAAAAATGGGTGCTTTTTAAAAAATTAAATTTATTGCAATATTCAAATGAATACGAATTTATGCAAAACATTGATAAAAAATTTTTTAAATGGATAATTGGAATTTCATTAAAACTGGTTTCGCGCATGCTCATTTCTTCTTAACCTCACACAACAAACTGGTATTAATTTCAGAAATTTTATATTCTACATGAATGTACTTTTTGCTAATTTTGAACAGATATTATTATTTTCACTAAGAATCAAATTCATGTAGGGTATTTCAGATATTACAATTATTAAATTTTTTTAAGTATTCATGAATGTAAAGAATAAAATTGCAAAATGAATAATTAAAATATTTTATTGGAAATCGTCCAAAAAATGTGTTGCTATTGGTAAATCTTGAAGAATTCTGAATAGAATAGGAAGTTTGTCGATATCCTAGAAATAAACTAAGTCAATCATTTTTTACTAATTATATCTAATTTTACTTTATATTATTCAAACAAAATATATTCCTTCATTAGAAAAATTATATTCCTGCCTTTTCATTTTCCGAATTTTATCTTATTTGGGAATGTTAATCCATGATAACAATAATCCACTTATTCGAATCAATCAAATCGATTAATACATAACCGATGATTATAATCATCGATTGTTACGAGTCCTTATTTGTACTCTAGTACATTTCACGCTTAATGAATTGTATGTGCATGGGACATCAGTATTACTCAACTTTTATATATTTACAAGGGTTACTCTGAAATTTTTGAGATAACGGGTAGACGAAAATTTACAAAATAAAAATAACGGTTTAATTTTAAAATACAAAGCATTTTAACACAGAAGTCAATTTTTTACTCACTTACTTCAACTTTTTAGCGTAGAATAAATTTTAAACAGAAGAGAAAATGGAGTTGACGCGAGAATATTTTCGCGATATGATTTTCTCGATTTTAAAGCAGGATTAAATCAAGAAGAATGCGTTCAACGGTTGCAATTAGCATTTGGTGATGAATCTCCAGCTCGCGCTACTGTATTCAGATGGTTTAGAGAATTTAGAAGAGGTCGCAATTTTTTTCAAGATGAAGAATACACAGAAAGAGGCTGCCATCGGCAGTAATCCGGATAATGTGTCTGCCATACGAAAAATGTTAATGGATGATAATCGCTGTACCTATCAAATGATACAGAAGGAACTTAACATTGGATCCTCAGCCATACGCAAAATCATTCATGAAGAATTACATATGAAAAAAGTAGTTTGCCGTTGGGTTCCCCATAATCTAACTGAGCACCAAAAAGAGGAGCGTGTCAGAACCAGTAAAGAAACTCTTAAATTGCTAAATGATGGTGGCCACCGCATCATTCCTTAAATTGTAACCGGTGATGAAACGTACATACCGTTTTTTGACGTTCCAATACGTCAAGAAAGCATGGTATAGGTCTTTGAAGATGATCCCACGCCGACAATGGTGACAAAACGCGCACTGAAAAAAGTGATGTATGCCGTATTCTTCAGAAGTACGGGATTGGTCAAAGCCATCAAGTTGGAAGGACAGAAGACAGTAACAGCAAACTGGTATACCTCTAAATGTCTTCCAGAAATTCTACAAGAACTGAATGTTAAGGCACTAATGCTTCACAACGACAATGCATCTTCACTTACAGCCGGATTAACAGTTGAGTTTCTTAAACTAAAACAAATTAAAATGATCGAACATCCGCCGTATTCACCTGATCTAACTATGTGCGACCTTTGGTTATTCTTCAATCTAAAAAGGAACTTAGGTGAACGTCGTTTTCATTCAGAAGAAGAGATTGATGTGGTTATAAATACATTTTTTGCATCTATTCCAAGAAATGAATGGCTTGAGGCATTTAATCTGTGGAAAATTCGTCTACAAAAGTGCATTGCTAGTGGAGATTACTTTGAACACACCTAAAATTTTGTAAGTATAATTTTAAAAATCTAGTTGTATCTCAGAAATTTCAGAGTGACCCTCGTATATAGCCCCATTTGTCATAATTTTAACTTCAATCAAGGGTTATTTTTTGTGAAAGCATTTTGTTTAAAATAATAGTGTTGGCAAACATTCTACACAATTCATTGATTTGGTTGCTTTTTCTTCTAAATTCATTGATAAAGTTTCCAAAAAGTGGTGAATTAGTTAGTCGACATCAGTAATGATAGAGTTCTAAGGAAAAAGTGAATCAAACACTTTTGAAATATATGTATGTATGTATATATACGTATATATGTGTGTGTAATATATAAGAACATTTAACGTAAATATAATTTATTAGTTTGAAAAAAATCTACGCATATTCACATGTATCAAAGTTCAAGTTGATATTTGTATGCTAGTTTATAATCCTGTTTCACGTCGGTTCAGAAGGAGAAGAAGATTTTGTTTTCACACTGAATCCTGGTAACAACTGCTCTCGGACTTCGTTCCAATGACTAAAGATAGGCGATGGTCCGGTGCTGCCTGTAAGCAGCGGATGGGGTCACGCACTGAGGTTTCCCAAGCAAACCTTCCGCTCCTAAAATCTGCAATTTGCAGGAAATCTCGGAAATGAGTCACTTCTCACGACTGGTTAGAGCCATGAGGGTCTCTAACCTTTTTATTTTTCTTATTTTCCGACTTTATGTTCCAAGATTCGACTTCAACCGAAACTTTATCTTGTGTTGTATGCGTAAACTCACAAATCATTCTAATGCTCCTTGTGATTTATTTTAGTAAACATTTTCTACTTAGCAATTTATGCGGTATTTTAAGTTAATAAGGAAGTTATCAGCAGCTTGTGAATTTTATCATACATCTCAAATCGAGCAAAAAAGAAAAAAAATTAATGTTGATGTAAGCAAGTCATCAATCTTAAGATTTAAAAGAAACTGTTTACGACACAGATACCATATAATCCAGGGTTCCCAATTCTGAATTTTTTTGGCGATGTAGAAATGTTGCCAAGTTGAGGTATTGTGACATACAGGATGACGTACATACTAGTCTTGCCAAATTAGAATTTTCTGGATAATTCCTATAGGTATATCTTATAGGCTATCTCTATTCTTATAGGTTATCTCTTTTACGTAATGAAAACAGAACTGGCAGCCAAATGGTTAGCGCTCTTGCCTTCGGTACAACAATTCGAATCCCACCTTGAGCATTAATCTTTGTAGTGTTTCGGAATCCACTTTAAAAGCGTAGGTCCCGGTCTAATTAGCCCTCGTGTGCAAAAAATGACCGTTGAGCGACAATTAAACTTGACGTTTTGAAAATCAAGTTACCATATACATAAGAAAATCCACCAAAAAAAATCACCTAACTCAGAATTTGGTATCCTGGATTATACGGCATCTGTTGTCATTGTTTACAAATATTGCAACTATTAGCGAAAATTTTCAAATCTTAAATCGTCCGGCACGGGTGCCATATAATCCATGATTCCAAATTCTGAGATTGGCGATTTTTTGGTGGATTTTCTTATGTATTTGGCAACATCGATTTTATTACTTCATAGTGATGGAGACCTATAAGAATTGTGCTGAAAATTCTATTTTGGTAACCCTAATATTTACACCATCGCGCAAGTAACGATACCTCATTTTGACAAGATTTCTTCATCAAAAAAATTCAGAATTTGAAATCATGGATTATAAGGCACCTGTGCCAATCGTACTTGCCAATTTTAAAGTAACTATAAAGTGGATGTTTCGTCTTGTATTTTTTATTTTGCTTCTTCTGTTCTATTGTCAACTTGTTAATGGATTGAATCAATAGAAAACGCGCGCGACTTCACATACCGATGTTTTGGCCCTTACATAACAAAAAGTTTTATTAACAAAATTCGTCGATATTCTCTGACATTTGATGGTGAACTTCGTCTTGTTTGCTGCCGCTCGAAGAATGCAATTTGATGGCATACAGCATATTCGTCTACAAGTCGCATTTACAACGCTGCCTCAATATGATGTCGTAATTATTTATGTGTGACGCAGTTGAAAAGTTATATGACGTCATGGATGTTTTAAACCAAAGCGAATTGTAATAAAGTGATGTAGCCATGATCTCAAATGTAACGAAAGAAACAACCACTTTATGGTTGAAAAAGAGAAATTAATTGTTATGAGATGGAGTGGAGAACTGATTTCTTATGCTTCATATTTATATAATTCAAATATATGAAAATAATTTATGTAAAATGTTGGTATATTCTAAACGCAACGGTTTTGACAAGTCGTCGTGAATTTTACGTTTGTATGACATTTTTGTATCCAGTGCATGAGCTCATTTCGGGAGAACTTCTTGTAGATCCAACGACTGAAAAACTGTCCGACTAGGTAAAAAGCGCAACAGTTGAAATTATTGGGAAACTTCCTCATAGTGCATTCTGCAAAATGATTTATTGTCACATTTCCGCTTCATATATCTAAATCATAATTAATACTCAGTATTCTGACGGAATTAAACAATTTTTGTAACTTCCATAGAAAAAAATAGAAATGCTATTTAGTGACCCAAGTTACGGAACCGATGTAAAATAGCAAGTAAATTAGTTTAAGGAATAAATACTAATACCATCGTATTAAATATTAAAATGTTCAGCTTGATATTCATACATCAAAACTGTAAATAGTGTACTTTTATAATAAAAAATTTACTCTTTTGTAAAAGAATTTTTTTTTCTTATTCTATTCGTAAAATTATACTAAAAATGAATGCTGTTTCGATTTGTTTGAAGCGTTTCAATGCTTATTATATAAATATAAAAATTTAATTTATTAATTATTTAAAGTTTATTGTTACATTTTAAATATTAATTAATATAAAAAAATTAGGTAAGATTTTAGAAATTGACTTTTATTAAAAATCTAACTAAATCAGAACATACCAATTCAAAATTAAAAATATGATAAGTCTTTAGAATTGTTTGTTAGACACTATGAATTAATGTTACATGGAATTTAAATTACAATTTTAAGGCAATTATTTGTTTTGTTCTTTTTTTATTTACTTTATTTTTATGCTTAAAAATATTTAAATTTGAGAATTTTATTTTTCTATAAAAAAAAAAAAAAGTAATCTCTTTAATTTTTCGATATGGCATTCATTTTTTATTTTTTGTCTTTCCAAAATAATTCTAATTACATTTCACTCCTAGAAATTTTATTTCAATAATATATGCCGCTTTTTAAATATTTTTTATTAAGTAAAATAGTCATTTTTTATCCAAACATGCGTTACTTATTGGGAAAAAATCAGTTTTCCAAATAATAAAGGTAGGATTCATATTCAAGAAGGAATTATAAAATATTTGGAAATCAAAAAAAACGATACTTATTTTTTGAGAGAAAGGTACATCACCTGCAGATTTTTTTTTTCTTCCTTTTTTTGTATTACTTCCGCCTTGGAAGTAATAAATACATGTACATTATAAAAGTAAATGGAAAGTAAATGTTCTACATCATTATCCATTTATAATTTACATTCACGTCTTGGTTACCTTTTCATGTGATGCCTCAATTAGTCTTGATACGTGAATCCAATTTATTTTAGTAAGTTTTTTTTAAATTGAATCTAACGACAGTTTTGTCCTAACTGACCTCAAACATAACTGACTCATCCTCCCTTTCTTCACTGTAGTTTTATTTCACTGTAGCAGTCTCTGAAATGGTTCCTCCATTGTCCCTCTGCCACCATACCGTTCGAAACATGTACCCACACTGGGAAGTGTACCATACTCTTGGTCACGATTATTTCCCCACACAGACCTTGACTCGAATGGCCATTGACATTTAAATGAGGATGAGGAGAAAGAACGGATTCACTGTGCATTTCTACTGCTTCCTTATCTCTGTAATTATCTCGGACATTTCTCTTGGAATTCTTACTCTACAAATACGTTATTTCTGTAGATTAATATCGTTTGTGTTGGAACTTTTTTTTTTCACAACCTTCAATTTTGAGATGCTTTAAAAATAAAGAAGCGTGTGTGTGTGGGAATGTTTACACCAAACTATGTGGGACATAATGTGGGTGTGGTCCCTAGGTAAACATTCCATAGCGATATTTATTTAACATTTTTACCAAATAACAGAAATTCTATTCAAGACTGAGAACTGCAAAAACCGTTTGCATCATTGAAAAGCGCGATTTAACTAAAAGCTACTGATTATTTATTTGAAAATTATTTTATAACATTCTTTTTATTGAAGTAAACGAGAAGTTTATGTTGTTCATTCTCATTATAAAGTTTGTTATTTAATATTGTTTCCTACGTGAGAAATAAAAATTTCAAAACATCATTTCTCAGTCTTTCCTTTTTAATTTCTTTCGCAAAATAAATAGCTTCAGTTATTGTTTATTATCGTCGGTATCCAGAAACAATAAAGAGGTTTGTTTTTCGAAAGCTCGTGCAATTATGTCTAAACAAGTTTTCAGAGCTCAAAGGAAAGTGAATATTGCAAAGAATGCTATGCTATATACATTATTTTTTGAAAATCTAAAAGCTTCTAATTCATGTTTACATTTTATTTAATCCAAAACAAATTCAATCATTTCGATGAAAATTTAGTTGAAATCAAGAACTGAAGAGTTGCAATGCATTTATAATGCTCGGTATAATAAGCTTATTCATTTCCTAGAAATATTAGAAAAAATTGAATCCCGCCGTATGTGTAGAAATTAAGTGATTTGGAAGATTATTACTCTATAAAATAAATCTTTAAGGGGAAAAAAACAAAACACATTTCTTTATACTTTACCATTTTTTTATTTGTAAGATTTGTTAAACAACGTAAATATGCCGTTAAAAGTTTGTTGAAGTTTCAGTCAATTTTTTTTAATTAAAAGCTGGTATTTTTTTATTTATAGTTTAGTTATAAATTGGTTATATTTTGCTTTTTTAAAATCACATTTTGTGTTTTAATCCGGTTCAGGTGTTTTTTTTTTCCCATTGTTAAGTTTTATACCCTAATATAAATGTAATGCTTCCAGTAACTATGTTAAAGATAAATTTTCTCATATAAGTAAAGTAGAGAAAGAGTGCTAATTCATATTAAAAAATAAATTACTTACACAGCCACAAGATAATGAATCATAACACTTAATCACAAGTATAATTGAGCCTTTATATTACATAATTTCATTTATTGCTTTATCAGCTATTTTTAATCGGTGAAACATTTCTTTTTTTCTTAATTATTTTACAATATTGATCAATATGGAGATGACCTCGCTTCTCTTTGAATATTAAACCTATTTCTAAATTTAAAATAATTTAAAGGATTGTTCTAATATATTTTAATGCATAAATTCAATAAGACGAATCCATTACTGCAAAAAATTTTGACATTTTAAGATCATTTGATAATTACGTTTTGTGCACAAATATAAAATTAATTAATGAATGAATATTTCATTTCCCATGAAAAATTAAAGCCACCTTTTCTAAACTTTTGGACATTTTCACGTTTAGAAATATAAGAAAAAATTATTAATTTTTAAGAGAAACATAAGTAACTGAAACCCTAAAAAAAAAAAATAAATAAATAAATAAATAAAATCAAAATAAAAAACTATTTTTGCTAACACATCTTTCATTTATTGTAATACGGCTATAAATATTCTGAAGAGAAATATTTCTTTTTTAATAATTGTTTCCATATTTTTTGGAGGATTACTTTATATATGAGGTTTTTATAAGAAACCTTATATATTCTTATACTATACAATATATAAGGTTTCTTGTGTAATATTAGCTCCAGTTCCTGCTCTTTATTCCCCTTAGTAACGCTATGTACCAATACATGAAGATAAAACACGTTTATATATTGTGTAGCCGAACGCCCGTCTAGTGGTCAGAGTGCCTGACTGCGGATAGGGGGGTCCTGGGTCCGAATCCCGGTTCGAGCATGAATGTACTTTCTCTCTATCTATCTTGGCTTAGTCTCTTCCTCTCATGAATGGATTTTGAACGGGTACCTATGGCATGTGTGTACTGAGGTAGTCCGAATCCACACCTAAATATGATGTAATTGGAAAAATGGAGCAGCTATATCTATCTTGTCTTTGTCCTATCTGTGTATGAATGAGGTGTGAATGGTTGCTTATCCTATAAACGGGTCCCTATGGCATATGTGTATTGAAGTAGTCAGACTCCACACCAAATATGGTTCAGTATGAAAAAGTGGATCAGCGCACCCCATATTGTCAGCCTAGCTGACACAAGACATATATATATATATATATATATATATATATATATATATATATATATATTTGTGTAGCAGAGGAAACTGTTTTTGAATATTCGAACTAAGCTTTCGGTAAACTGTCCGTCGCCTGTTTCCACATATAGAAGTGTTCTTCCATCCTTGTTTAGATTTTTTTTATTTTGTAATCATATTTTTTCAATTTTTTTTTATTTGCTATGCAGTTTTGCCATAATTTTAGATTAATTTGCGTAAATATTCTTTTATTCTGTAATTTATATAAACGCTTTTTGCTTTTTAAAAAAATAAATAAACAAAATTTTTAATTTTTCCATTGAGTTGCTCTCCAATACTTACTGTGTTTATGTCGTTCATAAAGTTAGAAAAATGCATTCGTTGATTTCGTTATTTTTTTCATTTACTTATAGCGCTTTTTATTACTTTCTTATTGTTAAAATCAAATTGCGAGTATAAATTGCTTTGTTTATTTGGCTATATTTTTAATTTGAGAGATTTTTATTAGCTAATAAGTCATTAATAAATCTTATGGGATGATAAATCTAGTAAATAGTGCGTGCTTGTAACTGTTGAGGCAACAGTTACAAGCTTCTTTGATTTTAATTTGTTTCTGTTTGTGATTTTCAATATACATTTTAACTCTCTTTAACAGTTTATGGTATCTTATTGCTTACGTTGTTTATTTTATTATAATTTATTAAATTGTATGCAAATTTTTCTTTGATTTTTTTTTTTTAAATATCTGTTAACATGGTGTTTTTTATTTTCAGAAGCAGCCAATAGGCAGCTTGCTTCGTCCGAATATCAGGTAAGAGAAATTAAACATTTTTTCATTATCAATTGAAAATATGTAAAATAGTTAATTTTTAAAATAGATTCTAAATAATCCCATAAATCCCGAAATCGAAACACCAAAAAAATTCCCTAAGATACTAGTTGTGGAGTAGTGATGTCTAAATACATAATTTTCAACAGAGTGGATATGTAAAAAATGGTTAAACTATTTAATATAATTTTTTAAAAAAGTTTCTCATTGCAAGGAAAGAGACTAAGTGATCGGCAACTGCTGAACATTACCACATCGTTGTTTGATTTCTGAATTAATATTATATGGCAATTTTCCTGTGGAAGAAAGAAATAAGTTTATGCGTAGACAAGCATTATACTAGATTTTCATATAAATGTACTGCTAAATCTGCCATTCTGATGTTTAGGTCTGACGAAGTTAATGCCCTTTCCAAAATGTCACCGAACTTAATGTTGAAGTTTCAGAGATCTCGCTTTTTAAAGCAGTTAAAGCCTCGAATCCTTGGGAAGGTTGATAAGATCTTTGTCATCAAGACCGTTTAAATGGTCATTTTTCAAAATAGTTGCAAAGTTGGCGACTATTTCAGTGTAAATCTTTTCTTTACTTGTAAGTTACTTAAATTAAGGAATTAGACGTAAAAAGTAAATTTTAATTTCTTGAGTAAATGTTGCAGAGAGTGATATAAAAATAAATACAGATTGGTTATTTTCTGTCCAAAATATATACGAAACATATTAAACTAAAAGATATTTTTTATATTCAAGTGTAATTAGGGAGGCTGTTATGTTGACTTTCTTTCCCTAATGAAGCAGAAATTTCCAAAGTTTATGTAGCTTTTGTGATGCGAACTGTTCTATACATCATAAAGTCTCATCAAATCCTATTGTTGAAATAATTAAGCTCATGACAATACACAATTTCGCTTTCTGCAGATTCAAAGTAAATCTTTGCCGACACACACACAGGTTTGCTTCCATAAATATCCAGGTCTGGAATCTAATATCCTAAGTAACATAAACATATGGAACTTCAATCTGGGCAGATGCAAATTAGGATTTTTCTATCCGATTCAAATTTAGATGTTAAAAATGTTTACGCACTAAATGCTAAATTCGTTATTTAGGGAAAATGTTTTGTATTAAATCATTTATATTGTATGTTACTATTCTGTATTTAAATGATTTATTTTCACCTCGGGTGTATTTGAAACTCTACTATTTTAATGCTGTCTAATGGCGTCGCTATAACGTTTAAATCACAAATTCAGTTATTTTTAAATATTCTTTCCCGATATTTAAAATGGCATTAATAAATTTTGTATTTTAAAGTTTATTGGTTCAAGTTATGGTAATCATTGGAAGTCGACAACTTATATAAGTTTTGTTACAGTAACTACTAATTTTACTTTTTTATTTAACTAATACATTTTATATTTCGTTCGATAAGGAAATCCAACAAGTTATAAATGATTATATTTTACCCAATCCAATGGAAGGAATTTGTGTAAACACATTGAATCCATAGATGTAATTAATATACCCACAGATTCAATGTGTGTTATTTACTTAAAAAAAAAATCCACTGCCAAACGTGTTTTTCCTTTATTTTTATTTTATTTATTTCCATTTCTGCGAAACATTTGAAAAAAAAAAATAGGACTGATTTCTCTTTCTTTTTAGTCAATTTACTGGCAGCGAAGCGAGAGTGACCACCTGTCACCATATCCACGTGCTCCATATAAAGTTTAATCGCACCCTCTGCCATAAAAAAATAAAGAAAGAATGAGAGAAAAAAAGAAAGCACCCTGCTGTGTTAACTGAACAGTTGGGTGAGACCGGTTATTCGCACCACTGCTCTATCCCCTCTTGTCTCTTCGTTTAATTTTTTTTTTATTGATGACCTTGAGCGCTACCAAAAGCTGACGACGCGTTACATTAACTGCAATCGTTAGTCCTTCTATTTAGGGGTGTGAGCCTCTATTGGAAAGAAACAGCAACGTTCCAACTTATATGAATATATTTCGACTGCTCCTGTTGCATAAAATCAGGTGGTGTGAGATTGAAATTCCTCGGGATGGTGTACATCATTTGTGGATTGCATGCGAGATGATCTCGGGTTTGGTATTGGCCACACAAAAGTAGCGTATCTAACCAGAGCGATTTGTTTCGTGATTATTCTTGATGGGCCACAGAAGTTACTTTTAGTGCATTATTTACAGCTACGAGCTAAATGCAAAATTTGTTGGATTCATATAGACCAAGGTGTGCCTGCCTTGTAGCAATGAAAATCAGATTTCTGTGACCTGGTAGTCCTGGAAGAAATCAATTCGTTTTAAGTGACCTGGTAGTCCTGGAAGAAATCAATTCGTTTTAAGTGACCTGGTAGTCCTGGTAGAAATCAATTCGATTTCCGTGACAATATATGCTAAGGTATAGAATATAGGTTGAGATCATACTGATCGTGAGTTTTATTGTTCGTATAATTATGCATCATTTAAAATTTTTTATGTAAAATAAACAATGAAAAATGCTACAATTCTTTTAACAATAAAAAAATTTAAATTGTACATGTATTATGTACAATTTTTTATTATTATATTTATTGAAAAAAGGAATATCAAGTGTTCCTTCAATGCGTTTAATAAAAAATAAAATTAAATATAAATTTTGTTCCTGCACCATTCTATATAATATATTATTAATACTCATTAATTTGTTGTTGTCGTTACTTATGACGCTTTAACAAGCCAAGCTCGCTAAGCCTTTGCTATGCGAATTTAATTCAGTAAGGTGCGTCTTTCGCTTTAATCAGAACACTACGAAGGTAAAAGTACGACTTCGCTCTTCAAATATTCCGATAGATGGCACCACCAAAGTATTCACTTCCTCAGTGTTGACATTGATCTGAAGGGGGAGGAAATTTTCTCCAGACCCTTACACCCATGGTAACTGTCCAACGACCGACCACAGGACTTTCGACACCACAGATTTAACGAGCACGTATATGGTGTGTACTCGGTGGGTTTTGGCGGCATTGGGAATGGAACCCCACCTTTCTGGTCGGAAGGCCGTTACCCTAACCACTAGGCTACCATGGCCCATCCCTAGTTTACATATGTAATACAAAAATCTAATATAAAGTTAATAGAACGGTGCTTAGACTGGTGTATAGTTCCACCGAAAATCGTATCAAGCACCAAATATTGTACGCGTGACTAAGTTGCATATTCTCGAGCACATCTGTCACGTGGATACTTAATAATTTGACAGATTTCCTTCTTTGGGATGCCGGATGGTTGGTTGGTTGGTTGGTTTTTATGGCGCAAGGTCCAGATAAGGACAAGCTGCGCCAATCACAAGATATTATACAACAGTTTTTTTTCACCAATTAAAAACATAAAATAGTAATATAGTTAAATGTACATTAAAAGTATAAAATAGAAATATAGTTAAAATATATATTAAAAGTATGTAAACATACAATATACACATGTATAAGATTAAAAACTTGTATTTAAATAAAATATTTCTAAATCAGATAAAATTCATAAATCCTATGTCTTTTAAAAACGCAAATAAATTGCGATGGGGTGGTTCCCCAAGCAAATCTTCTAATGCTAAAATATTACTATTAAAATATCTAAAACGCTGATGGTTAAAATCTGGGCATACAATTAAAATGTGATATACTGTAAGTGGTTCATCACACTTTTCACACCATGGTTGGAGATCACTTAAGATCAAATGTTTGTGGGTGAAACGCGTGTGACCAATTCGAAGGCGAGTCAGTTTGACATCTGCGCTTCGTGGAGATAAAACAGATAATGGAATGATGTTTGAAAATATGGAATGGAGTTTGTTGCTGACTTGCAGGTCCCAGGATTCCTGCCAAAGAGAATATATGAAATGTTTGAATCCTTTTCTCATGTCCATTGATGGTATTGAAGGCAAAATGGAAGTAGCTGCAGATTTAGCGGCAGCATCAGCTTTCTCATTGCCATCTATTCCTATGTGGCTTGGAATCCAACAAAACAGTATCTCAAATCCCTTGTTAGTAACAGAATCAATTAATTTGAATATCTTAGACACAACTGGATGGCAATTATAGTTGTTATTCCTCAAAGCTTCTAACACACTCATACTGTCAGTGTACACACAAAATTTACGTTCATTTTTAGTTTGTAGCAGCTGAAGTGCTCGGTATATAGCCGTAGCCTCAGCGGTGAAGATGGAGCAGGATTTGTGAAGGCTATAACTGTAGGAGGTATCATCAAGATAAACTCCACAGCCAACTGATCCTGGACATTTGGATCCATCCGTAAATACTGGAGTGTACATAGTGTACTGACAGCGATGGAATGAATAAAGCTGTTGAAGAATAGCAGTACTTGTGTCTGATTTTTTATTTTTACCAAAGGGATTTAACACAATAATGTGTGGATTATACCAAGGTGAATGTGCGTAAAGGTCGGTAGACTCGATTCGGACATCACATAGGTCAGAAAGCAAAATAATAGATTTAATACGAGAGAGAAAAGGTTGAATGCTTGATGGTCTAGCATTATATAATCTCTTAAGAGCAGCACTTAGAATCGTGGAACGTAAGGGATGATGAGGAGTGGACATGATTTTTGAATAATAATTAAGAGACAGCTGCATCCGCCGCAGGTCTAATGGCAACTGTTGGCAAATTACATATAGACTCTGGACGGGTGATGTACGAAATGCTCCACAGCAAATCCTTAAAGCAGAGTGGTGGACGGTATCCAATCTGCGTAAAATGGAATATTTAGCCGATCCATAAGCAACACAACCATAGTCAATACGAGATAAAATGATTGATTGATAAATTCGGAGCAATGAAGTGCGATCTGCACCCCAAAAGGTATTAGACAACACCTTGAGGATATTGAGCAATCGCTCGCACTTTTTCCTCAGATATAAAGTATGTGGAAGGAAAGTTAACTTCTTATCGAAAATTACCCCGAGGAATTTTATCTCGTTGACCACAGGAATAGGTCTATTGCTTATGTGAAGCACAGGATCGGGATGAAGACCAGTTTTCCTACAGAAATGGAGACAGTGACTCTTACTAGGAGATATACTAAGACCATTTCGTTCACACCAAGTAGTTAGATTTGTTTACAGCTGTTTGCAATTGTCTCTCAATTATATTCATGTTTGAACCCTGATATGAAATTTGTAAGTCATCAACATATAAATTCCTATGAACTGAAGATGGTAACTGATGAAGTATGTTATTGATGAAAAGGTTAAAAAGGGTTACGCTTAAGACGCTACCTTGAGGGACACCCTCAGCTTGAGTAAAAGTATTGGAAACTGTACTTCCAATACGTACTTTAAATAGCCTAGTAGCTAGAAAATTCTGTATAAATATTGGAAGATTACCCTTAAATCCAAGATTATGCATATCGCGGAGAATGCCAAAACGCCACGTACGATCGTATGCTTTCTCAATATCGAAGAAAATTGCAACAAGATGGTTTCTCCTCACAAAAGCATTTCGAATTTGCGATTCCAGATCTACTATGTTATCAATAGTTGATCGACTTCTTCGAAATCCGCTTTGATGAAGAGGTATACAATTATTCTTCTCTAAGATGTAAATGAGTCTAGCATTGACCATACGCTCAAAAGTTTTGCACAAGCAACTCGTGAGAGCTATTGGACGATAACTCAGAGGGTCAGATGAATCTTTGCCAGGTTTCAATATTGGAATCACTATCGCTTCTCTCCATGACGTAGGATAAGCATGCTCAATCCAGATTCTATTAAACAGGGAAAGTATGTTTAATAAAGAATCATGATTTAAATGACGGAGCATTTGATACGAGATTCCATCTGGTCCTGGGCTAGTGTCGTTTGCTTTAAATAAAGCAGTCTTCAATTCTGACAATTCAAAATCACAATTATATGGTAGATTATGTCGATCATGAAATCTTAGAGGTGTCCGCTCAGCGATTCGTTTAATCCTTAGAAAAGTAGGATTATATGAATCAGAGCAGGAAACACTAGCAAAGGTTTCACCGATAACATTAACAATATCTACCGCTGAGGAGTGTATTGCAGCTCCGGTTTTTAATACAGGAATGGAATAATCCTGATAAATACCATTGGCTGCTTTAACTTTCCTCCATAATTGTTTACTTGTTGTCGATGAATTGATTGACGACACGTAGCGAATCCAAGATTCTCTTTGACTCTGACGTCTAACTCTTCGAGCTTGAGCTTTGGCTTTTTTAAAAGCAACAAGATTCTCCGTAGTACGGTATCTTCGGAATATATTCCATTGCTTCCTTTGTTTCTTATAGGAGAGTTGACACTTTTCATTCCACCAAGGTTTCCTATGTTTATGTGGAATGATGGAATTTTTAGGGATAGCAACATCCGCAGCTCTGATTATTGTGTCGGTGACATATTTAACGGCATCATCTATCATATCTGTCTTAACTCTTGTCTCACTGATCACAGCCAATTGCGTGAAAAGTGACCAATCGGCTCGACTGTACACATAATTAAGTGGGTTGTGACACACACTATTATATCCAGCCTGAGACACGATTAGAGGGAAATGATCACTGTTGTAAAGATCTTTTCCAACTTCAAAATTCAGCAATGGCAAGAGTGATGGAGAACATATAGCTAAGTCCAGAGAGTGAAATGTCCGTGTAGGTTCGTGAAAATAAGTTTTCTCGTCGGTATTCAGCAGACAGAGGCAATTGTCAGATATGAACTGCTCTATCTGACGACCGCGAGAATTCGTATCTTCACTACCCCACAGAGTATTATGACCATTAAAATCACCTAGAAGCAGAAATGGAGCTGGGAGTTGGTCAATTAAATCATCTAGTTCCTCCGAATTTACGACGTCATGTGGTGGTAAATACAGGTTGCAAACAGTGATCAGACAGGTTACGTGAATTTTCACTGCTACAGCTTGTAATGTAGTTCTTAGTTGATGTGCTGTACTTGCATATGAGTTGGATGTGAATATGCAAACTCCTCCAGATACAGACGCATCACCATTATCTTTTCTAAAGCATTGAAACCCACGCAGTTTGGTGTTAACAGTGGGCTTCAGGAATGTTTCCTGGAGAGCCACACATGCGGGGTTGTAGCGAGAGATAACAGATTTGACGTCGTCAATTCGAGAACGAAAACCTCGACAATTCCATGAAACAAAGGAAGTCATTAATGACAGGATTATTATTCACCAGCGGTGCTCATTGCAGTCTCAGATGAATCTTCCAAACTATCAGCATCTGAGGGATACAGTTTGAAGGTATCTTCATCCATTGTGAGTCTGGCTTTTCTTTCTGTCAAGGAAGATTTACGAGCACCTTCCTTAGCCAGTTTTAATTTTTTTGCTTGTGATGATCTTGATTTTGCAAATGATAGTTTAGGTATAATATTTGAGGACTTTGTTTCTTTTGGCTTAGAAGATTGTTTTGTAGAAGGCTCTGAAATGGTATCGGTTTGGGTGCAGCAAGATTTTGTTATTTTTTTAGTAGCACTAGCATAGCTGAGACCGGGCTGTGGTGTGCGTGAGGCGACTATTCGTCGAGCCTCCGGATAAGACACATTATTTTTTATTTTTACGGAAGTAATTTCCTTTTCCAACTGCCATGCTGGGCAAGATCGTGAATAGGCAGGATGGTCGCCTTTACAGTTGACACAAACCTCCTTAGCATTGCAGGTAACACTATCGTGGCCAACGTCAGCACAACGGGCACACGTAAGTTTACCTCTGCAAGCTATTTTTGAATGGCCAAAGCGTTGGCATTGAAAGCAGCGAAGCGGATTTGGTATGTAGGGTCGTACAGAGCATCTCATATAGGCAACTTTAATGTGTTGTGGCAAGTCAGGAGTTGAAAATGTTAAAATCAGATGTTTTGTATTGATTGTTATACCATCTCGATTAAGGGTTATACGTTTTACTGCACATACTTTTTGGGATTTTAAGTTTTCTAGTATTTCGTCAGTAGATGTGTATATGAGATCTGCTGCAGAAATTACCCCCTTAGAAAAGTTCAATGTTGTATGAGGTTGAACGACAACATCCACATTACCAATTTTTTTCAGCGTTTGTATCAGTATTGCTTGTTTTTCATTAGCAATCTCAACCAAAATATCTCCAGATCTTAGCCTTCTTATATTTTTGACTTCGCCAAGGTGAGAGGAAATACTCTTTTCAATGAGAAATGGCGAGACAAATTGAAAAGAACCTCCTTCTGTTCTTTTAACAGTAAAATATTTTGCGTTTATCATAGCCAACTGTTGCTCCAAAGGGAGAGAAGAATTAGTTGTATTATTCATGTAGAATATCATAAAATTTAGGGACTAGACGGCACCACCCACCACGGAGCCCTACGAGGGGATACAGATTATCTGTACCAGTGCTAGTCAGTCCCTATACGCTCACGGTACATCCCTGAAGTGGACTCCACCCTTAACGAGTCACCCAGTAGATGTACCGATCGCTTGATCCATAAAGCCGATTGATGTGCTGAGGACCACAACACACCTCCCGTTTACCTGAAGCAGAGGCCAAAGCAATGTGTTGGTCTCAGGAGGCCTCAATTACCAGGATCCTCCTTTCCAGGGACACGGGTCTCCACGCACGGCAAACACGTGGGTGATTTAGTCCTCAAGAGTAGCTAATAGCAACAGAGCGGCGACAGCTACTCAAGGGGAGCCCTCAACCTTTTTCGAGGAAACCACAACGAGGGAGAAAAGGAAGGAAAAGCAGAAGAGTAGAGGAGAGAAGAAAATAAAGAAGAGGAAAGATCACTAGGGTACCTCGGGATTGTGACACCCGTGTTTACCTAAAAAAGGTAAACCTCCTGAGGGGTTGGGATGCCGGAACACCACAACACCTGAGACAGATTAAGTCAATCATTGAATGGAGAGTAGTTGTTATATTATTAATACCTGGCGATTTGAGTTGAGTGAAGATAAATTACTCTCATCTATGAACCTCGTTAAAGAAACCCACTGTTATCTGAAATTTTACGACCTTTTTGAATGTGAGTTCAAATATAATTAATGAGTCAGTAGTATCGGAGGATTAAAAGTTGGAAATGGATAAAAAAAATAAAAATATTGAAAAAAAAAGATAATGAAGTAGTGCTAAAACTGACGAAAAAGAAAGTAAATAACTTAGTGTTTTCTTACATCGAAAAAAGGGAGAACGTATTATTAAAAATGTGACTTTGAAACAGAAAAAATAAAAAATACTTTGTCTGTTTTTTTTTTTTTTTTTTTTTTTTTTTTAATTTATTTATTTTTTTTTTAAATTATTATTAATAAAAATAGAAGTAACAAATGTTTTGACACATGAATCTTATTTTGCATAATTTTCATATTTAGAGTGCACACTAATTTTTTTCTAAAAGCATTTATTTATACAGAGAGCAGTTTAGTAATAAAAATTAACTTAAAAGATCTACCGCTTATTTTCGTATTTTAGCGGGTTTCGAACTAATTAAAATCGATCCGATTCGATTTTAATTAATAAAATCAATAATTTCGAATTGTTGTATTTTACCAGTATACAATTAATTTGATTCTTGTCGTGATTTGTCACAGTTTGCATTTTAGCTAGCACATCCATTTATTTTGTAAATATTATCGATGAGAAATAATGGTGTAGTAAATTCTCTTCTTCAGAATATAAACATTTTAAAACGATGTATAAAAATAAGATAAATATATTTCAGTTTTAAAATAAGATTCACATTAGAGTCTTAATTACAAACTTTTTCAATTAGCATTATGAGCCAAGCTCTGGCAACCTAATGGTTAGCATTCTTTTCTTCTGTTGAACAGTTCGTTCATTCGAATATACTTTGGGTTTTGATATTTGTTGTGGGTCGGAATCTATTTTAATCTGTAGATTCCTGTCAAATTATGATTCGTGCCAAATATGACCTTGAGGGGCATACAAACCAATGAAGACGTTAGTATTATTCTACAAAATTTTATTAAACTAAACTAATAAGTATAAAAACAACTTGCTTCGTTATTTGCAAAACATTTTTTAAAATTAATTTTATTTTTATATTCATTTCAGTTCTTTTTTAACACTTGTAATCATACGTTCAAAAATCTTGACAATTTATAAAAACATATATGCCTATTTTTTTTAATTTATAATATTTATCTCAATAATTTAAATTCTAAATGTCTCTACATACACAAAATCATTCGTGTACTCATAGAAAATTGTAAGAAATTTACTGTCATGAAATATTGACATTCTTGTCATCAGAAAGATAAGTCTTGTATTTCTTTTTTTTTTTCAGCCGCTTCGGTCTTTTATTATATTTTTATCAATGAACCAACCTCGTATTGAAATGTGCAAAATCGTTTTATTGAATTGTCAGTTCTTCTCAATTATCCTTGAAACTCTTGATTGAAAGTATGAAATTCTCAATCATTATTTTTTTTTCCTTGTTTATCAATGTCGTTAATTCTAAGAAAATACCACCAGAAGAAAGAGAACTACAAGTCGGAGAGAGAATTCTGCTGCACGCAAATATAGAATATTCCAGATTTATAAAAATCAAAAATTAAATCACACATCTGAAACACGTAAATGGCCACAGATCAGACCTTTTTGCATGCGTAATGACGACCTTCGCATATTTTTCTTTGCTTTTATTCAATCCTCTTTTCAAATCTATACTTAACTCCAAATTTTCCCCCTATTCGCTAGTCAGTTATTTACCTTTAAATCGGTTATTTACTTCGGATTTATTCCCATTTTTTTATGTATATAAATTAGGGAGTCTATGTGATTAAGATAACGTCCGGAAGCATGAAGGGAGAACTAAATCCGGAAACAGTGTGTCCCGTTGATCTGGTGTGGAGGATATCTGCCACTAGGTTATCAAAGGATTTATAACGTATTTGTCTGGAAAAAAAGTCACGTGATGTCTACCGAGCATGTGACTGCATTTTTAAGTGAACGCAAACTGTGACTATTGTACTAAAAATTTTATTATTTTTGCGCTTGAATAATGGGGATTCAACGCATTCAGTATGTGATGAAATAAATATAATTTAAGCTTATACTTATATAAAAATATTTATAAAGCAATTAGAAGCTCCATATTTCTGTTACTAATTAATAGTTTGAATGTTTTTTACTTAATTTACGAGGAATATTGTATAAACACATAATGAACTCTATTAACTTGTCTTGAACTTTATAAAAAAAACAGGTAATAAAAAATTAATTTAATTTTTAGAATAAATCATAAGATTTTTATATGATTTCTAATAAACGAATAGTATTTTGTCACAAATTTAATCACCATCGTTTTTAGTGTTCATATGCTTTACACGTTATTCATCTACGCTTTTTGGAAAGATTTTCGATGAATACTTTTACGTGTTACAAGGGAGAAAATTCTGAAATTATTCATATTTGGCGAACAGAAATACACTCTGTATCCATATTCGCTCTTATTCCAAAATATTCTATTCCATTGTCCAATGATGATAGCGATATTCCAATGACGCAATATCCAATCAGCATGCCACTATGAACCTTTACGTTCTTGTTGAATAAAACGTCCTTCATATAAAGTTCTTGATTTGTTAATCAATTGGAACACATTTTACATTAATCTTTTGCCTTAAGCTAACATTCGTTTATTATTGTAAAGTATTCTTTTTTTTTACTCTTATAATAATAATTCCACAAATAGGGCCACATAGAAATTTTTTTAATAAAATTCTGTTAAATAAAATAAAATTTTGATTGCCTTTTATCACAGACGTCATAGCCTAAAGGAAGAGAAAATTCGGTTACTAAATCGAAGTTGTAGAACGTTTTGTAATCTCGAATTGTAAAGAAAGCACTTTAACCAGAATTTCACGCAGCTATAATTTAGCTGAACCTGCCTACTAGTAGGATCTTAAGTGTGACCTCGAAACAAGCTTGCTCTAAAAAGAAAGTTGTGTCGAACACCATTTCTTGTCGCAAAATCGTCTTGTAGTCTCTCTAGCTACAAAGGCGGTCAATTCATTAAAATACTTTCTTAAATGTCCCGCACCATGTAAGCATTTGAAAAACATTTAAGAAATTGGACTCAAGGTGACGTAACAAAAGCAAATCCTTGATTCATTGATGTTGTGTTCGAGTTTGTTTTCTGAATACCTTCAGACCAACCTTAATCCATGTTTTATTCAAGATTCGGTGAAAAATAGGAACAGAGTGTAGTTTCCAAATTTTGCTGATAGCTTGCTATTAGATCTAATTCACGACTAATTTAAAATTGTTTATTTACGTGAGTAAAACATATCAAATAATATTATGTCGCTTGAAAAATCAAAATAAATTTTATAAAGAAACTATGATTCAACGCATATATTTCTATCTGAAAAAGGACTAAATAAGTTGTAATCGTCAATACTTAGATTTTCTACCTAAGTATACGGATTCGAACTTCAATATAACGGTAATACGTGAATATTGATCGCTATTTCACTTTTTTCAATCCTGCCAAAATATTATCTCCAGTTGGTTTCTTTGGATTTCATCTCGTACAACATAGTAGTTCAATGTACAATATTTAAAAATTACAATATACGATGATATTTTGTGAATTATAATTAAACTTGCAGTTAAATTACATATATTTTCTAATAAAAGTATAAGTTCCAATATTAGATCTTTTATATTATTTACGGTAATACTAGAGATTATGGATATTTTTACACATTTTATTCAAAAGAATAATTATTAATTAGCTTGAGTAGACTTAAGGTTTTTCGTTAATTACATATAAGGAGTATAATTCATATCAATCCAGTTATATGATAATGTAGAAAATTAACGAAACCTAACCAATTTAGTATGGCTATTGAACATTTCTCACTCTTCGAAAGTGGTTGCGCAAATCTTAATTTATGTCTGTATTTATTACAGTTTATGTTCTAAAAATCAATTTCTTGATTTTTTTAAAACTACTTTTGTCTTTGATTAATTTGAATAAAAGTTAATACTTGTGATTTTGTAGAATATTTTTTTAATATTGAATATAGATCAATGGAAAAACGAGAATATCGTAATTATTTTGTTTGATAAAATGTTATTTTCATTGCAATTTTTTACCCTATTTTCTCTCTCTCTCTCTCTCTCTCTCTCTCTCTCTCTATATATATATATATATATATATATATATATATATATATATATATATATGTTTATATATATATATATATATATATATATATATATATATATATATATATATATATATATATATATATATATATATATATATATATATATATATATATATAAACAAATTGATTAAGCAGCTATGGATAATACCCAAATCTTTATATAATGCACTGCTGTAGTAGTCCATAAATAATCCTAAATAGAGAAAATTTAATAAATTTTCCTTATTGAATTATCATTTAAATATTAAATTCAGTGTCCTGTTTATCTTCAAATATCAGTAATTTCTTTTGTAAAAGAAGTTAACGTTAAAGTATAGTGTAGCTTTAAAGAGGTTTAGTACGCAAATATCT
Organism: Latrodectus elegans; assembly: GCA_030067965.1. Classification (NCBI taxonomy): domain Eukaryota; kingdom Metazoa; phylum Arthropoda; class Arachnida; order Araneae; family Theridiidae; genus Latrodectus; species Latrodectus elegans. The sequence goes on from CM057821.1 coordinate 27,891,858, forward strand.
TAAATAAAAAAAGTGTGATAATAAATTTTTTTTTTTTTTGCCAAATGTTCTTTTTTTTTTTATTTTAGTAATGTTTAAATGTGTGTGTTTATCTAAGACAACCAGACTATTCTTCTTATAATTGTTGCATTGAAAAGGTGTGTTAAAACATAAATATCTTATTTTTTGGACATTTATTCCTTAAATATTTTCCCAATCTTATGTAATATAATTACATAACAAAATAAATTATTTTAAAATTTAATATTCACTTCCTGTATCATAATTTTTTTATTCTTTATTTTAAAAATCGGGTCAAATTATGGAATACAGAAGCTGCGGAAATATTTATATACGTCTGCCGGATTATTATTGTATGGAAATAATTTTTTTGTATGCTGGTGAATATTATGGGTCTTTAGTTGGATCCAGCTATTCTTAAAGCCCTGTCAGTCAGCGGAGATGCGTTTGAATTAACACACTGGATTAAGAATTTCCAGTGTTGACCTGAATGTAATGTACTTAAAGCACGTTGAATTGCAACATCGTCTGCTTTTCAGCTTTCCTTCTATTGTTGTTTCATAACATTAGATCTTGGTGATGCATGAGTTGTTGATATATCCTATTTCAACATTTTACCCATTTTTCATGAATTTTTCGGCTTGCCATTCTTTGTAGGTGTTATTTTTTTTTATATGCGAAACTGTTACCCCTTTTAACTATGTCAGTAATACTTTTTAAGAGGTTTTAATTCTTACTTTCCCAGAAAATATTAGAGCTTCTGCTTGCCTAGTTGCGTTTGATTATATTGCCAAATAGTTGCCATTTTTCATAGCTGTTAAAACCTCCAAAATATAATTATAAATTTTAAATTTTTTAACAAAAATTGTTCTGTTTGTTAAAAATATTTAAATAATTTAACATGATTGTCTTTCGCTTGTTTTCCTGGGATATTTTCGATATAATTGTTATTAAAAATATAAATCTAATTTCATTTCCACGAAAAAGAATTTTAAAAGGTGTGTGCAAGTTCTCTTTATGTATTTTCTTTTAAAACATTCTAATGGTCCATAAATACTTCTTAATTTTTATGATTTCGTAAATTTTTTGTAGGTATATTTTTAAAATTTATCTTGTAATATATAATGTTTTCTAAAGTTTGTTTCTATTAGCTGTTCTTTTGTTTCATTTCCGTATATTTCTGCTATCAATTATATGATAATTTTGTGGCATATTCGTACTATCACTTTCTTTACAAGTCGTCTATATCTCAGCTTATAACTCGCGTGTTCTTTCTGAACTTTTTAACGGCTTATACACAAACTGCTTGAATTTCAAAATGTCATTTATTGGAAAACTGCAGTAGCGTGAAACCTGTTACCTTTTCAATCAAGACTCTTATATTTTTCTCTCAATTTTTTTTTTCACGTATTTGAATCCCATTCGAATTAGCCCCTGTGACTAAAGTGATGAAGCAAACAAAACTTTACATCCTTTAGTCTACGTTTTGTTCATATTGTTTCAATCAATCTTAGAAAAACTTTTCGCTCATATATGCATTATTATTGGCGCAGCTTGTCCTTATCTGGACCTTGCGCCATAAAAACCAACCAACCAACCAACCAACTATGCATTCTTATTATTTTATCTATACTGTTTTCTAAATTTGTAATGTATTAGATTCTCTGAAGTGAAGTTTTGATGTTGTCTATTGCTTTAGAATAAAGATATCTCTCACTAATTTTAATTTTTTTATTTTTATAAATTTTTGTATTATTAAAATATAGTGGTTTTGAAGATTTTTCTTCCGGTGAAAAACTATTTTCATCTGAATGTTAACGTCTAAAAAAGTAATTAAAGTTATACAAAAAATGTGTGCAAACTTTTATTTAATTCTGACTACAATTTTTTTTTTTTTTTTACAATTTCAGTTATTTTTTTAAACATCTCTGTTCTCGGGTGAGAAAAGTAGGAATTTTTCGATTGAAATCCTTATACGAGGGTTGCTATTTATATTTCTGGCCTAATAATGAAAAAACAAATATGTAGGATCGAAATTGGTTTTATTGTTTTTCAAAATATTCTCCATGATGATCAATATACTTTTGCATGCGTTTGAACCAATTTTCCAGTCCGATTGAGGTAACTCCAAAACATGCGTTTTGAATGCATCAACCGCTTCTTCGGGGGTCGAAAATCGTTGTCCACGTAATTTATTTTTGATGTGTGGGAATAAGAAGAAGTCATTGGGTGCCAAATCAGGGCTGTACGGCGGATGACCCATCAGTTCGATCTTTCGCTCCGTCAGAAATGCCTTTGTTTGAGTCGATGTGTGAGAGCTCGCATTGTCATGATGAAGAATGATTCACCTGTTCTGCTTTTTTCGAAATTTCTCCGATGACTTCTGGCAAACAAATGGTCGTGTACCATTCAGAATTGACCGTCCTGCGTTGCTCTAACGCCACTGTTGCCACATGACCGTTAATGCCGAAGAAACAGGCAATCATTTGTTTCGATATGCTTCTTCCTCGAACAACTTTTGTTGGTTTTGCCTCGTCTTGGAAGACCCATACAGTTGATTGCTGTTTTGTTTCCGGCTCATATGCATAGATCCATGATTCGTCACCTGTGTAGATGTTATACACAGCCTTTGATGTACCTTGAATGTATTTTTCCAACATTTCCTTGCACCAATCGACACGAGCCTTTTTTGAGCGTTTGTCAGATTATGCGGGATCCAACGCGAACAAATTTTTTTACGCTCAAATGTTCATGCAATATTTTATTGATGCTAGTCATACTAATGTCCAAAGACGCCTCTATCTCACGGTATGTCACATGAAGATCTTGCTTTATCAGTTCACGCACAGCATTGATCTTTTCTGGCACAACAACGGATTTTGGACGACCTGCACGGGATTCGTCCTGGATCGAACATCGACCTCGATTAAATTCGTTATACCAATTTTTTACAGTGCTGTAGGATGGCGCTTTATCGCTGTATAAAGAATTAAGTTCATCGAAGCACTCTTGTCTTGACAATCCACGTCGAAAGTTATGAAAAATAATGGCACGAAAATGTTCACGATTCAATTCCATTTTTTGACAGAGAAGAACTTTTCAATTTACTGTCAACAACACAAATAAAGCTATAATGGTAAATCGTCTGCTGAATTTATGTTTAAAAATATCAAACTTTCGATTAAAATCGTCTTCGGTCGCCTAGCAACACTTACTGTTGCCAAGGCCAGAAATATAAATAGTAACCCTCGTAACAATATGTATTTTTCTCTGCAATAGTTATAAGAATAAATATAAGCATTACTTATGTACAACATTTACAACTAAAATATTCATTAGTGTGCAATTACAAATATCATTTGTATCTGTTAGTGCGTTATATATTAAAGACTGTTTACATAATTAACTCTAAACTCATTTGCAGCCTTGTTATTGAACGAAATTGTGTATATAGATTGTGGCTAATTTTAAAAACTGTTAATTGCTAATAATGAAAGATGTTTTCTAAATATGAATGCGTTACAGTTATTAAACGGAGAATTTTTTTAATTTATTTTTATTGCTTTTATGATGCAACGTTATACTTTCAACACAATCAAAGAATACACCAGTAATTCTTCAAAACATTTATCTGAGCTTATAAATTTAGAACTGCATCTGATAGAATATTTTTTCAAAGAATTACCTAAATCTTGAACAATTTAATTTGAAGTTAATATTTACTACATTGTTTCATATCAAGTACATTTATGCTTCATACCAAGTCATTTTTACTTAATATATTTTTTTTAATTCCTATTTATTTTATAGTTTTTTTGCGCTATTTCAGTACACATATTTATAATTCAAGCTATTATTACAAATTAATTTTCTTTTGAAATAAAAACTCATTTTTTATGTCCGAATTTAGCTAGATGTGCAGTGGAATCTGTTGAGAGAGATACAGTGGTTTTTGATGATGTTGTCCATCTTTTGGTAAATAGCAAATCGAATTCGAGCTTTGGTTGTCTTTTCCTCAGTTGTCCTTTGCCTACGTTTCTCTTGTAAATCGTTTCTGTGGGTGTGCGCCGAAGGTCTGCATCTGTCTCAAAGAAAGGCGAGTCTTAAATGAATTGCTTCGCTTGGGTCTTCCTACACATCCTAACCCACGTTGATGACTGGAACGACGAACTTGTCCCTGACTACTTACTATAGTTAATGATTATTCATGCTGTTCTTATGTGCCAGAAATGATGTCGAAATCTAAATACTTCACCGGTACCAGCCTTGTTATACCACGGATATTCTGTTTTCGCAATGTTGTGCACTTAAAAAAAAAACCACGATTCCCTTTCAAAGAGCACTCCTTTTCAGAAAAGGATTCGCCAGGTGGTTTAGTGATTTCAACTTAAGAACTTAAAACAATAGACAAGAAATAATATGAAAAAGGTATCTGTGACTAAGATAGTAAAAATTCCTAAAAATAACTTTTTTTTTTCCAAATTAATTAGTTATTTTATCAAAAGCAAATCTCTAGAATTATCAGAATTTTACTTTTTAATTGTAATCGTTATAAAAGTATATATTACATTTTTCCATGAAAATTCAAATTTTATGATAAATTACTGTTAATCCTTAAAAACATTGAAAAAGGTAACATCGTCCCTCGTTTCACTTTTCTTTTATAATATTAAGGATTGTGGCCAACAATCCGTTCATATAACGCTAGATAACTGAAAACTTTTTGTAAAAGCTTTTTCGTGTAGCGAAAAACAGCTTATTTAAGACATTTTCATGTGATAATAGAAATTTTTTTCTCGGGATGCAGAACCGCCTAATGGTCTAAAACTGTTGTAAGACAAATAAATAAAAGATCTTATAACTTTATATATTGCTGTCAGTTTTAATTAGTGGCACTGAGCTAATATGGGCCAATCATTTTTATTGGTATTAGAAGGGAAGACTCGTTTTTCTGTAAAGAAAGTGGAGTACGGTATGTGTTATTTCCTTTTAAATAGTTAGTCATTGAGAGGTTCTCCAAAAAGAACTTTTACCAAGTTATGGGAAATTAATGCAAAGAACTTCGACTTTAAAGTGAAAAATATTGTATAATAGCTACTGAAGCAACATGTTCTGTAACAAATTGCGATATGAAGATGCACAGTACACACGTGGTTCACTTTCATTGTTAGTTCAGTAACTGTGAAAATCGAAAGCACCTTGAGGTGGTTGTTGTTGTCGCACCAACATGCTTGTCTGCATCTAACTTTCAGTTGGATTCTACCAGTTAGATACTAGAGCCGTGTGGAGTTTTCAATGGAGTGATTTTGAATCAAGGACCAAGCAGAAGACCTGCATTACTTGGCCTCCCGCCCCCAAAGATAACATTTCACTTGAAAAACATTGCGACCATGCCCAGTTTTAACGTGCGTCAACCGCCTTTAGTGAACATGATGGATCTTCGGTTAACCCGGAATTCAAACTCTCTGTCTTCCGATAATGAAAACGACTCCCTAACCAACCTATGCCATTAAGCACCTTGAGGTAACATTTGACCATTCCTTCCTGCACCCCTATTCGCGACTGAAGAAAAAGGGTGGCAGAATACAGCGGGAGTTTGCCGCTGCGCTGTACAGTGAGGACATCGCTCTACAATTACGGTTTCTGTTTTGGTTTCCTTAGCCAAATTTTACATGATTATTATGCTTTAGGAGACGCCAGTCACATGATGAATAATTAACCGATTAGTTAGGTTTCTTAAGCCATTTTAATGAATAAGTGTTTTATTATTGGAGACATCAATCGTGAAATGAATTATTAATTGAATGTCTGAGACGCCAGTCTCTAATAAATATATCTATTGGCATCTGAAGCCATATTCGATTCTGTGTGTGTTTGTTTGGTAATGCTAATTTTTATTTATTTTTCTAAGCATCTGTAATTTTGATTGTAATTATTCCTCTAAGACCTATGAAAATTTTTTTTGCAAAGGATTACCATTTCGAAATAAAAGGAAGAAATTTACTGTGACTAAACCAAACATTTTCGTAAAAATAAATAAATAGATAAATCCTTCACATGTATATTTTATGGCTTATAACGCCATCTATTTACTTCTCGATCTTATCTGATTTTAACGCCTTGTGTGATTTCTTTAAAGAAATACTGATGTTATAAAGAATATTTATGTTCGCGTATACTTTTAACGTATATACATGCAAGATGCTTTGTAGAACAACATTATCGAAGTTTCTTGTATGAAAATAAGATTTCGATTTAAAATTATGTATGTTCTTCTTTTTATTTAAGTTGATGTGAATCAAATTGATCTCGATACAAATGGATTTTAATTTCAATAGTCTATTGCTCGATTGGATTGTCTGCAAAAGCATTATGGACTATTATATTGATTCTTTTTCAATTAAAGCTCACTTCAGTTTCAAATATTGAGTTATAAAGTAAAATATTCTCAGTGTATGATCTATTTAATTTATGCAAAAACCATTTGTTTAAGGATATAAAAAATCTCCCTTTCATTCTATTCTTTTTTTTTTTCCCCTTACCTGTGGTGAATCATTAGATGCGAACTAACAGAAACATCGGATCAAGATCTGATGACTAAAATCACTAAAAAACAAACATCATTTATACAAAACTTGCTATTTCCTTTTTTTATATTTGTTGGTTTCAATTTCTCTAAATTTTAGAACTGTCATGCTGGAAGCAGTCTTGACTTCAAGTTAGAAGTTACTATGTAAAACAGTTTTTTTTTTTTTTTTTTTTTTTTTTTTTTTTTACCACGAATGTTAATATTATGAAGAAAAATTTGAAAAAAACCTATGTAATAAATTTCCTGAGATTATAAAAGTCCAAAATAATTTGAATTTAACATAATTGTGACATGATTAATCCTCAAACGCAAAATGAAAATGAAACCGTGCTCTTAATTGAATGGAGGAACATATAAAAAAGATGAACCAATTGGACCAAATGCTAAAAATAAGTGGCAAACTATGAAAATACTACTTCGTGTGAAAATTACTATACTTTATATATTATTTCATTATTCATCAACTGTCCTGTTGTACCAGGATGCTTCCCTTTACTTAGTCCTGAGGTGGGCTCTACCAGCTAGATCGAAGCAACCGGGTGGAGTCTTCGTGATTTTAAAGTATGGACCACAAGCAGAAGACCCCCAATACTTGGCCTGCCACTCCTAGATGCATCATTTCACTTAGAGGACGTGGCGACCACGTCCAATTTTTACTTGACCCTGCCACCATTAGCGAATACGGTGGATCTTCGGTTAAGTCGGGATTCGAACTCACTACCTTCTGATAGTGAAAACGGTGTCCTGACCAACAATGTCACCGAAACCTATCATAGTTGTGCTATAACCAATTTTGTCTTGGATACAAAAATTATCTAGGACTTTATAAATTTTATGAGTTCGATTCGTTTGCCGGATCGTGAGTGTGCTTTGTATTTAACTGGGTCTTGCAGTTTAAAGAGGATTACGTACCATTCACGCCAGAAGTAGGGATGGAGCTCACAAGTAATTTATGGGATGTCCTAATGAGTATAAGATTTTTCGAAACATTTGCTGGCTCCTTCAGTAAATGAATTTCCCGAGCAATCCTTCACCAAACTGGGGATGATGGAAATAAAGGTCTAGATTTTTCTAAGCAACGTTTTGCTTATAAGATTGCCAATCATTTCTATAATTATATGTTCCTTTATTTCAGTTGGTGGCCACATTGGGCATGATCATCTTCAATGCCTTGGACTACATGATGCCTTTGGAGGAGGAAAGGAAACTGAGCCGTCCCCTTGAGTCTCTGATAGGCAAAATGACCTCCATCGGCGTGCAAGGCGTTGAAGACGACGATGAGGCAGATTCCTCCTCCCAAAACGCGGATGAAGGCATAGAGCAGGATTCTGGCGAAGACGACCACATAATGCACAACGATGATGATGGGGATGGAAAATATCGAAGGGGCCTTTCTCTCATCCAAGTAATGGAGGTAAGTACTTACCATCAAGTAAAAAAAATTTTTTTTTTTTTTTTTTTTTTTTTTTTTTGCAGCAATCTTTTATTTGATTGATATTTATATTCCAAGTTAATATTTAGACGGTTGCATATTCATTACACTGCTATGTTGAGTAGTTCTGTGAATATTTACAATTATTAACCATAAAGTGGTTGTTTCTTTCAGTCCAGTTGAAATCTCATGACTACATCACTTAATTACAATTTCTATGGTTAAATATATCCATAACTTCAGGTAATGTTTATGTACGTCACATCGTACTGAGACGGCGTCGTAAATCCGCTTTGTCGACGAATTTACGGCTTGCCTTAAAATCGTTTTCTTCGAGCTTCAACAAACAAATCGAATTTCACCATCCAATGTCTAAATACCTTCACCGATGAGAAAACATTTATGATTTTTACTAGTAATAAAAAATATTCTTTAATTATAATTTTGTTCCATTTTTAAAAGTTTCCAAAATTATGAAAGTTACCTGTTGATCTAAATAAAGAGTTTACAAATTTTGAAATCGAATATTGCTTCCAAAATTAAATGCGTTGAAAATGGAACAGAAAAAATTAGCGAAATGAAAAAGACAAGAAAAAACATCCACTTTATGGTTAGTTTAAATCAGCAAGGACAATTTGATTTTTTCTAATTTGTTTTTTTTTTTTTTTTTTAAGATTGTACTCAGCCCCTTTTTTGTAAATGCATAAATAAACCATGTTAAGAACTTTACAAGAAGATTTTTTACAGTTTCTTTTGTCAGTTTATCATAATATCTTGCCACTGATTTATAGTAATTTGGACAAGTGGATTGGCTAAGGCATATTGATCTCCACCTCTTAAATTGCACTCCTGCAGAAAATTTCATAAATAGTGAGCCGTATTCATGTGTCTTAAGAGAGAAAACCTGAAAAATTCCTAACCACACAATCTGACAATGTGTATGTAGAAGGCAGAACATCTACTATTGTTCAGCAGTATCCACGATGAAACCCAAGATCCTTCGCTCGTAAGAGCGTAGTTCTTCCACTAGGCCATGGTGGTCCGCAGCCTTGATAGTTATGGTCTTCTACATTATTTGTTTGTTTATAAATTATTGTTTGTTAAATTACAAATACAGCTTGTTAAATAAAACTGCTCAGTACCCTTTTGATCTAACTTTTACACAAATAATAATAATGATTCTGAAAAGAGTTTTGATTTAAGTATAAAGAAATGATAGTGTTATAGCTTGTATCTGTTGTAAATCTTGCTCAGAGATGTTGATTCATCAATAATCCACTAAATGTTATTTATATTATCTGAAATCTTGTAAAAATAATATAAAAAGGTGTTGAGAACCAGTCAACAATTTTAACCAGTCTGATATGCCCAGAATTTTAGCATTACTGTAGGACCTATTGAATATTGTCCTTGTGTTGATGCTGAATAAAATATATACTTGGATTGATGTCTGTTATACATATAGAAAAAAGTAGAATATGCCTGGTGACATTTTCTGTTTTTTCTCCCTATATGTATATAATAGTGCATATTGTTTATATACTATATACATATAATAATGTGCCTCAGTATCCACTTATGAGTTGCTCTAAGTGTGTACTGTGCAGCATAGTTCTGCAATTCATTCTAAACTGACGTTTTTCCTGCGTTGACAATTTTTTCCATGATTAAGTTCATTTTCATTACATCTATCCAGAAATATTGTTTAAATTTATGGAATTAGCAGACATCAAAATCATAACTTTCAATAGTTTTAAAGTTTGTAATTTATTGATTCAAATATTATTTTCTTGGTTACATTATGAATGGGAATGATAATTTTCATTAATTATTTGATGTTTTTATTTCTTATTAAGGTAACATAAGTTTTTTACTTGCTTTTAAAAACAAATTTTAAACTTTCTTCGCTTCTGTTGTTTAACAAAATTAAATTCTACACAATAGAATAATGCAATATTTTTCATTAATAAAATAGTCTTTAGAACTCTTGAATTTTCTTCAATGCTTATTTACCCTAATTATTGAAAAATTAAATTCTACAATTTAAGTAAGTTATCAAAAAATTAAATAAACGAATATTTCCAAAATAGGTTATTTAAAAACTAAAAATGTTATTCAAATATGAAATTAAAAGATGTGATTTCCTTTTTCAGTGAAAAGTATTTAAACCTGTCACTGATTATCAAAATTCTGTTTGAATTTTCAGCTTTGTGCCAATCATTTGCAAAGTCCAGAACAAGCTGACTACCATTACAAAGCAGTATGTAGAGCTTTGGTTGCTGAAGTATTAGAACTTACAACATTCCTAGAAAACATATCAAATAGGACGCAGGTATACATATGGTTACATGTTTTTAATTGTAATTTGTTTCTTGTGAATATAATTGATATATTTTCCTCTTGTTTGAATCTTATTACGAGGGTTGCTATTTATATTTCTGGCCTTGGCAACAGTAAGTGTTGCTAGGTGACCGAAGACGATTTTAATCGAAAGTTTGATATTTTTAAACATAAATTCAGCAGACGATTTACCATTATAGCTTAATTTGTGTTGTTGACAGTAAATTGAAAAAGTTCTTCTCTGTCAAAAATGGAATTGAATCGTGAACATTTTCGTGCCATTATTTTTCATAACTTTCGACGTGGATTGTCAAGACAAGAGTGCTTCGATGAACTTAATTCTTTATACAGCGATAAAGCGCCATCCTACAGCACTGTAAAAAATTGGTATAACGAATTTAATCGTGGTTGATGTTCGATCCAGGACGAATCCCGTGCAGGTCGTCCAAAATCCGTTGTTGTGCCAGAAAAGATCAATGCTGTGCGTGAACTGATAAAGCAAGATCGTCATGTGACATACCGTGAGATAGAGGCGTCTTTGGACATTAGTATGACTAGCATCAATAAAATATTGCATGAACATTTGAGCGTAAAAAAAATTTGTTCGCGTTGGATCCCGCATAATTTGACAAACGCTCAAAAAAAGGCTCGTGTCGATTGGTGCAAGGAAATGTTGGAAAAATACATTCAAGGTACATCAAAGGCTGTGTATAACATCTACACAGGTGACGAATCATGGATCTATGCATATGAGCCGGAAACAAAACAGCAATCAACTGTATGGGTCTTCCAAGACGAGGCAAAACCAACAAAAGTTGTTCGAGGAAGAAGCACATCGAAACAAATGATTGCCTGTTTCTTCGGCATTAACGGTCATGTGGCAACAGTGGCGTTAGAGCAACGCAGGACGGTCAATTCTGAATGGTACACGACTATTTGTTTGCCAGAAGTCATCGGAGAAATTCGAAAAAAGCAGAACAGGCGAATCATTCTTCATCATGACAATGCGAGCTCTCATACATCGACTCAAACAAAGGCATTTCTGACGGAGCGAAAGATCGAACTGATGGGTCATCCGCCGTACAGCCCTGATTTGGCACCCAATGACTTCTTCTTATTCCCACACATCAAAAATAAATTACGTGGACAACGATTTTCGACCCCCGAAGAAGCGGTTGATGCATTCAAAACGCATGTTTTGGAGTTACCTCAATCGGACTGGAAAAAGTGCTTTGAAAATTGGTTCAAACGCATGCAAAAGTGCATTGATCATCATGGAGAATATTTTGAAAAGCAATAAAACCAATTTCGATCCTACATATTTGTTTTTTAATTATTAGGCCAGAAATATAAATAGCAACCCTCGTATGCAACAAAAAATCTTTTGATATTCAAAATCATTCACTGTAATTGTGTACTACTTATATGTAACAGGATTAAATATTTATACAATCAAATATATATTGATTTTAAAATTTTCTTCTTCATAGATGCTGTATAATCCAGCATGTCAGATTAAAAAAATTTTTTGGCATTTAAAAATAATGCCAAGATGGCATATTGCGATGCCTCACGATGACATAAATCCAAGGGTTGACAGAATTGAATTTTCTACATTATTCTTAAAATTCTCAATGACGTAATAAAAATCAGGTTGCCAGAAAAAGAAAATCTGCTAAAAAAACAAACTCATAAATTGGCATGCTGGATTATACAGCATCTGTGGCTTTTTTCTCCTTTAATTTTTTTCAATTCAATTTATCATTGTACACTGCTGGACAATTGCTAAGGACGGATCACAAATTGCAATGTAGCATAACATAAAGCAAGACAAGAAGCCTAGTAGGATAAAATATAGTTGCCACACTGATCAGACATTAGAATAAAGAATATTTGTTGTTCTGGAAAGTACAAAATCTGTGAAACATCTGAAAGAAAAAATATTCATTTGATGTTACATACGAAAAAATGGAACAATGCATCTAAAAGTCACCAGGCACCTTGAAGAAAAGCATCAGTACGGGGTATGTCCACCGTAGAGTGTGATGCAACATTCCACATGTTGTATCATTCTTTGCACAACATTATCCAGCAGCTATTGAGGCAATTTATCCCATTCCTCTGTGAGTGCACGATAAGGAAGTTCTTGTTTGTCAGAGGATAGTTTCAACCAGCAATTTGTCTCCCCAAAGCATCTTACACATTTTCAATGGGCTTTAGATCTGGAGAACATGATGGCCATACCAGGCGTTGAATACCCTTGCTGTCTAGACAATCCTGAACAGCGAGTTTTCGATGACATGTTTTGTTGCTGTCCATAAAAACAAATTTATCACCAACAGCACCATGGAAAAGACGAACATGAGAAAGTAGAACTTCATTAATGTATCGTTGGCCCGTCATAGTCCCATTCGCAACCACATGTAGGGGCATGCGGTCATTGATCATGATGCTGGCCTACACCATGACACTGCATGTCGGATATCCGTTCATTTCCTAGATATTTTCTGGGTGATAAGCAGTACCACTCTCGCACCAGATCAGTTGGCATCTACAATTCAATGACAGACTGAAACTACTCTCAACTGAAAATAGTACACATGCTCAGTCCTATAACCCTCCCGTATAGTCCTCCTCAACTTAAACGTCTGGCAACAGTTTTTCAAGAGATCAGCTTTCCAGAGGCAGCAAGAAACTGATTTGCCACCTGCTGAGCTGTGGTGCGCCTGTTCCTTTTTGCTGATAGAACGATATATGTCTTCTGCCGGCATCGTACTTATAACACGATTTTCCCCAAGTCACCTACTACACATTCCAGTAGTTTTAAATGACTTCCACATCCGTGAAACAACGCTGTGAGCGAAGTTAAACTCCCTGGCAACATCTATAATTTTTTGCCCTTCTTCGATCTTTCTAATAATTCGGCCACACATAAAATCAGCTAAGTAATGTTGGGACGACATGGCAAAAATTGCAAGTTCATCTATTAAATCTTCCCTGTAAAACTTTGACTTGAAACAACAACTGTCCACATGCTTCAAAACCTTTAAAATCTCTTATGAATGCTATCACGTGATGAAAAGACATGGAAAAAAAATTTGCATATGTATACTTCTTCTTACTATATCCTGCACTTATTCTAATTTTCCACATTTTGCTTCCTTTCATTTTGTGGTTGCTATGGATGATAGTGTTTTCCGTCCTTAGCTATTGTCCAGCAGTGTATAACAATCAAATCTTGCATTGTAATATTTTTTGCCTAAGTCGTATTATGATTGGACTTTTTTCTGTTACAAATAGAACTATTTTCCTTGAGGTTAAAATAATGGCTGAAAGTTTTTCTCTATCTTACTTAATAATTTTGCACACTTTGGACTAAAAAGCTTAGATCATATTATTTAAAATGTTTTTGAATTCTGGAAAAAGAATGCTTGATCTCAGAAATAAAGCATATCCTGCAATCCATTTTATTTTATTTATTTTTATTTTATTTATTTATATTTTTTTTATTTTTATTTATTTATTTATTTATTTTTTATCTTTTTAATGTAGCTTATAAATTTAAATGTAGCAGATTATATTTCACCATTAATAATAAACTGAGCAAAGTTATCATTTCCAAACATTTGCTTTTTTAAAAAATTCTTAATTGAAGTCATTCTGAAAACCTGTAAATGCTCTTTTTTGTAACATAATACTAAAAAATAGTTTTGTGGATTATACATTTAGTAATTTCAGCATTATATTTGATAAGTGAAAATGTTCCATGTGTGTTTAAAATATTGAAATAAATATTAATTTATAATTTGTAGAATATTTTAGACTTTGTTTTAATAATTTGATCATATAAATTACTAAACGTGTATACACACATTTCTAAGAAAAATCTCATTCCTGCCTATATATGACTGATGTTTTGGTAGTAATAGGAGCTGAAAACTAAAAATAATTACTTTTAATTTCAAATTTTCATATTATTGCCAATATGTTTTGTAAACATCATTTGAAGATATCTACAATTATGAAATCATTATTATACAAATTTTTGTTGCAGATATTGTCAAATTCTTATGAAGAAGAAACAGATGGCAAAACACTGGAAAAACTTAAAATACAAGATTGGGTATGAAATTTATTTAAAGCAGTTGAAGAAACATGATTTATGTTGTCTTTTGTTTGATTATCTATTGCATAGTATTCTTTGGAATAATGTAGATCTGTTAGCTATAAATTATATTTGTTTTTTTGTCGGAACACATGATTTAAATAACTAATTGTTTTTAAACCTGACAATGAAAGGTTCAAATTTACTCTACGGTACGTTTGATTCTTTCATCAATATACATTGATATTTAAATATCTGTGTAGTATGTTATATAGTTGAATGAAGAAAATTTTCGTATCTTTCAATAACACAAGATTTTTTTTTTTTAAATTATAGCTAAAAGTTCTTAAGCTATGTGTATATAATATTTTTAATTTTTGTTTCATGAAAACTAAATACTTAGTGTTCTATTCTGATTGAATTTAATTACAAGGATACTAAAAAGCCATTTATATATAAAAAACAATATTTAATATTCCTAAATCGGAAATTATTATAATTATTTAGTAACGGTTTCATAACTTGATTGCATGTCAGTTTAAAATAATCAATTAATGATAATCCAGATAAAATCAAATTGATAAAATAAAGATTTTAATTTAATGAATAATGAAAGCGTTTTGTCTTTCATGTACTTTGTGACTGTGCTCATTTATAATTTGAATATATATATAATTATTTGCCTTAATTTATATCTTTTTATTCTCATATTAGGAAAATTTATGTTTCACTTTTGTTTTAATTCTAATATTACATGTGGCTTATATTTTAGAAAATATTTATTCAGAGGAATAGTATTTTCTTATTTAAATGAAGATGTTTACTTTTTGACATAATAAAATTAATTTAACTTCAATCATTTGTAATTTCTGAAATTCTGTGATAATTTATGTATTAAAGGTAATTATTGTAGTATTTTTAAATGCAATATTTTAGCAAAAATTATTCCAGTGTTGATTCTGAACTTTAACAAAAATATGCTTATAATTTCTGTTATTATCTGTTATTTCATTATAGTTAAAGTATTTACTTAGAATATTTACACTAACTGGATGGTTATATTGATTATATTTCTTTGATTTTAAGGCAAGGCTCTGGATGCAAGTGATTCATCAACTGCGACAGGGAGTAAAATTAAAAAAAGTGGATACAGCGCAATTTCATCCTATTGAATATGCACTTACACCTTATGAGATGTTACTGGATGACATACGCTCTCGTCGCTACAAATTAAGACAAGTCATGGTGAGTGTAACATTTATAGCTATGTAATAAGTATTTTTAGGGCTTTTAAGTAATGTGCCTATTTATCTGATTATAAAAATTTAAATTTATAACCATAGTCTCTCTTTGTGGCACAACAGCCCATGTGGGTCAAGGCAGACAGTGTCCAACTCTGTTTTCTTGATCAAGAGGCCCTGGGAGGCAAAGCATATGTTCCAATTAAATGGTCAGCCTAACGAGAAGCCCCAGTGTTTAGCTCCCAAGCATGATTGGTACTCAGTTTATCGATCCATAGAAATACATAATTTATTTTTAAAAACAATTCTTAAATTTTCTAATGCCTTCATTTGGTATTCAGCTTATGGTCAGACAAAATGAAGCCATATATCAAAATAATTTTTATCGATTGCAATTTTAGAAGTGATAAGGTACAAAATATAACAGTTGTAAATTACGTTAATCAAAATTCTAAATAATAACCAAATTTACCTGAATGCTTTGCAAATATAAATAAGTACAATAACTGAATGATAAATTTTAATATACATTCACCTGTTATTATGCAGTATAGTCTCTTTTCTGCTATTATTTGTGCAATTATTAATGAAATTTTTTGGGCAGTATATGAAAATTGTAAACAAACTAACATAAGTGTGATGAAACTTCATATAAAAATGAAATGGCTTGATCAGCTATTTATTTTTCTCGATTTTTCATGTGTGTTTCATTACATGTGTACTGTTATCCCAATACAAACTTGGTTTATATATTCAAAGCTTTCAATTTCTAGTTTAGTACTGTGCTTATAATTTTTCTTACCACTGTATTTATTTTTCATTTAAAGTACTTATGTTATTTCCATCAAATTCTTGTTTCTGCTTTTCCTTACTGGGATATTGCTATCCTGAATGTACAAGTCTTTTGTCTTGATTTTGTTTAAAAAAGTAATTCCAAGTTATTTCATAAAATTTTGAATTAATATCAGTGTAGGATTCTTTTCTAATGTGTCCTTATTTACTACATAAAAAATACTTTTTAAATGTGTTGCAAAAACTGTTTTTTATAGCTGTATTCAGGAAGTTTTCTGTGATTGATGTTTCATAACTACATTTTTAAAAATATATTCTCTCTTTTTTTTATGCAAGAAAGCATTTCACTGTTATTATTATTTTTTTCTAAACTGTACCTCCAGTCATATTAGCTGTTCATCTGCTTGCTTTGCCTATATTTACTGAACGTCATTATCTTGCTTGATATATGGAAGTTTCTTTTTCATTGATTATGTTCTCAATCATCTAATTAAATGATATTAATGCATACAAATAACATTAAAAAAATTTAGAAAGGAAATAGCTAGCAGCAGTGGTCTTTTTTGTCAATGCTTATAGATGAAAGTAATTTGCCTTCATTCAAATCGTCAGGTAAATGGCTTTCTTCTGTTATGATGGGTTTCTCTAATAAAATTTATATGCATTAAGACTTGGACATAGTTTTTTTATGCGATATCATTCCAAGCATTGATTGACAAGTACATAGTATCTACAATGTCAATTTCTTAAAATGATGATGTTGAGTCCATGGAGTATGTGCAAAAACCTTAAATGTCCTCTAAGCTGTCAAAAACACCCATGACAATCTCTACGGCTTTATCTGTAAAAAGAAGCTCCACGGGATTTATATAAAGAAAAGTTGCCAGAGCTCCAAAGTGGTTGGACTTCTACCTGTTGGTCCATGGAGAGTACTTTATTTTTTCTCTACCACCCAAAGGAAACCAACAAAAGCATTTCCTTATTTGCCACCCAGGAACACACTCTCTAGGGGTTACAGGCTCCCCCGAGAATTTCATAAGGTGATTCCTAATAGTGATTACTCTTAGAAAAAATATCTGACGATATTTGAACTTAGTTATTAATTATTCTCTTATGTGTAAGCAATGAAAGGGAATTAGTCCACTTGTGAAAGAAATTCCAAAAGTTCTAACATTTTCCAATGTCAATTCATATTAGAAGTTTGTAAAAACAAGCATCAACTGTAATTCAATCGGGCTAATCCATTTTACAAAAGACTGAATGATTAGTGTTCTGACCTAGATTTGATTCCAATTTGGTTGTGGATGTCTGTAGTAGATCAGAATCCACTTTAAAGTATAGATCCCAATCTAATTAGCCCATGTGAGCAAAAAATGACCATATTGCTACAAATTGAAACACATTATTTAAAAAATATTTTTATTTTCATCTATTGAATTTATTTTCATTTTTAAATCTTAAAATATACACATTTATTATGAAGGACCCATAAGTATAATTATTTTGTACATTTTCTGAATGTATAAATTCAATGATTGATGATGATTAAGCAAAATTATTATATTCTTTACTCTTATCTTCTAAAGAGGAAAGAATTTAATCATTAATACCAAATTTATTTGACAAGTCAAATATGAATTAAAATGTTAAAAAATTATACAAAATTTTTATGGAAAAAAAAATTGCCATTGCAATTTCTGGATAGTAAAAATTTTTAATGTGTTATTTGATAAATATATATAAAATACACACAGAATTAATTTTGTATTTATTTCAGGTAAATGGCGACATTCCTCCTCGTGTGAAAAAAGATGCCCATGCTCTAATATTAGAATTCATACGATCAAGACCACCTTTAGTGCCAGTAATTTACTTATATTTTTATATATGTGATTCCCACATTATTCCGAAAATTTATTTTCCTTATAATCATATTCTTTATTTCTTCCTCAAAAGGATTATTTTCATTTATTTCTTTTCTCTAGGTCTCTAAAAGAAAACTTCCTCCCACTCCACCTCGCCAATTAACTTTGTATGAAAAGCTAATGGCATCAATTAAGCAGGAACACAAATTGAAACCAACTCCATCAATGCCTCCACCTGAGAGAACTGGAAAAAGAAAAAGTACTTGTTATTTTTTATGAATATTATATGCAATAATGAATAAATTAAAATGTTTATTTATGTAAATTCGAAATGACTAATGTATTACTTAGTAAGACTATACATTTTTATTCCAAGCTAAAGAATTTCTGTAAATAAAGAAAGTTCTGTATCCTACATTATAATTAAATGATGCGTACATCTGCATTTTTTTATTAATTATTTTATAAAAGTCTAATAAAATATTTAAAATGTATTTAAAAATTTTAATTACAGTTGAAACATCACGAACAAAACTTGAAGAATCAGATGAAACACCTCAACCTCAAAGAAGACTGATCAAAGCTGACATAAAATTAGGTTTTTCTTCCAGTTTTGAGGTAAAACTTTTTTTTTTTTTTTTTTGTTATTGCTAATTTGTGTTCCCTTGTGAAGTTCCTTATGATGTGATATAATTAACTTAAATGAGGAACATTCTACTTAGGAACTCTTCTTGCTTCAAGAACCTAAACACTATATACTTAAATTGTCATTTATATGTTAGCATGAATAGTTAAAGGAAAATATTTACATCATCAGAGTCTTCTTTCTATATTTTATAGTGTATTTAAAAAGTAACTATAACTACTATTTCTTTGTACTTTTAAATAAGTATTGTTTTTACTTGTTGCTGTACTCATTACAGTTTATCTTTTACACTACATACTGATAGCAAATCGATTAGAATATGGATGAAAACAATCCTGACTTGAATATTAAAAACTTAATAGCAAAAGAAATTCTGTACCTCAAATAAAAATTTTTGCTAACCAGTAAGTGAGACAAAATTTTAAACAGTTGTTAATAAATAGTAAATATCCTTATATTTCCCAAATCACAATTTTTCTTTGTAAAATCGACACATTTTTCAGTGGAAACTACAACCCAATAAAGCTGAGCTTCTAAAGTTAGTAAACAATGTTGGTGTCACATATGGTTTTTATCTCCTCACTATTTCAACCAAGGGAAATGTATCATTTAATATTTTATAAACTTGTTTCAACCTTACAAATATGAGTAATCTCTTATTTATAATTCATTTTAATGATTAATATATATTAATAGAAACTCTGTAAGTGTTCTATCTCAAATTTTATTTTATTTATTCACAATATATTGTTTGATGTTTCCTCTTTTCCTCATATTTATTGGTGTAGAGATATTTCAGTTTAATAAATATAGCTTAATTTCTAATTTACAAAATATTTTATTAATGAGTCACAGATAAAATTGTATGATATGCATATCAGCAGAACGATCTTCTTCAATGTACTCTCTGTACATATGTTGAATAAATTTATGATATGCAACCTATATTTAATTACTCAGCAATAAATTTTATTTTTACCTGTTTCAAGAACAGATTTTACATGTACTAATACTATCATTAAAAAAGAATACATAGTTTTGTTTTCTCCTTAATTCTATGAATATTTTAATTTTATTTACACTCATTAACAATAAAATTGCACATTAGAAAAGAATAATTGCATAGCTATAAAGGGTAGGTAGCTATGTCACCTGTTTATATGCAAACAATTCTTATAAAAAATTTATACAAATATTCACATTAATAGATAACATGATAATTACTACTTTATAGTATGCAGTAAACCTTAAAAATGGTTTTGACTGTTGTATTTTATTTTTGGTTTAACGATTGGAAATTGCTAACAATTTTAAGGATGCTTCTACTGCACTAGAATAGTTTTAGTCTGCACTGTTTTGTTAGCTTATTTGTTCATTTAATTTAATTTAATTAAGTTATCATCACTGAAATTAATGAAATTTTCTATGTAGCTTCTTTTGCTTTTGCATATGCAGCTTCTGTTTTGCAATTGAAATTTAATTAATTTTTTAGCACTTAAATTTTCTACTCAATTTAGGAAGTAAAATACAATATTTTGCATGTTTTTATAGGATGTCATATAAAGAAAATGTAATATATATATATGTATGTATATATATATATATATATATATATATATATATATAGATATATATATATATATATATATATATATATATATATATATATATATATATATATGTTGTTTATATCTTAGTTGTGTAGTGTAATCTTGAAATAATAAACTATACAAAAATTATCACTTTCTGCTATTATATTCATCCCTTGAATTTATCAATTTTTATTCAAAAATTAAATTTTTTTAATAAATTTAAAAATATTTAAATCTTAAAATTTAGATACAATAAATGTACATTTATTATGTCATATGTGTAAAGCAAAATCAATGTTTTGTTAAAGTTATCTTTAAAAAATGTGTCAAGTGTCTTACTACAAATACTCTGAAAAAAATGTTTCCTTATATTAGTGTTAATTGTTTCTGTGATGATATAAAAATGTTAAACACATAAGTGCATGAAAATGTTTTTCCAAGTTCTTAATATGAAATTATTTATGTATATATTTTTACTCTATTTGCAATATTTAATTCCAAATCTTAATTTATCATTTTCACTTTATCTAGAATTGTACTATGAAAAATGTTTCGCTAAATAATATTTTACATTCATAACTTATGCTACTAAAATGAAGGCTTTAATCCACAATTTCATTAAACAGAAGATTGAAAACAAAAGTTTATTTTCAATTTTCTGTATTTTAATAGTGATCTAAATTTGAAGTATTTTTTTCTGTAAATATGTAGTATTTGTGTCACATAATAGATATGTGTCACTTAAGTTTCTTATTTTTATATTATTTGTATCTTGTATTCATTAAATTTTTATTATATATATTTTTTTTTATTCTCAGGACCTTGATGATATACCTCAAAGTCCTGTAGATACATCCTTAGATCCACCACAATCTCTACCTCTACAAAATCGAAGTAATCGCTTGTCTTCCGTGGAGCGAAGTAATAGCCAAACAGGTATGTAAGTTCTTGATAATTGTTGGAAGAAATACAATTTAACTCTAATTGTTATAAAATTATAGTATTTTATTATGATAAACATGCTGGAAAACTAAACAGTCTTAACATATTATGCTGGGAAAAGTAGGAAATTGTAAGAGCATTAATAAATATAACGATTTTGAACTTTTTAAACAAGAACACTAATAAATAAAAAATAACAATTTAAACAGATCACGATAAAACAGATCACAATTTTTTTACAGTATGCGTTATCACATCTAAAGATCTTGTGCCAGTAAAATCAAATCAAAATTACAGTATTCAAATTTATAAATGCACACATCACTTTCAACAATGTAAATTAATCATTTATTAGCTTTACATATTCATTGAATTGCCATTTTTCAAAAATATATCTCTACTGAATGGTGTTAGAGTGTTGTATGTTCTTAAATTGTTCTAATTTTCTGATATAAACATCTTCTGTCAGTTGTTATCAATTCATTTTACCATATAATTATTATATTATATGAAAGAGAATATGATCAAGCAACAAATAAAAACATTTCTGATATTCATTAAAAATCTTTATTGCAAATTTATGTAGGATTTCATAAAGCTATGTAAAGATATTTCTGTGCAATCATTTGCCTTTACAAATTTACAAAATGTATTTTTTTACAGACAATTTATATAGCACAGAGAGAAGGCACAGCATCAGTGTTTGTGAATCTCCACCAAGATCAGGTGACCAAACTCCTCAAGGGGATATAGCTTCACACAAATATTCTTCGCCATTTTATGAAAATTCTAGTCGTGCAAGATCCGATTACTGGAAATCTGTAAGCCTTTTAAACGTATGCTTACTGCATGTATTTAACATTTTATATTATATCTGATTACGAATTGTGCATTTATTTACTAAATTTTTATAAATAACTTATTTAAACCAAAAAAATTGTACGCACTTTACAGACAAAAAAATTAATGATAAATATTCAATTATAATAAATAAGGCATAGAAAATTTGCTGAAAGTTTAATATTTAACATAATATTGATTTCAATATCTAGAAAGCTATAGAGTATTTTTGTATCATATTGAAGAAGTTTTAAAATTTTTAATTAATTTTTTTAATTTGTTTCATTTGAGGAATTAATCGTTTTTTATTCTTAAGTGATTGAAATAATTATTATATTTTCTAATCTAAAACATGTACTTTTCATGTATTTATATTGGTATTGAATTCTTCAACATACATTAAAAAAAATTTCTTTATAGTCCCAATGGCAGAGTCTTGAGTGCCTCTCTTTAACTCTAGAAGAAGTTGTACATATTCGTAATGTCCTTACAAAAGCCGAATTAGAAAGTTTAGTTGTCAATCCCAGTTTATATGAAGATATTTGCAAGGGAAAGGTATATTCCTTTTTATCATATATATATATATATATATATATATATATATATATATATATATATATATATATATATATATATATATATATATATATATATATATATATATATATATTATTTAAATAGCATTAAAATGTTAAAATGTTTATTTTTATATATTTGCATTTTCTTATTTCTACTGTATTTAACGAAGCTGTGTATAAAAAGAAAAGTTGTATAAAAATAATTCAATTTATTTTTGCAATGCACTCATTAATGATCTACAACAGGAAATATAAAGTTAGAAAATCTATATGAAAATAGTAATTTTTAAAATTTTTATTATTTCATTAAATTTGATTATAAAATAAAAATTAATATATTGTATTCAAAACTAAGACAGATTTGAAAATATTATGAATATGCGTACTGAAAATGTCTTCAAATTTTATATACAGTGATAAAAAAAGTTAAATGCAATCAGTGATACTGAAGCTTCTTCAATTAAACCTGTGAAACTGTCAGCTGAATTAATATGCTTTGACTTTTGATTCAACATTTCACAAGTTTTACTCCCACCTCAAACTTTGATGTTTTTAATGATACATAAAACTATTTTCGAAGATTTCGATCTAAATAACTCTGACATGCAAAAAAAAACAAACACCAAACAAGCCTTCATATACAATCGTACAGTAGTGCTATAACTTATCAAGAAATTAAGAATTCACAGCCAGTGATGCTTCTAATGAGAATTAACAGAAATCTACTGTGTAACAAGCTGTTAACCTCTTACTAAAGAAATAAATTAGCTGCTCATATGATAGATGCAAACAATCAATTAGTTTTGCACACATATTCAGTTTTATTTGTGGGATAATTTTGCTATTATTTTGAAAAATCAAATCCATGAGCTTGTTTGCCTAATGAAAATCATTGATTTAGAATATTACTTTATAATAGCAGTCATCAAATGTTTTAAGAGATTTATTGAGAACTGCATTATATGTAGACTTTAATAAACAGTTTTGTAAAAAAAAAAAAAAAAAAAAAAAAAACATTGAGCTTTAGTTATTCTTTCAGTCACTAAAGTAAATACCTTTTTAAATACATTCAGCCATATAGTTGATGCTCAGTAACATTTCATTAATACAGCATCAATTTTAATTCACGCTGTATATCTTGTATATATAATTATCTTATTTTATATATTTATTGAAACTTTTTTTATTTTATCTCTTTACATAAATATAACTTATATCCCATAACATCCTTTTTAATGGAATTTTTGTTTATGACTCAATCTTTAAATGAAATTCATTGGCATGCTTCTGTGTTATTTATAAATAATTTCAGAATTAAATTTTAATGAAAGAATTTACTATGCATAAATTCTATTATATTTGAAATAAATAAAACACAAGGATAACAGTTTGTAATATCAAATTTGTATTAATGCTTGTCAAAGTGAAAAAGTTAATTTGATTTGTGTATTTAAATATTTTTAATATTGGTCCAGACTCGTGGATATATATTTTATATTTAATGTCAGGTTTATTATCAGTATTATCAACTTTTGTCTTTCGCGAAATTTTTTCAGTTTGTTTTATTATTGATTTTCCATGCTCATGTAATGTTTTTGCTATATAAACAAATCTTCGTTGAAACTTGTATCAATAATAGTTCAACTAAAATTATTGTTTTTAAAAAGTTATGAAATTTCTGTTATATGCACATAGTGTGCAAGTTTTGTTTTGAAAAGCAAAATTATTATTAAACTGAAAGAAGTGCCTATGAAATTATAATGTGTGTAAAAGTTCTATTTTATATTGATAAGAATTTTTTACTAAAAATTGAAATTAATTTATAGAAAAAATTTCAATGGAAACTTAACTGTGATGATTGCTTTTAAATGTTTTGAAAATTGTAAAAATGTATGCATTATTTTTCAAAATGTAATTTGATTTGTTTTTTTTAAAAAAAAGTATGTATATATTTTAGATATCACATTTCTTTTTTAGGTGTGTTTTAGATGTAAACAAGTTAGATTCTCATTTTTTGGCCCCTGGGGTATAAAATGTAAAATGTGTGAGCGAACAGTTTGTGATAAATGTAGTAGTAAAGTAAGTATTCCATACTGTAAATAAATTCTTTCTTCTTATTATTCTTTATGAAAAAAATACTCACAATTTGAATATTTAATAGACTCCCACCATAGATTTTTTATTAAAATTATTTTTACACAAACGCCTTTGTATTATAAATATATAACTTCTTATGCATTCGGCACAATAGTATTTTATATTTTAATATTGTGACTGATCTATTATAAAAAAGATTATTGTGAAAGTTAAACTTTCTATTTGTTATTCAAACACTTAATATAACTTTTAAATAGATGCGTATCCCAACTGAGCATTTTGCTAGAATACCTGTTTATATGCTAAGTCCAACTCCAAGTCCACCACCTGAAGAAGAGACTAGTCACAGTTTCTGGAAGTTTTCTGATATGTTTGGAAAGTAAGTTTTTTTTTTTCCAAACGCTTTTTATTGGATTATTATATAGGAAATATACATACTGATATATCCTTAGAGGCTGTAAGTTTTTAATGTAACTATAATAAGAGGCATGAAAAAAATTAATCACATGTGTTTCTTTAAGAATATAGTTTCAATATCCAGACAAAGTTATAAGAATTTATTTTTTGTACATTATCACAAGTGAATTGAGAATACTGATTTTAATATAAGTAATAATGTATTTTTTAGAATAACTAACATTAAAAATTGACCATGTATTTTATGGCAGAACAATATATTTAACATGTGATCTTCCTTCACAAAAAAATGAACACATTGATATTATACTATTCTTAGTTGTTTGCAATAAATTTGATATCAAAAAAACTTAATCATGAATTAGTGAAAATTTCTCACATGTATGCTAATATTTAGAAATTTTCATTGTAGTTTCCAGAAATTGAAATCATTTAATGAAACGTGGCATTTTAAATTTGTTGTTTAAAGTGTGCTTTGACGCTGATTAACAGTGTCAAACAGCCTAACTGCTTTAGGCTGTTTTAAGACATATTAATATCCACTGCATAAACTGCCGTTCAGAAAGACTATAGTTTGGCTGTGTTCATGAGTTTCAAGTAAGAAACTCAGAAAACTCTGAAGCACTCGTAGAAATAGGCATACATGCAGAAGATAGAAGCACAGCTGCATTCAGTTTTCCAACTGTGACATTAAAACATGGACCTTTTCATTCTGAAAACATTTTTAAATCATATTTCTAATCTTTCAATTGTGTCCATTTTTAATGCTGAAAATTTTCTTCAATTTGAAAATACTTTATCTTTGTAATATTGTATTATCAAATTATATTTCTGATGTTTGATGTCTTTATTGTAAATATTTAGTCAATTTATTTAAATTTTTTTCTGAAATTATGTCTACAAACCTTTTTGATAGGTTTATACAAAAAATGTAATTTAAATACCTGATAAAAATGCCATGACTTGAACCATTGTTAAAGAAATTTTAATTTTAAAAACTTTGCCATTTAGTAATTTTGTATGATTATTATATTTCTAACCTTATATATTTTATACTGTGTGATAGGTCTGAATCCAAAGAAAATCAGGAAACGACACCTAAACTATCAAAACAAAAGACTATTGAAACTGATTACCCCAAAAGAAGATTGACATTCCGCCACTCAGAGTCTGTGCAAACGATCACTGACACAAAAGTGAAGAATTCATTTCCTTCTCAACGCAAAAAGCGGGCTCCTTTGCAACGATCTAAGACTCTTGTTCAACCAGAAAATGCGAGCTTAAAGAAGAACTCATCAACTGATGATAAATTAAAAGGACCTTTAGCCCCTGTGTGTCGTGAATGCAAAGTTATGGTGTGTAACATCATATTGGCAAGTCAGGACACTGTGAGCTTTGACCAGAGACGGAAACGAAATTCTAGAACATGGCCACAGAAACGGAACTCTTCGACGTTACCAATGTTCATGGACCCTGTTGCAGAAAGTTTATCTTCTTCACCTGATGACGTTTTTATTTCAGATTCCAGAAAAAAATTAACTCCATGAATCTGTAACTAATGTCTATATCTTGTATATATTATAATGAGAAATCTGCTTTTGAAGTAACTTCTGCTGCTTCGCTGCATTTATTTATGAAACAAGTTTTTTAATGTCCTCATTCCATTGCATATTTAAACTTTGATTTTTTTTATTTTACATAAAATGTTTTATAAATTGTAATTAATGTTTTTTTTTTATTTAGAATTTTTTTATCTTTAAAATGCTATTTATATATATCTGGAACATAGTTACATTAAATATTTTTAATAAAAATTCTTTGCATATTGAAAATTACCACAGATAAGTTGAGTGCTGAAAAGGGGAAAAACTGTTTTGTTATGTTTTATAGAAGTTCCAAAATTTATTTGTGCTTTCCTTTAATGTTTCTGAATTTTTTTCTTATTAAAAAAATATTTTTTACCCTTTTGAATATTGAATAACACAAAATTCTAACACATTTTGATATCTATGCATCAAATGCTAGATTATCACCCTAACTGTTATTTAAATGATTCACTATTTATATACATATACAAATATAAATTAGTTCTTAATTAAAAGTTTAACTGTTGGGTTGCAAATATCATTTTAAGTCTGTTATATTTATTTAGCATTAAGTTTTATATTTACTGATAATTTAAAGAATATAAATATATTTTTTCATTATTATTCTTATAACTGTACTGATGTCTTTCTAAAATGAATCATTTTTATTCATTTATTGAGTTTTCTATTTATTGATGTCGATAAATTAAGGAAAAGAGGGGTTTAAAATAAACCATACATCTGGTATTTTATTGATAAAAATTTCCATTAAAATTGATAACTTAAAGTTATATTAGTCAAATTATAAAACACTTGTATTTTCATAAAAGCAAATTAAGTTTTCTATTCTTAAATTGGCTCAAATATTTACTTTGATTTCAATAATTATTATTTAAAGAAAATCCTTTGTAAATTTTTTCTTTTATTAATTTTATAAAAATAATTATAGTTAATTCATTTTTAGCTGTGACATATTTTTTACAATGATAAAACATTAAAAATATTCCTTGTTTAGTGATAAAAACTTAAATAAATTCAAAACTATACTTAAAAAAAGAGGTATGTATGTAAGAGGTATATCTTATATGTATGCTCACATAATATCTAAAACAATAAAGGTCCAGTTCAAATTTTGTTACTTATCTTTAATGAATTAAATTCTTGTTATTGTTTCAAAAATAACATGTAACTCTTTGAACTAACCAATCAATGATAATTTGAGAAAGCAATTAATGTTAAAGAATAAATTATATAACTTGTTTTATATGAATTGATCAAAAATGATTCTTTTTGCTTTTAACAAGTTTTTTATAGTAAAAATTCGTATACTTTTACATTCTTTTAATTTGATAATTTCCAATAATTGTTTCATTTGAAATTTTGTTTCTGTTTATTTGCTATAAACTGCTATTGAATAATAGTAAATACTATATGTTTTGTTTTGATACAGACACTTCTATTGAATTGTTTGTAAAATATTAGTTTAAGAAAAATATTCATTTTAAATTAATATTTTCTATTTTATTGCATGGAAGGCATATTTTATAACTATTGTTAAGAGCATTTTAAGTTTTGAGGTATTTATTCCAAACTAAATGTTTTCTTAATTTTCCACTTATGTATATATAAGTGAACTTCATCTATTCTAAAAAAAGTTGAATGCCTTTATTTCATTAAGAAATAAACCAATTAATATCAAAATTCAGATGTGCAATTATTTCGACTTCCTTTACAATTTTCTCAAGATTCTGTTTGACGTATGAAGCAGTTACAACTTATGTTATTGATGTCAATTTTCTAGACTTAAAAAAATTATCAAAAGGACGACTGAAATTAATTAATCAAGCATAAAAAATATAAAAATTTTAAGCCATTTGATCACACTAAATTTCATATCAATAAAATGTTGATATTTAAAAATCAACAGTGACTTTTGGATATTAACATTTCATTGATATAAATCGAAACATCATTTATTAAAATATCACAAAACCTATTTTGATGTTTTTATATTCACTTATTTATTAATGAAAATTATTAGGTGTAATTATTTTATCTTTTGGCATTATTATGGACAAGTATTTATATAGACATTTTATATCATTATTGTTGTGTAATTTATTTTCCCAGACCATGAAATTATGTTTCTTAATTTATTTATTAATTAATGTTTCCTAATGTAGCTTTAGAAAGCATTTCAATAAGTTTAAAGTAATTTGTTATCAAGATGTTTAAAATGCCTTAAAATTTTAACAATATCTAAAGTGTGAAAGAAATTATTTGCTATTTGCTAATTTCTTATATATTCCAGTTCATCAATTTGTTGTTAAACTCAATAGTTATTGGCTTTATAATTCTAAGCCATTGTCATGAGATGATGTTGACATAAATTTTGATTAGAGAATGCAATAGACACATTTTGTTTTTATTGTAATATTGAACTGTGCTTCTATTTTTTTTCTGTTTTTAAACATTTGAAAAAATGTCTGCTCTACAAATGCAGTTTAAGTTGAATTAAAATTGTTTCTGATATTTATTTCTGTAATAAATTAAAACCTAACTGTGCTATAAATAATTTTCAATTTCTAAATAGTTTACAATTTATATTGATTATTTTGGGAGTGGTGAGCTTTTAACTCTTATACAATTTTACTAATTTAGTTCCTATTAATTAGCACTTCACTAGAGTGCTAAAATGTTAGAAATGAAATTTAGATGTTTATATATATAAATTAGGTTGATATTTTGTGATATGTATAAAAAATTCGAAAATATTTTTCTCTTGTTAATACTTTGTTATTAGAGAATTTTTTACTGAATGTAATATGCTTATAGTTATATCTTTTCTTGTTAAAATTGTAACTAAAATGACAATGCATAGAAAAAATAGATAATTCAATTAAACATCACAATCTAAACTAGTGTTTCATACTTTAACAAATTATACTATAGTATTTTAATTTAAGTAGATGCTTATTTGAAATTAACGATTTTGTAAATTTTTATCTGCTTTTTAAAGTATAATACATTTTATGTCAGAAATAGAAGTTCAAAAATTATTAAAATTATTTTGCAATATGCTTACATATATTTATTAATATGAATGTTTATCGAATATAAAAACTTGTTGAATGAAGGGTTCTAGAATAACTTTAATTGGTTTTCTCTAAAAAATTATGCATACCTTCAAATGCTGTATTTTTATGTATTTCATAAAAATATTTGAAAAGCATAACCAGATACACATCTGATTCTGTGATTTTGAAAATTGTTTTCTCTTTAAATTTATATTATATTGGTCATGTTTAAATAATTTTGAATTAAATTTATATTGATTAAATGTATTAAAATAAATGTTTAAATTTTTAAAAAGTTGGTTGTTGATTTTTTTATCTTTAAATTTTTTACCTTTAAAAGTTTTAAAAAATGTTTGCTTAGCTCAAAATTTAAAGCAGACCAAATATTTCTGCTTTTAAAGCTTTAAATAGTTCATTTAAGAACTGTTCAGTTCATCTTTGTTAAAGATTTAAAATATTAATTCGTGTTATGTATATAGTTTTATTTGTGCTACTAGTACCTAGTATTTTGTATATACCTGTATATTATAAAGGTACTGTATGTAAGCTACTTAAATTGTACAGTACAAGAATTGTGTACATGAGTGTAATAAAACAATTAATCAAACTAATCTGGACAATTATTTATTCATACATTCATTGATTAAGTCTTAAAAAATAATTGTAAAATATTTATACCTGAAACTTAACATTAGAATTGAGAGAAATTAATTATTGTAAAATTACAATTTCTACTGCTTGATAGATGCAAAATCTATTTTGCAAATTTATATATATACATATGTTCAACACCATTCAGTCTTCATCTCTTTTTATTTGCTTCAAATTTTGTTTTCTACACCTTTTTTTTTTTTTTTTTTACTAATATTCACATTATTATTTAAATTGACTTTTTTTTAATTAAAAACCTAATATTTTACTATCTTACGCTTTGTATTTCATTGTCATATCACCATTATAAAGAGATCAATTTCTTGGTAACTTCACGAATGTGCATGAAATTAAAATATCTTAAATATTTAAGTACTACTATTTGATCTTTGAAAATGTTTTCTTCATCAATTACATGTTTACACTACTTCCTATAAATTAAATAAAAAAATTTTAAATTTAAAGGGAAATGTTTAGTTAGATCTAAGAAATAAAAATATAATTTTTAAAATGTTTCTTCCACATGTCTGAAAAAATGAATGGATTATAACCAGAGAAAGTTTAGATTTTAAAATTTATCCATATAGGTAACACTAACTTGTTTTTTAACACATATATGCATTCAATAGGTCCATTGGATTTGCCATTAAAAATTTCTTCTATATATATATAAATGGTTCTGGGAAATCTTTCAACTGAGTTGATTTGTGGTGATATATTGAATTATGAATTATTTTCGGTTCAAATCTCTAGAAAATGCGTAATTAGAGCACTCATAAACGAAACTTGTTGATCATGTATTACTTCAGAAAAAACTATTCAGCTAAATACTGGATGTAATGCATCAAGAAATGAAACACAAGATGATGATGCATTCAGCAGTAATATATATATTTATAATGCAAGATACTCAAATTACGAACTCTTAGGGACCGATAAAACAATTCGTAAAGCAGAAATATAATTTCATAGGTTATTAATGATTTTTTTTTACTACACTACTTTTTCTATACAAAAAAAAAATATGTTTAGAAAAATCATCTAAAATGCATTATAAAAAAACATGCAATTAAAATATTTGCTTAAAAACAATTTCAACTCAAACCATGTCTAGCTTTAAATTTTTGGGGCTAACAAAATGGATACTCTGAAATATTTTATGTTCAGCTTCAGGACACAGCAGCTTGATGGATTTCTTTATAATGACATTACCATCAACATTAAAATTCATTCTTCTGATTTTTCTCAACAATGCTTCCCAGTTTAAGATGTGTTTTGCTTTGCTCAATATTTTCGGGAAAGAGGTTGTTGTTTCTTTTCGTTGGTACTGTTTACTTTTTCAAATTTTTTCCGATTTTTATGTTGTTTAGAATTCCATATCTTTGGAGCAATTTTTGTCTAATTTAATATTTTTTCGCCTTTTTTTAGAATTTTCTTTTATACTTAAACTGATAAACACACGTTCGTTTCTTTTACGGCGACTAGTCTTCACTGGGATTAGCTCAGTCTCTTTTGACAAATAAAACTTCCTAAATTGAAATAACGGTACAGGCATGCCCTGTACTGTACCTTTAGGTTAGCGAGTTAGGAATACTCACCTGCCTCATAATTTTGAGCCAGGGTCAGTTGACGCGGTCACACCTGAACTAGCACTCTCTTCTCAACATCCACACCACAACATGAGAAGGACTTTGGACGTCGCATATTAACGTGGACACGTAACCAACCTCTGAAATTACAACAACCCAGTGAAAGAGTGTACATGGTCATCCTCCCAATCATTCATTGCGCCAAAAGGTAATTCACTTTGCTGATCTTAATGGGTAGTAGCTGTGTGAAGATTAACTCAACTCTAGAACAAGAGAGCCCAAATTTTTTTTTAAACGGTGTTTCATCTTTCTATGTCCTTACGTACGTAGAATCAAATTTGAAAAAATATAAAAATAATAAAAAAAGGAAAAGAAAATTACTTTTTAAAATCGAAATTTTAGTTTGTAATTAGGAATTAAGATGATCATCGTGTCTATAGTGTCAGTGCCAGAGGAGAAGCTACTATTTCGTAAAGATGTAAATGCTCGTAAATAAGAGGTTTGTAAAAACGAGCTTCTACTTACCTTTTTCCGAAAGTTGTGACTGGCAAAGGGCTTGCAAAGTTAGTTTATCTTTCTAAAAACTTCAAATATTATGTTATGTTTGATTATTGCAGACACTTTAAAAATTCTTTTACCCAATATTACTAGCACTGTTTTCATTGAAGCTTTTCCTGTTCCCTCTAGCTTTTCCTGCTCTTTGACAAGGAACTCAAGATTTTATAAATACTAATCATTTTAATTCGGTGAATAAAATTTCTGTCATATATGCTTTGTTTTTGTTTTCGTAAATCTAATTTGAGCAGAGTCATATTCATAGCAAACAATTTTAAGATTTTTTTAAACTATCAGGATGACTAACAAAAACATTTTCCTGTCTTAGCTTATCCATTTTTCTTTTGAACGAAAATTCATATTTATTATATTATATTTATTACATAAGAATTAGAAAATGGTATTCACCGTTAACCCGATAGCGATAGTGGTTGAACTGGTAGTTCAACCCATGAGTCAAATGTGATCGCTCATTGGTCAAATTAGTCATATGATTAAATACTTACGAAAATGTCATGCAGAATAGTACCAAGTTACTTTCGTAATTGATAAACATGTTGACGAAATCATATGCATTTCGAAATTTTTTTCTTTTTAAATATTTATTTCACTTATTATTATTAACATGATTACAGAATTAGAAAATATATTACTCATTTTTTACCCTATTATTTATTTTAAATCTCTTAATACTAATATGATTCTGAATATATATATTTTATTGAGCACAAACTTTGATATACTTTACTATTATTCTCAACAAGAACTAATTTTTCCAATGCAATTAAATTTTCTATATATTTTTCTATTAAAATAATTTCTATGTGTTATTTTACTATATTTTTATACCCATTAA
Organism: Latrodectus elegans; assembly: GCA_030067965.1. NCBI lineage: Eukaryota > Metazoa > Arthropoda > Arachnida > Araneae > Theridiidae > Latrodectus > Latrodectus elegans. Next base: position 27,925,648 of record CM057821.1, read on the forward strand.
ATTTTTTTACAGGAAATAATTTTGCATACCAAATGTTTAGTATTATTCATGCTTAAATATGAACATTAAAATATAGTATCCATTAAAACTACATATAGGAATTATTTCAAATATGGTCTTATATGTAAGAATAATTTGTAATGTGTGTGTGCGTGTGTGTGAGTGTGTGAGTGTGTGTGTGTGTGTGAGTGTGTGTGTGTGTGAGTGTGTGTGTGTGTGTGTGTGTGTGTGTGTGTGTGTGTGTGTGTGTGTGTGTGTGTGTGTGTGTGTGTGTGTGTGTGTGTGTGTGTGTGTGTGTGTAGATGTTAAATTCACAATTCAAAATTAAATCTTACAAGATAAAAACACTGTAAAAAAAGTATATGTCAAATAAATGTATACGGTATCTACAAAAATGAAATACATTACATATTCCTAAATTCAGAGCATTTTAACAAAGAAAACCTTCAATTATTATAAGCTTAACTTTCTTAAAAAATGATGAAAACATTTTTAAAATATCTTTGTAAATTTTTACAATGTTATATGTCCAAAAGTAAAGATTTTGGCTACCCCTTCAAATAAAGAAAACTATATTTAAGTAATCAAATAGAAAATAAAAAATTTTAAGTATGCATAGTTATAAAAATATTGTAAAACACAAACAGTTTACAATTAAATCACTAGCCTTTTTTTCTAGTGTTTGTTTTTTTCTCTCAATAAATGCATTCATTCATGCCTCAAATAGACGCAAGTTCACAGATATAGGTATACAATGAATGTCCGCAAACCTAATCCTAATACGTCTAATGTATTTCAGTTTCATAATTTTTTTTATATTGCTTAAAATCGATTATAAATCATTTCAGCTAAGACAAATTTACTGAATTATATTTTCAGAACACTCAACACTTGTTCAATTAAATTTAGATTTGGAAAATGATATGGATCTATTTCTTTTCAAGTAGATGTCACCAAAATGTATCATATGTCATCGAAAATAGTAGTTCTAATGTTTCTAGAATTATAATATATTTCTGATTTTATAATTCAGTAGGTATTTAATTATTAATTACATTGATTGAGATCAGATTATAATATGTAATAAAAGCCTAAATAATTATTATTCGTTTATGTTGTCTCTAGAAGATTTTTTTCAAAGATTGAAGAACTTATTTATTTGTTGTGAAACAGGAAATACATGAAACCAGAATTGATAAACACATCTTTCATTGTTCAACAATGACCTGAATGAAACCACAGAGATCATCTTCTCCGAACAGCTTGTTTTTTATTATGAAGCCTATATAAGATCATTTTTCATTTATTGAAAATTTTTAATTTTAGGTATAGAACACAGCTGTTTTCACAAACAGTCCTCTAAGAGGTACTTTCTGTAATAGAGAATTTCCTGCACCATACTGAACAAAGATGTTCCAGTGACAGAATAAAAAAAACTGTCAAAATGTGTGTGTGTGTAAAAACTTATTAATGTATAAATAAAATAAATTGCAGCTTTCCTAAATAAGCAAACTTTATTTATGCTTATCTTGGATTGATTTGCATTTATATTATAAATTTAATTGCCGTCATATCAGTCTTATTATATCTTAAACTCTTCCAAAATTTTTTTATAGATTTTAATATTTTCAAAAAATATAAAAATTTTATTTCAATAACATAAAACACAACATTCAAAATACTACTTATAGAATAATATATATTAAAAAGGTACTAATTTATTACCATAAGACGTCAGAAAATTCTATAATATTCAATATAAAACCTGAAAAGAATAAACTTTCTAATAGAAGAAGATTTGAGCCACTTCATATATAACAAATAATGAAAAATTGATTACAACAAATGTATAAAAATAGATCAAATTAATTATAAACTAAGTTTTCACCTTCACAAAAAAAGGAATTCAGTATAGATAAACCTCATCTATAAAATGCATCCATAAAACTACCTAGTTTAGAACAATTCGTATGAATACATCCAAATTTCGTCCATGAATTATCCAATGCTGACGTCTTGTAAGCATATAATGGATGTAAAATCAGGGGATATTTGAGGTTGGCGTCTAAACTGGACCAAAAAGAGATGTTTACTGGATTAGGCTACACTTCACTGATGATGTCATAATGACATCTTCTGGACGAAATAGTATTGTGACGGTCCCTTGTAGCTTATATTTAGTGCATTATGATAGCCTAACGGTACGTGGATAATGTGGTGCTGGAGGTGATATTCCACCCCTTCATCAGATTCCCACTGTCTTTCATCAAAAGGATAACATCTGATAGTATTCTGGGCGCATCAGCCAACGTACTCTGCAACATCTTTCACCAGTCGAACACATTTGGGAAGTGACAGACCCTGCCTCTCTTAAAAGATCAGCTGTGGCAAAGGGCTGTGAGATAATGGAGTTCCATTCCCCAGAATTTCCTCTTTTTCTTTCCTTGACTCTGTACCTCTCTCTATACCTTTGTGTATCAGTGTATCGTTAAAAGGATAGTATCGTCCATGTTGGTCCTATGTACAACCTACTAAGTACCTAGACAACAAATCGACACTGTTTCCGATCTGTAGTATAGGTACTACTTCGAAAAAATGGATCACTTATTGTAATTGCTGTCTCCCACTTTTTGCCGAGTTTCATCATTTTCTGTTCAGTCCTTTGTATTTCCTTTTCAACGTCACGTAGTGGTGGCAAGATTTTAAGCATTGATTTAATACAAACATGAAATTTTCAGTTTGCTTAAGGAAACAGATGTCTAATATATCTTAATTTGAAGTGATTGCCGCCTGGCAGTTTTCAGAGGTCCCTGGATCTGGCGATCCTCTACCCTCATTAGATAGCTGGTTCTTGGTTGGTGAGCTATAACTTGAATCTGATTGGCTTAAAAGGAGTTTGAAATTTTAATGGACGGGACTATGGTTATTTCATAAAATTTATTTCAGAATTTAAAAAAATATTGTTGTATAATTTATCATTTATATATTTAAATTAAATGAAACTAATAGAATAATAAAGAAAATAGTTAAGGAATAAATTAAGAGAAATAAGAATATTTACATAAAAGAACAGTATATCTTAATTTGTGAAGATACGTGACAATTATATGCATGGGTTTATGCTGTTTCAAATATCGTTATTTTCTAATAGGAAAAATATGCATAATCTAATAATAGCGTAATAAATGAATCCGATAACTAGCTAACTTACTTAGATATATTTTACAGGAGGAGCTTTGGGGAGTTAAAATAGATGATTTATTGCTTTATTTGTCACTCAATGGTCATTTTTTATAAACAAGAGCTAATTAGACTGGAATCCACAGTTTATAATGGGTTCCAAAGCGCACGTAACAAGCAAAGTTTTCAGTAAAGAGTGTGCCCGGGCAACTCCTTCTACCTCCTTTTCAGTTTTGTTTCGTTCATTTAGCTTATTCTCAGAGATTCAATATACTTGACCGATTTCCTATTGCTATTTTATTAACAAATGCAAATAATGTAATAAGCAAAACATATTCATTTGAAATAATGTATAAAATTATTTGAAATGAATAAATTTATGGCTCTTATTACAAAATGTATTTGATCGTGGTAAATATTTGTTAAGAATTCATTTTACTTCAATAATAAAAGAAAGGAAAGAAAATAAGTACTTTTCACATAAATTCTAGATGTCAGAAATGGCAAGGCCTATTGAGAATGAAACTAATAATCCGAAAAGAATGGACGACATTAGTCGTGACGTCATTCACTACAAATTGTTTCCAAACAATCGTTGCTAGTGTTGCCACAACATGGGAATTCCGGTAACCAATATATTTTGGGGATATCCCTAATAAGCTTTTTGAAACACGTTGTCCTGAAATATTAAGTTTTAGATAAAAAAAAAATAGCAATTTAAATATCTATGACTCAAAGCAACGGCGATTCAAAGATAATTGGCTCTTAACAACGACTGCTTAGAAACTGTTGCTACGTTTGACGTCACACTAAGGCCCTTAACAAAGACTGTTTAGAAATGGTTGCTACGTTTGGACGTCACACTAAAGTCATCCATTTCCAATAAAGATATTAAGGATATAGATGAATTAACCATATTATATCAGAACAGTCACTTGATTCCTTAATCCCCCCCGAAAAAAAACAAGAGAAGATCTTAAGTATTTGTATAACAAGCTAGGAAAAATCCATTTCGAGAAATAAAGCAAATCGTGTAAGGCGGGCAGCAAACCTGGTCTCCGTCACCCGGACACGGTGGATGGCCTGTGGACATCCACCAACCATCCACGAGCCATCCACGAAATGACGTCACGTATGACGAAATTGAGGCGGAGCTTTCCACCAAACGAAGTATTCAGCATGTTTAATTTTTTTCATCCACAACCGAGTGACAAGTGTATGTTTACTTGATTCGTGCCGTTTGGACAACATGGAATCTAAGTTTTCTCTAGAAATTGAAGAATTTATAATTGAATATTTTAAAAGTAAGTTTAATTTAAAAGCGGCGGGCAGCAAACCTGGTCACCGTCACCCGGACACGGTGGATGGCCTGTGGACATCCACCAACCATCCACGAGCCATCCACGAAATGACGTCACGTATGACGAATTTGAGGCGGAGCTTTCCACCAAACGAAGTATTTAGCATGTTTAATTTTTTTCATCCACATTTTTTTCACCACACACCGAGTGACAAGTGTATGTTTACTTGATTCGTGCCGTTTGGACAACATGGAATCCAAGTTTTCTCTAGAAATTGAAGAATTTATAATTGAATATTTTCAGGCTGCTACCTTGTGGTGTTTGAACTCCCGTTTAACCTCCTGTTCAAGGTTAATGATGAATACGAGAGTGAGGAGGGCAGGTTGGTTTTTATAGCAAATCGTAGCTGACAGACGCCTGGACGCGTCTAAGTGCATCGGCAATGATAAATATGGTTAGAACGAGAACCGTAGAATGTTTGCGAGGTGAAAATGCAGTCAGCAAGCATGGATCGTCACGTCCGACGGAAGATGGTGGCTGTTCCACAAAGGACATGGAAATTCTGCAGCATGTGCAAGATACACTGGATGCTCCCATATCAAGCAAAATCATTTGGGGCAACATTGTGTTGTATTGATTATTAAATTTAACATACATAGAATATTGAAAGAGAAACAGTTTATCGATATAATTCGTAAAGATGAATTAACTTGAGGAAATATCGTTTAGCATTCTTTTTATTTTTTTACTGCAGTAATTACTGTATTAAAAAAAATTCAAAAGAATGCTAAGGAATAGGTTTAATTCAAAAGAGGAAATTATTGTTGATTTTTGGCAAAAAAATTCATTGCATTTAGACAAAAAGAACTTTTAATGCTAGATCCTTTATCATCAAAGAACAGTAGTTCAGTTGCAGCATCAATGGACTAATCTCGTTTCTGATGAGCTCCCATAATGCCTCTATATAAACTATTTATTTCTATCATATTCCTCACTGTTCTATTTCTACGTAACTGCAACGGCGTATTTGTTTTGACCTTTTTCGTTGTCGTCCGCTGTTACCAACTTTCTTAAATTAATAAATTTGCAATCATGAATAATTTAGTGAAAACTCCGCAGACTTATCTTAAAGTATCAAAACAATTGATAGGTGCAGTTAGCGGAGAAATTGCTGCACCATTTAAGTTGCCGGAGGAAAAAATAAAATTTCCACCTCAACCTTTGAAATTAACTTCAGATAGTCTAGCTATTGCCGCTCCGAAAGGCCAGTTATTTGCTCACGCTGCTGGATTTGGAAGTAATTTGCTCATATGAATTTAAAAAAAATCTATATTACGACTAAATTTAGATAGGTTGCTATTTAAAATACTGCTGCGTATTAGTGAATTATATAACTTATAACAGCCTAAATTTATGATACGTTTAAAAATTTTTACAATTTATATATCAGTCATTTTATTGCTTGTACTTTCCATACAAATTTATTCATTATCCGTTTTTGTAGTTTCTTTTGTATACTGAAAACATACATATATTTTTCTTTCTCTCTCACTTAGAATTTAAATATCAATTTCTAATAAATCTAGTAAGTATTTAGCATGATCATTACATGTGATTTTTCATACAAAATATGATTAGGATAGTTGAAAACTCTTGGTCTGTTAAATTCTTAGGTATTACAGTGTGATTTGACATTGGTGTGGCATATGAAATCTTTGCTCTTTTTATGTTCCTTGTGGATGATTCTACCAAAAATATTACAAATAATCAATTATTTATTTGATTTTCTTTGATAATTGAATTTGCTAGTATATTCCCTTCATTATTTTACCAAAATCATATCTGCTATGCTAGAAAAGTATATTTAAATGCTTTTTTTTTGTATATATACACATTTATCAAATTGTACAGATTATGTTAATGAGTTTATTTAAATAAGGAGAAGTAGGAACTAGTTCAGTATCCCCATATATTGGCGAACCCGGCGATTTTTTTAGTCACCAAGCTTAGAGCGCTTTTATTAACACAGGAAATTTCCTGAAGTTCAACCGAAAAATAAGCAATTTAGAAAATTTAAAAAGAGAAATAAATGAAATGATGAACTTACTTGATATGTAGTTCAGCTGATATGCCAATTGGTATGTTTATATCGACATTATGTTTGTTGTCACCAGTGTCACATTTCATTAAAAAATAAAAAAAGCATGCAAAAAATATTTTTCTAAATATATTCACTTCATAAAATTTAAAAAAAGCTTGCAAAAACTTTTTTTTCAAATATATATACATTTTTTAAAATTTAAAAAAAAATGTATGAAAAAAGTAGCTTTTGAGAAAGAATACTCTTCAATTATGTGTTCCGTTTTGAATCCCCAAAACTTTAGTAAGTAATATATAAAATTTCAAACAATTTTAATTTAGAATTTGAAAATCAAGAACCATGCCTAATAGATTTTTCAGTGTTGCATTGCTTTCCATCAATACTTTTTTTACAAACAAAAGAAAAACCATCCGAATAGCCTTTCTTTGGGGTAATCTTCATTTTTGATCCACATTTTCTACAATTTGTGTATTTTAATAAGCTTATTTCCATTAGAAAATTAATAATTGCGGATCTTGAACCAATTGAACTAAAGAAATTCTATTAACAATTCTGGGTTTTCCAACTGTTGGCCTAGAGCTTGAAAAATTAAAATACCCATCATTGGTTTCTTTAATTTTAGCTAAAATAATCTGTTGAAATTTCTCAACAACACTATGAACATGTGACATTATAGAAATATAACAGTAAATTAACAAAAATTAGATTAAAAGATAATAATTAAATTAATAAGATAATAATAAATATATATAATAAATAAACCAAATAAAAAGAAATTGTAAAAAAGAAAAATTTATGATGATTGAATGCTGGCAACAATAAACACAACTGACGGAAAATCCCCTAATTGCACCAACAGCAAATAAAAGACAAATGGCTTCTAATTCCAATAGAAATGTTTAACAAAGAAAGTCAAAGTAAAATTTAAATAGCTGTAAAATTTATGTAAAACACAAGAAAAGCAAATAGGAGCAAAAAAAGAATAGTAACTAAAACTGAATTTGGCAACACTACAATAAAAACAAAAGCTGAAATCGGCAACATTACAATGTAAACAAAGGTCGCCAGATTTGGCGAGAAATCATATATGGGGATACTGAACTTATACTGAGAGGTATTATTTCAGCATGTAGTTTTAATGGGGTGTATTAATTCTGAAGTCTAAATATATTAATCTTTGTTCTCCTAAACAATTTTACTTGTGGTCAAATTTCTAATTATTTTGACCTTCAAAAATGATACTATAAAAATAATTATTTCAAAATTAAGACAAAATATATATTTTAATTATAATATTTCTATTGTAATTGTTACAAATCAGTAAAAAATTCCAAAAACTCTTGTTGATTTCGCAGGAGTGCTCGTGTCTGAATTATCCAAATATTTGACATTAAATTTGTAATTTCATAAATAATCGTATTTATGTTCTATCTTCTAAAGTTAATCTATGTTGAAAAATTTCTTGAAACTATCATTGTAATGAAATATTTCATCCATATTGAATGTAAGCAATGCTTAGTATTTAATGTTTTGAAAAATCAGATAAAAATAATATGTAAGAATTTAGCTTGCAATTTTACTAATTAAAACAATTAATTTTTCCCTTTCGTTTATATTTGAAAATATCTCATTTTGCCTTATAAAATTTATCTTCAATTTCAGTTGTAATAAATATTGTTAATAAAAAATAACAAATTTATTCTATAACATTAAGTGATATAATCATAACTATATAATTACAGGGCTCGGAGTTATTGTAATATTCTTGTGAATTTCCTGATTTTTTAAAAAATGTCCTGAAATGTCCTTATTTTTCAAAATAAATCCTGGAATTTCTTATTTTTTATTACATTTTTTTGAAAGTTTAATTTTAATTAATAATTTTATATTTTTCAGTAGTAAAATTTTCTTCCAGTGGAACATATTTTTTTCTTTCAACTTCTTTCTATGCAAGAAGAAAGAGAAAATTTTCCCCTTTTTTTGTTCTCCTTCAAACCGGAAAAAAGGTTGCCATACATTCGTCTCCACCTCGTTTTCATGCATTGTTCACGAATATCTGATGTCAAAAAAATTTAAGTTTGGGTTTACCATTAAATTCTATTTTCTGCCTTTACAGACAAAGATTCTGGTTTTAGTAGTGCACATATTTACAATGATGGCGAAATTGTGAGAATTATTCGCCAACGTTTATGTGCATGCGTGAAATGCTTATCGCATAATTTTGAAAGATTTTAATGGGTGTTTTGAAGAATGTTTATCAGCAAGCTCAGAATTTTATTTTTTGAAAACAATTTTCTTTTAAAAATGCCAAGGAAAATGAAATTTTCCGACAAATGGTTGGAACTGCAAGATGGGAGTAAATGCCTAATCAAGACCTGGTATCAAAGTGTTGACGATGTTCATTCTGCGGAGTGCTTCATATGCAAAAGCAAATTCAGTGTTTCAAATATGGGTTTTAGACAAGTGCTTGCTCATGCAGATGGATTAAGACACAAAAAAGCTGTGAACTGTTTCAAGAATCAAATACTATTTACTATCAAGTCATCAACTTCATCTGAATCCTCGACATCAACTGTAGTAGTGAATAACAAATCATATCTTCCCAAAACGATATTAGAGAAAACCATTAAAGCTGAAACCATTTTAGTTTTGGTGGCAATAAAAAATAATTATTCTTTTTCATCTTTGAATGATTTAGCTAATATTTACAGAGAAAATTTTTGTTTGATTTGAAATTTTTGATTCCTCTATAGCAAAAAATCTCAAATTATCTGACAAAAAAGTTAGGTATATGATTAATTTTGGATTAGATCCATATTTCAAAACTTTTGTTTCGGGATATCGGCACTTCATATTTTGTTTTACTTTTCGATGAAACTACTACAAAACAAATAAAGAAACAGTTGGATATTTACATCTCATACTGGTCTGATAAACAAGGTAAAATGTCATTTGCTACCTTGAATCAATTTTATTGGCATGCTGAAGCCAATAAAATTGTAAAAATTTTATTAAGTTTTATTCAAAATAATGGTTTGAATTTAGAAAACTTAATGCAGTTGTCAATGGATGGACCAAGAGTTAATTTAGTTGTTTTAAAGCAAATGAAGCATGAACTGAGTAAGCAAAGTTTACCAGTACTAATTGATTTGGGTACATGTTGCTTACACATTATCCATGGAGCACTACGTAAGGGTATTGATAAAATTGATTGTAATATTGATGGATTTGCTATAGATATTCATTAATTTTTCAAACTATCTCCTGCAAGAAGGGAAGATTATCATTCCTTACAGTTAGAAATACTGGAAGAAACTTTAGTTAGACATAGTTTCCTTCGTCATGTTGAGAGCCGTTGGTTAACTTTGGGCTCTGTTTGTGAGAGAATTGTTGAGCAATACGATGTTCTAAAGGAATATTTTATTGTTAAAGTATCTAAAGAGTCGAAATCTCCTCTTTCTGATAGACATCTTTGGATTATAAAACATTTGAAAGACCCTAAGACTCTGGCATAAAATTGTAAAAATTTTATTAAGTTTATCTGCATTTAGTTTCATTTTTTTGTTAAACTTTTGAACCATATTTACTTTTAATGCAAAAAGTCGAACCTTTAGTACATGTGATGTACAGTAAGTTAAGTGAACTTGTTCGCAGTATTATGTTTAAATTTTTAAACCCAAAAGAAATCTATGAAAAAATGGAGTAAAGTTGCTACAAATTAATGTTGATTCAGGAAAAAATTGGTTAAATTTAAACAAGATTGAAATAGGTCATGGTGCAACAGCAATACTGGAAGAGCTTACTGATAAACACATTTCTACAAAGTGTCAGAAGCTGCTACATAGCAACTTCAATGTATTTGCTTCAAAAACTTCCTATAACAAATCCTTTACTCACAGATCTCTAGTGTTTGTCTCCTTATAATAGAAAAAAGGAAGAGTCTAGGAGTTCATTTAGCAGATTAATTCAACATATTCCTCATGTGAATAAAACTTTTTCAGATATTGATAAGATGAATGAAGAGTGGATTCTTTACATGTATGAAGATGGGACTTTGATTGTGAATGATTATGATAATAATCAAAATATCTGTAAATATTGGAATGCAATTTTCAATATAAAAGATGCTGGCGGTTATATAAAATATCCTACTCTTTCTAGAGTGGTTAAAGCATGTCTGTCGTTATTGAATGTTAATTCCAAACCAGAAAGAGGTTTTTCAACTAACAATTCTGTAGTGACAAAGGAGAGAGCTTCTTTACCGGAATTAACAGTTCAAAGTTTACGGATTTGTCATGATGTTATTCGAATGCATGGCAATTCTGTTTCCTCCATTCCATATACCAAAGAAATGATGCATTATATTCAGAAATCTCATGCAGAATATGCATCATATATGGAAAAATCAAAAGATATAACATAATTAGAGAAGAAAAGAAAGGATGAGGAAGATGTAGAAGCTGCTAGTGAAAAAAAGTTTAAACAATTGCACCTATTAGAAAAAATTAATGAACTTGAGAAAGAAAAGAAAAACTTGCTTGATAATCAGTGTGTAGCTCAAAAACTTTTGGATGATTCAACTAAAAAAAATATCATGTGCTATCAGTGATGATAATATGAGTGATGTGAAAGTTGGACAAATGATGCTGTCTGCTGCTAATGCAGCGATTGCATCTGTGAATGATAAGTTGAAAAAATGCAGTATTAAATTATCAGACTTAAATGTTAATGCATCCAGTTCAAAATGATGAACATTATTCAATTATACATAAATTTACTGTAATTTAAAGCGTTTATCATGTAACTTATTAACTTTCAGAAAATGTTCAGAGTCAAAAATTTAAATTTCTGTATCATTTTTCATATTGTTGTATTAAAAATTAAAAACTCAGAATTTTTCATTGCAGCGATTGCATCTGTGAATGATAAGTTAAAAAAGTGTAGTATTAAATCATCGGAATTAAATGCTAATGCATCCAGTTCAAAATGAACATTATTCAATTATACATAAATTAATTGTTAATTTAAAGCATTTATCATATAACTTATTAGTTTTAAAAAAATGTTCAGTATAGAAAGTTTAAATTTCTGTATCATTTTTCATATTGTTGTATTAAAATTAAAAAATTCAGAATTTATTAAATAGTTTATTCCTTTCTAAGATGTGTTTTACGTATAAAACAGAAATTAATATGTAAAAGTAACATTGATTTTGTTTAATTATTAAAATATGTCCTGAAAAATGTCCTGATATTTCTTGAAAATAGTGTCCTGAAAAAAAATTTTCTGTACTCTTACCCCTGTAGTTAATATAAATAATTATTTATACCAAAATATGGAAACTGTAAAATATAAGTCTTAGTTCCTGTGAATAACTTCATGTCATCTCATTTTAAATATTTTACCTATATATTAACTGTCTGGTACTTATTTGCTGCCTAAGAAAATGAGAGATTATTTTCATTTTTTTTTATCCACTGTTTGCTACCATTTCAAATCTTCACACTAATTAAGATTTTGTACAATTTTAGATTATGATTATCATAATTGTAAATATTTTCTTTAATTTTCATACCACAATTAGATTTCCTGATAAAATGCTGGAAAGTTAGTTTTTCTCAATATATTAACAATTATATTGGTAAATAAATAAAACATGAAACTACAAAATATACTGTTTATTTTTATTACAGTCAACCCCATCTTGAATATTTCTGATTTCAAATTAAGTAAAAATACAACTTTTCAGATTTATGACTAGAACACCAATAATAACTTTTAAACTTAGTGGAAAATTTTTGGAAACTTAATTCTTGTGAACAGTATCTTTCAGGATATTAGAGGTTGATAAAATAGTTTAATTCTGTGTACACTGGAAGTTGACATAAAATCACAAACTATTAACATTCATTTCAAAAATTCATCTTATTCATCCTTTTAGTTTTGTAATTCTATTGATTTATCCCAATATTTTGCTCATGTCATAGGGCGAGTTTTGAATACTATCCACAACGGTTGCTTATTTTCGTATATTAACATCAGAAAATATTTCTTATTTAAAATATTTTAAGAAATACTTTGTTTTTTTTAAAAAAATTTTATTGGCTGATCATTATGATTTGCTTTGATAAATCGTGTAAAAATTTTTCTCTTTAAGGGACAAGAACACTTATGTTATTTAATTATATTTTTATATAGCCTAATATTTTAAATACCATAATTTTAACTTTTAACATTCAACAAAATAGTAAATATGCCATGAGTTCTCTTAAGAACTGAATTTATTGACAGCAATCATCAAATTTCCTATATTAGGCTCATAATTTGAAAATAATAAAATGAAGTTGAGCGAAGGCAGTGGTACACAAACAGACATGTTTAATGACAACAGACAATTACAACACAAGTAATTACAATAAAATAATATTTCCAATGATACACAAGAGAGTCGACACATCTACTCTCAAGAAAGGCAGACGTCTGACCAAAATTTGCACCGTTAGATCACTAGAGGGCGCACATTTACTCTAGTAAGGAGGATCTATTACATAGAGAGGGTAAAAGCAGAGACAATGATACTTTAATATCTTAACAACTATAAGGGCCTACTCAGAGAAGGGGCAATATGCATAGTTTTTGATAGCACTAAACAAAAAAATAATTTAAATGTTAAACAAAGTATAAAATAAGCTAAAAAATGGGTTTTTGCTCCTATTTTTTAAAAATTTCTTTAATTATGTCCAGATAAGAAAAAAATGTGGAGAAAATTTATTCAATAACTGTTAAATCATTTTACTTATTATGATTAAAATTGAAATAAATCATTTTATCTATCCAATTTTAAGATGAAATAAAAGGAGATTTAAAATGGTAATTCTATATTTTATTTAAATTAGAATTACCATAGATTTTGAAATAAGATTACAGAAGTGATTTAAACAGTCTTTTGACAATTACCTGAGGCCATTAATTTAATAAAGAAAAAACAAAATGGGTGACAGTTTGCCTCATTATGATAAAGAAATAATAAAAACATATTCAAGTTTCCCATTATTTTAATCATTTCATATTTTTATAGATATTAAACTGTTTATTACACTTTTTAAGTGATATTAATTTTGTGTCCTTAATAATAGCTAAGGTATTGTCGATCGATGTCTGAGTGGTTAGCATTCCCGACTTCTTGGTTCAATCTTTTTGGTTTGTACATTGATGTTTCTTTCCTTGTCTTTCTTCTGAGATGGTGTATGAATATTGCCCATTCTATAAAAGGGTTTGTGGTGGTATGATGTGGGTAATGCTACTCATCTCTGACTTAATTTACAGCCCTTTGTGTAACGATAAATTAGTAAGTTTCTGGCGTTGTTGTGATGAAGTTACACAGTCACACACCTTTATTTAAAAAAAATTAATAAAATAGCTAAGGTATTCTGGAATTTTGAGTTTTTAATGTTAAACATATATTTTTTGTTCACATAGTTACTTTTCTTGGTTTATGCAGATAAGGTTACAAGTAAATGTCATTTACCTTTAATATTTATTTAAATTTTAAAGGTTTGAGTATATAAACATATAAAGATACAAAAAAGAATATTTAGATGGCTTAAGTTAACAAAAAACAAAATTTTACTAATTAAATATTGATATAATTATGGAAAATATTCATTTTATTCTTTATTTTTAAATAAGAATATAAATTTTAAATTATCATTTTTCAATAAAGTAAATAGAAAATTATGTTTTCATAACAATTGTATGTATCTGTTAGAAAAAATTTTCCAATTTATTTAACATTTTTTTAAAAATTAAGTAATTTTTTCTGAAGATCTTGTAAAAGATTATAATATTATATAATCTTTTATATGATCTTCAGGAAAAATTACGCCGAGCTGGCATCCGAATGGTTAGCGCTCTTGCCTTTGGTTCAACAGTTTGTGGGTTCGAATCCCACCTTGGGCATGGATGTTTGTAGTGGTTCAGAATCCACTTTAAACCATAGATCCCTGTCTAATTAGCTCTCGTGTGCAAAAAATGACCGTTGAGCGACAAACAATCCATCCATCCATCAGAAAAAATAACTTAATTTTTTAAATAAATTGGAAAATATTTTCAATTGATAAAGTAAAGTTAATGACAGGTATTTTGACTAGACAGTTTAAATCATTAGAATTTATGTCTTAAAAAAAACTGAATTTTACATTTTCAAAATATTCATAAACTAAGAAGCACTAATTACTTTAAACTTTACAGTGGTTGCTCAGATTCGCTTGGCTCATACTGACATGCAAGTTCCAAATTTTGATTACTATCGCAAAAAGGAACTTAAAGATCCCGCTGCTAATAATCGAGAATCTGAAGATTACCGGAAAGTGTCGAGTTACTTATTGATGACTGGTAAAAATTGTTATTTGAGTTTGTCATTCATTTTTAATACTTTTCTCACATTTCTTGAAATTGATTAAACATTTTATAAAAAAATTAATGGTTTAGTGGATTGTTTCATTCTTCTACTTTTATGATACTTTTTAAATTTAGTTTACTTAATTAGTAACAATTAATTCATAGGAGGTATTTTTTATTTAGACTTTAGAACTGTTTGAGTGCAGCTATTTTCAATATTTTAGACTTATAGTTAATTATTTTATTTAAAAAGTTAAATTTAAGAAATTAAATATATAAGTAATGATACTAAAATCAGTTGTGTACTTTCTGGTATTTTTGTACATAATTTTACATAAAAGATAGATGTTTTGTTTTTATCAAGAACTTACTATGACAAATTTTGTAACATTCTAACTTTAAATTTGAATATCTGTCTTTATGTTTCTAAAATTTATTGTAATGCAGTGAATTTAGTAGTACTGAATTTCCGAGAGAATTTTAATGTATGCCTATATATTTTATGTATGTTAACATTTTTAGCAATAACTTTTTAAACTTGAATAATATAGTACATTTTTGATTGAAAGATTTAGTTGGATTATATGTAGCTTTGTTTTTAAAATGAACATGAATGTCATTTACTAGTACAAATAAGAATTCTAAGAATTCATTTTCTATAGCTGGAGGTGTTGGTGCTGCATATGCTACAAAAAATACTTTAACTCATTTCATTGCTTCAATGGGTGCAAGTGCAGATGTCTTGGCTTTAGCTAAAGTTGAAGTAAATCTGAGTGATATTGAGGAAGGAAAGAACATGACCTTCAAATGGAGAGGAAAGCCTTTATTTGTGCGCCATCGTACTCAAGAAGAAATACAGAAGGAAAATTCTGTGGATATCTCCACTTTACGAGATCCACAGCAAGATTCTGAGAGAACTGTGAAACCAGAATGGTTAGTCCTTATTGGAGTTTGTACTCACTTGGGATGTGTTCCAATTCCCAATGTTGGGGATTACAAAGGCTACTTCTGCCCTTGCCATGGTTCTCATTATGATGCTTCAGGTAGAATCAGGAAAGGTCCTGCACCTCTTAATCTAGAAGTTCCTCCTTATGAATTTACAACTGATTCTACCCTTGTTGTTGGATAAAGAAATAAAGTCAATCAGGTGTAACATATAATTTCTTTTAATAAATATAACTTATGATTTTCAAAAGATTTATTCATAGCAAAAATTTGATGTACAGTTAGGCAATAAAATTATTTATACTTCATTTAATTTTCTTTAATATCTATAATCAAGCTTTCAGTTGAAATAAATAGCCTTGTATTTGATACTTTAAAAATAAAATTTACATCATAAATTTAAGCCATCTATTATTTTAAATGTATATTCAGTTTTATCCAATGAAGAATAGTTAGCTGTGGTGAGTAGTGGATTTTCTTCTAGGCATATTTCTTCAAGTTTACTGCATGACTTTAAGGTTTCAAAAATAGCAATTGTTTCAAAATCTGAATATCTGTTAAGGAGTATTTATGTACACAGACTGTTCTGATGAAACAGATACAATTGAAAATTGTATTTTTTCAATATAAAAGCCTAATATGGAATCGGCTTGTAAATTAACAATTTTCAAGAAATAAGTCTTATTCAATTCACATAATTTCAGCTTTCATATCTAAGTAATAACAAAATAATCATAATCATTAAGAAATTCATAATATTTCTAGCTGACAATATTATACATTTAGTTAAATATAAAATAATTCAAATGCTTTTTTAATTAGGAATATTACAGAATATTTAAAAAATTTAATAGCAAGATAAAATTCAGCCTATAAAACTAAAGTTGCTATAGAAGCTTATCTTCTTAATGTCCAATATAATTGAAATGAGGGCATTTAATTCAAAACAAAGTAAATTTGAGTTCGGTTCAAAGAAACTCTGCCCTAAGGTAATTCCTATTTATAACCTCTTTTGCAGTAGACAAAAATTTAGTTTATATACATCTATTTAATCAACTTATAATGTTGCTGTTTGTTATGTAAAAGGGTATATTTGCAAAAACTGCATTATAAAAATTATATAGCATATCTTAAAAAAAGTCTACAAAATAAATGTCTTATCTAGTCTAATTGATTTGCATTTTACTATTTTATCTACATGTTATATTGAAAATTAATAGAATATCATCAAATTTTTTTTACAAAATTGTTATTTTGTTTAAAAGAAGTTGTACTCAATATGTATGCCATTTCTAAATCATAAAAATTTAATTCAATCCAAAATAAGTTTGCGTTTAAGAAATATAAAAGAGTAATCTGTGATATTCTTGAATATTGAGTAATCAAAGCAAATTCTAGGAATCATTCTATAAATGTTTTTAAAATTCCAATTATGTTTTTGTTGTTACTAAATAATCGTTGATTTAAAAAATAATAAACTGCACATACATACAGTAGATGCTTGATAAGAATCAGTAAAAAAGTTAAATCTTAAAATTATTTTTTCTACTACTCTTTATAAGAAAAATACTATTAGAAAGAATATTTAGTGTTCCTTATATAAAATTCCTACCTTCATTTTATTAAGAAAAAAATAATTGCATACTTTATCTATTTCAAAACCATATTTTCTTTGATGTAAAAAGTATTTCCCCAAAACAACCACAATTTTGTTAGTTATATTCATCTTCTGGTTTTGCAGACAGTATTGAATAGTTTTCATGTTTGATGTCTGAAAGTTCATTGTCATTATAATGATTTAATCATTCAACAACTCTTACAAGCAAATTATATCTGAATCCAGATTCCAAAAGTCATGAAATGAAATTTCAGGTTTGTTTCACTGTCACAATTACTGCATTACATATTTCTTTTCATGGTTTCATCAGTTACAGTGATTTTATTTATTAAAGTATGCACAGGTCAAAATGATTTTCTCTTTTTGTGCAGCATTATGTTTGGAGTGCATTCACAAGTGAATTGTGCTAGAATATCATTTTCATGATGCAATTTTAATTCATGGTCACTTTTTTCAAGAGTTCTATATCCTGTTACATTTTCACTAAAGTTTACTAATTGATTACACTCAAATGCATGCAAAAGTAAGATTAGGTGGGAGAAATTCCATACAGGTTACTTAAAAAATATAGAGTGAATGAGATAATTGAAGTCAGCATCTGTTAAAAGCCTATATTTACATAAATCACATACTGAGATTTATAAAAAGTATTTTTCTTTTCGAATCAAAAACTATTTTTTATAAATTAATTAGAACTTAATGCTGCAGTTTGTTTCACAATTCTCCAATAACAACATGGTTTCAAGTTTCTCAACTATAAAATAAAATAGAAAGCTAATAGTAATAAAAAATAAACCAAAAAAATTTAACTTGCAAGAATATTTATCAAAAATTAAGCTTGTTGATTGGAATTATTGATGAATCTATGGACCCCGATTAGCAACTAGCTATTAGTTTGTAAATTAGAGGTTCATAAGAACAACTGTCTACTGTACATATAGATAAAAGAATTTAAGAGTAAAGATAGATGCAAAGAATCAGCCAAAAAAAAAAAAAAAAAAATGCTTAATACCTTAACATGTTTGTAAGTCAATAGTTATATTTAGTATATCAATTGATAATATTAAATAATTTAGTTTAACACCTCACAAAATTTAACAAATGCCATTAAATATAATTTTATATAAAAAATTACAAATTTCATAATCAGTACTGAATATATAAAATTTAAGGATACAATTTTTCTTCACAGATATGGACCTCAGATTGCTAAGTTTTTCCACTCCCTTCACAGAAGTTAGCTGATTATCATCTAAAATAGCAGTTTTTAAAGAAATTAAGTACTGGAATGGGTAGATAGAAGTTAAAGAATTAGAAGATAAATTTATGTGCTTTATTAATAGGAATTGATCAAAATGATGCAGGCTTGTTAAATTCCTGTTAGAGAGATTCACTTCTGTAGCCTCCACTGGTAAAGCTTCAATTGTGTCTTCGATGATAAATTTACTACCTAAAAATAAAATGAGAAAAGTTAACTATATTATTCAAATAAACTCAGTTATTCTTTTGCTTTTTTAATGAAAGATAACAAGAATTATGAAACAAAAATAATTTTAAGTACTTAAAATAAAATCCATCTGAAATTTGAGTAGGTGTGATTCAATACAATTAAATAACTTAGAATAAAAAGATATTAAAAAATAAAAATTTCTGTCAAAAGAATATAAAAAAAAATGTTTAAAGAATACAAACATGAACACAAGGCAAATTATTTTTAAAATATACTAGCCTAAAATAGAAAGACAAAATTGAGGTTTTATTTTCTAAATACTCTAGCAAAAAAGTTAAAATATGGTTCTATGTATAAAAAATATAACAGTTTGCCTCATTCATAAAATTTAACACCAAATGTCTATTGTACAAAAATGAACAAGGTAAAAAAATATGTAATGAAATTTATGCAAATGTTTTTAAAAGTAAAAATAAAAGCAAATATTAAATATATATTGTTTAAAAATCCTATTTACACTCAAACTATATTTCTTCCTAAGTTTTACAATGTGAATCAATCATCAAATGTGAAGATTTACATCACAGTTGATTGACTTCTAAGCCTTGCTAAAATTTTATTTCTGCATTTTCTTTATACCATATTTTAGTTTCTTAATTCATTCTTTTCTCACAGTTTTTTTAATAATAGATTAAATTATATACTGCAAAATATTTTTTGCAGATGCTGATGCATTTTTCATATTTTATGTTTTAAATGTAACTCATTCCATGTTCATGATATTTTACAAAAATATTCTAAGAAAAATGTATTTAATTTGATAAACATTATTTTTAATTGATATTTTTGTTGTTGTTGAAAAACTAAAGGGAACAAAAGATTTAAATTTAAAATTGATATTTGTGTCACAGTATAACCAAAAAAATCTTTATTTTATGAAAAATTGTCATAACATTTGTAGCATTTAAAATATGAATATATTTACTTATAAACCTTTAAATTTAAAAATATAGAGGTTTTGTAATATTGGGATTTAAAAATTAACACACACACACACACACATATATATATATACACACACACAAAGAATGTGGTAAATAATTTATAATAAATGATTAGTAAAATTCTTACTTAAATCTTTGTAGTAATTCTTTCGAGAAGCATCAATTACTGTGAGTTTATCCATAAATTCTTTTATTTGTTTTTGGAATTTGGTATCATTTAATGCTCTCATTAGTAAGACAGAAGTAAATAAAGTCCCTGAAACACAAATAATAAACAATTTTATTTATTATATATTCAGAATCTGTTTACTTAACCATAAAAATTATATGCAGTAAAACCTGAGATCCATGTTTTGTAAATGTTCGATAAATAGGAATGAAGAAAATATCAGAATAAATATTTATGAAATTCATTTCAAAACTCAATAAAAAATATTTCTAGTGTTTAAAAAATTCCTTTTAAAAAAGAAAATAAGAAATTTTTTTTCACTTAAAGGGAAAATATAGTAGGATAATTTTCAATATTTTAATTAATTTTTAAAACTTTATAATTAATGTGAGCATATATAACTTTTTTCAGCTTTTAGTAGAACTCGTTTATTATTGAATAAAACAATTATCTGGAAGACAAATATTAAACAAATAAATAACAAACCCAAAAAAGTTATAGAATATAGAAATTTTTTCTTTTAACAATTATAGAAATGTAACTGAAATCATTCTGGTGATTTATAATTTTTTCTTCAAAATTTTTAAAGACTAAAATATTAAATGTTCATTTGGGAATTTAGAGGCAAAATGGAATCTTAAACAAAGTCATGGCTTAACAGTATTGAAATAATTATTTTACTTATCTCTTCCTCATAAATAAATTTTGAATATTTTCACAAAGAATGATTTTTGATTGACAGGAAAATCTTCAATTTAGAATTGAAGAGATTAATTCAGTATTTCCAGAACAATAATTCAGTATTTAAAAATATTGAAGAAATATTATCAAGTATGGTTGATCAAATATGCTATAAATTATGATTGTAATATAGTATATTAAATACAAATTAGGTAAATAATTAAACACAAAGAGTATTACTGTATTTTTTTGCACATAATCAACAAGACCATATTTTCAAGTGAAAGAAAAAGTGTCACATAATCCACAACAGCATATAATCCATCACAATTTATTTAGTGAACAATTGAAAATATTCAATGCTGATAATTTGGTGTCACATTAAATAATAAATAAACAGTATTATTTAATGCGACACCACAGAAACAATGACTTACACAGAAAAAAACACTTGTGATAAATATCCACATAATCGCAAAATATAATAAATTTTAAACTGTGTATTGGTTACATTTTTTCTTTTTCGTGGCACAAGCTTTGTTTTTCACAGTACATTATCACGTTTATTGCCATTTTTTTAACTTTTAGTTTAAAATCTGCTGTGATGTTTACATGCTTTTGCTTCCACATAACGATATATACAAAATTGAATATTTTCAGAATGAAACAGATCAATTCAAGACAAGATGTGTAATAATGACAGTCAATAGCAAATGTATTATTTTTCCCAGGAACCAAATTTGTTCGTGACTATAATTGGACAAAACTGGTTATAGCTGAAATAGCCTGCCAAGTTGTATAGTTATCTGTTACTTATTTTATAAAACATAACAGCATTTCATTCATAACTTTATTGCAAGCTTTTTTATTGGAGAACTTTTTTTTATCAGAATAATTGCAGTGGCTTATAACATGGTAACTGAAATTTATAATCATGATATTGATGAAAAAGTTTTGAGATCAATATATTTTGATTAGAAGAAAATTAAAAAAAGATACATATCCAACCTTTACATAACCAATCAGACATTGACTGCTAAAAAAATAATAAGAAAATACTTAAATACAAATTCTTATGTAAACTGTTAAAGATAAAATAAATAAACAGCTCATGAAATTTCAGACACCTTTTACAAAACTGTTATATGGAATTTAGCAAAATCAATATTCCAATAAATAGCAATAAAATATAGCTCAATTAACATAAGTTCAAGAATAATTTTAAACTTTCAAGAACATATTTTTCTGTTTGAACTTGAAGCATATAAATGCACCTGATTTTAAAGAATTGGATTCTATAATGATAAATTTCAAGTTCATTAGCCAAATGGGTGAATGTGAATTATTAAAATGCAGACAAACACTGACTAAAGGAATATTTAATTAGAATTGACCAAAGTGAAAATAATTGTTATATGTCACCTAATTATAATATAAATACAATTTATATCTTTTATTTTTTTTACATAACTAAACATTACAAATATAGAATAAATTTATGAATATTTTATTATAAAATGTGATTATAAATTGAAATAAATGTGCACATGAGGCTGTAAATAACTTTAAAAAAAAAAAAAAAAAAAAAACATAATTACATTTGTTATCTGGTTCTAATTCATTTAGTTGCTGGCAAGACATTAATTCTTGCTCCAAAACATTTTTAGCATCAGCACTGAATGTATTCCTGTTTGAAGAAAAACATGCAAATGATAAATCAGTAAATAATTTCTTACTATATAAAGAAATTCATAATACAATGAATATTGTAATTATAAGAATGTTATTTTTTAAGTCTCCCTCATTAATGTGAGACTTATCAAAGTAAGGACCAATAGCATACTCCTAGCTTAATATAAATTTATGAATATTATTGTAATAAAATACTTATTTCTGGGTAACTTTTGATTTGAACTCTACATAAAGGAAATCTCTTACTTGCATGCAATTATTTATAAAAGATACAAAATTATCATTTGAGAAAATGGATTGGGAAATAAAAAGAAAATATTAACTTTTTTTTTTTAAGGCTGATATTGTATTTAAAGTGCATTTGAAGTACTTGTTCCCACATATCCCAAAAAGAAATGAACTTTTTTATTCACCAATATAGCTTTTCTAAACCAAAGGATTTTACTCCTGTTCAACTAATATAAATGCCTTGATATGATTTGACCACATGTAAGGAACTTTTGATATTCAATGTCCTTCAAATACACAACATGTTTTTCAGAATGTAGGGAGTATGTTATTATGGAAAATGAGTCTGTTTATTGTTCTATGATGTTAACATTTGTGGTAAGGATACTAAATACATTTTTTAATTTCATCTGAACAGATAATTCAGAAATAGAAATAATAATGCACAGATGGATAATCTTTGAAATTAATTGCAATCCCTACATTGTTCAAGTTGTATTTGACTTTTTCCCAGTACATGTAAATTAAGACTACTGATTATCAGATGAGAAATTTTGTAAAAAGTTCAAGACATGTATAAGAATACTTTTTGATACTTTTCAAACCATTTTCATCTAATGAAGATGGTACTCTTTATTATGGCACACCTTCCAGTGATTTGTCTAAAAATGGAATTTGTATACTATCTTTTGATTTGACATTGCGATACTAGTGGTCGTTCCTATATCCTTTTCCCTTCTAATGTCGCATTGACAATCATAAGAGTCACTCGATTTTCTTTAGGCACATTTATTAAGTTAATATATTTATAATAAGCACATATATATATAACTAGATATATCCATATATTACACTATTTACAATTTTCTACTATCCTACAGACAGGAGTAACAGTTTGCAACCTTCTTTGTTGCTTGCTCCTTATCCTCTTTTCAAGAAACAAACAAGCACCATCCCCAAATTAGCATGGAGGGAGGATGACATCACCCAGGCAGCACAAACATTTTCTTTCAGCATCTTCCATGCATTTTTTCTGTGTGCTGCCATGAAATTTGAACTCACATATGTATGAGACACAAGAATTTTAAAGACACTGTTGTGATAATTTAATGACAGTTATTTTTTGCTTATAAATTAAATATTTGGATTTAAAAGTTTAATTGAATTTTATTATTCTAAAATTTTTTAGGAGAATCAAGTCTTGCATCTCCAAAGAGTCAAAACCAAAAAATTCATATAATTAAAAAAAGAAAATGATAATGAAGTATATAAATTGTGAGAAAATAATGAAAGCAACTTTATGCATATTTATGATTGCACACAACAGTTTTCAATTTCCTTTATAGATTTGTCACAAATAATATTTAACTTGTGAGTCATTATTTTAATCTAAATAGGAAATAATATATATAAGAGTATTATATATACCGAAATATATCACTGCGATTACTTTTATTCCAAGTTGAAGAATTTGTACCATTAATACAGCATGACAATTGATCTGTAATATCTCCATCACTGAGTATAATAGTAATTTTACTCATTTTGTCTCCAATTAATTGTTTTTCAGGAAATTCACATAACTAAGGGAAAACAAGATTATGAAGTATATTATTTGTTGAAATAATCATATTAATTCGAGATCAAAGCTTGTGAAAATTTTGGTACATTCAAATAAAAAAAATAAATAAAAAAATAAAAAAAAAATCATATTAATATTATATTGCTAAAATACATGAACAAAAATAAATTTAATAAATTTATTAAATGTAATTCCTTCCTAACAATGATTAATATAAAGCATTCAAATTCTCACCAATAAAAAAATATAGCATAAATTGATTTCAGTGCTTTTAAAATAATACAGAAAATAATATATTTGTCAGTTTTGATATTTCTCTTTCTCATTAAAAACTTTATATAAATTATTTTCACAAGTTCACCTTCTTATAACACAATCTCTTTCCTAAAAACTTAACATTTCTTAGAAGCAAATGTTAAAAATTGTTTAATGTGATTAAAATATAATATAATTGAAATTTACGTGAACCTATATTTTTAAAAAGTAGTAAAAATTTGAATATGATTCTGAGTGCTATAAAGTTAAATAGTAATACACTTAATCATTTTAAATCAGTCAAAACTCCTAATTTATGGTGATAATATAGAATAATTCAACATAGCTGTTTAATAAATTTTTAAATGTATATCGAATGTTTTAATCAATGCCACTATGAATCAAATTTTTATTTTTAATAAATTTGCATTTCTTACATTTAATTAACAATATTCAATGTAGAAAACTTAGTTTCTAATAAAAGAAATTTAAAGAAGTTTTTTTTTATCATTGCAATAATGAAACAACAAATTTTTGTATAAAATCTGAGTATATAAAAAGCATCTGGATTTTTGTTCGAGTAACAGAAAAAACAGATGACTTGCAATTGCTAAGTAACTTTTGATAAAATCTATTGAAATATATAATGAAAAATTTACATTTAATAATAATAAAAATGTTAACTTCCAAATTATTTATAGTTAATAAGCATACTGAAGGTCAAGAATTCGCATAAATAAAAATGAAAAAAATCCTTAACACAAATGCTTAAGAATTGACATACCCAAACAGAAGAGGCAGACATATCAGCACTAGCAGATATCCAGTTAACCTTAGCAGGAATTCCGTTTATATCTAATTTCAAATTTTCACAACTAACCTAAAGATATCAAAAATTAAATTAATAATTATGACAAGAAACATGAATATTTTTATTCATGGACATGGGAAAAACAAAATAGTTAAATAATTTTAAGATAATGGCTATATCTTTACCTGAATAGGTTCTGATAACAGTACAGCTACAGTTTGGGGCTTGATCAAACTAACGTTAAGAATCTGAAGGGGAATTTTATCTAAAATAATGAAGGTACAAAAATTATATATATATACAATTATAATATTTTTTTAAATAAAAGTATTGTTGTAAACTTTAGCACTAAATATTAAGTTCCAAACATTTATTTTAACTCAATTAGATTAGAAATTGATAAAAATAATCACAGAAAAATTAAAATTCAGCTTTAATAATAAAACAATTTTTTTCCCCCTTGAACAAAAATCAAACTTTTAAATTTTTCCTGTAATTTCTATCATAATTTATGATATTAGATTGGATGCTTTAATATAGGATATAAAATATATAAGCAAGCTGAAAATTGAGAATAATTTAATACAAATAGATTAAAAATGTTTGACAGCGTATAAATTACAAATATTTGGTTAAAATCTTCCCAGTTGCTACAAATTAAATGGTAGATTTTAAAAACCATTAAAAAATGCAACCCTGTTATTTACAAAACTTTTGAAAAAATTAATATCTTGTATTTATGAAACTAATATTTCCTTGCTAATATATATATATATATATATATATATATATATATATATATATATATATATATATATATATATATATATATATATATAAAGACTAATTGCCAGTAAATAAATAAAAGTAATTCATTGAATTAATGTCTGGAGAGTATGAAATACAATTTCTTACTTGAAATTATTTAAATATTTCATTGCTGTTACTGCCATTCGTTACATATTATGTTGTAGTGTAGTTGAGAAGCAATAAGACAGTAAGTCTATACAAAATGTACTAAACAGAATTCATCATGCATTTTTTGCATGTCTTTAAAATGTGGAGCTGTATTTATCATTTCATACTTGTGAAACAACGAATAGGTGTTTAACAAATTTTCTGTTAATAAAATCTTTCAATACAAAGATAGATTTCGAGTTCTCCTAAAAGCCTCTTTTACTTCTAAACATTGTAATAAATATGAAAGGATTGCCTTATATCACCCACAGGTAAAGCATCTTTTCCCTGGATACAAACACATATACACAACTATAAGCTCAACTGTATTTTCCTAAATCTCAAAGTAAGGCAGTGCTTCATTCTTTTCCAATATTACTAAAAGTGTTATAAATCTGTTTTTTTTTTTAAACTAATATTTTTGGCATATGCAATATTATCATATAAATTTGTTATGGTCAAATTTCAATAAAAGTTTTTAACTTATCCAAATCAATATCAGTAGGATAGTCCATCTTCCATAGATTACGTGTGATTGAGTCCTTAAATTCTTTAAAGAAATGTTACAACTAATGCAAAGTAACTTTCTTACTAACTATATCAAATATTTTAGGAATAATTTTTATTGCATATATTGCAGGATTTTTTTAAATTAAAATTAAACAACTAAAACAAATTGAATTGATCAGATTTCAGGATTTACTAAATAATAAAAGTATTTAATACTAATTCATTACTGTATGAAAAAATAGCTCTATTGTTTATGTTTGAGTTTATATCATATAAAATAATTCTTTTCTGCAGTTGCCATTTAAAATTAGGGGATATTAAATTGCTATTTCATTTGTTATTATCAAATGCAATTTTTATGAAACGAAACTCATTGAAAAAATTAATATTTCATGTGACACACTTCTGAAATTAAATAAAATTATGTATACTTTTTTACATGATATTTATCGGAAATAATGAATTCACTTTGATGTGGATGAGGGTTATTCAAAAAATGAATGCATCAAGTAGACATAATCATAAAGAACATCTATCTGACATAAAAGGTATGGCAATAAATGAATAACTCATTTCATTATGATTCATATACTTGACAATTACCTTGGGAAAAGATATTTGCCCTGGTTCAGAATTTAAATATATAGTTCTGGATGAATTTACCTCAACATGTAGAATCAACTAAATAACTCTGAAGGAAATAATAAAATAATTAAATCTAATGCCTAGATGCAAAACAACTTCCACTATTTTTGATAGAATTGCAAAATTAAACTTATATAAGATCTTTTTATAAAATTTGAATGAAAATTCTGATGTCTAATAATCATAATTACCAAAATAAATGTTTTTTTTTTTTTTAAAAAAAAAAAGATTTAAAACATGCACATACGAAAAAAATTAATGACTTTAATGACAATGCAATCTTAAATGATTGATCACTTTAAAAAAATCAAGCAGAAAGTAAACTACTTCAGTACATCCATCATACCTAACAGGTATATTACTAGATAATTTCAATTATTTCCTTGCTAATGAAACTTTAATAGTTAATTATTTCATAATAGTATAAGTATAAAAATGTCATGACATATTATTTAGTTTATATATACATATATGAGAAGAAAAAAATTTTTTTTATTAGATTTTATTTTAGAAAAGAGGTAGAAAGGAAAATGGTGATGATTCTAATAATGAAAATACTTTCAGACAAGTTGTAGTTTTTTTTATTAATATATCTGAAATAACATTTTCAAAAAATGAAGCATTAATCAAAGCTTTTTCCAACAAAAAATTTAAATGTCATAAGAGAATTCTACAATTTTATTCATACATTTACACTACATTTCTTGATATTTTTCACTTTCTATGTACTCTGAATAATATTTTCAAATAAATTGATAATTACTTCAGCAATCATTCAGAAAAATAAAATGAGAACTGTATGAATTTTTAATAAAAAATGTTTTAAATTTAAATTATTAGTAAAATATAGAAAACAAATCTTAAATCTACTATATTAAATACCAAACATTTCATTAATGTGATTTGATTTAAAATCTACTTACTTTTGCCCAGAAGCCATCTATGATAAAACCAGACACTTTGGTCATCTGGATCAGTAAAGGCTGCATTTTGAATCAGCTCAAACTCTATAGTTAAATTTATGACAGGATATATAAATAACTTAAACCTTTTTTTCACATATAAAAATTATCATGTCATAAATGTAGACATCTAATAAAATATATATAGACTGAGAAATTTATACAATTCTTTATTTCTTCAAAAAACTCTATAAACTATATATTCAAGCTTATGATTAAATAAGTAAAAAGAATAAAAAATATATTGCAGACAAAAAATGCACAGTATAAATTAATTAAATACTGGTTTTAATAAGAACATTAAATTAGACCTTAATGTAATAAACAGAAATAATTATAAAATGTAAATTGCAATGAGTGAAATAATTCAAAAGCCTAAACAAAAACAAAATTTTTAAGCAAAGAAAAATGGAAAATATAAATAAAAAATTCATTTATTATTCTGAAAATACTGATGTAATGCAATCAGCAATAATTTAAAATTGTTCTTAGTAGCAATTTAATAATATAAAAGTCATAGATATTTGTATTTTAAATAATATTTTGAGAGTTTTATAATTTAACAACTGTTATAACATTTATAATTACATATTTTATAGATTTTATTCATTTTCAATAGATGATAAAAAAGAAACATCATTCATTAGCATAAAAAAAATAATAGAAATTTTTTAAAATATAACAAATTGTTTGAAGGATCAAAAATATTTCATTAATAAAAAAGACACTGAATAATAATGAACAAAATGAAAGAATTTGCCCAAATTTTTATATAATTGTAATATCAAATATAAGATGAGCTAAAAATTCTCATAAATCAAAACTAATAAATTATAAAAGTCAATGTACTTTTTCTTATAAATTTTTAGAAGTAAACAGCTAATATTGACATTTCAAATACAAGTTTTTCAACTTCCACAAGCAATTTCTGTAACAATAGTTCAAAAATTATGTTAAGCAATTTAATAAGTTACAACTACTTCTTTAATAAAAATTACAAAGCAATTATTCTAAAATAATGCAAGAAATATAAGCTTTTTATTAAAAGGCATTAGATTTCAACTTAATATTACTTTTGAAATATAAAAAGTCTCAAAAAATTTTAATGATTATATTATTATAACCATGCTAATGCTATTTATAAATAATTTTTAATCAAAAAGTTGTTTTTGAATAAGAATATATTAAAAAAAAAAATTAGCAAGCATTACAAAAAAGTTAGGCAGTTTCAGTGCATTGTAATACCTTTTAATAATACATCTTCTTTTATGGAGTTCTTTGTGGAATCAAAATGAACAATAGGTAGCAATTTACTACGATAATGCCATGCAGAATAATTAGAAAAATTAGTTTCAATCAGCTTAGTGCTATAATCTAGTTCTTCTGCAGGCAATACTTCACATTTTTTGGCAACAAGTCGCCGATAATCCCAGCAATGAACTGCAATATATTACTCATTTTCAAATATCAGGATTTCAAATGAGAACATTTAGTTAGGGTTTTAAATGAGAACAAATAAAGTAAAAAAACGTCACTTACAATTCCTCTCATCTTGAGAGAGGAAAAAGTTACACAGTTTCAACTCTCTTTTCCAGTCAGCTTCAGGATTGAATTCCATTGACCAAAACCGATGATGCCATGCTGAATATGACTTAGGATTGACTTTCAAACAGTGCTGAGTTAAATCTAATTCTATGAGACTTAGTTTTTTCAATTCTTCATCATCCCTAGTTTTAAAAATTGAACAACTAATTTACAGGAAACAGCACAATAGCAGTTCAAACAAAACTTTATTTAAAATAATCTATGCCTTCAAAATTAATTACTTTCAGTTAATGATATTAGCAATAATAGAAGCTTTATTCCTGTAAGTTTATGGAGATACAGCTATATTAAAGTTTTTATCTAATAAAGTAAAAGTAATATGCATTTATATCTAATATACTAGCTATACTAAAATTTTCATCTAATATATTGGGACAAGAAATTATCCTTTTTAAAACTTCCTAATTATAAAACTTTATTTTTTTAAATTAATTTACAACTATTTTTGAATTACTTTTAAAATACTCAACAGTTAACTTTTTATTACTTTTGCAAAAATTGGAAACAATGCAAAAAAATACAATATTATATTTTTTTTTGGATTCATCATTAAAAACCACAATTTAAATTAACATTTAGAGTAAATTTTAAAATTAATATCAAACATAAAATTATTTATTAAAGTTTGATACAGATATTTAATAAATAATTTAATAATCCCAAGTAAACATTCAAATGTCTTAAGCAATTTTTTTTGTATTTTTAATAAGTTACCATTAAAATCTACTAGTTATTAATCATATTTGTTGTTTTGAAATATTATTTTGAATAGGAATAATTAATATAATTGTTCAAAAACAATTTGTAGTTTTAAATTTTTGACATAATGTGTAGGTATTGCTTGCAAATAATAGTTTTCTTTATTTGCAGCAGTAATTTTCATAATTTTTGACAACAATCACATAAATTAGGTATATCAATACCTCTGTTCGAAACTGATGTTGGTTTGTTTTTATTTCAAGGACCAAATTTTACAAATTCTAAGTAAAATGTTTGTGAATTTAGAATAGCATTATTAAAAGCAACAATGTCAGAATTTAAAATAAAGGTTTATAAAGCTAAAGAATTAATTAAATTTTGAGAAAAAATTAATAAAAATATAAAATATATGAGAAATTCTGTCGATTTCTCAGATAAGATTTCAAATTATTCATATTTATTATTTACACAGTAAAATTTTCAAATCAGCTTATTATAGAATAAAAAATTATTTTTAAAAATAAATTTTCTATTTAGCACTAGTATCTTTGATTGCATGAATTTCAAATTTTTATGATCTTTACAGTTCAGAGTATTTAAGAAAAATGATTTTAATATAATATGCAATGTGATTTTCCCAAATACTTTATTTTTAATTTGATATTAAATGTAAAATGTAATCTTCTACAAAGAATTTCACTTCTTGAAATAAATCCTTCCAATTTCCTTTTTTATTAAAAAAATCTTTTTATTTATTTTTCTTGATAAATCTTAGTCAAACAGAATTCTAAAACACATTCTGAGTTTAGTAATATGGTATCATTATAGATAAGGAAATTTTGATATTATAATTACTACATATTTTATCATTTTATTATAATCTTGATAAACTTACATTTTCATAGGTTTTGATAGATTCCTTAAATATATATTTGGAACTAAATTTAAATACTTAAGGTTGGTTTGTATATTCAGTTTACAAAATTTTATTAATGATAAAAATTTTGCACTTCTTTTACTTTTTATATTTTTACACAAAATGTTTAACAACAATGAAATTTAAGAGAAAGGTTCATATATTTGAGAATTTTTGTTAAATAAACCATTTAATAATAATTATTAAAATTGCTAATAAAATAAATTTTGACTAAAACAACATGACTAAATTTCATGAAGAAGACAACTGTAAGAGCAATATAAGAGAAAAAAAATTGAAGTAATTTAAAAAGCTAATGAAAAAAATTTAAATTTTTTATTTAAATGTTAATGAAGTCTTTCAATTTATTTTGAAAATAACAGAAGACAAAAAGTAATATACATTTAATTTATAATGATGATATATTACAATTCACAAAAGACAGTAATGCTGAATTTTATAATTTCAATTTTTAATCAGAAGTTATTAAAAAATAGCATAAATTATGGTTTAAAAATTACATTTATCAATATTGAAAAATTGGATAAAAAATTAATTTAATAGATATATATATATATATATATATATATATATATATATATATATATATATATATATATATATATATATTAT
The DNA here is from genome assembly GCA_030067965.1 of Latrodectus elegans. Lineage (NCBI taxonomy): Eukaryota > Metazoa > Arthropoda > Arachnida > Araneae > Theridiidae > Latrodectus > Latrodectus elegans. The sequence continues at coordinate 27,957,992 of CM057821.1, forward strand.
ATATATATATATATAATAACTTAAAGCACAAAACTGACTTTTGAGATTTAAAAAGAAGAAGAGTCTCTCTCCGATAATTCCAAAATGTATAAAAATCAGGATTTTTTTCCAAAATGCCTCTAGTTAATTCTAGTAACTCTTCATCTAATTCTCCATCTTTCCTCTGAAAAACAAATTTTAAGTTATGCATACTTTATACAAGACATTGAAATATGACTTATTTAGACTTAAAGAATATGATTAAAAATATGGAATTATTTTAAAAATAAAAATACAGCAATAAATCCAACATTAGCTTTATGTTTTATAATTTGTCTTATGGCAGATAATGCCAATGACTGACATAGGATAAAAAAAAATGTTTCATAATTTAAACATTTATCATAAAAAAATCATGTAAAAATATAATTAAAATAATAACTAGTTTTTATAAATATCTCATGGCCAAGATTTATTACAATACATTTTGTCTATATATTCTAAAGAAGTAATTTTCTATTTTTATTTGACCAAAGCAATTATTCATACTTTCCCTATGCAATCATATTGCATGAGCAAAAAGGGATATATTTTAAATGATGTTTTCAAAGAATTCAAAAAGGATTTTTTAGCTAATTATAATTTAAATTAATAAATAAGTTTAAATTTTGATAAACATTGAACATCAATCAAATAAATATTAAGTATAGATAACTATGGAGGAACTACCAAATAAAAAATCTTGAAGATTTATTTTTTTAATTTTGAATCTGTATAACTGATAGCATGATAATTTACGATGTTATATATAAGGAGTTTTAACGTCGTTCAAAGAGGATTTTTTATGAACAGCACATGTATATATAGAAATCTCTATGCAAACAAAAAATAGAAAATAACAATATTCTTCTAAGGAATCAAATCTTGTAAATTATTCCAAAGAGTATAGTCTCCATGGTAAAAAACAGATATAACAGAAATCTTAATCTTTTCAAAATGCACTATTCAGGTGTGATAATGAATATATAGTAATGATCAAATACTTGAATTACTGAATATAATGCAGTCATAATTAATTCTCAATAATCATAAAGAATGCTATAATTAATATAAATAAATGACAAAAGAAATAACTTTTGATTATGGAAATGCTTTCTTCCTTAGAATTATTTTAAGCCTTTTATTCATTATCCCTTTAGCACAAGATATTTAGTTTACCATAACTGAAGCAGATATTTCAAGACCCCTCAATAGTTTAATTTTTCCTCAAAAATATTTCTTTACATAAGTTGATTACAAACAAATTAATTTTGTGCAGCATTTAATGAAATAATAGCTTCACCTGCAAAGATACTTTAAACATATTTTAATTATTTTTAAAATTATATTTGATTCTAAGTATAAATAACTGTCACTTAATTAACTTTATTGCAGCATAAAAATACACACAAACATTTCTTTATATCCTCCACCACTTATTAAACAGATCAATATAATAAACATTCTTTACAATTCATTTGTTTCAAATAAACAGTATTAACACTGAAATCACAATTCTTTCAATGATCAAAGGCATAAATACTGAAAACCAATACATATTAATAATATATATGCATTTGCACATGCTGTTGTAATTTTGTCATTTGCATTCACATCTTCGTAATTGGTACTTCAGTCTCCCTTCTGACATGTGAACAGGTCCCATTATCTATGAAATGTCCTCCCAAAAAGGCATTTTATATAATAGACATTAAAATCTTTAAAAATAACCATAGACAATTAGGGTGTTCACTACACAGTATCAATGAGCTCTCTTTCACTGGAGATTAAAGTGGATTTCAAACTATTATAAGCAAAAGTTATACAAGGTAGGAACTGAATCTACAAACTAATAAATTGTAAGCCAGAAAGCTAACACTCAGCAATCAAATCATGAGGCTATAGACTATCTAATCTCATAATTTAAATATAAATTTTAATAATTTATCCTCAAACAAATGAAAAAGCATCACTTTCATTTAAAATATATTTATTAACTCCAGCTAATTTTTTAAAAACATTATCCAAAACAGCTCTTTGAAAAAATATATATATTAGTATGATTCTAAGAATATGCAATCGTTATCACAAATATTTTTTGCATAAATAATCAATACTATTATTTATTACAAACATATTCCATTGTAAAATTTTATAGTACTAAAATTAAAGTAGAATAATTTGTTTATTTTTACATACTTGTTCGAAATAAATTATTATATTTCACCGATAAATGAAAATCTACTTAAATTTTTTATTATGTCAATAAGTTAAATAAAAATGTCGAAAATTTTTTTTTGAAATAAGAATGTGCAAGATAAATATGAAAAAGCACAAATAATATTTCATAAAGATATATATATGAATCAAATAATGAAATTAAATTATCTTTTAAAATATATCTATGCTTCAAAATCTAGATTTTAAAAAGTGCTTTGTTAACAAAAATATAAATATGGTTTTTGTTTACCAAATACAGCTAAAGATAATAAAATACAGATAAAATAAAATGATGTACAAAACATTCTATCTACATATTTTAATAAATATTTTACTGAAAGTACAACATATAAGTGTTCAATTTAATATTGTTATTAATTCTCTGTATAACCTGCGAATATTTCTTTAATTTTGACAATATTGTTTGAATAAATTTTATGTATATCTTTTCAAATGATTTGAAGTCCTACAAGTTAGTACAGGTGTCAAATGCAGCAAATTTATAGATTATTTCACCAGAATGGATTCATTCATCCATTCTTTGATATATTTGCATGTTTGATTCATTTGGAGTTTAAATAACTATTATAGTTAATACTAAGTTTCATTTATTCTAAATTTATGTCTGAAAAATTGCATGTGAAATTTCAAGTTTATTATTATTTCCTTACAATTCAAAATTTAGTTAGATATTTGGATATTATAATTTTGTATAAAGTTGTTTAATTTTTAATTTATATTTTTAAAAGTTATTAGCAAAACTGAATTTAAATTTTTCAGTTATTTTTAAAATTACATTTTTTAATATGAATTAATAAAGAGGTCATGATTAGGTGTGTAATTTTTACTTTAAGTGTTATTCGATTAAATAAGTTACCTTATATACTAAATTATGTACTTTATAAAATATAGTGTAGAAATAGTTAAGATAAACATAGTCTTCTTGTTGAATTGTACTGCTCAATTAATTAAAACTAAAATAATGTGTGGTAATGCTTGGTTAAATAAAAAGCGAGTTTGCATAACAATGTAATTCATTTATTTAACTTTATTGCCCAGTTCTTCTCATGTTTGAATATTTTTATAAGGTGGGTGTCACTGTTCAGTTAATTAGAAAAATGTTTAATAAGTTTATGGATTTTATTTAATTTATTGATTTAACTTTTCTTAGTTCTTCTCATGATCTGGAATTGGTTTATTGAACCAACTTGTATAGTTTTACCATGAATTTTGTTATCTTAATACCTTAGCAAAGATTTTAGCTGTTACTGAGGAATAAACTTTTAACTTCGCCTGTTGCTCTCGTTTTTTAGCTTCAGCTTGTTCTTCACTTGTTCTAACTTTTACTCTTCCATGCTGAAAATAACAAAAAATGATTAAATAATAATTATTTAGAAATTTTTATACAATAAGTGTTTGATTTTCATGAGGATTTTTCTTTCTGTTTTGAATATAAGATGTATTAAAAGCAATCTGATCTACTAACAAGTTGAGTTAAAAGTTATTAAATTTTTTCATATCTGTTTGACTTTTATTTTATTAAATGAAGAATATTATTTTTCAATAAATGTTTAGATGTTTTTGTTAAACTTAAAATCAGGTTTGAAGTTTAAATAAATCTTTCTTACTACATTTAAGTTATGTAGCATATCTTCTATACTTTTGCCTTGTTTTATTAATTTTTACTTTGTTTGTTGTGCCGGCCAACTTGTCTAATGGTCAGTGTGCCTGACTACAGATAGGAAGGTCCTGGGTTTGAATCCCGATTCAGGCATGGATGTACTTTCTCTCTTTTTATCCAGTATTTGTCCTTTCCTTGTGTGTGTGAATGAAGTATAAATTATGCCTACCCTATAAACGGGTCCCTATGGCAAGTGTGAGGGTAGCCCAACCTCTGTAGTGCACCTGGGGCAACGCCTTGGCGGAAGAGGTCGCTGTTTCTGACCGGTTCCTTGGGTATCAGAGAACAATAGATTAATAGACTCTGTTGCAATTGTAACTGTCTACAATCTGCCAGTGGAAAAAAAAATTTTGTTGCTCTAAAGTCATTTTTTTATAACAGCAAGTCAAAGTGAATTAAAATTAGTTTGCAGTGGATTCCAAAACACTACATGCATTAATACAGAAAGTGGATTGATTTAGTTTACTGCTCTACAGCAATTTTCGCACACGAGAGCTAAGCAGACTTAGACCAAAGGTTTAAAGTGGATTCTGAATCCTTACAAATATCCAAGTGAATTGAACCCACAAATTAAAGGTCAGAGGAAAAGCCCTTCACCTCTCAGTTTGGCACAATAAAGGAGGAATTACAACCTACTAACTATTGAGCTGAAAATTAGAGAGAACCTTTCAGTTATAAGCTTAATTTATATTGTTTAAAAACAGCTAAATGTTTATATTTTAAATTTAAATCAAAATTATTTACAAAATAAATTATATTTTCTTTAACTACTGCAACTAAGTTTGTTGGCTTAGTTGATCTCACAAAATTTCCAAACTCACAGAACTTTTTTTTAGTAATAAAACGTATTCCATAATAAATTATTTAAAATAGCAGAATTAGACTGCTTTAAGAGAATACATTAAACATAATTTTATGTTTAAAACTTAATTCAATCAAAAAGTCATTAATATGTGTGTGTGAGTGTGTTGACCTGAACTATAATACTTACATATTATAATGCTTAACATTTCTAAATAAGAATCACTAAAATTAACAATTTCATTTGACAATAATAGCAATTTAAGTGACTGCCCTAATCTTTTAAATTTTTTAAATATATTCTAATTCATGGTTAGTATTTTTTATTTTTAGTATTTACAAATTTTTAATTTATGATCAACAAATTAGACAACTTCGGCTGCCTTAGCCTGTTTTTTTTTTTTTTTTTTTTTTTTTTTTTAGGTATCTAGGTCTGAAGGACCTCACCCTCTTCTGGAACTGTTGTTAAGATGGTTAGTTATAGTTGGATCTAACTGGCATATTATTGGTTAAAATACTTAAATGGGAGGATCTAAGTTTAGAATGAATAAAGAGTAAAAAGACTAATTTTTTTATTAATTTTAAGTTAATTATTGAATTTAAATACTAAAATAAGTTAATATACTGGGTATTTTAGAGTAATTAAGAGAAAATATTAATTAAATTTAAATTACATTTATTTTTCTATATCTTGGAAGTATACAGTTAATTTGAATAGTTTGTCCCTAGGGGACTTACTTTCTTTTAGTTCTTTAATAAGTTTCTTAATAAGGATACCTTTGAAAATGTCTTTAATTTTATTAATTAAAATTATTAAGTCTGAAAAATTTCCAGAATTCAAAGAAGAAGCAATTGGAGGATTTTGGTGAATATCGGGGGTGGTGGTGGGGGGATGTAGCTCCTGCATATGAGACTAAATTTGATTTTAGTTAGAGTTTGATGTCCCTAATATTTGTTGATTTTTTTTAACTATTCTAAATTTTGGGAATTTTGGACAATCTTTGCAGGTGGATGGCTGGTTACCCTGATAATTTGTACATATAAGTTTGTCTATTTTCTCAAGGGGACAATTTTGGTATTGTGTGCTCTGGTATACTTTAAACATTTTGATGTCATATGGCACATATCTGACGTTTGATGGAATTGCTGATAGTTAAAGCACTGCATCACCGCAAAAAATTAGATCTTGAATTAAAAATAAAATTCTTATTCATTTGTTTCATTAATATATTTGTCTTTTCCCTTCATAATTTGAAAAAAATTTGCAACATTGGGCAATAGTTATGTTTTTTTGACCAAAATGATTAATCGAATAATGCATAAAGTAAACATAGCTTTGCAAACATAAAGCATTTTTTCCCTCATAATAAAAATGGTATTGCTGTTTGATTGTAAAAATGCATTCCATGTGTAAATATTTCAGACTGTACTTTCGGAATTTTATAATTTCTTTTACATACAAAATTTAAATTAACCTCTAAAGGTAATATTATAAAAATTAGTTTTTTTAAAAATTTGTTAGAGAATGGTGTTTTTATAATTGCATTCATGAAAAATAAATTTTCTCAATTTAATATTCTACCTTATTTAAAAATTATATTTTTCCCATTGATTCTTTTCCAGCTAATTACAGGCTTTATAATGAAATTTTATTAATTTATTCCATTTATAGTGTATTTATTAAAGATATATATTTCTAGTATAAGAATAGTCTTTATGTGAATCTTATGAAATCAGGATGAACAGATAATCATGAATAGTAGAAGCTTCTTGAACAGAAGAACTATATATTCCATGATAGACTATACATTTTATATATAGTTGCCTATATAAAATGTGGCCATCTGCCACACATGCTAATTTCAAATAGAATACATTTTGAGAACTTGTGAAATAAATGATTTATAATACTGTGTTTTAAAGAAAAACAAATTCAACATGTGATTTAGAACAAAAATATGTATTGTATTAAAATTCCATATTGCATTTTTTACTATTATTTGTTTATATTTGTATATTACTTTTTTGGCAAGTAATGAAATCCCTGTATGTAGGGTCCATATTCTTTGAGATGACAGTGAATTCAAATTGGGAATTTTAGAGAAATTTTAACCACATTTTTCAGAACAGAAGCTTTAATTATGTTTCTACCAGCAGGTCAGTACAACATCCAGAAAGATATTTTGACAAATAGGTCACATTGATATGAAACTATTAATACTTTTGTAATTTTAATACAAAAAAGATGCCAATTTACATGTCCCTTAATTTCATATGCGATTAATTATTAGCATATTTCCTATGAATTCCTTTTTTTTTAATGTACGCATGTTTTTTAGATTTATTATTTTATCAAATTATAAATGCGCACTTTATAATCCTTTTTAATACATTGAAAAAAAATTAAATTTGTAGTAAGCAGATTTCAATGTACTATAGATATAAAAACAATTTATCATTTTCATATAATTTTAAGTAAAAAATTTATCAAATTTTATAATATCAAACAAAATAAATTGTACTGAAACAGTTTCATTTTATCAAAATATGAGTATTAATAGCAAGAAAACAGAATATGATTAAAAAAATAATTTCATGCGTTTTCAGCAACCATTTATCATCATGCCTTATTGAATAAATTGATTATACATTCTGAAAATTTTTACCCATGCTAAGCTTTGAAAATATATTTTATTTTAAAAGAGTAATAACATTCATGAGTGTCGGTAAATCATTTTAAACAAGTTTCAGAAATTCACTAGTCTTTCTAAAAATAAAATAAAAAAAATAAAATACCATTATAAATTACGCAGCAATTATACTCTCAAACAATGAAATTTAGCAGAATATTGCCGGTAGAAAACTTTTTATTTATTTTTATAATTCACACCCAAATAGAAATGTAAACAAAACAAAATAGAAAAGTTACAGCTACAGTTAGAGATAAGATTATTGTTACTTACTAAACATCACACTATACTACGAGTAATTTTTTTATTAATTTTAAAAATTTCTTACTAATCATTAAATCTCACATTTTTATACGATTAAATGATTATCATATAATTTTATGAACCTTTCGGATTTAATATGTATTGATTACGGTATTGATTGATTGATATATTCAATTCTAATTGTAAACAAACCGAAGCATTTAGGCGAGAAATCTGGAAAGACCATTATAATAAACTAGTCATATCTAAAATAGATTTCAAATTTTTGTACATAACTCGGTTAACGTTTAAAGAAAAATATACTTAGTATGTCTGATCAAAATCAAACTTCTACTCAAAAATCGCAAGAAGTAAAAACTGAATTGAATAGAAGTGCCAGTGGTGAACCATTACCCGATCCCAAAAGTATTCATGATCTCACTCAATATGTAAGATTTTGAGTTTTTATTTCTAAAAATAAATTTGAAATATTTGGTGTGAAAAATTTCACTAGATAGAGAATTCCAACTGTGCAAAAAAGCATTGAAACATTTTGTATCGGTATTTTCTTTTGGCGACTGTTTTGTAATTAAACTTGAATCTATCTAGTTTATAAAATTTATTTAAATAAATTACACTATCTCGGTTTGCAATATTTTCGCTAAAAGTTAAATTGATAATACTTTTTCTTAATATTATTTTTGTGCCAACAATATTATGTCTTTCATTTTTTTATTTACCAAATATAATTGGTGTGAATTGTAATGTAATTCCTCGAATGTTTTAAAACTAATTGTCTTAAAATATTTAAGCTTAAAAATATTATTTGGAAATAAATGAATAATTTTTTTGTGTCTAAATTTATATGGTACATATATGAATACAGAAGAGAAAATTCTTTAAAAGCTTTTGACATTTCTAAAAAAATTTTTTTTGTAATATAATCTTATATTTTTAAAATACTATTTTTATAAAAAGATTATGAATTCTATTCCCAGTATATCTATATGTACATTTCAAAATTTTAATAAATAAAAGCTTTTATTAAATTTTTGCTCATTTATATTTGTTATTTTATTATTATGTTGTTTCAGGTTCAAAGTTTGCTGCAACAAATGCAAGACAAGTTTCAGATAATGTCAGATCAAATATTAGCTAGAAATATCCTTTTTACTTAAAGAAAAATGTTTTTCAATGTTTTAGTGTTTACATATTGTTTCTAATACCATGAACTGCAGTAGAATAAATGAAATGCCCTGTATGAATGAACATGTCAACATCATCCAGACATGTTCTTGTTACATATAGTTATGCTTTTAACATATGTAGAAATTTTGTTTCTTGTATTATAAAATTTAAGTTGCATAAGGCAACTGAGGATAATACATAACCATTAATTATTTTTATAACACAAATTTGCTGCATTAAATACAATATATGTTGATTAAAAATTAAAGTCTTGCGTACAATAGATTCAAAATAATTATAACATAAAAAAATTCATTAAGTTATGAAATAAATCTTTCATTTAATGAGAGTACTTTTTTAATTTAAACATATCTACTGATCATATATAATACTTTTGTTTATATTTTTTTAATGATTTTTGTTTTTGATGTCATCACAGTATACATATTTATTACTTATTTTTTCTAATGTATTTAGAGCAGTATATTTGTTTGATAACATTCACTTTTTTAATGTATAGATGCAGTCAAAGCATTTTCCAGTTAATTTTTGTTCAAAATAGATAAATTTTCTTGGTTAGCCTTGTTTTTATATTTCTTTTGTGTACTGTTCATTTTATTCCCAAATCGATCATCAAAGCAATTGCTAAGCAGCTTCCACCAGAAGTAAACTTCGGCAGTTAAATTAGATTTAGATTTAAGATATGGTGGTTCCAAAAGAACCTGGCATAGTAACCATTGGTCTATTGTTCTATAACCTTCAGAAAACCCTATTTGAAGAGACCATTGGCTGAAGCAAAATTCAGCAGACATTTTACAGGAATTTCCCGCAACATCCAAGGTTCAATCAAATGCTAACCCAGTTGTTCAAATCTATGTGCAGAAAAAGTTTCACATTCACATAAGATGTATATTGAAGTTTCTTCCATATAATGACAACCTCTACAAGTGTGATCATCTGAAACTCCCAATATGGTGAGATGTCTTTTAAGGTGGTAGTGTCCTGTAAAAAGTCCTACTGCTTTCCTCAGAAATTGAGCTTTAATAATTCTTTTTGCCTTTTACTAGTGTATGTGCTATTTAATAGTCATGCTTGTCTTTGATCATTGGCAACTCATGTGCAAAAAATTACCATTGAGCAACAAATAAACCATTGATCATTGGCATTGTACCAGTTCTTAAACAACTTTAGCATTTAAATAAGTTTTGTTAATGAATGATAATTATTTTTTATTAAGACTAAAACATTTGTACCAATTTTTGTAGTTACTAAAAATGAAGCCTTTTTAAACAATATATGTCAGAAATATTTACAACATGAATTGTTTTTTCTTTTTGTTATTAGGATTATTGTAGGCGAGTATTATGGAATTGTACCTTCTTTTGTGTACATGTGTTTATATATATATATATATATATATATATATATATATATATATATATATTATAAGGCCATTTAAATATTCCAAAAGTGTATTTTCAATTATTTATTACTCTTTTTCTGTTAAGCAAGCAGACACTAAAACTTGTTCTTCATATATAATGGAATAAGATTTCCTTTTACTCTTATACTTTTTTTTCTGATTACATCAAGTAAAGATTAAAACTGCAGTGTAAATTTTGAATTTATTATTATTTTTTTTGTTTTGTGAAGTATATACACTATATTTTCAAAAGCTTTGGTTATTCACAATGAATGTTTAGTGATTTTGATTTGGCTACTGTTTGTAGGTTTTCTTTCCTAATACAATTTTGCAACCTTGTGGCTATGCAAAGTGGAAGTTGACAGCCATAGAAAAAATTAATATCTTTTAATCTAGAATTGATAAAAGCATTTGTGTTGACTTTATGTACTTATTAACTTCAATAAGGAAAATCATCAGTCAACTGCAAAAAGCTTTCATACTATCCACGTGCTTTTGCCCATGCTTTGATATGAAAGTATACTTTTTAATTATTGTTATAAAAAATTTTCTGGTTTTTTCATGAATTTTTAGAAGATTCCACACATGTATATATGTCTGCTTTTTTTTTTTTTTTTTTTTTTTTTTTTAATAATAAAAAAGTGCAGTTATATATTTCAGATACAACCTGATATTTTATTTTATGTAACTTTACTTTATGAAAATTAGCTTAATTTCTTGAAGTATGTTTTTTAAATGACAATTACTATAATTCTTTTTTGGGAAATGTTATGCAATTAGAAAGTTTAATATATAACTATATAGTTTAATATATAACTCTATATATGTAGTTTAATATATAACTCTTCTGAATTAGAAACCACTAATTGTGTAAGAATGCATACAAGCATACAATATTTTCTATTCATGGAATTTTCCATGAATTTACATTACATTAAATATAGGAGTTAAGAACAAGGATAAATTATGCAATAAGCAATTTATCTTTAAGTGCTTGTCAAAATTTTAGACATGACTACAAGCATATTTATAGTCATGTCTAAAATTTTGACAAGCACTTAAAGATAAATTGCTTATTGCATAATTTATCCTTGTTCTTAACTCATATATTTAATGTAATGTAAATTCATGGAAAATTCCATTTGTTAATTCATATATATATTATAATCTGAAAGGCATTTTACAAAAATATAAATTTTTATATTTAGAATGGATACTTTTTTGTACTTGCTCATAAACTTGAGTGTTTATATGTATACCAATATATAACTTATTTATTCTTATTTAAAAAAATTCAAAATTTTTTTGTAGGCTATACTCTATTGATTTCATATACAAAATACAAGTGTAATGTTTATTTTAAAAATATTTCTTAACATATAATATTCACTGGTTCCTTAATGATGAATAATTGCTTGCTAGAGTTTTTTTAAATTTGTCCTCGAAGAAATTCCCGTTAAATTATTTTTACTTTTTAAAAATTTCATGTATATTTTTGTTAATTTTATCTGTATAAAAAATATTTATATTTTAAATTGTTATTTAAAGCATTTTATTTACTTAACCAACTCACTTGATGACATGGGGCATAGAATTGATGACTTGGAGAAAAACATAGGAGATCTGATGACTCAAGCTGGTGTTGAAGAAGCAGATAAATGACAACGAAAGGAAAGTGATTTTCATTGGTCGTTTGAATCAGATAGTGACCAGTGAATTCTTTACTGGTTGCTAAATCCTTATAAAGAACAATATTTTCCCCAAAGATGTAAATTTTTTGAGTTTCTTTCCTGATTTTTTTCCTATTAAATTTGTTTATGAATTTTTCGTGTGTCAACAAACCATATTTCATTAAATGGGTAAATTTTGTCAAAAGTTAAATTTATTTAATTAATTATAAATTCTTATTCTTGTTTTCAGATTTGGGATGAGTTATGAAATTTAATTAATTTTAATATTATTTCATATTCAATTTAGAGATAGAGCAAATAATTCTTGGAAGCACCTTGCAAATATTAATAAATCTTTAATTTGGCATATTTTCAATCAAAGTGTAACTTTAAATTGAGAAGTGACTGTTGTGTGTAAATATGTATTTCATGCTACAAATCATGCTCTGTATTTTTAAATAATTTGTTTAACCCAATTTAAATATACTGTTGAAACTGAAAATGTATGTATATAATTTTTTTTTCATTGCTTGAACTATTCATGTCTTTGCAATTTGAAAAGTCTAAGACATTCTTTTAGTTAATGTAGCTATAAACTATAATTTGTGGCATTTATTATGCTCTTAATAGTTCTCTATCTTTTCAATTGAAGGATTGACAAGAATGTTGTAAGCTGCTTTCATATCTATGGTAATAAATTTTTGATAGTTCAAAGTTAGTTAAGGCAGTATGACATACTTTTTACTGTTTTTATTTTTATTTATAGTCACTGATGTATTACTTTTATTCTATTCTAAAAAGATTTATTTATTTTTTGTCATTATAATTATACAAAAAAGGAAAAGAAACATCCATTCACAAATATGATTGGTATGCATATTTCAATGTTCTCTCCCATTTGTCAATCTCTAATTGATTATGTAAATATCGTAAATATTTAGGTTATTGTAAACTTGATCAATTACACACACGTCTTTTCTAACTGCAAATTAAGTGAACTAAATCATTTTTATTTCATATTTTCATCTGAAAAATCGTCCTCCCATCATTCCTTACCATTCTTTTTGTATATTGTACTCTTGAAGGTTAGAAGACTAATTAAGTAGGTAGTTTTTGATAGAATTCTATTTGGAATTGTTTGCAAATTCAATCCAGTTTTGTACCAATGCATTATTAAATTTATGTGAAAAATGTTTCATGATTTTTTTTTTAATTAGCTGTACACATGTTGCAAAAATTTTCATTTATATTAGTGTGTATCTCAAGAATATCTTCTGATTAGTAATCATCATCCGTATAAAATTTATTCTTTTGCAGTAAAAATGGTAAATATTTAACTAGCAAATTTTCTGCATATTTATAACGGTTTTTTTTTAAAATTTTTCCTTCATTTATAATATAAAGAATAAGATATCTTTCTGTTAAGTACTTTTTATTGGGAAATTTTGGTTTTAATTTAGGGAAATTTAACTCTGGTATTTTTTAGATAAAGATCATGAAATCAGTTACAGGTGTTAATTTATATATTCTTTCTAATAGCTTAATTATTTAAATAAAAGGCAGTGAAGTTCCCACTTCACTGCCTTTTATTTAAATAATTTTGCATTTGTTTTAATGAATTTATTTACATTTGACTTATCAATGTAAATAAATCTTCTTAGTTTAGATTTTACCAGGGAGAGATTTTTCGGTATCCAGTATAGCTATGAAAAATCAAACATTAAACTTATGCAAGGAAAACAAGCAGAATATATAGTGTACCAAGCTTCGGGGTTCGTGTCGATTGAGAGTTGAATAAAGCAGCCATTCAATGAACACAAGACTTTTATTCGTAAAAATTCCACTAGATATACCAGCTGTAACAATCGCAATTATACAGCTACAATTCGTCGGATACAATAAGTAACAGCTTCCAATCACAGGTCTCAAATACCTCAGACAGAGAACAGCTTCTCTAGACTAGCAGTCACGACTAATCATCTTCACTCACTGTCTTTAAAAAAACTGCCTTCTATGTCGGCTGTGGTATTTATACCTGACTTGGCAGGGAAATCTACCAGTTTCGCTAAGGTTCTGGAAGCTTCTAAGCTATCTCGCTAGATATTGGTCCTAGAGCTTAGGTTATGGATGTTTGCAGAAGTATCTATTTCTCGCCAAAACATCGCCAAGTCACCAAATCAATAGAAAACCCGCTTTTAACGTATAAAACGTCTAAATACCGCAATTTTTGCCGAAAATGTGAGTATTTCCGATCTGTCTGAGATATTTTAAGACATATACAATAATTATTTATAAATTTGTAATGTTGCGCCCTCTCAAGGACTGCACGTCCCGGGCAGTACAATCCCCTGATAGGAGGCCAAATTTAGTATAAAAGAATTTACATTTTAAGAGGGTACAGAACACATTACATACACAAACAACTAAAAATACAAATACAAAAAATAGAAAATATTAAAATTATCTATACTATTTACAAAGAGACTATGGTACTAATTTTTACTTTACATTACGATAAAGAGCTAATCTATCATAATGTACTACCTTTGGTTTTGAAGAAGATGATTTCCTTATACGAACCACGACGTCATTCAGTCAATTTAGGACTGTGTAGGGACCTTCCCAGTTGGCTTGCAACTTTGGAGAAAGTCCTTTACGTCGAATCGGGTTGCCCAAACAAACTTTGTCACCTTCCTGAAATTCATGTCCTGTTGCTCTTGTGTCATACCTCGTCTTCATTCTTTCGGTCGTCAGGTTGATTCGGTCTAGAACGAAGTTATGGACATTTTAAGACGTGCCTGAAGATCTCGAAGGTATTCCTTTGGCGATGAAGATGTATCTGGTGGACGACTAAACTGAAGATTACAAGGGAGACGAAGTTCGCGACCGAAGAGCATTTGTAATAGGGTGTGTCCGGTAGTCTCATTGACAGCACTGCGATATGCAAGCAAAAACAGTGGTAGCTTCAAATCCCAATCTTGCTGATTTCTGGAAACCGTAAGTGAGAGATTATTCAAGATGGTTCGGTTAAACCTCTCTACCATGCCGTCCGATTGCGGGTGTAATGGCGTGGTCTGCGTCTTGTCTATTCCGAGAATTTGACACATTCCTTTAAACACAGTGGAGGTGAAATTGGTCCCTTACGAGCCGCACAGTCATCAGAAGTTTGGCACCATTTCTCTACATCTTGTCTACTTTTGCTCCAATAGAAGCGTTCTCGAACTTTCTGTAGAGTCTTCATTACTCCGAAGTGGCCTCCAGTTGAGCTACTGTGCAATTCTTTCAAATCTGAAATTCTTGATTTTGGAAGAACAAGCTGCCATTTGAAATTACGTCCATCATCGGACTCCCATTTCCTGTATAACACGCCATTTCTAATATGGAATGAGTCCCAAAGAGCCCAATATTGTTTAGTAGCAGGACTGTAGGTGGAGATGTCCTGTCAACTTGGTCTCATACTGGAAGATTCTTTTAACTCAAAAATTGGATTTATATCGGGGTCTTCTTTTTGGGCTTCTCTAAGTCCTTCATGACTGCCATGGGTCTGGTTTCGATGGCGGAGAAACAGTAACTTGGCGTACTGAAGGATTTACTAATTGATAGTCCTTCTCTACTCTAGAACAATATCGGCAGCTTCCATTACACGGTATCCTTGATAAAGCATCAGCATTTCCATGAAAAGTGCTTTTGCGATTACGTATTTCAAAGTCAAACTCCTGGATTCGTTAAATCCAATGGCTACCTGTCCTTCTGGATTTTTAAAATTTAAAAGCCAGGTTAAGGATGCGTGATCTGTCTCCGTAGCAAGAACTTTCTTCCATAGAGATAATGGTGGAAATGTTCTATGGCTTTAACGATACGATTGCTAGCAATTCCTTCCTTGTTGTACAATAATTTCGCTCCGGTTTCGACAAACATTTACTCCAATAAGCAATGACATATTCTTTATCATCAATTTCCTGTGACAAAACAGCTCTGATATTTTCGTTGCTGGCATCTGTGTCTAAAATGAATAATTTTCCAGGCTGAGGATATGCAAGAACGGGCGAAGATGTCAATGCCTCCTTCAGCTGTTTAAAAGCTTTCTCACATTCACCTGTCCATAGAAATCTGTTTAACTTCTGTCAACTTGTGAAGGGGCCTGACAATACTTGAAAAACACTTAACAAATTTCCAATAATACGTGCATAGTCCAAGAAAACTTCTTAATTGGTGGACATCTTATGGACGACTCCAGTACTTAACTGCAAAGATCTTTTCAGGATCTGTTCTTACATCGTCAGCAGAGATAATGTGTCCCAGATAGCTTACTTCACGTCGAAATAAATTACATTTGCTAGGATTCAGCTTCAGGTTGTCCATTTTTAATTTTTCCAGCATCTTTCGGATGTTTCTTAGATGGTCTTCGAATGTGCGCCCTACAATGATGATATCGTCCAAATATACCAAACAGGCTTCGTAGGAAAGTCCTCGTAATACTGTCTCCAACAGTCGTTCAAACGTTGAAGGTGCATTGCAAAGCCCAAATGGCATTACCTTGAACTGTCAAAGTCCTTGTCCTGTGGTGAACGCAGTCTTTTCCCGATCCTCAGGATGTATCTCTACTTGCCAGTAACCACTCTTGAGATCCAAAGTCGAAAACCATTGATTTCCGGGTAAAGTATCAAGTGTATCGTCAATCCTAGGAAGAGGGTAACTATCTTTTTTAGTGATGTTGTTTAACCGACGATAGTCAACTGAGAATCGGGTAGAACCATCTTTCTTCCGAACTAAAACAATAGGTGAAGCCCAAGCACTCTCTGATGGCTCAATAATGTCATTCTGTTGCATTTCCATCAGAAGATTATCCACCTCTTCCTGCTTAGCGAATGGTAGTTTTCTCGGATGTTGTTTAATGGGTGGATGATTTCCTGTATCGATTCGGTGCTGCGTTATTTTGGCTCGCCCAACATCATCAGATTTCTTGGAAAAGAAATCTCCGAATTCTAATAATAGATTTCTTGCAGCATTCCTCTGTTTGTCATCTAACTCTGCATTCTGAAGGAGTTCATTAATTAGAGTGTCAGGAGGCTCAGATAGTGTGGCTTGACAATTTCTGTTAATACAGGTCACTGGAGTACAAGTTACCAGCACTTCTTTTATTAGTTTTGCCTTATAGCTTAGATTAGCAACTATTACCGGGATTACATTTCGTGAAAGGTCGACGAGTGAAGAAGTCAGTAGTACTCCTTTAACGCTATTGTCAGAATCTGGAGATTCAATCAATCCATTATGAAAATTATTATCTTCTGAAAGAGCTCCGGAAACTATCATCTCAGTTCTTGGTGGTAATGTTGTTTCACTCTTTGCAGTTATGTGATGGACTGTTTTAATATCAGAATATTTCGTCTTAAAAATCGCTGTCTTCAGAACACGAGCGTAGTTCATTATTTTTAAAATCTAACTTGAAATGGTTTTCTTTGAGGATCTCCAATCCGAGAATAAATTCGACATTTATATCAGCGACATATGCCATATGATGGTACACGGCATCACCAAATGCAATGTTTAGATTGACTTTTCCATGCACTTTAATCTTATCACCAGTTACAGTTTGGAGGGTAATGCAGGGTGGCGTCCAGATGAGTTTCTCACCAAGTTTGCGAGCAAAATCTGACCTTATGATGGTTACGTTGGCTCCAGTATCGATAATCATTCTGCAGGAAACTTCGTTGACATGTCCCATAACGAAGAGTCCGTTGTCGTCGCTACTTACGCAAGAAATTTGAAGCAGTTTAAAATGGGACTTCTGACTCTCTGGACATCTCCGCCCCGCGAGATGGCCACATATTAGTTTCCCCTGCTGTGGTGGAAGATCATTTCCACTCTCTTTTGGTTTCGGGCAGTCTCGACGGACGTGTCCGACTGCACCGCAAGTCCAACACTGAATTTTCGTGTTTCTGCCTCCTTTACTGAATTCTAAGCTACGGAATCTTCGCCGCAGATCTTCAATTTGTTTTCTTATATCATAGTCTGTATCAGTAGCATAGACGGCTCTGATTGAGTGCCGGTCTTTACGCGTGGCCTGCTGGGAACCCTTTATCTTAAGTGCGTAGACTTGGGCAGATCCGATATCTTTGGCATCGGCGAGTCTAAGTGCTTTCTGTATCTCCGGAACCCGCACATTATCGATAAAGTGATGGAGAGCCAGATCTCGGCTGGGAAGTCCGAGAATTCTAAATGGGAAAGTCGCTGAATATCGGCAGCCAATTCTTGCAGACTTTCATCCGTTTCTTGATAGCGGGATTTTAACTGTAATATGCTATATTCTTTATTGCACTTTTCTCCAAACCGCAGCTCAAGTGCACTCGATAGAACTTGTAAATCGTGCCTCTGCTCTTCCGGAAGCGTCTCGAGGATATCGGCCGCGTCTCCTCTTAAAGAAGCCACCAGGTGAAAAGATTGGGCCCGGGGATTCCATCCATTAGCTTCCACTACCATCATAAGCTGGGTCTTGTATACTTGCCAGGATGATTTTCCATAGAATCTTTAGAGTTTAATCGTGCCTAGGAAAAGCATAAATGCCACATTGGGTTCCTCATGTCTGTTTGACATTTGTTTCTTCAAGCTTTCAATCTCCTTATTCATATTGTCTAATGCTTCTTCAACGTTTTCTTCGATCTCCAAAACATAGTTTCAACTGAAGTTACCTTAAGTTCCATTGCATTCATCTTCTCCTGAATGATTTTGGAGAATTCTTCTTTAACACTTACAATGTCCTTCTTAAGTTCCTTATTAAGCTCCTCCTGTCCAGATTTTATCTCTTTCGTCATCTCGGTTTTAATCTCTTCTTGTCCAGCTTTAATCTCAGCCATCTGCTCCGTTAATTTTTCGAGAAGACTTTTTATTAAATCCATATCCATTTTACTTGTGACGCGCTGCATCCACTCTTCTACCTCGCTTCTAACACCAATTGTACCGAGCTTCGGGGTTCGTGTGGATTGAGAGTTGAATAAAGCAACCACTCAATGAACACAAGATTTATTCGTAAAAATTCCACTAGATATACCAGCTGTAATAATCACAATTATACAGCTACAATTCGTTAAATACAATAAGTAACATCTTCCAATCACAGGTCTCAAATATCTCAGGCAGAGAACAGCTTCTCTAAACTAGCAGTCACGACTAATCGTCTTCACAAAACTGACTGTCTTCATAAAAACTAACCCCTTATATGTCGGGCTGCGGTATTTATACCTGACTTGGGGGAAAAATCAACCAATCCACCAAAACCAAGGTTCTGGAAGCTTCTTGGCTATCTCGCTAAATATTGGTCCTAGAGTTTAAGTAATGGGTGTTTCCAAAAATATCTATTTCTCGCCATTAGCCAAAAATCTCGCCAACTGTCGCCAAGTTTTTTCGCCAAAACATCGCCAAGTCACCAAATCAATAGAAAACCCACTTTTAACGTATAACACGTTTAAATACCGCAATTTTTGCCTAAAATGTGGGTATTTCCGATCTGTCTGAGATATTTTAAGACATATACAATAATTATTTATAAATTTGTAACATTATTTTAAGTAAGCTGGAGACCGGCATAATGACATCAGTTTTACTTCATACTGTTCTAACTTGACAAAATTTCCACAGATTAAAGATTTTCTATAAATATTTGAGAGGCATTATCAGAGTTCCATGGACTAACTATTATTTCCTCGCAATATTGAAACATTTGAAATTTGATGTTCTAACTAATATTTATGATATATTGGAGTTATGATGTATCCAAATGATGTCCAATATGTCAGTCTGTGAACAACTAAATAGCAGTAAAAACAATGTTATAATAATATTCCATTGAAAGAAGAATATTCAATTATATTTAATATACATTTTTTGACAATAAAGTCAAAGCGGCCAATCTGGCTACTCTAGCAAAGCAAAAAGTTGCATATTTGTAGGGGCAAGTGTTGACCATCTGTCTTCATCGTTGTTTGTATTCCGTAAAGTACTTGTTTTACAAAGTGCTTGTTTAATGCTTTGGTTCTTAACTGTGAGCAGGGAAATGAACGAATAAAAGATCAATATAAAGTTTTGTTTTAACTTAACAAGACACCGGAAGAAACTCACGACATGTTGGTTCGTGTTTAGGATACGAGAATGCCAATAAAGTTTCTGACAACCCCCATATCAAAAGACTGGCGAAATTTGGCCGTGAAGAAAACTTTGGTGAGGAAATTAAGCATGGAAGATCGTAGATTAACTGTGCGCATGATAGTTGATAAATTGCAGATTAACCATGAATCCAAGCGACAAATCGTTACTGCAATACCAAAAAGGTGTTGCCCTTCTTGTGCCATATTATTTGACTGACGATCCAGAAGTAGGCACGTTTACAGAATTTTGTCGAAACGGGAGATGTAACACCAAATTTCTTGAAGTGTACAACATTACCTGTAGTCTCAGGTAATATTGTAAAGGAGGGGACATTTTTAACATTCCTAAAAGAACCAGGTTTGTTCTTTTAGGAATGTTAAAAATTCCCGAGAATCCAGACTTATGAAATTTTTCAGATGGTTTAGAATTTTTAAATTTTTTCATCAGATATTTCTTAAAATAAATAAAAATCCACTCATTTTATGACTTCTACTATTAATGAAAGTAATAAAAAAATTTTCCTGGGGAAGAAAACAGTTTTCCATTAGTGACCAATTTAGAATAACTTCAAAAATTAATGTTGAGGAATTTTTTTTCGGCATGAATTTATAAGGAAAGAAACGTGGAAATGTCAATATTTAGTTTGACATTTCTGAGAAATATATCTTGATATTTTTTTATTAAATATTCATTTATTATTTTGACAAGTATTCTTGTCTTTCACAGTATGAAACTAACTTTCGTACTTGAAGACAGAACATATTATTATTACTATTATTATTATTTTTTTTTTTTTTGCATATTTTCGTAGTTTACTTATTTTTTTTTCATATAAGTAAGGCAATACAATCTATTAAACGAAAAATGATTGGTTGAGTTGATTCCTTCAAAATTCCCATTAATCTATTGTCCCAAGTACGAGCATGAAAAGAAACGGCAAAACATGGAATGATGTTCTCCGCTTCGGGAAAGATCCTCACGGAAAAATATCACTCATCAAAGCGATGCTCATCACCTTTTTCGATAGCCAAGGCATTGCCCACAAAGAATTTCTACCTGAGAGAACGACAATGAATGCTGCAAGATATAATGAAATTTTAACTGCTTTCATGTGAAACGTCACACACAGTAAGCACATCATTGTGCATGATTTTTGCTCACGACTCAGCTAATATCGTCAAATATTTCCTAGTAAAAATAGGTGGTGCAAATTGAATATATATCATACTCGCCAGGTCACAACTTTCCAAATTTTTTTCTATTCCCATGACTTAAACTCGCTTTGATAGGAAAGAGATTTTGCCATGTTCCTGACATCCAACGGAACGTGAGGAGGCTTTTGAACTCCATTCCAAAAGAAGATTTCTTGCAAAGTTTCTGGGACATGTATCGGATATCGCTATGTTTCATAGTTATGGAAGGTGACTATTTCGAAGGACTATGTTAATGTTACGGGGCTATTCAGAGAACTTTATAGGTTGTATATAGCTTCATTTTTTTCTTTAAATTTAAATGAATCCCGAGGAAATAATTCTTATACAAAAGATAATTTATCTAATGAATAAATTCAATGCTTCAACTTCTGAATTTAAATTGCTTTGCAATATTTCTTTTATTTATAATTAATAAAATATTGGTTGATTTAAATCAAAAGTTTTACTTTTTTATATTGTGACACACAATTTTAAAATTATTTTATTAGGACATCTCTTACATATCTTAAGAATTGAAATGTTAGGGAAGAGGGACGTTTATTATTCACGTATAAATAAATATTCAAGGGAAAAAATATTAAAATGATTATTTTTTGGTTGTCAAATTTTTGATAGATAAATTTATTATACAATTACAGAAGTACAATAATCTTGGGAGTTGAACTTGAACTTATTAGAACAAATACTTCATTGCATCTCATAATTGTAATAAGTTTTGATAGCTCATTATCTCTTGATGTATAATATTTTACTTTTATTTTTCTAAGCCAAAAATCGCTTTTAATTAACACTAATGGCTGTTAAAGTAGTACCAGGAAGAAATGCAATAACAAAATGTTATTTATTGGACAGTATAATGTATGTTTTAAATAAGTAATTAAAAAAAATTCTCCAGAAATCATTAAGTACAAATCCTGAAGAATCAGTAACCAGAGTAACTGCTTCTAGCAGCTATAACAGCTCTGATAAACCCTATAGTCCACATAGAGATTGGATGGCATTTACAAGTATAGTGCTCGTGTGTTATTAACAAGATGACTCAATTTATAGATCGTTATGATGGAGGTGTATGTTATCGGACAAATGACCAAGAAGCCATTGAGTAGTTTCCTATTGGTGAGAGAGATGGAAAATATACTCATTAAGTTAGCAATTCAATATTTTCTTCATACCGAAGAAAATCCATTCAATCTCGTCAACACGCTGTTTTATATTATCCATCTGAAACGTTTGGCAGGATTCGAATAAAGATAGAATTTTAACGTAACAAGTTTAGTAGGTATTGTTCTAACTGTTTTCAATGGGAACGAGAGATAATACACCATTCGCACAGCCCTTTTTAAATCCATTTAAAGTTAAATCTGATTTAACTTTAAATCCATTTAAAGTTAAATCTGATTTAACTTAAATGCCTTGCTGAAAACAGCGTTCGCGCTGCCGAAACTGATTTAAGAAATATTGGTTTTTGTTCAAAACCATATTTATCGTTTGGTATTACAAATAATATATTTTCGAATTTTTTTATAGTTGAGCACATTTATTAAGTAATTACAGACCAAACTGATATTAATTCAGATTATGATATTTCAAATGATAAATACGAAATCAAAGAATGTTGACAAACCTATTTATTCTCAAATTTAATATAAATTTTTTGATGTTTATTTAATACTTATGTAAATATTTCTGTGTTATTGTTTTTAAAATTTTGCTTCTCTTGCATTTATTTTGATGGGTTTCAGATATTTCAACAAATACTGACAAGAAGATGGTGCTAAATTAGTTGAAACGTATTGAAGTCAGTTTGCCAAACTGATTTAAATCAGTTCGAACTCACTTAAATCACAAGTTACCACCGAAAGAAAGTTTTGCCGAGATTTAAACGCATTTAAAAGTGCAGTGCGAACGGAGAATAAATGAGACATGTAGCAATGATACTTCATACCATCCCTCCAGATGATGGGCCAAAAATAGAGTGTAAAATTTACGAGAATAAACTCAAAGAATTATATTTTACCTAATGGGTTGTTTTGCCTTATATTCATGAAGTAAATTAAGTAACTGAAATTCAAAAAATGACTTCTCTGTCTTTCATTAGATTTATGTGTATTAGTTTGCAAATATATTTTGCGAAGAGGGAGTCTATATTAACTTATATATCGCAAGATCACAAATGTTGCTATGACTCCTATGTTAATTTAAAATAGTTCATAAAAATAAACTTTCGTTATATTGCAATTTCTAGGGATAAATAGAATGATGTGCTCCAAAAATTAAAAAATATATACTTTCAAATAGTTGTTGTTATTGACATTAGCAGTTATGGATGGTCACCATCTGTTATAAACTTTATTCAGTTCAAATGATTAATTATTTTAGATTGCTGTCGTAATTAGTTTGTAGAAATGGATTTTTTATTTGTTTTGATAAACTTAAAAAAAAATTTCAATTGTTCTGAAACTGAAAAATTCCTGAGATTTTTTTTTTTTAAATTCCAGTGGAAATAAACCTGGTTTATTCCCGGGAACTATTTCGGTTTTTCCCACCTTTATATTACTAACGAGAAAGCATGCTGTCAACGTGTACTTTCCCTAAGCCACCTAACATAAATGCTGCCAAAATAATGTTATAAGCAGAACCAAGATTAATCTGAAAACATGTCATACCATTTTTTTGTTCTGCTTCATATTTAAGGACGTTATTGAATCCTTTTTTTTTTTGTGGTGTAGTGTGAATAGCAGCCAATCTTTTGCCCATCAAACTGGTATTTTATGCTGCTACAAACTTCAAATTTTCCATGCTATTGTCTTGTAAACGACTACATTTCTTTACTTTGAGATTCAGAGTAACCGTAGGAATTAACAAAAATATGCAAGTACCATATCTGTCTTCTCAACTGTTAATGAATTTAACTTAGTGTTCCTTATGACCTTCCTGAACAAATCAATTGCATATTCTGTAAGTAACCATGGTTTCAAGATTGACGTGAGTAGCAATACAAGTAAACGATAAACTGCAAACTTCGGAAATTACAATTCTACCTCTATCAAAGAGAGAAACGTACTCGTAAGCATTACAACTTTACAAGAAGGGTCATGGCGACTTTTCATCACCCAACAATGTTCAAATTCAATTTAAATACAGTAGAACTCTAAACTATATCCGATTTCAGAATTTTCTGAAAAAGAGATTTAAGAAGAGAAAAACAATGAGGAAAAGGAATAAGCTGTTGAAATAGAAAGGAGAAGATAAGAATGAGGTGTGTCATTTGAGGAAATCAAAAAAATTCTTTTGAAAATTCCTGGATATTCAGAAGTCAGAGCTGAAGATATCAGAGAATTGATTATGAATGAGACTCTAGATTTCTCGTACCAAATAATGGTAAACTAATTTACACTATTGATTAAGAAGATGACCTTACTGTTCAAACTAAAGTAGACACGAGATCATGAGCTAGTGAAGCATTTACCGGCTTTGAAATGAATAGAGCACCAGTCCGAGTGTGACCACAAATTCTCACTGTCTAGTGAATGCACGACTTGGCTGTCCGAAAACGGATAAAGGCAACTTACTTTGACCGAGTTATTGAGCAAGCAGTGACTTCATTTACAGCGCTGTATATACATATTGAATTAATGTACAGCACTTATAAGTATCTTAATATATAAAAAGTTGCACTTTCATTTTATCGATTAAAATATCTTTTCCTCGAAAAATATGTATTTTTTTTTCTCCCATTTATACAACGTACAGTTGTTAATTAAACTAGACTCTTTTATCAAAAAAATCCAATTATCCGGTTCCTATTGATTCGGATAATTAAAGTTCTGTCTGAGAAACCAGCTACACAATTAGCTATTATACGTCTCGCTACCACCGCCTATTTTACCCAAATACTTTGTAAAATTAGTTAATTTTTAAAATTATCTAATATTCATATTGTGTATATCAGAGTACTTTTTCTGTAAAAAATTTTTTTGTAATCTGTGTCTCCTTGGTGTTTATATGTGTGTGTGTATATATATATATCTATATATATGTATATATATATATATATATATATATATATATATATATATATATATATATATATATTTACACACACACAGAGTGTCCCAAAACGACCGCATAAACTCTGCCCAGTTAGATTCCTCGTAAGGAGTACATAAAAACTGCCCAAAGAAGCGTTCCTGTACAATCCATAGTTTACGAAAAACAAAGCATGACGTCACTTCCGGTGCAAGAAAAAACACATTACTGAACATATCAACAGCAGTATATTCACAATTTAAAGCAGATGTTCAAAGTGTCCACCTTGAATGTCGAGGGCAGGCTTGAGCACGCCATGGAATGATTGTCATCACACGTTGCAGCATCTCGGGGTCCACCGAAGTATAAGCAGCGTGCAGACGAGCAACTAAGTCCATTGGTGTTGGTATTACGTCTTGATACACCAGTTCCTTGAGATGGCCTCATAGGAAAAAATCCAACTGTGTAAGATCTAGCTGACATAGAACCGAACCCTCACGTCCGATCCAGTGGCCGCTGTATTCCATATCCAGCCAAACCACGTACGGGAGCACAGAAATGTGCCAGAGCCCCATCATGCTGGAACCAAAAGCATTTCCATTACATCGGCCTTACATCAAGTACATGTCGTAGTAGTCATGAACGGAATATCTGATCACAATACCAAGATTACCGGTAGCTGCAAGATGCAGCCCTTTAAATACCAGTTTAACGACGGCTTTACATCATTCCATGGCGTGTGCATGCATGACGCGATATGTGCGGTGAATGTTTCAAACATTATCCTCTGGAAAGATATGCAAATACTGTTGTTGATATGTCCAATAAAGTTTTTTTTATTGCACCGGAAGTGACGTCATACTTTGTTTTTCGTATTTTTCTCGTAAACTATGGATTGTACAGAAATGCTTTATTGGGCAGTTTTTATGTTCTCCTAACGAGGAGTACATAAAAAAAGTTTGAGAGGAGAGCAGAACTCTGTGCAGAGTTTGTGCGGTCGTTTTGGGATACCCTGTATATGTAGATGGCAATGATATTTTTTATAACTTGATATCGTATAGTAAACTACTTCACATCGCAATCGAGGAGACACAAAAAATAAAATGTAACACTTATACCTGGTGAAAGCACAAATTGAACATCCGTGTTCCATTTTTCACATATAGTTGGAATCGAACCTTCAACTCCAAAAAGCGCAGTTTTATCGTAATCCCATGTGAAGTACCAATATTAAAGTTTAATCATTTATAATACGAATATTTTATCATAAAATACTGCTAAAGAGAAAGTATTGATTATTATTTTGCCAAATTATTTGCTGTACATGAACTTGTCTTAATAAAGCCTTGCGTTAGTTCTAAAATTGTGCATTTTATGGGATTAATTATACTGAAATTGTTCACTTTGTTTTACAATTAATTACTGCACAACTAAATGGTTTAAATTATTAATTACTATTCGAAATATTTTATTTTCTATGCAAATATTTAGCAGAAAATTACGGATTTCTAAAATATTATCACGTATTCATGTTTGATTTTAAATAATTAATATTTTTCCGAATAATAGTTTGAAAAGAAATGTAAGAATTATTTTTATCTATTATTTATTAAATTAAAAGCTCAAAGTGGACAAATAATTGAATCGAAAAAAAAAATCAAAAGGAAAAATATATCCTATAAGCTATTTTATTTTTATGAGCCATCAAATCCAAGCTGTATGAACTTGGTGGGACGATAGCCCATATCTGTTTTCATGACTGAGACTCCTGGAATTCGAACTAGATATCTCCGTTAGGTGGTCAGCCTAACGGGATATCCTATACGAGCTAACAAAGTAGCTAATTGGTTTTTAATGTTTAAGAATTGTTGAGGACATGAAATTAAATTATAGTTTCATATGAAACAAAAATCTGTTCACAATTATGGAATCATTATTAGTGAGACAGTAATTTTAAAATGCTAAATCAGTTGAACACACAATTCAAAAACAAATAATTTATCTAAACCAACATCTTTAACTCTAGTTTCCAACCAAATGATAAAACTGTAATTGATAAAAAGTTCTTTTTTCAGGAAATTTTATTTTTTATACTTGTCGCTACCTAAGCCTAAATTTTTGGGTGTCGAAATGAAGTGAGATACTAAGAAGACTTCCTACTAAGAGAGCTTGAACTGGAAAAAAAAAATATATTTTGCTGTGGATTATGTAACAAGAAATCGAGGCTATTATAAGCCTTGCTTATAACTCAAATTATTTGCATTCTTATTGCAGTCCCTGATTAGCCGAATGGTTACGCTTATGCCTTAGGTTCAAGAGTTCGTGAGTTCGAATCCCACCTTGAGCATGGTTGCTTGTAGTGGTTCGGAGCCCACTTTAAACCGTAAGTCCCGATCCAATTAGCCCTATGTTGCAAAAAATGACCGCTGAGCGACAAACAAATCAACCTGTCCCTGATTAGATTACTGGTTTGAATCGCCTATTATAGATATCTTTAAGTATTAGTTTAGTAAAAAAAAAAAAAAAAAAAAAAAAAAAAAAATCAGGCTTTTCTGTATGCTTGGTGGGTTTCTACACTATATATAAGGTAGAGCTACTAATTTTTATGCCATTTGAACATAATTTTGAAAAAAAAATGAGTTTGGGGTTGGAATTCGTGGCACTCAATGAAAGATAATTGCTTTCAGTCAAAAAAAAAAAAATGTTTTTTATGACTGCTAAAATTATTGAGAAATAATCTGGCAGAAACTAAATTTTAATAATAAGTAAATTCGAATGCCATTTAGTATATTTGTAAAGAGTCTTTTAACACGAAATTCTAAGAAGAATATATATATATATATATATATATATATATATATATATATATATATATATATATATATATATATATATATATATATTTAGAGAGATAAACAAACTATGTGGAAACAGCTATTGTTAAAGATAGGGTATATTTTGTTATTTATATTGGATTATTTTTTATTAATTTCTGTTCATTTCACACATGTTAGATTTACCATCCTTGTCTCCATTATTTTTTTATATTATAAAACTCTTTTAAATAAAACTTAAATGTAATTTTTTGATCTTAATTTCGTAACTGTTGTTGGAAATATTTGAGTTTTGTCCGTACGCTTTATTTACGACTTTTCCGTAAGCTTTATTCATTAAAGACGAAAGTATTGTGTCAATATTTGTGATCGTTTTATGGGCACTAAAATCTCAAGAGTATTCATACAGGCATATAAATCGTTTCAGTCAAATTTCACATACATAAAAGGTGAGCCATTTTATAACACTGTATTAGATGAGCAAACTTTCATGTAATTTCTTTGATATTGTTTAAAATATGACTCTCAGCCGTGCCACCATAGCTCAGTGGTTAGAGCACTGGTCTTGTAAACCAGGGGTCGTGAGTTCAATCCTCACTGGTGGCTTCTTTCAAAACTTACGAATTTTTTGTTTTGGAAATTTTTATTTTATAAAATTTGTAGAGCAGAAAATAAGCAAAATAAAAGAAATAAAAAAAAAAAGAGATTTAATGAACAAGATATACAATTACCAAAAAAAAAAAAAAAAAAAAAAAAAACACTATCTATTTTATACATTTTTTATATTATTTTAACTTTAAACGTAGAAAATAAAGTACATATTTTTTTTTCTTTTCATGCAGTGCTTTAAATAGCCGATTCTTTTGTTTGAACCTATTTTTCTCATATTTTGAATTAATTTTATTTTTAATGATTTGTTTTGTTTCGCTTACTTTTATAAGACGTGGGTATGATAAGAAAATTTTGTTTAATATATATTTACGTTTATTTTTCAAAATATCTTATATTTTAAAATATAAGATGGTTTTAATGTTAGCTTCTATTTTACGTTTAATTTATTTTGCGAGGCTCGCAATCCATAAATACTAAGCAAAATCAATCTTCACACTCAAAATAAATTCTAAAAATAGGCCATTTCTCAAAAAATGTAGTTTTATGAAAAACACAAACACCTAGACAAGTTTTTGAGGCACCTATTTTTCTCAATAAACCCATTAATTTAATTATAAATTTGTTCTTGTTGTAGCTTATCTTCCAAATGGCTGACGAAGTCATACAAGGACCATCAGACCGCTGACCCTAAGGAAATTGTGGTCCGAAAGGGGAGATGAGTATATATCCTCTCTAGAAAGTCCTAAACTGTCCAGGATGTGATGAGGAGAAGCCTGCTCAGTTTTACATTTAGGGCAGACCTCAAAGATTTTCCTGCCTTCGAAGAGTGTGGCCTCTAGTGTGATCTCTAGTGTGGCCGCTTGATAGTCTGGAAGTTGTGGTTCTAGAGGCTCTGTAACAATTGACGGTGAATGAAGAGCCAGGCTCCTAGCCCACGTGCTTTAGTGATGGCAGGGAAGAATCCTTCACCCTTTCGAAATTTCATAATTAACTATGGACTGATGTTCTAAAAAGGTAAGTGTTGAAGAGGAAGGATTATCGTGGTAGCAGCCTCGTGGTACTTGGCCAATATATGAACTATGAAGTGTGGAACTGCTAGTTTGATTTCCAATTGTAATCCAGTTGTGGAGGTGTTGAAAAGAGGTTCTACTGTCCGAAAGGATCCATAGGTCTCCAAAGTCACCTTCATTAAGAATAGCTTCAAGACGTTCAATTGCAATTAATTCACTTGAAGACTGAGGATGAATCTGGGTTGCGAAGGCTGATAGATAGTTTTTCTCCCGGTTTCTCAATGTAGATGTCACTACCATCGTGGTCACCCAGCTTACTTCTGTCCGAATACATTTTTATGGCATTGTTGGGGATCTTGTTAATGATCTCTACGGTCAGCTGTCTGAGATAGCAGGAATTAAATCCTTGTTGATCGGAGCAGTAAAACTGAAGTGGAAATGGACTCTGGGTAGTCCCTCTGAGAGATTCAGGCAAAATTTCAAGGAGTGAGGCTCAACTTGATTATAAGGCTGATGCAGAAGTTTATCTTGACTGAAGGGACTGTTCTTCTTGAGTCTTTGATTGTTATTCCAGTTGCTTAAATATACGGAGGTTCTATTATACTGACCATAGTTAAAAGTTTATTGAAATACTAGGTAAGGTTCGCCTTTCTTCTAACTTGGAGTCGTTGCAAATTAGTTTCATAGAGAACAACTTCTGTAGTTTGTTTCCTGTTTCAGAGGATTCAATGTTGTTATTTTCTGTATTTATCCTTGGGTATATTATTAAAATGAGAAATTAACGGAAAACGTTTTAATTCTTTAATTTTCAAACAAACACCTGGAATGTTCTATGTTCATAGAGTTGAGTTGCATTAAAACATTATATAATTATGCATATGGTGTTTATTCATGATGTGCACGTGGTTAGCGTATTTTTCTTCTAATTTTACCGATTCTAAAATTTTCAACTATGGGGAAAGTTTCTTTTTTTGAACTATTGATCTTTGTTTGCTAAACTTATTCTAGCTCTATGCATGATTCTTAATAGGTTTTCCTGACAGAAACATTAAAGTAGTGAATCAAGATTTATTTGATAAAAGGAAAATTTTCAAATAAAGAAAACTTTTGGATATTAAATTCATTTTTACTTTCTGGTAAAATGCATGTTTTTATAATTTAAAATTAAATGAAATGGATAAAAGTTATGTGAAATTAGTAGAATCTTATTATTTCTGAAACTGTATCTTGAAAATATAAAGAATAATTAAATTTCATTTTATGCCTGAAATCTGCAGCGTGACGCATTAAATAATTTATAATACACGAGGCAACAAAATTAAACATTTTGTTGCCTCGTGACACCATAAATAACACCATAAATTTTTTTTCTTAACACCATAAAGCTTCTTTTGTAAGTATAGAATATCGCTTTTAAATTATAATTGCAGATTGTTTCAAATCTTGAAGCGATTCAGTCATGAATTTATTATGACTTCATTCAGTGCAACTTAAAAATATCTTATTTTTATTTTTCAATTCATTTGGTACTGAATTGAAAAATAACAGATTAATTAAAAGTATTAGGTAATCAAGAATGTTATTGGCCGTTTCCACATAGCCATTGAAGAAAGTGTGAACAAACATGCAAATTAATGTGTGATGTGTTTGAGACACTGGTTAGTCGAGATTAGGAATCAGTCCTTATAAAATCAGATCCACTGTGCCCATTTATCTATCGTAATTCGTAAAATAGCGAAGGTAAATGTTGAAGGAGCTCGTTCGGTGATGTTTGCTATACGACTTCAAAGTGATCTCATCAGTTGCTGCATCAAGTCGTCGAATATGTCGAGCCTTTGGAGATAGTACTGTGAATGAACGTACGGCAAGGCATTGATTTCATAAATTCAGGTCAGGAGATTTGTCCCTCTGTGATGAAATTAGTGTCCAATAATTCACAGTGACAACCGTTCATTAGTGACAACCAGTTCATTGTGAGCTGGTTGTCAAGTGGGACTTGACAACCAGCTCACAATGAACTGGTTGTCAAGTAGTTCATTATGAACTGCTACCAACAATACAAACGGTCACTGCGGACCTCTACTCGCAACAATTGGAGAGTGTACAATAGGGATTGCAACAGAGGGATCCAGCACTGGTTAATTGGAAGGGTGTACTGTTTTTATCAGATAATGTGAGGAGGCCGCATATAACGCGGGTGGTCAGGAACACCATACTGTGACTTGGTTGGAATACTTTTCACCTTCCTTGTTACTCACTTGACCGCGCATCTTCAGATTACCTCCTCCTCTATTCATTGAACAATTATCTTGGTTGAAAATCAAACTTGCGCCAAGCTGTCGTGGATTTATATACATCTTAAACCCCCAAGATTTACGGCAAGAGGATTGTATGACTGGAGACACTTCGGCAGAAAATGTTAGATGCCGATGGTGATTAATTCGAAGACTAACAATAGGCTACACTTTCTGCAGATCATGTTCTTTTGGGCTATTAAAAAAAAAAAAAAAAAAAAAAAAAAAGGCAAGAACTTTATTTTTTACCTTGTAAATGTTAAAAAATTTAGATAACACGTCATTTTATTTTTGCATTTAAGTGAAACATTTTGGTTTATTTCCGTTAAGGCTGATTTAGACCTCCGTTGGGGAAAATCGAATCCTATGTTAATCCTATGGATAATATTTTATCGTTTCACAAGTGCTATTTTCATGATAGAAACTTCCGGTCTTTTGCAAATTACAAAAAACAGAGCTACTGTCACTTCGACGTCCATTTTTTAGCGTTTAAAATTTTTCAAATATTTTTAAAATGTCAAAATATCTCCATCAAAGTAAATTTTAACCAAATTCTAATTTCATTGAGGTGGTACAAAATTTGGTTTAAAGATATTTCATTTTTTCTTCGTACAGTTACAAAATGAACATTTTTGTTTTTTTTTAAGCTAAAAATATTTTTGATTGCATTAATATTTCGATACGAATTTTGATTACGAATCAAACTCATTCTTATTTTTGAAAATCCACCTCTGTACACAACGCCACCTATGACACTGGAAAATTTTTAACGCAAAACTTGGCTGATTTTTGGTAATCTAAAGAAGAGGAATTTCTGAGAAAAACTTCTCCCCACATGATTCCCGCTGTTTTACCGTGTGGTTGGCAAACACTTCCAAATCGAGCAAGACGAATTAACTTTTCTCACTCATGAAATAGAAATGGCATCTGTAAATAATGCATGTTAGATTTCTGTTTATTAGCGTTGGAAAAGTAGCTATGATATGTACTTTTAAATCAACTTTGATTATTTTCA
Source organism: Latrodectus elegans (assembly GCA_030067965.1). NCBI lineage: Eukaryota > Metazoa > Arthropoda > Arachnida > Araneae > Theridiidae > Latrodectus > Latrodectus elegans. Next base: position 27,991,076 of record CM057821.1, read on the forward strand.
TTTAAGTAAATGTGAAAAATGAAATATTATAAACTGTTTTGTGTTACCTTGTTCAATTATATTATATACTACGATTTTGAAATAAGACTACCTATGTATTAAAAACTTAAAGAACTTAATATAAAAAAATGCATTTTACAATAGACGCTCACAATATATATATATATACATATATATATATAATATATATATATATATATATAAAATATATATATATATATATAAAATATATGTAGTTCTTATAAAATAAAATATTTAATAATAAGAACGATAAGTTTATTAGAATAATAGTGAGACAAATATTTTAATTTGATTTTTAATCATTTTCCAAAATTATTGAGTTCTTACCTCTACAAACATTTGGAAATTTAATTTTATTTTCAACTTATTTCATGAAAAAAAAAATACACTATACGGTATGATTAATAAGCATACGATAACAGCATACTAAAATATTACGTCTGATAAGAAATTAAGCACCTTAAATTTGAAAAATTATAAATATCTTTGAAAAAAATTGGGTTTGTAGTAAAACTTCAGCGGAAAAACATAAAAGCATTTCACAATAACCAAACGAATGATAACAATATATTACAACAAACTACAATACAGATGACATCAATGCTCTTAGGGGAATCATTTTATGCTCACGAAATTTATTTGAGAAGAATATGGTCCTGCGCAACGCAAATGACATTATTTTTGACAAAAAAGTAATAAAATATCAAAATAATGAATAATTATCCTGTAGCACTTAAGACGATATAAAATATGTAACTGAAGTTATAGTATTGATGTTCGAGAAGAAATGCTTGAGAGATATCAGGAAGGAAATTGAGAATCAATTAGATATGCTCAAAGTGACTAGTCTAGAAATAGTGTGATTGAACGACTTTCTTTCTCAGTATGGCTACAACAATAATTAAATCATAAATCACCTTGTTGTCACTAAGATGGGATACGCAGTACAATACCGTCTCCAAACAGCTTTCTAATACAGCCATTCCAAACTATTCAACCGCAAGATTCTGTTGAACATATCATTCACCTTGACGCATTTCTCAATTGATGTTGAATGCTGTTTTCCGAAAATTCAAATTTCTCGTAAATTCTTTTAACGCTTTTACCATTTTAAATGTATTTGGATCTTTTTCTCATTAATTAAACTCTGTAAAATTAGTCTATTTTAAACATAAAAAAAAGTGATTACAGTACGAAAAGAAAACTTCATTTTTCCACTAAAAGGAAATCGATGAAAAATCGATTTCCTTTCCAATAAAAAAAAAAAAAAAAAAAAAAAAAAAAAATATATATATATATATATATATATATATATATATAAAAGCTGAAAAAATGAAAGTTTAACTATGCAATTTCTATGTTTGTGTTTGTAGAGTGTTTTTGTGTGTACAGAAACTAAATCTATATATATATATATATATATATATATATATATATATATATATATTAGCTTCTGTTTTTTCTTCATGAAATGTGAATTGCTGAAGCGTTTCTTTACTTTATTAACAGATTTATTTTAATTACTATTTTACCTCATATATATTTCAAGGTATTAACTAAATTTCCCAAATGCTCATGAAATTGTATTATATTTTACTCGTATTGCTATGAAATTATATTTTTCTCATATGCTATAAGTTGCATTTACATTTGATTATTTGTTGACAAATATAAACCTAATTTATATTTCTCACAATTTTACTCTAAACTTATTTTAATCTAACTTACCTGTGTGTTTTTATAAGGCATATTTAGTGCAAATCTAATTTTGTTTTTATCAAGCCAGAAGGAAATATCTAATAAAATAACTCAAGAGTTTTAAAATCTTCAGAATTAAAGTATATTTCACAACACATTTTACACCAGAATATCAACTTTTTAAAAAACGTGTACTTCTAATTATAACTTAGTTAATTTTATGTATAATAATGTTAGGAATAAAGTTAGGGACTTGTGAGATGAAACATAAGAGATGAATCTCTCTTTCAAGCTCTAAGTAATTCTATTTATATAAAATAGATGTAATGATTATTATATGAATAATTGCAGTTACAATATTTTTATGAAAATTACGATACGATTACACACAAACACACACATATATGTATATATATAGATAGATAGATAATCGTAACGTTATTTTCATAAAAATATATATTGTAACTATATTTATATAATAATCATTTCATCTATTTTTATATAATTAGAATATATATATATATATATATATATATATATATATATATATATATATATATATATATATATATATATATATATATATATATATATATATATATAAAAGTTATTCAAGTTCAAATTTTAAAAAAATTTGAAAAAAATTAATATTTTTATATTGAGTTAGTTTTGAAAATAATAGTTTTTAAATATTTGTAGCATTCATATTCAAAAGTTTCTTAAATCAATGGATCGAGTCTCATAAAATCAAATTGAACCAAGGCACTTAAAAAATATTTTTAATCATTCATATAATATTTTAGGTTTGATTTGAATTGTGATAATCATTTTTGACCATTTAGTTAGTAACTGTAAAATCTCTCAACATTTGCAATTTGTCTTCACATTTTTTAGTGCGAATAATAAAAACCAAACTCTATAATAAAAAATAATAATAAATGAACTTTATGGCGCAAAAGCCATATTCTAAGTAGGTCTGTTCGAAAAATATAAATAAATAATATTTTCTTTAGAATCACTGGCAGCTAATTTTCCATACGACAGCAACAGGTAATTCCGGTGTCAGTTCGTTGAGTAATCTCAGAATTAAAGATAAACATTCTTCCATTAATGTATATTTTCAGCTATTAGATCTTTAGGTAAAAATTTACAATCGGGTACCTCTTGATACTTTCACTATTTTATTGATGCCAAAACAGGTGCCAAGATGTGACTAACAAGATGGCCGCTATATAAAAACTATACAAACATAAGGTTACCAAGATAACTAGAAATTATTTACCGCCAAATGTATCTCAAAACCAAGTGGTACCCGGTTCTACGATTTTTATAATAATGGTATGGATAAAAAAATGTAAATGCTCTATTCAGAAATATTCTATAATATACTTCTGACTATATTTTACTAATAACTTCATATATTGTACAACAATCATTAAGAAAATAAGGGTTTTAAAGATAAAACAAATTCAATACCATACAGGAATTTATAGTATTATGAGCAAAAAATTATAAATTTGAATTTATTTTGTAAGAAATATTATTGTGCATCAAGTTTCAGTGTCCTCTGAAACATTGAAAATGGAATTCTCGAAATTTCATTGTAGCTCTTAATGTTGCATCATTTAATGAAAGAAAGGATAAGAAAAGTTCTCAATAAAAAATAAAAACCACACTAAGTTATTTCTAATAAATGATCTTATTGCTGTTGGTAAAAAATTTATCCTATCTCAACTTGCGTTTCCTATCTCAACTTGCGTTATAATATATTTGTAACAAACCTAGGAGCTATCAACACCCATTTATTTTTATTTCTAAATAAAAAAATATATCTGATTGTCAACAAAATCAATGTTTTCATTACCTTAATACCTTCATAGAGTTGCTTTTGTATTTCATATTCAAAGAAAAATCAACACAATCATAGTAAGTTTAACAATTCACTCCGAACAAAGGAAGCCAAATGTAGAATTACTAAAAATATGCAATTTTTTTTACATTTAACGTACACAATAGAAATAGAAACATTAAATTCAAAGGAGGATACTAATATGCTTGTAACAATCCTAATGTTTGCAACGTTGCAATGTTTGTAACATTCCTAATTTATACTTATAAATGAAGTTGAAATTCAAGTTAAATAACGGGAGCAAAATAAGTATAAAATGGAATAAAATACCAATATATTTAGCTTCATCAGGAGCTATTGACCATTCAAGCACAAAACTATGATTTTTCCGACATGGCTATGGAAAATCATCAAAATTAAGTCACTAAACATCAAAACCATACAAGACAACAAATATATAATTAAAGATAATAAATTATTCAGCTCATAAATACAGGTAAAAATAAAATATGAAATATTTACACCCACACATAAGTATTATAAAATTTAATTCCGGACCAATGAAAACTGCATTTATAAATACCGAAAATAACTGTAAAAGTGCAAATACTAAATGGCATTTCAAGCTTCTTATAAGATATTTAAGGATTGGGTGACCCTTAGCTGTCTTATTTCACTCTCATAAGCAATACTCTACTTGGCAAACAATGAGTAACTAATAAGGACATTTTATTAATTAGTCATTATTTGCTAAATTATTTTTAGAAATTCATAAGGGCATCTTAACTATAAAACATACTATCTTCTAGTTGCCAAACTGAATAACTACAACTCAATTCTGATATTTAATTAATAAAATATATTATATAGGCAGGCATATCTATCATTCTGACCAATGAGAAGAAAATCCAAATAAGTATTGGAGCAGGAAACATCACTTCCAATTTTACTTGCGAACTAAATGTAATCCTAGAGGCCCTACAAATGCATATTTAATTGAGTAATATTGATAAAGCTTGTGGGATCGTCATTTTTCTGCGACACTGGAGGCTATAGGGAATGGAGACTCTAGTCTAGCACATGATATCCAGTATTATTTAGAGGAAATTTTCCACCTTGGAAAAATGTTGCACTTTCCAGTGGATACCTGCAGTAGTTGGCATTAAGAGGAGAATAGGGAGGCAGATAGACTTGCAAAGAAGGCGAAAGAACTTAACTCGGAAACTCCCAACATCGAAACTTTAAGAGACCCTAATGCGATCGCTAGACACAAACTGAAAGGATAACACATCAATTATGTGTTATCAATGGAGATGGGATTGTTACCAGAACTATTTCCAGACTTAAAACCCAACACTTCTGTGGAATGAGTATAAATACAGACAGCATCAGATTTGACAAATTATGCAGGAACTGCCCTGAGGAGGAGCTCACCCCCGGAACACATTTTTAACTGCCCAGCCATTATAAGAAGTTTATAGTCTATTGACGAGTTTCCATTTCTGTTAAATCTCTATAGTACAAAGTTGTAAGCATTGTTAAGGTCGTGATTTTGGCACATGGATCAATTTGACTTGACTTCAAATGTCCACGACACCACACACACAACCAGTATTATCCTATTTATTTATTTAAAGGTTATATATATATATATATATATATATATATAATAATAAAAGTAATGATGTGAGTTATCAAGATTTGAAACATTGACGAATTAAATAACATTAAATCTCTATAAATTTAATGAAATAACTACTAATTAAATAAAATTTTAAGTAATATTAGTTGCTCAAAAAATTGCAGTGATTTGACTTGATTTCAAATGGACACGATACCAACCAACCATTAGATTAGTATTCTGTATTTGCTTTCAGTATAAGAACTGAAGAAAAAAATCGTGTCACTCGCTTCAGGATCTCTCTCATGTTATTGTTTGTTATTCGGAAAACAACTATATTATAGGAAAGAACTATATTCCTTAAGAGTTTTATTCGAAAATGAAAAGTAACTAAAAGAGTGATACATTTTAAGCATGCATAAAAAAAAGTCATTAAAAATTGCAAATTATTTTTCTTAAAATATTATCTCAATAAATGATCAAATATCTCATTAGTTTGTTTTTAAGTTCATATATATGTATATATGTACATATATATATATATATATATATATATATATATATATATATATATATATATATATATATATATATATATATATATATATATATATATATAATCAAAGTTTATGAATTTAAAGCGAGTAAATTATTTTCTGTGTTATTAAATATTGGCAATGCTATAATAGATAAGTGGGGTTTATAAAAAATAAATTGTCTTTCTCTATTGCAATCGATGGAAACTAAATCTTGATATTAAATTCTTTAAATTTATAGTTGTTTTTTTTTTCTTCTTGTATCTTGTATTGTCTTTGAAATCAATAAATTAGAGCCTTTGCAATGATTAAATTATTTTTATACTTACATCATTAAACCATTTTTGTAATTAAGTCCTTTACAAAAAGTAAACCATTATTGTAACTACAAACTTTGGCTCTCAAAAAGGTAAAAGCAATTTCAGCGGCCACCCAAATCTCCCAGATTACTTTGTGTGATAATATAAGGAATATACCCGCCCAACTTGTCTAGTGGTCAGCGTGATTGACAGCGGGTCGGAAGGTCTTGGGCTCAAATTCCGGTTTGGGTATGGCTGTGCTTTCTCTCTCTATCCTGTCTTTGTTGAGCTTAATAAAGAGATGAATTTGAATATTTTCTTATGTATGAGCAAGGGAATAGATGGAATGTCTTATTGAAATATCGGCTTAAATATCGTCTTCTCTTTCGAACATTTGGTGTGGAAATTGGGATTATTTTTTTTAAGTAATTTGTAATTTGAATAACTGTTATAAGGGTTAATTGTTTTTGTAGTTCAAATAATTTAATAGTAATGTTGCTAAGGCTCTCATAAGCTTCATTACTTTTTAACGGGCACTATGCCAATTAATTTTCTTAGATTTGTAAGAATTAGAAATATGATTTCGTTAGTTAAGTTACATAACGTGATATTATGTTCTGGTAGTTTAGATCAGCGGCTTTTAACCTATGGGTCGTGACCCAAAATTGGGTCGCGAAGCATATTTCTTGGGTCGCGCTGAGTCGAACCAAAAAAGTTAGTAATACACCAAATAATAAGTAATACCAACACCTCCTAGAAGAGTTATTCCCTAATACAATGTTTCGGTTTTACCGCTCTTCGTGAATGGCCTTCCGGAAGTGACGTTTAATTCCTGTCCTGAGGCTTTCTCATCTAGGAGGTGTTGGTAGTATGCACGTCATTGCTTTGCTCAGTCATAGACTCAGTAAGCTCTCTGTCAAAAAATCGTTTCTGCGTATTGTGTTGTGAATAACAGTGAAACGTGTAATAACAGTGAAACGTGAATAGAAGCATTTTAGAAACAAATTTTGTCTTATTATTAATGTAATCAAGCTGCAGTGCGTATTGTAAAATTGTAATCACCCCCTAATAATGGCAAAACGTGAATATAAGGAAGCATTTTTAGAATTAAGTTTTACTTGCATTTATGATCGAGGAGTGAATAAGCCGCAATGCGTGTTGTGCAGTGAAATATTAAGTAATGAATCATTGAAACCGAACAAACTTAAAAGACATTTTGATGCGAAACATAAAAATTTTTCCTTTGTGGGAAAAGATCGTACTTTTTTCGAAAGAAAAGAAGCCCATTTAAAAATACAGCGTTTGGATGCACCAAGTAGTAATGATTTTATAAATTCTGACAAACAAGCTACACTTGCTTCTTTTTATGTGGCTTGGCATATTGCAAGACAAAAGAAACTCTATAACATTTCTGAAAAACTTATAAAACCTGCTGCCATTGACATGGCACGTATCATGTGCGGAGATGAAAGTTCAAAAAAAAAATTACAAAAGATACCATTATCAAATGATACAATTCGTTTACGAATTAATGATATGTCATTTGATATTAAGAATCAACTTATTTCTGCTATAAAAATTGCTGGTTTATTTAGTAATCAACTGGATGAAACGACAGATGTAATTAAAGATGCTCAACTCATGGTTTACGTGCGGTATCCAGGTTTCACAGATATATAGGAGGACATTTTATTTTCATATATATAGGAGGACATTTTATTCAATGTCAACAACAACTAGAGGTGAAGATATTTTTCTTATGGTCGATTCGTTTTTTAAAGAAGAAGGATTAAATTGGAATCAGTGTTTCTGTATTTGCACCGACGGTGCAGCTGCCATGACAGCATCTCAAAAGGGATTTTCGACAACAGCAAAACAAATGAATCCACAAATTATATCGATTCATTGTTTGTTACATAGACAAAATCTTGCTTCAAAAAAGTTACCATCCGAATTATGTATCGTTTTGGATGAAATTGTTGTAATAGTCAATTTTATCAAATCAAGAGCTCTTAACTGTAGAATTTTCCACGAACTGCGCTACGAATTTGGTGCAGAATACGAACATTTATTATATTATTCTGAAGTTAGATGGCTGTCCCGGGGCAAAGTTGTTGAAAGAGTGTTATCATTGCGGACAGAAGTCGAATTTTTTTTGAGAGAAAAGAAACACCCATTAGTATCTAAATTCTCGAAGTTGAAGTGGATTACTCAAGTTGCTTATTTGTCAGATATTTTATTTGAAATGAATAATCTAAACACGTCTATGCAAGGACGTAATCATACTATTGTTGAATTAACTGAAAAAATATCATGTTTTAAAAATTAACTCAAATTATGGAGAAATAAGTTTGAAGTAAAAAAACTTGCTTCATTCCCGACTCTTAATGTACTTGTTGAAGACAATAATATTGGGATATCATAGATTTTGAAATACAGAAAATTATTATTAATCATTTAGAAAAACTAATAGCAGACTTTGATCGATATTTCCCTGCAGACGATGTTTTCAAATATAATTGGGTTCGAATGCCATTTAATTTTGATTTGCATGAGGAATTTGTTAATATTAATCAATTTCAAGAACAATTAATAGGAATACAAAGTGACCAAGCACTTCGATACAATTTCTACAAAAACACTGAATCTTTATGTACTTTCTGGTTAAAAGTAAAAACCGAAAAGTCATTAATTGTTAAAGAAGGCCTAAAAGTATTATTGCCCTTTTCAATAACATATATGTGTGAGGCTGGTTTTTCGGCTTTGTGTGTCATCAAAAACAATTACCGGAACAAGTTATATCCTGAAATAGGTATAAGGTGCTCCTTACACGCATTCAAGCGAGGTTTGTGAAGATCTTTCAAAACGTATTTAAGCACAATGTTCTCATACAGTTTTACTGTATGACTTGCATTTAAAAGACTTAACATGCATTGATATATATATATATATTTTAGGAATAAGTTGAAATGTCAATTATTTTCAAAAAGTCAATAAAAATTATTAAAAACACTTGATTATTAATTAAACTTTCCTTGGATCGAAAAGTATTTTTGTTTATCTTTATTATTAAAAAATAAATAAAAAATTTGTAAGTTAAAAAAATCATCATCGTAGGATTGAAGATTTTTTAAAAATACGATCTAAAATAAAGCAATGAAAAAATTTTGACTTTTTTTTTGTGTCGCGACATGAACATATTTCTCAAATTTAGGATTTAGGTCGCGGCTTAAAAAGGTTAAGAACCACAGGTTTAGATTCTTCCTTTTTTTTTTTTTTTTTTTTTTTTTTTTTAACTATGAAGGATATTTTTTTTTTCAAAATTTTGTACTAGTGCTCTTCGAATTATTTTCAGTTCTTTTAATGTTACTTATATATTTTATTTTATGAAAATTTGTTTATTGTTGTTGCTTATTAAGTATTTTCTCTTAAACTTAGAATTGGTTTGTAATTTAAATATTCGAAAGAAATTCATTTCAAAATTTATGTTGTGTTTTACATGAATAAAAATACGGTCTGTATATTTTATAATATTTGGCATACATTTTTTTAAACAATATTATGTTTCTTCTCTGACATATAAATTATGCAATTGATGACAGTAGCTGGACAAAAAGCTTGAAATGTTATGCGTGTTACACTTGAATCAAAATGAAATCCTTACATTTATTGGAACAATCAGTTTTCCTTTAAAAATATTCGCTCAATGTACATAAAAATGTCTGGTTAGTTTGCATATAGCTAGAAGACAAAAAAAAATATGGTAATGTGCGTTTTGATTTTTTCAGAAGTTTCTTTTTATTTATGTATTGATTTTTCCGTTTCCTTTACGTGATACATTTGTTATTATTTGATATCATTAAAATATTCTGACGTACTAAAGTCATGGGATTATATTATTTCTTAGCGGTGATAGTCTTTTGACAGTAAATTTTACAGTCAAAAATGCTGTTTGTTATTAAGTGGTGGTTGTCTAATGTGTACCTCCAATTGACCCTCTGAATCTTCACATTCATATTTCCCATAGATTCTCAAATATATAAGCAAAGACATGTTGAGCACTTCAATTATTTTTGAGAGTCAATGTCCCATGTCTTCAGCTATAATTACTAGTTCATTTTCAAACCTTTGATAACTTTTTGGGCATTGTAAAATTTACATTATTCACTGTTAATTTTTCTCAAAGCAATTAACGATGTTGTTTATCACCTGTTGCATGTAGTTTATTGCCACTAGAGCATTTGCATGTGAACATACTTCGACTTTTGGTTTGTCACTATATTGCTGATTTTTAAAATGTTATAGTAGGTGAAAAAGATTCTCGAATCTCGATCAGCTGTCGAGAAATAAAGATCTGTGTAAAAACAGACTCTTCAAAAATTTTAGAAAAGTCTGTTTTTAGACAGATCTTTATATATATATATATATATATATATATATATATATATATATATATATATATATATATATATAGATAGATAGATAGATAGATAAAGTAATTCTACAAAAAAGACGAGAGCTTTCAAATAGTAGCGCAGATAATTACGTAACATATTTGTTAATAGTCTCCTTATGTCTTAGAATAGTAATTAAAAAGTAAAGTTTTTCAAAATCATGAGAAATTAGAAATAAATTTATTCATACTGGATTAGTCAACTTAAATTAAAATCTCGTTTAACTCTCCAGGAAAATTAATATTGAATGGAAAAGTTTAAAACATAGAATACTATAGAACTTAATTGAGAGACTATTGATGCTCCCTATAGTGTGCAAAAACTAGAACTCGAGGTAAGACGTCTTGAAAAGAAGGAATCTCTTGGTATTAATTATGTCCATACAGAACTTCTTATATTTCATTCGGTGAATGAGGTAAGAAAAATAGTGTTAGTTTCTTGGGGAAAAAATGTGTTAAATCAAGAATGGGAGTTTGGTCACATTCTAGCACATTGAAGAAGAACTATCATTACTCCAGTTTTGAGGAAAATTTGGCAGCCGAATCGTTAGCGTTTTTGCCTTCGGTTTAACAGTTCGAGGGATCGAATCCCACCTTGGGCATGGATGTTTGTAGTGGTTCGGAATCCATTTTAAACCGTAGGTCCCGGTCTAATTATCCCTTGTGAGCAAAAAATGACCGTTGCGCGACAAACAAACAAACGAGGAAAATTTGGAAACAAATTGTGTGTGTCTCCAGTGACTGCTAGGCCATTGTGACCTCTTGGACACTGAACAAATCAAAAAGAGGCATACTAGCTGACAAAAACATCCAAAAACAGTTGTTTCTTATTGGGGAATTAAATTATTTCTAAAATATTTATTCACACATCTAATATCTTACGAGAATTTCGGATCGGTGCGTGTTCAAAACGTTGCAAGAAATTAAAAGACATTCTCTCATTCCTGATAATCCTAGTGTCAATGTTGTTAAGAACCTCTCTGCAGAGAACAGGATTGCCTTGCCTTCCATCCCCATCCGCACTCATTTCAACCGATTCTATCTACCCATTTTGTGATTCTGGAGAAGAAATGGGTAGAAACACTTGATCTGAGTGGTCTTAAGGAGAAGTCCAGATACTGGAAGTCTAGAACGCTCCTTGGTCAATAACTTAGGCATTCTTGTTCTTAGTTCTACTATTTGTGTTCTACTATCTGCTTATAAGCTCGTTGTATAACTTTTTACCGGGCTATTGAAAAGAAAAATAATAGATGCGTTGAATGAAACTGAAAAATAAGAGAATGTTTTTGTATATAACCAGCTCTTTATCCACAGAATACTGCACTGGAATCAAGAAATATAAGAAGAATAACTTGTAAGAATATATATATATATATATATATATATATATATATATATATATATATATATACTCTTGATTTTCGCAAAATGACCCATCGTTTTCTGGAAAGGAGAAGCCTCAGTTCTGTCAAAACACATTGCTCATTAAAATTTTGAAAAAGATGATTAATAGATTTTGAACTGATTAGAATAATAATTTGTGACAGTGATTTTCAATGGCTACTTTTAACGGAATTCAGTAAATTAATGAAATGAAAACAGTAAAATTTATCAATGCAAAATCTGCTACTAATAATAACAACAATAATTTCAGAAGAAAGTGTGTTATTCCAAAATATCGATATTGCAATCCTGAAATTTTTAAAACCTATAATTTAATTATTCAGAATTGTTTCAGAATTTAAACAATATAAAAAATTAATCAGGGTAATTAGACAATATAACAGGTTTCTCTGCTATTTCCAGTACAGTAGTAAGGGCTTTTTTTAAAAATTAAAGAGATAATGAAGTCTCTCTCTCTCTGTTCATAGAAAAATGAATAGAAAAGATTCCTTAAATATACAAGTTTAGCATGTATTGACCTTTGAAGATGAATGTAAAGCTTTTTTCTTCTACGTGCGTGTATCTTATGGTGAGGGGTTTGGAATTTTTTTTCAAGGTTACTTTTCTCGTAACATGTGAATATGGTGCTTTATCCATGAAAAGTCCGTCAAAATAGGCGCCCGCGATGAATTTTCAAATGTACATTAGCTTTCAGCAACTAAGTTTACCGCTTGGCAGTGTCTAACTTTTCTTCTAAAGAAGCACTTTGTATATATTCAAACGTTATGATTTTCCTTATCAATAGTTTCATGCGTTAATTTGTAGTCTTTATTATCACGCGCTTAAGGAGTAAAATTCTGCATCGTTTTGTTTGAGCAAAATGAGTGCCAATTTAAAACTGACAATAAGAAAATCTAGTCATGGAACGACTTATCCAGTGATTTGGCAGCTTAATAACCACTTAACGAGATTCTTGGCAATTATTTGGCGAGAACTGGATAGTTTTGGAAATTTCTACCACCTAAGCTCTAGGACTATTATTGAGCGAATTTGCCTGGAAGCTTTCAGAAACTTGGAGAAAGACTTAGGCTTTCACACCAAGTAATCTATAAATACCACCGCTCCATGGATTGAGTTTTCTGAGTTTCCAGTGGCAGTGATAAGCTGGTGGATACGATCTGTCATTCTGAGGTATTTAAAGACCTGTTTTAGGAAGCTGTTTACCTTTGAATCAGTGGAATTGATTCTGTATAATTGTGATTCGTAACTGCTGGGTTTTTCCAGCATCTTGTAGAAGGCTTTAAAAAATTCTTGTGATTGTTCAGAGTTTATTTCATCGACTCTCTATCAACACAAACCCCGAAGCTCGGTACAATATGTCAGTATTGGGAAAGAGTATTTTTTTTTTTTATTTTTTTTTTTTTTGCATGCGAATGTTAATCATGAAAATAAATAGAGCAAATAAATAGCTTAAACTAGAAAAGAAGTTCACATGTTTTGTGGAAATATCAACAAAATCATTCACAAAAAATGTCCTTAACATCGATTAATACTTTTTTATTTTTTATTTTTCGCATAATTTATAAATTTAAGCTTTTTTGTTGGAAAGAAAACAGAAGGAATTGTATTGGCATTTTAGTATTTGACCAGCTGATTCAAATTTCCTGGTACTCTTGAAAATTGAATTTCTGAAAATCTGCGCATGCCTTTTGGATGTCATCCTTTGTTAAAAAAAATCGAATTTGCTCTTTATAAATCACGCTTGTTGTTGAAATACTTTGCATATAATACCACAGTTGTTCCCTGTTTCAGCGACTCTTCTGACATCCCTCTCGAGCTTGCAAAATGAACAAAATCCTATTGATCTTTCCATTAGCATTTTTCTTGTGCTTTTTGGACTACTCCTCTGCTGAAAAAGGCTGTAGAGAACACTTTCAGCAATTTTTTGTAAAAATGCAAGGTAAGAATTTTATCAAATATGAAATATATAAATCCACGAATCCAAAAGATTCCAAAAGTATTTTAAAAAAAAATTTTTTCTCAATATTTGAATTTTTCCAGTCACGAATCAAGTTTTTAAATGTGTGAAATCTTAATGAGAATAATTTTCCTACCTTCAACATATAAAAAAACGGGGCTATAAAGATCTTCATCTGAATTTCTGTGTTTGAAAATTATTAATTTCTTATAAGTAAAAATATTATTTGTAAAAGTTTTTGGATCTTTACCCTCTATCATACCAAAATATCTTTGATTTTAATTCAACGAAATCACACTTTTTTTTTAAATGTTATGTGAAATCGCATTTTTTTAACTGAATAACGTTTGTAAGATTTATTTATTTATTTATTTTTAACTTAAAAAATTATAAGAAAGTGTTATTCATTTTTATTATGTAACACTACTTTACAAAATTGTTTAGGAATACTTCACAAAAAGATCTATTGTAAAATAATCTAATCTATGAAGAATCTGTGTACCATAGGCGATTTCCATAATTCACTGATTTTCTCGAAATTATCTCTTGAACTATGTGAATACTAATAAATAAAATTAATTTGAATAAAAGTGTAAATTTTCATAATTTCTCTAAAGAAAATAAATTAATATCTTTTAAATTGTGTATTTATATGATTACATATTTTATAAGAACTTTTATTTTATATGCAGCGTATTTGAAAAAATGCTTTATTATTTACTTATTATACATTAAAAAAAAGAATTCTTGAATTTTACTTCAGTTGTTTTTATTATGGCTTGTTACCACATTGATTAGTTATTGATCTAGATCATTTGCATGAGACTTTCATATTCTTGCATAAATGAAAGAGTGGTACAGTTTCCGTTGTTACACCAGCATATTTCCCTGTACCTAGCCCACTAGTGGGCTCTTCCAGTCAAATGGAAACTGACTTGTGGGATTATTTGTAATATAAAAGCAGGGACCAAACAGAAGACCCCCAATATTTGGCTTAACACACTCATAAGTATTATTTTATTTGAGGATATTGCAACCACGTCCCATTAAAATGCTCAGCCGCATTTAGTGAACATAACGGATTTTTTGGTTAAGTCGGGATTTGAATTCACAACTTTCCAATAATGAGAATCATGCCTTAACGAACTGGGGCACCATGGATTTGTAGAGCTTCTGTTCACTATATGATATGAAACAGCTTAAAATAGAGAAAATGGCTTTCTTTCTCGAAAGAGGATTGGTATCTATAATTTGGAAAATGCGAACTAAACAAATGACTTTCAGATTGAGTTTACCACCACCTGGCGAAAATTATTTTACTTAAAGGACATTGTTCATCGTATTCCTTAATGAGGACACATAAAATGACCTATTTTGTGTTCGCATTAATGAACGCTATGTATCATTAAGATGGATTCTATTAAAATATTTTAAAAATAAGTGTGCAAAGGTAATTTTAGGTTTTTATTTTATTCATTTACCATAATTCTTACAAATTACTAGATTTATAGGATTCAGGAATCTTATGGGATTAGAAACAGTTAAAATAAAATTATTACATTTTTCCTTGTTTAGATCTTTTCTGAAAAAAAAAATCTTAAAAATTTAATCAAATGCTTGCTATCAAGTAATAAAACATTTAATATTTTGTTTTGAAATTACTTTATTACTTGCAATAAATCCGACTAGTCATTGATTAAAATTATATCAATTTGTGACACTTGCTGTAACACCAAAAAACTGACATCGTATTATTTATAATCATCTTATTATGACATGACATCGTATTACTAATCGTGGCCATCTTAGTAACTTGAAATTCGTCGAGGGTACGAAGAAATTTGAAATTTGCTCCAAGTGTTTAAATGAACAAGCCTCTCCTGAACATATTCTTCAATACATTGGTCTCTCCGGGAGAGATCTGATGGAGAATCCCCTTATGGTGTTGCACATTTTGAAGGTGTGCACGCTCATGGATCTGGTCTAGCGCTGCTGATCTTGGGGGCATGCAACAACAACTCCATGAGTTAAAATCACGGCCTTGACAATGTGTACAATTTTGTACTATAGAGATTTCCCTGAAAGGGAAATTCTTCAATAGCATGTAAACTTCGTATGATGGCCGGATAGTTAAAAAAATGTTCCGGAGTCAGTTTCTCCTCCGGGCAGTTTGTAGATGATTTTTAACATCTGGTGACTTCTATATTTATAGTCATTCCACAAACAGAAATGTTGAATTCTAAGTCTGGAAATAGTCCTGGTAATAATCCTGTCTGCATTGATAACACATAATCGATGCTCCATTTTCATGTGTTTTGCTTTCAGTCTGTATTTAGCAGTTGTCTCGTAAAGATACGATGATGAAGTTTCCAGTTAAGGTCTCTCTCCTGCTTAGCCAGCCTATCTGCTTCCTCGTTCTCCTCAATGCCAACATGCGCAAACATCCACTGGAAAGTACAGCTTTTACCCAGTTGGAAATTTTCCTCTGAGTAGTAATGGATATCTTGTGCAAGCATGGAGTCTGCCTTCCCTTTCGCCTCCAGGAAAGCCCTTAAGTTGCAGAAAATGCGCGCGCGCGAAGAGTCTACTAACTTTATTAATATTACTTAGTGCAATATACATTCTTAGGAGCTCTAGGGTTGTTTGCAAATAAAATTGGAATCGATGTTTCTTGCTCCAATACTTTTAGCATTTTCTTGTTATTAGTCAGAGTGATAAATATGCCTTCTCCTCTGTTCAGAATCGTTTTATCTGAAGATGCATCAGTATACATCCGCACAAGGTCATGTCCCAAGTAAGTTTCCATGGTTGGAATTCCCTTAGCTTTAACAATGGGCGCTGATTCCTTTTTCGAACAGTGATATAGTAGGTTCAAGTTGATTACAGTATTCCGGGGTTGGAAGGATGATAGGATCGGTTTCCGAAGCAAAGTAAATTTGATGTATAATTTGAGACTTTCTCGTATTTCTTTACCGAACTTCGTGGTGGATGATTTCTTGAGTCTTGATCTACGGTTCCAATTAATCGTCGCTTTTAGGATAATATTGTTGTAAACATAAATATTTCAGACAATTTGGCATAGGAATTGCTTTTTCACAATTTTTTTATGTGTTACGTCATATATTTTATTATTCATATATTTTACTAAACATTTTCATGTATTTATAATTTTCATTGATAAAATTGAATGTAAGAACTTCTCATACTTCCGCTACAACAGTATTTTGTTGCATAAACATAAACTTTACATTATCATTAAGATAAATTATCATAACTATAGTACAATATTAATATTTAATATTATACTATTTCTGTGTATTAATATTATTGTGAGAAAAATAAATGAGAGACTAAGATTTGTATGAAAAAAAAAATCAGTTAAACAGGCTTTCAAATCAACACTTTCTTTCTGATAGCAACGTAACTTTTTTGTGTTTTGTACAATAATTTTTGTTTACTTTTGCATTTTACACTCTAATTTATAATCTGTAATTTTTAATAACTTTATTATTATTATTATTATTCAGAGGTATGTGAAGCCGGTGACCTTGTTTGTCGGAATTAGGAGTAAGTATCTTATAAAATATGTAATTTGATCAGTACATTATAGTAAAGTATTTTTATCAACATAGTATACAGAATATATTTAAAAAAAACCCGTCCATTTTGCAAAAAATCGGTTAATTCTAAAATTATTTCTTGAGTAAAATATTAGGTTGCGGAATAAGCTCGTAGGGTTTTTACCAGACTTTTATTTAAGCAAAAAACAATAATTATATCAATAAGTTAATCAATTATATATTCGCCATTGCTCTGTTTACAACCTCTTCCTACCAATTTGTTGATGCCGTTACACCAAAAATCACCTGGTTTGGTGTCAAAGAAGTTGTTAAGCCAGTTTTTAGGACTTATTTGTTATTCAAGGTAACACTCTTCATATAGTTTGACAAGAAATGGAAAAGATGGTAAATTGTCGGTGCAAGGTCCGGAGAATACTGCGGGTGGTTGAGCACCATCCATTCGAGCTCTTGACGACGTGTGCAATAAAGGGCCTGGCGTTGTCGTGAAGGAGTATGGTTTGACCATGTCGATCAGGTCTTTTCAGTCAAATAGCTTTCCAAGTGCACCAGGATATCTTTAAAAACTGGCTCAACAACTTCTTTGACACCAAACCAGGCGATTTTTGGCTGAACGTCATCAATAAATTGGTCGAGAGGTGGGAAAAGGTTGTAAACAGCAACGGCGAATATATAATTGATTAACTTATTAATATAGTTATTGTTTTTTGTTTAAATAAAAGTCTTTGGTAAAAACGCTACGAACTTATTCCCCAACCTAATATATGAGGATGAATTTATGATATATTTCCTATTTCAATTTTAAAATGGGGCTTGATTATTTAACTTAAGTTACGTATGATATATATTCTGAAACAGTTTTTATCATGACAATCAAGTGGCGATATCTTATTTTTGGAACGAAGGATATTATGTATTTATATTCTGGCACTGTTGAACAATGGAGGAAAATATTGGTTTCTTATTCGCATATATTTCAGAAAAGAGGGTATGTATACATTCCTTTGCAAGAAGTCATAAAATCTGCTTCTCGTACTGATAAAAGATTTAATGTGAAATGCAAGACGCGAACTACATATATTTAAATACATATTTTCTTTCTTGCTAAGATATATTTTAAGATAACTTCAATTACTTATGTTGATAATTATTTAATATTGCATGACAGATGAAAAATGGAAGTTGGACACATAATAAAACCATAAAAGGAAAGGATTAATAGGATTTTTTGTAACCAGATTTTACAATCAAATTCTTTCGTGGTCATAATTTTAAATAAAACATTTTCGAAAATGTAGCTCATCATTCGCGCTTATTTTTTTCACTTACTTTAATGTTTTTCTTATGCCTAGAGATCAATCTTTTCAGATCAGTTTAATATCATTTTGAATTGAAGAGAATTGTGTTGATCTTATGGTTCTAAGTTCTAAATTTATTTTTTGCTTCAGATTTATTGTATTTGTAAAAATCCCCAGTTTTTTTTTTTTTTTTTCATGTAAAGATTTTACAATACTTTCAATACAATACAATGAATAAATTTGAAAATTTGTATTCAATTTAAAGTTTTATTTTCAGGTGCCATGATCACCTACAAACTTATTTTCTCCATTAAGCACTGAACCCTAACACAATAGACAGATAATTATCTATTACGAAGGTGATGCTATTAGTGAATAAAAACTTGAAATTTTAATATTAAAGTAAATTTAATATTAAATCAAAACAAATGTAAAAAATTAAAAATTGAAGCATATGTTGAATATATATATATATATATATATATATATATATATATATATATATATATATATATATATATATATATATATATATATGTTCTTAAATAAATTGTTTTTGCTTAAAAATATCCAACAAAACCCAAATTCAGAACATATTTCATTATTGGACCTTTTCCGAAGAATACTTTTCGAAATCTGTTTGGAAGATATACACAGTGACCAATGAGCATTATTTTGCTCTCTTGTGCAGTAAAGTTATTCCTGCATTAAATCAAAGAGGTCATCTATCTGTAATTAACTTTATGAGAGAATGACTCATCCCCTCACTGTACCAGTCCAATGAAACTATTCCTGTTGCAAACCTTCGGTCTAAGTAGAGTGGTCAATTCTAGGTTGCATGACCGTTCAACATCTGGACGATCATTTCATCTCTAACTTGTCGATTTCTTGTAGTGATGTTGTTATTTGATTGCACTTGTGTGTACTGTTAATCCTATTCAACTTTGCGTGGAACTCAAACATGATATCTGTATTGAAGTTCTTGCAATTCCTTCAAACCTGTTGCATGTTGTTGTTGATCTTGCACCGACACACTTCCCTGTACTTTGTCTTGAGTTGGGCTCTAAAAGTTAGATAGAAGCAGCTGGGTGGAGTCTTCGTGATTTTGATACAAAGACTGAGCAGAAGATCCCCAATACTTGGCATGCCACCCATAAGGAATCATTTCACTTGGATGGCATTGTTAACCAATCTTAACGTGTCCCAGCCGTAGAACTCACTATCTTCCAATAATTAAAAGGACTCCCAAACCAACCAGGCCAACGCGGCCTTTGTACGTTGTTGTAAAAGTTGTGAATCACCATAGCAACTTAGTAGAATGTGTTGGCGGTTATATTGAACAGGTGTTATTCCAAAAATAAATGAAAGCAATGTGTGTCCTGTTCACTGTCGTTTAGGTCATTAGCGCCATCTGCAGGCTCTTTGCGAATTTTTGTTTTCTTCTAAATAAAGTAAAATCCAAACTTTTTGTGATTAGTTTCATCCTTTTCATTACACCTTCATTTTTATTTTATAAATTCTTAAAGTTTTAACGAACTTTTATTTTCTTCGGTATATACATAGTAAGGTTCAATATCATTATTTATATTTAAAAAAATTCTAAAGGTGTGTTAACTATAAATTAGTGCAGTTTTGTTTGAATTCCCCTCCCTTTAAAAAGTGACAAATCGATCTCAGAATTTCATTACTTATTGAAAATACAGCTAGCTACTTAGAGTTATTATCTTTTATAAATTATATTGAAAAATAATAATTAAATCATGATGAACACTCATAAGTGAAATTTTATTTCAAGCTCGACCAATTTCAATTCGGTGGAGATCCTGAAAAAATGAAAGAAATGATGGTAAGTAAAAATTTCCCATTCATAAAACATCTCATTATATGCAAAATTTTATTACACATTAAATTTATTTGGAAATGCAGTCTGTACTGTTTTATAATGCTTTTATAGCTTATTGCTGTTGGATCCTGATTAGTGATTTAATTAATCTCATTTATTTTTTGCGATGGAATGCCATGCTTAAGAATTTCTTCAGCGTTTTATATTCATTGCACTTAATGCTGATTGAAAACGAAAATACCAACACTCAGGCCTAAATATCGTTTAATTATTTTTAAATTTTAAGTCGTTTGATAATGGTTGTATTTATTCCCCTAATCAGCCGGTGTAGTCCAAAGTTCCCATAGTGTTGCACAAATATATAAAAATTAAAGAAAATTTATTAATTGATGATACATTTTTCAGTGTGAGCTAAAAGCATACCAGCCTAGAGCTCCAATAGTGTACTTAACAATGAAAAAAATATAATGTTGATAATAAGGTATAATCTTTGTGTAACTAACGCGTTTGTTGACACAACACAAATTAAAGTTGAAATAAAAGCGGGTTCAATGTAGAATCGGTGTCCCCTTGGTTTGGTGGAAATTTGGCGATAAAATTTAATATCTGATTGTTTTGGTAATTCTATCTTAGTTTAGTTTTTGTGTAGCAGCAGCGGCCATCTTGTTATCTACATCTTGTTTAATCTGTGGTTTGGGTACCCCTTTCTCGCCAAATGGGCAATAGACGCGCAAAGCGTGGCAATCCTGACCATTTAATCCTAAATGCACTCCTTGTGGCAATCCTGTCTTTTTTTGCTATACAGTTATATGTGTATTTTTTGTTATACAATTCGTAATAAACCATTATTTTTGTGTACGTTGCCATACCAAAAGTGAAATTCGTTAAGAACACGGATTTCAGTTTCGTCGCCATAGAAACGCCGTTTTTCGTAGTGTCTCTCGGAGCATTCAACTCCGCGAGACAACAGCCGAGCTGGCAGTCGAATGGTTAGCGCTCTTGCCTTCAGTTCAACAGTTCGTGGGTTCGAATCCTACTTTGGGCATGCATGTTTGTAGAGGTTCGGAGTCCACTTTAAGCCGTAGGTCCCGGTCTAATTAGCCCTCGTGTGCAAAAAAATGGCCGTTGAGCAACAAAAAAAAAAAAAAAAAAAAAAAACCGTGAGACAACACGCAAAAACGTGCCAGTTGGCGACTTTTTGAAAATGTGCCAAGTAAAGCACCCAAAGCACATTTTCACCCTGCATCTTGGTGTAAAAAAATTGCCAAAAATTCAAAGGGTATCCGATTGCAAATTTGTAGCTAAAAAATTATTTTCTATCAAATAATTTTCCAGAAAGGTTGAATAAATTAGCTTTTTTAGTCACTGGAGATAATGTACTCTGTGAAATTATTACAAATGCGTGAATAAGAGATTCTGATGTTCTTATAATCCCATCAATCTTTTCACCAAAAAAATATGTCACTAAATACTAAAAATTTCTATAATTTTTTTTTCAAAATGTATGGGAATAAACAGTGCATTTGACTTATAAATGTATCAAATATGCAAATAACTTATATATTTATCAAATAGATAAAAACTTCTATTCTTCATTTTTATCTAGTTCTTATTTAGGAAAACTTAATCATAAATTTAAACTTGCGAGCGCAAAAATGAAAAATAGAAATTGTGAGTTTATATAAGTACTAAAGCGGAGCATTCACTAAGTTTCAATATGGCGGCAATTTTTCGCTAAAATGCCAGTATAGGAATACCTTATTACTCTATTTGCTTAAAACTTGCTTATTATAGTTTTCAGGTAATACAAACAGAATATTTAGCTAAAAATTTAGCATTAACACTGCCAGTAGGAAACGATGCATAAATGCGTTTTTAAAAAAGCATATTTCTTTTGAAGAAAATTATAATACGAATTATATTCGCTGAATAATAATGACAGTGAGTTATACAAATACATAAAAGGCAAATACATTATTTGGTTTAAGAACTCTCTAGAAGTTCTTAAAAGTCACCTTTGTAGGTTATAAATATACAATTCAGATAATAAATTTTGTTGGATTAAGTGCAATCCAGAATGTTTTAATATGATACGTATAAATGTCTTAATATGTCCAATAAAATAATTCTAATGTTTATTATGCATTACAATAATTCTAATGTTTATTGTTCATTACAATAATATTCTATTGACTTATTACAATAATTCTAATGACCTATTGCCGATTACAATAATTCTAATGACTTATTATTTTTTACAATAATTTTATTGTGTGTGACTTATTGTCTATTACAATAATTCTAATGACTTATTGGCCATTCTAATAATTCTAATGACTTATTGATCCATTAAAATGTAATTCAAATTTATAATTAAGTTAGGTTGATGATATGATCATATTTCAAGGAAGTTTCATTGTAAAAAATTTCTGCTTCTTTCGCATCGGGATCTTATAATTATATATATATATGTTATAAGGGTATATCATAATTTAATACTTCCAGTGAATTTTATCATGAAAATTATTTTAAACTCACTATAGAAACTAAAAGGTTATATTCTCTTTATTTTTATATCAAATCTGTAATTGCATCAAATATTTTTTAAAAATTATTTCTTTAGGAATGCATAGTAAAAAAGTATGAAAATGAATGATTAATGTTTAATGTCTTGAACATTTTTCAGCCAAAACTGAAAGAACACGTGAAGAATATGAAGGATCAGTTACAAGAAATGAAAGTAAGATATTTTATATTAATTTTCAAGCTGATATCTTGATTACATACTTCTAATATCTTCTCCAAAACTGATGATTTCAAGAAATCAAATGCTTCAAAAGAAAATTTATAAAGTCGTTTTAACTTGAATTGTGTTAGTATTAAATTTTGTATTCAATTTATAAATATTAAGTATTATTAGTAATAGAAAATATGCAGAATCATTCAGAAAATGTTAGAGATATATTCTTTAAATATATAAAAATATTATTGCAATTTTTTTTAGAAATAGAAAATTCAAGTATTTGATTTATATTACTTTTATGAAATGTTATTTGAAAAACTACTGAACTAGAAAGTGGAAAATATAATTCACTTCAAAATATTTTATATCTGCCCACATGATTATCATTTTTATTAAAATACCACTATTTCTTTCATTTTGAAAAAAAATTTAATAACATCATTTTGTGGTTGTTATTATTAATCTCCTTAATATAATAAGCATGTTCATTATATATTTGTTAGTTCGGAGTAAATTAAGTAAAATAGAAAAAAAAAGCTATTGCAAACAGCTTCTTCAATGAAATGCAATTGATTAAAGTTATCAAAATAACAATGATTAAGAAGTACCTTTAAATAATATTGCCATAAAAATATGTCAATCTAAGACATTTAAAACTGTGAATAAAAACAAAAAATAATTGTCGAATTAAGAATGATAAGAAAACATAAATTTACATAATATATATATATATATATATATATATATATATATATATATATATATATATATATATATATATATATTAAAACTGGAGTTTAGGAAATATGAACATCTCTAGTAATTGTGACATAAATAACGCAAAATCATGTTCTGCTTATTACAAATTTATTTTTAAAATTTTGAGATAAACTTTCATTTTCTAAATGCAAAATCACTAACAATTCAATTAAATAAACGATCTGTACTATAGTAATTTCCAGTACTTGATTCTTATATCCTGGGTTCAGCAGTACTAAACCAGGTTCATGAATTTATTCACTCTCAAGAAGTCTCAAAAAGAGTATGATTGAGTTTCTACATAGATCTAATCTGGAAAGCCCCAGATAATTCAAAATATGATTAGAAATCAAAGTTTGAACTACATATTTTATTGATCATCATGCTTATTTTTTGTACTTTGTATTGTGTTAATATAGGGTGACAACTTTATTCTGTTGACAAAAAAAAAATTGTATTCAATTAAAAACATGTAATTTATTTTCAAAAAACTAATTTTACTTAAATCATTTGTTGCTTAAATACAATATATTTAAGTATTTTCAAAATGGCTCCTTTGGGCATCGATACAGAGCCTTAAACGTCGCAATGGGCAAATTTTCTGCAATGGGTTGCAACTCATCAGGCGTTAATTTAGCCTATTCCTTAAAAAGAATACCCTTTCGGCATTCTCAAACTTTGATGTGGCTTAGAGCATACTCTTGATTGCAGAATAGACCAAACACTATAGTCCAATTGTGCTTAAGTCAGGTGAATAAGGGGGCCACATCCCCACAATCTGAATTTGCTTTAATCCAGCCACAAATAAAGCAATTATTTGCCGTTGTTGGTTTGGCATATTATTTCAAATAGGGAATAAAAACTAACCATTTGTTTTACTATCATTAAAATGTCTTAAGCAAATGAAATTTTTATAAAAATGGGGGACATGAATTAAGACAATCAAAAGCAGTACAATTATGTCAACAGTATAAAGTTGTCACCTTATTAAAAATGCTGCACCTAAAACCCTATTAAAGATGCTGCATCAGGAGAATATTATTAGTAAAAAAATTCTGCAATTTATATATATATATATATTATATATATATATATATATATATATATATATATATATATATATATATATATATATATATATATATATATATATATATATATATATATACATATATATTTCTAAATTTTTCTTTTAGGATTGTTCAACTACAGCAGCAGAGCAAGTCCTGGAATTAGTGGAAATACCTGAAGAATGCCAGAAAAAAATTATGAAGTTATCAGTAATGATGTTTGATAGATTTGCTAGTGAGGAATAAAAATATCTGAAATAGGCAACAAAATCATGTATCCTAATATGAAGAAGAAATAAAAGAATTATACACTTCATATATTTTGCGTTCCTTCATATAAATAACTTATTTTTAAATTATTATACTTGTTTATGTGAGCTGAGAAAATCAAATAAAATAGTTATCATTGGTGGTTATCGAAAATGTTATATCAAGAAAAGCAGAGAATTTTTCAGTCATATTTTTTCAATGGTTACATGTAGTATAAAAGTTTGTAATTTACAGTAAAATTTAATGAAGATACAATTTTCTTTTGAAAAAAGATTTTCTGAGATCAAGTTAATCTTGGTTTACTAGTAGGTGCTGTATTCTAGACTTATTCTGCTGTAGCTAATTCTCGAAATTTTGATCAGTCATATTCAAACGACAATAGATCTAGAAACGAATAAACTGAAGAATCTGTATAATTTAGCTGATTACGAAGAAATTTTGGACATTCGTGCAAATAGTGGATGTCATTGTTTTATTAAAATATGGGTGTAGGTAAGACTTGAAGATAAGAAAGGAGTGAAAATTGCAAAATTCCGAAGATATAATCTTGGCTGATCATTGTATTGGTAATGAGTAATAGAGGAATTTAAAAGTATTCTCTTAATGTATGTCTTTACACTAGGAACTGGACAAAAATTATAGTGCATAAAATAATAACAGCCTCTTCAAATGTGTGTTTTTTATAATCTATCTCGACTACCATAGCGTAGTTGTCAGAAACGTTATTTATCCACGAACATAATGTCACGCAATTCTGATATCCATCTTTATCATTCCTTTAATTATTACAAGCACTTGTGCCTAAGAGTTAAAGATAATGTAAACAACAGACATTTTGCACTCTATTGTGTTCAGTCAGTGCAATTAAATCGTATGGATACAGATTATTGTGTTTAAAACTTCATTAATTATGATATGTTGAGGGTCAGAGGCAAAGGACATTTCATCAATACAATATTTATAATATGTCTATAAAATTGCAATTGTCCCAGTCTATTAATAGTTTCTTACAGAAACAGAAAAAATATGGAATTGGTGTTAAGAAACTATAGTTTCATAGTTTCTTAACACCAATTCCATATTCCCCTGATTATTTCTCGGTCTGATCGATTTTTCAAAATGATTTTATTACTTTAAGAGTATCTTTAGATAGTTATCCTTTGCAATTATCCTTAGCCATTTTTTTAAACAATTCTTCAGAAAACAGATGTTTATTCAAATGACGTGCTTTCTTTTAAGAGGTATGCTGTGGCATTACACCAAAATATCACTTGTAAAAGCAGTTCAATTTCTCTAAAACAGTAATTATTCTTCACATTACATAATATTTGTAAGTGGAATTGTAACATCAAGGATGATTACGATTCCACTTACAAATATTACGTAATAAATTGATGTCATTTTAAAATTCAAATCATTTACATATCCCACTACCATAAATGAATAAGTCAGATTTCACACGTAGTGTGTACTTTTGTTTCTTAGAGTTGCATCTTCAGTGACTAACATACAAGTCTGCATCATATTTCAGTTAGCCACATTTGTTCTCATTGACATTTTCATTAAAAACAAAAAAAAGGTGTTTAAAATAAGAAAGTTAGTAACATCAATGATTTTAAAGCAATAATTCCATTGATTTCATCCTTTTTTTTTCCTGTTCATCGTAGTATAAATAAATTATCCTACAACGTAAGTGAAATTCAGATGAATAATTTATTAGGTCATAACTTTGAAGTTGGATAACAGAAAAGAATTTTTCATCCATGCAAACGCAATCAGTATTTGCCATTTTTTCTGCACAAATTCATAGATTTATTCCTATACTTACCTATACATTCTATTCTTATGCAAAAACACCTAAAAGTAGGGAAAAAAACCCACACAGAAATCAGCATTTAAAAATAAAAATAAAACCTTCCTAAAAGTATTTTATCTGTAAATTATAATAATTGTGATAAATAAACTAATTAATCCTCAGAAATAAAGAAATGGAAATGTATTTTTCTGCTTCATTTAGTTTAGATGAGTTTTTGTTCCACTCAAGTGATGCTATAAATTAGTTATTATGTGTTATTAATTCTTGATAATGCTCGTTAACTTCCAACTTCATTTATAACTGTTAGTTTGGCTTCTATTCAATTAGCTTTTAATATATTTATAGAAAAATAAAAAGAACACTTAGCAGATCAGATAGAAAATATTCATATATTAAAAAGTTAACTAATGAGTAAAAAAATTCATTCAAATGATTCAGCAAAGTATCATTTTTAGCATGTTAAAATTTCATCCTGCCAAAAAAGTAAAAAATAAATGTAAACTAAATTATGAAACATTAATTATACCTTTATTTTTATTATACTAAATTCATTTATTATAACATATTCATATAGAAAAGTCTTATATATTTCCGTATTATATAACTGAAACTAGGCGAAATGGAATACTTATGTTCTTAAACAAAATCCCAAATAATTATTTAATATGTACACAAGTCCATAAATTAAGGATAGTACCGGAACTGGTAACTGAAGGTGCAGAAACAAAACAAATGTGATTTATTCACAAAACCCAATTACTAAACAAATGAGAAAGAACAAAAGATATGGTGTATGTATGATACATAACAAACCACGATTTTGGATCCCTGGAACACTCACACTACGTATCACCCTTACAATAACTGAACAGTCCGCTGTTAGTATGATGGTTAATATATCACGTATACCGTAAGAGCAAATACAGTCAGCACACGTAATGCCGAGGCATGCCAAGAATCACATTATTCAGCAGTACTTAAGGCACGCAACAAGTAATGGTCTCAGAAGGTCAAGTAAGGGTGGTGGCTGACGAGCTTCGATTGTAGTGCAATGATTTATTGGATCCAAGGCCGGTGAGAGTACTGGCCATTCTGTACATGTGATATTCTCTGAATGAAAGCAGTCGTTGACGATGTTTGAACGGTATGGAAGGACATTGTCATCCAAAAACACAAATTCAGCACCTACGGCACCCCTAAACAAACGAATATACTGTTTTAGAATAATGTCCTAATAAATTTTGCTAGTCATGGCTCTAATCTGAACATGGAGATCTATTCTGAAACCCAGTATTATACCTCCCCAAATGAGTACTCCTTCACCACCGTAGTGATGGTGTTCAATGATCTTGTCTTGGTGGTACTATGTACCTGGTATTCTCAAAATGAACGTAAAATGTGAATCGGACTGTGAACTAAAGCTCGACGTCCGAAAATGTAACACATATACGCACACAAATATGTTCTCTGTGACGGTGTCCACATTGCATGTTCTCAACTCCAGACTAACCATTGGCGATAGTGAGTTTCAGTGAGTGAAATACATCTGACCGAACTGCAAGCGCATATACCATACTGTCTCAAGCGTCTGTATACAGTTTGCACAGAAATAGTCGTACCGTAGCTGGTGTGATTGATCCACTGCTGTGCTCTACCTGTTCCTTTTGATAATTTCTGCCAAATATCTGTCATCCTTTGGAGTTGTCACTTGAGGGTGACCTGTATTGTAATGTCTACTGACATTTCCATCAACTTGGAATCATTGCCCCAATCTAGAGATGCCACTTTGTCTGATTCCAAATTCCTCGGCTAGTACCATTTGCGCATGCCCGCATTTCAGGTGGCTGATAATTCTACTTCGTAAAACATTATCTACATGCATCATCTGTGTCATATCTATGTGATCATGACACTGAGATCTGTATGGACCAATTGTGAACACGTTTCCTTCTTTGCCACAGGTCCTTATGTACCCCTCTCTTATTCTTTCGTCAATGTAGTGTAAGCTCGGAGTCAGGTGCTTTCCTGTAATTTGCATATAAAGCTTCAACTTGTATTCACACAAATATATATCTATAGTTGTCATTTTTGATTTTCCGCTCGATTGGCATGTGTTTCTGGATTATCCTTTGATTTATGGACATGTGTATATATACAGTTTCTTAACAGTTTTATTTTTGTGTAGATAAAAAGAGCTTGAATATGTAAAATAAGTAGTTAATATATTGTTTCAAAACAATATCGTGAAATGATTACATATACTAGAAAACTGGAACTCAGCAGAAAAATTTAAGACAATATATTTTCTCTCCTTTTATTAGTAATATCATCATTTGAAAGACAATAAACGATGTTATTAAAGCGTGTTAGTTTATCTAAACGTTAGATGTGTGTGTGATGTTATTAACATCCTATCCATATTCAAAAAACTTCTATGAAATTTGGTTTTATTTAGACTTAGGATTTTCTTGCTAGTTATAAGAGATCAACTTTACACATGTCAATTTTGTATATTATTATGATGCGATTGTTTCTTTTGCTTGACTCGTAAATGTTATTCAGGACTTGTTTGAAATAATAGAAATCCCACATAACAAGGAGTGTTTTGCTCTTAATATGGTGTGAGAGAACTTTTAGTAGTTAAAACCACATGAATGCTCCTAGAAATTTGTTCACCCCATTTAAGTCCATCCTTAATAAAGATAAGAAGAATAAGAAGAAACTGGATTAATTAGAAAACAAGACACAGAGTTTAGTTCAGCCACACAACACTGGTTTTATGATCCTGGCATAATTTCTCACGTAGTTTCCTATTTACATGTGTAATAAGGGTCTTTGCAATTGCAGCTGTGACCCAAATATTTTACTTATTGAAATCCTTTAAAAATCAAAGAGTCGATAGGGTTCTGTAGATGTTTATTCAACACAGAAGCCATTTTTGATTTTCCTTCTAGTGGTACCAATCATTCTTTCTTTCTGTTCATTTCTCGCAGTGCATTTGGTTTTCCTAACACAGTTATGTCTCGCAGATGTTGTTTTGCCACGATTGTTGCAAGCAGTCATGACCTTCGACACGATGACTATTGATATTCCAAACAGCTGTAATATTGTGGTTAATTGAGACCTATCAGAGTTCTAAAGAGGACTTTCACTATTTGTCTTTTTTTGGAACTCTGACAGGTACCTCTTTTCAGCTTCACCAGAAACAGAATTAAACAAACAATGATGTATTATATAGTCATACACACACTTGTGATTCTAAGCAACATTGCATTACAAAAAAAATGATTGTTTCATTTTTAATTTAATCCCTTACTATCAAGTATGGAAATCATTATTTTCAATTAGGCTTTCCATTATTTAGGAAAACCACTATTTAACTTTTTGCAAATGATTGTTAAGAACACCAAATGTAACCATCAACGTGATTACGCTCGTTATTATATAGAGAAATCTTGACCACTTACATTCTCACTATAATAATCGCAGTTTGTGGTTTTGAAACCAAATTCTCATGACTTTTCATACAGCTGACTAACTAATGGTCTAAAGTTTCCACTTAGAGGTAGAAGTTTTGACTGAAAGTTTTGATATCTTGTGAGATTTATAAATATTTAAAATATTTTAATGATGACAAATCTCACAAGATATAAAATTATTTCATTGCACAGATTATTTTATATCTTACATGATAAGTTATGTATATTATGATAAATTTTTATGCCATATTTATTCTAATTTTTGTAGCAATGCACCTGGTGTGCTTTTATGTGTTTATTATATTGTTGAACTCCTTTTGTATATACATATAATAACTGTTAATTCTAAAGTTATAAAAGCTCACTAGTAATAATCTTATAACTTCAATATTATCCATTCCATTATCTTCTTACATATCTTAAAAGTTAATAAATAATTATTTCCGTCTTTATCTTAAGATTTATTTAATGATATTTTTTTTCTTATTTATAACGATGATAACAAAATTCAGTTGATGATAAAATTGCAATAAGTAAAAGTCAAATCAAACATCATATGTTATGTAATTCTTTTTAACATTATCACAAGATATAATTTTAATCATTGGGTTTAATCCATCTACAATCTGTTCACGAAAAAAAAAAAAAAAAATTGGAAAAGCTTTATTTCTTTCATAATATTAATCTTTAATATTTATTTAAATAAATATTTGCTGAGATTTAATTGTTTTATATATTTCTGAAATGAAATAAAATTAATACTAGTAACTATTTGTGTCTATGTAGCTCTACAGATTCACAATTCGTTAGACGTGGATAAAATCAAGAAACACTTTAACGAAGTTATCACTAAATCAAGAATTAAATTCAGAAGATTTATTTTTTTAATGTACGATTATCAAAATTTTAGAATTTAGTTCTTAATCTAGGGGTTTTAACTTTTGTAAAGAAAGGTGATCTAAATTTTAAAAATTTAATGGTATCTTTCCCTACTATACCAAACACCAGTTTTTGTATTTATTATTTTGTTTTATTTATAAGAGTTCTTTTCAAAACAATATTTTGGTATACGATATTTTGGAATTTTGTTGAGAAACAATACATGCAGTTAGAGATATTTATTTTTTAAATAAACTAAAGTTTATATACACCATTTCTTTTTCCAACCTCATTGAAATTTAGTAAATGGCCATTGATGTATCACGAAATGTATCATTCTTCATCTGCTAATTTCTGAAACATCATTCCCGGCATTTCGATTATCTTATCCTTACATTTCTGTGGTGCGTCCATAGGTTCCACAATTTCTTCTGCTGTTGTCTTGGCACATTCCTATAAAATTAACGCATATTATTAAATTTTAATACAATTGTATTTTAAAGGATATTGCGGATAATATTTTAAATATTAAAATTAATTTTTGATCTTTCGAACACAGATTTTTATTAATATTAGTAAGTATGAATCATATTTTGCGTTTCAAATAAAAATCGAATTTTGTTTACAAGGAGCGTTTAAAATAAGTTCGATGAATGGAATCAAATAAAATAAAATAAAGCATGGAAACAGAATGTCTCTAGTCGGTCTCAAAGTAACATCCGTTGGCCACAATAAACTTATGACATTGTTCGATAAAGCTGCTGGACTCCACGAAATCTTCATTTGAACCAACGAAAGCCTAGTGACTCAACGAAAGCTTCATTTGAATCGAACGAGGTACAAATACAAAATGTCGTTGAGTGTTTGGTATGTCTCAAAACATTGAATCCTTGATGACTTCTTTGAATCAGTGGAACAGAAACAAGTCTGTTGTTGTACCAGAATGCTATCTTGTACCTTGCCTTGAGTTGGGGTCTAACAGCTTGATAGAAGCCACCGGATTGAAGCCTTCGTAATTTAGAAGTAGGGACCAATTCTAAGCAGTAGACTTCCAGTATTCGATCCCAATTTTCAGAGATAGTATGGTAGATATGTGATAAAAGTTACGCGATGTTGAGCAAAGAAATATGCGCAGTATACAAGGGTAAGTTGCCATGCAGCAGATTCCATTTTATAATTCTGTACATCTGTGGAAGAATACGTCAAACACGTAGCAATAAGCGCTTCAAAACAATTTGTGGCATCTTTTGCAGTTTGTTGCAAAACTTGCCCTATTCCAATATCATTCGAATTTTTAAACATACACCATTCGACTGCCAATAACACACTATTTCACCACTGTTTCTTGGGCCTCTGCTATGTTTTGTCTTTGATCTCTATACTATTAAAATTTTTAAAAAATCCCCAAGTTTCTTTGCCACATTTATAAAATTTTACGTCTAGATTAAAAAAATAGCTGGAAATTTTTAATAGATATAAATTTTATGGTTGACAAATTAATATTAAGCTACATTACATGTAGAATAAAATTCCACTTCTTTAGCTTATTATATGAATAAAAGTATATAAAGACACATAAAGAATATAAAGACAATTATTCACAAACTTTTCATTGTTCCCAATCCATTGCAAATTAATACACGCAATAAATATACATTTAAAAGGACCAAACTTAAAGGACAATGTTATTTAAATAACTTATAATTGCTAATATTGGTATAAATTTAACTGATTCTTACGTATTATAGCGTTACCGCAACTAGTTTTATTCCAAAACTTAAGTAGAATTAGCGCGCAACCTATTATTTGAGCATTTTTTCTATATTTAAAAAATTGATTTATTGTTCTAAAAAGTAATTTTCTAACTATAGGAAATAATATTTTTTATTTTTGTTCTGCTTTTAAAACCGCGGTGACGCTAATACGAAAGTACCATTTACTTATATCATTATATCAAACTCTATGTAGATCTATAGTATATCAATTTTAGTATCAGATTATATGCAAACATATTAAGTGTGGTAAATTTAATCTTAGAATATTAACCTTGCAAATTTGCAAAGAAAATAAATTAATAAATTTATAATAAACTAGTATTGCTCCAAGTTGGTTGCTCCAAAATTTTTACTTAAAGAAAAGATTCTTTTATATTTTTAAATTTATAAAAGAAAAACTTAAAAAATAAAATAAATGAAGGGAAACATCAATTTAAATGCATATGACAACTTACTATAATTTCTGACAACTTATCCTTATTTTTCTTCAGATGCTCTTTCATTTTTGGCTGTAAATGTAAAAAAAAAAAATAAAATAAAATAAAAAACAATATACAAAAAATAGTATTCATAGCAAAACGTTCTAAACAATGTTTGTTATATTTATAGATAAGAATAAAACATGCATAAAAATGCAAACTTTTTAAAAAAGAAATCATTATACTCCTTTAAAATAAAACTAATTAGAATTAAATTATTTATATTAATAAAAATATAATCAATGGCTTTAATATATTAATATTAAATATGATTGTCTTATTATTTATATTAAATGAAGTTCATTATTGATGAAATTACTGATGTATGCATAGAAAATTTTCCTGAAAGTATTAATTCTTCATTTTTTACAAAATTTTATATGTTTAAAAAAAATTAGAATGTTATTTTTAAACTAGTTTAAAATGGGCAATCTCAATCAATACGAATAAGATAGAGATAAAACAGTACGAATTAAAAAAAAAGTAGTAGTAAATTAAAAATGTGTATATAGGTTAATTTTATATATAAATAAGTTAAAGTTGAAAATATGGAGATAATATATTTTTCAATAGGTGCATTTTATATACATAACAAATCATTAAAATTAGAGGAACTCTAGTAACGAAATACTGGTAGAGCAAAAAGTGACCGAGAAATATTGACAATTCATACCATCACTTCAAGTGAGGGACCAGCATGACAATATCGATTGCAACGTTTTTTACGGCACCTTGCACACAAGTGAGATGCTGAAAAATAAAACCAATGCTGAAAAATAAAACCAAGATTTCTCTGAAAACAAGATGTCATGCCATGCGTCTGCCCAGTTCATCGTTGGTTATTCCATCAGAGGCGCTTCTGATGGTGATGTAGTACCAAGGATAGTTGAAGACAATGTTGCCGACAGGATAGTCCATGCTACTGCAAA
This sequence comes from Latrodectus elegans, assembly GCA_030067965.1. NCBI lineage: Eukaryota > Metazoa > Arthropoda > Arachnida > Araneae > Theridiidae > Latrodectus > Latrodectus elegans. The sequence goes on from CM057821.1 coordinate 28,025,832, forward strand.
ATCTATGAAGTATTCATGCAGAGTTTTTTCTTGTAAATGACTACCTTTTTTATTAAAGACTCTTGATGTAGTGGTACCACCCACTAGTATATAATGCAAATAATAAATCTATCGTCTCGGTTGTTAGTGACAGTGGATGGTTGAGATCTAATACAGCGTTCTGCATGATAATTCTAAATTTCAGGTTTCATTCTCTGCAGACAGACAATGATTCTCCTCCGATATGAACAGCAATACTAAATTGTTGCCGATCGGATAGTCCACGCTACTGCAAATATCTTCGAAGTATTCATGCAGAGTCTTGTCTTGTAAACGACTCCATTTCTTGATTGAAGGCTCTTTATGTATTGGTACCATCCACTAGTATATAATGCAAATAATAAATCTATCTTCTCGGTTGTTAGTGACAGTGAACGGTTGGGATCTAGTACAGCGTTCTGCATGATAATTCAAAATTGCTGGTTTCATTTTCTGCAGACAGACAAGGAACGTATTAATAAATATTTCTACTTTTACACAAGACAACACCACAACTTTTCATTAGGCAACAGCATTCAAGTACAATTTGTAAATGAGAAACCTATCGTATAATTTCTTCCTCTAAACACATTATATGTGTCAATGTTGCTTTCGTCACCTATTTTGCCTAAATACAGTGAAAAATGTTTTTCTTTCGCAAAGTTCAGCAAGAATATATATATATATATATATATATATATATATATATATATGGTTCTTTTAACTAGGATATGATTTTTATAAAAGAGGAAAACGGTTTCAGTAATGCAAAATAAGAAAATATGAATACATTTCATTTTTCTTATAAGTGGATGGATGCTGAAAGTTATACAAAACATAAAATAATACATTAATAATTTTTAAAAAAATCCCTGAATTTAATAAACATTATTTATAATTTAGAAATGCTTTTGAAAAAGTTGGACATTTATTTATTAATAGCCACTTAAATTATAATGAAATTAGAATTGCAGAAATGTTTGGGAAAATATCTAATTGTATCAAAGTTTCTTCTTATTTAATGAAATGGTTATAGATACTATACATAATTAAGTAATAAAAATAAGATTGGTTGTAATATTATTTTTATAATTCATTTTTTACCTTTAATTCCTTCTGCTTTTCAGGGTCGCCGCCACAATCGAATTGATCCATCTTTAAAAATAAAAAATATTTGTGAGTCACAAAAAGGAAAAAATATATTATGACTAACATTATAAAATTGAAAAATAACAAGTGGAGCTAATAAATGTTTGTTTCTGAGATCTACAAGGAAAATAACATTATGTACAAAAATTATTAAATCACAAATATATACATAAGTTTGTAGTTCACCTAGGGCAAAAGCAACTAAAAGTAGAATAATCAAGATGTAAGCCACAAAATTCAAGTAATTGATTATGTATATAGGAAACAGTAAAATAAGTGCAAATGAAAACATGTACATAAAGCATTGTTTTTCTACAAAATCCAAATAAAAATATCCAAATTGAATACTAAAATCATGAAATTAAATAATAAATATTTATGAAAAATTTAAAGTAATTTATAATTTCGGGGTGTAGTGTAACAGACTTCCTCGTGGTGCACCCTGGGTAACGCTAAATCTGTTACAGCCATCGTCTTTCTCTTGCATACTTCATTTTTTTATTGGACTGCAAGATTTATTATACTCGAAACAGACAACATAAGTACGTAATTAAAAAAAGTGAATTTCAATGAATTAATAATTTTATTAAATAAGCAGATTAGGAATGCATTTATATTAAAAACACAGCTAAAATAACTACAATGTAAATTTCTATTTATTTAAGATTTAGTTATTAATTTTTTAAAATTTCATTCAAAAATTAATTATGCTTAATTTGGAACTAATTCTTACTTGTGTGGCAATATTAATATTTTACATACATATCTCTATTTATAATATTATATATAATTTTTGTTATTATGTTTCAAATATTTAGTCCTTCTGTTTGTCTGATTGTGGAATAACATGGCATTAATTTGACATTTGTCTCATGTTATAGAAAACCCATACATTTGTAGCAATACAGCATTCCCTTGTATGTATTCTGAAACATTATTTTCTGAAATATATAACTAACATAGTAAATGCTAATTGACTGAAAGTATTCATTTCCCTCCAATCCGCAATTTCTTTCAGGCAAAATTTTTTCCTTGCCCAAATTCAAAAAGTTAAGTCAGGTTACATTTGTTTTATTGTACAATGCATACTGAAAATGCACATCTAACAAAACTGCAATGGAAAAAAAAATCAAATTTTTAAAAAATATAACATTTATTAATTTTGCATACAGTTAGTGGGGTAACAGTCATCCTCATACACATATGCGACTTTCTGAAATTTTAATCCTTTCAACGTTTAATTTGAATATATATATATATATATATATATATATATATATATATATATATATATATATATATATATATTTGATAACCAGCTGTAGGTTGTAAGTGAGAAGCCATTATTATCTAATTAATGCGAAATGTCATTTCTAGTAATTATTATTTTTTTCCCAAATAATGGTCGACATGATTTAGCTTGGATAGGTATAAGTACTTTTAATAAAAATAACAGAACTTAATGTGTATAATATTGGTCAAATTTCAGGATCTTTTAAGGTAAGCTGGATATTTTGCAAAACATTTTTCTATTTTTCCCTCACCCTCAATTAAGTAATGGATTTAGAAAAACTTTTGTACTCATACTGAGTTATCATATTGTGATTCATTAAAAAATGAAAAAAATTACAGCACTTTGTAGCTATAAATAAGACAAACGTAAGCTGTGCTATTCAAAAAAAAAAAAAAAACGAATAATAAATTTTATTAAAACTAAAAATAAAGAGACTGAAAAATAAATTTCTAAGTTAAAAATTAGTGAATTCATATACTTTTATGGATCAACGGTTTTATTTATGTATTAAATTAAATCATTGAGCTCTAAAATTCTATGCACTAATACCTAGACGTACTTAAATCACGAGCATTTTATGCACTATATAAATATATATAAGCGCGAGCACTCTCTTTATGAATTTTAAAGTTTCAATTTAATCACAGAAGTAATATGCTCTATAAGATTAATGAAGCTAAGAATTTTTGTGAATTCCATTCATAATAATCTTTTAAAAAGTTTCATCATTCTAACTTCTGATATTGATTTCACTGAAGGACTAGATGAAACGAGTAGCAATAAAAAATACGTTTCAATCATGAGCATTTTGGTATCGAGATTATCCAATCCAGAGAAATAAAAGACTTCCTGAATCGCGTGGACTATGCAACAGAATAGAACCAATAGTTTATACTCTATATTATATACCGGGTCGCTATTCATATAATTAAATTTCCTTATAAAGCATTATCCTACAGCACAATCGGGTAAATGGGACGCAAGGAAATTTTGTAAACGAGTTACACCCGAGATGCACTCACAGAATTTCGCGAAAAAAAATAATTATTATTATTTCCAAAGTGTCCACCAGGGGACGCCTGTTTACTAAAAATATGAAATTTAACGGAAAAAACGAACAAAACAATATTAACAATCTAGAACAAGAATTAGGAGTAATAAAATGCAAAACCTGGAAAAGTTGTCAGTTGTAGGCTGAAACTGTCGATATTTTCATTTCAGGAAAGAAAGAGAAGCTTTATGCAAAACGGGCTAGGATATAAAACATTAACAGCCATTATCATGTTTAAGTCGATGTTTCCGGCTGTACTAAGTATACGAGGGTTGCTATTTATATTTCTGGCCTTGGCAACAGTAAGTGTTGCTAGGCGATCGAAGACGATTTTAATCGAAAGTTTGATATTTTTAAACATAAATTCAGCAGACGATTTACCATTATAGCTTTATTTGTGTTGTTGACAGTAAATTAAAAAGTTCTTCTCTGTCAAAAAATGGAATTGAATCGTGAACATTTTCGGGCCATTATTTTTCATAACTTTCGACGTGGATTGTCAAGACAAGAGTGCTTCGATGAACTTAATTCTTTATACAGCGATAAAGCGCCATCCTACAGCACTGTAAAAAATTGGTATAACGAATTTAATCGTGGTCGATGTTCGATCCAGGACGAATCCCGTGCAGGTCGTCCAAAATCCATTGTTGTGCCAGAAAAGATCAATGTTGTGCGTGAACTGATAAAGCAAGATCGTCATGTGACATACCATGAGATAGAGGCGTCTTTGGACATTAGTATGACTAGCATCAATAAAATATTGCATGAACATTTGAGCGTAAAAAAAATTTGTTCGCGTTGGATCCCGCATAATCTGACAAACGCTCAAAAAAAGGCTCGTGTCGATTGGTGCAAGGAAATGTTGGAAAAATACATTCAAGGTACATCAAAGGCTGTGTATAACATCTACACAGGTGACGAATCATGGATCTATGATTCGTCAAAGTTGTTGAGTTGACCAAAAAGTTGTTCGTCAAAGTTGACCAACAAAAGTTGTTCGAGGAAGAAGCACATCGAAACAAATGATTGCCTGTTTCTTCTGCATTAACGGTCATGTGGCAACAGTGGCGTTAGAGCAACGCAGGTCGGTCAATTCTGAATGGTACACGACCATTTGTTTGCCAGAAGTCATTGGAGAAATTCGAAAAAAGCAGAAGAACAGGCGAATCATTCTTCATCATGACAATGCGAGCTCTCACACATCGACTCAAACAAAGGCATTTCTGACGGAGCGAAAGATCGAACTGATGGGTCATCCGCCGTACAGCCCTGATTTGGCACCCAATGACTTCTTCTTATTCCCACACATCAAAAATAAATTACGTGGACAACGATTTTCGACCCCCGAAGAAGCGGTTGATGCATTCAAAACGCATGTTTTGGAGTTACCTCAATCGGACTGGAAAAAGTGCTTTGAAAATTGGTTCAAACGCATGCAAAAGTGTATTGATCATCATGGAGAATATTTTGAAAAACAATAAAACCAATTTCGATCCTACATATTTGTTTTTTCATTATTAGGCCAGAAATATAAATAGCAACCCTCGTATCTCGTTAACTAAACGTGAGCTATTGGTGAAGTTGTTTTACGAAAACAAAGAAAATGCTTTTGCTGCAGCTCGTGAATTTCATCGTACAAAGAACCTATGGCGGGGATAAGTGTATACCAATGTTTTTGTCTATTAAATGTATCCAGGCCATGATTATAAGAAATGGGTAAATTAGGAGTTAAATTTGGAAGAGGACGTAAACGTGTCACACTGGTACTTGTTGATTCTGTAAAGACAAAACCAGACTCACAGTCACATACACCAGAGTTTGCGGGCAGTAGCATTCGTGCAGTTTCTCGACAGACAGGTTATTCTTACAGCATCATCCAAAAAGTGTTCAGATGTATGACGCACTGTATCTCATATAAGATCTGTCATACCTAGAAGAGCTTGATGGGGCCAAATCACAACATCTTTCATTTGCAATTAGTTTTTAAACAGATTAACAGTTGATCTGTAATGGCCTTGGAATATTCTGTGGAACAACAAGGATCACATTTATATCTCAGAGGCACATTCAACACACAGACTTTGCCGTATATGGGCTCAAAAAGTCAGCGGATTCATACTGAAATTCTCATACAATCTCTAAAGGTCACTGTCCGGTTTGAAATAATGGTGACATTTATCTTCGTGCCATTCTTCTTTGAGAAAATCAGTTAACGAGAGTCTGTCACATTTTCCATCATGGGTAGTCAGTATCATGACATGTTACATACGTTTTTTGTTCATAGTACAACAATGACCGTTTTCATGCAGGATGGCATGACCTTACATAACCATGGATGCGTGAAAGCACTATTGCTTCATCACTTCACAGAATAATGTGCTATTAGTCACTCTTTTCCTGATCCATTGCCACTACATTCGCCAGATCTAACTCTGTGTAATTTCTTGTTACAGTGCTATTTTAAAAAACTGGTTCTTCGTGGAAATGTTCCTGCGTTGAAGGACTTAAAGAACTCTAAAACACGTCGTGTGCGAAGCCTCACAACTGATCAGATATTATCTGATGTTGAACACACTATCCTAAAACTAAGCTCTGTGGCATGACAGCCCATGTGGGCCACACCAGGCCTACAGTGTCCACCTCTGTTTTCTTGACCGAGAGACCCTGGGATTGCAAAGCATATGTCATGATTAGCTACTCAGTCTAATGCGAAACCTCCAGTGTTTAGTTCCCAAGCAGGCTTGGTACTCAGTTTATTGTCTCACTGAAGGGACGAAAGGCTGAGTCAACCTTTCCCAGCTCGAGGATCGAACCTCGGATATGTGCCTCTTGAGCGTGAAGCCTACCTCTAAGCCACCGGACATCGAACACACTATCCATTAACTTAAAATTTTCAAGGTAAATGAGAGTTGTTATGTGAAGCACTTTATCCTACTTCGTCCTGGATAAAGTTAATAACTGCTTTTCTTGTGCAATTTTGTACTAATCTATTATTATTTCTGCAAACTGAATTATTTTTGTTTCTCCCTTACCCTTACTCAGTGTGGTTAATTGAGAAGAGGATCATAAATTACTCAATAAACGTTAATATTTTTTCTGTATTCCGTTTTGGTCATTGTGTTAAATTTCATGTTTTTTTCCATAAAGGCGCCCTCTCGCGGACATTTTGGAACTTTTTTCCGAAATTTCGTGAGCTCGTCTCTTGTATAATTCATATGCAAAATTTTGTTGCATTACATTCGCCCGCTTACTCTGTAGGATACTATTTTATAAAGGAAGTTTAATAATAAACCACTGACTGTGATTTATAGATCAGAACATTTAATAAAGTAACCCATCCTTCTTTGCTGATGAAGCTAATATTAATAAAGTATACAAAAGCTAAAATTCCTTAAAAAAACATTGAGCAAAATGAACTGAAATGAAATGCTATACGTAATTACAGTCACAGTTTTATGCTACTGACTTTAAATTGCATGTCACTAATATAAGTAAAGATGTAACAGAGATTCGAATAAAGAAAATATTTCTTAGATTCAATTGAAGGTAGAACAATTTTTTTTTAAATCTTGAATCTAGGAAAAAATTTTAAATTCATGTATTCACATATCCGTTTTCTTTGTTTTAATTTATATACAATTTATCTTTATAATTTGTTCTTAGTACTCAAGTTTTATGTAATAAAGAGATTGACAATTTTATTAAAGATTGTTAAGATAACAAAATTTGTGTGTACTTACTCCATTTTCCTTCATGCAGGATGGTGCTTCATCATTTTTAATCATCTCTAAATATATAAATTAAGAACAATCAAAAACACATTTTTATTAATTTAAGGTATATAATGATAAAAAAAAAAAAACTTGGCGAATCGGCAATAAATTAATAGTATTTACAGAATAATGAAAAAATGCGCAAATTTATAATAAAATGCATAAATTTTTTTCTTTTAATTGAATATTTTTAATGAAAATAAATTTGTTTTTATTTTTATTAACTTAAATTTTATATATTTTAATGGACTTATATTTCTAAATAACGCATATTAATAATGTATATTCTTCAAAACAGAAACTTTTTTTAAACTTCATTTCTACCTGAACAGTTAGTTTGATTGTAAATTAATTTAAAAACTTATGATTTAATAGTTAATAGGAAGATATTTACAATAAAAGTAAGAAGAAACTCTGCACTTTAATAAGTGAGAGTCTTTTAAAGGAAAAAAATAAACGTTTAAATAATATTTTCATAAATTAGTTTATTGAGCCAAACTTCGTACCCTTATTTTTAATTACTAAGATAATATACCTAAAAATCTATTTGTAAGTCATGTAGATTCAATATAATGATTAGAACCATAGTATAAAAGAAAAATAATAAAGCAAAGCAAAATAAAAAGTTTAATTATATTTTTTGAGAACACTTAATTGGTTAAAATGGGTTTTTGAGAATTCATTATTTAGATAAAATTTGAGCGCTATTAAATTTTTAGCTTCAACTCGAAAAGAGCATTGATTCTCCCCTAGATTAATAGATTTTTAACAATCGACTTTAAATATAGAAAATGTGAAAACTTTTTTTTACGAACAACATTTTTTTTACTATGCTTGAATTTCTTTAAAAGCTTTCGCTAAAAAAAATTTTTTTTCTTAAAACACAAAAAATTAAAAAAAAAAAAAAAAAAAAAAAAAAAGACTGGAATTTTAGAAAGATTTTCCCTTATATATATTGAAAAACAAATGTGTTAATTAAGTTTCCTTAATAATTGGTTAAATTGAAGGGAAAAAAGGAAAATGTATTGGTTTATGAACAAAGAAATGAACAATGCAGCTGTAAAATGCAACTTAAATTAGCGGTAAAACATACAGTGTCTCACAAAAGTGATGGGACACTTGTGCTTTACAAAAGGAAACTGTAATAAAATAAATTAAAAATACATGTACAAAATTTTTGTGGGTGTGTTTCATACTTATATTTAGTAAAAATTATTACATAACAAACATTTTGTCAAAATATTAATTTAATAAAAATATAATTGTTTAGAACGGAGCAAAAATTAGCTCACATAAGTGATGGGACACCATTAGATATGAAACAAAAATAGTCTGAAATAAGCAATAAAAATATTTTTGGGTGTTTTATTTTTACTCAAAAGCAATTGGTAATAATTTATAAAATCGTCTGCAGTATTTCTCTCCAGATTTTTTTGGAATTTTTGTGTTTTTAAATCAGTGAAGTCATGAATGTTAAACGAAAAGAAACTTCGCCAGTAATTCGAAAATTAGCTATTCATTTGTATATTGAAAGTGTAAAATCTATTAGAGAAACTGCTGAGACAGTTAACTTGAGTGATTCAACAGTTTTCAACATCATTAAAAACGACATAAAAAGAATCATATGATTCAGAATAAAAGAAGGATGGCTGACCATCAAAGCTATCCGATGGAATAAAGCGAATTGTCGTTCAAATTATTAAAAACAAATCCAAGAATAAGTACTCCTAAAGTTGCTGCTGATTTACAAGCATTATACGGAGCAATTGTTAATCCGGAGACAGAAGGGTAATTCGATCTGCTGGATATCAGGAAAAAATTCTTCGTAAGTGAAAATAGAAAATTCAGAATGACTTTCGCAAAATTCAACATAAATAAAAATTCTGATTACTGAAATAAAGTTATATTTGCTGATGAGAGTAAATTTAATATATTTGGTTCTAATGGTAGAATCTTGGTGTGGAGAAAACCGAGGGAAGAATTTCGTAAACAGAATTTGGTGCCAACAGTAAAACATGGTGAAGGATTTATGGTATGGGTGTGTATGTCGTCCGCTGGAGTTGGTAATCTTGTTTTTATTGATAGTAAAATAGATCATTACAATTATATTGACATTCTAAAGCAAAATTTGAAACCTTCAGCACGAAAATTGAGCCTTCATAATGATTTTAAATCTTACCAAGATAATGACCCCAAGCACACTGCTTTGAACGTTAGACTCTGGCTACTGTATAACTGTCCTGAAATAATAAAAACACCACCACAATCTCCAGACTTAAATCCCATTGAAAATATTTGGCAAGAATTGGATTCAAGAATTTGCAAACACACAATTTCTTCAAAACAACGATTAAAATTGGTTCATTAAGAAGAATGGGGTAAAATCACTCCAGAAACCACAAAAAAGTTAGTCAAATCCATCCCAAGAAGATTAAATAATGTTTTAAAAGTGAAAGGAAATCCAAAAAAATATTAAAACCTTTTAAAAAGTAAAATTTTTGGATAAATATTTGATGGAAAAGTAAGTGTCCCATCACTTATGTGAGCTTTCTTTTGCTCCGTTCTCAGAAACTGTATTTTTATTTAATTAATATTTTAATATTTTTACAAAATGTATGTTATGTAATAATTGTCACTGAATTTAAATATGAAACACAACCACAAAAAATTTGTACATTTGTTTTTAATTAATTTTATTACAGTTTCCTTTTGTAAAGCACAAGTGTCCCATCACTTTTGTGACACACTGTATCTTTAAACATATTTCTGCTTCAAGGAATGTATTTAAACATAATTTTGCTTCAAAGCTTTCTTCTGTATGTTTGTTCAATTTTAAAAAACGAAAATATTTTTAGGTTTACCAGTAATTTAACCAATATATTAAAATATTCTTCGTCCAAGCAAATTAATAATAAAAAACAAATATTAATTGTTAAAATATAGTTTAGTCGAAATTTAATAGGAAGAAATAAGTTTATTCCATTTAAATTGAATATGAATAGTCAGTATGGAGATTTTTGTAAGAAAATGGAATCACGACAAATTTAAAAATGTTACAATTAGTGGTAAAAATAATAATTCTATAATTATAAGCCTGTTCTTCTGCAGAAGAAAAAAAAACTACTTTTTTCTCAAAACTATCAGAATTGTGATTTGAATATCATTTGTTTATAAACAAATAGATTTGAATTAATCAAATAAATGATGAGCGATGATGGTATAAAGCAAGTACAAGTATGTTTAACTCTTTCCAGGTATTGAGTGGAAATATAGCCAAACAAAACTCCTAAATTTATTTTACATTTCTAAGCAAAAGTAATCTTAAAAAAATTTAAAATATGTACATTTTTTAAAATAAATATAAATAGCTTTATATAAGTTTCTGCAAATTATTTTTTCCCTATGCATAATTTCTTTTTGCAATATTCAAAACTTTTTATGCAAAGCAACATCGAAAATTTAAAACAATTACATAATATTATGATATTTATTATCTCCATCATATTAACTTTACATTTTTGCTATATTAAATGCGTAAGTTCTTTAAACACTTCTCCCAATTTATTATATTTTTTAAACTAAGAAATACCTATAGTATAAAATTATAAAAGAAATTTGTGTGTATATTTTGTAAAGATTATTTGAGAAAAACGTCAAAATTATTTTAATTCACGAAAATTTCATTTGTAAAAACCATACTTGATGTTATTCGTTCATATATTATGTACAAATATCATTAAGTGCAATATAGAATGTCTTCTAAGTTTACAAATTTACACGGTAAAAAAAATAAGTAAACTGTTAAATAGAGTGATTACAAACACAAAATTATTTACAAAAAAAAATTTCAATAATTCTAAACATGTTTCAGAAAGATTCTTGAAGTGAACACTATACTCAACTCTTAGCAGAGAATCTGCTGTGTTTATAACAAAAATCTAATGAACGTTGAAATTAATTCTCAATGTAATAATTCCAACTGTACCTATCAATCTATAAAGTTTAATTTAGAAGACAAATGATATTCAGAATTTACTGTCATATACGTAGCTGGATACATAATTTAAAATATCAAAGAACTAGCTATCTTTTGTCATTTAATCCACCTCGAACTTCTACGTTTGATGGGGTAAAAAGTCAATTTATAACATAGGTCTGGGTCTAATTAGTCTTCGTGTGCAAACAATGACAGTTAACGTACTAACAGATAAGCCAAGTTTTAGCATTTAAAGAAATTCTTTGTATAAGAAAAAAAGTTTCAGTTTTACGTTCACGGCTTCTTTTAGCGTTCGGGATTTTATGATCGGGTTCAGACAGTATAGATACTTCATTCCCACATGGAATGGTATAGCTAATCTAGTGAAAACAACTATTTCGTTTTGTTTCATCGTTACTTTTTTCACATAAAGACAAATCCAAACAGGAATTATGATTTAATTATATAATCCGGTTAACTTTAAAACCCAAGATTCGATCTTAAAATCACAAAATTTTCAACTATCGGTTAAAACTCAGATCATCCAGGTACAAACTAGACTACAAGATGATGGAAAGACAACAATTAGTATAAATGAAAAAAATACATTAACCATTTTAGTTTCAGCTAAATTATTTATTGACATTTTAAAATACGAGTTCCACAATCAGCCATTTTTGCATTGTTACACATTTAAAATTACAATTACAAACTTTGAGATCAATCCTAAAAGGAATTTTCAAATGATAATAGATATGTATTTAACGCCATGTATTAGCAAATTTGACGAAAAAGTGAATTATATGTAGAGAAAAATTAAAATTTTCAGATTAAAAATTATCATACAGTATCTAATATGTACAGCACTATAAAAAATTTTACTTTATTTTTTTTCTTTCAAAAAATAGAATTTTAGATGCAAATGTTTATATAATTAATATTGAATTGAATATTGAACTCATAATATTGAATTGACGAAGCTATCCAAGATAAATACTTGAAATTTTTAATTTAATATAAAATTAAAAAGTTTTTAGATAAATATACATAACTCTTATATGTATATATACATATATATATACATATACATACATATATATATATACATATACATATATATATATATACATATACATATATATATATACATATATATATATATATATATATACATATACATATATACATATATATATATATATATATATATATATATATATATATATATATATATATATACATATATATATATACATATATATATATATATACATATACATATATAAATATAAATATATATATATATATATACATATACATACATATATATATACATATACATACATATATATATACATATACATACATATACATACATACATATATATATACATATATATATATATAATTTTTTATTAATAAGTTTAAAATTTTTGTAAAAAAATTCCATTAGTTTCTTAAATTATGACTATGTTGTGATATGTACTCTAATTTTGAGCTATTTTAATTGGATAGAAAAGTAAATCTAATTCATATACAACGGCAGAATGCTTATATCGGTCGAGCGTTCCAATATTTATCAATCACATCTATAAAAACGTATAGTATTGCGAATGCTTGTTGAAAGAGAGATGGTTGATAAAAATGTCTTACCATGCATTTTTTCAAAAAACATTTTAAAATGTTCTTTGCATTCCTTATCATGAGCAGAAACCAGACATACCAAAATAGACAGGAAAGAAACGATTGCGATGAACTTATTCATTTTGAAGCACTTTTAGGAAGTCTGAAATGTATGGATCTGTAAATCTGTAAATGTCCTTTTATATAAAAAAATGTCCAAAAAAAAAAAAAAAAAAAACGTGATTTCAAGAGATGAGTAAAAATAAAGATTTGAACAACAACTGGCTCACAAAAATAAGTGAATAAACAAATATAAAAATAACAAACGGATTTTAAAGTTCCATTTATCAAAGGGAACAGGAAGACTAATTCAACTGATTAAATAATCGAATGTTTATAATATTTTCCACTCGCCGACGTGTGAATGCATAAAATACACGTGACCTACGTAAAAATATTTTCTAAAGAACATTCTCCGAATCGGACTTAGCAGTGTTTAAGGTGCGTGTTTGCAATTTTTTTATCTGTCTTCCTGTTTCAAATGGTTTTTTCATTGTAATGCGCCTTCCTCATTGACAAAACTAACCATTTGTAAATGTCATGTTGATGAGGGAACTTTCTTTTGATTTGTGGACGCCATGAACCATATTCATAAACATTTTATGCGATATCCTGATTTTTCACAATTTACCAAATGTTTAATTATATCGTTAAAATCAGTAATTTTTGTGCCTTTTCAAAATTTAATCGCAGTCAATTTCTTGTTAACCTTAATGACAAAAATATGTCAAATTTCTTAGATAGAAATTTCCAGGGTACTTTTCCATTGTACCTCCGCTTTTGACCCTAAAGATATTACAGGTTTTTCACGGAGAAGTAAAAATAATATAATATAAATACGATGATTTCATTAGCTGAAAATTTTGTTTCAAATTTGATATACATTAAATCAAATTTTTTCCAGTAAAAATTAACTAAAAATTTATAAACAATGGTAAACAAGTTAAGATCTAAGCAAAGCTAAAGTTATTTGGTGCAAAAGATTGCTTGGTGATAGTTTTGTCGGTTAAAAGAAGTAGTACGGTCATGAATAGCCGAGGGAGAAAAAATAACTAAATACAGCAAAATTTAATATTGTCTTGTTGAAGAAAAGTTACTATTGGCACAGGTGCCGTATAATCCATGATTCCAAATTCTGAACTTTTTTGGCGATGAAGAAATGTTGAAAAGATGACGTATCGTGACATGCATGATGACGTAAACACTAGGGTTACCAAAATAGAATTTTCTGCATAACTCTTATAGGTCTCCATATTATGACGTAATAAAAACGAGGTTACCAGATACATAAGTAAATTCACCAAGAAATCACCAATCTTTGATTTTGGAGTCATGGGTTATATGGCACCTGTGCCATACTATTACGTTATACTTATGCAATCGATCACCGTTACAATTACTAAAGTTTCCGCCAGAAATAAACATTGGCGTTTAAGTAAACTTTATCAATAAGTGATAATTGTTTAGTTTATAAAATATAAATAAAATGTTTGCATGAGGGTTACTCTGAAATTTTTGAGATACGCGGAGACGAGAATTTTTAAAATAAAATAACGGTTTAATTTTAAAATACAAAATATTTTAACACAGAAGACGATTTTTTACTGACTTACTTCAACTTGTTTAGCATAGAATAAGTTTTAAACAGAAGAGAAAATGCTGTAGACGCGAGAACTTTTTTGGCGCTATGATTTTCTACGATTTTAAAGCAAGATTAAATCAAGAAGAATGCGTTCAACGGTTGCAATTAGCATTTGGTGATGAATCTTCAGCTCGTGCTACTGTATTCAGATGGTTTAGAGAACTTAGAAGAGTTCGCAATTTTTTTCAGGATGAAGAACACACAGGAAGGCCGCCGTCGGCAGTAATCCCGGATAATGTGTCTGCCATACGAAAAATGTTAATGGATGATAATCGCTGTACCTATCAAATGATACAGAAGGAACTTAACATTGGATCCGCAGCCATGCACAAAATCATTCATGAAGAATTACATTACAAGAATTACATATGAAAAAAGCAGTTTGCCGATGGGTTCCCCATAATTTAACTGAGCATCAAAAAGAGGAGAGTGTCAGAATCAGTAAAGAAATTCTTAAATTGTAAAATGATGGTGGCCACCGCATCATTTCTAAAATTGCAACTGGTGATGAAACGTACTGATGATGTTTGACGTTCCAACACGTCAAGAAAGAAAAGTATGGGTCATTGATGATGATCCCACGCCGACAAGAGTGAAAAAAGAACGCGCACTGAAAAAAGTGATGTTTGCCGTTTTCTTCAGAAGTACGGGATTGGTCAAAATCATCAAGTTGAAAGGACAGAAGACAGTAACAGCAAACTGGTATACCACTCAATGTCTTCTAGAAATTTTCCAAGGATTGAATGTTAAGGGACTAATGCTTCACAATGACAATGCATCTTCACATACAGCCGGATTAACAGTTGAGTTTCTTAAACGAAAACAAATTAAAGCGATTGAAGATCCACCGTATTAAACTGATCTAGCTATGTGAGAATTTTGGTTATTCTTTAATCTAAAATAGAACTTACGTGGACGTCGTTTCCATTCAGAAGAAGAGATTGATGTGGCTATAAATGCATTTTTTCATTTATTCCAAGAAATGAAAGGCTTGATGCATTTAATTTGTGGAAAATTCGTCTACAAAAGTGCGTTGATGCTGGAGGAGACTACTTTGAACATACCTGAAATTTTGTAAGTATTACTTTAAAAACCTCGTTGTATCTCAAAAATTTAAGAGTGACCCTCGTATTATGCTTTAATTGCTTCTGAAAACGCAAACATTTTTAAACAATAGATGATGCAAATGGAATATTTATGACAATAATTTGCAATTTTTTTCTTTCCTTTAACATCGATTATCAAAAGCGCGGATATAATAGAAAATTACTGTTTGCAGGTAATTGATGTTATTCCTTTGGATGCATATAGTTTAACTATTGTTTTGTTGGCATATCATTTACTTTAGTAAACCATGTGGTATTTTTTAAAAAATAATTCATAAAGTTCAATATCAATTAAAATTTTATTAATAAACTAAATTTCAAAATTTAAATACAATCATAAGAGTTTATTTTATTGAATTAACAGTTTAATTAATCAGAACTCAGTTTGTTAATTTCTTTTTTATATTCTTTGTAGTTCAAATTATTTTTCTTACAGTTTATTCTCGCTCGATTGAAATAAAAAAAATTTACAGCTGTCATTTTAATCTTCCTGCATTCTAGATTAACATGAAAATCATAAATCTATCTATTTCACAAGAATTACTTGGAATATTATTCATGAATGGCTAGGAATGTAATTCCTTTATTTTTTTGGCAATCATTTAACACTTTATTCTTTATTTGGAGAGTCTACATATTCATTTTTTCAAAAAATGAATACTTTTCTCCCAACGGTGGGCACTTAAATGACTAACCCTATGCCACAATAAGGCTAGAAACTGCTATTCATTTGTCGTTACCCAGCGGGCACCTGTGAACCAAGTCACGGAGGCGAGTAGCGTTGCAGCGCCATACCACCACAAACCAGTTAATATAATGGGCCACATTCATACATCATTACAGAGGGAAGGACAGAGAAACTCAGAGAGAACAGAGAAAGAAAGTAACATCCATACTCGAACCGGAATTCGAAACCGAGACCCACAGCTCAGTATTCAGGAACGCTAACCACTCAGCCATCGGTCGGCAAAGGTGAATATAAATGTCTTATATTAGTTTGGTTCATATTTGACAAGTTGTTAATTCTTAAGAAAGTTAATTTTTCATAGCATTAATTTTGCGATGCCCCTTTCGTCGTTGCCATTCTCTATATTGATATTCAACATGTTGTATTTTTGTATTTCCATTTGTTTACAAAATTATTAAAATTTTAAATTGACTCGTTTCTTGATGAATCAGACTAGCAATGATGTCTTTAATACTTTATATATATATGTATATATATATATATATATATATATATATATATTTATATATATATATATATATATATATATATATATATATATATATATATATATATATAATATTAAAATATGGACTATAGTATAAGAGAACAATTTCACGAGTTTGTCGTAAATATTGAATATGTCTCGTAAAACATCAAACCGCAGACAGCGCTGTGGCTGGAATAAGATCTTGAAAGAACGGAACCATCAACCATTAATGAGAGTTCTTAACTAAGATAAGTGATCAAAATGTTCTTAAAATTACTGCAGGTTTCAATGCTAGGTATCAACAAGCACCAAATGCGAGTTATTCAATTGATCTTTGGCACAAGAGATTTTGATGCTGGAAACCAACATGTAGATTTTCTTTTGTCTGCACGGTAGAACTTTATGCTCTGCTTGCGTTTACCAACACCTCCATTAAACTACCGATGATTGGAAGCACATTGCCTAGTCTAGGGAATAAATTTCCAATCATATTGGGTGAATGGACATATCAAGATACGAAGAAAAGCTATGGACTATCTATGGACTTTCTGTGTTAACAGAGGATTATTCAAGTTTATAAAAGGATTATCCATTGAAATGGATCTCGTGCAGCTGATGGCACATGAGCAGTCAAGTGATAACATACGTAGGTATGCTGTCTGAACACTAGCAACTGTTCACATTGATTATGCATTCTGAGGAGAGAATAGGAAACCCCACTCATCGTGAGTTGTTTTCCAGTAGATCTAGGATAACTCAATCTGATTTTAAACACTTATGTTAGTGGCTAAATTTTCATGCATAAGCCTTATTGAACATATCTAAGATACCTTGTCTTTCAGAAAGCATCTCCACCACTCAGCATTCCAATGGGTTTGTGTTTCCCTGAATGATTCATGGTAAATAATCGTTCAAGAATATCTGAAGACCTCAATCAAGGCCATGTTACATACTATTTCAACAGTTCTACGTTTGTGGAGGGGACTTTCCAAAATATCATATATATAGGTATGCTATATTCCCTGCATTTGAGAGCATATAAGTTTTCTTGTACGGAATATAACTGCATAAATATGTTATAGGTAGTCATTAATGAATCCATTACTTTTATTTCAACAAATTTCTCGTTAGAAAATACTAAAATTCTCTTTTCTGTGTTAATACAGTCCGAATGAAGAAAAAGAAATCTGGGGAAAAAATTGTATTATTAGTAAGTATTAATATTTTGTAATAAATTTATTGCATTTATTTACAAGGTTATTTTTTTTTAATTTCTTGAAATATTTTGTGCATACCACAGATGTTTTCTTGCTTATCCTTTTTTTAACATTTTCGAATTTTTCTCTTCATTTTTGTTTTAGTCAAGTTAGGAATGAAAGTGTGATTTACTTGGTTTAGAAAGATATTTTGGGATTAATTTTAACTATTTTTTACACTTGGTTTTTAATTCTTTCAACATAATAAGGGTACATTTTTTTGTATTTGAAACATTCTACATTGAGGACAGTATGGAAGGTTTACAATTATTCACTCCTAATTATTTACAATGTACTAGATCACTGCAACCAACATCGACATTTTAACAATATATATATATGTATATGTATGTATGTATATATATACACATACATATATATATATATGTATATATATATGTATGTATATATATATATATATATATATATATATATATATGTATATGTATGTATGTATATATATATATATATTGTATGAAATTACTTGTTAAGTCATGAAACATAAAGGAGGAGGAAAAAATTATCATCTTGCGGAAACCAAATAGTGCAGTTAATGTAAGACTGGACTAGATAATAAGTCGAAACTTATTATAACAGAGTAAGTAGGAGGGTTAAATAAAGAAGAATGTATTTAACAATTATACAGTTACCATTTGGAAAAGAAAATTTACCTGGTATTATTGTACTTAGATGGTTATAAAATTTCACAGCAACTCTCTTCAAGATGAAAAATGCAGGAAAATGTTATTATTAGTTTTAATCCAGGCGAATAGTTCAGCCATACGATAATATTAATCTATAATAATCACTATGATATAGAATACAAATGATATATAAATAATTTAGCATTAGATCCTCTTCCATACTTAAAATTTTTCATGGCGAATTACATCTGAAAATATTAGTCGCCCCGTTTGGTTTTCTACATTACATAACTAAACACTAGGAAAAAGAAGTGCGTTAGAATCAGTAAAAGAAAACCATTAAATTAGTTAAAAAGATATGCTTGTATAATTTTTCAAAAAAGTTGCGTTACAGTGGATTTCAGGACAATGCGGTGTTGCTGGTAATTGACTTAGCCGACTACCTTGCTAAGCAAAGTGCTTCTATCCATCAAACATACATCAAGAAATGAAATTCCCCTCACCAAGCTGCTCATTAAGAAAAAGATGAAGAACATTGTCTTAAACCAATTCTCAGAGAGACACTCTAACAAGACCTGATGGAATAATCTTCAATTCATCCCTAAATGATTTAGACACAGGGTTGTTACCGAGTTTCATTTGGCCACCGGGCTTGATTGCCTTCTTCAACACCTATGTAAAACTAATGTAGTCCAAGAACTTTTCTGCAGACTCTGCGATCTTCGAGAGGAGATACACCATCTTCGTCGCTGTCCAGCACTATTCGAACCATCCTTGTGCGATCGGTACTGGCGTGCTCGAGACATCCTCTGCACCTTATAGACTTTTCTGTGTTCACCTGTCTATTTATTCTTTCTACATTTGTGGCGAAGTGAACTTTGTAAACGCGGCCATTGAAAATAAAATAACTTAAAAATGATAAGCACAACATTATTTTTAAAATTATAATATTTAATGTGCAATCTAATCTAATTTACGTAATGTACATACCCTGTTTTAACTCTCCAAAAAATCAAGAAAAAATTTTGAAATGGTACCAAAACCCGCAATTTAGAAAAGCGAATGTACCATAAAAAAAAAAGTACTGTAAGCCCTTTTATAAGAAATACTGGTCTTGTTGCAGCCAGCAAGCTGAAAGACAGCAGACAGTCGCTTAATTAATTGGTACATCATCAGATAATTTCCAGAAATGTTTCAAGAAATATCAAGGTATTAATGCTTTGCCATAAAAATACATTTTTTATTCACAAGATGGACAGTAGAGTTTCTTGAACAAAAACACCCACACACCAGAGTGACTCTCATATATTATTTAAATAACTTTACTAATATAAATAATGTTAGCTTTAAAACTAAACTGTAATAATTACTTACAATGTTATTAATTTTACATCCTAAATGAATGATGTACCTTCTTCTTACAAAGAGTTTGTGAATAAGTTAATTTATTTTATTAAATTTAATTAAGTCAACAAAAAATATTAAAAATTAAAATGTGAATAATTTAATATTTATTTTGTTTTAATTTAAAATATCACATCGTATAGATTAAATGTTAGAATAAATAATATAATATTTATTTTAATATATAATCTCTGTATAATGTTTTTAAACTAAGATTATTCTAGCATTTATTATCATAATTTTTTAATTGGTTCATTTAAATCCCATCCTTGTCAATTTCTATCGTAAAAGTTACTTAATTTGGCAGAAAGAAATAATTGCCATTTGTGTACGCCATTAAAGTACAGGCACATTTCACATTTGTGTCTACATTGTTTCAAAGATAGTTCATTGTTTTAAGAATCTAATTTCTTTTTAATTTATGGAACTAAAAATGTTTACAAATAAATTATCTAGGATGGTGTAAATAAGCAACTTTTTACAATATCCAGAAAAAAATATCCAACAAATTATTAGTCTGTGATAATAGTACAGTCTACAAATACGCAGACTGATTGAGATTGCCACAGTTCAGGACTTGTGGATTAACGAACTGAAGACCTCTGTAAACAAAACAGGCATTTACAGAAATAAAAGATAAACTGTAATACAAAACCAGTGTTACTAACCAGAGGAAATATTTCTCATTCAATTTACCCTTTAAATTACAGGAAAAATGTTTTATGTTACATGCAACTTCAGAAAACATCACAACACAAAGTTGTGCAATTCGAACCTCTGATTTCAGAGTTTTTAGCAAGATAAATATTATACACAATTTTTCGAAAGCAACTAACTAATGAGCCTTGTATGTGCTTAATGAATAACTTAACAGCTTAGAGTGTTGTAAAGGACAGCTGAGTTTGCAAACTCCTTTACTAGTAATTTCTAGACTTTGATATCGCTTATTTTTGGACTAATAGGCATTTTAACAACTATTGCACTATTCATCGAGAACTTTTAACAGATAATGGGACGTATTCACATGTCGCAAGGATGGAAACTAAAAAAGCTCCCAAGAACCCAAACCCGATAGACGTGCATGAAGAACATCTATCTCCAATAGTAGCTGGAATTGAATCCGGAACTTTTTGCACTCAAGAGCGCTGTCCAGCCTCTAAACTAAGGCGAGTTCTAATTTCTAGTCAAATACCACGAAGTTGGCCGCCTAACAACTTAAAACTCTTTTAACGTCCAACGTGTAATTTGCTATAAGGGAGAACGTTTTACAGATATTCAAGTGTTATAAGGACGAAAATACAGAAAACTCTCAAGCAACCATTCTGACATACGTCCATAAGCAAAATATCACTATCAATGTCTCTCTTTACGGGAATTGTGGAACTTCAGGAGTTGCATTTGACTTCTGGAAATTTCTGTCCCGCAATGTAGTCGTAATTACATTTCTCAAACAATAGAGTGAAAGGTTCCACAAAATTAATCGCACTAATATGCAAAGAATTTTTTTTTCAATAACAGATTGTAGACAGTTATATAACTGCAACAGAGTCTATTAATTTATTGTTCCCTAATACCAAGGAACCGGCCAGACACAGCGACCTCTTAGCCGCCGAGGCGTTGCACCACAGGGGGTGGGCCACCATCGCACCCTCACAAATGCCATAGGGACCCGTTTATAGGGTAGGCATCGTTCATACTTCATTCACACGCACAAGGAAAGGACAAAGACAGGATAGAGAAAAATAAATCCATGCCTGAACAGGGATTCGAACCCAGGACCTCCTTATCCATAGTTAGGCACGCTGACCACTAGACAAATTGGCCGGCATGCAAAGAATATTAAAAATGCGAATTATAGTTTCAAAGAGCCGACTAACTTGTCTAGTGGTCAGCAGATAGGGGGAGGTCATGGGTTCGAATTCCAGTTCGGGCATGGATGTACTTTCTCTATCAGGTCTTTGTCCTTTCCTTGTATGAATGGGTTGTGAATAGTTGCCTACCCTATATATGGGTACCTATGGCTTGTGTGTACTGAGGAAGTCAGACTTCACACTAAAATATGGTTCAGTTGGAAGTGGAGCAGCACACACCATAATGCCAGCCTAGCTAACACGACAACATAGTTTAAAAGATTTAAATATTGCATCAGCAGCGATTTGTGGAGTTATTCAAACTTTGAAAATATCGAGACGAGAAATAATAAATCACTACAACCAAAGTAAACAATCACTTTAAAATCATGAAGGATGTCCCCAACTAAATTCGAATTGCGAAATATATAAAGTGCAATAATTATATCATGCATGATTAATCTTCCCTAACGACGCATCTGCTTCTTAGAATGATTTATGATTACTACGAGATAAAATATGTAGCGTTACATCAAGGAAATTTGTTTCTCGAATATGCATATAAAGTATATACACTAATCACACACAATATGTTATTCCACTTTATAACTAGCAATTAGAGTTCTGAAATAAAATTAAAAAACAAATTAATTTTACTTACATAAAAAATTAATCTATATATAAGCGCGCGAATTTCACAATTATATAATTTTCTTAAATTCCAAAAAAAAAAAAAAAAAAAAAAAAAATTAAAGCTGAAAATATATGTAAGAGGACAATAAATGAACAAAATAAAATATTAACACTTATTAAACAAATGTTATTAGTTTTTATAGAATCATTAATATTACGAGTCCTTCACGATTGTTATAATGCTGAAATTTTTTTTTTAAATAATAAACTATTTTAGCAAGTCCAGTTTCTATTTGCTATAAAATTGCACGTTTGAAATATGAATAAACTTTGATGGCAGCATTTTAAAAAACAATTGTAACTTTCAACGGAGAGGAAAGTTTCAGAAACAAAAGTACAAAATTTTATTTAAAATGTCTTTAGACTTTTTATAATTTAATAAATTTATATTTTAATAAATGTCCTAATGAGAATATAACTGTTGGTGCCAATAGTATATAGCCCAATTATTTAAGTACAACTGTGCACACTTTAATAAAAGCAATTTTTCTGTTTATTTTCAAACTTTTTTTAAAATTGTACAATCACAAAGCCACTCTAACTCACCGAAATCCCGCAAAATTCTCACCAAGGAAAATATATGGATAGTATACTTCAATAGAAGAATTTTGTATTTAAATTTTTATTCAGTGTATTTTTTACTTTAAAACATAAGCAAAGGAAAAAACCTATTTAAATCATACATTGGATCACACAATATGATCTTAACACTACAGTTGATCTAACAAAACTGGATTATCATGAAATTATTGTGGCTGAGCTGGATCTTTTAAGAAGTTAAAAATGCAACATTAAGAACTAATACTCAATTACATCTTCCAACAATGTCATTGAAAATTTTAAAAGTAAAAACAGCTTTGAAAATACATTTCTTAGCAAAAATAAGTGCACCAAGGTAAGGGAAAATTCGAGTTGTAATTTAGGATTTTCAAAAGGTGAAGCTGAAATTCCTCAAGTTCAAAGTGAGTTTTATAAACAATTGGAAAAGCATACACACCAAATAGCAAAATACTTCCATCATTGTATTAAATATATAATTCACAGTCCCTATGTTAAACTTACTATTTTTTAATAAATTAAAAATTCAAATGCTTAAAGATTCAGAAAATTAGATGCAAATTTATTGGGGAGAAATGGATCCGGAAATAAAAATGCTACAGGAAATCAACTTGTTAAATATTTTAAAAACTGAGCATTAGTAATTTCAATAAGAGGATTTTTGTAAGTAACTGACCCATTGTTATAAAAATTTTATTATCAATATAAGTAAATTACAGCAATGTAACACAGAATTAATTTTAATATACATTTTAAAAATGTAATTTTGTAATTATGACCCAATAACTAATTGTCAATGAAAATTAAAACTCTCAGTTCTAATTTTGTAGTCAGCAAACCAAAGAGATCAAACCAATTTACCAATCTTTTGTGAATTAAGAGAAAAGTAAACACTATAATTGGCTTCAAAATGTTTTTATTTCTAATAGAATACAAAGTTTAATCTTCATCTTCCTCTTCTTGGGCAGTGCCACTCTGTGCTTTTCTCTGGTTCTTCCTCTTGACACGTCCTGGTCGTCCACCACCAAAGGGAGATTTCACAGAGAAATCTATGTGTTTCTCAGAATCCAAGCGGACAATAAATGAGGGAACATTTACAACTTGTTTTCTTACTCTAGATTTAAAAAAAAATCTTGTTATAAACCTGCATCTTATTGATAAAAACTTAAACAATTTCTCATATTAAATACTGCAACAGGTTTGAAGTGAATTAATAGATTGATAATTAAAAAAGTTTTTTAAAATTACACAATGTATATTCTGAAGTATATATTAATTTTGTTAACATTTCTTTACACATCACACATTTTTGATGAAATTTTACAATTAAATACACATAAAAATCCATATAAATTAAAAATTTTGTTTATTTGATATCAATATAAAAATGATATTAAAATGGAAATTACAAGATTTGGATATTTAGCCTTAAGATAACAATCCAAATGTTATTCATAATCTCACAAAAACATAATCCAATAAACAGTAATATAATATTTTAAAAGTCTCTTTGAAAGAGGCATGAATTTTTTCTTACAAATATTTTAAATCAATTGCAGAAAAACAAGATAACCTGATATTCTACAATCAATGTTTCCACATAAGAATCTGTTCAAGAGATATTTCAAGTAATTACAAAACATGTAGAAACAAACTTTTGATCTGAAATCATGAACGTAAGGTCCTGCTAGACCTCCGTTGGGGAAAATCGAATCCCATGGATAATATTTTAACGTTTCACAAGTGCTATTTTCATGATAGAAACTTCCGGTCTTTTGCAAATTACAAAAAACAGAGCTACTGTCACTTCGACGTCCATTTTTAGCGTTTAAAATTTTTTCAAATATTTTTAAAATGTGAAAATATTTCCACCCGAGTAAATTTTAACCAAATTCTAATTTCATTGAGGTTGTACAAAATTTGGTTTAAAGATATTCCAATTTTTTTCTCCGTACAGTTACAAAATGAACATTTTTTTAAAGCTAAAAATATTTTTGATTGCATTAATATTCCGATACGAATTTTGATTACAAATCAAACTCTTATTCTTATTTCTGAAAATCCACCTCTGTACACAACGCCACCTATGAAACTGGAAAATTTTTAATGCCAAATTTGGCTGATTTTTCTATTTCACTATGGTAACCTAAAGCAGGAATTTCTGTGAAAAACTTCTCCCCATATGATTCCCGTTGTTTTAACATGTGGTTGGCAAACACTTCCAAATCGAGCAAGACGAATTAGCTTTTCTCACAAATGAAATAGAAAAGGTATCTGTAAATAATGCATGTTAGATTTCTGTTTATTAGCCATGGAAAAGTAACTATGATATATACTTTTAAAATCAACTTTGATTATTTTCATTTAAGTAAATTTTAAAAAGGAAATATTATAAACTGTTTGGTGTTACCTTGTTCAATTATATTATATACTACGATTTTGAAATAAGACTACCTATGTATTAAAAATTTAAAGAACTTAATATAAAAAATGCATTTTACAATAGACACACACATATATATGTATATGTGTTATAAATATATATGCATAATATATATATATTTCTTATGAAATAAAATATCTAATAATAAGAACAATAAGTTTATTAGAATAATAGTGAGACAAATATTTTAATTTGATTTTTAATCACTTTCCAAAATTGAGTTTTTACCTCTACAAACTTTTGGACATTTAATTTTATTTTCAACTTATTTCATGGGAAAAAAAAATACACTATAAGGTATGATTAACAAGCATACAATACCAGCATATTAAAATATTGTGTTTGATAAGAAATTAAACTCTTTAAATTTGAAAAATTATAAATATCTTCCTGTAGCACTAAAGGCGATATAAAATATGTAACTGAAGTTATAGTATTGATGTTCGAGAAGAAATGCTTGAGAGAGAATATCAGGAAGGAAATTAAGAATCAATTGGATATGCTCAAAGTGACTAATCTAGAAATAGTGTGATTGAACGACTTCCTTTCTCGGTATGGCTACAACAATAATTAAATCATAGATCACTTTGTTGTCACTAAGATGGGATATGCAGTACAATACCGTCTCCAAGCAGCTTTCTAATACAGCCATTCCAAACTTCAACCGCAAGATTCTGTTGAACATATTATTCACTTTGACGCGTTTCTCAATTGATGTTGAATGCTGTTTTCCGAAAATTCATTTTAACACTTTTACTATTTTAATTGTATTTGGATCTTTTTCTCATTAAATCATGTAAAATTAGTCTATTTTAAACATGAAAAAAAGTGAGTACAGTAGAAAAGAAAATCGATTTCCTTTCTGACCGCAAACAAAAAAAAGCTGAAAAATTAAAATCAAAAAAATAAAAGTTTAACTATATGAATTTGTATAGTGTTTGTGTTGTGTACAGAAACTAGAAATAATATATATATATATATAGTTTGTTTTTTCTTCATGAAATGTGAATTGCTCAAGCATTTCTTTACTTTATTAACATATTTATTTTAATTACTATTTTACCTCATATATATTTCAATATATTAACTAAATTTCCCATATGCTCATGAAATTGTATTATATTTTATTCGTATGCTATAAGTTGCATTTGCATTTGATTATTTGTTAACAAATATAAACCTAATTTATATTTCTCACATTTTTACTTTAAACTTATTTTAATCTAATTTACCTGTGAGTTTTTATAAGGCATATTTAGTGCTAATCTAATTTTGTTTTTATCAAGCCAGCGGAAATATCTAATAAAATAACTGAAGAGTTTTAAAATCTTCAGAATTAAAGTATATTTCACAACACATTTTACACCAGAATATCAACTTTTTAAAAAAGGCATACTTCTAATTATAACTTAGGTAATTTTATTTATATAGAGTAATAAAATTAGGGACTTGCAAGATGAAAGATAAGAGATGAATCTCTCTTTCAAGCTGTAAGTAATTCTAATTATATAAAACAGATGTAATGATTATTATATAAATAATTACAGTTGCAATATTTTTATGAAAATTACGATACGATTATACATATATTATCGTAACATAATTTTCATAAAAATATACATTGTAACTGTATTCGTATAATAACCATTTCATCTATATTTATATAATTAGAATTTATATTTATATATATAAAGTTATTCAAGTTTTAAAAAAAAACTTGAAAAAATTAAATATTTTTATATTGAGTTAGTTTTGAAAATAATAGTTTTTAAATATTTGTAGCATTCATATTCAAAAATTTCTTAAGTCAATGGATCAAATCTCATAAAATCAAATTGAACCAAGGCACTTAATTTTTAATCATTCGTATAGTATTTTAAGTTTGATTTGAATTCTGATAATCATTTTTGACCATTTAATTAGTAACTGTAAAATCACTCAACATTTGCAATTTGTCTTCATACTTTTTAGTGCGAATAATAAAAGCTGAACTCTATAAAATATAAATAAATAGTATTTAATTTAGAATCACTGGCATCTATTTTTCCATAAGACAGCAACAAGTAATGATGGTGTCAGTTCGTTGAGCATTTGTACTGATCCACTTTCCCTCACCCCTATTCTAATAACCCAGAGGGTAATTTGAGGTAAACATCTGTTAGGAGCAACTTTAAAACTTTTTTTTTAGCTGTATTTATGGCGTTAGCACTTCAATTTTGACAATATAATGCGCCAAATCCGGCAGAATCGATAACTTTGAAGGATTGATTGATAAGCAATTTCAACCAATAATAATGTTTGGGATACAAGCTTTGAGAACTAACACCAGATGGGGCGACACGACAACAGAAGTTCTCACGTAGGTCTGGAAGAGCCTTAAGAGGAAAATAGAAAATGTGATTCTTTTTGTTCAAAACATTTTTAAAAATTGAAAGTGATAGCTCATTGGATGGGTTTCTAGAGAATTTTTAAACAAATTCAAATTTATTTATTTAACTAACATATTTTCTATTTAAAATATATCTTAAAAATCAAGCAATCTTTCTTTATTGGAAATTTTTTTAATAGAAATTTATTTCAATATAAAAAAGGAGTTGATTTTTTAAATTTAATTATTAATATAAAATTAAGATTTTTTGAAATTTTAATTAAGAGTTTACTAATTTCTTGGGACAAATTTAACAAAGCAAAATATAATTTACAAATATTAAAAAATATTCCTTAACACTTTTAACAACTAGAATTTAAAATACTATCAATAAATTTCATAAAACTTAAGATTAAACTTTTTCTAAGATTAAATTATTTAAGATTTACAAAGCAATCAACTATTACATCTTCTCAGATGTCTTTTCCTTCTCAATCTAAAACCCAAAATCACTGATACATTCTAACAGAATCACTTCTACAAATTTAAAAGTTATTTTACAAGCTAGTAAAAGGCTATTTACTAGATTTAGTGTGATACTTATGTTTAAGACAACTTATATTACTTTTTTGCATAATAACAAATGTAATAATTTTAATATAAAACAAAAATTCTAAAACTGAAAAACAAGTTTACCTTATATGTCTTTGACGAATAAGAACTCTGGCATGATGAATACTTTTCGCAAGACCTTGTTTAAAAACTTGAGTTTGCAAACGACGTTCCAAGAAATGTTCCACACGCAAACCAAGCACATAATCAAGTTTCATCTTGCTTTCATCCAATACACCTATTCTAACTAAGCGCCGGAGAAGAGCATTACCTACAAAAATAAATATTTAATAAGCAAAATTACAGGTGAAACATAATTCAAAAATGTCATGAGGAAATTTCTTCTACTTTCATTAAACAAAAATGGCAATTAAAAAGTTATTAAATAATAATTTTATTGAAAAATATTTGACAAAGTATTTAATTTTTAAATTATGAATATCTATGCACTATTTCAAAAGCTACAGAGAATTGAGTATCAATAATTTATAAATACAGGTTATTAGTTTGAAAGCAAATTAATAAATTTTAACAAATATAAGTAAGAATGCATTTTTAAATGAACAGGTAGACTTCACTTTCAATGATTCAAAAGAAATTTTTTTCTGTTGCAAGATCCCTAATCAAGTTTTTGACTCCAGTACAATGACTTAAGGTGAAGAATCAAGGTTCATACAGACTTAAAAAAATCAATAATTTTCAGGTCTTGACAGACATGTTCAAAACTCAATCTTTGCATGATTTCCAAAATTTACTGGTCATTGAAATGACAATTTCCATCAGGCATATTAAATTAACTCTCAGCCTTAATTTCACTGATAAACAAATTTATCCCAATTCACTGAAACTATACACATTTTTCATGGAGAGACATGGAAGTAGGAGATGGATCATGGAGTAGACATGGAAAGTATATTTAATTGAAACATTATACATTAATCTTCAGAGAATTTCATGCAATATAAAGAAAACAGAAAAAGAATCAAAATTGCATAATGTGAGAATATTGTTTGGAGATCACTTCACACACTAATATTGCTAACCAGAATTACCACAAAATTATGATTGAATTAGAAGTTAGGAATATAACAATCCCATACTGATCGTACAACATCTATTGGTAACATTAGGAACTAGTACTCAAGTAGACCTTCAATTTAATTGAAAATTTTAAAAGTTCATCAAGGTAAATAAAATTTTCATTATACAAACCCTAAGGAATGAACCACCACACCAAATTTTTTTTTTTAATTTTACACACTCACAAGATAATTAAAATGCAAATTTTACTGTAAGGAAGTATTGTTAGCAAAATAAACAATCTTATTTTTTCTTTTACACTTAAAATATTTCAGGAAATATTATTGAGAACATTGAATAAATTAAGGATATAAGAAATATTCTAGATTTAAAAATGGTTTGACTTAACATTGTTTCTACATACAATGAAAAAACCTTGTCAATTTTAACTACTATTTCCTATCATGTCTTCAAATGACTTCTTGTAAGATTGAGAATTAAGATATTTAAATTTATAATGAGCAGAAAGTTTGATCTTTTTTTAAATTACCACATTTTAAAAAATGTATTTAGAAGTTTAAGTATATAAGATGGAATGGAGAAAATTTCAACAAATTATAATACATTTTTTTACATAAAGTCACTTGATTTAAATATATTTACCTTCAAAGAGACGACGAGTATCCTTTTCATCAAGTGTAAGCAACTCACGAGCAGCTTTACGAATTTTTGCTAAAGTATATTTTACCCTCCATACTTCTCTTTTGTTTCTTAAACCAAAGTCACCTAATAAAAAATAATTAAAATCAATAAAACTGAAACAAATCATATACAGTTCATTTAAATACAATTTTAAAATGTTTTTTTTAATTAACAAGGTATAAAAGTTTGATACATAACTGCTTAATTTTAATTTTTTGAAACTGGTTAATTAATCAAATCTCATGAGTAGATCAAGAAATCCAAGATAAAAATGTCTGGTGCAATTCATGTGTAATTATTAAGACATCTTTGTTCAGCTATTAATTAATTAGGTACAAGTTCGGTATCCCCATATAAGATTTCTCGCCAAATCTGGCGCCCTTTGTTTACTGCGTAGTGCTGCCGATTTCAGTTTTAGTTACTTTTTTTTGTTGCCATTATTCAATTTTCTTGTGTTTAACATAAATTTTAAAGCTATTTAAAATTTACTTCGACTTTCATTGTTTTAGAACATTCTATGTCCCACATTTTTTCAACATTTCTAATTGAATTGGAAGCCATTTGTCTTTAGTTTGCTGAAGCTGCAATTAAGGGATGTGCTTCGTTGTTACCAGCGTCTAATCATCGTAAATTTTTCTTTTTTACAATTTCTTTTACATTAATTATTTTTATTTGGCTTATTTATATATTTATTATTATCTTATTAATTTAATTTATTATTTAAATTTTGATTTTTTTTATTGTATTAGTGTTTTATCTTTATTTACTTTAAAAGTGTATTTATTTAAAAATATATTCTTTGTACGCTTACCTTAAAATTTATAAAGTGTAAATATTTAGAAAATTTTTTTGCCATGCCTTTTTAAAAAAAAAAAAAAAAAAACAAACTGAAATGTGACACTGGTGACAGCGAAAAAAATGTCGAAATAAACATACCAATCGGCATATCAGATAAACTTCATTTTAAGTAAGTCTATCATTTATATTTACTTCCCTTTTTTAATTTTCTAAAATGCTTATTTTTCGATCGAACTTCGGGAAATTTCCCGTGTTAGCTTGGCGAGCTTACATTGGCGACGAAAAAAATTCGCTGCATTCGCCAATATATGGGGATACCGAACTAGTTCCATTAATTAAACTCCTAAATAGTTTAACATTTATTTCCATGTTATACATTTGCTTAGTAATATTGCACTCTTAAATGTTTCCTTTCATTAAACATGTCAATTCTTTAAGCTACTTTTAAAAAAATGCTAGCAATAATTACAGCACTTAACTATAAATGTAAGTTATGTATATTCCATTAAATTAGCCAACATAAATAAAAGTAAAGCATGAGAATTTAAACACCATTTTTTTATAATTTTTTTTTTACTTTACTTTGGATGAAGCTCAGAATATAAATAATGTCTTTTATATTCATAATTGACTGGCCTGAGAAGTGTCAAACTCGTTCTAATAGGGGTTATGCATCACCAGCAAAAAATTTATCACAAAGAAAATGCAGTTGATGCCTCTTGGAGGACCCTGCTGAGCTCGTGCATCCCAAGAGATGTACCTAGATCTATAGGGGTCTCCTGCTTCAGGTTAGTTACTGGGCATGATTTTCTCCAGAAACATCTGTATCACATAGGGGCTTGTGGATTTAGCCGACAGCATTTCACGTAGGGAACATGTTGACATAGATGGCGAGCATCTTTGAAAATGTTCTGCCTTCCAGGAAACCCGCTCTTCTTCACATTTCAAGACTATCTCCACTCCTGGAGATACTTTTTTTTATTGGACTGCAAGACTTATTATGCTCGAAAGAGCTAACATAAGGACGTAATTGAAAAAATAGTCAAAATTGACTTTGCTGTGCATGTAGAGTGCCGATATAAAAACGAAGCTAAAATTCTAATATTTTCTGCATGCATAAATTTCCCAGTATTGTGTATTTAAATTTGCAATAAAAAATTATAGAATTGCTCCATTTTTTTAATCATTCTAGATTTGTCTACATTTATGTACTAACATTCCTTTTAAAATCATTGAAATTCACTATTTCATTTATTTAAAACTAGATGTTATTAAAAGCAATAATTTTAAAATAGAATCTTCAATCAATACTTATTACAGTTACTGTTTGTTAGGCTTATCAATTTTAAATTGGGAAAACCCACTTTATTTACATGGTTATCATTTTCTTATTAAGTATTAGGCCAAAAAATTCATAGTTGGGAAAAACACCAGTTTCTTACAACAATAAGTGCCCTGTCTGGGTCCTAAATTTTTCAGAAAAGTTGCAATGATTGCCAATCAAACTAGTTCTCTTTTTGATTGGGAAATGATTAACTTTGTTTAAAAAAAAATCAAGGCAGCATTCGAAAGCAATTTAGGAAGTCCTTTACAGATTATATTATGTTTGTCTTATTAGCAAGATTAAACAAAGTAATACAAGGAAATTGTATTTAATCTGATTTCATTAAATATTTAACCAGCTTAAGAGAAATTTAAGAAATACAGACAATTCTGATTGAACTCAAAAATAAATTTTAAAATGGAGTTTAACAATTATTTAGCTACATTGAATATAGTGTTATTAGAAAAATGATAATTTAACATAAGCATAATTATAATATATTTGTATTAAAAATAAAATTAAAACATTTAAAAAATTTTTTTGGTTAGAAAATTCTCATGAGAGCAAAATAGAACAAATATATGATATGGGATACTATTCACGTGTCCACAAATAAGGACATGTTCTGTACAGTATGTAAACAAATTGAAGTAAGTACAATAGGAAAAAATACAGATTTTTATTTTTATTATTTTATATAATGAACTATTTTGCCACCAAAATTATCCAAATTAATTTTCACTGGCTTTAACCATATCAGTTTCACAAAAATTCAGAATTAACACTTAGATGTACACTTTAAGGAAATAATTATTACAAACAATGCATCTTATCAATCTGTAGGATATAAATTCAAACTTACCAATAAACTTTAACTCTTGATCTAAACGTTCTTTTTCAAAAGGACGACGAGGAGTAACGTAAGTCTTACTGTGAACAGTAGGAATACGCGGCATTTTTACAACCTGAAAAATATAATGAAACAATTTTTTAGTTAAAAAAAAATAGACTATATAAATAGTCAATGAAGCAGAAATATAACTAACAAACATTTCTTATTTTCGGATTGCAATTTTTTATGGGTAATTTTCTGTATACATTTAAGGAAACACAAGAAACTTTTATTTAACCATGACATAATATTAAGTAAAATAAGTCATTTTCGGATACATAACATGCAATAAACTGTAGCATATAGCATGCAATAAATAAGCCGAATCAATGACCACGATTAGGCTTACACATATTCACAAGCCGCGCCACGTGCATTGAAGTATTTGTTATAAAAAATACTGTTAAGACATTTTACTACATGTTCAGGTATAATTATAACATATTTATAAGTGTATAAAATGAATAAAGTACAAAAGACTTACTTATAATTAATACTTTAAAAAGTATGACTTAAATTTTAACCACCCAAGCAAACACGCGTCACAGAAGCGACATTGCCAAGAAATAGAGGTGTTGAGTTGAGTAGCAATGCATTTTGCGAATAGGTCAAAACTGACAGTTAACTTGCGAATGGGTCAAAAGTAACAGTTAACATGTGCTTGAAAGTTATTGCTAGTTTTGTAATATAGGTATAGAATATTTTAGTAAACAATTACTTTCAATCAATTAAAACACATAAAAAATTTAAAGGAGTGTTTAGAATTTTAGAAACATTATATTCAAAAGCTTATGATGAACAGCCGAAGGATTTCTAAACTTTGTACAAGGGCAAGTTGTCTCTGACAACAAACAGATCGCAATGGCTTTAGCTATGTATCGTCTGCCAAAGTGTAAGTTTATTGCAAATGAAGTTTTGTTATTCCCACAAAGCTCTTATTAGAACAAAAAAATTTTACCGATTCCAATTAAACTTTCAGTTTTATGTTTTTTATACATTTAGAAATAAAATTTATTAATTAAAAATGCTTACTTTATCTTATTGTTGATTTTTAAATCTTACTTTATTCATTCATTAATTTGATTAATCTCTATAACCATGGTATTTGGTTTTTAGATTAGAAATTGAGTCGAGAAACTGTAGAAAGAAGGAAATTAGAATTATAATAAATGACATTAAAATTGTTAATAAAGAATGCGCTATAAGAGAAGCATATGAAGTAAAGATACACTTGTCCAAAAAAGTCTGCTTACAAACGTACAGTAAACATTCTGCAGAGAATAATAGTACATTTTAGCGTCAATATTCTATTTTTATATAAAGCTTTTCTTTAACAATCCCTTAAATATCATTAACAATTTCAGAAAGATAACACACATTGTTTAAAAGTAATAATTAAAAATTACTCAAAAAGTTATCAGAAAAATTTTGCGTACTGGTACAAATTACAAAGATTTGCAAATTAATCTTAATTTTATTAGCCTCCATGAGCTTGTATGAAATGAAATATATGCTGCATTTATTTTTTATACTTATTCATTTTAACTCTGGTGACAGTACAACAAATAAAATAAAAGACACTGTTTTGATGATATGATACATTACTACTGGGAACCAAGTGTACTTAAAATGGATTCTTAAGGAAAAGAGATTGTTCTGAGTGAAAAGAATATCATCTTAAGACAAGGGAATAAAGGTACAACTCTTCAATAAATTGGAAAGATGGTTTGGAGTACACATTCTTCTATCCAAAGAGAAATCAATAATTACAAGTCATTAAAATCTGTTATATTGAAGCTAACCATCTAAGCTGACTTTACAAGAAAAGATATGCATCCTGATATCCATACTTTTAAATTCAAAGATTATTGCATCTCAAATAGCTCTTGATACTAAAGAAGGGTTTTAAAAATCTTTTCATGAGGATATTATATGCAAAATTCTGAGAAAATCTGGCCATCAAAGCCATATATTTAAAC
The DNA here is from genome assembly GCA_030067965.1 of Latrodectus elegans. Classification (NCBI taxonomy): domain Eukaryota; kingdom Metazoa; phylum Arthropoda; class Arachnida; order Araneae; family Theridiidae; genus Latrodectus; species Latrodectus elegans. Next base: position 28,061,284 of record CM057821.1, read on the forward strand.
TGTCAATAAGCAAAAATGTTTACATTTTGCCAGTAAGTAATAAACTTTCTGAGCTTTTTGAAAAAGTAATATTCTCTGATGAAAGCAAGTTTTGTATCATTGGCATAAACTAATATGGACGAAACTAGATACAGTTCTTTAAGAGCAACATTTTGTGCATACAGTTAAACACTGTGGAGTAATGATTTGGGAGTGCATAGCAGCAAATGGAGTTGTTCAATTAACTTTTGTAGACTGAATATTAGATCATATGGGATATCTATATATATTTAATAAAAAAAAATTTGTAGCAGAGTACACAAATTTGAACCTTGGTGATGGCTTTTAGTTTTAAGAAGACAATGATCCAAATTACACTGCCTACAAAGTAAAGCTCTGGCTGTTGTACAATATCAAATATTTTCACATCACCAGACTTAATCATCATCAACATTTATGGGACTTATTGGAACACAACATTCAGCAACATAATATAATATCAAAAGATATGCTACAAAGAGTTATTATGATGTAATGAAAAGATATTTCATATCTGCAGAAACCACCAGGCTAATTCACTTTTTGCTTAAATGATTGGAAGAGGTTCTTAGGCATACAGGTTTTCTAACCAGACATTAAAGTGTAATTGTCAGTCCATGGAAGCTATTTTTAAAAGACTGAACATCTGTGCGCAAACTTTTTCTGACTGCTTTTTATGTAATTTTTAATTATTATTATTACTTTGGAACAATGTGTGTTATCTTTTTGAAATTGTTACTGGTATTTAAGGAAAAACATATAAAAACTGAATTAATTTGACGATATAATGTACTTTTATTCTTTGTAGAATGTTAGATGTGTGTTTATACGCAGATTTCTTCTGGCAAATGTATGTACATTTATTCTGCTGAATTAAATTAATTATACACTTTGCACATTATATTGGCATTTATATATTAAAATATAATTTTTCTGTTCAACATATTTATTTTGCATCAAAATAAACAATTTGTGTTTAGAAATCAAATCTCCGAATTTGCAGTAATATTTTCCAAAATGGTATAATTATTAATTAAATATAAAATTATTTCATTAAAAATATCTAATAAACAATATTAGTGACTTGATTTGTTGCTTACTGTGAATATTTTAAAATTGGAATAATCATATCACAATTAAGATCAATAGAGTGAGCAGTTGAAAACAAAATTCTAATTTTGATCTACTTTAACAGACTCAGCATCTCAGAATATTTTATAAATCTGTGAAAAGTGTTCCCTCCTCAAAACCAGATGTTCTACTTTTTCGTTCATTACTTACTTCCCTTGAACTGGTAAAAAATCGTCTGTTATTTCCTTGCTCTTAATGGGAAACTTTCTTACCTCCTCCCGAAAACTGTCACAGCACTGAATTTAGGATGGGGATGTCACTTTCCATTTTACTACCCTATGTAGGGTTGCATATATTTCCTTGCTCTTAATGGGAAACTTTCTTACCCCCTCCCGAAAACTATCACAGCACTGAATTTGGGAGGGGGATGTCACTTTCCATTTTACTACCCTATGTAGGGTTGCATATATTTCCTTGCTCTTAATGGGAAACTTTCTTACCCTCTCCCGAAAACTGTCACAGCACTGAATCTGGGAGGGGGATGTCACTTTCCATTTTACTACCCTATGTAGGGTTGCATATATTTCCTTGCTCTTAATGGGAAACTTTCTTACCCCTTCCCGAAAACTGTCACAGCACTGAATTTGGGATGGGGATGTCACTTTCCATTTTACTACCCTATGTAGGGTTGCATATATTTCCTTGCTCTTAATGGGAAACTTTCTTACCCCCTCCCGAAAACTATCACAGCACTGAATTTGGGAGGGGGATGTCACTTTCCATTTTACTACCCTATGTAGGGTTGCATATATTTCCTTGCTCTTAATGGGAAACTTTCTTACCCCCTCCCAAAAACTGTCACAGCACTGAATTTGGGAGGGGAATGTCACTTTTCGTTTTACTACCCTATGTAGGGTTGCATATATTTAGCCATTTGGCTAGAATGATAAAGGTGGATAAAAATAAAAAGCACACCTCACATTTTTTTTTGTATTATTTTTTTAAGTAAAATAATAAATAACTATTTCTAGTGTAATTTAAAATTAAGAAATGTCTCAGTATACTTTCATGTTAACTTTGTAAATAATAAAGTACAAAGGAAAACAATTATTCTTAAATCATTGTTATTGACTTTTTATTCTCTGTTTGATTATTAAATGCAATTTTTTGTTTATTTAAAGTTGTTAAGGTAGAAATTTATAAGCTAATTTGATTTTTCTCAACTCGAAACTAATCATTCTTATATATATATTTTCATATATTTTAGAAAAAAGTGCATAAAAATTAATTTTATTGGTTAATCTGTTTTATCTAATTTCAGTACATGTTCTCTAAGTCATTTAAACTGTTATGGTCAATTTATCCTAATTTAAATGGAAGATTTGCGTATACAATTTTATTATATTTGAGTTATTTTTCAATATTTTTCTAGCGTAATGTCAACTGAAATTTATGTAATTAAAAATAAAAGCAAGATATTCTTTATTATTTAATTTTAAAAAAGTGCAAAAAAAAAAAAAAATTATAATGAGTTGCTTTCTTTTTGAACTTCACAAACTCTACATCTCACTTACATTCTTTGATACAATTCACTTAAAATAATATATAGCAATATGCTAAGACATCATTTTTTTCATTATAAAAAAAGTATTTTTATTAAAATGTTTTCATTCGTAACATAATAATACTATGAATGCAAAACTTTTATAGATTCTTGATTTCAAAGAAACTTTGTTTAGAAGAATATGCGCTTAATTAAAAATTTGAATCTTAATTGAGAATGATAAATTTTCTTTGCTTATTTATTTTTTTTATTGATTAGATACTTATTTTACTATTACTCATAAAAAATATTCCAATAATATATTTATGAAAACTTTTCTTTCCTTTAAATAGGAAATTATATGTAGTTTAAAACTAGTATCCTTTCTTATGCTTATTTTCTATTTAATTTGATTTATTAGATTTTGAATTTGCATATTAAAAGCTTTAAGTGTCAAAAATTGATTGGGAAGTGTTTATTTATAAATTTACTTCTCATTTTTATTGATCTAAATTTCCACATTGTTCTCCAAAGAAAATTTTTGTGTTGGGTTATGAAATTTTTTTTATTGAAAATAAAAAATTAGCAATTTTTTTCTTTTCTTCTTTTTTTTACCGTACAATTGAAGCAGTGAAAATTTTATATAATTTTTTGAACCGTATTCATGTTTAGTAATTAATAATTGTTAAAGTATTATTTAAATTCTTTAAACATTACTGTTACACACTTTACATAGAAACATTATATTTGTAATTCAATTTATATTTGTAACTATTACAATTTTTATGTACAATATAGTGAAATATCAACAAATATTTTATATTCAGTTCTTCTGATACAAAATAAAGTACATTTTATGTTTTTAAATTTTGTATGAAGAATCGTAATATAGAGAATTTTTGAGAGATACCTGTAATCTTAGATTTCAGTGGGTTTCTTTTCATTATAAAAAATGTATAATTAAGAAATATCATTTAAAGTGGCATTAGATATACATTAAAATGCAAATAAAGCTAAGTTCTATATTAATATTGAATTTTTATATTTGCCATGAAAAGTGTAAATCATAATGAAAAGTTATCTGTAATAAAATATTCAAAATTAAAGAAAGAGGAAAATTAGCAGTAAGTAATGTACATTTGCAACATTAATCGTAAAATTATTTATCATATCAGTTTAAAATTTTATTTATAAAGTTATAAATAGAATAAAAATTTTATCCTGAAGATTTATAGTTTTTTGTTTGTTACGAATATTTATTTTTTATTTAAATATCTTATAGAATCCTTAAATTTACTGGCCATAAAAATAAATGTAAAATACCATTCCAACCACTTCTATTGAAATTGAATTTTCTGTTTTATCTATTCTAAAATGGTTTAAATACTAAGTAAGAATTTTTTAAGCAATAATTCATTCAACAATTTTTTCTTTCTTTTAATTTATGTTTTTTGATAAACACACACACACATTATTTTACTTAAAATTATTTCTACATAATTCACATAAAATATTTAATATAGATAGCAATTTCAATAAAAAATTTTAAAGTTCTTAAGAAATTTAAATATTTTTTAATTGAAAGATATTTGACTAACATTTAAAAAAAATAAATAAATAAACACTATTTTTGCGAATGATAAAGCAATTGAATAAACTATACTGCAGAATTTAAAGGGGATTAGCAAACAGTTTATAAATATGATGATGTATTACTGATTTGAAATTGATATATTCCCAGGGATTGGAAACAGGAACAATATCTATCTGTATTTAGATGAATCACTTTACGACGACTGTTTACTTTTCTCACATGTGGTGGAGGAAGGAAGCGATAGTGACATTTACTGATTAGCTAGATATGTTTTGAATTATTTGCAGATGTATGCTTGGCAGCTCGATTTCTTCAACTATGAGCTCCACTTTCTATTAAAAATTTTACAAAAAATATTTAATATGGAATAATAATAGAACAATTGTTCTATTTTCCAAGCACTCTGTTTTTATTCTATGTGTACTTGAAATAATTTTTCAATGAAAACTTGCAATTGTTCCAATTTAAAATTAAATTTTAAAAAGATTTCCCTAAAAATCAGTAATGTAATATAAATACAGTTTATTTGATTTAAATTATATTATACTTAAAGTAGCAAAACAAAATAAATTATTCCTTCCAATAAAGAAAATAATTTTAGAATAATCCTAAGAAATGTTTTTACTCAGCACAAGCTTCTATTTCTAGGAATCTTAAATACAGGATAAAACATTAAAAACAGCCTGCCACTTAATCAATTGTCTTGTTTAAATAACACTAAATATTTATTATTATAATGACAAATATTTATAATGAGAAAAAAAAGTGATTACAGTTTATGTATATAAATATATTTTTTTACTTGGCATGGTATAATTTAAAAACATAAACTTAAGGTTTTATCCTTTTAGGTGAAATATATGACAAAAAATGTGTAAAATGTATTTTCTTCCATTATTAAATTCTTTATATTGTTTCTTTTTTTACTATTGTAATTGTTAGCACTTAAAATTGATACTGCATGAGGTAATTGTGCCAATTTTGACAGTAATATTTAATCTACAGAAATTTTCTTTCCATATCGTTATGCTGTTAATTCCTATTACACTTAACTGTAAATTTTTACTGGAAGTTATAAAACTAATTAAAACTATTTTAAAATTTTTGTTGACATGTTGAAATCATAATGAAAATAATATATTTACTGATTCATTGTATTATAGAATATAATAATTATTTTCATTGAAATAAAAGTAGTTTTTGTCATTAAAATTTAAAGATGTCATGATTATAAATATTTTAGAATTTCAAGCATACTTCTTAGATAATTAATCTTAATTTTCATTATTTCTCCAAATTTTTAAGTAGAATTAGAACATAAGCAATATAATTTACAATTTATTATTTATAATCTTTAAAGCAACTATAAGTTACATTGAAGGAAATCAAAAGGAAAAATAAGATAATTAAAGTATAAATATATAATTATGCTACTGAAATGTATGAGTAACAATGATAGTGCAAAAATTAATATACAATAAGTGAATGTTGTAAATATTTACAAAACACAAAAGTAAGTTTTCAAAATCTATACATTACAATTATCATTATTTGAGACAATTAGTTTTATTCATGTAAATTCGTCAATTATACAAATTAAGAAAATATATCTCTAGAAGAATATAAACAGAATCTGAATTAAGAAATTAAGAATATATATAAAATCTGGCAGAGAAATATATACATATACATATGTATAAAACTGAAAGAAAGTTATATGTGAAATAATTTTAATTATCAAATTATAAGGCATATTGAAACTACAAATTTTTGGATATAATAGTTTCCTTTTCAGAGAGTTCATTTTCCAAATACATACATTTTAGAAATTACTGTACAAAACAACTTAGTATAAAAAATAAATCAATTCATAAACTATATACAAAAATATCTATAAAATGAAAAATTAAATAAAATAAATATTTACAATTCTGAATCCATATGTATATGAATATATATCTTTAGTATAGTAAAAATATAACATACGTATTAAGTATAATATAGTAATAAATTTAAGCATAATATCGTAAAATTATATATTTAATATTGCAGAATTCGTGAACAAATATTAACAACATTCATATCTTGACCAATTAAAATATAAATTATTGAAACAGATTTAAAATATTTCTATAAATGGCAGTTAAAATAATGGATGAAAAAAGCTAGAATTTTAAAATTTAAGTTGCCTTTACATGCTTGATGTGAAGGAAAATATTTCAGTTATTATGAAATTTAAAAATACTGTTAAATTATATACATTAATTCAAATCAGTACATGTTAATAGGTGCGCTGATTTGAGAAAAAAATATTTTTACTATGTAATTCACACTCAATGTAGTGAAAATATTTTTACCATGATATATTTCAGAACAAGGAATGATACATAAGCCAACATCACAATCTTTGCATTCGTACCTCTTCTCTTTTCTAATTCTATTACCATTTTCATTGAATTTTTTTGAACAAACAACACACCGTCTTGATGGATGTTTTTTTTTAAAGCAGTTTCCATTTGTTTTATAAAATGACGGCCTTCAAGACGGTCATTCATTTTACTTGTCCCGATTGCAGAATTTACTGTAGATTATTGATTATTTAAAATAAGTTTTTCAACCAAAGAAATTCTGAAGTCAAACATTTTTAATTGACATCCACTCTTTTCATAATGCATTCTAAATAACTTGGTCTAATATGTGCCAAAAATTTTTCTTATAGTACTTTCTTTGTTGTTTTCTTATGGATGGATAATATGATATACGTTGGTCTGCTTTATCCACACCTCCCATGGTTAGATTATATTCTACTACAGCAACTAGTATCCTATGAGATTTATCTCCCTGATTTACTTCTTTCATTTGGGAATTATGTATTGTGTTCAACATGCAAACAGTGTTTTTATCTTGCCCTTTTATGGCACACATCTTTCCTTTCTGAAAAGCTAATATTTCGCTTTTTTTTAAACTTAGCACTTTGTAGGGCAGGTGGAATGTTTTTTCGGTTCAATCTGAGAGTACCATACACATCAGTTTTATTTTTAATTAAAATTTCAGTTAATTCAGGTGAGGAATAAAAATTGTCTAAGGTTATACAATAACCTTTATTTAACAGCATTAGAACGGTTTTAGTTGCTATACCATATGGAAAATCCATTTCTTCAAATTCTGTTCCTTTGCCTGTATACACAAGGGAATTCCAAATGTATCCACTTGAAGATTTACATAGTTGGAATATTTTTATACCAAATTGTGCTCCTCTTGTTGGAATATATTCAATCCAACCGAGCAGTCCTTGATATGGCATCAGTGACTCATCAATTGAAATGTCACGACCTGGTACATAAATGTTTTTAAAATTTTCTATAACTGAATCCAAAACGCTGCATATTTTTTCAGTTTCTTTGGTGGCTCCTCAGAATCTTCATTTGAAAAATGAAGAAATTTCATAATAAAACTGTATCGCTTTTCACTTATTAATGAGGAAATGAATGGAGTACTTATTATTGGTCGTTTTGACCATAGCCATTTTTTTACTGGTTTTTTATTATTCCCTGTAATATCAGAAAATTTTCATTTCTCGAATGTCAGTTGGATACCACTGAGGTGATCTCAACTTTGGGGTAAAAGTATTCCCCTGTAAATAATTTTCAGCATAAATATTTGTTTCCTCATCATTTTAATTAAAGTGTTGTCCATAAATAATTAAAATTTCAACAAATCCTCCTGGTCGGGAGCTGGTACTTTCATTCCAGGAGAACCCGTGAATAGAAAACGTGGTGGTGCTGGAGTTTCGTTATTTACGGGACACTATTGTGTGACATAATTAACATCATCATTGTCAGATTCTTTTGATTCAGAAGAAAATACGTCAAACAAAGTTAAAAGAGGAACTTCATCTTCACTGTCACTAGCAATTTTTTAAATGTTTCTTAAAATATAAATTTGACAAAAAAAAAGTTTTAATTATTTCACTTAGTATGAATATCAAAAATTATACTCTTTGAGGCCTGAAAATCATTCAGGAGAGAAAAGCACTCTTCTAAATTAGATTATAGTAATGAATAAGGGTGAGAAGCCAGTTTCTCATTTGTCTACTTCAACTAAAACAATCGATAAACTTTCTTTACTGAAATAAACACCTCCTCTTTCATTCTTTCCGTAACTAACTGGAAACATCCTTACTCATACAGGAAGTCATGTATGTGATGAGTTATCTTCTTTGAAACGAATTCCTGACATGTATGGGAAACTGCTTGAAATAGAACTATTAAAAACTTACGAAAATTGTACAGAAAATAAATTTAACACCTCATCCATCAATATTCAACTTTTATATGATCATTAATTACTCGATATTTTAAGGAGATCCAATGGGTATTAAATTAGTGAAAAATATTTGAACACTTTAGTAGATATCTATAACTTCTGCTGCACAATAAAACAGTATAATAGTATCAATATGATAGAAACAAATTGTTACAAAACAAGTTTTGCTTATCAAATCATGTAATATTGTAAGAATCCTAGTTGTATAAAAATTATAAACTTTATAAGCATTTTACATTAACATAAGCAAAGCAGAATTTTGGAAAAAAATTTCCAAACAGCAATTTATTTTAAAATTTTAAAAATTCTGTATGCAGGAAAGTTACAAAAATTACGTTAATGAATCAAATTTAATTTCCTTAATTATATGTTATCTACCTTTTATTTTTTGTGAAATAAAATCATAAAGATTAATTTTATTTAATTTTGCTTATTGTATACGGTATTATTGTTAATATTAATAATGCATTTAATGAGTTTGCAGATAATTACTTGAATCAGAAGTTATGTGTAAAAATTTCTATTCATTTTTATACCTTCTTTTGTAAAAATTATCTCAATGTTTTCAAAATACAAAGACGTTTTTATATATAAAATACAAGAATTTATTTGTTCATTTTAAACTTTCTTTGACATGGGGTGGGCTTACAAAAAATTTGTTTCAAAAATGCTGAAATAGCATTATCATTTCATGTTGAATTTCACAAATTTGTATATCAAGATTTAAAATTGAAAAAAATTAAGGAAATAGGAAAAGTATAAATTGTTTTGAATTGATAGGATATATTTTTAAGGACCTAAAAATTTACGAAGAAATAATTATTGTAAGTATTTATTTTTTATTCTTCAATATATTGATAATAGTTTAGAAAAACAATAATGTTTTAAATTATCAAAAATTTATTTAAGTCAGAAATTTGTTTTTGTATAAAAAGATTCTTACTTATTTGTTAGATATTTAAAAAGCATACCTGCAATTCTAAATTAATCAATGTTATAAACTTTATTGGTAATTTTCCATTTTGAGAATTTTCAGTATTAAGTTTGTAGGTCTTTACATAACTAATATAGGCCCAGACTTTGTTAATATTTCTTAATATAGTTTATTTTTACTACCACAAATAACATTATATTCTTGCAGAAAAATAGCAAATAATTTATATGTTCTAATATCTTATTTTATACTAAATAAAAGCTGTTTTGCGAGTTTATATTCATGTGTAGTTTTAAAAAATATGAAATAATTATGGAATAATTTGAACAACTAATTAATTTATTTGGAAGCCTATATTTCATTTAGAATTGCATTTTATTTTTAGTTTCTATAACTAATTTCGATATTTTTTTTTATCAAATTAAACATTCTTATAATATCTGAATCCTGTTATAATTAAAGTGGATTGAGAAAAGGAAACTAAGTTTAAATATTCTATGATTTCTGACCGTATATTTTAACTTCCTACTTCATTCAAATGTTTTTGCCTGAGTGAATGTTCTTTGTTTTTATAAATTTAATTCTTATAAAATTATTTGTTTGAAATATATAATATGCTAAACATCACTTTTAAATTTTAATGACACAATCTATCCTATATTGAATACACAATTTAAGATAAATGTGACAGATTAATATTTTATTCAAACAAGAATAGTTTTGGAAATTTGACAGCTATTTTGCAACAAGAATTTCTGTAGTTAAGATTAAATTTAAAATTCTTGTATTGTCTCTAATATCAGTTATTTTTAAGATAATTATTTGTTGAGTAAACATTAGTAATTTGTTTGTCCTAAAAATAATTTTATTATTATAATTACTGAAATATATTTTATGATATAATTATTTTTTGTAAGTTTAAAGTTTAATTCTTTATCTGAAGTACGATTGTGATTTCAACTAATTACTGTTACACTATTTGAAAAGAATACCTTTTGAAGTGTATAAAACTATTTTTCACAAAAAATGTTAATCAATATTTAAATATTAAATAAAAGTCACTGAATTTGCTGAAAAACTATTTACTGTTTAAAAAATAATTGATTCATGAATTTCATTTGCCTCGAATATATTATAAATTTTTTATTATAGAATATTCATTTTTCAAAATATTATCCTTATATCATATAAAAAAAATTATATGAAATACATACAAAAATTAAATTGACTTTCAAGTCAGAAATATCGTAATTTTATTTGTTTATTTTTTACTAGTGAAAATTTGTAATCATATGATATGTTAAAGAATATTACTAATTAATATTGATATTTTAAAATAATGACTGTAGTGTAACAATTAATATTTTTGCTATACTTTAGTTTTAATATTATGTTTCTTTCAAAAGCAATGAAAGTAAAAACATAAGTATAATATTATTGGCTCACACTCAGATGACCAACATGCTACATTATGCTTTAAAATGATACATTATTTTATGAGCAATATTTCAAATGCACATTAAAAATAATTAAAGTGATAATGAACTAAAATGTAACATGCAATAAACTTATTCTGTAAGTTTTTTCCCCAAAGTACAAAAATAAAACTATAAACTAAGTGAATGTGAGTGATTATAAATTAAGATAATATTATTATTTGTGGAAAATCCATCAATTTTTCTAATACAGGCAAGAGCTCTTTCATTGGAAATTAAATAATTATTGAATACATTTATGAAATTTATTTCCTTATCTCAATCATAACTAATTTGTAAAGTGTCATTAAAAGAATAAAAACTGAACTAAATTAACTCAAATAAATGTAAGTAATTAAGAAAAGAAGGAAAATGAACAAAAATAGACTTAAGAAAGGAGGTAAGAGTTAGCAGAAACAAATTTAAAAATAATTAGAAATTTAAAATGTTTGTCCTAATCAAATCACCTAACTTGATTTCATTAAAGGCTAAAATTAAGAAAAAAAAGAATTTGACTATACAAAATTGCATTTTATTTGTAAAATTGTAAATATTAAATTTTAGACTTGAATCTTGGCGAAAATAATTAATGCTTTCGATATTTGGCTTCCAAATTAGTCCCAGTTTTAGTTCTCAAAAGAAAAGACTTCAAGCATTGGGGTTCGAGTCATTAAGACCCATTCATCAATCCACCCATTAGGGGGAAAGAAAAAGGAAGTGGTTTCTACTGCGCGAAAATATAGGTCATGGCCGCTTTTGTGGGTAAACCTGCAAGTGTGTTTTGTGGGGTTAACATGAAAACCCCAATATTTAGCTCCCAATCATGCTTAGTGCTCAGTTTATTAATTTTATAAAAGGCTGAGTTGACTTTACCCAGCCCAAAGATCAAACCTCAAATTCGTGCCTTAGGACCATAAAACACTACCTTTAAGCCCCCAGGCTTCACTTTAGAGAGTATTAAAATGCTTGGAAATCTTTTGTCTGACATTTTCACAAAATAAACATTTAAACCTTACTTTCTTTGTTTTCCGATGTTAGCATTCTTTTTGTAAAATACACATGCACATTGATACACACTTTTATTAGTGATCAATTCAATTTTGATGTTACTCAACTTTCTTACCACTTGTAAACTCCATATAGTAAAAATTTTAATCAAAATTTTTTTGATTTAATATGAAATGATTATAGCATTTTTAATGATATATTTTATAGAGAAAATGGTCAATGCAATAATATATAACTACTCATGCAACTTCAAAAATTTTAACTTTCGAAAAGAAATATTGTATGCAAATAATGTGTTATTTCTATTATGATAAAATATTCGAGTGTATTTTATTGGTTTATAAACTTTAATCTACTTCTTCACAAATCAAAAGATATGTATCGGAATTCATTCTATTTCAATGTACAAAGTTGCCATTCGATGTCCTGACAGATAATATCCATATTATTCTTATATTGTTTTAATTTTTTAAATATTCTCTAATTTTATAAAATTGTCATCGTTTAATAATTAATATGAAAAATAACTTTTTTCTACAATTCTGCTTATAAAGCATTTAAAAAGTTATTTGATTTCTAAATTTCAGAAAAGGTTTTTAAAGAAATAAAAATTTTCTGTTTTAGCTTCTTCCTCTCTACAGATTGTAGTACTACGACAATTACCTGTTAGATATTCCAGTACTGAGATCACAGATGTTGAGCACAAAAGGTTTCCAAAAGTCAAAGCAGATCCATATACTCTGAAAAGGGGAACGGGCGGTCGTTCTTCTTTCAGTGGAAAAGTAGTAACTGTCTTTGGAGCCTCTGGTTTTTTGGGAAGAGCAGTGGTAAACCAGTTAGGTATGAAGAATTCCACAAGATAGCATACAATTTTATTATCTTGTAATTTTCACTTTTGTTATTTCTAGACATTGATATAAACTAGCCTATTTGTCATTTTTATATTATTTCTATTATATTGATATGCATCTTTTTGTGAGTTTAATTATCTAATCACTTAGATGCATATAGAATTTGCTAAATGCCACTGCTAAGATAAAATTCAATTTAATTGACAACAGGGTAAGAAGATAAATCTATAACGTAAAGGAAATTCATTTTTGTGAAAAATTTAATTTTAATTAACTGAGCCACTGTGCCTTTTTTGTAAAAAAACTTCAGTGTAAACCAATCTAGCCCTGATTTAGGCAAGCAATAAAACTAAATCTCTTATGTAAATCAAATGCATTTTTAATAAAACTTGAATTTTATTTAACTGGGCAGTGGTACCCATCTTAAATATTTAGCATTGTGCAATCTATTCCAAATTTAAACCAGGCAATAAAGTTAAATCTATTAACATACATTCTTAAAAAAACTAAAGCATCTAATTAATCAGTGTTACCATTCCGAATAAATCTAAATACAAATGTATGAAATATTTATAAACAATGCTTAATATGTTGCATAAAATATTACATACAACAACAATATTATTTAAATACCTAAAATAAGTCGCTTCATCATTGCTTGTAGAATCATCGGCTTCAGTCAAATAACAGTATTTTTGGTTTCCAAAAATTCTGCCACAATGTTCTCAGAATGATTATGTGGCCATATATACTCTATGACAGAAATTGTAATTTTAAAATAATAATTCAAAATAAGGAAAGCAATATAAAAATTAATTAATTTATAAACTTTCAAAATAAATTTTTCTTAAGCTTAAAATAAAAAACAACTCAGTGCAAACTAATATTAAAAAATTTAACTTAAAAAAAAAAAAAAACAAGTGGTTAATTAATTACTTTAAAAGTTTTTAGCACACAAAGCGAATTTCACACATGTACTCAATAACACTACATCATTAAACTAAATTTACATTACACAAATGCAAGAAAACATTCCAATAAGCCAGTTTGGCACATTTTGATATACGCACTAGCACCAAGATTTCTTGAGCAAGTGTAAAGGGAAATTCATAATCAAAAACAATTCTTAATTTCATTTATTGCTGAAATGTAAGGTAAAAAAATCACTTCTTTATTAAAAAAATTACATTTTTAAAAATAATTTTCAATTTAGCTTAGCATTTCACTTTTTTGCTCAAAATAATACTTCAATTTTATTAGCCATTCATCTGCATGTTTTGCAAACAATTGCAGCACTGCTTAGTTTCTTTTGTTTGATAACTGAAAGTTTTTTTTATTTTATTTTCATTCTTAATGTTCTCAATCTTTTATTTGTCCAATAATTCTTGCATACAAATTAAATCTGTTCACATTAAAAAAGTTCTGAAATGGAATTTTATTCAACAGTGGGTTTCTTTGTCGCTGTTCATAAATGAGTAACATCATCTTTATTTACATGATACTGTAAATGTCTTTGGCTTTTGCTCTTTTACTGTAGTAATTAAGTCTCTAAGTCAAGAGGGTTTAATTTTTTTTTATGGAATATCATTTCAAGTCATAATCACTCTTTGTAAGACTATTTTATAATGTTTTCACTTGAAGAGTTATTGATTATACAGTGATGTGTGGGTTGTAAGACTAAAGTTACCTTAAGCAGAAGAATTCTCACACTAGTTACTTCAAAAATTCTGAGATTTTAATATTAGTTATCCACAATTCTAAAGATTTATAATCTTTCAATGAAAATCTGAATGTTTTTCAGCCATATAAATTGAGGGAAAAAATTTTTAAAAACAAAAACAAATTTTTAGACATAAAGTTTTTAAAAAATACATTTTTCAAAATTTCAGTTTTTAAATAGAAATTAAAGTTTATTTGATATTATTACATGTTGTACACTGTTAGAGACCAGTGTTAGTTAATAAAATGAGGAATGAATGTGTAACATAACGCAGCTTGGTTCATCGTTTTTTTTTAGAGCTGCAACCTTCTATGGTGATGTTAACATGAAAATTAACAAGATTTCTGATGTCTCATTTATTTAATATTAACATACACAAACATTTTAAATACTAAAACATAAATTATAGATACATATATATATTTTGCAAAGCATATTTTCCTCATTGTCCGAGAGAAGGGGTAGCGAGACTGTCCGAGTCTCGCTACCCCTTCTCATACCAATTCTCCCTTCCTTCTCCTCCTCGCCCACACTTTTGCTTGTCTCCCTGACTGGCGCACCTTCACAATGTATGTATTTTACAAATATATAAATTATATATTTGTAAAATGATCATCTACTGTAGTTTATTTTCATTTTGATGATTTTAGTTTTGAGTATTTTACTGTATGGGGGAAATTTCTTAATTGTCTCTCTAAGGAATGGTTGGTTTGTTTGTCGCTCAACGGTCATTTTTTGCACTCAAGGACTAATTAGACCAGGACCTACGGTTTAAAGTGGATTCCGAACCACTACAAACATCCATGCCCTAGGTGGGATTCGAACCCATGAACTGTTGAACCGAAGGCAAGAGCGCTAACCATTTGGCTGCCAGCTCGGCCTCTAAGGAATGATAAAATTGATTAGTTAAAATGTCTATAACTATGGATTTTAAAAAATGGTTATTTTAATCAATAAATAGTAATATCATTTTTAATCTAATTTTATAATGACTTATATCAAGTTACTATTTAGGGTTTGAGTATCCAACATTCATTAATTAGGAATTTGAATTATTATTATTAATTAGGTGTTTATAAACTCAAAATTTCTTGTTGTTTTAATTAATTGCATGCATTCTTTTACATTAGAAAACTTATAACTTTATATTATTTTAGGAAAAATTGGCTCTCAAGTAATTTGTCCCTATAGAACAGATCCTTACAATGTTGGCAGATTGAAACTATGTGGTGATTTAGGCCAAATTCTTTTCACGGTATATTGCATTTTATTCATTTTTAAATTTGTTTATATTTTCTGGAATTTATTACTTTGTGTGTTTTATTCATTTTAAACATAAATTTTTAAAACATTTTAAAATTTTGATTGTTTTAGTTATTATATGTGAATATACCTAATTTATTATATTATAGAAGATGTTGACAAATAACAAATATAGTTTATTTTCTAAAATATACTTGACACATTACATACTATATGTAGTATAATTATATTCTATTAAGTTTTAAAATTTTACTATTTATTAAGATTGTAAAAAATAATAGAATTATAAAAGCTATTAATTACTTTACAACTGTTTTAAATGTTTTTATTCTTAGTTCTTCATTTTGCTGTATATTCTGTTACATTTCAAAGGATTAATATCTTAACATGTATCTTATATATTAAAATATGGAATTATTTAAAATTTAATAAAAATGAATAGATATAATAACTCCATGCATATTTAATTCTTTAATTTAATTTTCAGCGTATTTTAATTAAGTGCAATTTAAAATTCTATGTATGCTAAACTATGGCATTGAATAAATTTCTATTTCTATCTTCAATTTGCTAAACTTTAAAAACAATATATATATATATATATATATATATATATATATATATATATATATATATATATATATATATATATATATATATATATATAATTTTCTTTGTTATATAAAATTTAAACTTTAATGTGTGTGTATATGTGATTGAAAATATTCTTGTGTTGCTGCACTTTTGTTAGTGAAATATTGTAATTTATAAGTGTAAAATCTGCTAAACATTTTATTTAAGATAAATATTTATCCTAAATTTGTACCAGATTTTAGTTATATTAAACTTTAAAATGTTACTTATTAAATTCAAATCATATTATTTGATAAGAATGATATTAGAATGCTCAGATCTTTTCCATTGATTGTTAATGTATTATTACTGTTGACTGTTGAAGTGTGGTCATGAATCTTTAGGAATTTCTAATTCACTTTAATTCTACATTTTAGTTGAATTTTAATGTTTTTGATTTTATATTCAAACATCAATAAATAAAAATGCTAAATTGTCAATGATCAGAATGTTGTTTAACTGGACTATTTAAATTCTTACTTATGCAAATTTATAATAATGATATGTATACCAAGTAAATGAGAAGTATCCATATATCATCTATAAATTTCCAAATCTTTCAAAGTTCTCTGAAATCTCAAATTTTTAATAAAAATAATAAAATGTACTTTAATTCGAAATTTTTTTAAATTTATTACAGTTATTTAAAACAGTTTTTATTTGAAATGTGAAATATACTTTAATGTTAAGTATATTGAAAACATTGTATTTTTCTTACTTATACAACTTTAAAAAGATAATGCATTTTAAATTGTCTAAGCATTTTAGGAGTGTAAATATTATTAATTGATTACTTATTATACATAGATTTATTTTATAAAGTTTATGAAATTTTATACCATTTTTTTAATGCCATAATTCACAAGTTATTTCTCGTTTGGTATTTGGTATTTTTTCAAAAAATTAAAATGATAAAAAATTTACTATAAGTCGCAAAGCACATTTATTATAAAAAATTCAATTTAAAAGTTATCAGAAAGATAAATTTCTGTTTAATAAAACATTGAAAGAAAAATTGTGCAATAAATAGCACCACAAGTCACCTTAATAATCATAAACTTTCCTTATTATTTATGTGTAAAATTTTACTTAATTAATTTTCTGTTACGATTTATTCTAGCATTTTTTCCTTAAAGATGAAGAATCTATTTATAAAGCACTGAAATATTCAAATGTGGTTATTAATCTCATTGGGAGAGATTATGAAACACCGTAAGTATGAATTTTGATTTCATAGCATGAGTAAAATGCTTCTCAAAGAGAATTTATTTATTGAGATAAAAAATGCAAATTTTATGGAATTAAATACTGTTTCTTCATTTATATTACATGGTTATCATTTTTATTTAATAACATTGTAAAAAACAGTTTTATGCCCTTATTATTAATTTTTCTTTTTGGCAATAAAATGTGTAATTAGTTTAGATATCTAAAATAAATTACTTATTTTTGTTTAAATTTTAAAGTTAAGCAAATAACATGGGGAATGTGTGATACTATACACAAACATTTAATTATTCTTAGTTTATTAGCCATTTGTGTTACATTTTTTTTTCTTATTAAACATTAAAATTTATTTGGTTATTTGCTCTTCTAATAAACTTATGTTTATGTGAGTATAGCACATTTTAATTGTATTCTGAAAATACTGAATATATCTCATTTTTCATGATACATTTATCAAATTCATTTATTGATTGGTGATTATGAGCTATATATTCTTTTACTGTAAATTTTAAATTCTGATAGTTTTAACATCAATTTTTATTTAGATTTTTCTTATTGAAATATGTATTGTTTTATATTTATATAATTTGATTTCTGGTAAAAGTTAAAAAAATATGTTTTTCTAATTGAATTAAAAAATTCATTTTTTTTATCATTTATTATATAAATTGCCAAATTATTAAATTATCGTTATGTATGAAAAGCAAAAAAAATTTTTATACATTGTAATTCCAATTTGGATAATCTGGTACATAATTTTGCATATTGTATTTCTACATTTGAGAGTGTATAGTATATTTGTCATTGTAAGCCTTACCCAAATTGGAATTACAATGTATACATTGTAATTCCAGTTTGGGTAATCTGGTACATAATTTTGCATAATGTATTTCTACATTTGAGAGTGTATAGTATATTTGTCATTTAGATATTTTGATAGATTTATCATATATTGCCAATGATGTTAAAATAAAAATATTATCCAAGAATTTCCTATTTTTTTTTAAATAATTTTTATTTTATTGGACTAACTTTATTTTTAAAATATTAAACTTTTGTGGAACATATTAAAAATGTTGAATGCAGTAATTAAATAAAAATAAATATTATACTGTAGAAATAAAAATATATATATAATTTATAACCAAAAAATAATGTTTTACAAATATTATCAAATTTATTTTGCAAATGTGATGTGTGTATGCTTCCTCAAAATGTATTAAAAATGCTGATTCTTAAAACGGTTATCAGCAATAACAATAGAATGCTCTAAAATTGCATTCCAAATGATTCGTTCACAAACTTTTTGGACTAAATTGTTAGCTGAAAGGTTAATGCTCTACCCTTCAGTTCATGGGTTCAATTTTCATACCAGGCATAAGTATAGCTCCTAGTTGAATTAGCTCTGTTTACAAAAAAAAAAAAAAAAAAAGATATAGGTCCCATTCTAATTAATCCTCATGGGCAAAAAAATGACTGTTGAACTACAAACCAACCAAGTAAATAAACCTAACCTTCTGGAAAAAAAAATGTAAAATAACATACAACAGGGTTCATACAACTCCTGGAATTCAAAAAGTTGTTTTTAAAGCCCTTGGAACTCCTGGAATTTTGACCAGGCTCTTTGAAAATTGTAAATTACTCCTAAATTTTTTTTTTATACTCCTAGTATTAATTTCTAGTATTTACTCCTAGAATTAGTATATTTACTTTTTATTAAAAAATAACATAATTTTTTTGGAATTTTTTGTTTTAATATTTTAAAATTTTCAATAAAATTATCCAAAAAACCAAACTGAGTGTCAGCTTTTAATGTTACTACTAAGTGATGACACAATCGATATTAGATTGTCATTGTATATTCGTAATATGTTGACTAAAATAATGATCCAGTTCAATCATGACTGGGTGTAGTATTTAGATTTATGTGAGTAAAGTAAAGTAATCATCAATTGAATCATGTGGTGCAATCAGGCAGATTGATTCTTTTTCTGTTTTCTAAATTGTGTAAAATTCACTTGAATATTAATATTTAAATATAAAATTCCTGAATTGTATACTTTCCATACCTTTCTTGATGAAAATTGCTTATAATTTGAAAGAATCGTTATGAATTATATTGTTTATTAGTAATATAAAGACCGAAATAAATGATTTAATGTACCAGGGAGTAAGTGTCTTTTCTGTGACTTGTGGGCTTGGGAAAAATTGCACAAAGATTGGCTTTTGCATGGTTCAGAAAAACACATGCCCATTTTCTAGTCTGTTTTCTTCTTGACTTCTGTATTTCAAATATGGTAAAATTGGTTGTTTAATCCTATATGAAAGGGAAGGGAAAAAAATATATTAGACTGTATATGCCAAAAAATCTAATATAAAAGTTTTTTACTACTGTTGTTCCTGTTAAAGAATGTGAATATAATGGATGTTCTAAAATTTTAGATTCATTTGTTTCTTCAAAAGAAATTTTTTATGAAGGAAATGAAGAAATTTTATGAATAAAGGGTAAATTCTATCGATCATTTAAATGTTAAACAGTTGATTTAGCTGCAGTTCTTGTAGCTATATAAATCCTCTCTTTCAAGCAATGTTTTTAACAGAGCTATTGCTAAGCAATTCTACTACGGTGAAAGAGAAGTGTGCTTATTTAACAATTTTTAGAATTACACCTTATTTTCCTAACTTATTGAAAAAAAGCTAAGAATGCTAAAAAAGAAAGTATATGACTCTCTTTGATGAAAGTTTATATGACCATCTATGGACAAAACTATTGAACTAATGTAAGATTTCAGGACAATTATATTCTTAAAATACAGTATTACTTATCAGTCTTTTTAGTTCACTCATCTGGAAAAATTTGTTTAAAAAAAAGTGAATGAAGATGTGTTCATTCACTTTTTTTTAAACAAATTCAGTTTTCAATGGATGACCCAAATTTCATTAAAATGGCTAATGTTTAAAAAAGTGAACAGCATAGAAATATCTTTAAATGTTAGAAGCCTAAGCCTACACATTCTACACAATGCTTAAACATGGATGTTCCTCATTTCCTGAAGTTGAAGAAACAACAAGTGTTATTTACAGACTATTTGAGGAATCACCTTTTGGTTGGGATGACTTTGGTAGCTTTGGGTCAATCATAAAGTTTTCCTTAAATTTTTGCAAATATTGATAGTTAGAAAATTTAGTGTTTTTAACAGATTGCTTGAAATATTACCGTACCCTGAAAATATATCATTTGTTCAAAACAATGTTCATAAATCAATGTCGCCATTTATTGCAGGAGATTTTCATCTATTGTTTAAAAGTTTTTGAAAGAATTTTCACTGTCTGTTTTTATGTTTAAATTTATTAGTATTGATGTAACAAATAAAGACAGTAAAAAAATGCTAGTCACATGTTGGATGTTGTAAATGTTGATTTTGTTACCAAAAGATCGTCAGATAATTGTAAATAAGCAAAACTGACAAAAAACAAAAAAAAGGCAATTTTTTCATAGTTAAATTGTATCAATGACAAAAATGTTAAGAGAAAAATGTCCTTCGCAATATTCTATGGTACAAAGCATTTCTTATTTGTATTCTCAAACTCTGACTTGCACCCAAAATGGATGTGTCAGAATATGATTGAATTGTTTCTTATAAAAGAATTTCCTGATTTTGTGGAAAAGTTTAAATCATTACTGACTGTAAGATTACAAGAGTGTATTTATGAGAAATTTTGATCCTGTTAAATATAGAATAGATACTTTTTCATTAAATTTACTCTCAACTAGAGAAAATTATTATTATTATACTTATAGAAAGTAGTAATTTTTTTTATTCTCTTATGGCATTTGTTGAATGTGAGTTTTTCTTGAATAAATGTTCAATGGTAAAAAATTTAAATAGTCAATGCATCATTGATGATCATGTCTGAAACATAAGAGATGTCAACCTAATAATTAACAAAGATCTACTTAGTTTTGCTGCTTTCACCAGAAAAAACATAAATTATAATTAGGTGAATTAAAATAGCAGTAAAACAATCTATGAAAAAACACTGAAAGCCAAAAGCACTTATTGAAGAACTGAAAATCAAAAAGAACCATTTAAAAGATGATATAAATGAACTTGAAAAATCTACAATAGAGTATGTTGAGGAAGCTGAAAGGACTAATAAATTAACATTATTTACAAAATACAACACATGTCGCTGTTGTGCTTCAGAGAAGCAACAATTATTACTTAGTATTAATAATGATTTGAAAGTGAATGCTTTAGAGGTGGAAAGTTAGCATTTTCTAATTGCAATATTTTGTATATATAAGATGACCAAGAAGTGAGAAAATCTATTGAATGATTAAAGAAATAATAAAGTTTAGAATATGAATATGTGAAATGATATAGTTTTAAAAAAGTTTGAAAATAAACAAAAAAAGCTTAGAATTGTTTAAGCAAATTTTGGGAGAATTTTTACATCCTGGAAACTTTACCTAATAAATAGTTGTATTATTTCATTTTGAATAAGTATATTTATTTGAAAAGAGGTTGTTATAAACATCTTGAAATACTCAATTTATTGAATGTTCATAGATGGGATTCTAATGAAGATGTTAAGAACTCTTAAATTATTCATTATTTTACAGTATTCATAATTCAGTAATGTAAAGAATATGAATTAAACAAGTTTTTCTGCTATACCTGTAATTTCATTGAAGTCTTTTTGAAATAATTGTTAAATATAATTGTAAAATAAAATATTTTCTTAGTAATTTTTACAATTATCTGTATTATTTGGAAATGTAATTCCAAATACATATACATAATTGTATTTGGTTAAGAACAATTGGTGAAATAAAAAAAAAATTAATGTGAATATCAATACCTCATGGAATGTTTTGATTTGACTCCTGGAAAATTCCTAGAATTTGATTCTTGAAAATATGTGCAGACCCTGAAATAAATTAGGCCTAAGCTTTCTGAATTGATATAATCTGTAAGTTTCTTTTGACTTACTAAGTTGTTAATAAACATTATTACTATGAAAGCTTACTCTTACACATAGCATTTTGGATTTTTTTATCAAAAGGTATCAAAGGTTAAAATTCTTGTATGGCAAATATTTACACCTTTTATCATGTATTAATGAAATTCAAAATCACATATGTTCTCACTTCATTGAAAATAGAAATTCACTTAGCATTTACTTGTGATACATTATTATTATAAACTAAAAAATAATTCAGGAAATTGTTTTTAAAAATGGAATGCTGAATTTCATCCAACAAAATTATTATTTTTCTAATAACAAAAACATCAAATATTTATTTTTGTACTAGTAATCTAAAAATAAATATAAAAATTAAAAGATATTTGAAATGATTTTTCTTGATTTAAATAATATAGAGTTGATTTTTTAAATAATAAATTTATTACTAAATAACTATATTTCATTGTTTAACAAAACAAAAATATTCATATAATACTATTAATTGTCCTCATATGGAAAAAGTGACCTTAGAGCATAAAAACAAACAAATTAAATAACTATTTTAAATAATCAAAAAGTCTGTGTTGAACTTTATTTTTAGAACAATCATATTGTGCAATTAATTTTTAAAATTTTATCATTAAAAATCTTCACCATAATCTCAGAAAGTGAATTCATTTGCTTTTTAAAATGTGGAAATGTTACAGATTGTATTCACTGCCATTCAACTCTTGTCAGTATTATTTAAATTAGAAATGTGTTTCAATGTAAATATTTTTTTAAATACTCATTTATTGAAAAAAAAAAAACTGCATTTTTGTTTTTGATTAATTTGTAGTAATTGAAATGAAAGATAAATTTTTTTAGCTCTCATCTTAGCATCCTTGAGAATAATTTTAAGTTTTTGTATCATTTTGAACCAATTTTATGTGTTATAGTGTGTTACATTTTACATTATAAGCACTAATCATGATTATTAAATCAGTGCTAATCATAATCTCTAAGCTGATATTTGCCTGATTAGCAAGTGGCATATTTTTAAAAAGTAAACTAGCAAATCTTTTGCATGTCATTCAAATGAAACTAATTTTAATTCAGAATTTTATTTTACATACCTATTCATTAAAAAAATGGAAAAGAAAGTATAAAAAGTATTTTCATTTCTTAATTATATGTTTTAGGAAAGATGTTATGGTTTTGTAACAATTTGGAAAAATGTTTTACTGAATCAGCAAGAAACATGTGTTCATTATTTGATAATTTTTTTTTTCAATTATGTTTACTGTCACCTATTTTATTCATTAAGCACAACGTACATCCATATAATATTTATTTTTGTTGATTTTGTTTTGAAATATCGTAATTATTATAATTATCATCCTGTTGGAATGTTTTCATAACACCTATGATTTTGATCCCTTCTGCTTGACCTCTTACAAGTGCATATTCTAAACTGATTAAATGTTGGTTCTTCCACATTTAGAAAAAAATATCATAAATTTATTTCCTTTATTTTTATATGAAACCTATGCTTGAAAAATTCCCTGAAATCTACAAAACAAATTATTTTGACACATTTCATTTATAATATTTTATTAATTTAGTGTAGTACCTTGAATGTATAATATTATGAACCAATATTTTTGACTGGTTCATTATTTTGTTTGAACCATTCATAAAAAATAACATTAAATAAAATGCTGACTGAAATAATTTAAATGATTTGTTAGTAAAACATTATAAGTAAAATTTATATCTTTAAGAAAGCTTTTATAATATATATAACTTCTATATAGCATTTAAAAAATTTATTTGATTTTACAAAATGAACATGATTGTTAAATTTTTTTTATTTTATGAGCATGAAAAATTATTAAAAGCATCTCTTATAATTCTACCTGAATGAGTAAAAAAAAAAAAAAAAAACATTTAGCTGTTTGTGATTTTTAATTATTCAAATAATTTGAAGTTAGTAAAGAAATATTTTCTTTTTCAGGAATTTTACCTATGATGATGTTCATGTAAAAGGAGCTCGAACTATTGCAAGGTTAGCTAGAGAAGCAGGAGTTCAAACTTTACTTCATGTATCAGCCCTAAATGCATCTGAAAATCCTAAACCTATTGTTAGTAAGAAAGGAGCAAGATTTTACTCTTCTAAGGTTTGTATTATTTCTATAATTTATATGTAAATATGAATAATTAGAATTAATTAAATGTAATTTTTTCCCATATGATTTTATATAATAAAATTTAAATTCTTATTACTTGTTTCAATCTTGACATGCGTTAAGTAGATACATCATGGATACTTTGTAATTTAATATGCAATGTTTGAGTCAATATAACTCTAATATTTCAATATGTTAGAAGTGCAATTTTTATTTTGTGTTGCATTTTATAAAAATAAGTGCATTAAATTATTAGTAAAAATTGATTAAATTAATGAATTTTCTTAAAAAAATTTTTTCTTTATTTAAAGCACATTTACTTCAAATTTTATTATTTTAAAAGGGATCATGATTATGGCTAATTAATTCTGAAAGTTTGTATTTTTTGTATCATAAAGAAATAAATTTTAGTATTTTAAACTCCAATTTAAATTTTAATGTTATTATGAGAGTTTTGCTCTTCAGAAATCTTTAATATTTAGTTCATTAACTTTATAAAATAAAAATTTGTATGTAGAAGAATATGAAAATAATTACAAAACAATTATTTCAAATTTAATCATGAAAATATTGTAATGCAGCAGTTTGGTATTTTGAACAAAAAATTAAGATTAGACAACCAATTACTTTCAGTGTGAATATTTCAAATCTTTCTTCAATTTTTAAAATTTCTTTAGACATTTGAAGGACCACTGAAATATTTAAGATTAATGATCACACACAAACAATCCTTATTCATCCTAAAAATAGAAAGTCATCTTCAGCTTTATAAGAAAGGAAGAACATAAAATTTGCTTTAAAAAATCATTTAAAATATTCAAAGAAAGTTTTTTTGGAAGTAGCCATTAAATGAGTTTTTAAACTTCATTGAGATTTACTTTATCCCTCCATTAAAATATTTTGTCTAAATATATACTAGTAATTTTGTTTAATCAATCAATTAAGTGTGATGTTGTTAATTAAAATATCTTATTTATAAATATTTGTTTGTTTAAATTTTAAAAGTATACTTCAATCAATTTTATGACAGTTCAATAAAAATATAAGTTTTTATTATAGTGGGAAGGTGAACAGGCAGTCAGAGAAGAATTTCCAGAGGCTATCATCTTTCGCCCTTCAGATATGTGGGGACAACAAGATTCTTTTATACACTATTATAATACCCTAAGTATATAATTTTGCTTGTTTATTTATAATAAACAATTAGGCAAAATAAATAATTTCTAATACATATTCACTACAATATTTTTATAGTATATTATTGTTAGTTGAGCTATTTTAATATATAATTATATTATTTAGTAATATGACATAGCACACAATTAAAATACTTGTCTGAGATTCAACGATTTTGACATATTTTACATGAAAGTTTTATTTGCACTAGAAGAATGGATTTCTTTTGAAATTTTAGAAGTCAATAATTTTTATGTTATTGATTACATAAATATATTAAGCAGTTTAACATTGTCATATTGAATAAAAACAATTTTACCTTTAGCAATTGTTAGGCTATGAACTCTGTCCATCTTTTCTAATTTATCTACTTATAGTATGAAATTTAATATTTATCCATAATGAAACAGGTAGTTGAACAATTTTCGCACAGACTTCCTATTTAACAGTTTGTGAGTCTCAAACCTACCTGGAGCATGGATGTATTTAGTTATTTCAAAAATACTTCAAACTATACATCCCAGGTCTAATTAGCCTGTGTGTACAAAAAGTGACTCATTTGACTAAAAAACCAAAATTTTAAGTTGAAAACTTCTCAAAAATCAAAGAGCAATGAAAACAAATCTACTCTATTTTATTTATTTATTTGCTTTTTTTAAAAAATCTTTTTTTTTTTTTTATGTACCAGTTATAAATTTAAGAAACTCAATGTGAATTTTAGAATTAATAAAAATATATATATATATATATTCCATTTCTGACATTGTCTTTAAAAATAAATGTGTACCTTGGATTAGCTAAAAGATAAATGAAGAATATCAATTTGATGATGTAGCATGTCATGTTGATGGCTGCTGCAACAGTTGTGAAAGATGAACTAGTACAACTCTACTCCTATCTTTAGCAAAAACTTAGCAAAATTTATGCAGGTAAAGTAATGCGTGGAAATATCTCCTAATTTATATGTTTTTACGAAAAACCCTAAAAAGGGATGAGAAAATTTTATTTTCTAGTACTTAAAAAAGCACTAAGAAAAAAAATTGAAAATAAAAATAACTTGCTTGAAAAGCATTGAAATTTGCTTAAAATTCTTAAATTTTTATGATTTTTCTTAAAGTATTTATTGATAAAATTTTTCCTTTTTTTAACTTGAAATCACAAATTAATTATTAAGTAACATGTTCCACTAGTATGCATCTTTATTCTTTTGACTTCACTTAAATATATGCTTGATAGATATAAAAGTGTATTCACAAATTTTTTTTTGATTAATTCATTTTTCATCCTGTTTTTATTTTTCTGTTTTTGAGACTTGAAAATTTCTCTATACAAGGAAATGCCATATTTAATAATGCAATCTAAATAATGGTTGAGGAGCTTTCCTATGAAACATTACAAAGAAAAATGTCTAATCTTTACTGTGAACATTTAAAAATTTCAGTGCTTGCATAAATGGCTCAAATCACTGTAACAAGCCATGAAAAAAGTTGTAAATATGTCAATATTTTGTTGATAGCAATATTTCAATGTACAAGATTTAATATTATTTAAATGATAAAAATTCTTTACAAACTACCCTTTGATGACAGCAGCCAATGATATTAATTGATCTATTCAACTTTAAATAATGGCACTATTAATTCTCATGATTAAAATAATATTTTAGTTGTCAATTGTGGCTATAAGATATCTAAGAGTTATGGTTTTAAAAAAATGGAATGATGATGTTGGAAAAAAAAGTCACCTATTTGGAATACTATCTTATTGTAAAAGTTCTCTTGCAAGAAAAATTAAAGAAATTTATATTAGTGTTTGTTGTAAATCCAATCATTATGCTTTTAGAAAAAACAATGGTTTGGAACTAGAACAGCATGACTAATCATATATTTTTTTGTTCCCATTTTTATTCATGTTATATGTGAGAAAATTGTTATTTTTCCTGCTTTTCAATTGCAGAAAATAAAAGTTGTGTGCTGAAAATGCAATATAAATTTTGAAGCTAAATATATTTTTTTTCCAACAATATAATTTTATACTTATTTTGATAATACTGTAAAACAGTATATTATGGGCTTTGAAAACAAAATTATTTTGTTGCTAATTATTTTCCATGGTCCTT
The DNA here is from genome assembly GCA_030067965.1 of Latrodectus elegans. Taxonomy (NCBI): domain Eukaryota; kingdom Metazoa; phylum Arthropoda; class Arachnida; order Araneae; family Theridiidae; genus Latrodectus; species Latrodectus elegans. The sequence goes on from CM057821.1 coordinate 28,089,381, forward strand.
ATTTTCCCATTATCTTAATCTGTCCAATATAAATATCCTGATGTGTTTCCATCGTGTTAAAAAAAATAATGATGCCATTGTTCTTCCTAAAAATTATAATACTTATAAAAAATATTCTCAGAAAATAAATATTCTCAAAATCCTTAATTTCTATGATTCCGTTTTTCTATTTATTTATTAAATAAATTGATTAAAAATTGTATGGGTTGCCCCCCCCCCAGATAAAATATAGTGCTTTAATATGTTTTCTATGTCTTTTAGAATGAACAAAATTTAAAGATTTCACAATTATTACTTACATTTCGTTCCCATTGGGAATCAATGTTTCTAAAATATCTTTCCATTTTTCTGCCAAGTTTTGTTCATAATACACATTAGATTTTAATATTCAAACTTCTCTTCACTTTCTTAATTCTTTTTAAATTAATTAATTTAATTTTGACTTCAACAATTATGAGAAGTCAGAAATAAATTAACCAATATTTTTAGAATTTATTAAACTATTATTATAATGTACAGTAAACAATGATATATTTATTCTTTTGTGCATATAAAATAGATTTAAATAGTTAATTGTGTTTCAAAATTAATTTAATTAAACTATAAAATGAATCTAATATTCATTTTATAGATTAATTTTTGTAACATCTTTTATAAAATATTTGCTTGTAGAAAACTGTAATAGTTTAACTGTTAGCTAAGCTACAGAATAAATAAACTTGCAATAATCTGAATAGATTGGAGTAATTTTTATTTACTTATTATTAAAAAATTAATTATTATTTTGCTATTTTTGAATACTTTATATATATTTTTTGAAAGCCTATTAAATTTCTGGTACGTTAGGATTTTTTTAATGAAATAGATGTAATTTATGCAAATGCTTAAGATTATCTTTAATATATAATGATAGATATATCTTTTTGACATTCGACAAAAAGTCTAAAAACATGTGTAAATTCTTTTGTGTTATATGAATATTTTATAAATTATCTATAAATATTTGCAAATCCTTAGTTGCTATAATCATTGTTATTGAATTTGATTATTTGAATACAAATTGGTTGTAAAATGTATTGCTTCCTTAGTGAGAAGAACCTGGAGAATGATGTCCCTCTGGAAAAGAGGAGTTGGTGTTATTAAACAACCAGTATATGGTTCAGATGTTGCCAAAGGTATTGTTAAAGCTGTTTTAGATCCTGATGCAGCTGGTCACATTTTTCAAGCTGTTGGGTTAGTGTATGCTATTTCCACTTTTATAAAATAAAATTACTTAGTCAGTTGGGAAAATTGTTAATTTACTTTTGTATGTATGAAATTAAAATCAGCTTTAATCAATATCCAGTTATTAGATAACTATGTATTTTTTAAAGTATGCATCATACAAAGTAATACATTTTTAGGAAAAATTTAAAATTTCTGTGTTTTCTTGTATATAATTCCCAGATCATGTATGAAGAAAGCTTCAAATTATGTAGCGTATATTATATGCCATTGTAAATAATCTGATGAAAACATTCTACATCAGAAAAGTTTACAACAAAGTTTTGAAAGAAATGCTGTTTATATTTTGTAAAATAAACAACATAATGCTAAAAGCTTTCATGATTTGACTGACAGATTAAAATTACAAGGAGAATAATGGGGTCACTTGGCTAATAAGTGTTGATAAACAATGATTTTTCCTTAAAAGTTTTCCTCTCTACAATTTATATTCCGTAAACTTTCTTGGGACAATGTATTGATATAATTAGTGTATCTGCTAATATTTTATAAATATTCATTAACATGTAATTTCATCCACATTAGTTTTTCTGTTTTATAATTGGCTGGTAAATAAAACACAATTTTTATGACTTTTAAATTTTTTTTTCTTCCAAATTAATATGTCATTGCACCAGAATGCTTTCCTGTGCCTAGCCCTGAGTTAGGCTTTACCAGTTAGGTAGGAGGAGCTATGTGGAGTCTTCATGATTTTAAATTGGGAATCAAGCAGAAGATTCCCAATATTTGGCCTGCCACCTCTAGATGTATCATTTCACTTGGAGGGCATTGTGACCTCACCCAGTTTTAACTTGCCCCAGCTACCATTAGCAAACATGATAACTATTCAGTTAAGCTTGTGGATTCGAACTCACTACCCTTCTCATAATGAGAATGACACCCTAACCAGCCAAGTCACCACAGCTCTTTAAACTTAGATGTGCTATCCACTTCATTTGTATTTAGCACATTGAAAAATAATTTATTTTTATTTTCAGTACCAATCAAATATTTAAATAAGAGACAAAGCAATTTACCCATACTTAATTTTGATATTATTGTTGTTGCTGTTCTCATATCCATGGATCCAACAAAAGAAGAAATGTAAAAAGCACTAGATACAACCGAATGTGGCAATGACTATGACTACTAAATCCAGAACATCTTGGCTATAAAAGACATCTTTCACAGAGTCCATAAATGGTACTAAATTAAGCTATAATGCTCTAGGAGAGAAAGATGTGCCCTTGAAAAATGTGCTATAGTGTGAACAATTGCAAACATGGGTATTTTTCGCAAAGTGTGTAAGATCTATTTTCATTAGAGTGAGTCCTCATGTCCTTAATCCTGCTTTTGTAGATATTAGGATTCTCACGACATAAAAGCATGATATGAATGGCGTCTTAAAAGAGCAAAGTGAGAATGTAAATTTGACAACTGCATTTGTATCAGCTGGTGTGTTAGGTGTGCTAAGTTAACCATAGTCTCTAGCTTCTGTATCCAAAAAAATAAGTACACTCATTTCCTTTAATATGTGCATGTGCAGGTATCCATTGCAGCATACAGGATTTTTTCTGGCAATGCAGCTGCTTGAGAAGAAAATTTATAGAAGAGATATATTAGTCACTCCATTAATGATAGATTCTAACGCTGATTTAAATCATAAATCCTTCAGTATTATCTATAGTTTGTGAGTCAACCAGATTAAAAGTAAGACTTTTCTTATTGCTAGGAGCTCTTTTAGGTGCCTGTAAACCCTAAAGGGCATGTTCCTTGGTGTCTGACAAGGCAATTCCTCTATTTGTTCATTGAGTGGATGACAGGAATGAAATAAAATACTTTCCATGGACCAACAGGCTGGATTTTAACCTTTTCAGGCGCGGAACCACCAAAATTTTTATGGATTGAGAAATTATTCATTTTGATAATTGTTCAATTTGAATTTGCTCTAAAGAATGCAAAATGCTGTTGCTGAAAATAATAAATTTAAGAATTCTCAATCGCTTAATCTCTATTATTAATGAGATTTGAAACCACCAAATTGCTTGTAAATCAAGGGAATGATGAGCTGATTTTATGCTCTTAACTGTACCATTCTATTATTTGTAAGTTTTTTTTTGTACAATGGTTGATAATTTTTTTCCCTCTGAGCTATAATACTCATATATTCTTAAAAAATTATTATCTTGGTAAATTTTGTAAGAATATTAGTATATTATTGGATATTTTGTATGTGGTTTAAAATATGAAAATAAATTTTTTGCTTGAAATATTTTATTTTTGTCTTTAAATTTAACATGTTTTCTAGGCCTAACCGTTATGAGTTGTCTGAGTTAATGGATTGGTGGTATCGTGTCATGATGCGAACAAAGGAAAGTTATTATTTCAGACTTGATCTTAGAATGGATCCTACATTTTGGTATGTTTTTTATTTCTATAGATTATTCTTTAAAAATTTCTTATTTTTAAAAATTTAGTGATATCTTTAATGAAAGAATTTGTTGTTATTTGTATTAAATAGTAAGTTGTTGGAATTCAATTTTACGTTAAATGATAATTTTATGTTTGAAAGATTTCTTAGTATTCCCGTTGCTTAAATTTCTAATTATATTTAAACTTTGATAATTGTATGCCCACACTTACTGCTTATTAACTTCTTCCAAGTATTATTATCCTTAAATATTTGTTTAAAAAGAAGTTTTATTTTTAACTTTTTTCTTTTGGTTTTGGTTTAAATTTTGTATTTTGCAAATTAAAAATTTTTTTTTTTTTTTTTTTTTTTTTTTTTTTTTTTTTTTTTAAATCTGATTTTTAACCCAATTTGATTTTAACACTTTAAGAAAGATTAAATTAAAAAAAATTGTTTGCACAAATAAAAAAATTGTATTCCACAAATATTTCTTAATATGCTATTTGTAACTAAGTCAAGTCAACCATATAATATGAAGATTATCCAGAAAATAATTAACATTTCATTTTAAAACAATCTCTTATATACATGAACTTTTGTTCTCTTTTCTACATTACCACTTCATTTTTTTAAAATGTTTATAGTATTTGGTCAAGATGTTCAGATTCCCATATATAGTTTTCTGCTATCAGTTCATTAATCTAACTAGTTACTGGATTTCAAGCCAAAAGGTATTATCTAAATAAATCTTGATTGTAAGATCTAAGAAATGATGAATCATCAAAAAGAAAAGAATGATTTCTATAGAAATAGGACTTCTGACCTCCCTTACATTCTACTGCAACTCAGAATGGCTGGGTTGATTTAAAAGAATTTTTTTTTAATAAACTGGATCATTTTTTAAAAAAAAAATATTTAAGATTCTTTCTTCTGTACTAAGAAATTTTAATATTACTTTTTTTTTCTTTTCCTTAAACTGAAGCTATTTTCTGATGATGAGTTAAAAAATTCAGTTACCACTTGCAAGTATAGGCAGCAGAAAATTATAGCATTCAAAATCTGATGCTCATGAACAGATTGACAAATGTTTGAATGTGATGTGTGATGATGTAAAAAAGTGAAGGTAGTTTCATTTTAATAAAACAATTATTTAATCAAAGTATATTTCATTTTTTATAAGAAAATAATCTTTATTTTCTGGATGATCTACTTGTATATAAACCTTTAACCTTTTCTGGAAGTAAAGCATTGTTTATTGCCTTAAAAGCATAATAGGATGTGAAATTTAAACTGAAATGAGAGCAATTTTTATTGCAAATTTACTCTATATTAGGAAAGACTTTGATGTTTTTTTAAATCAAAATTTTGTAATACTCTTATTATGTTCACTAATCTTTTAAGTAAGACTTATAAGTAAATCTAAAGATTTCAGTGTAAAAATTTATGTTGAAAGTTAACAAGTTCTCTATAAATAACATATATTAATTTTTTTAAATTTTGGGTAAATAAAAATAAAAGAGGAAAATTAATGTGAATGATAAATTTAGTTAATTTCTTGTAGAAATCTGTAAATCTATAATGCATTTATGTTTTCTTTATTCTTTGTAGTTTAATACTCTGTTTTTTAATAAAATTTGAAAAATATTTTCTGTTTACAGTGTAAGAAAATCTGTTTAGAATATGCAAATGTGCACTAATAAAGAATTTTCCTTTAGGCCCAGATTATTGATATCAGAAGCAGTTTTAACTCGTTTCAGAACTCTCTCTTGGGGAAGGCTAGAAAGAGTATGTGTTTTATTTGTTACTTGAGCTCTTTATATTAATATTTTTCTTGTATAATAATCGAATTATTTTGAGATGTATTTACCATTTTAATCTAAAAGAACGTTTATTTGCTTTGTAAAAATTGACTTAGAAATAAATTTGAGAAGATATCAAAAAGGATATTTTTAAATTATTTCTTTTCTTTTACTAGAACAGAGTCAAGGTACTCAAAGTTTCTATCTTGACTCTTTCCTTGTTATTATTCTTTTAAATTATGTTATAAATGTATGAAATAATTTTGTAATTTTATTTGACAGCTATAAAGTACCACTTAAATGTTACTTAACTGAACATTGATCTCTAAGGATAATAACAAAAATTATTTAAGGAAAATATAGTTTTTATAGAGGTGAGAATATTTAGATAGGTGTGTGTGTTTGTGATAAATAAAAGTTCTTAAATTTAAGAGCTAAAAAGATACATGGAGAAACTATAAATAAAAAGCAATAAGATTGTTGAGTATTATTAGGTTGTCATGTGAATGATTTTCATATTTGTATTAATTAAATTAGTTTCATTATTTTTATTTTGCATGGAAAGCATTTGACTATCCAAATTTTTGATTAACCTATCTAATTATATATATATGAGTTTAGTTAATTAACATTGTATTGTAGATTATCAATAAAACAATTTGCATACAACTCTTTTCCTAAATTGTGTTTGGTTTCTGTTTTTTATTTTCCTGTGTAATTTATATTTGCAATAGAAACTCAAAATTATTATAGTATCTTAGAAATTTATCTTTTTGTCATTTATAAATATTTCTTTTCTAAGCTATTGTGTAGCTAAATGTCCTTATTCCTGAGTGATAAATTATTTAAAATTTAACTACACCTTCAGGTTATAATTTTTTTTATTGTGGAATTCATGATGTAGGCTTTGAAATACCTGATTTATTATTTTTTGAGAGATGTATTAAATTTTATATAATATTAATATTTACTTTTATGTTGGTTAATTTAAACTTTATTTTTTCAGTATTTGGTCAAATTAATTTTATTTGTAAATAGTAGAATCTGCATTTCATCAATGTTTATTTTAATAATGCAAACAAATTTTTCTTCAATTTATTTCATTTTCAAATTTTGATATTTCGATTTGAAATTACATAATTTTATTCCTGTATATGTGATATAGCAGAACAAAAATATAAATTTTGCATTTCAAACATAAAATTAGTTCGTGAAACCTTTCGTCAGTTGATATTATCTTCTGTCTTAGAGTGACTCTTAAACCCTCAGGTATTGCTGTTTTTAAATATGTATTATTTTAATTCTAGGAAAGCAAGACTGATGTTGTAAATCCAGAACTTCCAACCCTGAAAGATTTAAATGTAGATTTAACGTTGATGGAAGACAAAATATTCTTTGAATTGACTCCTCACAGACTGCATGCTTATTATGATCCAATGCTTAGTGAATATGTGAGGCCGGTTGAGCCTTGTCCTTTATCCAATAAGTAAATGTTTGTTTTTCAAGAAAAATGTACTTTTTTGCAGTCTAAATATTTTTAATTTAAATTTCTATGTGGCAATAAAAATTATCCTAAATGTCACATTCATAAGTTGTAACTTGATTTCACATGACTCTAAAATCAGTTCTTCTACTTGTTAGATATTTTCAAAGAAGGTAATAAAGATGTTTTTATAGATAAGTATTTGTTTGCATTCAATAAGAGTCATTTTTACACTAGTGATCACTAAGTTTTTTATAATTAATTCATTACTAATATTAGGGAATATTTCCAATCTGAAATACTCATCTAAATGCAGTATTAGTTAATAAAGTTGTTAGTATAATGTGTGTATAAATATTCCAATAATTCTTGAGAATATATTTTTTTAGTTTAAAAAATTCATGTGATATGAATTAAATATTTTTAATTAATAGTTTCTGACAATGGCTTCGGCAGTGATACTGAAATGATTTTATTATTAAGTCATGTTTCACAAATTATAATCATTTAAAAATATTGAGATTGTTTTGCTCTTACAATAATTATTATTTGTCCTAAACTAGTAATTCATTGATTGTTGCACTAAATATTTTTTTAATATACATAAATTTGGTATTAATATAATATTTACTAATATTTAAATTATAATTTAATATTTGTCAGTTTCAAAAACTGTTAATAAATATCTCGTTATCTTAATGAGATTAGGTTCAGTATACATATAACTAATACATTTTAATTGTCAGATGTAAAGTAAGATCTCATCAAATATATTTTATCATTTTCACATAATAGTGCTCCATATAAAAAATAAAATACAGTAGTTTTCTTATATAAAGTTATTAATGTTATATGGCTTATATCAGAAAACAAATTGACAGATAAATGTTGATCTCAAAAAGTTTTACAAAGTGCATTGTTACCCCACATATACTTTAGGGGATAAGCGCACAGATTTTGCTTTAACATGGTAAAAAAATAGCGTTCATAATAGTAAAAATAAATCCTGAGTTATTAATGAATGGTGAAATACAATTTAAATTTTTTACTATGATAATGTGTTGGTTAAAATTAGGAAAGCATAACTTTCTTTATATAAAGGCCACTCACAGAAAATATTATGCTATCCTGTGCCACATACTCATCTTGAGAACCTTCTGAATAAATATTCTTCCTCCTGATTGTATTGTTCTTACTTTCTTGATTATATATTTTTACTGTCTTAAACTTTATATTTATCTTATAATTTATTTCTGATCATAGATTTTTATATTATCACTTCAGTTTGTATATTATATTAAATAATTATAGTATTGATATTTTTAATGAATTATTAAAAATTCTAATTTATTCCTTAAAATATTAGTTTACAATTGCTCAATTCTGAATGATGTTACAAATTGATATGATTCAGAAATAGAGAATAAATATGAAATAAGGATATTTTTTTTATCATTAAGGAGTTTTTTTTTTTTTTTTTTTTTTTTTACAGCAAAAATTTTTTAAATAGAATCGTCAAAATATTTTCTCTTAAAATTATTACTTGATTTTTATTATTTTAAGTATTTATTAGCATATACACATTTAATACAGAAAACAAAGATGTTTGTTTTGCTTCATTGATGAATATAAATTATCGTAGTTTATTGCTACGCATTTCAGTTGTTTGTTGTGGTTAATCTTCTATATTCCGATTGAATTGGCTGCAAACGGCTTACATTTGGCGACATGAATATTCACTTCACCAAACAAAAGTGCCGACGAACTTAAAATGATGAAACATAAAATTAACATTTTAAAAAATGCGATTTCTTGACTTGCATCGGTAATGTTCACTTCTTCAAGAAAAGTTCATCAATATAAGTAAATAAAAGGAAAATAAATTTTTATTTAAAAATTGTTTTAAAAACCACTCAAATTTTTATGTAGGAATTCTGTATTTTGATCTTATAATCATTATCGATCTTAATCTTCTATTGACACATCAACCCCTGTTGAGCCAAGGCCTTCCCAAAAAAACTTTCTTCCACCTTGATTTTTTTTTCAATAGATTTTTAATTAATTACTTTTCAGATTTTAACATCCCCGTCTGCACAGTTAGTCTATCTCAATTTAGGGTTATCAATTTTTCTAGTTCTTAAAAATTGAGGATTGAAATTTTAAATGTTTATGATAAGATGTCTGTTCTGCATATATGGCCCACAAATTTCATATGACTTATTTAAATGAATTTGATGATATCTATATCTTTAAATAATTAGTACAATTCAAAATTAAGTCGATGACTCTAGACTTCACTTTCATTTACAGCACTCAAAACATTTTCTCGGAACTTTTCGTTCAAAGATAGTTAGGAAATGATCATTCTTATTTAAAAAATAAAATTAATGAAAAAAATATATAAAAACAACCAATAAAATGGCCATTGAAAATCTGTATTTTCGGTAAAAAAAAATACTCAATCTAGAAGCCACAAAAAAATAAAATCATGCTAAATATGATAGCCAATTTGGCGATTAGGGAACATCTCCTGTTGCTACCGAGCGAATCTTCTAAGTATAGTCAATTGTCGATTGTCTCATCTCTAAACTGCACCACTCCAGCAGAAAGAATATAGATTCTGCACTCGTGCATCATGTACTAGGCTAGCCGAATGGTTAGCTAGCGCTCTTGCCTTCGGTTCAACAGTTCGTGGATTCGAATCCCACCTTGGGCATGAATGTTAGTAGTGGTTCGGAATCCACTTTAAACCGTAGGTCCCGGTCTGATTAGCCCTCGTGTACAAAAAATGACCGTTGAGCGGCAAACCAACCAACCATGTACAAGGCTTCTCAGCGTGACATTCCTTGACAAGATGAGGTATTGAACTCGCTACCTTCGAAACAACTTCCCGCTAGTATTCTGCAGCCCTTTATAGTACAGTAATCCCCTTTATAAAGCGATATATTAGTTCCGCGTTATAGGAAAACGGTCTTGTATGACTTCTTATAACTCGTTCCAACCTTGATTCACGTTTAACTTTTCTCGTTAAAGGGAATTTAAATCGAATATTAAGTAAAAACTATTATGAACGAAATGTGTGCAATTTATTGAAATCAGATTAAGAGTATTTTAAATTAAAAAAATAAACTTGTACAAATGTAACCAAAAAACAGCTAACCTAAAATGTTTATTTGCTGTAGCAGATATTTAAAATAACGTTCCACCGACATATTTTTTTTAGCAGAATGCTAAAATAATCGATAATATAATGTAATTTAATCTTATAATCACACAATGGATACGATTTGTAAACGTACGCAAAATTGATTGTGAACTGCACAAATCATTATAAATTTGACAGTGCAGACATATAACGTGGGCAATCAACGCTTTATATGGGGGGGGAACACGTGTTATACGAGGGGGCATAAAAATGCATTATAAGAGTACTTCGTTATAGGAGGAATTACTGTAATTGTTTTTCATTGCACTCATTTTTATTTCTGTAGATTGAATATAATTAATGCAGGCAGTTAAATATTTTAAACTACTCAAGTGACGACGACTAATATGACATCTTATGCAACTCACTGATGCAAAAATGATGGACTAATTTTACATTTCATGTACATACGTTTTCGGCCAATAGTGAGGCCGATATCGATCTCAAAACCTAGACAAAAGGGCGATTTTTTTCTTCTAGTTAAGCATAGGCCCAAAATTGAAAAGTGAATCACGCTTGTTTTCTAAACATTCAGTGAATGTAGCCTTCTTTCCTTTTGCAAAATATCAGCTGTCTTATTGCTATCGAGTTCAATGTGGGCTGGGATCCATTGGAAAGATCTTGTGCTGCTAGGAAAGCTCTCTAAACATGTTAATAATGGAGATTATAGTTTTATCATCAATTTTAGTCCAGTTATTTATGTGCTGAATGGAACTACGACGATCAGTTAAGATCCTAATACCTACGGATGACGTCACAAGTTTAATGGATTTAAGGGCTTTTTTGATGGCTATTAGCTTTGATCAAAAAACAGAATAGAAATCTGGATTTCTAATGCTAGTTTTATGAAAGTAGTCTCGTAGGTTAATGATCTTTAGGACAAGTTAGCGTAGATAATCGAGATAATCTTAATTTTTGTTAGTAGAGGTACCAAGTTCAGTTTTAAAATAGACTCCATTCAAGGTGATAAAAATTGATCCCATAGAATGTTCTTCAACTTCCTGATCCTTAAGGTTCATTGAGTGAATTTGATAAAAAGGAGTATTTCTTTTAAATTCCTGTCTGTTCGCACGATTTCTTAGATATGCCGATGTGTGACTAAAATTCCCATAACTATAAAGCTAACTGAATTACTTCGTGGGTAGCTTGCTTCTTCTTAGTTTTAAGGTTAGATAATACTTTCATGTGAAACAAAATCAATTGGATAGCTATATTTCGTACCAGTGATGAATCGAGCAGCGTTCGAATGAACTGTTCCAATTTTGCTAAATTAGTAGAAATAGATTTGAGATCTATGCGTCACAAAATAAGTCTAATCAAAGAGGTATATGTCAGTTTGAGAGTGCTAGCATCTGCTCCCCAAACCATTCTAGTAACAAATTTCATTAAGTCCAGTCTCTTCCTGCTTTTGTTTACTACATAATCAACATGTTTTTGCTCTGGATTTCTGGATCTAGAATGTAGCCTAAATGCTTAGGATATTTTTCGTAAAACAGAAGTTGGCCTTCCATTGTGATTTTGGGCTGATAATTGTATAAACTACGATTGCTTGTAAAGAGCTATTGATTAATTTAGAAACATTATTGATTAGTTTATGATTTTCAGCAAAATTCAATACCACACAGAGGGTGGTATTTATAGTAGCTTCGATATGACCAATATTGGAATTCCAAAGAACAATATCATCAGGAAGTAGCCCAACCTCGCACCTTCTGAAAATAACTTTCTCAGTACTTACAATGAATAAAGAAAAAAAGGGGGCTTGCGGAACACCCTGACTGAGCTAAATATTTTAGACAAAGAGTCCCTAAATCTCACTTTGATCTATCCATCTTCCAAGAAATCGTGAATCCAAGAGAGAGCTCTGTCTTTTATATCAAAGGTGTTATAAAGCTTAGTGATTAATTTATTTCTTCATATTCAATAAAAAGCCTTTGTCAAATCGAAAAAAAAAAGAAATCAGCTATTATATCTTGTGATAGTATCAGGTTATGGGAGTCACGGACTCTGTATCTAAAAAATAAAATTTAATTCATTGTGGAGTGTCCCTTCTAAAACCATATTATTTGATTGGGAAACATGTCGTTTGAATTATGATAAAAAGTAAGCCTTTCCAAAATAATTTTCTCCATTAGTTTACAAGAGAAATTAATTAGAGCAATGGGATTATCGTTCAGGAACACTAGTTTTCTTATTTGGTTTTCTTTTGACTGGGCGGAGTGGGTGAAGTACATCGGGAGAGTATGCTCCTGACCACCCCATAATGCCCTGCTAATATTTTAGTGTGAAGGAGCCAATTCTGTCTTCAGGTGCCTCCGACCTTCAGAAGGTGTTCCACTTTTCCTTTTGTCATATGAACACAAAGTGTTTGATTTTATTATTTTCTTAAAATTCTAATATCGAATTGTCAGCTAAATATTTTGTCATTTAATGTTAAGAGTCAAATATTTTATAACTAGTTTACCAAAAAGGTACACATGAACTTTTTAAAATAAAATTAATTGTGTATCCTCAGTTTAATATTTAAAAAATCTACTTTATCAGCGTCATTCTTCCATGTTACTTTTATTGGTTTAAGCACCAACTTCTGGACCCATTACAAGGTATCCTCTATATAGCCAAGATACTCTGCATTTGGTAGGCGCAGTTGTTGCCTCTTTCTGTGGAATCTGGCGATTTTTTACTTTTCTTTTGATGGACCCATGGATGCAAGAACAACATTGGTTTGTATTGAAAGTACCGGTTATCTTTAAAAAAGTGAGAGGGATGAAACTTGTAAATAAATTGATTTAATCGTTTGATTAAGATAGGAAAATAAGAAGGTATTTTATTTCAAAAAACTAATAATTCCGTTTGCACGAACAAAAAACTTCCCTATAGTTCATCATTCTTTTTTTCTAATACGTAAATATTTTTTTTAAATTCAATGTTTATGTAATAATGTATTATTTATCGATGAATAAAATATTCAACATTATATTTCTCATTTTTTACATTTTTATTAAGTATTTCGAACATTCCATTCATCACTCAAACGAAAAAAATTTGCCATTTTTTTTTTCGAACTATTATGAAAATAGTTTATTTGTTCGTAAGTTGTCGATTAAAAACTGAAATTTTTCAAAAATCATTTATAACCCTATGTAAACTTCGCTTTAAATAATATTCCATAATTCTTTCATCCCTTTATTATTTTATGTGAAATTTTCACGAAAATTAGTTATTTAGTTTCTATTGACAACTTATGAGTCAAAAGATAAAAAGTTATAATAAAAGAGAAACAAATAACCAACAACAACCACGTCAGAAATATATACTTTGTATCAAAACTAATAATCGTAATATTATAAAAATAAACTAAGTTCAAATTGACATTTAGAAACCTAACAGTTAAAGTTAAGAATCCGCTCATTTTCTCGTCAAGTCAGAATAAATTCTGAATGCATGCAACTCATTTGGTATCTATGGAAACTTATCATTAAACATTTCTTAAACGTTTTTTGGAATGAGGTTTCAATAATAAAAGCTATACATTGTGTCACATTGTAATAGTTACTGTATATAATTTAGTTCTGTTCAGTGAAACTCAGCATTAATTATCAATTTTTAATCATTTTATTTTATAAGAGATGTACAATTTAGTAGATTTGCAAATAATACAGTTTCCAGAATTCAATCTTACGTAAAGATGAGTTTAAAAAATTTATTCATAATTGAGTGATGATTCACTTTTATTTTTAATGTGCTATAATGAGTTCTTTAGATATTTGTGCATATTGTAGTTATGAAAAAGAAGTAATTTCTTTATGGAAATAATCGTTTTTAGTTGCCATTTATAAATTAATTTCTCATCTTTAATTTTGAAGAATTAAAAGCTATTGTGTGAATTTCATAAGTTATTGTAATTACTTCTTTGTGTAATTTTATCGACCCAGTTTGTTTTTAAGAATAATATAATTAGGCAATTGCTTTGAAAATTATACGAAAACGATAAAATTCATCTTATTCGTTGAGCTGGGAGTTCTAAATAAACTGATTTGTATCAATTGGGCTGATTAATTTCGTTGAGCTTAAATGTTCTTTTAAATGCAGATAATCCATTTCTAATGAGTTATAAAGTTACTACATTTCTACATGAGATAAAGTGATCATAAAGTTATAAACATTTAAACAAAATGTGTGTTTTAAGTAAATTTCTATACTTTTTAATTAGAAGATAAAAGCACAAGTATAACGCTATGAAAATATATTTATCAAGTGAACAACAACGTTAAAGTTAAGTTTTACAGTTGAAGTAACAATCGTTACATGCAAGAATTAAATTTTAATATGAATAATAGAACTTTTTTCTAAATAAAAATATTGCTATTTTTTATCATAATTTTTTTTTTAAATATCAGAAATGTCAGAAGCTTCTATGTTGTCAGACAGCGAATATTCAAAGCATTATTTGAAAACAAAATATCTTTTTAAAAATGATTTCACCAATTAATGTTTCTCTTCGTTTTGGTAGTTAAAATTCATTTCCTGACTTTAACCCGCGAGCAGCTACGTTCAACAACTTTCTAATCGAAAGCTGTTGAGCCCGCCTGCTTATTTGTTAACATTGCTTATTTGTTTTAATTGTTGCTACTTATGATACTTGGCCAAACCAAGCTCCTATGCCGTTGGTTATGCGAGTTTAAGTCAATAGGGTGCGTTTTTCATTTAACCAGAGCACCACGATGGTTGAAAGTACGTCTTTCTTCGAAATTCTTCCGATAGATGCACCACCAGAGAATCCACTCCCTTAATTTTGACATTGATCTAGAGGGGGAGGAAATTTTCTTCAGACCATTACACCCACTGTAAATGCTCTACGACCAACCACAGGACTTTTGATTCCATAGTTTTAACGAGCGTGTAGTCAGTTAATCTTTGGGGGTAGAACCCCACCCTTCAGGATGGAAGTCCGATGCCCTAACCCTTGGGATACCTCGGCCCTATATTTGTTATCATAAAATCCAAAAACGTTAAAATTCAGATATGTGGGAGTTACCACGTTTTTGTAAATTAGAAAGTAATTTAGCAACAAAGTCATATGGAGGAGATAATGTGCAGCTTCTACTGAAATCGAAAATGATCTCCCAATACCATGATGTACATCTCCAATGGATTCCATCCCATGTAAATATTAGTGGCAATGAGACCGCAGATCGACTGGCCAAAAAGGGCAGTGAGGAAAATTCGCCCACTGGTTCATCACCTACATATCTCTGGAACTTTACTCTAATGAAAAATCTAGACTTATTCAATCTGGCAAATTCCACCAACTAAGTGGATTTCTTTTCGAACATTTCCCAGTGTGCCAGAAGGTCCTTAATAATAGGCTCAACAACTTCTTTGACACCAGACCAGACGATTTTTGGCGGAACGGCATCAACAAAGAGGTGGGAAGAGGTTGTAAACAGCAACGCGACAAATATATAATTGATTAACTTATTCATATAATTATTGTTTTCTGTTTAAATAAAAGTTTTTGGTAAAAACGCTACGAACTTATTCCCCAACCTAATATGTTTATAAAGTATTTTATTTGTATTCGGGATAAATTATTCCGATTTTTTTCTATTGGTTCTATAAATTCTTAAATAACTTTAGAATACCGAATTCAGCTTTCTTTCGACTTAATTCTTCTTTCAAGATTTTAGCCCTCGCTTGTATCACCTAATTTATATCTATTATTTTGAAGATGCATACAGTTTTATACTTAATTATTGAATATTGGCATTTTATTCCTTAATATTTTTAATAAATTGGGTCAGTTTTGCCATCATTTAACGTTTCTAAATTAGAAGCCATGGAAGAAATGCCTTGAATATCTTTTACATAAAATTTCCTGTGCTTTCTTGTTCATCCAACTTTCATTTAAATTGATGAAATTCTTGAGTAATTTTTAGAACGCCCAATTTGCTTACAAGATAATTACTTTTGCTTTGATCCCTTCTTGTAATTTTACAAGTTTAAAATCCTTAATAAAATATGTTGTTTTGGGTGCTTTATTGCTTCTTTTTCTGTGATATTCATAAATTTATGTAAAAATTTACTAAAGCAAAAACTACCTGAATAATTTACTGGAATAGTTTTTTCTTTCAGTAAATTTTATTGTAAATAAATTATCAGCATAAATAAAATACAAAATCTGAGGAATTATCAGAGATTCGAACTAAAATATTATATTATCTCAAAATCTTTTCGCATCGTATTAAGATTTGGGGGTAAAGGACCTGGAAAAATATTATTTACTAGTATATGATTATTTAAAATTTGCGCATAATTTATTCAGTATATAATTATTTAAAATTTGATGCACTGTTCTTATATGCTAAGGATTTATTTGAAAATAAATATGTGATATTTAAATAAAATTTTATATTTTTCGATGATGTAGGAAAAGAATGAATAAAACGGTAATTATTAGTGAAATCAATAAAATATTTAATTTTAAATAAATTTATGTTATGAAATTATGAAAAAGAGTTTTTCAATGAAGTTAAATTTTAAAATTAAAATCTGGATGTAAAAAAAAATGTTTAAGTGAGTACTCAAAGGAAGCAGGTTAAAAATTTAGTAAGTAGCTCACAAAAAGTGACAAGCGTACTAAAAACAGCGGTATTCCGTATCTTTCCCCACGTGTTACACTTGTACTTCTATAAACTACAGTTACTCCACCAGTTCTCACCAAGTGACATAGCTAAGAGAGAGGAATTCGCAATATGAGCTTTCACAAAATTTACAGAAGATTCACCACAGCATCTTCTGGTCTGATGGGGATAATTTTTTTATTGTATGGGTCTGTCAATACCTATAACTGTCGTATACAGTCTTCACTGAGGAACTGCTACGTTCTCCACGTGTGTCAGCTTGGTGTGGACTCATCGCACCCATAATTATTGATCTATTTTTCGGATAAATCCTTTGCAAAAGTTGGTTGGAAAATGAGATCAGCTAATACAGAGCGCTTCTTAAAAATGCTGAATATGAAGATGATACTGGGTTTATTAAAATGTAATTTCCTACTTACGTAAACATACATGCAGGTCGAAGCGCCAAGTCATATTGCATATTTCGTAAAGAAGTTTCTGATAATCTTATTTGATTTGAAAAGAATTAGATTTACTTTAAAAACGAATAGACAATTTGCTTACTGAACCTGACACCAGTTGATTTTCCGCAGAGATTACGCAAAATTCCTAACGTACCATAGAAGATCATCTTCCTCTGCCAAGTTACCATTTAACGCGAAATCCCTTGCATCCATACGGATATGTTATATACTGCTGTTAACTGAATACTCATTATGTTGTAAAGTGTGATTTTATGTGTAGATAGATATGTAAAACAATTAATGCTTATAAGCATTTAGCTAAAAGCCAATATAAAATGCTTAAACGAAATTCTATAATTTCAGTTCCCTAAAGAAATAGATTTGTAATTATTTTTGTGAAGAGTTTAATGAATGCTGGAAAAAGTGTCCCCGAAGAAAAAGACACATGACAAACGCTATAAGAGAGTAAAAATAAAGAAATTAAATATAAAATCACTGAAAAGCTAGAACGATGTGTAAGTGGGACTGATCTAGCACCCACATACGACCTCTCTACATCAACGAGTTGCCCTATCCTTAATTATAACAAGGTTAGAGACATATATACTTCACTGTGAGTTACAAGGATATTTGCGCAATGGTTGCGTATTCTTGACGGTGTTGAAAGGTTGCTTCTCTTGCAATATATGAAAAGCGATTGCATGGTGACATTATTAATACACAAACAAAGTAAACACAGCATTTGTGTGTAAGTAAAAATGATTTTCGCCTACCTAATTTAGAAAAAGTTAAGATCATCAACAGATGAAGAGATCTTTAAGGAAATCGTGGATGGTTCGAGAAGTTCAAGAAAAGAACCGGAATGTATAGTGATGTGAGGCGAAACAGCAAGTTCCGACGCAAGAACAGCAGAGAATATCAAGAAGTCTGTAGATTCTTCAGGTTACTTGCGGCAGTAGGTTTTTAATTGTGATGAAACAGCTCTTTCCCAGAAAAAGTTGCCGAAATGGACTTATATAAAGGCAAAGGAGAATGCATTGCCCGGCCATAAGCCAATGAAAGACCGTCTCACATTGCTCTTTTGTGCCAATGCCACAGGCAAAAACAAATGTCTCTGAACATTTTTCTAGTAAAATATACATTATATATCATAATTACTTCGAGTGTCTTATGCAAATTAAATTCACTTTACAGGTGGTTTCATTCCGCGGTATAAGAAAAGATAAAGAGGTTTCTTAAAAATATGTTTTCTAATATTTCTTTAATAAACGTAATGCATAAGATTTTGTGAATTTTTTTGGGTACTAAACATACTATCGTATTTTATGTTAATTCACATGAGAAAAATTGCTCCGCATAGCAAGTGCTTCGCTTTTCGAGTATGATACTGGATCAAATTATACTCGTTAAGCGATATTCTATTGTATTTGATGTTGTGGCTGAAATTTATAAAAATATTTACAGAATGAGGTTGACCGACAAGTTGATAATAAAGGTAAATTTCATATTCATAGTTACAATAATCCTTAGTGGAAAGTTATGACTTCATAAATTTTACTTATCATTAAATATAATAAAAATTAATCATAAGAATTAGGTACTTGCATATGACATCATCAGATTCTCGTGGACGCAATTCTCTGCTTTCTTTCTAGAAGAAAATTAAAAGTAAATATGAGTTACGATTTATCTTGTGAAATGTATATTGGAATTCTTGATGATTTAGATTAATCGTTTGCAAACTGAAGTGAAGAGGAAAAGAAATTAGAATCGTACGTGAGTATAGACTTACAAAAACATTTCTATTCATGCATTCAATTTTCGTGGATCTCAAAGGCCTACTGGAACATTGAGAACACACATAAGCAAACCGCTATGTTTTTCGTCCTCTGTTGTTTTCTTCCTTTCGAAGTGAAAGAATCTAATTGCTTATGTATGTCATTCATTATAAGTTTTTGGACAAATTTCGTTTCATTAATTAATATTATTTCGTGTTTAATTTCATTACATATATCAACTACTTTCTTTCCTCCTGGTTATTTATATTGAATTTTAAACTCAGCTTATTAAAATATCTTTCATGTATAATATAAATCAGTTTCTGAGAACCAATTTAGGAAGTTACAAAAATATATAAAAGTTTCAATATGAAAAAAACATCAGGAATTGATATATTTCTTTGCATAAGAATATTAAATTTGAATTAATCCAAATAGAAAAATACACTACTGGCCATTAAAATTGCTACACCAAGAAGGTGACATGCTACAGACATGAAATTTATACGAAAGGAAGAAAGTGCTGTGATATGCAAATGATTAGCTTTTCAGCGCTTTCAGACAAAGCAGGCACCAGTAGCGACACCTACATTGTGTTTAAATGAGGAAATTGTTCAGCCGGTTCCTCATACACAAATTGCACTTGAACGTTGTTGCCTGGTGAAAAGTTGTTGTGATGCCGCGTGTAAGAAGGAGAAATGCGTACCAGCACGTTTCTGACTTTGATAAAGGTCAAATTGTAGCGTACCGGAATTGCGGTTTATCTTATCGCAGTATTGCTGCATGCGTCGGTCGAGATCCAATGACTGTTAGCAGAATATGGAATCGATGGGTTCAGGACGGTAATACAGAACGCCATGCGGTATCTCAACGGCCACCTATCACTAGCAGCCGAGAAGACAGGCATATTATCCGCATGGCCGTAATGGATCGTCCAACCACGTCACGAGCCGTGAGTCAAGAAACGGGGTCGTTTGGAAGACAACAAGTGTCTGCACGAACAGTTCGACGACGTTTGCAGCAGCTTGGACTCTCAGCTCGGAGAACATGGCTGCGGCTTCCCTTGATGTTGCGTCATAGACAAAAGCGCCTTCAATGGTGTGATCAACGACGAACCTGGGCACACGAATGGCGAGACGTCATCTTTTCAGATGAATCCAGGTTCTGTGTACAGCATCATGATGGTCGCATCCGTGTTTGGCGGCATCGTGGTGAACGCACACTGGCAGCGTGCATTCGTCATCGTCATACTGGCCCATCACCTGGCGTGATGGTATGGGGTGCCATTGGATACACGTCTCGGTCACCTCTTGTTCGCATTGACGGTGCTTTGAACAGTGCACGTTACATTTCTGGTGTGTTACGACCCGTGGCTCTACCCTTTATTCGAGCCCTGCAAAACCCTACGTTTCAGCAGGATAATGCCCGACCGCATGTTGCCGGTATTGTTCGGACCTTCCTTGATATGGAACATGTTCTGCTGTTGCTTTGGCCAGCATGTTCTGCAGATCTTTCACCAATAGAAAACGTCTGGTCAATGGTTGCCGAGCGACTGACTCGTCACCAAACGCCAGTCACTACGTTTGATGAACTGTAGCATCGTGTTGAAGCTGCATGGGCATCTGTACCTGTACATGCAATTCAATCTCTGTTTCACTCAATGACCAGGCGTATAACTGCTGTTGTTACCGTCAGAGATGGTTGTTCTGGGTACTGATTTCTCAGGATCTATCCAGCCAAATTTTTTGAAAATTTAATCGCTTGTTATTGCTAGTATAATATATTTGTCCAATAAATATCATTTTGTTATCTACATTTCTTCCTGGTGTAGGAATTTTAATGACCAGTAGTGTATAAAACAGGCAATATTAAGATATTAATTATAATATTCGTTTGAATGCAAGTAAGTATTCAGTTTTAAAATTTTGTCACCTATTAATTGTACCCTATTTTGATTTGCAATTGTGATAATTCAGACTTTCGTAAGTTGTTTATTAGAAAAATAATCATAAATTAACTGTGTAAGTTTAAAGTAATTGCATCAGAATAAAATCAGCAATCCCTTTCACAATATAATCATTTGTCTTAAATAAAGAGTGAGAAAATATTTTCATAAAGTTTTGTATCTACAAAAAACGTCTTTCTACTAAAAAGAAACTCAAAGAAGAATCAAGAAATAAATTTCATACGAATATGTGTTCCTTAACACATATTTTTTGTTTATATGATTCTGTAATATTTTAGTAGAAAAATGTTGGAAGGAAATTGTGAAAAGTAATACAATAAAACATTGTTAAAGTTTCTCCTTTCTTGGTAAGTTTTACTCGATTTCTTAAATTTTTGTTGATTTACAGTGTTAGTTTGAAACTTCTGAAATTTCGTATAAGAAAGAAGTTGAAGATATTCTTCTTAAAGTAATGAAACTTTCTAGAAAGAACTGTTATGCTCTTGAATAGGAGCATGACTTTAAGATTCTGATTTTGTGAATGAAGATAGAATTAAAATATAAGCGGAATAAGAAGTTAAAATGCTGATAATAATTACTATTTTTAATATAGACTAGGCTGCACGTACATACAAATACTAAGCCTCATCGTGTTATAGAACACAACTTTGTAAGGAAAATATCATTAGAAAAAACTAATATTTTTCTGATAAAAAAATTTAGTATTTGCATACCGAGCTATTCTTATAACATTGATGTGTTATTGAAAATGCTCTAATATTGGAATTTCCGTGAGAAACTGACATCAATAAATCTATTGATAAATTGTAGTAGTGGGTGTTCGACGAACAGAATTAATTATTCGGTGCCCTGCTAACATATCGATAATTTCATTGATTGATATAACCTTGTTGAAATAAATAATAAATCACATTTATAAGTACTCCGCCCATTTCAAAAAACATGTATCAATGATATAAAACTAGATAAAAATATATATTTGAAGATCAGAGAAAAAACGCGAAATTTATTTGCAGTGATAAACTTTAGAGTACTGATGCATTTCGTTATTATATGACATCGTGTTTTTTAGATTAATGAAAAGATAAAATATGTTCTTTTGATTAAACGCCTATTTTTTTATATCTGTTTCTTTAATTTGTGTAATATAGTTTATTCTTTGATATTGAACCTAACCAGGCGTCTATTTAGGCGTTCTTTTATGAATTCTATGAATATTTGTATGTGTTTTAGAATACAATTCATATAATGATCTGCGGCTTACTAAATCCTAAAAAGACTCAAATATATGCGTAAAAAATTTGATTTTATTTGCTTAATTTATACAGATTGAGAAAATTAAAATTGGAATTCAAATTGAAAGTAGTAATTATACTTATAATGGTAAACCATTTCCTGAAATTAGCGTTTCTTCAACTTACAGGATAATATGATATTTTGAAAATTACTGAATCCGAGGCTATGCGAAAGAACAACGATATGTGTCTAAAAAAAATTTATGTAAAAGTAAGAAAAATCTAAAATATTAAAATAATTGTCTGAAGAAGATTGTGGCATAACATATTTTATTTCAAATTGGAATTGGATAATATATTTAAGAAAAGGATATATTTTTAGTTGCTTTTCTATGATTTGTACTTTAATTTACTATTCTAAATAGTTATGAATGAAGACATAATTTTCTTACATTAATCATCGTGACCCAGATTTGATTTGAAATAATATTTTTCATTTAAATACAAGCAATAATAAAAAGTATTTGAATATATATTAACATATTTTACAAAATAAAAGAACTTTAAGGATCATCAGAGCAAAATAATCTATAACTATAAAATATTTTAAAGCTTTAATTTTCTCTGATTTAAATCTATGCAAGTTACAGAATTTAAAAATGATTATAATCTGCAAATAAAAACTCTTCACCATGGTTAAAAACTTTCCGAAACTAATCAGAGCGCTTTTGCCACCGATAAACGATGTCACACATCCAAATGAAGGCATGCCAGGTGTCGCGAGCATACCAGTTATAGAATATACATTTCTTCGAATGCTTTCGGAACAGTTAGGATTCGAAATAGAACTTTTAGTTCCACAGGATGGAGCATTTGGCTTCCAAGAAACGGATGGTAACTGGAGTGGAATAATTGGAATGCTTCAAAGAAAAGAAGCCGATTTGTCTATTGCCTATTTAATGATAACAGAACATAGGCAACAAGCTGTAGACTTCAGTTTTCCATACACAGTTCAAGATCAAGTTTTCGTTACCAGCAAGCCAGCTTCTGAAGCTCAAATGGCAACTTTCATTCATCCTTTCAGTAACAGTCTTTGGCTTTGTATTTTAGCGGTATATTTTGTGGTATCACTGGTATTCTATTTATTGGATTCAAAAATTTCCAGTCTGATGGATGTAATGACAGTGATGTTTGGAAGCGCATTCAAACAACCATTCAGAGCATCAAATACATGCACATTTTACAAAATATTATATACATGTTGGTGGTTCTTCGTTACATTAATGAGTCTAAGTTACAGCTCTGTACTTCTGTCTCACTTGACCATTCCGCTGGAAGCAAGAGGTATTGAAACTATTGAAGAATTATCTAAAGCTGTTGAAAGTGGTTGTTACAAGGCATTAGTACCAAGAGGATCGTCAATGTTGCAGCAGCTCATAGCTAGCGATCATCTAGACTTGAAACGCTTGGGAGAAAATATACTAGAAAACAAATGGTATTATGATGTCAGAGAGAACATATCTAATTATTTTGACGACCGTACTGTTCTTATAGGCCCCCGCATGAGGTTCAGTGGAGCACTTTTCCAAAATAGGCAAGTTTCAATGGATACTTTTGGTACTTGGAATGTAGGAATAGCTCTGAGAAAGAATTTTTGTTGCAAGGAAACATTGGATAAGGTAGTGTTAAATTCCATTAGTGGTGGCTTATATCAAAATTTAATTGGGAAAGAAATTTTACGTTCAGAAATAACTTATTATAATAAAATGGTATTCAAAGAGAATATCATATCCATTTCTTGGGAAAATGTTCGTGGCGTTTTCATGTTATGGTTCCTTGGGGAAATACTATCATTTATTTGCCTTTTAATAGAAGTAATATGGCATTGTTTATTCCAAAAGAAATGTAAAATATGGTGGATCAAATCTATTTTTAACAAAAGATCATGTAAGTAACGCATCTCAAATTTATTAGATATTTGTTATTTTCAAAACAGCGGATATTAAATAGTATATATTTAAAGGAATGGAATTAAAATTATTAATAAAAGAATTCAAGTAACATTAAACAATATCGGTATTTTCTAGATTAGTTTGTATATTCTTTTCAGTTGTAAAATGAACTTGTCTTACTTTTTTTAAACTGGCTATATTGGGAAGAAATGCAACAATCAAAAAATTTTAATTCCCATATATATGTAATCTCTTTTCTGATTTTTCATAAATATTGTATACTATTTATTTATATTATATACATATTTTATATTGTATCTTTCAGTTTATTATAATATATATATTTTGTTATGTATTTTACTATAAGGAGAGATTTCTAAGGAGTATTAAAATAAAATAGATATAAATTCAAATAAAGTTGAAATTATCAAAACATTACTTATGAAATCTACATTGTAGAAATTATTTTACTTACATAATAATGTATTTTTATCTATGACTTCAATTAAATAATATACGCAAAATTTAAAATTTAGGAGAATCTTATTGTAAATCATATATTGAAATGCTTATACAAATGCTGAAATGCATGATTATATTATTTTGAGTTAAATTTCTCCCTTAATTTCACGAATTCCATTCATACAAAAATACCTGTTTTAAATTCCTATAAAATCCTCATGTCAACAAAAATCAATAAAAATTAAGTAAAAAAGTTAAAAGTTGCATAAAATTTATTGAAGAAACACTTAAGAGCATGAAGATGCAAACTGAAGACTTGATTTTTTTAAATGGACGCTGTCTTCTCTGTTTAGTTGATATAATTTAATAAGATAATCTGAATGGTGTATGGAAAATGTTATATAATTACTATATTCTTGAAGAATATTATGAAATATAAATTTATTATATTTGAAAATATTTTTTTCCTTATTTTTCATAAATATCGAATTTTAAAATAGAGTGTTTTCATTATTTAATATAATATAATGCTCTTTATATCTATATCTATCTATCTATCTATCTATCTATATATATATATATATATATATATATATATATATCTATCTATCTATCTATCTATATATATATATATATATATATATATATATATATATATGTATGTATGTATAAATTGTAAATTGCAATGCCTGGAGATTATAATTTGTTCTTTTCTTGGTTGTGAGATTTAAAATAAGATTGAAATTTATCTCATTTAAATTTTAAGTTATTTACAAGTCTAAAAAGTCGTTTTTTTTTAAATTTGATGTCAGGTTTTTAATAAAAAAAGAAAAATCCAACGTCTGTGATATAATTGTACATCTAATCTGTAATTATATATTATATTACTCCATTTTGTGAAACTGATTTATGCAAAATGGAATATAAAGTTTCTATAACATGAAGAATGATAAGTAGTAAGATAACATCTCTAATATCACGTGAAATGATTTGAACTATAATTTTAAAATATCAACAAGTCATAATCTTAAAATTTTAATCATAATAGAATTATTTTAATTCTTGACTGCTGTAAAATGCTTTTAATACTATTATATAAATGATATACATTAATTTTAAAATTAATTTCTTATGTTCCAAAAAAAATTTCAATTTTGCCCTTTTATTCAAAATACATAAATAAATTTGAATATTCAAATTTCTTTATCTTGTATAATGATGACCATGTTGAAATAATTTTTTTTTTTTTTTTTGGAAAACAACTTAGTTCTCAATATTTAAATAATACCATATAAAACAGTGTATAAATGTGTTTTGTGATTTTGAGCTATTAAAATATTTTATCTTAATTATTGCTTCTACATAACAAAAATATAACTTAAAAAAATTTTATTAATAATTCTAAGATATACAAATGCGAAAAATAAATCATAATAATTCATATATTTTTTTAAGCGCTAGCTATTTTTAATTTGCCTATTTTATTTCTTAAATTATTCCCGCATTTTTTAAAACTGAATCTATTAACCACTTTTATGACTCTCACACAAAATAATTTTACTATCCACGATCGTGGTTGGTGGAGTTTTTTGGCACAAGGTTCTATAAAGATATATTGCTCTAACATCATTATAAAAAAATCAACAAGAAGTAATGATTGTCAATTCGCAACAGGCAACACCGCATTGTAAAACAACCAAAACATCAATAAATAATTCTATCTATTTAAATAGGGGTCGATTTATATTTCTTTTTTTTCATATCTTCTATCGATTTATTTTCGCTTCCATTGATTTGACTGGAAAAAGTAAAGGTATTAATTACTATGATATATTTATACCTTACCCCTCCCTTTAAGAGATTTCTCGCCAAACCTGGCGTCACTTAGCCATTAATAATATTAATTAAAATATGACTTCATCGTTTTATGAAATATTTAAAATTTTAAATATTATGATTTTCATACATATCTTGTTCCTTAACATATTTATTGACTTTGAATTGTTAGCTGGAACCATGAAAAAACAACACCGGGTTGCTTTAACACAATCTTTCATAATTTTCGATATTTAACATTATTCATTTGTTGTTAATGTAACAATATCCACAATATTGAGAGGGGAGACCTTCACCCTGAAATCTTGAAATTGCAGTCAAAATAGCTTTCAATGGGTCAAAAAGACTATAGTTTGAAAGAGTATCTTAAATTATTTTAAAGATATGGGAAACCACCAATTTAAATCATTTCTGGATATTTTATTCCCTTTGCATAATTTATCATTATTTATTTTATATGATGTTAAACTTTTGATTATTATTTAAAATAGATACCCTGATTCTTTTTCAAGGATCACAAGAGCTAAGGCTTGACCTAAATTCATAAAAGACAATAACTTTGTATATTCGTTTCTGCATTTGAATCTATTACAAAAAATAACTTATGGACCTCGTCTTTACATGACGAATGATCTAATTTACTTATGAATCACATTGTGAAATTAATGGTGGTATTTATTTTATGCGGGAAAATACATTTATATAAGTAAAATTCTACTGGCATATTGCGCTTTGCAACAAAATTGAATTGTGACTTACACAAACATGAAATTCAAAATTCCTCGATACCTTCAGAAATTCCGCTTCGACCGGGAAACGCTTGGTTGGATTTAGTATTTAATAACATTTTAGTAATAGTTACATCATTTTTTTTTTTTATTTTCTAATGAAAAAAATATATTTTAAGAAAAACACCATTTCTGCAAAGTTATATTACTGCTTAATGTGATCAGTCGACTACAATACAAAAATCTCGATACATCTTCACATTAATCCATTGATTTTAAATTTTTTGAGGGAATTAGTATATAATGCAAGTATAAAGCTAATACAACTGAATATTTTATTACCAAAATAAATTTTAGGAGGAAAATGTGTTTTTAATTGCTCCTTTGTGACACATTTGACCATTGATAACCCTATACATTGAATTATAATTCCCAAATACCCAGTAAAATTCCCAGTTTATACATATAAGAATGATCTAGAATGATGATTTTAGTAATGAATCACATTCTGTAACTATTGGAAGTGTTTATTTTATTGGTAAAATTACACATTTTAGGGAAAAAAAAGTCTGCTTGTGACTGCAACTTGTGACAGGATTGACTTTTGACTTGCGTAAACATTAAAATACAAAATTCCTCGTTATCTTAAAAAAATTCCTTGTCGATCGTGAAATGCTTGCTTGGATATTGTATTGAATATCATTTTAGTGATAACAAAATCTTTGTTTTACTATTTAAAAATTTATTTTTTTAAGAAAAACATCATTACGGCAAAGTTATATTACCGTTTTATGTGATCAGTCTACTACAATTCAAAAATTTCTATACATCTTCAGTTTAACCAATTTATATTAAATTTTTTTGCAGGAATTCGTATAAAATGCAAGTATAAAACTAATGCACCTGCCTATTTTATTACCAAAAATAAATTTTAGGAGAAAAATGTGTATTTATAAATAGAGCCTTACTGATGCATTTAATTTCTGATTCCTGTAAACATTAAACTAAAAATGACCCAATATCTTGAGAAATTCCAAGTGTATACATAATTGAATAATACAATTTAGTAATGAAACTAACATTCTGAAACTATTGGTAGTATTTATTTTATTATTAAAAATAAATTTTCGAAGTAAAATGTCTCCTGTATTGTCTCCTAGTGACGGAATCGATTTGTGATTTACGCAAATATGGAATTATAAATTCTTTGATATCTTATTAAATCCTTTTTTCGACTGGACATAGTATTTAATAACATTTTAGTGATATTGATTTCATTTATTTTATGAGGAAGAAAAATATTTTAAGAAAAACACCATTACTGCAAAGTTATATTACTGCTTGATGTGGTCAGTCGATTACATTATAAAAATTTATTTTCTTCTTTACCTTTTTTCCAGTGTATATTCACATGATTTGAGGTAGTTAGTACAGAATGCAAGTAAAAATTTAATGCAGCCGTGTTTTTTTAGCACAAAAAATAAATCATAGGAAAAAATGTGATAATATATATTTCTTCTTAGTGATACAGTTGACTTCTGATTCCCGTGACTAATGATTTCCAAATTCCCTGAAATCTTAAAATAGATCCATTTTACAGAAAAACGAAAGGGCTCGTTTAGTATTAAATCACATTCTAAAGTTAATGGTGGTATTTATTTTATTATGAAAAATACATTTTAGAAGGAAAATGTCATTTTTTATATCGCGCCTTGTGACAAGACTTGTGACACTCTAGCATGAAATTATAAATTCCTTGATATCTTATGAAATTACTGGTCTATCGAGAATTGCTTAGTTGGATTCAGTATGGCATAAAATTTTACTCATAGAAACATCATTTATTTTATTATGAAAAGTATATATTTTGAGAAAAATAACAATATAATTCAAATTTCGATTACTGCCTAAAGTGATCAGTCCAATACAATTAAAAATTCCTACACATCTTCACATTATCCAACTGATATTAAAATTTTTTGCTGGAGTTAGTATAAAAAGCAAGTAAAAAGCTAACCAATCTGCTTATTTTAATACCAAAATTAAGTTTTATAAGAGAAATGTGTTTTTATACTTATTGCGCCATAGTGACAATTTGACTTCTGCTTCCCGTATAAACATTAATTTCAAAATTCCCCATAATCTGTAGAAATTCCCAGTGTATATATAAGCGAATGATCTAATTAAGTAAAGAAGCTTATTCTGAAAATAATTGTTGTAATTATTTTATTTGGAAAAATGCATTTTAGGAGTAAAATTCTACTTCTATATTGCACCTTGCGACAGAAGTGACTTGTGACTTGCGCAAATATGAAATGTAATATTCCTTGATATCTTAAGAAATTCCTTGTCGATCAGGAAATGCTTGGTTGAATTTAGTAATTAATAACATTTTAGTGATAGTGGCATCACATTTATCTTTTTCTGAAAAAAAAATATATTTTAAGAAATACACCATTAAAGCAAAGTTATATTACTGCTTGCTATCATGCGTCGACTACAGTTCAAAAATCTCAATTCATCTTCAGATTAACCAATTCATATTAAAATTTTTTGCGGGAATCTGTATTATATGAAAGTATGAAACTTATTCTCCTGCCTATTTTATCACCAAAAATAAATTTTATGTGAAAAATGTGTTTTTATAAGTTGCACATTTGTGACACATTTGATTTATGATTGCCATAAACATTAAATTTAAAATTCTTCATTATCTTGAAAAATTCCCATTGTATACATAAGCGAATGATCTAATTTAGTTGCGAATCACATTCTGAAACTGATGGTAATGTTTATTTTATTAGTAGGAATACATTTTAGGAATATAGTTCTGCTTTTATACTGCACCTTGCGACAGAAATGACTTGTGACTTGCGCAAACATGAAATGCAAATTCCTCTATTCTTAGGAAATTCCTTATCGATCGGGAAACGCTTGGCTTGATTTAGTAATTAATAACATTTTAGTGATAGTGACATCGTTTATTTTTTATAAAAAAAATATTTTAAGAAAAACGTCATTATTGCAAACTTATGTGACTGCTTAGATGATCAGTCGACTACTTTTCAAAAATCTCTTTAATGATGGTATTTATTTTATTATGAAAAATACATTTTAGAATGAAAATGTCATTTTGTATATTGCGCCTTGTGACATGCTAGCATGAAATTATAAATTCCTTGATATCTTATGAAATTCCTGGACATTCCTTTTTCTCGTGCCATTTCCATTGAGGCCATCAAGCTCAACGTAGATCCATAATTCCTTTGAGGTCCGGTTAAATCAATTGCGGGACTGATAGAGTGTTTTTCCATACTATCCTTCTCTCTAGAATAACCAAAAGCAACCACCCTCCAGAATATTTGGAACATTTGTCTTTGGAGATAATTAACAATGCTCCTACTGAAGATCTAAAGTATCTACACATATGGTAGCGGTGACGATCATCACCATGCCGGCAGTGGAATTTACACTATTTACCCTGCTGAAGTTCATGAATCAAGATCCATTAGAAACCCAGATTTTTGTTCTGTGTTTTGTAGTGAACTTCTTGCCATTCAAACGGATCTGGAAAATATCAAATCTAGAGTCATTTTTGATAAAATCTGGATGTTTACTTACAGTCGAAGCTGTATTCAACACTTGAGTAATTGGGATAGAGTAATGGACCAAGATGGTGTTTCTATCCTTCGTATGTTAATTGTCCTATCTGCTTCCCACGACATCTATATTCAGTGGATACCTTCTCACGTGGGCCTATTTGGCAATGAACGTGCTGACCAGTTGGCTAAGGATGGTACTTCCTTTCCAGCCTCTCCAGATTTGACCCTCATTTTTTCAGAATTGTTTTCTCTCCGCAAAACTAATGTCAACAAAGAGTTTGGATTGTCCCTCCAAGTCACAACTGGTATCGCCGCAGGCATCCTGGTGGAGCTCTTGGCATGCAAGGGTCTCGTGCTGAACAGACCGCTACCTGTAGATTTGCCAGTGGTCATACTAGGAGTCTCACTTTCAGGGAGCAAATTAAGCTCTTCCCAACCTGTAAGGATTGCAATTCAAGCGAGGCTAGTTCTCAGCACCAACTTGATTGCCTGGATTTATCTATGGAAGAGTTTCTTGAGAGATCTCTTCTTTTCCTCGATTTTTTGAAGGTTTACGGCCTTATGGATTTGATATAGTTCCGCTATATCAGATGGGATTCTTCAATTCCTGGTCTATCGAGAAACACTTAATTGAATTCAGTATGGCATAAAAATTTACTGATAGAAATATCATTAATTTAATATTAAAAAAATATATTTTGAGGAGAACAATATTGCAACTTTCGATTACTGCTTTATGTGATTTCAGTCCATTACAATTCAAAAATCTCTGCACCTCTTCAGATTAACCAATTGTTATGAAAATTTTTTGCGAGGATTAGTAATAAAAGCAAGTATAAAGTTTTACGTCAAAGTCGAGAAGATCAAAGCATTTTACCCATAAAATATGTTGATACCAGCATATATCATCATAAATAGTTGTTTGAATATTATATTATTCTAAAAACTGAAATACCAAGTTATAAAGTACCCATAAGCGTCTTTTTTTTATTTTTTGTACGAAATAGAACAGTTTTTGATATTACTATACAAAACAACCTGAAACCTGAATCCAAAAGTACCAGATTTAACTTTGATTTTCAAAATTCCATAGCACCATGTTGAAAAAGACATACATATTTGATTCCACATAAACTGACTACAAACAAGAAGAAATCAAGAATGCTTATTTAATTTGCAGGTGGTATATGGCAAAGGATGGGAATTGTGAATATACGTAATTCTAATTTTCTTTCTTTGTGTTGTTTTGGCTTTCTGGTACAATTGGGACATGAAGGTTTGTCACTCAATGGTTATTATTTGCAGACGACAGCTAATTAAATCGGAAACCATGATAAAAAAGAATTTAGAACCACTGCAAACATCCAACCTCGAAGTGGAATTTAAGCCCAAGAACTACTGAAGGCCTGAGAGGTAATTATTTGCTTGCTAACTA
Organism: Latrodectus elegans; assembly: GCA_030067965.1. Lineage (NCBI taxonomy): Eukaryota > Metazoa > Arthropoda > Arachnida > Araneae > Theridiidae > Latrodectus > Latrodectus elegans. Next base: position 28,121,622 of record CM057821.1, read on the forward strand.
GGCAACATGTACATGGAGTTTCTAATCACAACTAGAAAATCATTCTACATCTCTTTATCGTCGTTAATCATATTCTTATTTAAAAAAGGCAGACCTTTAATGTTAAAACTGTTTCATCAGAACAGCAGTCATAGCTTGCAGGAATATTGATGTTTAAAGAAATGTGAAGTGACCATATTAAAGAATAATTTGAAGAATATAATTAAATTTGAAAAAATAAAAAAAATAAAGACTTAAGTATGATACCACAAAGAGGGCAGAAAACAATTGTGAATAAAACTATCAAATTAACTTTGCACTGTTGAAATAGCCTATTTTCCGATATTTTTCATCAAATACTCCATTGCTGTCAAGTAAACTGGGGATTTCTTGATTGACGGTAAGAAAATACTGTAATCCAATTTAAAATGGTATCTGCATAAGATTCAAATAGCATAAATGCTACAATCTCACGATCAACAACTATCAAGCGTCGATTTTGCTAGTCAACAGTGGCCTTCATATGGTCAGAGAAGATACATTTCTCTTTAGATGGAGATGTGAATAAAAAATTCGTCATTTTATGGGGTATTTAATTTCTTATTATCTTGCACCATAAACCACTGCATTTTTATTATTAGAACCATACAGTCAGATTACTCATCATTTGGTATCACCCTTTAGCTCTTTTATTTTTGCCAACCTTATTACATGCATGGTGTGGATTTAGTGTTGCTTTTATTCCTAGCGTATTTTCTTTTTTGAAACTCACTTCTCAAGATCCTAAGAAATGCTGGCTACATGGATCCTAAGAAATGCTGGCTACATGGATCCTAAGAAATGCTGGCTACATGGATCCTAAGAAATGCTGGCTACATGGATCCTAAGAAATGCTGGCTACATGGATCCTAAGAAATGCTGGCTACATGGATCCTAAGAAATGCTGGCTACATGGATCCTAAGAAATGCTGGCTACATGGATCCTAAGAAATGTCATGGCTACATGGATCCTAAGAAATGCTGGCTACATGGATCCTAAGAAATGTCATGGCTACATGGTCAACAGAATTCCTTTGACAACACGTTATTCCCTATTTTTACAGGAATAACAGTTTACAGCATACTGTATTCATACAAGATGAATGAATTAATAACTTACATTAGGTACCAAGCCAAATAATAACTTGCTACTAATTTTGGCAAAAATCGTACAATATCCAGAGTTTAACCGAATGTTTTACCTCCACATTCACCCCATTTAAATCTATGTGAATTCTGACTGCGGAGATTATTATGCTACAGTATTTATGGAGGAAGAATTAGGATTTTACTTGAATTGAGAAAAGCAATATTATAGATCATGTAGCTGAAATCCTTCTACAGTTTCCGCCAGTACCATTGAATGCTTTAACGCACTTCCACCACATAATTGATGTTAATGAAACACATAAATTTTTAATGATTCTGACAAATTTGTTTCTTTCTTTAGGCGTCACTGGTGGTCAAAATTTGAACTATTTTTTATTGCAGAAATGTTTTTCTTATGATCTATAAAAGAGCTTTAAAATCTGATAGGCAGAATGGCTTCCATAGGACTCTGAATAAGGTCATTTTATTTATAACCATTTCCCAGGGTTGCAATTATTTCAAGAAATCAATTATGCAGCTTATTCAAAACATAATCAAAGTTGATATGAACTCTCTGTAAAGTTGCTTATGCAGTAATGTAATGAAGTAAAAAATATGTATATATATATATATATATATATATATATATATAATATATATATATATATATATATATATATATATATATATATATATATATAATATATATATATATATATATATATATATATATATATATATATATATATATATATATATATATATATATATATATATATATATATATATATATATATATATATATAATATATATAACATTCCTTTCCAGAACTCTTTTCACTTCAAAAATGAAGTGGTGTAATTCTTCTCCCTTTTAAAATTATCCCCTATATGTAATTTTCTTAAAAATAGGAAAAAAAAATATTTGCAACATCAAATCCCTCTTTTTTTTAAGTATTCCCAAATAAACTTTTTTAAATAAAAATAAATATTTTTTCTCAAAAGTATCTTTTAGCATATTACAGCAAACATGCTTACTTGTACTTACTATTAGTGATGTATTGGGAGAAATAGACATGTTTAGATAGCAAATGGGGAAAAAATAAATTCAAATACAATTTTTTTTTAAAAAAAAATTGTGCTGTTGGAATACAGAGATCTGATGCTGTAAAAAAATTCTTTCAAGTGATAATTTTTCAATAGTTTACTATTCACTATAACAGCTAGTTATAACAACTTCAATAGTTTACTATACCAACATTTTGTTCATAGACACAGAGAAAATAATGCTTTCGCTTTAAACAAAATGCCACATGACTTGAGGTAAAATAAATTGTTGTGGTTTTTCAGCTTTTTATTGACTTATTACCAATAACCCAATTTTTTGAGCAAATATTAAGAAACAGTTAGGTATATGAAAGAATGTAAAGATGATTGAAAAATTTAAAAATATATAAAATGTACGATTTTTAATATAACTAGTAATTAATATACACAACAAGCTTAAAGTGAACAATTTTTTAACAGATATAAAAATTATCATTAAAAAATTCAATTGAAATGCTAATTCAAATAAATTTTATACAAGCTACATAAGCATTAAAATACTATCAGGTATTAGCAGATAGTATTTCAAATAAAATATTAACATTTTTCTTCTGTACATTTATTTACATTGACAACAAATGAAAATTATTACATAAGGCTATAACATTTTAAAAATACAATCAAATAAGCTGAAATGATGCATACAAAAAGCTATGTCACAAATACTATCATTAACATATTAATATTTTTAATTAAATAATTTAATTACCAAATAACAAATTATTTTCTTAACAATAAAAAGATGATTTAATTTTCTGCTAGATTAATATGCATTTATAGAAAACAATTTTTTATGTTTGTGATGTAATAAGCTAAATCAAAGAGAGAAAATTAAAAAATAGCACAAAAATTATAAAATTTAAAAGTATATATATCAGAAGATAAAAATGAAATTTAACCAATTTAATTAATTAAATTCTTACAGAATAGTTTTTCGCATATATTATATCCTTTATTAAAAGTGAAACAAATTTTAGAGACATTTTTTTTAAAATTTTCTTTCTTTAAAAACTTAATGTTGAAAATAACAACATTGATTTGAATAAACATATCAGGAAAAAATTTTTTTAATAAATTTTTGGCACATATATTTAAATTATTATTGTATATATATAACAACTGAAATTGAAGAAAAATCATGTAATAATTTAATAAATAACTGCAAAAATGTCACAAAATCCATTAAATTTCTTCCAAATTTATAAAGTAAGCTCTATTTAGTAGAATCAAACGCAGTGGCAATTTCAAGATTTCAACTTAATGAAGTGCTGACCTTGTTCACATTTCTTCCATCAATTAGCTGTAAATAAAACATGGATATATAAAATTCCAATTTTTTATAAGTGATCAACAAACAAATGTGTTATATATAATTTTGAAATAAATAACACATTAAACTAAATAGAACATACAATAAGACTTAAATAAATAAAATCATGCATTGATAAAAATCATATATGTTTGTAAATATTTGGAAGGATAAAAGCTCATTTAGAATGCATATTATCATTAATGATAATAAAACCTTCAATAAAAAAACGTGTTAATGTCTGTAAATAAAATATATATCAATATTATTTATTTTATATAGTCCATATATCATACATTTTCTTTATCAACTAATTATACTTATTTATATCTCCTAATAATAAAGTTTTATAAATTAAAAGAATAATATAATTCTTTGCAGATATGAAATGTTACTTTGTACATCAATATTTTTTACTCTAACATAACAAGCAAATATCACTCTAATAAAAATAAATGCTGAAAATATAAGACATTCAAAAATATATTTAAATATGTATAACTATCCATAGCAATACTATACATAAAATTTTTATTTTTATATCATTCTTAAAAATCAATGAATTGATCTGTAAATGATTAAGTAAATATGGGAAAACTTGTATGCATGATGCTACATATATACATTATGACACATCTTAAATGAAGGATATTAAATGTCGTTAATTGAAAAATATATTAATATTTATGAATACTAACATTAATAACTATTTCTATGTATAAAAGATAAAATGTTGAGTAGAATAAATGAAATTTTTTAAGTAAATTTAGATGGAAAGAAATGGCTACATATGCAATGATAAAAAAACTGTATAATATTTCTCACTCATCTAATAACTATTCACAGTATATTTAGCTTACAAATTGCTTTTTACGTGTAAAGAGAAACATTTTGGATGCTATTTCAACAAATTCATTGCAAGATTTTTACAATGAATACAAAAACATTATTTGGAATTAATAACATGCGTAGTTCATTTTTTATATTTCTTACAATTCTACCTCATCAGATAATTTTTCCATTTCAAGAATAATTTTAGGATAATATTCTATATTTAGTACCATATTTTCCTGTTTATAATCCACAGTGGCGAATTTTCCATAATATTTTTTTTTTTGATTAAAATAAAAATATTACATAATCCACACTTTTTTTGGCAAATAGTAGAAAATATATACTCTTTTTCTTCATCCTACGTCAAGACAGCGGCCTTATCGGCCATGAGTCTTCTGGTAGCCCAATAAAAATTAGCCTTATTGTGGAAGTTGTCAGGTAAACAGCTCAAAAGTGAAAACGCAGGACAGCTTGTCAAATGAATAAAGTCCATAAAAGCTCCTGAAGAACACAGGGTACAGTAGGGCGTGTTGACCACACCAATACGTCTTTAGTGTCCTTGGAGATAGTCATGTCCAGTCAAAATTCTGAAATTGGCTGTTGAAATGGAGTGTTGAAGGCACATGGGAGTGGAGAGTTCAACAAGGAATCCCAAGCCTTGTCTTTAGTAATTTTGCTACATGAATTATGAAGGTCTTTGAGGAGTTGTTTTTTGATTAAGTTGTAGATTTGTTGGTATAATGGAATAAAATCAGGCTGCTGCAGTATAGAAAAGTTCCTGGCCTTTGCTAAGCATTTTGCGTCAGTGTGCAAGCTGCCCCACAAGAGGCGCACTCCACTGCTTAGACTGCCACTAGTTGGGTGTCTAAACTGTGGCGACGAACACCTTTTTAACAAAAATATATACTCTGATAAAGTTGTGTCACATCAAGTAAAAAATACGATAAGTGCAGTATGATTAAAAGTATAATAGGTGGTACAGAAAAAAATATTTATAATGAAAAGCATTTGGTTGGATCCTATTTAGATCCACTTTATCGGAAAGTGTAATACCTTTCTGGGGAACCAAATTCGTTCTTGAATGTAATTGAACAAAACTGATTATAACTGTAATAATTAAGCCAAATAATGAGTTATTATTTTAGAGAACAAATGACATTTCTTTCAAGATTTTTTTAGCTTTTTTGATGGAAAAATGTTTTTTTTTTTTTTTTTTTTTTACCAAATTATCTGCAGCTCACAAATACAACAAATTCTAAACTTTTATAACACATAATCATCAGATTATATGAAGGAAAATTCAACAAATCAATAAAAAATTTAAGAAACCACCAATGAAGTTGAATTTTTATGCATTCATCACACAGAATGGGAGTTTTAGAATTTATCTGATAACTATAGCTATTCATTTATTTTCTGACATAATATTTTATAAGTAAAAAAGACAATTTTTGAAAATAGTAATAATTATGAAATTACAGCAAGGTTCACTGATTCTTTAAAATAAAAAGAACTAAAAATATTTTGTTATTACAAATGTCTTACACTTTTGAATATGAAATGTTTACAAAACATGTCTTTAATTTAGAAAAAAAAAAAAAAAAAAAAATTCAAAACTATTTTTGCCTAAACATGAAATAAAGAAAAACTTTTTAAGAACAAAAATATTCCACACAGAATAATCAGACATCAATAGATTAATTGCATTTTTAATATTTAAAAATAATTTATCATAGAAAAAGCATGGCTTAGAAAATGAACATACTTTTTTCATTTCAATATATTTTAACGCTGTTAAGAATGATGAAACTGCATATCCTTCTTCACCAAACATAAATCTAAGAAATTAATACAAATTTATTATTTTTTAACTTCTATATTATACATAAAATTATTTCAGATTTTTTAAACATTCTCTCAGAATCATTTATATATATTATAAAGGAGGAAAATAGTTTAAGACAAATAATTTTCAAATAATAGTTTTGAAATATTTTATTTAGAATACCAATTGGTTGATTTATTATGGTAACAAATCCTTCCTTTGTTCCAATCTCTCCTTAGCAATATTTAAAGTATGTCTTTGAAATACTCTGTCTATGTGTGCATTAACATGTGATACCATTTAAACTAATTAATGCTTAAAATACAAGCAAATTTCAAGCAATATTATTCGGAGGAAATTTTTTAATACATAAAAAACATTAATAATTTATGTGATTGGACAACAATAAATAGTTTCATCAGCAACAGTAGTCGATAATCAATTTTCATGGCAATATGAATACGAAAGTAGTTTTTCTTAATAGATGAATTAATGCAGCACGTGCTGATTTTTACAAACAGTTTATTAAAAATTTGCTACTTTATTTCTAAGCATACATATAAATGTAAAGACTAAACAGAGTTTGCACAGATTTCGAAATATCAAATTCCAGGAATCCGAAATTTTAAGAAGGTAAATAATTTTGTAGTTTACTTTATAAATTGTTCCTAAACAAATATGATTATGCATATACAACATTATTTAGTTATATTTGCAATAGTTGAAATAAATTATGGCAAAAATTAATGAGAATATTTTTTATTTAAGCTAGGGTTAACTTTAATAACTTCAAAAGCCTTCAATAAATTTATAGATATAACAGAAAAAATTAAGTTTACATAATCAATATTCTTAACATTACTGGATTATACACTGTATAAAATAATGGGTGATTTTACAGTTTTTAAATATTTTCTAGCAATTAATTTATTGAATATTTCAAAATACTTATTAATATACTTATTCAAAACAAAATAAATAAAATTTCCAATATGTGTCTTATTTCCAAATAATTAATTAATAAAAGCAATTCTAAATTTTTATCCTGTTTACCTTCAGGTTCTTTTAAAACAATAAAATTTCATATCCATATTCTAGACTTTTTTATTTCTTGGTTATTTATACAAATACAATATTGAATTAGAAAATGGTAATTTTTTTTATCTCTAAAGCTTTCACTTTCAATTCATTATTAATAGTGAGTAATAACTGTTTCTTCTCTGAAACAACACAGTGACATGTGTTTGATTTTGCAATTAATGTTAATTTACCAGTTCTTTCAGCTCCCTCAGCAATTTCTACTGGAGATTTTTTATATGTATACCCTCTTCCAAATGCCTTACTTAGATCTTAAATTAATCAATTTCTTCAAGAAGTGCTTTTGGTTTTCCTACTGTCATTGGATGCTTTTTTGTTTTAATTCATCTAAATATAATTTATACTTTTTCCTGGCACTAGAAGCAAAACTAAGTAGGTCATTACTAGTTATAGAGTTGGCACCCATGTTTTGAATGTGACCATCAATGATGCAATTAGTAGCAATTGACTGATTATTTAAATTTCCTACTAACAAATTTTTATTCACAGAAAACTAGATATAGATTATATACTAATTATAGAGTTGGAACTGAAATTTTGAATGTGACCATCAATGATGCAATTAGTCACAATTGACTGATTATTTAAATTTCCTACTATCCAATTTTTATTCACAGAAAACTCACGTCTAACAGATACTTGACAAAGAGACAGTAAGAAAAGCAAAAAATTAAATACTTTCTATAGGTGACAATAGCTTTGCATATTTGAGAGTAAATTAAAATAAAAAGTATCTATTCTATCTTTAAAAGGATCAAATTTCTCATCAATAAAATCTTGATGGTGTGGTTTGGTTTGTTTGTCGCTCAACAGTCATTTTTTGCACACAAGGGCTAATTAGACCGGGATCTATGGCTTAAAGTGGATTCCAAACCACTACAAACATCTATGCCCAAGGTGGGATTCGAATCCATGAACTGTTGAACCAAAAGCAAGAGCGCTAACCATTCGGCTGCCAGCTCGGCCAATAAAATCTTGAAGTCTCACAATCAATTGTAAGGATTTAAACTCTATGAAAACTACAAAATTCTTTTTTTTTCGAATCACACAAAAGGCAATCTTCATATGGCTTTTCCAAAGTCCACTGGTCATTGAAAAGATGCGTTCCACCAAGCATATTAAATAATTTATTTTAATGATAAACATACAAATGCAATACTTTTCACTGAAATTATTATGCAATTTTCAACAAGGAAGATACGGAAAGTATATTTTTAATTTAACAATTTTATATTTAGATATTAACATTCAGTGATTTTATATAATATAAAAGACAGAAACAAATAGAAAAGGAATCAATTACACCCCCCACCTGATTGCACCATATGTTGATCTTATAGGTGATTACTTTTCACCCCACTTCACAAACATAAATCTAATTATTAAAGTCCTGAATTATCATTAAACTACTGTGGTTGAACTAGACTTTTATTTTAGTGTGCAGTTATGAATAGAATGTAATATTGATTGTGCTGCAATCTAGAAGTAACATTAAGAGGTAATAATAAATCTGGTTTTTGAACACTTTCATACACATATTGAAAATTTTAAAATATTAAAACTTAAAACCCCAAAAAATAATAATATTTTGCAACAAAAAATAAACGCATCAAGATAAATAAAAATTCCAAGAGTAATTCACAATTTCCAAGGAGTCAAGTCAAAATTCCAAGTTTCAAGGAGTTTCATACAAATCTTGTAGATATATCACAAAAAAATACAGATTTTTATTGAAACAATTAGATGAAACTATTTATACGACTATAAATTCAAATCGAAAGGTAAGATAAAAGGTGCTATATTAGCTGCAAACATTCAGAAGACTGATCTAAATATTGGTGGTAACAAAGGAAACTAAGAAGTCTCTATTTTTAAATAAAAATAACAAGTCAGTATAAAAACTTCTAAATATTTAATTAAATTCATTAAAAATTCTTTATATATGCAATCATATGGATACTTTTATTAAAAATACCATCAATTATGAAAACATGTACTTAATATTTTAGCATATAATTTTAATATAATGTTTATATTAATTTAACTGTAGAAATATTAGTTCCATAAAAAATCCTTTCTGAATATACATAATAATGTAAACAAAAACAAAATCATATATCTTTCCTATAATGTTGAATAAATTAATTATTAAAACAAATATATATGTTTAGTTCCATAACTTAATTTGGTGCAAAGGACCACAACAAGTTGTTGGAGATAATCCTACATGAATCTATGCAATATCCACAATTAGCAGAACAAAATTTTACACGACCATATGGCAAGAGTAAAAACAGAGAGAAATTTAAATGCTGCATAGAGAAGTCAAGAAATTTTTTGTTTAAATCTAGCTGGATTTTCATGATATTTTTTTCAGATAAATTCATGATGTTAAGATAATGTTTTTTACAGATTCAGTATAATTTTATGTTTGTCAGATATATGAATATATTTTTAGACTAACTATTTTATTAAAACTTGTAATTTAAACACTGGGAAAAATATGATGGAAAATTATTACCAATAACATCATGTATAAAATAATTTAATAATTATTTTAAAGAGAAAAAATAATTTAAAAAAAATCATACTTTTCATCAAACAGTTGTTCAAGAGCATAACATTCAGAAGACAATTGAGGTAATTTCGATTTTACAATTATATAACACAATAATGGTATAAATTCATCTGCTCCACTAAAATGTAAAGAATAGTATTTTATTAAATCCAAATTGCTATACTCAAAATATAGTAATATAAATCACATTCAAATACACAGAAAAAAAAATTAATATAAACATTTTAAAACTTTAATAGATGTTACGAAAAGAATACAGTCTCTTTAACATGATAAAAGTAAAAGAAATTAACAAAATTGTATAGTAAGGTGATTAAATTATATTGTAATTCTGGTGACTAGGCATAAAAATTAGCACAATGAGAATATCGTTTTAAAAAAACTATAAGATTAAATTTAAGAGAATTAAATCAAACAAAGGAGAGACAACTCAATTCTTGCAGTCATTCTTCAACTTAAGCATAGTTTTCCATCAATTTGCTTAAATAATCTTTTAAACTTGATACAATGAATTTAAGTATTATAAATATTTTTTGTGAGTTAATTAAACACATTGTAGAAGAAAATACCTATTTAGATCATGAATAAAAATTGCTAAATTATAAAATTAAATATTTCTTCAACAGGTATTTGTATCACAATATCATAGAAAAATAGACAATTTTATGCATTATTATATATTTCTCACAGGTATATAAAACTGCATACTAGACAATCAATTAGAAATTCCAGATAATTTTTTTATTGATTTGGTCTATAAACAGTGATTTTCTGCACATAAGGGCTAATTAGATTGGGACCTATGGCTTAAAGTGGATTCCAAACCACTATAAACATCCAAGCCCATGATAGGAGTCAAACCACAATCTAAAAGCATGAATGAACTGTTGAAGCACAATATTACATTGGACCCCCTTTCACATGGTTAGCAACTCCTATTATTTGTGCACAAAGTCCTATGCTTCAGGAGTGCATTTGTCCAGAGAATACTATGCATTGGCTATGCAGCTTTTTAAATCATGTAAATTAAATAAAAGAAGAGAATGCTGTCATATGCTCCTTTCCACCAAGTCCTACACATTTTCTATGGGATTAAGATCCAGACTGGTGATCAGCAAACCTATTCCAATTATTTCTAACATGATGCATAGCTGCATTACCATCTATCAAGTATACTTTGCTATCAAAGAAAAATGTAACAGTACAGTGTGCACTTGATATAATAGTATATTAAGGTATCTCATGGTTGTTTATTCTCAAAGAACACAAAGACTAGCTTCCATACCAGTAGAGCATATCTCATTATGATACTCCACACAGATCCTAGCATAGTCCAAATAAGTCAAGATAAGGTCATAATTTTGTGGAGCTCTCATATAATTTGACATTTTCTATTAATGCAAAATAAAGTTAATTCGTTAGAATATATTACTCATTTCCAATATTTAGATTCTATTATCTTCTTTCCCAATGCTCAATATGCATTCCTATCCTCTGTGCATGGTTCTTGAAGGGAAATCTGCAGGAAAGAGACTTGGTTAACGATTTTTGTTATTCGAAGATTATGTAAACCTCAGTCTTGAAAATCTGTGCTTGAACTGTAGTTACATCTTTTAAGTAAGAATTGTGAGCTCTAATTTCAAGTATTGAAAATCTTAATCTTCTTTCAAGAACCTAATGAGATTTATCAGTTTAGCAGTGCCTTAGAGTTCAAGACTGCTGTCAAATTGGCAATAACTATAAGGCCCTTTTCCAACAATAAACGATTTGTAGAACATAACATTAAAACTTATCCATTGTTTATTGATTTTATGGTGGTATGTGACAGTATAAAGAGAAGAAGCTCCTTGAAGCAATGGCAGAACTTGGAATCCCTACAAAGCAGATTAATTTAACTAAAGCTTCTCTTGATAAAATAAAATGTAGGGTTGTAATTCAAAACTTTCTCAGAAGGTTTTATAACAGAAAGAGGCTCTTATGTCAAGGAGATTCCTTTGCTGGTTTATTATTCAATTTAATGTTAGAAAAGTGCATTAGAAACAGTGAATAATACCAAAGGGATACCTTGTTAAATAAAACACTACAAACTTTGGCTTAATCAGATGACATTGATATTATTGGAAGGTCAGAAAAAGTAGTAAAGGATACTCTTTCAGCACTTGAATATTCTGCTGCAAAAATGGGCCTCACTATTAACAAAGACAAAACCAAATTCATAGATGTCTCAGTCTCTATAATAAATCCCAAAATTTCATCATTAATTTTAATTATCAGCTATGACTTTGAAAAAGTTTATGAATTTAAATATCTTGGCACAATAATTAATAAAAATTGATCACAGAATTAAAATGGCTAATAAATGCTACTTTGGGCTACTAAGGCAATTAAGATCTAAATCTATCAGCCACAAAACTAAACTAAAAATTTATAAGACACTCACAAGATATGTTTTATTCCATGCTAGTGAAACTTGAACCTTAAATAAAGATACACAACAATCACTGGACATGTTCAAGAGAAAAAGCCTCTAAACTACCAGGGGCCCAAAGTGGAAGAAGGACATTAGCGAGTCAGATACAATTTTAAACTGCACAGACTCTATAAGCAACCGGAGATTACACAAATGATTTGTAGTAACCAAATAAGATATTGGCCATGTTTAAAGAAGCCCAGATGACAATGAAGGACACCAATTAACCTTAAAAATTGAGAGTTGAAGAGGAGGTCATTAATGATGAAAGATGCTGGAGAGAATGTGTTGTTGAGGCAGCTAAGGGCTGTTGTGCTTGGGAATAAGAAGAAAAAGACACTATCGTTTTTCCCATTTCATTCTTTATTAAATGCATCCTACATCTAACTTATGCTAAAATTTTGATAACAAAAGATAATCGTAAAAAATGTGCATACATCACTCTATTATGCATTGAAATGAAAATCTCACATTTCCAATTCACTAGAAAGTGTATGTATAAATACTAACCAATTAATGAGTTATCCAAAAATTCCATAATTCATATACATTCCTATCTAATAATGATTTACAAGCATATAAATCAGAATTTGTTACACCTAAATCATGCAAAAATTAAAGTTTCTTATCAAATTATACTAAAAAAATATAGCTTGAATATGCAACAATATTTTACAATCATGAAACAGAAAAGCGTACTTTTCTGTTTTGCAAACATCAGTTTGTAACAAATATAATGATATTGTTATTAAAAACAAGAAAGAGTTTAATAATTCTATTTTGTGCCAGAACAGTTTTTCGAAAGTATTTAAAATTTTGAGATTTTCTACAGCGCACATGTTTTTTATAATTTACATAAATCATATAACTATAAAAATATCTATTTATACAAAGCAAATAAAAATGTTTTTTAATAATATATTGCATACTACATAAATTTAAAAGCTGAATCCTAATTTTTTGAATCCATGAACTATATCATAAATTCTTAAATACCTGTAGGCTGAAAAAGCACACTATAATAAAAGTAATATTATAACAGAATATAATTTAAAACTAGTAATTTAAGAAAATTTTATAATTATTACTTAAATGAGAAAATTTGAAGCTTTTGCATATAATTAGAAACAAAATAAAAGTTTGAGACATAAATTTAAACCAATAATAACCCAGAATTCCATCTGATGATTCTCTTTTTTGATATATTTTGACTGAAAGAATTGAGTGCTTATAATCGGTTTATTTGATTTTGTAAAAGTTACTAGTACTAGCCATAATATCGGACACATCTGCACACTATTGTATCAAGGATTAGTGAATTTCCAGGAAAGGATAAACCAATAAATTATAGCAAACTAATATTATAATAAAATAAGATAGTATTCAGTGTCCATGAAGCAATATTTATACGCATCATACTTTAATTAATATTCTTTTTAAATTTATATGGTTAACATTTTATAATTTTTCAATTAGCAATTTCTTTTTAGAAAAAAGCTCAGATAAAAAGAAAATATTTTCAAAGATAAGTTTTTTATGCTTATCTTTTCTTTCAATTATCGTGGATTTGAATGTCATATTTCTCAAACAGTTTATGATTTACAGAATACATTTTTATGTTAACTTAATTATACTATTAAAAAATTTCCTTTAATACTATAAATACAATAGATATATAATAAGAATTTTAAAATTCCTTTTCTTAGTTCATTATATATTTTGGCTAAAAAATAATAGAATTATATTTTTTAAAAACAATTACCTTTAAAATAAATATTAATATCAAAAAATATTTTATGAGTACTAATTAGGTTGTTTAAAATATTCTTATATGAACATAATAATCATTTTGAATAAAAATATTTAAAAAAAATTATAATATAGAGCATATATTTTTTAAACTTTATTGATCAAATACAAAAAAATATTTCTATTTATAATCAAATATATACTTTTATATTAATTTCTGACAGTAATTTGAAAAGAGTAATTTTATACATACATCACACTTCTTTGTGTTCTTTCAAACTGTGTTGGCTGACCACATATGATATGGGATACTTGCACTGCAAAGAAATATTCAAAATTATGTTAAAAAATAATATTCAAAAACATTTAAAGTTAATTTTCTTTATATGTAATTATATGATACTAAAATTTGAATACCATATCACTTTAAAGGAAATATATTTTACATTAAAAAATATTATAAGGGAAAGATATAAACAGCATTTAATTTGAAGTAAAAATTTGTATTATTTATTTGAAAAAGTATGTAGACAAACTGCTAGATTAATATAAAATAACAATTAAAATAATTAGTAAAGTAAAAATTTTTCACTAACTATTTATGACAAAATGCAAAAATGTATTGATGTATAAGGAGAAAAAAATAAAATAAAAATCATTCTCTGGAAGAAATCTGATAAATTTTCTTCTAAACCAGTATTAGATTTTATATTTATTTATTACTGACCAACAGACCTAAAATTCCTTTAACATTATATATATATATATATATATATATATATATATATATGCACACACCCACTATATATATATACAAACACACACATACATAATTCCACATATTTTATACATTCAATATTTGAGATGACTATGACTGTAAATGTAATTATCAGAATTCATTGCATTAACCAAAGATAATTTCTCATTACAAAAAATAAATGGGTGAAAAATGTTAAGTAAAGAGTAATGAAAAATCTCCAATTAATATAATAGATGAATAATTTCAATTAACATAATAAAATGTACTTTCACAAAATTGAAGAATAATTACTTATAATATGAATATATTTTAAGGCTTTTGTGAAATGCATTGCATTAAATTATAAAATTATATTTGTTTTCCAGCTGCAAATTATAAATATCCAACCGTATTAAAAATAAAATGAAACAATAAAAAACTGTTTAAATGATTTTAATAAATTTATTTAAAACATTAGAAAAATGGAGAGAAAAACGTATTACAGAATAGAAATTGAAATGACACACAAAACATATTGCTGATTATATCATTTTTATAAATGTTGCTACTTGTTTAATTATAACAATAACTGAAAAGTTTTATTTACCTAATATTTTTAATTTTTCAGTCAATGATCCACTATATGGAATTGTTTTCAATAGAATTACACATCTATCACCAAGTGCAGGATCACAATTTTGTTTATTTATAAGGCCGAATTCTGAAGGTTCTGAGTCTTTATAAGTTAACATAGTTTCCAATGTCTTGTATTCAGCAACAATATTTGAAATCCTGTTTTAAGAAAATTTAATTATATATGAAGTTTTCATATGAAAAAAATGCTTAATTTTCATATTTTATCTCCAAGACAAAGTAAAAAGCACATTATTTTTCATTAATACTTACAATAAATTTATATACAAAAGCTATATATAAATATGAAATATACAAGGTCTAGAAAAAAAACTCCAATGTCAAACTCCTTCTAAAACAGGTCATGCATCACCAGCAAAAAATTTATTACAAAGAGAAAGCAGCTGATGCTTCTTGGAGGACCCTGCTGACCTCATGTATCCCCAGAGATCTACCTAGATATATAGGGGTATCCTGCTTCAGGTTACTTACTGGGCATGATTTTCACCAAAAACATCAATATCACATAGGGCTTGTGGATTCATCCAACTGCATTTTATGTAGGGAACATGTTGACATGGATGGCGAGCATCTTTGGAAATGTTCTGCCCACTAGGAAGCCCGCTCTTCTTCACATTTCAAGACACTCTCCACTCCTGGAGATATTTCTTTTCTTTATTGAACTGCAAGACTTATTATGCTCAAAAGAGCCAACATAAGGACGTAATTAAAAAAAAAGAAAGAAAAAAAACTTGGGACTAAGTCAATGCATGATAGAAGCTAACGAATTTCCTTTTAATTTGGATTTTCATTTTTTGTCTACCACTTTAACTATAAAATATTCTATACATAATGTCTTTGTTTAGTTTTCTTTTTGATATTTTTACCAAGTCAAGCAAACATATTTGCTACTTCAGTTTTTAATCAAGAAAACCTGCAATATAAATTCGTTAATTTACTTAATGCTTCTGGAGAAAATGATACACTCGGCCATTTTAAAAAGTTTGACAATGATGGTCAATATCCAAGAAGTGAACCAAATATATCAAGATTTCCAATAATTGTAAGGCATTAAGAAAATAAGATAAAAGGGAGCTTAATAAAATCCATTGTGCTTCCAGAAGAAAGATAGCTTGCAAACTGGAAATAAATGACTGATCACTGTGACAAATGGCAAAAGCGGCACTTGGATTGAAAACTAACAAGTTCCAATAAAAAATTCAGTTCACTAAAGAAAATAAACTTCAATAAATCATAAGATAACAAAAACTTTTAAAATGAGACACAAATTAGCACTGAGAGATACCTTTTCAATGATAAGAAGCTGTATTTTACCCGATAAACCCTTAACTCCCAGAACATTAGAATCTAATATGCAGATGCTTCGAGCACCTTATTATTTTATTTATTATTTATTAAACATATTTGTTAAACAATAGCCAAAATCAAAAGTTAGTCATGTTTTAGGTTGGTTTTTCTGCAAACCACAAAACATTTGTTTTTGATAATGAAGGCACTAAAATAAATCAGAAAGTGTACTAACAGGACATTCAAGACATGCTGGAGAAAAAAAACTTTGTCAATGAAAATTGGATGTTTCAACAAAATGCTACATGAACTGACAAGGCCAAACCAACATGAAACTTGCAAGATACATTTTGCTAACATGATATTATATGAAGAATGGTGTAATTCTAGTTACAAGATGTCAACATCACAGATTACAAGAAAAGATCCATTTTGGAATTGAGGGCTTACATTAAACCACTCAAAAATTTGTACTCTCTAAAGTAATCACTTTGGAAGAAATGAGTTTGAATAAGTTTAAAAGAATTAAGGCCCATGGTTGGAAATTTCAACACATGTTTATGCCTGTTCATTACTGCAAAAGGTGCTTATTTTGAAACCAGATTTATTTATTAATAAAAATCTTTACTTATTATTTGTTAGTTTAAAATATTTTTAATAAAGAAAATATATTAAAAACCAGATAAAATATTATAAATTTATGTTACTCAGAATTCACAAAGAATTTATATTTACCCCTTCCCTCTTTCTACAAACACCATATAATGAATAAAAAACAAAATGAAACTACATATATTACTGTAAATACATATATACAAATTATATTTCATCTCTACATATAGTTTAAATTACTCTCTTTCTCTTTCACACACACAAACATTATTAATCTTGATATAAGATAATTTTCTATTTATACATATTTTTCATATAATTACATGTTCTACCAAATTAAATCTATATTCAAGTGTAAATATTCAAACCAACATCGTAAAATAGATGTACAAAAAAATATTAAGTCCTTTACACTAAATTTCATCCTTTTTTGAGTAGTATAACCATAGAAACACAAACAAAACAAAAACTACAAATCCTTTACTTTTTCAAACCGTATTACAGATACACATTTAGCAAATTTGATAATTATTAAGTTAGAAATATAATTCCAAATTACAAGAAAATTCTGTACAATATTTAAATTCTATTAAGTTTCATATTTAATTTGAATTTTAGATTTAAAAAATAGTTTATGAATAATATGAAATTCACTCTTTTATAGTTATAAAGTTCTTGTAATATATGTATTAGATAACTTAAAAGATTTACTATTAAAAACAATTATATAATTATATGCTAAAAAAACTGGTGCATACATCATTAATTTTCATGATTGAAATCATTTTTTAATATTTATTTAGTAAATAGCTTTACTTATTAAATGACAATATTATTTATTTTTTTTTAATTTAAAAGCTTTTCAGCATCAAATAAGAGTAACTATTTTCTCTATAATTTATCTTTGTTCAATTTTGCATATTAAAAATACTTATTTAATCATTCAGCTGATTGTTAAATGTTCAATCAGGCTGACTTAAAATTATTTTTTAAAGTAAGCATAATTTTTAATTTTATTAAAACGAAGCACATGAGTATGTAAAGCCAGTTTTTTATTCAGACATTCTTAAAATTGAAAACTAGTAAATTAATAATTATCATCATATATTTACTTTCATGCTTATTACAATTATTTAAAATTAAAACTTTTTATTAATAAATGTTTAATTATACTTTTATTAAACTGATGTTGGATTTCAAATGTAAATATTCAAACCAGCACTACAATGTTACATGCATTCTTATGTAAAAAACATTGGGTTTCACAATGTTTGCAGTGAACTATGATTTTTACATAGAAAATTATTAAAAGTTCCTTTATGTTTGTTATCAATATTAATACAATGATGCACAGACTATTTTTAATGACATTTATCCTTAGACGATTTGTTCTTATTTTTAAAATTTCAGACAATTTGGTTTGGTTGTTGCTAAACAAGAATTTTTTCGCCAATGCAAATTTATTAGACAGAGACCAATTGCTCAAAATTGTAAAAATAGATGTATATCTCTTATAAATTTGATTACATTTAACTAGAGATTATCTATTTTTAATGAATTTAAAAAACATAAGCAGAATGTCAATAAATTATTTCCTATTGAAATTAATGTAAATAACACGGTTTGAATTTATTCAATCAAATAGATAATTTTTTGTTTATTATATTTTCATTTAATTATATAATAAGTAAACAAACAATAAAATATGGCAGTTTTAAATTGAATATAGAAATACATAAAGTACACAACTGGATTTATTTCCAGAAAATATTCACTTCATATGGATGAGTAGCTAGGAAAGTAATATATTAAACATTTTACCTATACAGAATGATTAAACTTGGCCAAATGGGTTCTAGAATATGTGATTCAATGAAATTCAAACAAATTTCTTCTGTGTCTTCAGGTAACAAGGATTTATATGCTAAGTAGAATATTTGTAGAACATTGCTAATGGTATTCATGACTTCAGATGAAATGGATTGTAGTCTCTTTTCTAGTGATGAAATAGAATGTTTCGAAATGTTTGTTGGTTCAGAATTAGGAGCATGAAAAATATACTCATCTGGATATTCATGAATTTTGTATGCATTTTCTTGAGAGCAAGATAACAAACCTAAAAAATAAAAATTTAAATTTGCGTAAAAGTACACATTTTTGTAACAAAAATGTAGCGCAAAAGTTTTTAAAAAATATGAAATATATTAAAATATGCAATGGATAACAAAAACTTTAGGCTCAATAATTAAGCAAATTTTAATTTGATCACAGTTATATTGAAATTTATACGAAAATATAAAGTCACATATTATTTAAGCAAAAAATATTTCGAAGATGATATTTAAAGTACAATAGGTTTACTAAACAAAAAAAAATCAATATCAGTTTGTTTAAAAAAAAATTCTCTTCATATTATACAATATTCTAATTATACCCTAAATTTCATATATAGACTGATACAAATTATAATGATAATTTATAAATTTTAAAAGAAAGAATGAGTGAATAATGAATCCCTGAAGGACAGAGAACTTTTTTTAACAATATTTTCTTTCTATAGACTTAGGATTCAAGGAATGTGTATAGGTGTGATTTAATACTTATTTACATATTCCAGAGAAAATTCTATACAAAAAAAATCAATGTTAAGATATTACATAAAATTATACATTAAAAAAGAAGAATATTTGGGTGATTTTACAAGGTGTTATAGTAAAACTTTCATTTCTAAAATATAAGCAAACCATAAAATAAATAAAATTTTTTTAAAAAATGCAGAAACAGACATGCAAATATTATAATTTTTCTTAAATAATTTAATTGTGTCAATTTACTTTTGACACATACATGAATAGCAATTCAGAAACACATTTTTGCTCATTTTAGAAGAAAGAAGAAAAAAACTAATTTTGTTTTTTAAGCAATGGTTTCATGAAATTATGCATGCAATACAAACAAAGATTTGAAATCTTGAGTTCAATATGAACACTATTAATTCATTTTGGAAAATGGACTGAAAAAAATCAAAAAATATTTCATTTTATAAATATTTTTTACAATCATGAATTTAAAATCATATTTTTATAAGGTACTTTTTTACAATACAAACAAAATTGTCAATACACTTACATCACTTCAAAATTACAAAATACTTAATAAGATAGCTTTATTTGAGGATCTGTATAAAATAAAAATCTAAATATTAAAAGCATTGACAAAATTAAAATTGGTAAAAATGAGAACAAAAAAAAAAAAATAAAAAAGCTATAAAATTAATACTTTTACAAAATGAAAATAAATTCTTGAATTATGCTAATATAAGCTTAAGTAGAATATTTTTACATATTTTGAAAAAAAAAATACTTAACAATGCAAGAAAAAAAGCAAAATAAATGATGTACTAACTTGGTAAAATAATTTGATACCGAGCATGATGTTTCAAAATGGTGTCAATTTCCCGCTTTAAATTTGTTTGAACCATTATTAACCACTGGGATAAAGGATGTGAATTACATCTGAAACATATGAAAAAAAGAATAAAAAGTTTATTTATTTAAAATAATTTTAATATTATGGTACAATATATTTTAAATTAATTTATGTACAATGTAAAGGACTAGTTAAAATTGCACTTAAATATAAGATTTTAACAGTTTCTCAATAAAAATGAAAATTGTTTATTAGCATCAAACTGATATGTCTTTTTTCTCCTAAATCAGGAGCAAAAATTACATGAAAAATATCTATATGAAACAATAAATTCAGATATTGTAAGAGAATTACCTTTCAAATTTTAATTAATGTTTATAAGGATAATATAAAAATGAGAAAATATCAATAAGCATATTGTAGAAATACATTAATTTATTTACAATGCAACATTAATTTATTTACAGGCTACCAAGGATTTTAGTGTTATCAGGACAGGCTTTGAGCTGATACAAAAAGTACTATGTTATCAAACAGCTGTTTAGAATTAATTTTAGATGATGAATTAATTTGTATGAAACAAAAAAAAAAGATAATAAAATTATGAATCTTTATGAAACATACTTAATTGTTTTCTGAAATATCTTCTTTACTGCATCTTTACAAGAGAAATCATATGAATTCAATTTCCATGTACAAGGCCATGTCTTTAAGATTATAGGAAAAACATTTCTTAGTTAATCAAAACTAAATACAAATGTAAATTTTTAACAAATGAATTAATTCATTAAGAGCAAACTTACACAAAATCCCAATAACGAAAGTTCCAACACTGAATACAAACTTATTAAACTGAATTATTAATGAAAAATAATCATATAAGACAATCCATAAATTTTATGCGTTCATAAACAAATTTTAAGGGTTGGTTGGTTAGGTTTTATGATACAAAGACCAAAAAGGACAAGCTACACCAATAAATTTTATGGTAGTCATAAATTAAAAAAAATTAATTTTTAATATAAAATAATTTTTTTAACAATTCCAATATTTTTCAAGATTACACTTTATGAGTGATCCTGAAAATTCAAAAAATGAACAGAATATGACACATAAAAGAACAATAATTTTAAAATAAAATCAAACTTGAAAATTTTAAGCTTTTTTTTCCCTTTTTTTTTTTTTTTTTTTTTTGGATATTCTGCATAAAATCAAAATTTTTAAATTTATTTAGCAAGACAAATTTATTCATATGTATATGCTTATTCACATTATAATATATCACATTATTAAGTTCTTAAAGTTTTCTTAGTTTGTATTATTAATAAATTTTACAATCTTTGATAAGTTAATATTATCTTAGAAAGAAAGCATTGTTACACAAACCCAGTCAAAAGAGACATTATCCATGGTATTGTCAGAGAATAAAGAATTTATGAAATCAAATTAGAAATGCCACCATTGCAAGAAAAATGTTTCTACACAACAATGGGTTTCTGCAATTTTTACAGACGAGTCCAGATCCCCATAGGAGAGGAATTTATAACATGTGCTGATCTATACAGGGAACAAAATACCAGATAGCATCAATCCAGCACTGTGAAAAGACACACTAACCATAATTGTGGAGTAATGTTTTGGGTTAGGTTCTCACTCAATGGTCCCGCTGATCTACATATAATACAGGGAGAAACTGCGACTGTTTAAGGTACTGGGATGAAATCTTTCATCAATATGTTCAAAAAGAAATGTATGTTAAATTTTATAATTTAACACAAGAAGAAAAATTAGTTACATTTCTCTATGTTATTCTCTAACTTATAAATTTGAAAATCTAACTTATATATTTCAAAATAATGTTTTAAAAATAATTTATCTTCAATTAAATAATTTTTTTTTATAGTTTTACATATCAACAAATCTAAAATTAGGGAGCTATTTTCATTAAGCAAATATTATTTCCGAAATGCAATAATAATTGGGTGAGATTTTGTGATAACTTAAAAGATAAGAAATTAAATGCATTAGTAAAATGAGATGCAAACAATGAATCATTTGATCATACAAAATAAAATATCTAAATTTATAAATGAATCTTAAAAATTCTTGAATTAAATGAAAAAATTATCTGATTTAAATATTAGGAAGTTTAATTCTAAAATCTAGGAATATTAAACACATGAATTCCTTTCAGTCATGTAAATATTTAAAAGAATGTGCTTTTCAGATATATATAAAATAAAACTTTTTTATTTGAAAATAAAGGTATTCATAGTTCATATTTATGAGATTATATTAAATTCTAATTTTCAGAAATAATACTATGATATTTTAATAATTTTACTGAACAATATTTTACATTTGTAATTTAAAATTTACAAAATATTTAACTGAATGTATGGAGTTAAATAATAAAAAGGAACTGCAAGGAAAGAATTAAACATTTACTCAAGAGTTTTTTTTCAAAAACCTTCAAACATGTAAAGGAATGATAAAGAATAATACAATTAAGAAAAATCATTCAATTCAAAGAACGATGCTGTAAATATGAATTAGATACATTTTTTTCATATCATAAATCAAGAATGTTTAGATTTCCACTCCATATTATAAATATTGATTTCAGGAAATAAATATCAATAGAAAATTAAAAGAATATTTAAGCACAGAAGAAATTAAATTTAGATCATTATATACATATATAAAGTATTATAAAAAATAATGATGAAAAAACATATTCACTGAAAATCAAAATATCAATACTAACATTAAAAAAAATTACTTCAAATTTGCTGCAATTTTTTTAATGATTTATTTATGCAAAATAAAAGGGTTTAAAATGTATGCAAAAACTTACTTCTGTTTTTGTATAATCAAGAACTGAAGCATATAGATCTCTTTTCTCCTTTTCTTTTTCTGTTAGATTCTGTCGATTTTCACATAATTTTCTAAATAAACACAATATAATTTATTAACAATAATATTGCGATATTTCATATTCACATCATCTAATTTGTTTTGTTTTTTTAACTGTTCAATTATTCCAAATACTTTTGAATCAGGAGTTTCTTATTTAAATAATGTTTTAATTGTTGGGTTAATGATGTCAAATTTTTTTATTTTTATAACTTGTTTGATCTGGTAACACACTCCTATGCATCAAAAACAAAAACTGCAGTATTTATTTAAAAAAAAAAATTAGAATTTAAGAAAAATATTACAGAATTTCAATCTAATCTAAATGTTTGATCTAATTAATTAACTGTATACTTTAATGAAATGCAAAATTTAAAACATTTTAAAAACAAAAAGGGTTTTTTACAATGTTTTTAATTTCACCATATCAAAACTATGTCATGCTACTAGCTGAAATACATTAAATTTTCAATGAAATGGGACCACAATCTGTTTTTATAAATGTAGCTGCATTAGTCTAAAAAAGAATTTGATTAAAATCAGGAATATTAGGTCAGCAGTTTCTTACAGAATATTTTTATGGAGCATGAAATGAATATTTCATTTCTTAAATATAAATTTAAAACTTCATAAGATAATCAAATTTTTTAATATCATTGCAAAATTTGTTGAACAACGTTAGCAAAATAGTTTTTTCATTCATAGTAATAAGTATCAAGATGACTCATGCATTTTTTTATTCTCAAAGTATTATTAAAATTAAATTTTTATAACAGTTATTAAGATTTCTTAAACTGACACAGCATTTTAAAAGAAAAATTATATAGATGTATCCTGAGAGGGGGCAGTCAGCTCATTTAATGAATTACCCTAATTAAAAATAAGCAGTTTTAAAATAGATACTGTAGAAGAAATTTTTATATGCATCACAATGAATTTCTAACTCTTAATATAGATGTAAAAGTATCTGGCATTAAAAGTATTAATTGGAAATTAGCTATCTCATTCTACACAATTTATTTTGAATTTTAATTCATAATATTAGACTAAAATTCTATAATATTGAATGCCACATTAGTAGTTGCAGACAACAAACATTTTGCTTTGTGAGCCCTACAATTTGCCTACAATAAATTTCATGTACATGTTTAGAATTTACTCACAGTATCATTGATTGGTATGATGATTAAAGCTTTAATATTTGTATTTTATGGCATTATTTTATGCAATAAAATAAAAGTAATAGAAATTCACAAATGACTGATTTTTACAATTTCATTTGAATAGTTACAATTCAAATTCTGTATAATTATTTATCTTTTAACCTCATTTATCTTTTAATATCTTTTATTAATTTATACTATCTTTTAATAAAGTTAAAATTGTCTTTTTAAACAAATGTTTTAGAAAACATAAGTTATTAATCTTAATCTTATGCCCTTTGATAAGAAAATGATACAATTCATTAGTTAAATCTAACAAAAAATTTAAAGGAAAGAAAGTTGCAATTTATTTTAATAATCACTGAAATACAAGAAAAATTTCACTTTTCTTGACTGACTACGTTTATTTGAATATAGAAAATTTTTTTAGAAACTGTAACAAATCATAATAAGTATACATTTTACTATATATAGTAAATAATTCAAAACATTCATTCAACTTTTTACTTAAAAAAGTATATAATTTTAAAAGTATCCTTTATGAAACAAAAAAAATCGTTATATGACAAAAGAACACAGATTTACTAAGTATTTAATCAATTAGACGGATAAAATAATATTAACATTAATCAAATCAGACATCCAATAAAAAGTTGCAAAAACTGCTTAGATTAAAATATTTGTTTCAAACAAAATTTGTAAATTTCAGAGATTATCTCTGAAAGGGAATTATTTTTGCTATAAGCAACAACAAAATAGAAAAGCATTGTAAATAAAATTACAAACTTCATTTCTTTTTCCATCATATCAGCACGCTCTTTTTGTAATTCTTTTACAGCCAATAGAAAGAAGTTAAAGATTCAAACTTCACAATTGCATCAATAATACATTTAATGTTTCTGCTTTTAAAAAGAGATTCCTATTAAAGAAAGCTGTCAAAACACACTAAATGAAAAGAGCATTACCTTTTATTATTGCAAGCTTGAATTTAAACTTGTTTATTGTTCAATTTAATTTGTTACAGACAATTACAATAAACTTTCATAAAAATAAGTCAAATTTTGTATATTATCAAAGGATTCAAAATTACAATTGTAATTAAAATCAAGAATTACTTTATCAGTTAAAACTTAAAACCAATTTTTCATCTCTTGATATATATCAATATGATGTAAATATCAGAAAAAATATTAATTTTACATTTAGTGATTACTGTAAAAAATATTAGCATAAAGAATTTATCAGAAACTGTGCAAAACCAGCTATTCTTTTGTCATAATTTTTAGACTACCCAACATTGAAAATGACTCCAAGAAGGAGTTGCCAGAAAGTAATGAATCTAAGCAATCAGAGAATGACAGTGATGCACAATAAGTGATCTGTATTTCAAAATGATTTGCATGATACAAAGAGAGAATAGGGCTGGGTCAGTAGGTTGTAGGACCACCATGGAAGGCGATACATGAAACAACACCCCTAGGCACAGAGTCAATGAGAGCACTGATGGCATCTTGAGAAATGGTTCTCCATTCCCTGTCAACCACAGTGCATCTTTCAAAGGAGGCACACACAGTGGCAGGGTCTAAACATGGTGTCCAATCATATCCCTAACATGATTGATTGGTGAGAACTCTGGCTAGCACTGTGGCCAAGGAAGCAACTGTATACCTTGCAGGACATGTTGCCTGCTACGAGCAATGTGTGGCCGAATGCTATCCTGGTGATAAAAATCATTGAGCACCTCCAAAGTGTTAGCAGCTGCCGCACATCATCCATGCAATGTCATAGTGACATGAATACTAACTAGAGAACTGAAATTGTATACAATGGCACCCCAAACCATGATATTGCACGATATGGTGTTTCACAATTGCTGCAGGAATGAACTTGTCTTCAGGTCAACACCACACTTGTATGCTGTGACTATCACTGAAGAAACAGAAGCATGATTCACCTGAGAAGACGATAATGTGACACTCCGTTGTCCCACATCGCACTAACCTGGCACTATTCCAGACATTGACATCTAAGGTGTAGGGTCAATGGCAGTCCTCTTAACAAATGCCATGAGAGCAGGTCAGTAGCAATTAATTGATGGCAAATAGTTCTGCTCAACATGGGAGAGTCCAGAGTGTCTTGTACATGCTGCTGAATTTTGATGGATGTGCTTTGTGGGGCCTACACTATCTCCCATCAGATGCATGAATCCACACATGCTGACGTCACTCTCGGTGCACTGGCACCCCACAAATAATCCACAATTCTTTCTTCCAACAATCTTCGCCACAGCTAGTGCAGTGTAGAAACATCCAGGGGTTTGTCAGCTGTAAGTTTCCATCAGGACCAATCTGTTCTTTTCTCTCAGTCTGATTATGTACTTTGTAAACTCCTCTGCCTGTTGGAACTGACTCCATCAATGATGGCCAGGCATTCTCTGCAATTACAGGCATCTTTTGCGACAAGAACAAAAATTTCAATGATAGATTATTTTCTAAGTGGCAATAATGGTGTGAATATTGCCCACTATGCCAGTTACTCACCTTATATCTTATCTTATGTGCGCTGGAGAGATGCACATTTTACAGCATTTGCATAACTCAGTAATGTGCATCTACCCTGAAATTTGCACAATTTTCTGACCACACCTTCTTGGTGTTGCGCTTTTAATGTCAGCAAGTATATATAAAAACAACATATAAAATTATGATTCTGCTACACAAAAATATGAAATAAAAAGAATTTATTATTAACAGGAGCAAAAAAATAATAATTTATAATATTAGAAACAGAAAAAAATTATATAAGAGCAAACCATCATAGTATTAAAGCACAATAATGGAGCAAAATATCACCATTATAATTAAGAATAATAAAAAAAATCTTTTGTTTAGTCGGTTATACATCTATTAATGAGAAAACAACTTAATTACAACGTTTTGAAAATTACAGGCATGTAACTTTAAGAAATTGCCCAGACTGAAAATTTTAGCATTAAAATATATACTAATTGTTTTATGCAGTTTTATAATATCTTCATAAGTACTTTAGATTACAAGTTAGGGTTTTTTTTTTTTTTAAATCTTATTTTTTCTTGAGAAAAAAATTTCTTTTGAACAACTATCTTAACATTAGACTTTGTAACATTAAAGATTTTTTTTTCTATATTTTTTAATCTTGATAATTTACACCTATGTGTAGAATAATGAATAGGCTGTAATGTTAAAGAGCTGCTTGATTGAAAAAAAGTTTCATTTTTGCAGGCATAGTAAAAATTTGATCTTTTTCTTTTTCAAAGAGGTTTGGTAACTTTCGTGATATATATTTTTTGAATTAACAATGCTGTCTGTGCCTTTCAAATTCTGGCTTTGCTAATAATATTTGAATACAACACTTTCATAATTTTTCACATTCAACACAGTCCTATCATTAATATAACATCATCTATGATACTGAAGGTGTCTTCAACAAGAGGATCTGGAAATGCAATCATAACTGCTTTCATTAAAACACTTAAAAATTCCTCTTGAGTTATTTTAAAGACATATGACAACCAACTAAAATCAATTCTGGCTGTTGTCTTCCAATTGTACACTTTAACATTATCTATTTCATTTATCAATTCATCAATAGCATAACTTCTTATTTTCAAGTAAATAACCTGTGATTCTTGTTCAGAAATTACAGAAAGTTAGAGTTCACCTAAATTCATAAAAGCTAAAACACTTATTTTTTACATTTTGGATCCAATGCAGAAAAACAGATATAACATTAAGTTTTTTTTAAATTATTTTTTTTATCAAATATGCAGCTATTTCCTGACAAATAGCTCTCAGAGACCTATATAATAAACTTATCCATGCATAGTTTTTGCATTAAATCTATATCAATTTTATATGCAAAAGCACCAAATTTATAAATTTGTATTGCTTTACAGGATCTTTATAGAAGACATTCTTTATATCTGATAAAAAGAAAGAGGACAAAAATTCAGGTTAAATAAAAATGACAAAAAGACTTTAATAAAATCACATAATTTAGTATGTACTTTGAGAAGAAAAAAATATCAGTTCTGAAGAAACTTTTCCGATTTATTAAAATGTAGTAAGGAACCTGAAGGCACTTGGGGCTTCAAAGGCACAAGTTCAGGTTTGATCCTTAGGTTCTTGGTATACCCAGACAAAAAACTTTGCACCCCATGGACTCATATATGAGGATTGTTTAGGCCTTGATTTACTCTTACCAAAGATTTAATCATTCTTTTAGGTACACCATGATTTATTATATATGTTGTACAAATTTTTAGTGTCTTCAGTCTGGATAGAGTGAATTTATCATAAGGTAATATTTGAGAGAATTTTAATTTTTGGAGATAATGTTTTCACTAAATAAAAGGCAGTGATAAATGCTGTTTGATTAGCAATTCAATCACAGAAATTTTAGTGATTAACTGATATGTATTTGGAAAAGTTTGAGAGGCAGCTTGAGCTTGATAATTTTTTTGGTGAATGCAATCTTTAGTTTCAATAATGATTTCTTCCCATAATTGAGGTAATTTATCTTCTTTGAGCACAAAACACAAAAGGAAAATATAGGCTTTTTCAATTTTCTGCACCATTTACTATGGAGATGACCATTCATAATATATATTTGGAACCTTGTCAATTTAAGAGACAGTGAGTTTTTAGATTTCAAATTTTGCTGTCACAGCCAATCTAATCACAGAAATATGTGGACTGAGTTATTAAGGTTACAGTCATCTCATTGTATAGATCAGTTAAATTTTGAATAAACACAGTATCATACAATCTTTTTAACGGAATTATTTTTACAACACTGATTAAAGGGAAATATAATAAATCTATCATAATTCTGAATGTTTCAGAATTCAAAAATGTAAACTTCCAAAGATAATTTTTAAAAACTTTGGAAAATTTCAAGATGGAAATTTGTTTTTATAGCTGAAAAGTGGCACCTCTATAGCTATACAAAATTAAACTAATCCATTGAAGTATCATTACATGTGAAATATACTTTAGAATGCAGATTACGTGAAATTAAAAGAACAATTATACAAAAGAAACATGTTTTGCATCCACATTAGCTTCAATACTAATGAGCTATTTCTGGTAAACATTTTCTTTGAAGTCTTTAATCCTTTAACTACTTGATCTCTTTGACGGTTTTCAATAAATTATTAACTTTTGTTTTACTTCAGCACTATAATTCGCAGCTTTCTTTTATTATAAGTTGCAATTTCTTCTAGACAGGCAATTTTTTCAATGAAATTAACAATAGGATGGTCTAAGAGTTCCAAAGCACAAAATTTTGTATTCTTCTAATTTTTGAAGCTAATGTTTTATATTTATATTAATATATAATGTTTTACATTTATTCATATATGTTTTTATAAAAATTTATCATAAGTATACTTAAATTTTATTATTCATTGCTTCCTTTTTCTTAAAAACATCATAATTATGTAAATACTAATTTTCTTCAAGCAATTTCCAATTACTTTGGAAATATTAATTTGCTAACTTAAGTCAATAAAATGTTTTCTGAATTGAATTTTCACTTTCAAAAAATTACTCTATTAAAAGAAAACATATTCAATGCAGTTTTGCCTATAATATTAAGACAAATATTTATTTATTTTTTATTTCAGTAAATACATATATTTGTAAATTGATGAAATTGTTTAAATATTTAAAAACTTTTCTTAAGTATAGGTAAATAGTTTGGTAACATGGGAAAGGAATGTTATCTAATAGCAGGATTTCATTCTTAGGATGCTTAGAAATGGGAGGCAATACTTGATAAGTCAATGTTTATCCTCATCAGTATTATCTTCTTCATATCAAAATAATGTAGTCTCAATACTTGTATTATTATTTTCTTTATTGTCCCTGTCTTTAAAATCCAAATCAGAAGTTTATTAATTCAGAGTATTTTGAAACTATTGCTCCTATTATTGTTTATATAATACTATGTACCATATGTGTATATCATAATATTTTATTTTTCATTATTGTTGCATTATCACCAGTTATGGAGATAATATCTTCTGTCAAAAATAATTCATGCAACTTTAGTTTGAAATTAATTACCTCTATACATTTTGAAACTAACACACTTCCTAATATGTATTAGCTGTATATTTCAAATTTTTCCTTCAGAATGAACATTTATCTTTAAGTAAATGCAGATCCATAAATTAAATATTATCCATAAGCACAAGGATATCAAATGGGAAAGAAAAATATGCTACCTAAACAAGTATGACAAACATGGTCACACATTATATGCAAATTTCAGGAAGGCACCTGATGACACTGAATGTACGCCACAATAATGAGAGGTAAGAGGATATACAAGAATCTGGGACAAAAAAGGAAATGGGTTCAAAACCGATCCAAACAACACAATGTGCCACAAGTGGATAGGTATCACACAGAGGACGCACATGGAAGATGTTTTACATGACAGAATAATCAACAGCCTGGAATGCAAGTGCACACAGATGGCAGCAGCCAAAGAACTTGGAATCAACCAAAGTGTCACCCCTAGGCTATGGCAATGATTCCAAGATGATAGAAATGTCAGTAGACATTACAATACAGATTCTTCCTGAATGACAACAGGTATCTGGTAGTAACCACAAAAAGAAACAGACAGAGTACAGCAGATGACTTGTTACATCAGCCAAGAATACAATCGTTTCAAGGCAAAACTCGTACAGAAAAAATGTGCACAGTGTGACCTATATCATGCAGGTTTGTCAGATGTGTTCCACTCAAAGCAACTCCTCACTGTTGCCAGCTATTAGCCTGGATTAAAGAATATGCAATTTGGTCACAGCCATAGTAGATTTATATTTCTCAATGAGTCAAAGTTTAACTAGAGTTCCAGATTCATATTGGATATTCATATGGAAAGCATCAGGTTCCCAGAACCACCAAGACAGCGTCACTAAACACTAATGTTACAGTGGTGCAGGAGTACTTATTTAATGGAGCATTATATGGAACTGTATGTCCAAATCAGGATCATGACAGGCCAACTTTATCAGGACATCATTCATTCTGGAACATGATGTCTGTTTATTTAGAAGTGTTATGGGCACTGAACTTGTGTTCAAACACCGTCATTGACTGCTTTCACTTGTAAGTTATTATCTATATGGAATGACCAGCATTCTCACTGGACAGAGCAAATGTGAGGCAGGCTTGATTGACAAAAATCATAGCCTGTCAACAACTTCATAAATTTAAACCAAACCTTCAAAGAGCATCATTACTCGCTGAATGAACTTCTCTGAACCAAATGCAATTTGATAATGTGATCCTCAACAAATTTTGTCATTGTACAAGTTGTATTTTCTCTATGGGAGACACAGGATGTCCTACTAATAATGTACTGCTCAGTTACTGTAAGCAATATGTGGTGTAAATGCTCAGCGGAGCTATAATCATCATTTGCATGTCTGATATTATATATATACCTTCTCTTTTGTTATTTCCCATTTGTTCAATGCATGGGCTTTAAGAATAAATCACTTTCGTTTTGTTTCGGCACATTTAGTTGCTTATTATAATTGTCACTCTATGTTAGACATCACACTAAATATACTATCACACTAGTATATTTAGAGAATCATGTTCTATGCTAGGATGTCAGTATCATTGCACAATATAGAGAATTTTATATATTTCTTAAGGGCCAGGCAATTAATAACTTTCACAATTCAAGTACAAAATAACAAAAAATTTAAAGCTTCATTGAAGGCCAAATTTTAATGGAGTAATTTTTTTATTAAAAAAAATAACTCTATAATTCAAAAATAAAAATATGCATAACTAATTCTAACTTACATAAAAAAATAATGTAGTTATTTTTTATTAAAAAAATAACTACATTATATTTTCAGGTAAGTTAGAATTAGTTTTGAATATTTTTCTTTTTAATAAACAAACATGACTGTCTTTTAAATGTATATGTAGTCCATTTACATATCACTCAGGAAACTTACTAATTAAACTTATTTTGAATTTTTGTTAGCATATTTTTCACCTGGTTAGGGAGATGAAGCTGAAATATTATTGACAATTTTTGTCATGTTCTTTGAATTTATTATTGTTCATAATGAGTAAATAAAAAAGTCTCTAATTTAAATATTTTAAGCAAAGAAACACCATAATGTACATATATAATCATAAAAAATCTTTTATAATTTGTAAATAAAATTTAATAGCTAATATGGAAAACAACAATTTTGAAATCACAAATTACATAAAAAAAATTCGTAACTAATGATTTTTAATAGATGCAGTTAATAATGAAATCGCACTTCATTATCAACAGAATATTTAAATCAATTTATATTAAAAGACATGATCAATCTTGGAATTAAACTTGAATTCAGATTAAAAACAGTTAATAATTTGGGGGTAATTTTTCATCAAAAGCTCCAATATTGTATTCACTTTTTAAATAAAGTGATTATTTATCAACAGACATTGTTGATATAAAAGTAAAAACTTTCTTGAACTGCAATAATTTCCTTAATAATTAGTTTGATGTAATAAAAGTTGAAAATTTAAAAAATCTAACATAAGTTTTTCAAATTCAAGGATACTATATCAAACTTTTTCTTAACCAGTATATCATTTTCTGCCAATCGTCTTTCCAGTTCTAGTTTCTGAAAACAAAAGTATTTTTTTGCATAATATAAAATTATGAATTGATAAAATTGAATTTCTATAAATAATGAAGTGTACAAAAACATAAAAAATTTCCAAAATCTAAATGCAGTTTCTAATTAAATATTAAAAGTCTTAATCTTGTAAATTCTAATAACTAATTTTTACACACTGCTTTTTATGGAAAAAAAGGCATTAGTTATACGTACTTTATTTCATTCAGTTTTACCTGTTTGCTAATCTACTTTACTGAATTATTAGAACAATATTTTAAAAATTCTTTACTGATATATTGTGTTCTTAGTATTCTAAAACCTTTATTGTAATCAAACTGCTATTCAAGAAGGGCTAAAATGTATTGTATGTACCAAACAAAGTGTACTGAATGATTTTAAAGTTGCACTTCAGCCAGATCTGAGAGATACAACATAATATCAAGTATTTAAGCAACGTTTGAGAAAATATTTTTTGCTTTTTTATTTCAAATGAAATGAATGAATAATAATGATTGACTAGTACTTTCATAATTTTTTGGAATATTATACTTAACTAGTTTTTT
This sequence comes from Latrodectus elegans, assembly GCA_030067965.1. NCBI lineage: Eukaryota > Metazoa > Arthropoda > Arachnida > Araneae > Theridiidae > Latrodectus > Latrodectus elegans. The sequence goes on from CM057821.1 coordinate 28,155,757, forward strand.
AAAATTTCTTATGTTCATAACAATGCAAAATAATTTAAAAAAATGATAGCAAGCATGCATTCAATAAGCAGTAAAAAAAAGTCATTACTGATTACAACTTCATAAAGAAAACCATTTTGCATTGTTTGTGAAGATATTTTTAGACTCAAATTGAATGTGATCTTAATAGATAGTATAAAACAAAGCAACAAATCTACCATGAAATATGTTAAATTTTATAAAAGTGCATTTATTATTATTAAATATATTATTGAGAAACTTAATTGAAATAAGATATTTAATATTGACAGAATCTATTCAATAAATGATTAAATTTGTACAATATACTGAACTGAAATATTAAGGAGGAAACTTCTGATAATTGATGTACTTGCTACTGCCTCTGATATTAAAACAAAAGGTAAAAATGTTGCATTCAAATCAAATTGACCTTTTCAATAACGAATACTAATGTCATGAATGAAAAAATGCACTCTAGTCATATTGGTACATACAGTCAATAAAAACACAAATCACAAGGGTCTGAGTTGCAAGAAAAATATGTGACCTAAAAATAGCCTGAGAAAATAAAATATACTTGCTAAAGTAAATTGCAAAGACTATGCAATGACAAGAGTCACCAAGTGAAATTGCATTACCATTTGCGGGAAAAAGCTCTTTTATGACTAAGTAAAAACAAGACTGGTTAATTGTTTATATCTTTATAATCAAGATATTTAAAAAATAGACAAAATTACCATATTAAGGAAGATAGTTGGAATTCTTAGAATGTGTCTCAACAATTGGAAGACCTTAACGATTTTTAAGTTCTTTCCCCCTTATTTAAGTAAATTAATTGACAAATCTGATGTTGCACAGTTAAAATTTTTCAATACAAATATTTGATAATACATTTAAAGTTTTTAAAAAAACTTGCTCATCTGGAGCCATTTAAAGATAAAAAAAAGAACTAGGCATTTTGAAAAAGTAAAACCATGTTTAGAGAATGTAAAATTAAAATGAATATACAAGTGTGTTCATAGATAGAGTACAACAAACAATGGGTAAAAGTAATGTCATTGTAACTTTTGCATTTTGATTACTTCAAATTTCCCATACTAAAATCAATCATTGCCTTATACATTAAGATGCACTATATACTAAAATTCTAATAATAGAATATGGTTGTGAAATGTGGGAATAAATTTAGACCATAACAAACAAGACTCCAGAGAATTGTAGGATTTGGTGTTGCTTACCTTTATTGTGAAATGAATTGAATTTGTAGGAGGCAGATTTTGAATAGATTTTAGAAGTTAAAAAAATTGTTTTTAATTTTATAGAACTAAAGAATGAACTATATGATGTAACAGCCTTATTATTTCATATTAAAACTAAAATAATTCATTGCTTCATCAGAAAAAACAAAGATTTAAAACAATATGCTTGAAAGCATTAACTCATCGGCTAATAGATGGATATGCATAAAGAAAACGGAAAGGACATCCTGCTAGATTCCATAAAAGCAGTGTGTAATTCCAGATATGTACTTAGGAAGTGGAAGAAATCATATGCCAAAGATGGTTTTTAGCTACTGACAATGTAAGAAATGTAGCAGGAAGGGGCAAGAAAAGACCCTCTACATATGTACAGAATGGATCTCCTTAATGCCTTTTAACATGTGTGTGCTTTTCTTTTTCTTTTTTTTTTTCATGACAAATAATCAATTTTTATGAATACTTTACCAAAATGTTATTCTTTATAGCTTATACTTTTCCAATCCCTGAAATTATGATGATTCTTTATGAATATTGAATTTAAGATAATATATGCATATTAAAAGGATTTTTCTTTAATAAAATCCACTTAAAATCGAGTCAAGTATATTTATTATTAACAAATGATATCTTTATCACTAAGAGATATCCTATATATTCATTTTAGAAAAAATATATTAATATATACTAGAAATTTTTTTATCCCCCAGTTTAAAAACAAGAAATAATCAATTTAATAGTATCAATGTGGCAGTTAAAATATTTTTTCAAATTGCTTTAAAATTTGTTAAAAGTACAAATAATGTATTCTAAAAGAACCTGCAAAAATAATATAAATGCTAACTTGAATCAAAATTTTCTAACATAAAAAATAAACAAACAAAAAATACAATTAAAATGTAATTAGTTCTTACCAAATTAGTTTTAGTATAATTATCTTTTGCTCTTTCAATTCGCCACTGATATGTTTTCAAAAGTGCTACATTTTCATTTTGAAGTTTTGCTAATCCAGAAAGTCTACATAAATATGAAAAACAAATTACTAAATTTACCACAAATAATCATAACGGAAAAATAGTAATTGAAATATTCTTTTTAAAAATTTTAATTTCTTTTTAAAAGAAATTAAAGAAAAAAGAGATTTCAGAAATGCATTTTTAAAAATTAAAATGATTTTTCACACTTAAAAATTAAGTAAAATTTTATTAATGTGGACAGATTTAAAAAAATAAGTTTTAAAATTCAATGAATAAAATATTTTGATTTTTATTCAAAACCACTCTGCAGATTAGAGAAAAGATCCTAAATCAAAACATTAAAAGTGAAAAAGTAGAATTTTTTCATTTTGTGTGAAACTAAAATTTTTAAATAGTCTTTTTTCGTCAAAAATTGTTTTAAAGATAAAGTTGATTTTTATCCAAATTAGAAATTTTGTAGGCCATAGAGGATTTTACTCCAAGAAATGTAATTTGGCAAGATTCTATTGAATTATTATTTTTATGGCATTCAGATGTATGATTTTTATAAAGACTATTTTCTTCAAACTGATGAATTTCACATCTTGGTCTCAGGCATGATCTCTCATCTAAAGAAACTAGCATAGTATAAAATACCGATATTCATGTGACATAAAAATTGATATTTAAAAATTATGTTTTTTTTAATATTTAAAATTTTTGTATTAACTTTTATCAAATATAAAATTTTTCATAGAAAATATATACATCAAAGCAAAATTTCAAAGCTTATTCTCCAATTTTAATCAATTTTATTAGTTAAACCATAGGAGTAACTTTCTAATATATTTTAAATTTGTAAGACAAAGTTTTAAAATTAGGTGAGGTTTCCTGTTTTTATAAATTTAGATTTAATGAATCATTATTTTATGGATATAATTTTGCTTGTAAAAAGCTATTAGTAGCTGACTTTAAAAAAAATGACAAATGTAGTTTTAAATCATTAGATATTTTAAATTTATGCAAACAGAGCAAATATGTATATTAAGAAACCTTGCTCAGAGAATATTAACAAATAATAGTTTTAAAAGAAAATCTTTCACTTTTAGAGGTAATATAAATACTAAATTAATATCACACAATAGAGTAAATTTATAAAAAAATAGAAAAAAAAGAAGACAATTTAGACATTAAATTTATTGAACGAATATTGAATTAACTAAGCGAACAGCTTGATTTTTATGAACAGATAAAATGAAGGTTTAAGGAAAGTTATAAAAGAAACAAATATATTTTTAAGTACATTTTAATTTATGTGTGGAGTTACTTTTATGAAAGAAATCTAATTTGACTAAGAAGTATTAATTTTAATTCAATTGAATAAAATCTCATCTGAATAAATCAAAGTGGTTTTCAATATATAATTTATATGTGAGTTTATTTATATGGAGAAAACTAACTTGACTAAAATAGAGTATTTGAAAAAAAATCCTTTATGAATGCACTAAAGATTATTTTACATAATAAACATGCATTATTTTAACAATTCTATTAAATAGGGGTGAATATTATCAGTAAAAAATTGCTACTGTTGAATTACAATCATATCAATTTGATTCTATAATTAACTTGAAGGAATTAAAATATGTAACTGAAAATAAATTCATTTTTCAGCATATTTAAAATGAAATATTTTAAAGAAGAATTTAATATTTTTATAATTTACTAAACTTACAACTATTTGAAATTGTAAAGTACTCTTAAAATTTAAGAGACTTGTTTTTCTAACAGTAAAATTATCAGACAAATCATACAAATTTTGTCCCTATATATTTATGAATATATCTTTCTTATATCACTTACAAAAGTCATCATAAGTAATGTAGAGAAAAATAAAAAATATTAAAAAAAAAAAGCAAACAAAAAAGAGGAAGTTCACAAACAAAGAGATTTTTCTAAAATTTAATTAGCAAATTATAATTATTAGACAGCAAAAAAAAATTAAGTAATAAGATTAAAAAATATATCAGTATATAAAGAGAGGAGTGATTCTAACAGTTGTTTAGAAAATTAATATATCAGTATATCTGTATGAAATAGGAAATATCTAAAAATACAAATTAAACAAAAATTTTATGAGGTAATTTTTTAGAAATCAAATCTTGCATTATAAGGTAATATGACCACAGTACAAAATGATGAACAGATAGCTGCAATAATATCATCTTAAAAAAATACTAAACAATAGTACAAGCATATAATGTTTAGATGTGGTAGGAATATAATATGTACACATACAATACAAAAGATAAAGATACTTTATTGAAGTGCCACAATTTTGAGTTCATTTGTTTTAATACAAATGTTTTAACTTTTATATCTATGTATAACATAATTTAGTTTTCTGTATATTTTCTTATCCATATATAATTTATTCAATATAATTTTAAATTTACTACTTCTTATTTATCACAGAGCTTCTGTGGTATGCTAAAACTTAGAGAAACTTATAAACTCCAATAAATCTTTGTACATAACAATGCAATTTCTTCAAAGATAAATAGCTGACAAATGTTTCTATATTAAGTATGTATGACAAATGTTCATGCTTCTGTATTTCAGTAATTCATACACATAGTACAGATATAAAACCAATAATTATTTTAATGTTCATTTGATTACTTCAATTGTTATTTAAATATTCTTTTTATTGATTAGATATATTTAATGGATAAAATTGCTATCAAAAAAAAAAGGAAAAAATTCTATATTGTTTATTATTATTTAACTTTTTTATTTCTTTGCTATAAAAACAGGAGTTTGAAATATTTTTTTTGTTATTTGATAAAGCTTTTTTTATTTTATTGAGTAATTAATAAATAGAATTTCAATTTACCTCATACATCCTATATACTCACATTATTTTGATAGGTATCATTCATAGAGCTTATAATAAAGAGTTCAATTATTAGGTCTACCGGAAAGTTCTGTCTGCTCCGGTTACAATCAGTTTCAACAAGTATGCGCATATTCCTGTGGCACATATTTGGCTCTCTCTTTTGAGCGCTAACAACGTATAAACATTTTCGTCGCAGATGACCTAAAACGAAGTTCATTCTTATTAGTATTAAGTGAGACGCGATCGTGTATCCATGGCTACTGACAAAGTTCATTTACACCACTGTATTTTGTACGAATTCCAACAAGGAAGAAATGCTACAGAAGCATATAGAAATTTATTGAAAGTGTTTGATGAAGGTACAGTTTCTGATAGAACATGCAGAAAATGGTTCAAAAAATTTCATTTAGGTGATTTCGACCTTTCTGATAAGCCACGCTCTGTGCGACCATCTTTGATCGACGACGATACTGTCAAGATCATGTTAGAGCAAGATCCTTTTTTGACAACATCGCAGATTGCGGAAAGGCTTGATTCAGCTCAACAAACCATTTCCGACCATATTCGGAAACTAGGGTTTGTGAAGAAGTATTCAAGATGGGTGCCACACAAGGGGGGTTAAGTGAGAAGAATTTGAATGATCGAATCATCATATGCACATTTCTGCTTGCACTCAACAAAATTGAACCCTTCTTGGACCAGATCATAACTGGGGGATGAAAAGTGGATTACCTATGATAACATCATAAGAAAAAGGGCATATTGTGAACCAGGAAAACCTGCTCCCTATACCTCTAAACTGAAGTGAGCCTGAAGAAGAGAATGTTGTGTATATGGTGGAACATTCGAGGACCAATACATTTTGAGCTGTTGAAACCAAACAAAAGGCTAAATTCGGAGAGGTACTGTCAGCAATTGGATAAATTAAAAACAGCACTCCAAGAAAAGAGGTCGGCGATGTTCAATAGGAAGGACATCATACTGCTTTATAACAATGCCAGGCTACATGCTGCTTTGGGGACTCGTCAGAAAGTTGCAGAGATAAGCTGGGAAATTCTTTCACATCCACCATACTCTCAGGACATAGCACCATCTGATTATCACATGTTTCTGTCCTTACAAAATTCCTTGATTCAAGATTGAATTCAAGATTGAAGAAGATATCAGACAAGCACTGGTTCAATTTTTGGCCTCTAGAGATACGACATTTTTTAAAAATGGGATATACAAATTGCCATTATGCTCGCAAGAAGTCATAAATAATGATGGCAATTTATTATTCAATAAAGTTTATCCAAAGTATGAAAAAATGTATTCCTTTGTTTCATTCTAAAACGGACAGAACTTTCCGATAGACTTAATATATTATAAAAACACATTCAACAAACATCTGACAAAAAGAGCTAAGTCATTTTCATATAAATTCAATTTAAATTTAACATAAAGAAAAATGATACCCAGAATATGAAGTTTAATATGCTCAAAACATCTGTATGATTTTTAACATTCATTAAATTATATTTTAAAATTAATTAATACTTACTTTGTTGGACTAATATTCTCATCTTGTTTGTTCACAATTTTTAATGTATTTTCTTTTTGAACTATTGTTGAAGGTGCTTTCACTTGAGCTATGCCAAAAATAATTGGAAATTATCATGAAGAAAATTGAAATAAAAGTTACTTTTATAGGCAATATAGTATTGATTTATGTAAAACTTTATAAATGGGTACTCAATGATTCTTTTGACATCAAGATAGGTGCCAACAAGATGGCCACAATACAAAAGCTATACAAAATTAGTTACCAGGGTTACCAGAAATTGAAGTTTATAGTCAAACTAAAGGGTACCCAATTTTAAACTAAACTCTTAATTTAATTTAAATGTGAGATTTACGAAGTAAGAATAAACTTTATAAAATTTGTTATACATTCAAAAACTAACAATTTAAAATAATTTAATGTATTACCAACACGATCAGCAATGGCAATTACTCTATCAGAACATTCATGTATCATGCAAGAAACATGCTTAATTTCTCTAGTTTTTTCTATCATCTTTTGAAATCCTAAAGAATTAAAATAATAACAAAAGTAAATTGATATTTTAATAATAGGAGAAAATAAATTAAATATATAAATATTTAAGCATTTCCTTACCTAAAGATTCAAATAATTCATTCAAATAAAGTGATAAGACTTGAAGGCTCTGGAGATACTTTGGAAATGCACTCTGAAATTTTATTATATTAATTGCTTAAACTTCACAGATATTACTTGTTATTTTCATAATAAGCATAAAACCCTATGTAAATCAAGAATAATTAATTTTCCCTTCATGTAATGAAATATAATTTGACTCTTCATTTATATTTATGATTTTATAGATAAAAAAAATCTAATGAAACTTAATTCCCTTTAATTTATTTTCCCATCAAAGTATTAAATATTTATTTGATTAAGAGAGGTATGAAAGCAGTATAAAATATTAAAGCAGAATTATGGGTTATAATAATGTATGATATAAAAAGTGAAATAAATAATGCATATAAGTAAACCTTATGGTTAGTAGCTGCACTAAAACAAATTGCATTATTGCATGGTAAATTTTAGCTGTAGGATGTAAAGAAATTCATTGAACAAGCTATTGAACAAGCAAATTTCCATGAACAAGCTATTGACATTTTCTTCAGATAAATATGCATTTATGAATCTATAATCTATTATACTAAGAAATAAAATTACTATGACTAATTAATGGTTAATATATATTTGCTAACAATGTAAATGTAAAATTTTATGTCATTTGTTTAATATGACAAATCCTAATCAAAATTTCAAAAGTTTAAATTTCTTCTATGTAAACACTTATTATTCATCTTATTATGGTATCTTATTTATTCATTTACTTCTGATATTTGAAAACATATTTTCTAATTTCAGCAATATGTAAATGTAAGTAACAACAGTAAGCCCAGTGGTAGACATGTAACACATTTTAAATGATAAACACAAATTATAGCAAAAAATTAGTATGCATTTTTATAACTCAGAAGTGTAGTAATTAATGTTGGTTTGCTGGAAAAGTTATATCAATTTATTTTTAGGCATGACTTCTATACAAATAATTTGTTTTATGACCACTGCTTACATAAAATGCTCTGTACACTGCAGCAAAATTGTCTAAAAAATGTAAGTAGCCTCTGTACACCCGTGGATGTGGCATGGATGAGGAAAGGAGTGTACCAGCTCAGGTGTGACCTCATAATTTTGAACCACCTGATGGTGGTTCAAAATTACAAGACACTTGGCAATGAGCAAGTATACCTTATGGTAAATGAGTTTGGCAAAGTCCAGAGCTGGTTACCACCGGTAAAGTCGACCACTATGTATGCATGTATTTACATGGGGTAATAGAAAGAATTATTTACATGGTTATCTACTACATCAAAAGCATCTGGAAGTTTATATTGATAAATATACCAAAATAAGGAATAAATAATGGGCAAACATCAAAGAGGTGAGAATTATTGCATAATAATTTCACAGGTAAAAGATGTTTATCAATAAATAAAATTCAAAAATAACAAAACAAACAATTTATCTCTTCTACATGATAGTGAGGATTCAAAAGACTATATATAGACTAAGAATAGGTGGTGCCTAGAAGTCTCCTATATCCAACTTTAAAACCTCGTAGTGAATATAATTAAGCCATTTCAAGTAAGAGAGTTGAGCCAAGCTATGAATTACACTTCTAAAATATATCCGACTGGGTGTGGCATTGATAGACAGGAAGCAAAGATGAACAGTTTGCTCCCCAAGATGCACTTGATGAAGTTCTAAAAATATTTAAATATCAAAGACTTCTTTTCAATAAGCTGACAACCTACAAAAGAGAAGTCAAATGTTTATCAAATAATACATCAAAAAATTTATATTCTTCTTGAAAGTGAATATTTGTACCATTTAGAACCAATTCTGAATCTGGATCTTGATGAAGAGGTCATTCATAGAAGAGTATACTAATTGTTTTTTGTGCACAGATTCAAAAGTAATAAGGAACATGGTAAAGAAACATGGTGAATCCACTTGTATATGACCAGTTGGCAATACTATTGATAGCAGTCTGGAGTTGTTTCGTAACAAGATTCAAATTTCAGCAAAATGTAAAATTTGTAAACTGTCAACATAAATAAATATTCTTTTACAGTTCAAGGAATTACTGATAAAATAGAAGTGATAAGAGTTACTGATGAAATAGAAGTAATAGGTAAAACAAGAAAGTTTGAAACAGATCCTTGAGGTACTTTTTCTGAACAAAGTAGTATTGGAATGCGAATTCTCCAGCCTCACTCTAAAGAATCTTTGCTTTAAATATTTTTTTTATAAATATTGGTAAATTTCCTGTAAAAGTGAGCTTATAGAGATTTTTTACAATACCATATCTTCAGGTACAGTAATAGGCTTTACAGACATCAAAGAAAATCAACATTAGATAGTTTCTATTTAAAAAAAAAGGAAAGTGAATACTTGTTTCTCATGGCATTAAATTATCAATTGTGTATTGTGAATTCTGAAAGCCACTTTGAAAAAGAAAGATGTATTCATTATTTTCCACAGGTTGTACACCAAAATCATACATTAACAATTCTTTCAAAACATTTATGCAGGCAACTAGTCAGGATTATTGGCTGTTAATTTTATGAATCTTATTCAACTTAGGAAGTGGAATAACAAAAGCCTGTTTCCAACTATCTGAAATGATACCTTATTTCCAAATGCAATAAAACACATAGAGAATATTTTAAAGAGAATTTTCAGAAAAACATTGAAGTACAGAAGTTATCCCATCAGGACCAGGTGTAAAATCAAAAAATTATCAGCTTGCTTTTCAAAGTATTTTTTCATGATCATCTTTCATGATTGTAACATGATGAACTTCTAACAACATTCATATAAATATTGGAGTTTCTGAATGATTTCAATAAATAAAACTATATTACCTTGGGAAAAGCAGTTTGGACATTTAACATGAAGGATAATCCTTTCCTCTTTTAATAATTTTTACATTTCTTATATCTTGCGAAACAAAGAAAATATAGTGTTGCAAGATCAGAAAAATAAGTAGGATAGAATAAATCAAAAATAAACTGTTGCATAAAAGAAGCCATTTCAAGCAAGCAAAATTTTAATCGTAATCTCAACTCATTTAATGAATTAAAAATTAACTAGAAAAAAGGGATAACTACCCCAAAACATTTTGAAAAAACTATCTCTTATGTTTCTCATAAGAAAATTTTCTCAAAATGTTTAAGAATATGATGTAGCTGGCTATTCATATTTTAGAAATATTGATTGAGTCAGTTTAATTGCATTGTATATTTACTTGACATAGAATAATGGCAATTTAATTTAAATGGAGTGCCTTTTTGTCCCATTGTATTATAAGTGCCATAACTGAAACATCTTCCAATCTTATGAAAACATTTAAGTATAATTCAACAACAATATTTTTAAATGGTATCAAATATGTAGAAACTTCTCATCATAATGAGAACAGAATAAAAAAAAACATACTTGAAAAAAACCATTGCTATCTAAATGAACAGCTTCTGAAACTAGCTTTAATGCTAGAGAACGATTCTCCATTGCTGATGATTCTAAGCTTATCTATTTAATCTAAAAAAATGAAAACATATTTTAATTTTCTTAATACATATAAGGAAATATACAGAAAACTTTTCCATAAAAAATTATAACAGTGCAAAAATAGAATTGTTGTTGTGTTGTTGCTAATCTCAGGATTATTTAGTAGAGCTAAGCAATCCTTATGAATCAGAAAATATCTAATAAGACTAAAAAAGGCCCTGCAAAATTAGCAATACATTGAAACTTAAACATAATAATACTGATCACCATGATATAACTGTACATAATGATATTTTCTTCAGTCTCTGCAGAAATCATATTTAGTATATAATATTTTAAATCGGCAAAAAACAATTTTGTGCTTAACCTGTTTACATCAATACTTCTAAATCTTTATAAAGCCTACAGTACATATTTACTTATAGTTCTTTATCTTAAGAAAGGACACGAAATGGAAAAGTTTAACAATTACATTTTAATTGTTTGCTCTTCTGCATTTCAATGTGTTCAAGTTAGGATTATGAAAACTAGTAATAAGAATAGAAGCAAATTTTCTTTTTATTTGAAATTTCAAATGATTTTCGAATAGTCAAAGTTTAGCCTGTTCAGCAGAGGTTCTGGTAGGGATTGGAATATAATTAAATTCCTCATGGACTTCTTCTGTGACAAGGAATAAAAAAAAAAAAGAGAGGGTACTATTTTATTATAATTCGCATTTGATAATTAAAACAATTGCTAGGAAGTTTCCATTAATAAATGATAATTATTTAGTTTATAAAATTTAAATAAATTGTTTGTGTTATTTTTTAGCAATTTTTAAAAATGTAAACCTTTTTAAACAATACACAATGCAAATATTTATGACAAGAAATATTTGCATTGTGTATTGAGTGATTTTTTTTCTTTCGTATTATAATTATCATACAGTGGTATTCTACCAATAAGAGTTATGTGTTTACTACCTTTTTTCTAGATAAGCAATCAGCATTTTTGCCTTGTACATGTGTAATCAATTGTTACTTTAAGTTTGAAATCATTAAAAAGTCTCGAAACATGATGTTCCAATATAAAATATTAGCATATGAAAAGAAACTTTAAATATTTTTTTAAATTGATTAATAGCTACAAGTTATACTGTCAGAAAAGGTCAATTTTGTAGCAAAAAAAAAAGCTGCTTTTTAATTAATAAAATCATTTTATATGTTGAAAAATAAAATAAACAACAAATGCAACCAATTTAATTTCAAAGAATGAATATATTAATAAGACAAACCTAAAAGTATTCCATAAAATGAAAGCATAAATCATGCCAATCAAATGACTGAAGATTTCAGAAAAAAATAAGAAAGTATGTTTTTTTATGACAACAATGATTTTTAAAACTAGTAATTGATTGCGTTCCTCTTTTTGTGCATGTCATAGCATTGTTCTCAAGACAATTTCAACAGAAAAAAGATCAGCTTCTGTCAATAATGCTGTATTTTAGAAATATAATGGAAAAAGGAAGAGCAAATGAGTGGATTCTCTAAACACTATATAATAAAAAGAGAATTGGTTTATTTTACTAATTCATTCTAAACAAAATGATAATAATTAAAATATAAAGAACAGGATGACAATTCATGAAAGTGCAGAGAGAACTGCCAAGCTATTTAGCAGCATCTATGTCGAACAATAAATTGATTCTATCAAACTAAAAGATGAAGAAAAAAGTAGTTTATTCATTTCTAAATGTGATTACCACAAATCATTAGGCCAATCTTTTCCATATAATAGTGACAAGCTCTTTTAATTCAGACAATAATACAATGATTTTCAGTGCATTAACTGATGGTGAGGAGAAAAATATATAAGAAACAGTAGGCTGTTCACATGAGAAGTCAGATTTCCGCTAAAGAAATTGCACTGTGTTATTGCACATGAAGAACAATATAAAAATTCAAAATTAACAAACATTTAAAATATTCATAAGCAAAATAAATTATTAAGATTTTTCTGGTAAAGAATTTTTTATAAATTTATAATCAAATGAAATTAAGCTTACATCTTTTTTTATAAAATATTTCATTTATAAACGTTTCTATGTTAATTTTTATTTGAAATTTAAATTCTATTTAATTTATATGAACAAAATATGCAATAAAATTATGCTTACACCTTTTTATATATATATATAAATGTTTTAAGCAATTGCTTAGATATTTTATGAAACTTCAATTTTACTTAAAGAAATAAAAGAAATGTATCTAATTTTATATAAACAACAATCATTTGCATCATACATAGAAATTTTATACAAATACATGTGGCACTCATTTAGCTTACTCTTTTATTGGTATAACATATCAATAAAAGTAAAGTAAGCAGAATAATTTTTAAGATGAAAAAAGAATAATTTTTAAGATGATAATTTTTAAATGAAAAAGAGGGGAGCAACCTAAATTGTAAATAATGATAAATTGTAATATAATAGATACTTGATATATCTGAACTTTTAAATTAGTTATGTATTTGATTCATACAGGTTCTACAATATTATTATTATTACTAATATTAAAATGGATACTATTTTATTTTAGTTACTAGAAGGGAGAATGAAAAAGAGATTTAGGGAGAAAAAGAATTTTTAACTAAGTAAATCACTTCAAATTTAGAAACTTTAACAGAAGTGATATTTTGAAATAATTCACTCACATATTTTCTTTATATTTCATATTTTCTCAGAAAAAATTCAAACAAATCATTTTAATTTGAAACAAACTTACTCTACATCTAAACATAAAGATCTTTTCCCAGCGGTCATTTAATAATATTATTATTTAAAAAATAAAACTACAAACACAATATTCTCATTGCAACAATTAGCTTCCTCAAAAAATGAGACTTTCAATTTTTGACACTGTTTACCGTACAAATTTTTATTCATATCTTTTTTTGTTTTTAATGGTATTACTATTAGTACATAATTATTTATTTTTCATAGAAATGCCAAAAGAATTTTAATATTTATAATAATTTTATGAATAACATCCTTAATAAGTTCAATATTAATTCAAAATCAATGCAGTGACAAATTAAAAATTTTAGAAAGTTACCAATAACAAGGAACTCGCAAATTTCAAAGTACAATGTCATTGCCAATTAAATAAAATCAAAAATTATAGTAGTTCACAGTTCTTAATTGAGGATGATGACTGAATCTTGCTCTGGTTTCTTTGTAAGTCTAAGGCTGCTTTTTACATATAAAAGCTAATTAAAAAAGGCTTTTAATTCAAAATGAATTCTGAACCATAATATACATACATCCCAAAATGGAGTGTTGAGCACCTGACTGTTGAAATGAAAGACAGAGTGGTAATCACTTAACTGTGCAAATCTTGCACGATACATTTTAAATTGACTGAACAGTAATCTGAAGCAAATGCTTGAATTTGATCACTTTTAAATTACAAATGGTTATTAAATAGTAAATTTCTAATGTTTCTAGGAATAATTTATTAAATTCCAGAATTCTACACTTTTATAATTGCGAAAAATAGACACTCAATGTAGAACTTTCAGATTGATGACATATTTTAAATTTCGACTCATTATAATAATAAGGCACAATGTAGACAGAAACATTTGGAGTGCAGACTGCAACTGCAACAATATTTGCTTACAAAAGTTAATACTGAGCAAGAGTCTACGATTTGTGCATCAGCTTTTAAGCAATTCTTGAAATTGCAGAAAATGAAAAATTATTCACTAATGGATAAATTACCAAAAAATGTGTAACAATAGTGGAAGAGATATGCCCAAAAGGTTTGTTTATCAGCAAACACTGTGGCTCAGAAAATAGAAGACATTGCAAAAAATATATCAACTCAGCTGCCTTATAAAAACAGGTATCTTGAGTGATTTTTTTTTTTTCTGGCCTTCTGAGAGTTAATGGGTGCATCTACTCAGGTGTGATTTTTTATTTGAGCTGATAAAAGCTAAGAAGTACAAGAACTTCTTGATATTGATAACATTCATTGCATGGCTACTGAGGAAGATATTATTAAGGGGGTTGAAAACACCATTAATAAAAAGAAACTTTTTTGGAAAAATTTAAAATTGGTTACAAATGATAGGAGTAGAAATATGTGGTAAAAAGTAAGTTGCTCTAGTGACAATGGTGAATGATGGTAAAAAATGATGGTTCAAAACCATTAGTTTTACATTACATCATTCATTAACAGTCAATGTGTAGGAATATTACGGATACATTTGAAGGAATTAAATTTACTGTACGGTCACCCTATGCGTGTTATTTTTTTCTGGCTAAATATGGCGAACATTTTTACTGGAAACCCGGCAAACTAATATTTTAGCAACCCTATTTGTCATTAATTTCTCATGAATATTTACCAATTTAAATTCATTAATATAAAATTTCATCAAAAATTTTTATGGATAATTTAACCTATCAACTTTATTATTTTACCATTGATGTTTGAAATCCTTAAATCTGCGTTTTTTGTTAATTTTGTAAAATTAGTTGAGCATATTGTTGGAAACCTACAGTGTATGAAATATTTGTCACTATTACAGCCATTTTCCTCCCGCCGTTTTCCCGGTCGGAAATTTTCAGAAAGTTGCCAAGGGTACAGTAAAATTTTACCCATCTGAAGTTCTAAAACCAGACATATTAGTATTTAATATCCCTCAGACAAAGCAAGATGAATAACTGAGAATTCCAAGAGTTTATTAAAGAGACCTGTAAAGATATCTTACCATATCATATTGTTATTCACTATTTTAATAGCCAAAAGTCCTTCGGTGTTTTTTTGAAATTTGATCTCAGATCAAAACATTTGAGATTTTGAACAAATGAATTTGAGATTTCATAAGGAGAACACTAACTTTTGGTTGATTAGTACATTAATTCAAATCATTCTAGCAGAAAATATTGTTTTAACCTCAATTATATGTAAAAAATGTTTCATAATTTTTAAACATATGAGAAATATCAGTCACACAGCTAAAATGAATTTTCAGTCTAATTTGCAATAAATTTTAATTGTAATTTCTAAGAGAAACTTTGATGTCATTGTAAATGAAATCCTTTTGAAACTAGTCCAGGAATTTCAAATGAAAATTGATAGCACAGTGATATAATTAAGAACAAATATTAAAACTTCTGTTAAAATTTTATAAGCTTTCCCCTGACACAATTTAATGATTTACATAAATTTACAGTTAGACTGTTTTCTGTTTATGGAATTACTTACATGTGTGAGAAAACAGTTAAATTATAATTTTGTACAAATTTTTACAATTTTAAACTATAAATGCTCTATTCTTTCCTCTTTAGCTTCATTTATTTAAAATGATTTTTTTTTTTTTTTTTTTTTTTTTTTTTTGCAGATTTCAAAATACATACAACAAAAACACCATTTATGTCAATGTTATCTCAAAAAACTATCTCTGTCATTTTAGACAGATATATATATATATAAATAAATGTATGTGTCGATTAATAATTTATGTTTTAAATACTTGACAAATTACATTATTGTGGAATAATTTTAACATGTTATTTTACTTATTTAATTATATTTTAATGGAAGGCATACAGAAAGAAGGAAGTTTTTAGAGAGGTAAGAATGCAATACATAATTTTGGCCCAAGAAAACAGTGACTCATTTCCATATGTTCCTGATCATTAAGTAATATTCTCTTTACCGAAAGGGCAAACATTAATAAAAAATAACATAGGTAAATATTGATAAGAATCCCATAATCAGCTCAACCAATCAATAACTACAGGCAAACATTTTTATAAAAGTCTATCTTTATCAGAATATGGAAATTCACAGATTTGTATTTTATTATTTGAGAACTTGCCATATCAATGAACAATAATACTCAGAGAAGCAGCCAGCAGAGAAACATGAAATAAGGATCATCATTATCCATTTGAGGAAAGTTTTTTACGATTTGCATAATTGAAATAGTATGTAAATGTTGCATTTTGGTTTCATTGGATTTTGAAAAAGCTAATGAATTTTTCTTAATTATAATTTTTGTTGGTTCTTTTGGAATTATTTTTACGATTTGCATAATTGAAATAGTATGTAAGTGTTGCATTTTGGTTTCATTGGATTTTGAAAAAGCTAATGAATTTTTCTTAATTATAGTTTTTTTGGTTCTTTTCTAGACATTTAGTATAATTTATAAAATTTTCATATTAATTAGTATCTGGTGATATTAATAATTTATGCTTTCCCTTTTTTTTTATAGAAGGTTATCACTGCTGAAATAAAAAATACAGCCCAAAATACATTTTACAGTATTTACAACATACAGTATATTTATAAATTGCCAGTTATATATAAGAAATAGCATATTTTTTTATTTTAGGCAGTAAAATTGATACTACTTGATTTTCAATGTTTACTTATAAATTCATTACATGTTCAAAATGCAATATGTTCAAAATTAGGCACAGGTGCTGTATAATCCATGATTCTTAATTCTGAATTTTTTTGGCGATGAAGAAATGTTGCCATGATGACATATTGTGATGTGCATGCTGAAGTAAATACTAGAGTTACCAAAACAGAATTTTCTCCATAATTCTTATAGATCTCCGTATTTATGATGCAATAAAAATGAGGTAGGCAGATATATAAGAAAATCTACCAAAAAATCGCAAATCTCAATTTGGCATCCTGGATTATACGGCACCAGCATCCCAAAATTATACATATTTTATTGCAAAGTATAAATTATTTTAAGGAAAAGAAAATAAAACAACCATTCTTACTCCTACATAACTGTTTCTACAATGCTTAAATTAATATATACATATAACAGTATCATGCAGGTTGTCAAATAACAGTCAAACGTAAGTGTTTAGAATTTGCTTTTGTTGGGGTATTTTTAAATGTTTTTATCACAATATGTTGGTTTATCATGGGGTTTGAAAATCTATAAGTATCCAGGAATAATTGAGGAATTAAAAAAATGATAAAATGATTCAAATAACAATCTCCGATATTAGCTAATTTCACTTTCAGTATTATTAAAAGATTCTTGCAACTTGTTGCCTATTCTTATATTTTTGACATATTTGAGTTTTCTCATCTTATCTAATTTTTGTAATCTGTGAGCTTCATAAGAGTTTCTGTTAATTATCTAAAATTCAAAATTGAGTCCCTAAAAATTCTATTACTACTGTCATAATATTTTTAACTAAAATTTCTTAGCTACATTTCAAAAATGTGAGTTGAAAGTGTTAAGTAATTTTGTGAGCAATACGAAACTACATTCAGAGGGAGAATTTAAATGAAATCAAGAAAAAATAAATAAAATATTTAATAATTTATTTAAAAACATGATCGAAAAAACTTAGAAAATGTTACTTAGAAAACGGTTTGCGTCACTTCTTGATAACATTACTTTAAAATAACATGTGATTAATTCATTATTAAATTTAAGGAAACAGGTTAGACTATACTTGAGTATGCCCTTGAATTTTTGTCAAGTTTATTGCCAAACTGGACAATGTTATTTTATTTATGGTAACCCAAAACATTATTGTGAAATCCATTCACGTTTCTGATTGGTTTAGATTTAACCATTATTTTTTGAATGTTTAAGGAAAATCGCCAATCTCACCAAGGGGTACCATCAAATATATTTTTACCAGAAAACTAAACAAAATGCATAGTCAATACAATTACAGTTAAACTCATATTTCAAGATTAGACTTTTAGTGGTACAACATGATCTAAAATCACCAATGTTATTCAACATACATCACTGTTCTGGATTAAACTGGAAGGATGGAATACTTTTTTGTAAAAGAATGTAAAAAATGAATATTTTGCAATAACCAATTACAACCGTTATATTTTAAGAATATAATTGTTATAAATAACTGTTATGAAATGATGAAAAAATAGGTGGACGCTGATTCGTTCAGAAATATGAAAGACAACTCTTTATTTTTATGTCACTATGTCCGTTCTAAAAATAGCAGTTACGACTTTATTTTGTATCCCGCATTTTACTGGTCTAAAATTAATGTTTTAGCAACTAATAATGAACTGTTATTGACGACATTTGAGCTGAAAAATAGTATTTCGGAAGCCGATTTATAAAGGAAATTTTTTGGGGAGAAAAATTATTTGGACTGGAAATTGTTCGGAATTAATTATTCACAAGACAAAATAAATCAAATTTCTTTTTCTCTCTTTCTATGAATGTTGTAGAAATCCTCTTCTGGAGAAGAGTATTTTTCGAAATAACTTTTGAAAAAAATTTCCCACTATAAATATTTTTTCTTTTCCTTCCAAATCAGTAAGTCTACCAAATACCTGCTGTTATTTAAAAAATTTTTTATGTTATTAAAGAAATGTTAAATTACTGAAAATCAAACATTTAATAAATCCTTAATTTTTAAATAAATTATATTAATGATGTTTAGAAATATTGACATTCAAGCTGCATTACAAATATTTTACATAATTAAAAAATGAAGTATTTTTAAACAGTAGGTTTGCATTACTTAATTGATAATTAACTGTGAAATTAATTATAATGTGAAAAATATAGAGAAAAAAGTAAGTTTTGAGTGATATATTTTATTACCAATATTTTAAAAATTAAAGCATTCAGATTTTTAAGAATGAATTAGATAATACTTCTAGGATACTTATTAGGCCAACGTTGGGGCAAACCTGGAAGAATTCGCCTGAAAACTGACGACGGCAAAACTTCGGCGAACAAGTGACGTTAGGAAAGTTCACAAAATAGGCGTTCCGAGAAAACTTTTAAGATTTCCAGAAAGTTAGAAATAGAAGTTAGAAGTAGAAGTTAGAAAAAGTTAGAAATTTTTCGTCCTCGCAGGGCACCAGCGAGGACGAAAAATGGTTAGGTTAAATTAGTTTTTAAATTATAAATATTTACCTTCTTTATTAAATTATTTATTAATAAAATTATTTATTAATGATGGTAAAATAAAGAAAATAATAAAATTTATTTATATAAAATATTTATTTCATAAAAATTAACATTTTTATAAAACTTTAGAAAATTTAATAATTTTATAAAATTATAAAGATTGAAGTTATCTGTGGGATTCAAAAGATAGATCTCATTTTGACAAATATGAAAAAAATGTTCTATTCTAGGAAATAAGTTACATGTTTCACAAAATATTTGGAAAATATGAGATGGGTCATAATTTGTATTAATACACAACATGGATTTTTTTATGAGAAAGAAATAAATTGAGATTCAAAATCTTATTTTTTATGTTTAAATATATCTTTAAGTTAATTTAGATAAAATGCACAGAAGAACATATATTCTGCATTTAAATATACTGTATTTAATATTATTAAAAACATTGATTCTTATGTTTAATATATAAAACTAAAACAGTTATTTTTTACAGCAAAACAGTACATATTTTAAGACTTATTAGATGGAATAGATTTTTAATAAAGTTAATTCAATATTAAATTTTAAAAAAATTTGGAATTAAAGTAATATTTGCTAAGAATTCATGTTTATATTGCTGAGCTAAATTAAGTTTAAATGTAAAGAAACAATAATGTGTAAACATTTTTTGATTGAGGATTAAGGTCTTTAGAAAGCATTTATTGAAGTCAGTATGTGTATTGATATTTTAATTTTAGCTTTGGTTAAAAAAAAGAAAGAAAGGAAGAAAAAAACAATTTGATATATTAAACTATGAAAAAGTGTCAAAAACCATTTATTTAACAGAAAATTTTATAATGGCATTTTATTCCCATTTTTGTTTATCACCATTAAAATACAGAAATCACAGAAGAAAATAATATAATTGTAATCCATCCTTCTTCGGTACTAATCCCGTTGAGCATATTTGAGAAAAAAATTAATGTCTTTAATGATGCGATTTAGCACCATATGAAATTCAAATAAAGTTTATACCTATTTATATTTTATACAGCGCTATGGTGTAATTCTGCTTTTCCTTCATATTTCGAAAAATAAATATTAAAATTTGCAAAATTCTGCTACTTATTCTTAATGCGAAAAAGTTCAACGGGACAAATACCTATTCTTTTTTTTTTCTAATTATTTCTAATACATAAATACCTTTTTTTTTTTTTTTCTTGATCACTTTCTGCTCGCACACAATAAAGTATGGTGCGTAGAAGCTGTAGTGTGTGTAGAAGCGGGCATACCTTGATTTCTCCAAAAATTTAGTGATAAAAATTAATTTCTAGTAACCATGTTATTTCTAACCCTCAAACAAAGGAAGTTTTAGGGTTGCTGTTCTGTTTTTCAAATTTTGGCGCCAATCTTAGTGTCAAAAATATTCCTAAAAAAATTAAGTGGCACCCGTCGTAAATAATTTTTCACCATGTTTCATTCACAAGAAATTGTATACTAAAAATAGAAAAACATATACTTCTCTTTTTTAAAACAAGTACATATTTCCCATTCAGAATCGATTGTGAGTTGTTAAGCTCCACGTGAAAAGAACATATCGACTTTATAGATACTTTTTTGTGACAATTCTTTCTGTATAACTCGTTCAGTCAACGACGCTTAAAATTAAAAGCTTAAAAAATTAAAATATATATAGTTGTTCTTAGAAATTTAAAGGTTTGTAATTATATAACATCATTTTCAAAATAACAGTTACTAAAATAACTGTTATAAATTATTTTAATATCTGTTATAGAACAACTGCTATGTTAAATAGATAGCTGTTATTAAATAGAATAACAGATATATTAAATAACTCAACTTCTTTGTTAACTTAAGGAATAAACTTAATGCTGTTGACAATTATCCGATTGAAGTAATTATTGTGTTGATTAACGATCTAAGTTTTTAGTTATGATCAATGTGATGAATTAAAATTAATGTTATAATTCATTATAAACCATCGTCTGAAATGTAAGGTTTTTCTTGTTTTACATTTTATATATAATGAAATACAATTTTCGTTTGAATTTCTGTTCTATTACTTGCATCTTAAAATTAACGTATATTTATTTTAGTCATTGCTAATTTCGTTTTAGCTATCATTCGCTTAAAATATTGTATTCTAAAAATGATCTTAAATTTTTATGTATAATATTTTTGGGGCTAGTTTTTTCATAATTCACGCTTTCGTTTTTACATCTTAATTGCAGGCTTTAAATTCATAAAATATTTATGGGGAATAGCTGGTTCAATAGATCTTAAAAAATATTATTTTAAAAATCTTGTTCCTAATTAATGAATGTAGTTTAAAAATTTAGAAAAAACTTATCAGGTTTGGTTAATAAACTCTTAATTAGCTTACACTTGCCACATGTTTTGCAATTAAAAACAGCTTGTTTATATAGATGTGTCATTTAGTTACTGCACAAGACTAGTTCATTTTTCAGATATAACTTGCTTGTTTCTTAGCTTTCGGAAAGTTAGGTAGTTTATATTTTTGAAGAAATGCAGATATAACTTGCTTGTTTCTTAGCTTTCGGAAAGTTAGGTAGTTTATATTTTTGAAGAAATGGATTTTGAAGAAATGCATGATTTTGAGGGAAGAATTCCTTAATATGTAATGATTTCTGAACATTTAAATATTTGTATTGTATTTTCTCAGTACACAGTGTGTTTCTGTGTATTTTCACAATTGTTAAAAAGTGCTGGATAGTTAATGATCTAAAGGCTAATATTTGGTGTTTGTAAAATAAAAATTTTAATAAATGTAATTATTAATTCTCATAGTGAACGATATAGTCAGAGTATTGATGTTTGGTGATTATTTTTCTGTCAAGCTGAGGATGATATAAGTATTGGAGTTTGTTTAGGAACTCTAATGTGTGCCACATTATTTTTTGTAGAGCAAAGTATTTAAGAAATTAAGATTTTGGTGGTGGCACTTTTAAATTGTTAACTCTAACAATATATAAGGATATAGTAGTCATATTAAGATTATTAATTTTATTTTTGAAAATGTTTTTAAACAATAGTTTAAAAAATAAACTAGGGATATTTCCGTAAGCAGAACTGCTCCGATTCTACGCCAAATTCCTAGCCAAATACGATGCCAAGAGGATGATAGCAATCTTGTTATGGTGCTACAGCACCATAACAAGATATCTTATTGATTACAGATGTCGTCAAGCAAAGAGGAGGGGTTGATGACGTTATGCTTACAACTAGGTAGAGTTAATGACGTTTTGGAAGGGAATTTCTTATAAAATAATAGAATACTTTTTGGACTTCAAGCTTGCTTTTGAAGCATATTTTTTTATTTTATTTTTTTTTTAAATTTTAGTTGCTGAATTCTAGGTCTTTTTAATTTCAATTGTTATTTTATAATTTTTCATAATTATTTTTATTAGATGACAAGTAATTGGAACCAAGAAAAGAGCTTTCCAGTTTTAATAACTATTATTTTTGTTATATAATGTATGTAGAATCTATTACATATATTAATGACTGTTAGTTCTGCACAAATGAGAGTTTAAAAATTAATGTACATTTCATCGTGTGCATCTTCATTATTGGATATAATGTAGACTACAATAAAATATTGAGAATTTAAATTTTTATTTTTCTAGTAATTTCATTATAATACTTTTGTACTTTGTTTTCTATAAATGAGTTATACTTGTCTACATACATATCATAAATAAATCGGAATCATTATGTTATTTAAATACATTTAACTAAATTACTATTCATGTACTACAAATTAAAATTAGTAACAGTAATTTATAAACTAGTGAAAAGTTTCACAGTTAAATTCTTAAATTAAATATTTTTCAACAAGTTATTAATAAATTATTTAATAACAGCCTATTTAATTTTCATCATATAAATTGAGGTTTTGTTTATTGTTTCCTAGAAAAGTTTCTTATTCAATTTAAATATTTGAGAGAGTGAACTTTAATAAATAGTGTATTTGCTTCATAATTTAATGTACTCTAATCTTACCTTAATAATAAAAAATAAATCAATAATTTAAAAAGTCGTAGTTTCTTATATGAATTCACGTAACAAAATTAAATCAGTTTTTGAGATATAATACAAAATATTATATATACTATTTATTCAATATTTTAAATAATACATGTGATTCATGATAAATTTCTTAGAGAAATTTCACTTTAAAATTTATGTTTACTAGCAAAATAAAGTTAAATTAAAGTTAAAACATTTGATTTTATATTTTTTCTTAGAAAAGATGAGCCTTGTTTAGTCGTAAATTAGTCATTGTTCAACATGTTAGCATTTTTTTAACCGTTTAGTTTAAGAAATATTAGCCGAGCTTGCAGCTGAATGGCTAGCGCTCTTGCCTTCGGTTCAACAGTTCGTGGGTTCGAATCTCACCGTGAGCATGAATCTTTGTAGTAGTTCGAAATCCACTTTAAACCGTAGGTCCCAGTCTAATTGCCTTTGTGCCCAAAAAATGACCTTTGAGTGACAAACAAACCAACCTTAAGAAATATTAACATATTTAACAGAATGATACAATTGATTAACATTTCCGCCTTATAAAAATTCAACCTAAAGTTTGACGTACTTTTATTACAAATATAGTTTGATAAATTTCAGTGATATGAATGAAGATGTTCAAATAAAAATTTAATTTATACTTGCTTAAAATTTTAAGAAAATAATCCTGTAATAGAAATCCTCTGTTTTGTCACCACATAGTTGTGTTTCAACACTTACATTTGTTGCAAAGAAGTATGATGTGTCACTGTTACATAAATTCTCTTATTTTTATATAAATAAGCATTCATATTTTTTTTATGAAATGTTTGTGTCCCTCAATAGTCATTTTTAGACACGACGCCTTACTAGATTTTTTATTGTTACATTAATATTTCCTAAAACTGAATAAAATTTTCTCTTATTAGCTAACTGCTAAAGTTTCAAATTTATCTTAGAAGATAATACCATTTTATGTCATTTTAGTCAATCATTATGAATTATGTAACAGTTGCTGGAATTAAAAATAAAATTTTATGTGCAATTTATTTTTACTTAATAAACTTAAAATTCAACGCATTTGTGCTTGTTGATAAAATATCTGATTAAAATGTGTTTTATAATATGTGATTACATTTATAACTATTAAAAATGAGAAAAATCTCCTTTTAACTTTTATATAACTTTTAAAAATTTTTGATGGGATTTTGAATTAATGAGAAATTTTAAAAAAATGTATTGATTTAGCATTACTTAAAAATTTATATTAGACTGACGAAAAAATTGCTGTTAATTATATTTTAAATTCGTTCTGTATGACTTCTTTTTTTTTTTTTATTTACAAATATATAATTTTGCCTGAATTTGCATGTTGAAAAAGTATTTTCAGCTTAAAAATACCAAATGTATTGATGGTTTATGGGAATGATATATTTTTCCTTCAGGCAGTAAAAGT
The DNA here is from genome assembly GCA_030067965.1 of Latrodectus elegans. Taxonomy (NCBI): domain Eukaryota; kingdom Metazoa; phylum Arthropoda; class Arachnida; order Araneae; family Theridiidae; genus Latrodectus; species Latrodectus elegans. The sequence goes on from CM057821.1 coordinate 28,180,937, forward strand.
AACATCCTGTGAAAGTCAATTCTCAGAACGCAGTTGTACCAAGGGATTTCATCCCCCTTTCTAGCCCTCCACATTTTTCAGATCAGATTTCGTTTGCAGAGTTAAAGGAAACCGGATGTTAGGGTCCGAAAGTAGTAAAATTTGAAAGTAACTTATATGAAGAATTTTGGCGAAAAACCCGAGCACAGTGATTCTTTTTTTTCTTTTCTTTCTTTTCTTCTTTTTTTTTCTTTTTTGAAGGAAAAAATTAGTCCTTTATTTGGAACAGATTTTTTTTTAAATTATATTCATATTAACTTTTTTTTTCGAAAAAAAATTTAATGACTCCATATTTTGAGGATTTGACAGTTGAAAAAAATCAGAAAACATCTAAATTATTAAAAAAAATACTTAACAAATAATGGTGATTCCTATTTGGATTAAATTTTGATGACAATAAATATGTTAATTCATCTAAGTCACTTAACTTTGTTTGGCCATAATGCTAATGCAGATAACAAATACATTAATTTTAAATTTAAAAACTTCAACTATAGAAACATGAATAAAATACTGAGTAAAATGTTTCATTTTTTTTTTATTTATGGATATTTTTTATACTTCTTTGCTTGCTGAAGGAACAGAAATGGCTTACAAATCTTCAAATTTAGGTCAAGAATAAAAATATAATAAAACAAAAAAACTGTAAATCAAAATGGACTGGTATTGATTTATTGGAATTAAAACAGTTTTTTGATATCTCCCGTTTTGCAAAAAAATTATGTTGTAATGGCAGATTTTATTAAATTTTTGGTAAATAAATTTATCAAAAATTACTAGGTATGTGTGATAAGATATTACAAACATGACTATACGATAAATCTTTATTAGAGTTATATAAAAATGTAAGAATTGATAAAAATCTGATTTTTCAAAAGTCATTTTTAAAGTTTTCTTTGAAAAATTATAATCCTCCCGTAGAATTTAGCTATTCTTGTAGTGATATAATTCATTGGAAGTATGATATAGTTAGGCAAAATATTCCTAAAAAAAGAAGCAAAGGAAAATAAATCTTTCACATTTGTAATGTATGTGAAATGTTTAATTGCTATTGTAATAAAAATATATGCAGCAATTATCGCCGTCTGCATTTTTATTTCGTAGAAAATTTTTAGTACACTATAATAAGCATTTAATTTTATTGCATTGATTACATACTAGAACAAAAAAAAAAAAAAGTAATATATCGTGCATTTGATAAATTTTTTCCGGGTTATTTTTCAAGAGACAACATTAATTATTATATGATTTCACCATCATAACATAGTTCTTTATAAATCAATATATAATATCATCATAGAGAATATACTATGATCTATAATTCTCTCTAAGGAATATTGTTCGATTTTTCCGATTATGATATTATTTATGTTTATACTGTCCTTAAAATGTGCGATATTTTCATGAAAGGATTGAAATTCTTTTAATCCAATGTCAACAAAAATGTTCTGCTAGAATTAAATGAAAATAAAATTGAAAATATTATATGTTCTGAAGGGAATGGCAATGAATTTTGAAACTCACAGTTGCCTATTACTCGATATGTTTATGTTCCAAAATGTTTATTTCACTTAAAATAAACAAGTTTTTGATATTAGAAATTTTGCGCTATTTAGCTCATTAAATTTTTATTTTTCGAAAATTTTACAATTTTAAATTTAAAAAAATATTTTAGAATTTTTTTTATTTTATTTATATTTTTAAAAATATTTTTTCCCTTTTTCAAGAAATAAATACTGCATTAGAATATATGTTTTTAACTATTAGAATTATAGATTATAATTGTATTTCGAAATGTATTCAGAGAAAAAGATCTTGAATAAATAGTATAAGAAATCACTGAGTGATCCAGAAGGAACACAATTTTGCAATTCTATTCTACAACAAAAATTATGATAGATTTCGCAACATTTTTCTCAAACACGTCGACCAAAAATTTTTTTGCTTGATTAGTCACTGAAACACACGAAATAAAACTGGATTTATAAATCTAAGTCAACAAGCTTTAAAATAAGTGATATCTTTAAGTGATAGAAATAGAATTTACTTTCAATGCAAAAATTTAGAGTATTAAAAACTAAGTCATCATTATTTTTAAATGCGATTATTTTCAATCTTTTCTAAATTTCAAATTTTAAAAGTTTTAATTGGATATTTTAGATTTTCTTGCTTGCAAAATATTCTTATTTACATTTAGATTTTAATGTTGCTTTTCGAACTATTATTGTTCTCATTCAACTATTTTATTGCACATCAGGTTTCTTAAAAGCCAATTATGTTTACTTGATTTTAAAAGTATCCTACATTTTCAAAACATTTTGATGGTTAAGGATTAAACTTACTCCAATGAAGTTTACCAAATATATAATTCTTTCATTTATTTATCTTGAAAATTAATTTCAGGATGTTTTTCTTGGATAAATTCGCCATTTCAAGATTCCATGAATTCAAATTTATTCCGAAACCAAAATGAGTTTACAAATCAAACATGAAATAAAAAATAAGTTATGAGAATAATATAATAAGCTATGAGAATTTTTAACTTAGCAAAAAGATTTAAATATATGGAGTTGGTAGACTAAAATTTGTCTTTAAATGTATTATAAAGTTTATTAATAATGGCTAATATCATTATGATATTCGTGAAATTATTTAAAGTATAATGGAAGAAAAACAAAAGTTTTCTATAAGAGAAACGTATAAATTTTCTATAGATTTAATTGTTAAAAATTATATGTAGCAAAGATTTTCTTTCAAATTTTATTAATATTTCAAAATTATGCATAGGAAAAAAAATCAAATGTTCATCGAAAAGTTTAACATTTTATGGTAAACACTTGTTCCAGAAAGTTATGGCAGACTTCGCGTGGGAATTCATTCTCGGAAAATATAGATTTTTCACGGTGAAATCTTCGAGTAACAGTAGAGCGGGGATCAAAAGACACTCTTTCAGTAAGGAGGAGGGGGGGGTAGAAATGTGTGTGTGCACTGATCTCTCACGCGGGAGTAGGAGCATTTTCCGAACAAGAAATTGCGGAAATAAAAAGACTAACATTGTTCCAAGGATTTAATTTTCAAAATAAAGAGTTCTAGATTTAGTATAGGTTTTTTAATTTAGAAGAAGTAAATATATTTCTCATAAATGCCAAGGAAAAGGTAGTACAAAATATGCCAAGGGAAATTTTGTTTCTTATTTGTTGTAATAATACATTTTATGCTTCAGAAAATTGAATTCGAAGATTTTGCACTCAAATTTTAAGTAATTAATTAGGTTAAATTAATCAATTAGGTCACACACAATACTTGTTAATTATAAGCTATATACTTGTTATGAATATTTGAGACAGTAAACTCCCGATTATCCAGATATCTAATTGTTAAAAAATTTTAGTTTTTAATAGAAAAGAAATGTTACAATGCTTAAAAAAGGAAATTATGACTGATTTTTGAAAAAGCAAATTTTGAACAAATTTGAAAATAAGGAATAATTTTAATATTTCTCAAGGAATAAGGATGTTTATTCAAGTTCTTGACTGAATAAATTGATCAAATGCATATTTCTTTTGATTTTTACCTTTTCCATACTTTTCAAGATCGTTTTCTATAGCCATGTTACTTGATTTCATTAACAATAGGTAGTTTAGCGAACTTACTCTTATTATGATATTCCTTAAAGTAGACTTACAAAGAATCAAATTATTATTTTTTCAAATTCAATTCAAGATTAAACAAATATCAACTAAATTGAACACTGTCCTTTTTTGCAATTAATATTAGTATTAATAAATTCTAAATGCAGTAATATAATCATTTAGTAAAAAAAATTTAATTTCAGTATCATTCAATTCAATACCATGAAAAGAAAAGAAAGGTCTTGTTGAGTTCTCTTTGTATTTCTTTACAAATTTCAAAATGGACCAAACAACAAATAATTTTTTCTTAAATATTTCTAATTTTATTGCTTTAAGATGAAAAACTATTAGATGATTTTTCAGTTTAGCTTTTAAATCATTAACAAGGATTATTTAATCACTATTTAATTTTTTTTTTAAATATAAATTCTAACTTTTAGCAATGTTATTTCGCAATATTTTTAGTTAACATATTTTTTAACTTTCATTAGATATAGCTGCAAAAGTGTGCTCTAAATTTATACAAACAATAAATAATTAGATATTGAATAGATAACTATGTTTGACAGCTTTGTTTTTAAATGAAACATAATTTAAAGTTGGAGTTTTAAATAAATTGAAAGAATTTAATGAAGAATAATGAATTCAGGGAAACCTAAGAGTTCTGCGCTGCTTGCATTTAAAATGAGCTAAAGTTAAATTTTTTCCTAATTTCTCCTGAACAAAAAAAAATCAAATGTCCATTTTAAAATGTTAAGAAAAGCGTCCAATCACCGTTTTAAACAGCCAGTAGTTGAAATTAAGAGAAAGATAATTCCATCTTATTAATGTTGTTATGCGCTCCTTGCATTTAAAATGAGCCATAATCCATATATTATATATATAATATCAATGTACGTTTCTTAACGAAAAAACTTAGATTTACTTTATTTAATTCATCTATGTATGTCATAAAAGTTCAGTGAAAATCGAAGACCTCAACATAAAGTGAAAAATTACAAAATTCGATATATTTATCAATCAGATTTTAAAACATGAATAATAAGTGATCAAAAAATGGGTTTGTAGTAGTATAATGATGTAAAAATTGTTCACTTTAATATGCTTTCAACAATTTGGAAGCAGAAAATTCAATGAGTGAAATATGCATGTTTTGACAACAAATTATTAAAATTGAAAGGGAACAATAAAATTATTAAAATTTATCAGATGTATCAGGGTCATAATATCACTATTTAAAAATAAACTTATTACATTTAGAATTTAAAATATCGTCTTTATCAAAATGTATAAGTACAAATGCTGTTCGCATAAGTTACTTTTAATTATAAATGAATTAAATTATGAAAGAATTTAAATTATTTTGAAAATGGTATTAAATTGTTATGCCTATTTTTCAAGGAATTCAACAGTATTCGTCGTAAAGATATATTTTTTTCATTTATGTAAAATTGTTGGATTTGTGAATGAATTCTTTTTTCTTTTTTGAATACGTTTTTCAAGGATTTTAAGAATGTCAAACATTTATACGCATTCATTCCGGAAAAAAAATAATTTATTTACAATTGGAATATAGTGAAATTAGTGAAGTCAAAGAGTTTTATAAATCAGGCACATCTTATGAATGGCGATGCGAAATCAGATTGAATTGCTTGTAAAAATCGGTTTTGAAAACAAAAGAGTAATTAGACATATCAAAATTATATCGAAAAATGTGATTAGGAAGATCAGTCTAAGTTTATTTTTTATATCAATAACAAAGCCCGAATAAGCAGTGTATCCTTTAAACAGCGGTTATCAATGCGATGTCAAAGTACTTTGAAAAGGGCTCACAAGGATAATTAAATCGCAAGACCGTGTTTTTTGCAACAGATGGCTCAATCCCTTCACTCTTAAAAAAAAAAATTAAGGTCTTATTTTTAGTCTTTGAATGCATGACTTTTTTACGGTCAAATGAAATTTTTTTTTTAAATTTAGGAGTGTCCGAATAAAGTTTCGCACCCAATACCATCAGATTTTGATATGCCGTTGTCTAATTGGCAGGAATATGTATAAGAATGCTTCAAAAAATTATAGTGAATTCAGTTACATTCTATATAAGAACTTCACGACTTTTTATATAACATTTCACTTATATATGACTGTTTAACCTAATTTTTGTTTTTACGTATTAAAAAATTAATTTAGCTTAAAATATGCACTGAAAAATAATGCAATATCGTGCTGTTATATGTTGTCAAATACTTATGCGGGGATACTTTAATTATAACAGAGTATTTTCGATCACTTTTTACATTTTCCTCCACAAAGCAAAAGTAAGCGGATACTTGAATCTCCATAGTTATTACTATACTAATTTAATAAATAATTGCAACTTTTGCTTAAGAGTAAATAATTGCAACTTTATTTTGTTTAAGAGTAATTAATGTTATGTAAACATGATTATATTGCATAATAGGGACGAGACGCGTTTTTTAAGGTATGCAGGCAGAATTGAGATTCTATCCATGCATAAAGCTTGAGAAATATTTGATAAAATATAAAAAGAAACAATATATAAAATGAATTCACAAAATAAAAAAGCCATTATACTGATGATTTTTAATTCACACAGAAATTACAAATTTCCAACATAATTATTTTAATGGTCTAAGCTGTAATAAGATTTTCATTACATCGGAGATTACAAATGAAAATGATTAAAAATTATGTGATTGAAATATTCATGAGTAATAGTTTTTATATTTGGAGTAACACAATTGCCAACAAATAATTATTATAAAATGTCCTCTTCCCCATAAATTTTGAAGAATAATAGTCATAATATCCCATCATGTCCTTCAAAATCATCGATCAAGTTGATTGACGAAATTTTTTTTAATATTTTTATTTTTGTAAAATTAATTTCTGTATTTTAAAATAATGTGGAGGAAAGGATTAATACAAAAGAGCAGTTCATAAATAATCTTATACTGAAGTTATTATTATTTATGGTGATCATAATATATTTCAATATACATTTTAATTATTGCATATACTATAAACTGTAATAAAAAGTTTAAAAATTTAGATTTTCTACAATTTCTGAGAAATTTAAACATGGGATTTGTATTTTTTCTTGGTTTTAACTAACAAATTTAATTCATACATGTTCGTATTTTATATGTAGTCTATACACATATACATTGTAAGTGAATTAGAAAGAAAGCATTAAAATTATTGTAGTTTTTCACTAATTATTGAGATGTTCCATTGTCAAATTTTTATCTTAAATCATTCTTTTATAATTACATTATTTAATATCTAGTTATAAGTATTCAATTTCTTAATCACTGTAAAATGTTTCTTATAAGACAACAGCTTAGAAAATCATCAGATAAGAATTTCAATTTCCTTAAAAAAAATAATGAGTACCAATATTTGAGATGTGGTAAATGATAATATTAACTATATAACGTTTGCATTTCATAATAAATTTAATTGTAACTTCTGGTTTTACGACAAAATAAAGTATAAGTTTTATCTTACGCATTTAATACTTTTTAATTGTGTTGAACATTAACAATGTTGTGGTTTAGATTATCGTTGCTATCTTTCTAAAAAGAAATTAATCTACTCCTTTATAAATGATTTGAATAATAAATCTAAGCTTGATTAATTTCAATTATTTCACAGCAGGCATAAAGCTGGAATTAAATTTTAAAAATTTCAGAGATATGTTTATTAATATATCCATGATCTCCAGGAAAAGAATTTTATCTTATTGAAACAGGTAGCAAAACGAAAAAATATTCCACTGACAAAATGTTATGCATAATAGATTATTAACTGCTGAAACAGAAAAAATAATTTCTGATCCTCTTATTATAAAAGTAATTCCCAATAAAATTAGTCATGTATATTGGTGGTGATTTATATAAACCTTTAAGCTTAAGTAAATCACTAATATTATATATGACAAAATTATTTAATATATAAAAAATATAAAAATCTATACAATTTTTTATATGAATACAAAATAATTAATATAAATTTTGGTTACATTAAAACACTTTGAAGACATAGGGAAAAAAAAATCTAACAAAAATTAGATAAACTCATCTTTAAAATAAAAAATTAGATTTATATATGTGAATATTTAAAGAGATAAATTTGTTTTCATTTTTTTCTTTAAAGTAATTCTTAATTTTCTCCATTAAGTTTCGCTTTCCATTCCCGTAAACCTTTTACAAACCAGTTAAGATGAAAGGCTGCTTTTAACAGTTAAATATGACCACGCCTCTTTGAGTGCTTATCCAACAAGGAGGTGTTGGATAAGCTTAGGTTTACTATACATAGGTATCCGTAGTGAATATGCCAATAGTTCCTCTTTGCGAAGCATTTTGCACCACAGTTCTGCTTATGGAAATATCCCCAATAAACTGTCAGAAATTGTGAAACATAATTATAAAAAAATTACTTTTGCTAAATTTAAATTACATTTGATAACTAGTGTTTGACAATAATTAAAAATTTTTAGAATTGGTAAACATGTTTGTAATTACTTTAATAAAATCATTTTGGTGAATCAATCAGTATCAGAATCCTGCAAAATAATAAAATGAAAATATATACTTCTTCTGAGTTTATTTATTGACTATGTAATAAAAATAGAGTAGAAGTAAGCATTATGGTCACAATCCCTCCAATTGTTAAAAATTCTTTGGCCAAGATAAGGACACATAGGTATTGGAATTTCATTAGCAACTCCTAAGGTGTGCCAAGAAAGAATAAAACTAGAAATTGGTGAATTTCCAGTTTCAAATTTAAAATCCAAACACCAAATAAGAACATAGTGATTATACTAAAAATTCTATTAAAAATATTTCAGAATGAAGATTGAAGGAAATATGATGAAATAAAATAGCAAAATTAATAAAAATGTGTATTAATGAAAATAACATTTAATAATATCTTGTTAAAAATACATAAAGCGATAAATTTTATAAATAGTAAACAAATTTTTTAATATATTTAATAAAATAATTTTGATAAATCCAATGATTTTAAATAGATTCTATAAATCAGTAGCACATAAAAATACAAATTTTCAGATTTTTCTTAACAATTTTATGCAATGTTATCCCATCAATCTTTTACATTGAAAATTACTCTTTAATTTAAACAAAAATTATGGTTTATACAAAAATATCATTTTATATAATTTCTCTTGGTTTTTTTAATAGGGTTTAAGTATCTTTTTTATTCAGAGAACCTTATATATTTGAAATTTATAACCATATCAATAATAAGACTTAAAGTAGAAACATAAGAAGTTTAGTTTATTGAAATCAAACATAGTAAAAATAAAAATGTAATATAAATTAAATTTAAAAATTTCTTAACAAAAAAATCAGAAAAATGCCAATGATCAAAGACAAGCAAGGCTGTTAAATTGCACATGCCTTAATTATTAAGCTCAATAGAAGCAGTCTAAGGAAAGCAGTGGGACTACTTTCTGGACACTGCCACCTTAAAAGATATCTCACCTTAATGGGGGTTTCAGATGATCCCACTTGTAGAGGTTGTCAATATATGGAAGAAACTTCAATACACATCTTACGTGAATGTGAAACCTTTTCTGCACATAGATTTGAACACCTGGGTCAGCACTTGATTGAATTTTGGATGTTGCCAGAAATTCCTGTAAAATGTCTGCTGAATTTTGCTTCAGCCACTGGTCTCTTCAAATAGGGCTTTCTGAGGAGTATAGTACAATAGACCTATGGTTGCGGTGCTAGGTTCTGTTAGAGCGATCCTATCTTAAATCTATTTAGAATTATGAAAAAGGACAATACAATTTGGAATTTAAGAATCCAAAAGATTGCATCTGATCACATTTTTTCTTTGAGACAAATGTTTGAAAAATGTGGGGAATATGGATTAGAAGCTCATCATTTGTTCATGGATTTCAGGACAACTAATAATAGCATTGATAGAATAGAAATTGAAAAATGATCTGCTTGACTTTTGATTGCCAAAGAAGTTAATTTAATAAAATTTACCTTTGAGGATATCTTTTCTGATATATAATCTGGGTGAGCTGTGTGTGTCACTAGATTTTTAATGGAGTCAATCATGATGATGCTCTTGTATGTCTTTCATTCAATATTGCCTTGGAAAGAATCAGAGAGGCTAGCCTGACTACAAGAGGACTGGTTGATCTTTAATATGTCTGTCCAGCATCTGGTATTTAGAAGTGACAGATATTATTGCAAGGACTGCAGATCTACTGAAAAAGTCTTTTCTGGCCTTAAATAAGGCCATGATAAAATGAAGTTAAAACTAAATGAAACGAAAACCAAATATACTGTGTACATAAGGGAAATCCTAATAGAATATTTGAAGTTGGTTAGTATAAATTTGAATCTATCTAAATTTACCTTTTCGGATCAGAAATTGATTTTAACATCATTACACATGAAGCTAGGAAGAAGGTTTTTTTGATCAATCTACGTTTTTATGGCTTTTTTTAAGTCGCCCCTTAAGAAAAGGAGAATTAAAATGTTATATAAGACTCAGATATTAGATTAGTATTGACACATCCCTCTGAAACTTGGACCTTAATTACAATGAAGGAGAAAGCTTTTAATTTTTGTGAGGAAAATCTTAATTAATTGTGGTGGTTTTTCTAAAAATGAAGTTATAAAATTCTTTAAGCCAAATAGAAAGAGATGGGCAGAACATCTTTTGAAAACGGATCTGACAAATGTTCTCTTTGCCAAAAGTATAGAGGGTAGACTGAAGAAATGGAAAGATGTTTTAAATGCAAATTTGGATATCATTGGTATTAAGAACTGGAGAATAGTACCTGGAAAGAGGATGGTTTAGGATTAACTTCTGCTGGAGGGGATGACCTTTATAATTGGCTGTTATATCTGATGTGTTGATGATAAAAAGTTTATTTTCATATTATATAATATTATGCAAATTTTAAATTATATAATTATACTATCTCTTACTATGTAAGTTTTACTTGCTTATTATTGGAAATATTTTTCTATATATTTGGTTAAATAGTTTGAAATTTATCATAAAATTCAAATGTGCCATCAAATAAGCTTTTTTACTATTCAAAATTTTGCCCTGGTGATTATTTTCAATATAGCAGAAGATTTATTATTGTTAATGTTAGTTTAAAATAAACAAAAATACATATTATGTTTTATTTTGATAATATAAGTATTTATATAAGGCAAGAAATATTTATATTTTTAAAAATGTGTTAAAAAATATTTTATTTATCATTCATCATTTATTTATTAATAATCTTATTTTGTATATTTCATTAATGTTTAATGGATTAAATTTTTTAATAAAAATATCATTAATTTATCATATCAATTTATCTATAAATGTTGTATGTATATTTATGTTCTTTCAATATATCGTTAGAGTTGTAAAATTTTAATATTAGTCATCAAATTAATTCTAGATATTACAGAATTTCCAGTATCTTGCTGAAATTTTGAAGTAAAAAAATAACCATCAAGATAAAGTTATTGTCTGTGAAAACAAATATAACTTTAAGTAATAAATGTCCTGAAAATCTGAAATTTTTAATGAAAAATTAAAAATTCTACCAAAGGTTTTTGTTATTAGATAAATTCCTAATTTTTAAATTTGTAATAACAATTTCAATGAAATTATCTTTGTAAAACATTCTGATATAGAAAATTAGTAACTTTGTATGAACCTCTTGATGAATGCAGAAAATATTTTGGAGATGAATCTGGTCCTAATAACAAAACAAAGTATTAAATTTGTTTACAGCTTTATTTGACTCAATTTCTTTATTTTGCTTGTGATCAATTTACTGCAGTTAAAACTTTTTACTTTCCGTAATTTATGTATTTAATTTTACATAAATTTTTTATGTTAAATAAAAAAAATGTGTAAGTTTTTTAAAATTTATTTAATGCTTTTAAAATATTAAAAATAATATAAGAAATATAAGGTGCTTTAATTCAGTATTGGTAGTCTTTCTATTGGTAATAAACTGCTGAAATTAAGTGGATATTAATATCATTAATATTTGATAAACTTTGCAAGTTTGAATTGCTGATTCTTTATTTGATTGTGTAATGATTAATTTTTTAAAATATTTTTCAGATTCTAATCCCATTAAAATTAAAATGTCCTCTCAACAACCACTTAAAAAACCTCGATTGGATTCAGAGGATGACTCTGCTACAGTGCCCAATGAATGCATTCCCTTGGTCAATCCCCATCAAGTTAAAAGAAGTTCAAAAGATCCTAATCGAGGGCTGTATCCAAGAAGGAGAAATTCTCAAAATTGTAATGATGAATTAGCTGGTCCTTCTACTTCAACATTCACTAAAGCTTCTGAGCTAATTAAACATTCCTTAAGAAAAACAAACAGAAAAAGTTCATGTATGGAGTCAGAATCTCAACATTCTGCTTCAAATGAGAGACGTATTTTAACAAGAGGAATGAAGAAGTCTTTTATGCTTACCAAAGTGAAATCTGAAAGTTCTACATCATCACTTTCCAACCATATTCCACTTGATCCTACATTGAAAACATTACATACAAAAGCTTCTGATCAAAATGAATCTTCATGTAATAATAGTGAAGCTTCTCCATTGGTCTCAGATGTAGAATATTTTGATAGTGATGAAGATCAATTAAAGATATCAAGAGTGAAGAGATCTCATGATACTACTGATATCTGTTTTAATAAAAGAGGAAAAGCTGTTTCGATGAAAAAAGCATCACCTAGGTATTCTTTAGAAAAGAACAAGATTACAAATTATTTTAAATCATCACCTGAAGAAATTATTTTAAATTCTGAAGCAAAATCTGAAAATTGTACCAAGGAAACGCTAATTAGAATTCCGACTTCGCATACTGATGAATATAAAAATAAAGTATTCTTTGAAAAATTTGATAAATGTTATGGACTTACAGGAGAGGCATTTTCAAATGAAAATGATGAAAAATTTAATTATTTCGAAAAACTTCCTGATCATGTAATGGAGACAATTTTTTGCCAAATTCCAATACTTGACTTATTAAGATGTCGTTTAGTTTGCAAACTTTGGAACAAAGTAATTAGTAACCATACAGTAAGTAAAACATACTTCAGTTTTTTTCCAAATAAATTTTGTACAATAGTAATGCTTGAAATAAAATAACTTTGTAAATGAATTCTTTATAAAAAAATATAAATAAAAAGTTTAAAGTAAGTAACCTATGCTTAAATATTTTTGCTAATGCATTTATTCTGAAAAAACGAGTGTGATTGAAAAATTAATGCTGAATTTTAGTTCTCATTTTAAAAACTAATTTCCTTCCATATTTTCTAAGAAATGTTAAGAAGGAATTTTACTGTATCAAATATTCGCCAAGTAATTTGCTGCATGAAGAAAATGCATAAAATATTATGCTGAACATATACTTATGACATTAATGGATTTCTTCATATGTAATTTTCAAAAGTTTATTTTAGTATTGAACGTAAAAATTTTGCATTTATGGGATATAATAGTCTTTGCCCATATATTCTAACATTTTATCATATAACTTAACTTTGGTTGGAAAATGATAGAAATATATTAAGAATAATTAGAATAAGTTATATTAAAGTAAGAATCGTGGAATATGCGTATGAGATCCATTCCAACATTTAAGTTTAAAATTCCCTGGATTCTTAATTCAAAAATTTTCATAACAATGATTTGATATTAGTAATAATTTTTAATTAAATATTATTTATTAAATTAAATTAATAATTATTTAATTTATTATAATATAAGAAACTATATTACTTTCAAATTTCTATTTTCAATAAAGCGATACTTCTGCTGATGCAATATTTATAACATGAAATAACTATTTTGTTCATTTATTTAACTTAGCTTGGGATAGTAAAATTATTTTCATCCTTTTAATATTTTATTATCCAGAATTACTGTTGGTTTTAAAATTAATTTATATATTTTTTATTTGAAATGTGTTACTTATTTTCCCTCTATAAATACTATGAGTATGTAATCATCATTCTCTTAAATTACAAGATGGTGGCAAAAAATAAGAAAGAAGGCAGATTATTAAAAAACTTCTAATCTGCATAAATAGATGATACAAATTAAGTTTACATAGCAAAACATTTTTTGACAAAAATATACAGCAGTCACTACTTTTTGTTTTATATTGTATCATCTAAAATTTAATTTTTTATAGCAATTTATTTTATCTCTAGTTTAGCATTGTTGCAAATAACTTAAACTAATTTAATTACAATCTATTTATATAATTATTTCTGTATGTTTATATATTTCAAGAAATTTAATGAAATCTATATTGTGATTTAACTTTTAATTTCAATTTAAATACATTTTATTTCTTGTTTTTAATAGTTCATGGATTGGAAAATGAATTATTATCGGTTAAAGATGCAAGATGATAAAACAGAGAATAAAATGAAAAGTATAACTACAAACCTTGATCTAAAGAGCGTTAAAGATACTTTTAAAGTCCTAATCAGGTAGATATTTTTTTTATTTATATTTTTAATATTAAGTTCTTATTTTTAACAGTTTTTGAATTAAATCTAAAATTAACAATTTTTGTTATTTCTTTTCATTCACATAAATAAAATTAACTTTTTGACTTACTTTATTTTGTAATCATGGATTAATTGATATCTTTTCATTTATTTTTAAAATTAATTAATTGTACAGCACATTTTTTTTTTTGATTCAGAAATTTAATATTACATAATAACACCAAGAGTGCAGCCATATAATTTTCTTTTATAGTGTGAACAGGATAGTCACTTGCATGTTACATGCAATATTCAGTCTCTTTGTAGCCAATAAAATTTTATTGCTCTTCTCATATTTATATATTGTTTACTGCATATGTTTAGCCATTTTTTGGGAAATAACAATTTTGGAATTCAGCACAATTGATACACGATATTTTCCACTCATAAATTTGATTACCATTTTACAGAATTAAATAAAAAAAAAACTTGATTTAAATTTGCTTTATACATTATTTTATCTAACAGATCATGAAATTTTTGAGAAAATTTGAATAACTTGTTGTAATCTCTAGTTTATTTATATATTGGAAATGTTCTAATTATGATAGAGCATAATGAAAATAATTTTCAAATATGAAAGTTTTTTCAAGAAAATTACCTTCTTATTTCAAAATATTTTTTAATAATTTTGAGATTCGGGATAAAAAAAATGTATATGCATGTGCATTCCTGCTTTTCTACAATTCAAATAAATGCTTTTCTGCGAAATTACGAAGTATATGTATGTGCACTGGCACAATTCCATGTTCCTAACCTTGAGTTGGGCTCTTCCTGTTATGTTGAAGCAGCTGAGGGAGAATCTTTATTTAGATGCAGAGACCAAGCAGAAGACCTGCAGAACTTTCATGGCAATCCTAGAGGTATCGTTTCACGTGGGAGATATTAGAACCACAGCCAATTTAATGTGCTTCTGCCACCTTAAGTGAATATCAATGACCTTCTGTAAATTGTGATGTGGACTCATTACTTTCTGATAATGTTAAGGATATCATAACCTACCTAGCCATTGTGGTCTTAAGAAGCTTGTATTAAAATGTCTATTTATTTTGAAATTTTAGTAATGGATTCTTCAAATTTTCCTAATAATATATGTATTTATTCTTATAAAACAGTTGATTCTTGTATTTTAAAAACACTAAAAAATTTAAGATTTTTAATTAAAATGTAAAGCTTATTTATTGTTGTTAGTTATAAATATACTTAATTTCATTGCAGATGATGGTTTGTTATTCAAACAATTCTTTATGACTAAAATATGTAGTTCTGAAGTGAAGTTTAATAATTCATAATTTTTATTTTGTTTTTAAAGACATCTTTTGCTAAAATGCAATTTTTTTCATTTGCTTGGGCTTATTTTTTTTTCAACACAACTTAATTTTTTCAACATTTTATAGCCTTAATTTTTTTATATTTTAACAAAAATATGTGATATATAACTTTTTACTATCTTATGAAAAGGAAATTTAAAAAATATCCTTCACTCTATTCTATAATAGTATAGTTTAAATTGAGATTTATATTTTTACACTGTTTTTGGTTTCTGTCAATTAAGATTCCATTTGTGAAACTTATTAATTAATAATGCTTGATTTAGGTTTATTGCACAAGATTATAAGCGGAAACCATCCTCTGATATGTATGGTGTCCTTTTGAAAAACCAACTTGCAGCAACTGCTGAGCAGGTACTGAATGAAAGATTTCCTGACATCTGTACTAATGTAAGTTTACCTTTTCATGTGTATTTTTACTCATCAGGGTGTTTACCTTCTTTAAATACAGGTGTCACAATCCCAAGGTAACCCAGTGATCTGTCCACTTCTTTGTTTTCCTCTTCTGGTTTGACTTCCTATCTTCCTTCATTGTGGTTGCCTCAAGAAAGAGATTGAAGGCTCCCCTTGAGTAGCTATTGCCGCCCTGCTGCCATTAGCTTATCTTGGAAACTAAGTCACCCATGTGTTAATCGTATATGAAAACCATATCCCTGAAAGGAAAGGTCCTAGTAATTGAGGCCCCCAGAAACTAACACATTACTTTGGCCTCTGCTTCAAATAAATGGGATGTGTGCTCTGGTCCTCACACATCAACCTGCTTCATTGATTGAGCGATTGGTACATCTACTGGATGACTCGTTTGAGGTGGAGTTTTAGTATTTTCCCTTTGATGGTAAAGACTCATTTAATTGCAGATTATTAGTCTTTTAGATTGTAATAATTTGAATAAAAAACTCATCATAGGATGTGATGCAAATGCTCACTACACTATGTAGGAAAGTAGCGATTGCAACAGATGTGGCAAGGATCTTCTAAAATAAATTTCGTATTATAATCTATGTATCCTCAATAAAGGTGATAAACCTATTTTCAGTACTATAAATAGAAGAGAATTCATTGACATTACTTTCTATAATAGTAAGTGCGCTGACTTTATTAAGGATTGGAAAGTGCCTAATGAAATAATCTTATCTGATCATCAATACATTAGCTTTTCTACTTTAGAACAAATGGACTTAAGGTAGTAGGTAGGAATCCAAAAAATACCAACTGGGGTTTTTACACAAAAATTCTAGAGGCTTTGGTCAAAAAAGGTGACTTTAGTAAGATATTTTTGGTAGCACATTTGGGATTGGCCATTGATCATATGTATCATGCCATTCACCAAGCATACTATCAAAATTGTAATGTCAGTAATACTTGCTCTTTATACCACCAAGGTTAGTTCCTTGGTGGTATAAAGAGTTAAGTAAATTACGAAGAGACAATGTAGAAAGCGCTTTTATGGAGCTAAAAAGAATGGTGAGTGGCAGAGAAATATAAACTGGCACTTACCATTTATAATAAAGCTGTCAATAATTCTAAGAAGAATTCATGGCAAAATTACTGTTCTGACATTACGAGTGTGTCTGCTACTGCAAGAGTCGTTAAAATAATATCTAAAGACAGAAACTGCTGTCTAAACACTCTTCATTTCTTGAATGGAAAGTTTTCAGAATCTGGGAGGGAGACCCTGGCTGAATTGTTCTGAGTTCACTTTCCAGGTTCCAATGAAATAAATGGAACTCCTTACTTTGTACTAAATACTTTGGTAGATATAAATGGGATGTTGCCAAAAAAATCATAACTTATGATCAACAAAATGGGCAATAATGCCCTTTAAAACTTTTAAATCACCAGGAATGGATGGAATTGTATTAGCTCTGCTTATTGAGGAAGTCCAGTTCATTATCCCATTTCTCTATAGACTTTTTTGGACGTGTATAGCTTTTGGCCATATACCTATTGCTTGGAGGCATAGAAAAATAATTTTTATTCGTAAAATGGGAAAAGATAATTACTACAGAACTAAATCCATTAGACCAATCAGTTGAACATCTTTTCTTTCAAAGGCAATTGAAAAGCTGGTAGACAGATATATTAGAGAAATTTACTTAGTGGAAAAAACACTTTCCGACTCTCAATATGCATATCAACCTTGTAGATTCACTGATAGTACAATCTACAATCTGTCCTTCATTTTGGAGAACTTTAAAGCTAAAGAACTTGCTGTAACTGTTTTCTTTGCTATTGAAGGTGCCTTTAATAGGGTGCCTATTGTAACCATTATGCAATCTCTTGCAAGAAAGCACAATCTGTTCTTGGATTAAAAAAAAAATTGCTCAAAAACAGATTTGTCAATGTCTTATTTTTAGAAGAAAACATGATAATTCAAGCTAAAGCTGATTATTTACAGGGAGAGGTTTTTTCACCCATCTTGTGGTGTTGTGTTGTACATTCCTTTTCAGAGGTGTTAAAAAAACAAAGCATAACCACCATTGGGTATACAGATTATTTAGTTATTATTGTCAGAAGTAAGTTTGGTAAAACAATCTCTAGCATCATTTAAACGCCCTCAAACAAGTTGAAATTTGGTTTAATAAAGGCCTTTCTGTGAATCCTTAGAAAACTACTATGATTGCCTTCACAAAGCAAAAAAATCTTAATGTGAAAAAGATGGTTTTTTTCTTATCAAGAATTAACTGCTCTAAGAAAGTTAAATTCTTAGGAGTATTTTTTGACATAAACTTAAGTTGGAATAAGCACTTAAACTTTTGTATGGGGGAAAACAAAAGCTTTCTGGTCATGCAGAAATGCATTTGGAAGAACTTGGTGCCTGAACCCCAAAGTTATTCATTGGACTTACACTATGTCCCATCATTACCTTTGGCTCAGTGGTCTGGTTGTCTAAGATCAAGAATGAAACTGCCAAGGCAGAATTAACAAAACTTCAAAGGATGCTCTGTGTAGCTATCTCTGATTGTGTTAAAACTACTCCCCCATCTACACTGGAGCTTTTGCTTGATATGCATCCTCTTTACATGCATATTAGAGCAATACAATGAATTAGCAATACTTAGCATGAAAAGGCTTAAAAATGCATGTCAGGGAAAATACTACTCCAGGTTTTTGTCTTGGGGAAACTTTAATGCTGATCATCCTTTTGTAAGTTATCCTTTAGTAAGTATTCTTACTGAATACAAGATTTTTAAATATGCTTTTGATAAGCCTTATACAATCAAATTTCCCTTGAGAGATGACTGGAATAATGTTGCCATCAGTGAAAACTGTACTTACTGGTACACTGATGGCTCAAATATGAATTCAATACTGGGACTGGTATTTGTTGTCCAGCTGATGGTACAAAGTTATCATTCGCTTAGGGTAAACATACAACTGTATTCTAAGCAAAAGTGTTTGCCATTCTTATGTGCAGTAGAATATGCTTGGACAGAAACTATTCTCGTAAAATAATAATTATCTGTTCTGACAGAGTCAAGCTGCATTACTAGCTTTATAGAAGTCTATTATAACTTTTTTTCTTGTCTGGGAATGCTATCTCACTCTGTGCAGATTGGCTAATAATTACTCCATTACTTTAGTGTTGGTGCCTGGACTCTGTGGTGTTCCTAATAATGAATTAGCTAATGAATTCACAAAGGTTGAAATAGCAACCAATTTTTTGGTCCTGAACCTATGCTAGGTATTTAAAAAAATTGATCAGAAAGAGCATTTTGGATTTCTTCCATGAAACAACAGTTTATGAACTGTCACAAAGACAAGCAAAGCTATTAACAGCACTTGCTCTAGTAAGAGGCAAAAAGAATGATTAAAGCTCAATCGAAGTTGTTTATGGAGAGCAGTGGTTCTTCTTACAGGACACTGCCATCTTAAAAGACATCTCACCATAAATGGGAGTATCAGATGATACTACTTGAGGTTGTCATTGTATGGAAGAAACTTCAATACACATCTTATATATGAATGTAAAAATTTTTCTGCACATAGATTCAAACACTTGGGTCAGCTCTTAATTGAACCTTGGATGTTGCTGGAAATTCCTGAATAAATGTCTGTAGAATTTTGCTTCAGCTATTGGTCTCTTCAAGTAGGGCTTTCTGAGGAGTAGTACAATAGACCTATGGTTGGTGTGCTAGATTCTTTTGGAACCACCCTATTTTAAATCTAATTTATGGTGGAGGCCATCTCAATAGTGTACTGTGAGCATATAGGACAGGGTCTTGATGGAAGTGAGAGAGCGGATGCAGCTGCAAAGGTAGCAGCAGATCCAGTTTTACCGTCAATTCTGTTGTCAGATGTGAGAAGGGTATAAAAAGTTTTATATTACCATAAGTCTTATATTACCTACATACCATTTTCCCATCCCTCACCACATTATTGGTTTTATCCTTATGAAGTGATGATATTCGTTTGATTTGCCTTCATATTGGACACACAAGTTTCACAAACAGGCATTTGTTTCTAAATGAATTTAGTGCATAGTGTGAAATGTATGATGAACTTTATACAATTTATCCCATTTTAATTACATGTCATGATTTTAAAACTATCAACATTTATATGTTTTAACAGTAATATTTTATTATTAATATTTTGAATTGTGTGTAAGAGCCATATCTCACAGAAACATTTTTGAAGGGTATTAGGTTTTTTAAATTTTATATATAGCTTATATATTATAATTTTGATATTGTTTAATTTTATTTATATTTTTAATAATACAATATACATAAATTTTTGTTTTTTAAAATTGAAATAACTTTTCCTATTTATCTTTTAAATTTTCTAAAATTTATTTTTCAGTTAGTTAATCAAAAACTAAAATAATTCATCGATTGCTTAGATAATATAATTGCATTTATTTTTAAAAACAATATTTATTATTCAGAACAATTTTATAAATGAATCGAAATATTTCAATAAGTATAAATTATTATAAAATCAGCTATCTTGCTGCTCATTAAGAAAATGTCATGTAAATAAATAAACATAAAACAATTTTTATTTTAATAACATTGTAGCTTTCCATAATTAATATTAAAATTCATGCAATTCATCAAAATTTCATGAATTGCTAAACTTTAATTAATCTGCTTTAAAATTACTCTTTTTTTCCCCCCTAAGTAATAAAGAATTCTAAAACAGAATATGACTTTGAAACAAAATATATTCAATCAGTTTTTATACAAGTTAATTGGCTGAAACAGAAGAATATACTTTTTGTATATATTTCCCGTAAATATATACCAAAGCATATGAAGCTAATGCAAGCCATAATATCAATATTACTAAAAGAATAATTTTCTGTAAAGGAAGAAGCATGAAAAAAGTCTAAGAATTGACAAATTTGTGGCTAAAAGAATTCATGTGGTCCAACATGAAACTGTCAAATAATAAAACATAATATTGTGTATAATATGATTTCACAAGAAATTGTGAATACTGACAGAAATTTTTTTAGATGCCAACATAGGAATTCTAGATCAGCTTTTGTTTCCTTGGAAATTATCAATATTGACTTGAGTAGCAACTGAATTCAAGTGAGAAAAGCTTCAACAAATTAATTCCTTACAATATTTTATTTGGAAAAGAAGTAAAATACATTAACTGAAATGCTTGTGATAAAAATAGAACTTGACCAATCGGTAACTAATCAATTTTAAACTTCAACATCAAAAATATAAAAATATAGGAAAATTAAATTAAAACTTCAGAAGCAAAGTTGTGCTTTTCCCCTTCCAAAAGCAATTTAAAAGTATAACTGACTTGTTTTTATTTTTAAGAATCTCCTGTAAAAATTGAATCGTTTTAAAATTGGTGAAAAAATGGTGTGCTTAATGCTATTTGTAGTAATTTATTACAAATAATAATTATAATTTTGAAATATTAGCTATTAAAATTTATTTTTATAATATTAATAATTATCATTTACATTTTTTTGTATAATAATAATGCATTATATATTAATAGTAAATTGTTTTTACAAATAACTTTCAAATTGTATACAATAATCATTCTTATTTTTACATTTCAGGATTCAAAACCATGGACTATATTTGCTTTGGCAATGCTTCTCTCTAGATCTGTTTGGGATATTTATGATCTTTACAAAACACTCTTTCATGGAAAAACTTTTTGCTCTCTTCATGATGTTACTAATACAATGTATTGCGTTGCAACATTCCTCTTATATTTTCGTAATAAATATTCTATCAATTATGGGTATGTAATATTTTACATAGTTACTATTGTTTCTGATTCTTTTATATTAGAAATTACTAATTTATGTTTGGCATTCAATATCAAAATAGGCTTTAAATTTTTAATATTTTTTTTATTAATAATTAAGAAAAAAATTTTGGACTGGTACTTTTTTTTTTACAAAGAAAATTTCTTGCTAGATATGAATAAGCTTGAAAAATTGGAAACTAAAAGAATATTTTTGCTTAGCAAGGAGTGTTACTATTATTTTTAATGCATTAGTAATATATTATTGAAGGTTATTTTTTTTATAATACAAAAGTTATTAAATTTATGTTTTATCATTTACTTTTGAAGAAATGTAATTAAAGGAAATGTTCTTACTTTAACAAAAATATCGACCTCATTAAAAATATTTTAAAATTTAAATAGCAAATAAAGATTTGAAAATATATATGACAAAGAATGTAATCAAATTTTATCACTTTAAAAAAATGCTTGTATTGATTTAAAACAATGTCGTCTCTCTTAATATTAGACAACCCAAGCATATTTGAGGTGGCACTGTAACGGATGTTGGCCTGTCCTATATCGAAGCCTGGTTGCTCATGGTCGGGGTAACATCAAGTTGTACTACTGATTCCTCTCTTGAGTCCTGTAAGAAGGCTAGTTTCACTTTGTCAATGGAAATGATCAGCTTCTTCCCTTTCACTTTATTCCTGAAAGTTTTTTCCATTCGCTGTAATACTGAAAATAAGCCATTATAAGGAGGTGTTAATTAGGTTTAACATGGTCCTGCAGGATGAAAACACGGGTGCAAGTTTATAGATTTTACAAATTTTACAAGTTTGTAGATTACAAATTTCTTTGCACCATGGTTACTTGTTGGTCGTGGCAACTATGATTGCATTGGGGTACAATTCTTGTAGAAACATAGCTAGCTTAACATCATTTTTGGCATGAAGAATTTAATCAGTAGCCTGAGTGTTGTGCCATACAGTAACTCCACCGCCGCCCTAAATACAATTTCCTCGTAAGTACTCTCTTTTCTCAATACTCTCAATTTTCTCTCTAAGTACAGTGCATAAGCAGAGAAGAGCTGTAAGAAATTTCTCAGTCCTTTTCTCCTTCTGATAAAGCCTTCAAAGCACATTTTAATAGTCTGTGTGTATTTTACACTAGGCTATTGCTCTTATGTTGGAAAGCACTTGTGTAAGTGTGTTTAACACCCAGTGATTTTGCCAGGGTTTTGAGCAGGCAAGATTCAAATTGACGCTCCTGATCAGTAGTGATCTTGATTGATATCCTGAAGCACATAATCCTTGTAGACATACACAGCCCTAGCAACTGCGTTGATTCGCCAAAATGAAATGGTCTATCGTGGTGAGTAAATACAGGTAGTAGTCCAAAGTTGGCAACGGATTTACCATGTCAATATGTACATGTTCAAAGCAATTATCTGGAATGTTGGTTCTAGAGACTATTTGTGTCACTAATTACTGTCTTTCAAATGAATCTGCTGGTAAGCAGTTTAGTTGTGGCTTTGGTACTAGTGTGCACTGGATTGCGCAGCATGTCAAATTCAAGACATCAAAATCTTGAGGGAAGATCTGGGCAAATGTTTGTAGTCGCTTTGTCACAATATAACGGTGTATCAGAGCAAGGAATTACCATCAACTTTATGTGTAATACTGGATTCCTATGGAGATCCTAAAGCTCTTAATCATTTTATTGTGTTTGAAAAATTTCTTTGTAGTCTTACACTTAAAGAATAATGGTAGCTTCAATATGTGACAATGCATCAGCCAGAATATTATCAACTCATTTAATAAATCTAGTGTTGGTACTGAAATCCCAATAAAGTCCCAAGTGTTGCTGCTGCTGAGGTGAAAATTTATCAAACTTTTGATAAAACGAAAAAGTTAAGCATTTGTTGTCTGTGAAAATTGTAAAATAACTTCTAGCATGCTTCATTTAAGCATAAATGGCATGCAGTTATCAATCAAAAATCGCCCATTTTTGTTTTGCTGGAAAGAAGGCTAGAGGTTGAGTAACTTTCTTGTTATGTTTATCCGTGACCGATTGATTTAATAAGGAACCCATAGCTAAATCTCTAGAGTTTGTAAAGAGGACTAGCTTGTGAATTAGGATGAGCTAAGAGAGTCGCATTGGGTTACTAGTGTTTGTATTTCTCAAAGAAACTGCCGAGCTGGCAGCCGAATGGTTAGCGCTCTTGCCTTAGTTCAACAGTTCATGGGTTTGAATCCCACCTCGGGCATAGATGCTTATAGTGGTTCAAAATCCAAAAACTGTAGGTCCCAGTCTAATTAGCCTTCATGTGCAAAAAATGACTGTTGAAGAACAAACAAACCAAACTAAACCTATCTCAAAGAAACTTTTGTTTTCGGACCAGTCAAGGTTAGCGTTTATGTAACATTTACTGTTTGTCCCATTAAGTAAATTAGTGGCCGGTGCTTGAAATTCTGCTGCTTATGGGATGGTTCTCTGCTAATAATTTAATAGTTCTAAAAAACATGAGAGCTTGTTTACTGGGCGTGACTGAGAAATTCAATATATGTGCAACTTTTTCTTCATTGGTTTGATACCATGTAGATTGATTGTATAACCCAAAAATGGGAGTTCACTGACCCCAAAAATACATTTTGAGTTAGTGATGCACATGACAAAATTATTGAGTCTCTAGATGAATGTTTAAGTGTTTGGTTTCATTTTTACTAGCAACCAAAATGCTATCCAGGTATGTTTAAACAGTGTTATCCTTGTAATACTTTGTTGATGAATCTTTGGAAGGTTTTGGCTCCATTTGATAAACCAAGCAGTAAACACGTGTATTTGAATAGTACAAAAGCAATTGTAGTTGCAGTTTTATGCATATCATTTGGATATATCAGAATTTAATGATATGCTCTAGTGAGATCAATTTTCGAGAATATTGTTTTGCCATGCAGCTGACTAGCAAAGTCAAATATGTGTGGTAAAAGCTAGTGATTAGTGACCATTATTTTGGTTAAAGTTCAATAGTCCGCCTGTAATCAGTGTTGTTAGACTTGGGCACCAGATGTTCTGGGTTTGACCAATTATGCTTATTCGTACGGCAAATTCCAGAATTGAGCATTCATTGAAATTCCACACGTCACTATAGTGATCTGTTCTGGGTGTAATCTGTGCAGTTTGGCATATATTGGCAGTCCTGTGGTTTCGATCCAGTGAACAGTGTTATAAACATCTTTGTGAGATGTGTACGGTTTAAAAATGTGTAATATTTGTTTATTACTATTTATACTGGCAATTACATTGACATGGGGCAGTACATCGATTGCACACTGCACATTGATAGTGAAGAAAGTCCCTCAAGCAATGATATTTAATGTCAACAATTAAAATATAATGATTACGAAAATCTGCTCCTATGATTGGTTTGTTGACACCTGTAAGAATGAAAAGGCAAGTAAACTGATGTCATAAATTGAAATCAAAGCTTAATAAGCTGTATGTATAAATAATTTGATCTGGGATACAAATTTCTCACGTGCATGTTGCTTTTAATGTAATATGCAGACATTGATACTTCAGAAAAAAATTTTATTCATAAAATATTTTAATAGGTATTATTAATATTTTTAAATGTTCTGAAATAAAATATTTGAAAATAATACTGTAAATTCATTAATTAATGTAGATGTGTATGTAAAAATATCATAAGCTTATTTATAAATAATTATATATACTGAGTTAAAGGGAATTTCCAAGTAAAATAATTTTGCATATTATTATATTGTACTAATTTTTTCATATTATTAACAACAGAAAATATTATAAACAAATTATAATTTTCTTTATTAGACTTGGCTACAGAATATATTACGTGCTGCATATGATTGAAAACAAATTGCCCTCTGAAAAAATAGATGGTGCTCAATCATTGTCAATTCCCAAAGGATTACCAGGACAACATAGCCTGCATTCTTATTGGTAGATTATAAATTAGATTTTATTATTTTTTTATTTTTAATATTTATAGTGGATGCTTTAACATGTATTTATTTGACAGTGATACACAAAACTCTACTTTAACCTATGAACAAATCAGAATTCTAAATCATCGTTTTCAACCTAACCAAAGAGTCAAGATTGTTGCTTTAGCTGGTAAGATTATGTTCAGTTTATTATATATTGATTACTCAACATTAACTTTCTGAATAAATTTTTTTAATCTAAAAAAATTTAATATTTTTCTCAATGATTCATAATTTATTTATTCCTACAAGCTTTTTAATTTTGTATTGCTATGAAAGTAAATGGTTACAAATTTAAAGTATATTTTAGCAATATTTTATCTGTAAAGAGAACTTTTAATATTTTTTCTATATTATAAAGATTCACTAAGTTAGTTTATTTCATAAATTCAAGATATTGTGTAAAGTCTGACAAATTTTAGTGAAATTCATATATAATTGATAAAAGAATGAAGATTGTATCATTAGGTTAATGTTTTAATAAATTTAATGAATGCTATGGCTCTTGTTAATGTATTTTTGCATGTTCACTTTTGTTTCATGGAAATAAAAGCTTGTTAATTTCCGGGCAGATGTTAAAGTCTGTTAGTGTGTATCCTTAGTCCCTATTATTGTTATAATTCTATCAATTTTCAATACTTTAATCCTTTAAATGATATCCCATTCAAATCTTTTAGGGGGGAAATAAAGCCTCATTATATTGTGTTATCTCAGAGGAAGAGAAGGATTCCCTCGAGATTAGCTTTTTTCATGATTAAATAGTGCCCCATCTTAATTACATACATGTAGCTGAATTACTGTGAATATGAATTGCTTAAATATTGCTTAAAATTTTCAAATAGATACACATGAGTGTCATTTTAGCAAAAAGGATAACACCAGTGATACGGTTGTATACTAATGCACATCACAAATGAACCTTTGTGCTCAATCAAAATTAGCATTGTATGCAATTCTTTTGCAGTATCACACATTTTTCAGTGTTTTGATTTTCCCTCCAATTCTTTCTATTTTTAAAATATCTTTAAAAAGAAAAAGAAATTAGTTCATATTGTCAGAGTTGTATATGTTTAAAAAATTTCATAATGTTGAACAAAAATGGAATAAATTGTTTTCATTTTTTCATTCTTTTCTATCTATTTTTAATTTTCTTTTATTATTATTATGATGGCTATTGGACAATTGATTTAGGTGATTAAGATTAATAAGGAATCATTTATAAAAATATCCTTTTAAAAGTACAATTGACCGTAATTGTAAACACAAATAGATGCAAATGCAAAATTTTGTTTTAATAAAATTTTTTATGTTGAAGCTAAATTCCATTTACGAAATAAAATATTCAGAAAATCAATTTGAATTGTTGCATGATTGTAATGTAGGAGCTTTATTTAAAAATTAAAATTTTGATAGCAAATATAAGTAATCCAAATATTTACAGTAATCTGTTCTTTTATTAGAGTTATCATTTTATTAATAAAAATATTATGCATCGCATATTTAATAAAATTCTGCTTGTTTGGAATTTAATTATAAAAGGTGTTGATACTTTTTAAATAATTAATTTTTACAGAACAATAATCTACTGATTCATTCAGAAGCAATATGAATAAACTCTGCAATTTTTTGTCTAATATCAAATGCATAAAGCATTTGTTTACTAAAAATGTGGGAAAAGAATGTACCTATGAATTGAAATATTGTCATCTTTAAAACGTTACTTTGTGTTTAAATGCATGTAATTATGATCAAGATATTTGCAAAAACTGGAATGCTGTTTTCAATATAAAATATACTGGAGACTAAATATTCTGCTTTTTGGGGAGTTGTTAAAGCCTTACTCTTGCAATGGTTTGAAATTAATTTTAAGCTGTAGATCCTGGTCCAATTTGCTCTTATGTGTAGAAAATTATCATTGTGCAACAAAAATACCAAACCAATTCTGAAGTAAACAGCTTTATATAATCAATGAGACAGTTTTGTATAAAAGAAAAATAAATAAAAAGCCTTTATCAGAACTTATTGTATAATATTTTTTTGGATTGGGTATGATGCTATTTGAATGAGTATCCTTTTCACATGCATTTGATAAAATTTCTTCCAGTGCAATTACTGAAAACATTATCATAAAATTGGGAATTTTATCCGAAATGTGTATTACTTGTAGAAGTGTCAAAACGAAAGTAATTCTAAGGGAGAAGAACAGAAAGGCTGAGAGTAGCTAGCTTCTTTTACAAATAATAATAATAAATGAAGAAAGTCATTAGAAAACTTTAATAAATTTTGGAGAGTGTAGAAAAAGAGAAACTGCTTTATAATCAGAATGTGTTTTAAAAGATTTCAGACAGTTCATTAAAGAGCCTGCTATTAATGATATTATTTATAAGTGATACTAAGGTTGGACAGTTAATATTATTTGTTGCTAATGTAAAGATTGCATCTTTGAGGGACAAAATAAAAAAAAAATACTTTTCTGTGAAGAATCAGAATTAAATACTAATATGTCCAGCTATAAAATAGAAAATACTTTTTAATTTCAAGATAATGTAAATAATAAAGCTATTTAAAACAATCATCATTGAAATTATTATCATTCTTTTTTTCAAAATTGCATGAACGAAAGTTTAATTCCCATGTAATTTTTTAACATTATTTTGTACAAATAGAAACTATTTAAATATGTAATATGTATTTAAATAATTCTAAATGTGTATAAAAATTTTAACTCAATATTAATTTTTTGAATTAAAAATTTATATATAACAGATTTTTATAAGTAACAGGTAAATAATTTGTATAACTAATAAAGATAGTAATATATAATTTTTAATTTTTAAAATAAATTTTACCATTTTATTTTTCTTAAATAACTTATAAATATGTGTTGCGGAATTTTAACTATTCAAAAGTAATGTTTTTATTTAATTGTTGAAAAACATTTCGAAAATATTTTGTCCTGTTTCCTAGCCTTGTTTAGAGATGAAATTTTTTATTAGTTTGAAAATTGAATGAAAGGTCATACACATCTTGGGTTGAATCCTATTTATAGATATAGTTCATTTTCCAGTGTTAATTATGCAGATTACAACTCCTAAATAGATTCTTTATGAGAAAAATTTCTAATTGTGAATTAATTGATTGTGATTATAATTTGACAACTCATATTTGTTAATACTCCTTAAACAAAAGACTAAGGTATGTTATTGTTTTGAAATCATTCATCATTGTGGTATCGTCCTTCAAAATTTGTTGTTGCATTGTTTCCATTCAGTTGGCTTTTTTTTTTTTAATATTGACTGTGGAAAAAAATATAAAAGTTTTCCTTTATTTTATTCAAAAGTGTAATACATTTTCGATTTTAGGAGTTCCATTTTTTATTTTTTTGTTAAATAAATGAGACATTAAGATCTATTACAGGAAAAAATATAAGAATGGAAAACTAAAAATTATATAGATTTTGTTAGACAGAAGTATCACATTGGAATATTATATATACTAAACTCAAACCAATTTTTCCTTCCCAACCATTGTCTCCATTTTCTGCTTTGATTGTCATACTTGATTTGTTCTCATGGTCTCATATATCGATTTTGCATGTAGAAGTAAACTCATACTTAAATGAAACTCATTATTGAACCTTGTCAATTTGGTCAAAAGAGGACAATACTGTCATAATGCATTTGATGATATTCTCAGTTTATATATTTTATAAGTTTCTTTTTGTAAAGTTAGTTGAGTTCACATGCCATAAGAAAGGAAACCTAGAAAAATCTGTAAGCTTTCACTCCCAACAGTTGCATTAATTCACAGAAGAAGTACAACATGAATTTCCTATTGCTGAGTAATGATCAAAATGGAATTTTAGACTTTATTACAAAAGTTTTATTAGTAGACATTCTGAGCTTCTTAAGCCTTGTATTTGTATCCCCCATGTTTAAAAAACAAGGGGAAAACAAAAAGGATTAGGCCATTTTTATAATTATTGTTTAACACTATTTTACATTTATGAGTTTTTGAATGAATAGATGCAAATTTATTTATTTCAGGTACTGGTAAAACCACTACATTAGTCCAGTTAGCTCTTATGTACCCACAAATTAAATTTCTTAATATTGTGTACAATAAGTAAGTGTATTTTAATTAAGAATGTTACAGCTACTTATTGTAGATTTTCCATTAATTATTTTTATATCCTATCTGTATATATTATTTTTTTTGAAAATTTTAATTATTCTCATAATTGTTTTTAGATCAATTTTGAAAAATTAAAATTGGTCGAGGAATAACAAAAATAAATAAAAACATAATATTTAAATATAATTAAATTTAAAACTAAATTTCATCTTCTAATAAAATTTGTTAATACTGTGATTATACTCTCCCCAAAATTTCTTAAAGGCACTCTTGTGAACTACACTGAATTCTTCACATTGCTCTAATTAATGGAAATAATTTGTATATAACATTTCAATATATTTAACTATATTTCACGTAAATTAGAAATTTTCTTTCAGCAACTTAAATTTCTTTTTACCAAATTCCGCTATATATATATACAAGAAAATATCTTTCATTTATTTTTTTATTAAATTCAGTTTTAAAATTTAATTTTAAATAAGTTTTTTAATGTTATTTGAATGCTGTATTTATTTTTAATTATAGAGTTTTTAGTATTGGGGTGTTTAGTTTAGAAAAAATTTCTTTTTTTCATTAATTGAAGCATTTTTTATTTTATCATATGCAATTATATAAGAAAATGTATTAAATTAATATGTATGCCAAAATTACTAAACAAGTTATTTAGCAAATTTACTGACAACATTTATACAATTGAATAACGTAATTATTATTGCAAAATAGAATTTTTGTGCTCAACTTTATTGAATTTTTATTATATATATATATATACATACATACATACTATTCAATAATTTTAATAACCTCATTATAGAAGATTTTGTTTCCTGTTACACTGCAGAATCTGATATATTTTGTTTGTCTTAATATCTTCTCTAAGTTTTAGTACTTTCAAATTAGATTTAATTTAACATTAATATTTACTGTATGTTATGATCAAGATCACTTTTTATATAATTGTTATGCCGCTACAATCTATAATATTTTCTGTTTATTCATGGATTTAACAAATTTCTTTATATTAATGAAGTTAATCTATAATCTAATATTTTTAAACTATTTGTTATATTCACTATTAATTATGAGCATTGAACAGATGAACTATTTTATTCTTTCATGTAAAATACTGTTACAGTGAAATGTACTTTAAATTAATTAAATATTTTCTTCCAATTTTGTTTCGTAACTATACCTTTTTTTTTTTTTTTTTTTTTTTGCTCAGGGTTATGTGTGAAAGTGCTAGAAAACGTTTTCCACCAAATGTTACTTGCGTAACAATGCATGGATTAGCTTATTCTTACAAAGGACCGAAGTTAGTATATTTATATTATCTAAGTATCAATTTTATTTTTATTTTATTTTTATTTTATGTTTTATTTTTGGAAGCATTTCATTTATGTATTCCATACATTTATATTTTTCTTCAAACAACCTTATTTTATCACTATTACATTTCACCATATTTTTATTGTTAAAGAAAATTAATTGTATAGCAAAATCAAAGTTGTTTAGTAAAATATTTAAAAATAAATTTTTACTGGATATTTATTTTATTCTATTCTTGTATTTAATTCAGAATTGAAGAAAAAAATGACCGTAAAAATTAACATTTTCAGAATCTCTAGTTGAAGGTTCTTTCATTGTGGATGTCATTACTGATGAAAAATAATGTTAAATATGGATAATAATTAGAGAATGTTAACATAATGAAATATTATTTTTGAAATCAAAACTTGAAAAAAAAGGAAAATATATTTTAGTAAAATGAAATCCTAATGAAAAGGATCTTTCTTCAATGAAAAAAAAAATTTTTTTTAAATGTTAATAGGGGGAAAGAAAACAGTGCCATATTCCTTTTAATTGCAACATTTTTAATTCTGATTTGAAGTAGTTATCATTTTTAATAGGTCATGAGCATATTATTTTTTATAATAAATATTTTGTCTTAAGTACTAATAATATTCAAATTTTTCACATACTTAAATTACAATATAACGGGTGTGCTGTGTATCTATCTATTCTCTCTCTATATATATATTTATATACATACATACAAATATATATATATATATATATATATAATATGGAAATACAAAGTTACGTATCTTTTACCATAATGAAACAGTTTCAATGTATCACCTCTCAAATAATAAATTTACATCATACAAATGATTAATCCATTTGAAATTTTTAGTCATTTTTCTAAATCTTATATTAGGAACATAAGTTCACCATCCCTGTTAACATTAAAAATAAAACATTCCTTACAGTTTTTTATATTTCTAATGTTGTTGCATAAGTTTAAAAGTCATTTAAGTTATTGACATGTTGTCATGTTTGAAATAAATATTTGATGACAGAGAATTATGAAGAATACACCTTTATAGCTTTCTTTGAAATCAAATTATCTGTTGACAAAAACTGTCAACAGAAATTTTAATATCTGCTTATTTTTAATAAATTATCTATTTAATAAAGAGGAAATAAATTTTTGAGAACTATTATACATTTTATAATTTATTGATATATGTTTTTGATTTTAATATTTATGAACGTAATTGATATTTGTATGATTAAAATTACAGATTTAATATTTTGTTAGCTTCTGAATTACTAATCTTTATTTGTGCAATTTTGGTTGATTTTAATGTTTTAAAGTATTTAGGCAATAAATCAGCATTTATACATAAATAGAAAATATGTATCTAAGTAATTTAATATAAATGAAAATAAAATTATTAAGAAAAAGTTTATCAAAATGAATGTATATTTTAGCCTTTTATACAGGAAATTATAGTTACTTCAAAACATCTAAATGTATTTCAAGAATTATCTAGATGAGAATTTATTTGTTGAAAAAATATTTAAATGTTACTATTAATGTTGTCAGTAATTGTTATTAAACACTTATTATCAGTTGTTTGTAACTAAGCAATTTATAGGTTTTCTATAAACATATTTCAATAACTTTATTATAAAAACTTTTTAATACTGTAGTCTTATATATATATATATATATATATATATATATATCTTGACTCTGCATTTCTAGAGAAAAATATTTCATGCAGTATGTAATTATACCCCCCCCCCCCTTATATTAGTAAAAACATATGAGTATTTACTTTAATGTAGTTTATATATATTAATATGTATATTTTATGAGGAACACATATGAAGTATTACACAATATATAAATTAATTTTTTTACATAATCCTTGCATATATTATCCAAAACTATTTTTACCGTTTTAAATTAACACAATTTTTTCACTGTTTTAATTTAAAAAAGAATTTTTTTTTATTTTGCAATATGATATTGATATATTTTTTAAACTCAATCATTTTAATCACACTATATAAATTGTTGCAGTCCTAAGTACCGAATTCACATTATTACTTTTTGTCAATAGGTTAAGATATAAGTTGGTTAAACGACTGAGGCCACATGACCTTATTAAACATTTGGAGAACAAAGAAGGCTCTTCTTTACATGTCTACTCTTATGCTAGGCATGTTATGGCTGCATTAACTAGTTATATAACTTCTGCCGCTCCTGAACTTACTTTGTCTGATGTATCCGAAGAAAACCTTTTATCAAAAGATGCTTTATCAGAAAGTGATAGAATGGTATGTAATTTTCTTTAGAATTTATATGTTTGTAAAAAAGACATGTTTTAATTTCTGTGACATGTCATTTTTTGAAATCAGTTCGAGACGTAAAAGACATCAATATATTTATTTATTGAAAAGTCTTTAAATTACGAGTGATAGGACTTTAAATTATCATTTAAAAATGCTTACTAATAAAAGTATATTAGATTTCGTTTGGAAAATATTTTAAAAAAATGTTAAAAAGGATACCATTAATTAATACAGTTCACTAATATGTATATTATAAAGTAGGTGAGAGAGAGAGAGAAATTTACCAGTTGTACTAGATATATTCAAAAGTAAAAATTAAGTATTCAAATAGCTTAATAATGTAAATTTTTGATATTTTTTTAACAAAATTATAAAATATAATAACAAAATACACAAATTGAAAAAAAATAGTTTTTGAAATATAGGAACGTTTTCAATAAGAACAACATGAATCATTTAAAATATAAACATTCATGATAAAAAAAAAAAGTGGAAAGTAAATAAATGGTACAGAAAAAAAAGAAGTTAAAATCTGTTAAATTTAGAAAAATGTTGAAAATATAAATTAAAGAATCAAATATAACCAATTCAAGGTAAGGTTATTTTTCCAAGTATATTATTTAAAAGAAAAAATGAAAAACAGAAATAATTATGAATTTATTACATTATTTAAGTAACAGTATAATAAATTAAGTTTTTATTAGGTTACTAATATCTGTCAGTTATATTTTTTATTTAAAACTTGTTTATATTTTTTCATGATTGTTTCAGATTTTGATACTTCTTGCAATGTCAAAAGTAAATTTTTGTCTTCAAAAACTCAACGTGTTTTAAATAAGTTATTTCTGCTTATAATGTAAATTATTATTGAAATTTTATAATATTATTTGATTTTTGATGTTATTTTACAGATTTTTGTAATATTTTTTTAAATTCCATATGTTATTATTTGTATTTTATTAATTTTTCAGTCATATATATATATTTCAAATTTTTGCATCCTTACAAAAATGTCACAGTAAAGTTTATAAGATATTTATAACTCACTTAAACTTTCAGGTGCAGGTGAAAAATAGACATTTGCATGGTTCAAAATTTATTTCATTCCAAACTGCTTGTTGGAATATATGTTCATTGAAGATACAACACCATCAAAATAAAATGTAGTTATAAATAAAATCTAAGAAAAATAAGCACAGTTCTGGTTAATTCATTTAGTTCTAATATACATGTGCATCTATGCATACTTTCAAGTAATAGATTAATTTTTTAGCAAAATTTTCAAGTATTTTTAATTAGTAATGTAACTATATATTTTTAATTTCATCTAAAAAGTTCTGTAATCCTTTTTTTCTGTATATCATAAGGCTCTTAAACAAATATTGAATGTACTATGTTTTTATGTAAATTTTTTTCTTATGTATTACAGAAGTTATATTTAATAGTAGAATATAATTTTATTACTTATGTACTTGTAGAAAATATTAAATGATGCCAAAAATATTTGGACAAAAATGATAGATGACACAAATTCCGAGGTAAAAATAACCCATGATGTTTATTTGAAGTTGTATCAATTAAAAAAACCCAAGCTTTCCACTTTTCAATGCATTATGGTTGATGAAGCACAAGATTACAATCCAGGTAACTATTTAACTTAAAAATTTTATTTGTCATAAAATTGTATTTATATTTGAATGTCGTATTTTTAGAATTATTTCATTACATAACAAATTTGAACCATCTCATTTAAAATAAAGATGTTTTCGAGAAGCAGCTAAATGTTTAGAATTAGAAAATGTTTCTCATTTTAAGATTGCTATTAAATACTTATAATTAAATTAATTTCAAACTTTAACATGTGTTGAAAATGCAAATTATTTCTTTAATATGATTTATTCTTATTATTACATTTGATAAGATTATTACATTTGGCATTCAGAATACGATATGATTACTTTTTATTCTTTTTCTTGTTCGATTTTTTTAAAGGTACTGTTAAATTTATGGATGAATAAATATATTCCCCTATTGAAAGCTTAATTGCTAAATATTATAAATTTTAGTTATTTCTTTTGTTTGTTGAATGTCTCTAAGTTATATTATATATATATCTATATATCTCTAAGATATATAGATTATGAGTTATGTATAAGTGAAATAAATAAACCACATACAAATATTTTGTTTTCCATTTCAGATTTGTGCAAAATTTGATGTTAATACTAAATATTATGTTTTGAAGTTATAATTTTTATTTCAGCTATGTTAGATATACTTCTGCAACAATCTTTACCAGTAATATTTGTTGGTGATCCAAACCAGCAAATTTATGGATTTCGGGGAGCTAATAATGCTCTCCAAAGTATTGAAGCTACTCACACATATCACTTAACGAAGGTACATTTATGTTTCCATAATAAAGTATTAAATAAACAAAACATTATATATATGAAAAAATTGAGTATTAGCGGTTAATATTACCACTAAATGACGGCACAATTGGTATTAGATTGTTTTTGTATTTATAACTGTTGATTCTCTCTGAAATTAAGATTCAGTTCCACCACAATGGCTTTATGATGATCCAGTTCAGTCAAGACCTGCTGTAGTATTTATATTTATGTAGGAAGTGAAATAACCATGAATAAAAACATTATTTGTAGTGCAATCAGGCAGATGAAATTTAATTGATTTCTTATTCTATTTGTTTCTGTTTCCTTTATATTATAAAATCCTCTTTTACTATTTAAATATAAAATATAATTATTTTACCTTAATTAAAAATCAGGTATAATTTCAATGAATCTGGATAAATTTGATTGTAATCGAAATAACTTATTTTTTTTAAAAGTGAATGTCATTAAATTAGTCTAAATGTCCTAGCTGCATCCTACACATTCTACACAACGCTTATAGTCATAAATGTTTCTCATTTCTAGAAGTTGAGGTTTACTATTTATGTTTTGAATTTAGCACAGTTTTACTGAAATATGCATTTATAATTATAAAGTGTGTTAAAAAAGTTATGTTTAATATTTTTGTATCAAATGTATAGGCTATTTGATGTCTTAACAAATTTCCCTATCAATTTGTTTGATATGTTAAAGCTTGATTTTATATAGCATTAGTGCACTATAAACTTCTAATATTTTTCAGTATTAATCACTATTATTAATTAGTTTATTAATTATTTGTTATGAATCATTTTAACCTATATTGCCCTAATATGATTCTGGCAGTTCTCATTTCTTTTTTGTAGATTACTTAAAAATTTAAATGATCTGAATAGAATAGCAATGGGATTGTCATAAGTCATTCAATTTTGATTCTTGAAAGATAATACTCATCTTTGATGGTTTAAGAGAGTTCAGATTCTATAAGAATCTTGTTATAGATTTTTTTTTAAGTCTTATATTTCAAATTTAAGTTAAAATATCTTAAATTTTTGAATTTTATTTACAAATACTATAAATATTGCCAGTTTTGAAAAATCTCAAGCATTATATTATAATCCATTTTTTATTTAATAATATTTGGCATTGATATTTAAAAGTTAATGGAGTAAGTAAAATCCTAGGAGAGCCCATACACTTGACAGCAAACTGAAAATAAGTGTTGAGCAAATACTGAAAATAAGGCGGTTTAAAGAATATAATATAATGCTGAATCAGAAATAATTTGGTTTATTTTATCTAGTGCTTCAAAGTAGGGTTATCAAAATTGGCATAAGCCAGAATCATTCGTTCCGAGAGTGTGGGCTCTGCTAAGATCCAACTGTTAGTTGCATATTTGTTTTTGCTAAAGTTAATTTTTAACATATATAATAAATGATTAAAAATTAATTTCAGTTGATAATTTTTAAAATTGATTGAAGTTATTCATTTAAAGGAAAATTTTGTGAGCATATAATTATTATTTTTGTTAAAAACATTCTTATTTAATCTTAATTGGGTTGTGACAAGACTATTTTAAATATATTACTATGCCTCAAAATTGCTATTATTGACCAAAATGTACAGTAAAGTAAATAAAGTAAAATAAATTACTTTTTTTGTTTCTTCTCATGCTTTTTCAAATTTTTAAAGATTAATATTATTCCCTTATGCTTTAGATTTTTCATACAATTCCTTATGCTTTAAAATTTTATAAAAATATTAAATTGAAATTAAATAAGAATTTATTTTTATGTGTAATAATTTTCTGTTTGCTTGTTGAAAATTTTCCATTAAAATAAAAATGTTTAATCACCAATGAAACAAAAAATGATTGTTTTTAGTTATTAGATAGTAATTGTTCATAAAATGTATATTATTTATTGTGATAACTGTACATTTTTATGTTTATTATAGTCATTCCGGTTTGGTCCTGATATAGCTTATTTTGCTTCATGTATTTTGGAATCTTTAAAAGAAATTAAATCACAAACATTAGTTGGAACTGGAGAACCATGTAAGTATTTAATTTTGAAATACATTTTTAATTAATAAATCTATGTCAACTGAAATTTTATCTATTTTTTTTTAAGTATAGTTCCTTACTACATAATTTATCATTGAATTTGTTATTTTACTAATATAAATTAACTAAGTAATATGGATTTTAAATTAAAATAGCTATCACAGTATATAATTAAACAATACATACAGCTTTTGTTCTCTTTTTAAGTATTATGTGACTGAATGAGTGTGATTTTTGAGTATTGAATATTTATACAGATTTTAATATATATTTCACTATTTCTCACACCGCCATTCAAAATTTGAGATATACTTTTTCACTTACCTTAATTTAGTCTTTACATCAAATTTAATTATTATCTTCTGGCAGTGTTTCCACCGACAAGTTCAAATATCAGAAGTTTCTTTTCGCCCAATGATTAATGGATTACAAAGTTTTTACTGACTGTGCTTAAAAACTCATACATTTTACTTTATATGACTTTCACATGATTACTTTTATCCCTGGTATTTTCTCTGACCATAAAGTAATTTCTGAAACTTATTTTGAAAATTTAGTATTTGTACAAAATGTAATAGTTATTCATAAATTTTAATACCAGGCATGATTTTAAAATTAAATATTTCTTTGACAGTGTATAATTACCATATTAAATGCAAAATGTGAATAGGAAGTAAGACGATTTATTTGCTTGTATATCAAAATTAAAAAAAAAAAAAATTGTGATGATTCATTCTACTTTTTGTGTTTGGTTAAAACATTTCTCATTCCAACTTTTTACTTAATACTTAATGTCATGAATGCAAGAGAATTAAGGAAATTACAAGTATTTCATTTTTATTTATTTATTTTTCAAAATAGTTCAATCTTATTGAGTTTTAGTATGACATTTACTATATTTTCTTTCCTTAGCTTTTATCAATGGAAGAACATATGGGCCGTATGCAGTTATTTCAAGAACAAATAAGGGGATATTCAATGAAGCAATTAGACTTGTCAGTTCACAAAATAGGAGAGACCATGAACCTGCAACAATAAATGGCGCTGTTGTTGGAGTATATATTTTATATTAATTGATATTTATAAATATTTTAAATCAAATTGTTTCGCTACTTTAATTTTACACTTTATACTTAATAAGGTGAACATTTGAGTTTCCAAAATTTCTAATAAAGGTGAAAATTCTTGTGAACAAAGGCATGTAAATTTTGATACTAAAATTTAATAATGAATAACAGTATGTAAAATTAAGCATTGTGAAATGGAGATGGAAAAATGCCTTTGAAGAAATTAAAGTTAATGCACTTATGAATATAAACAATTATCTTACATATTTAAAGGCTTTTGGTGGTCTAATGATCAGACCAAACTCGCTAAAAAGAAAGGTCTAAGGTTTGAACCTAGTTTTTGTTGAGCAGTAAGAAATATCTGTTTTGTTTCTATTTCCTAAGTGGTGTGTGACTAGAATCTGTTATAAATACTGCTGGAAAGTAACAAATGGTGGATGTTCAAGTACTTTATGACAGGTTTCGCCTTTTAGGCTGTTTGTGTAGACTATTGTATTTTGTCAGTATATGTTTTAAAACCTATATCCTCTTCTGCTTCAAATTTTAAGTTGAAAAAAACTTGATCAAAGAAACCAAGTGATAAACTTGTATATAGAAACATAATCATGCTAAAAACTAATTTTGTTTTTCGAAGTACATACATTTTTTGTCTTTATAAATTCAATGTGAATTCACATTTAAACGATATTATTTAAATTGAATGTCATATCTTTTACATTTGCAAAGAAGAATTTATGCACTAATGAGGCATTTATATTAAATTTATGTTGCATTCATCATTTAGGCATTCAATTTGTTTAAAGGCATGATTGAATGTAAAATGTCATCTAACAAATGTAGCAGATATCACAAGTTAGCACAGGAACAGGGTGATTACACCTATCTACTATTCATGATTTTGAATTGTATAAATTTTTATCTTGTATTTTGTGCTAATGTTACTTTACAATGCTAGTCTCACTTATCATTTATTGTCATTTTAAATATCATAATATTTTCATAGTTTTATTATTGATTATTTCTAACTGGTGCTAAAAAATTAATATTTCTTTGTCAAACGCAGTTTTCAAATGGAAAATTATTTTGATTCATATATATGGTATTGAAGATTTAAAGTACAATCATAATTTGACATAAAATTGCTTTTAATGCAGGAAAATTTTGTACTCTAATAAATTATATTCATCCATAACTAGCTATGAAAGAATAATTCTAACATGGTTTTTTATGTTGAATAAGCATGAAAGGCGACTAAGGAGGATATCTTTGTTCAAGGTTATAAGCAGGATATTGGTATCTCATTTTATACCAAAAAAAAAAAAAGTTCCAAATGTTGAATAAAATCAATAATTAATTTTAACCAAAAAACTCAATGGAAAAACAATTGAGAATTGATTTAACGATTAATCTCACGTCGTTTAAAGGTGATACTAATAAAGGTCTGTTTAAAAGCAAGTGATTTAATTTATGTATTTGTCAACTGGGGCACTGATTTCCTGGAAATCAGATGCCTTATTCAATATGGCCAAAAAGAATTAGCAAATATATTTTAGTTGTCAAGACATAACACATCAATTTAGTGTAAATTTTATTTTAGGCGAAAGAGTAACTCATTAATTTTGAAGTTATAAGTATGAAGTAAAATTAGATTGAGAGGAAGGCACTATAATACCATCTTGGATTTGTACTCACACATTGAGGGAAAGAAAAACAGTAGGATTAAGACATATATTACGAATTATTGATGAGTTATAATATCTGTCTTCTACAGAATATGAAGTTGGTTCTTAAAGACTTCCTGTTAAACTCAGATGAGAACGATTTATTGAATTCCATGTTGCTGTTTAAAGCTTCCACTACAAGGTCAGTGGAAAGTGACTGAGACTTCTTGATTTTACTATCTCATAGGATATGTTTATATCCAGTATGACATTCCCAAATTGGAAATTCTACAAATACATCATGTACTTGTGAGAAGCTAGAAATCCATAAATATTGACAGTCACTATAATCTTATCTCCAAAGCTAGAGTTTGATTGTGAAAGTTCTATTCTAGAAGGAAAGTAGTTTAAAGCCAGACAATGCTAAACAAAAAGATCATAGTAGTTTTCTTAAAGAATATAAACTCTGAAATTATCTAATGACACTGGATTGGTAAAAGAAAAATAAATTAAGACTTTGATAGGAAAGTACTAGAATCTTTTGTAAAGGAAATTGTAAAATAATTTTTTAAGAGAAGTCAGTTTGGAATCAGC
Source organism: Latrodectus elegans (assembly GCA_030067965.1). Classification (NCBI taxonomy): domain Eukaryota; kingdom Metazoa; phylum Arthropoda; class Arachnida; order Araneae; family Theridiidae; genus Latrodectus; species Latrodectus elegans. The sequence continues at coordinate 28,222,354 of CM057821.1, forward strand.
ACATAAAACTATCCCATGCATAGATGGATATAAAAAATAAGTGGTTTGATGACAAGTACAAAAAAGCCACAAAGGATGAGAGGTATCAATTCATTCATGATGCAAAAGCACCCCATTAAAATTTATGTATTAAAATATAAAAATTTAAAAAGAGTGGAGAAATCATTAAAACCTGGAAATCATGAGCAACCTAAATGAATTAAAAATAATAATATGAGAATTCAAATCCAGAAAAATTATTATTATTATTTTTTTTAAAGGTATAGAATGGAGAACTAGTGAGTGAACTGAATGCAACTTTTAAGATTGGAAAAGTTACTGCCAAGGCATATTTAAGATTGACTTTACTTGCAACATTTAAGAGGATCCTGAAGAGCCAAATATCCATAAATATTGTACACATATTCACTTCTTTAGATGAAGTGATCCTAGCTTTAGCGAACTTAAAAATAGCAATTTAACTAATCCTGATTATATACCATCTAAACCACTAAAATTCGAAGAAACCGGTGCTTATATATATGCCACCTATAAAATCATGATTAAAATGTGGGATATTGAGAAATTACCTATTGAATGAGAAGAAGGCTCCGCAGCCCCCATTTTAAGGAAGGAGACCGACATGAATGTAAGAATTATTGGAGCATAACACTTCTTATACTATGGCATATAAAATATACTCCAACTTTCTTTTTTTAAGACTTCCCCCTTTTTTCTGATGAAATGATCAGGTATATGTAAAGAAGAATTGGTAAGAAACAATGTGTACAGTAGTTTAATGTAAGCTGATATACAAATATGATCACATGAAAATAGAATTAATCAATTAAAAAAATTTTATTGCTCCACTTTTATTTTATATTGTGCTTTGTTTAATAAAAGGACTGGCCACCACATATGACATGCAAAAAGCTGATTCACGAAAAGATAGATCAATGATTGTGGCAGTAATTTCCATCCTTCCAAAAGCATTTAATGCCTGGTTGTTCATTTTTCTTTTCTTTTGTTATCTTAAATTTGTTGACCTCAAGTTTAGTTTGTGGTTCCTCTTCATCATGATTTCTGTATGGATGTTCTTGAGAACAGATTGTCACAATTCAATATTTTTTTCTACAATATGCAATGATTGGTCTATTAAATGGAGATATATGTGTTAAATATCTTTTTCTTTAAGGTAATCATCAACAAATGCATTTTTGTTTTATTGAGTGCTACTCTTTTACAGCACTTTGAATAAAATGGTACATAGTTTTCAAGAATCTCATCCATTTAACATTTTGGTGTTATTATATAATAGAAGAATATTATTGAATAACAGAGCAGTATATCCCATCCATAATAAATCCATAAGATGCTCCTTAGTTAACAAGGCCGATCTCGCAGACGAATGGTTAGCGCTCTTGCCTTCAGTTCAACAGTTGTGGGTTCAAGTCATGCATGTTTGTAAACAGGTTCGGAATTCACTTCAAGCCGTAAGTCCCGGTCTAATTAGCCCTCGTGTGCAAAATATGACTGTTGAGCGACAATCAAACCAAACCTTTAATTAACAAGATGTTTTCCCATATCAGGTTTCTAGCATCACTCAAACTTTTATCAGTTTCATGTACTAGAAATTATTTACAAAGGTTGTCAAAATATGTTAATTTTATGCCTTAAAGTTCACATAAATTTAATGCCTGTTTTCATGTCTAAGAAATTTCTTACAAGTTATTAAGGTCAAAATTCCATTCTTTTAAACTTTATTTCTTTCTTAAAGTTAGCAAACAAATTATTTGTAGTATCTTGAAATTTTATATGAAATAAGTTATTTATATCCATCTCCTTGTGTGATTTTAATTAGGGCATTGAATCTTTGGGATTACAACAATTATTGGATATTTGTAAATTAGCTGGCTATTATAATAATCCAGGTAATTATTTGTTTCTTTCTAAATATTCTTTGCTTTAAATTCATTCATGATAACTAAAATTAGATAAATTATATTAGTTTATATAATATTATAATATTAATAAATATTATGTTGTAGATAATTTATATAATATTAATAAATTCAATTTTGACTAGGTTGCACATAATTTTCCTTTTTATTGGTTTTCTTACTGGTATTCTTTATCAAGTAATGCCTTTTGAGCTTTATCTTATTAAAACAGCTAACTGTACCATAAGTGATATTAATTGATCTTAAAACTGTCTTTTTTGTATTAATTTTAAATGGAAACCTGAAATTTCTACTCATTAAAAATAAAAATAAATTTTTGTATGAATAGGCATAATTCATCTTCGAAAAAATTACATCATCAAAAAAATTCCAAAAAATGTAACTGTTTGGCTCATTAACCAATCCAAAATTCCTTGTCAATTTTGCTAAAAAGTGTATTATAAAGTGTTGAGTATACATTGATTTTAATAAAATAACATTCTGTATTAAATTCCAATTTTTCTGAAACCTTTAAAATTGAAGTGTATTATTAAAAAGTAATTATAATTTAATTAAGTGGTTTTTTTAATTGCACTTTAAATGCATGGTTTTAATTGGCTGTTGAAAAGTAAAAAAACTCAAATTATTTAATCATTTTACAAAACATAGATAATATTAATAGTAAGAAACATATCATTTTTTCATGCAGCTATTATAGTTATGATATTATGATTCATAAGTGCATATACATTTGCTGTAATATAGCAACTTAAGACAGTTTTAATAACATCTGTCTATTCCCAAATTCAAACCATTTGATAACTAAACATAATAGCTGTTAAAAAGCATTTAACATTCCTGTATTGAGTAAAATGCACTTTATTATCATTTGTACAACATTTTTTAATCGGTATTTGGCAAAGAATCTATAACAAAAGAAAACTCATTTATGATTGGATTGAAGACTTTGAGAGACTGATTTCTTTAGAGAAAATTAAAAAAAAATATGACAACCAATTGTTATACCAGATGTCATTCATAATGTGTGACTCTTCTACAAAACCTTAGAAAATTAATTTGTTGATCAGTCATAAAACAGTTCACAACAATTTGCATGGTAAATATTGAGAAAAATATTTTTTCGTCCAAAAAAGAAAAGTCTACTTTTTTTTTTTGAAAATTGCATTGGTAGCTACCACTAAATGGTTTTCCATTTCATTGGAAAGATATGAAACTGCATCACTTAGCATTTTTTCATTAATGGAAATTAGTGAAGCAACAAACATAACACACCTTTTGTATACTATTCTCTAAGTCTTATCTTAAAATTGTGTCTTTAAAATTTCTCTGAGAATGTATTACCTTTTTTTCTGTTCAAATGAAACTAAATTGGCATATTCACTATTACTAATTATGGGCAGTGACTTATGTTTGAGAGAAAATGGATTAATAATGCATTGATTTGCCATGTGAATGAAGTAGCCTACATAGGAAATGTGCGCCGTTGTCGACGAACCTGGGCGTATGAATGGCGAGACGTCATCTTTTCAGATGAATCCTGGTTCTGTGTACAGCATCATGATGGTCGCAGCCATGTTTGGCAGCAGCATGCATTCGTCATTGTCATACTGGCCTATCACCTGGCGTGATGGTATGAGGTACCATTGGATAAACGTCTCGGTCACCTCTTGTTCGCATTGACGGTGCTTTGAACAGTGCGCGTTACATTTCTGGTGTGTTATGACTCGTGGGTCTACCCTTTATTCGAGCCCTGCGAAACTCTACGTTTCAGCAGGATAATGCCCGACCGCATGTTGCCGGTATTGTATGAACCTGCCTTGATACAGAACATGTTCGGCTGTTGCCCTGGCCAGCACGTTCTCCAGATCTTTAACCAATAGAAAACGTCTGGTCAATGGTTGCCGAGCCACTGGCTCGTCACCAAATGCCAGTCACTACGGTTGTTGAACTGTGGCATCGTGTTGAAGCTGCATGGGCATCTGTACCTGTACATGCAATCCAATCTCTGTTTGATTCAATGCCCAGGCAGTATAACTGCTGTTATTGCTGCCAGAGGTGGTTGTTCTGGGTACTGATTTCTCAGGATCTATCCAGCCACATTTTTTGAAAATTTAATCACTTGTTATTTTTAGAATAATATATTTGTCCAATAAATATAATTTTGTTATCAGCATTTCTTCCTGGTGTAGCAATTTTAATGGCCAGTAGTGTATGTATGTATATATATATATATATATATATATATTATATATATATATATATATATATATATATATATTCTGAAAATGATAGACAGGATTGTAAAATTCAAAAATAATTATACACTTTTTCTTCTGAACATTTTTAGATTGTAAGAATAAATTCAATACATTTAAAATAATTTTATATTTGATTACAAAATAATGGTAGAAAATCTATGGTCTTATTCATTAATATTTCTTGAATGATTTTTCTGAAATACTAATTATTAAATATATTCTTTCTATCTGTGTTTTATTTAAATGGTTTTTCATGCACTTAAAATAAATAACTTTAATCACACTTTTTCATTTTTATATAGATTATGTCATTAAAGATAAATTCATCGCTAAATTCAAAAGTTTTATTGACTTGACTACGTATGCAAAAAATTCTGATGATACTGAATTGCTGAATAAGATTGATATTGTCAAGACTCATAATAGTAAAATGCCTGAACATATTAAAGCCATAAAAAACAAATTTAGTTTTCCATTGAATTCAGCAAGTATGTATTATTATTATTTAATCATTTCTTTACTTACTGATTAAAATTGTTTTGTTTAATAAATAATAAGAATATTAGTTAAGTGAAAATAAACTTTATATTTTCAATCCATCAATTTTCTGAAATGATGAGACTTAAAGTTTTTTACATTTTTTAGTTTTTATTGATAAATTTTCAGAAATTTTTAAAAAGTAAGGTTTTTAATTGTGGTGGAAAAAAGGAAGTATGTAAAGTATCTATAGTATTAGATGTTTGAGTTTCAAAACAAAATAAATATTTTTCTTAATTCTGTTTTTTATATTTTACGCATCATAAAATTAATGTTAACACTGATATCAAGAAATTATATTTTTTTGATTGCTAACTATTAAAATATTTTAATCTTTAAAATGATAGGTAAAATATTATGCTTCTGAATGATGCCACTTTGAATAATGTTATCTATTAATTTTTATTGTTTTCAAACTGTTAATTTTTTGTGTTAATATTTTAAAAGTAGACAACACCACATTACAATTAAACCATAATTATTAATTAGTACTTTGTGTTTGACTCAAATATGTCTTATCTAAAGAAAATTACTATATCAACGTATATGATTTAAATCAAATTACTGTGTCATTTAAAAAAATTTTTTTTTTATATTTCATTATTCAATTATCTGGTCTCTACTGAAGTGCTCAATATGGATATTAAATTACTTTTTGTGCTTGTTAATCAGAGTTTTCCTTACTTTAATGAAATACTAATGCATATTTCATAAAGCGAAAATGTAAAGTTTGATGTATTTTATATTTAAAAAAATTTTGATATTTGCAGGAATGCCCTCTGTAAAATTCAAACTTTATTTCCTTCCTATATTGAGTTATCTTTAATCATAAAATGCAATCCTGTAAATAATAATAATAGCATTCTTTTTATATTTCCTCAAACTCTTAACTTTTCCTTATTTATATTGATGAACCTCTAATAAGTCACCAAAAAAAAAATCTAGGCATTTATGATCTCATTAAAAAAGATTATAATTTTACTTTTAGTCCATGTTTTTTTTTCATGTATCATTTATTTGCTTTTTAGATGTTATCTTATGCACTGCTCATAAATCAAAAGGCTTGGAATTTGATACTGTCTTCTTGACTGATGATTATCCTTTAACTAGATATGCAAATTTGCGTCAAAATACCATAGCGAAGAATCGTAAGTTCACATGAATAAACCTTCTGAAAATGAACTTGTTAATAATTATTTTTTTTGAATTTGTTAATGAAATGAAATTTTTTAGCTCATCAGGAAGAATTTAATATATTCTATGTGGCTGCAACTCGTGCCAAAACATGTCTAGTATTCAATGAAAAAATGCATAGCATATTGAACTGTGTTAGTAATGTAAGTTATTAAATTGTTTTCTAAAATTTCTTGAAATTTTAATCTGTGTTATGTTTTGACATGAAAAAATTTGTCCATTTCAGGAGAAATTTGAGTATCCAGTGTCATCTGAAAGTCTTGCTGGAATGGGTGAAGAACTATATTGCGTTACTTGTAAAAATACTTTTAAACCCCATACAGTACTTACTTCTGTTCGCCGAGAAGTTATTTTGGTATGTAAATATGTTATTAGTTCTCAATTATTATTGCATCTAATATCTGCAGGAAATATTTTTCTAAAATGAAATATTTCTTATGTAAAAGTTACTATTTTATAAAAGATGTACTGACATTTCTGGCGTGATACCAAGGTTAGTTTAAAGAATAGAAGAATAATGCACTTCAGCATCAAATCATAATTTGGAACTATATTTTCTCTATATATTTATTCATTAGTATTCATATTATTCATTCATCTATATCTTTATATTATTCATTTTTTATTTTTAAAGTATTTTTTGCTTATTTAGCTATATTATTAATTAATAAGCTATGTCTGATAATAGAAGAAATTATTTAAAAATGCATTTCTTATGAAGAAAAGACTTGGAAATTCCAAGCATATCAAATAATCGATGTGTTAATTGTGTAAAAATTCACAAACAAAATATTATAGTAAGTTTAATTTATATTAACAATTTAAGTTGCAAATAATATTTATATTGATTTCGCTATGAAATTTTTGCAGGTTTTAGTTGTTAACTAAATTTTCAGTTTTATTATCTTAATTTCAACTGTAACTGAAGTAGTTCATGAATGATTAACCGTATGACTTTCAGTTCAGCAATTTATGGCTCTATTCCACCCGCTATAGTTAAATGTTTGAAATAACTTAGTGTTTTTCGTAAACTGTAGGTCATGTTCAAGTTAGTACTTTTGTTACTGTAATTGATATTGATACAAAAATAACAACCACATTTATTTCACCAATTGTGGTTATCTTAGTAGTAGCATTTAGTGTTCTAGTCTATAAAACTATTCATCCTGGAACAATTAGTTTTCATGCGCATAAAGCTATTCTGAAACGAAATTACTGTTAAATTTAGCACACTGTATTTGTAATTAAGATTTCAGTATCTTATTGTGTAAGTAAAGTTTAAGTTGTTGCACGGAATTACAAGTAAAGCATATTATGACTAATACAATCTGAATCAAATAAGCACAGCTGTTCTGAAAAATGCAAAGCATGTATTATTTATTTACAGTGCCCTATGTTAATTCGTATTTTTATTTAAAAAATTACATATTATTTGCTTTTTAATCAAATATATATATATATATAATTGCATTATTGTTTTTTTCTAAATGCGATAATATATATTATATTTAATTGACTTTTTCCTCTCTGTAATTGTCAAAATTTGAAAGTTTACAAATTTATTCTTTAATACAATTTATTTATTTAATACTTGAGAAATATTTGGGATTGCAATTATAATAAATGAAAATTTCCTATAGTCCCTAAAATTAGAACTCAAAATTATCTTGATTGGTTTTTAAATAATTAAGACTAAAAACTCTGCTCCAAATTTTATGCTGGAATATTGAAACCCGTTATTGTCAGGTAAAAAACTTGCTTTCGAAGTTTTCGTATTTCAAAACTATTAGGAATAAAACATGACAGTGTTTGAGGTTTTATTAATTATTTTATTATTTTTAAAATTATTACAATCACACAAACACAATAAATTAAAATACCATATGTCTTACATCATAAATAAATTGATTTAATTTTGGTTTCATAAATTTTTTATCTATCATTTTTTACAAAATTGAAATACTATTATATATCTTAGGGAATATAATTCTACATAGGGTGTTAACACATTTTTAGAATGATTTCGGTAAAGAATTTAAAAAAAGTAAATATTTTACCATAAACATTTTTGGCAATAGTTTATTATTTGAAATGAGAAATATCGTCTGCTACTTTTAAATTTATTCTTCTTTCAAAATGTTACATGTAAGTAAGCTGTGGATTGAAGAATATGTTTTTGCGCTTTCTGAAGAGAAATGTTCTTAGTTCAGAATTAAAAAATGTTGTGAAATGCATGGTATTAAAATTTCTATGTGCAAAATAAGCAACATTGTTAATCGGACTGGTAAAAACCGTCAATCATTATTTCTACATGGAAAGAAGACTCCAAACGAATATCCGTAAAAAGTACATACTTTTTCAAATGTTTCTGAAGTGAAATCGCTAGTAACAAGAGAAAACCCTCCAACACAGAACTCAATTGCAAAATCTTTAGATATATCTTGTAGCTATAATAAATAAAATAATAAACCAAGATTTACAACTTTAAAAAACTACAAATCATTTTGTAGAATCCTGTACGAAAACCAATTAGCAGGAGATAAATGGAAATACATTGTGACCCTTGATGAAACATGGGTTTACCTAAATAACTGCAACAAAATAAAGTCTATTTACTATACAAAATGCGGAGAAAAAATTTCGAAACTTGGTTCCTTCAATGTAAAGAAAGTTTCAATAAGGGGTTTATGATTGTTGCAGGTTTCTCCTACAATGGGAAATTAAAAATAAGAGTGGAAAAACGTTAAATATAAATCATACTATCAGGAGAAGGTTTTACGTCCAATATTTACAAAAGAAATTCCTCTTTATCCCAATGACTTTCAAAGAAAGAAACTACATCAAGACAAAGCTGTAAGTCATACTTCGAAAACTACCACTGCATTCCTTGAAACAATGATGACTAATACAAGTATTGCATACATACATTTGCAACATATTCCTGCGAAATCCTCTGACGTTTCTCCTATGGACTCTTGTACTTTTGTTCTGTTAAAAAGAGCTCTTTCTAAATGCAAACCCCCTCGTTAGATAGACTGTATAAAGTAGTGGAAAAGGAATGGAAAGCAATATCCCTGGAGATATTACGAAAAGCTCTTCTATCATGGAAATCATGATGCAAAAGTATAGTCTAGGAAAAAGGCTATCAGATCTAACATAAAAAAATACGCTTTAGATTTTAAACTTTAATTAAACGGCTCCAAATTCGTTCTAAAAATGTGTTAATGCCCTCTGTAATAGCATGCAACACAGTTTTCAAATAACAGAAACCTAAATAAAATCCTTCCCTTGTGAAACAGAAGCATTACAGTTCTTAATGTCTTATGTTTGGTTATACTGTTTACTAAATTTAAGATCATATTTTAAATTCTTTATTTTTTAATAAAAAAATAATTTTTGAATTTAAAAGATGGTTTTTAAATGCCTCATCATATGACTTGCTTGTAAAAATATCTCTTGTAAATATATTTATTTTGATTTTCAGTCAAGTGGTCGTAAGATTCTCGGTGGCCCCATGTGTATGAAGTGTCGTACAAATCCCAAAGTTCGTATGAGAGTGGAGTTGGAACCGGTAATCATGTATTCTGATCCTCTTGAGGACAAAGCTCACCTTAGTATGTCTAGCCTTGTTGGCCTCTTACCCAATGATCCTCCGATTGCCCATGGTCCCCATTCTGCATTTCAAGACATGGATGTTGTTTACATAATTAACGTGCGTTTGTAATTGTCTATCATTGCGCAGTATAAATTTCATTTGTATGCATATTTTTCTATTACATTTATTGAAAAATTGTCATTGTTTCAATCTAAATGTGTTTAATTGTTTTATTCATTTATACTGAATCGATGAAAAGCGGTGAATCTTGTACACTAAAATATTCTGAATTGAAAAGACAATATAATGATTAATAAACTCTTTCAGCTATAAATGTACTTTTTTTTTAATGTACCTATTACGATGTCCAGTATTTACTTGTAATTTGTTATTTCATTTTGCTTGTAAGTGAGGATTATTTGTAATGTACAAGAAATAAAGTTATAATTTTTTTTTTCTATTAACAACAATGGGATTTGTATTTACTTATAAGATTTGAATAACTTAATGTTGATAAATGTTATTCTTGTCTTCTAATAAATGTGTAAAGAATTGAAATCATTTGATAATATAAAATTATTGAAAATTCATATACAGATTTTTAATTGTAAATACATGGTATAGAATCATATGTGAAATAGTTTACATAATATTCTGTAATATTAATTTAACCCAACTTTTGGATATGTATATATAGTAGTTTTTATTTCCAGAATTAGCAATATTTAAATTTCTTTTTCGTGATCAACCTATAATTTTTTCAGGGAAAAAATTGAAATGTCATATTTCATTGTTTATAATTGCAAATAATGCAGATACTATTTCATGTATCTGTAATTTTCTCATATACTATTTCATGTATTGTTACTCTCATATATAATTTCGTGTATTGGACATGTGTTAATTAAAGATTTGGAAACATTGAATTGATGATGTCGATTCCATTTCTTTGCGTCTCTGGTCATCTATTGTATCTCATTTTAAATATTTTTCTGAAGATCTATAAAAAGCATTATGTACAAAATGCCCATAGATTTTGACATGGCCTTTGTGCCACGAATCCTCATTGCTGCTACAATCAATGAAATTTCATGTATCTTCAAAAATGTTTGCCAATCCTTGTCATTAAGGTATAATACCTGAAGCTACATCACTGAGACAATTTTAAACACTTCCTATGATGTAACACATTTTACGCTATGTTTTACATTGTGAGTTTGTTGTGCTTGTTTCTTTATCATGGGAGAATGATAGTATCTGCCATTTCCTGTGTAATTAGAAACACATACCCTGAAAAAAAATTGTACAAAAGTTTTAAACACCTTCTATCAGCACTTACAATCAACTTCTGTAACCCTTCATAAAGCTGGTATCTAATAAGACTGACCATTTTGTGCATACTTCCCATCTGCAGCGATTTGCATCCTCTTGAATTCTGATTAGCTTCCGAAAATTAGCATTTTCCTCTCTGTGTTTAACTTTTGGAAGTGAATGTATATATATGTGTGTGTATGTATGTATATATATATATAAATCATAATACAAATTAATTTAAAAGCAAAGAATATGAAAATAGAGAAATATGTCTAACTTCCTAACCACTTATCCAGTGCAAAAGCAGCTAAAGAAAAGTAAGTCAGGAAAATAATTAGAAATACAAAAATATAATAGGTTTAAGACAAAATATGAAAAAATGATAAGCATAAGGACCCTGTCTTCTTCAAGGAGATATGGTAAACAATGCAAAAGAAATGCAAACACTATTTTCTGACATGCAACGAGTAATGTAAGAAACTCGCGCATATCCCCCGGAGAATGTTTGCAATACAAAATTTCAAATATGCAAATTTTAAAACTTGAAAAAAAATTTAAATTCAAGAGACAAAGTCTAATATCTACCTGTTCAAATCCCAAATGTAAACCTTAATGAGATAGATCCGTTACCAAAAATTTTAAATTATTTTTTTATTAATATTTATTTGTTTATTTTCTATTTAAATTAAAAAATTAATGTAGTTTTAAAGAATTATGTAATTTTATAATTAAGGAAGTTTAAAAATAAACTAGTTTAAAAATTTAATTAGTATATAAAGGTGATTAGCAAAATGTTGTGGAAGCACTTCTGATTTATTAAGAATCTTTTATTAGTATGGTGTAGAACCACCACATTGACATGTAATAGAGCAGTGGTGGCCATTCTGCAGCGCTTTGAAGAATTATTTGTGGCTGTAACATTTCTACTTGATTCCCAGAACTAATAAAACATGTCCCCCTAAATTGGAGGTGTTATGAAGAAAAAAAAAAAAGGTAGCACATTTTCTTGTGTCCTGTTTATTAAAATAATACTTGTGGTTATAGAAAAAATTATAAACATTTATGAAAATAAAAATATGCATAACAAATAGGTTTTTTTTCCAACACTGACATCGATTCACTCACAAACACATTTTTATGTTCAAAATCCCGAAAACAAATGAGTAACATTTTGTTCTTGGCATTCGTATTTATACTAATTTAGATTGCAAGTCGCATTTCATCCCTTTGCAGGTGTAAACAAGCGTTCTGTAAGCACGGGCGGCACTTTGCAAGTCTCGTCATGTGATGTACTCTTGTACTATTATCTATTGTTCTATTCAATTCTGTGTTTGAACTGAGTTAAATATTTTTGAGTACCTATCTAGCGAAGAATGCTACCAGCCTACGTTGATAGGTAAATCCAAGCCAAAATTTTTGTTCTTATGAAAACTAGAAAATTTTTCGTGAACTCCCACTTACAAATTGTGAACCTCTGCTTTCTTTTCACATATACGTTGACCCCTGGGGTCCACCTGGACCACTTTGGTAATCTATGCCCTAGACGAATCGACATAGATATCATAGATCTTCCGTAATTGGCAGTTTTCATACTTCTTGTTTTCCCTGACTTCGCTGTTAAAGAATTAGATTTAGAAGCACTTCAAGAGTCAACCTGTGATGTCTATATTAAAAATGCATTAGATTCCAGAATGAAACTGGCTGTATTGCAACTGATCGAGCTTGGGCAATACTGGAAAAAAAAATCGGTCTTATTGGGTTTTAAGAGATGATTCTCAAATTTCACTATTTATTCACTACAAAATTCATGGAGAACATCTCTATAAAATAGTTTAAGTATCCTGATGTTATCGTGTACAGATCGCAAAATCCTTGAAATTGTATATCACACTTCACTAAGAATTACCACAGGTCTTTCTAAGTGGACCCCCATACCGATAGTTCTACAAGAAGCAGAAGAAACTTTTCTTCACTCAAGACATGAAATGTTCTCCGCAGACTTTTACATTCGGAATTTAAGCAAGTCATTATCCCCGTGTGCTTCAATTTGGGTAAAGCTAACTTACAATCGAGTAAATCGTAACCATCCTCTGGCGATTAAAGCCAAATTGTGGCTCGACCAATAAGGAATAAATACCTCGTGCATATTAAAATTCCCAACTGACTGACCAGAAATGTCAAAAAAAAAATCTCTAATTGTTCCTCGAGTCTCCTTTTTCAGACTAAGTCATTGCCAAAAGAGATAATTTGTAAGCTATTTCACCAGGTTTGTGAGTCATCCTGGGAGACAGAACGCTGATTTTTACAGATGCGGGGATCAAATGTGGGCATTGCGATAATCAATTTTACAACTAGTTTATCAATAACTGGGAAAATTAGTTCCATAGACTCCATCTTCTCGGCAGAGGCCATTACACTGCTTATTGCAGTCTCTAAAATTTGCACTGAACCCAAAAAAATAAGTCATCTTCACAGATTCACTTTCTTGCATCTTTGCTCTTTCAGATTGTTCTAAGACATCATCAATTATTATTCAACTGTTTCGATTCCAAATAATTCAATCTATTCAAAAGTGCCTGTCAATGCAATTAGTTTGGGTTCCCGGACATTCAGGGATTGCAGGTAATGAAATCGCAGACTCATTGGCGAAAGCTGCAACAGTTAGTCAATATGCTATTCGATCTATTTCTCCTGAAGATCTGAAACAACATATCAAAAAATATTACTTTAAAGAAAGTCTCATTCAATGGAGAAATAGCAAATATGCTGAATCCTTCACTCATCTCATCTATTCGCAAATATCATAGGTTGTTAATGAAATCGCGACTAGAAGACGTATGGTTGGCCAGAACAAGATCATTTCCTACCTATTCTATTTAGGTTTAATCTCTGGTAAACAGACCGCTGTTTTACCTAAGTTATAAGAGTCGATTGATTACATAAATCCTCTCCAACTGCCTTCTTCAATGAGAACTACAAGCATCTTAGCATAAAGCCCCAAAAGTGTCCGCCATAACCTACCTACCTAAATCCTAATTTTTTTTCTTCTCATATCAAGACGTATTTGTTAGTGTTCACCGTCTTCAATTGACTTTACTTAAATAATGTTAGTCGATTGACTACATAAATCCTCTCCAAATACCTTCTTCAATGAAAGTTACAAGCATCTTAGCATAAAGCTCCAAAAGTGTCCGCCATAACCTACCTACCTATGAATATTAACTAACCAGCATCTTGAAGAATTACTGGGAAGTGCTGTCACCAATTATTGAGCAAATTTTTAAAGAATTATAGAAAGAATTTTTATTTTTAAATTCAATCCGAGTATTTTTTGCTTTTATTTATATGCTTACAATAAATATAATTTCTGAAAAAAATCTTTTTAGTACCTTTCGCGAGCCTTAGTTACGTATTTAAAATACGTAACTGAGGCTCACGAAAAATATCAAATTTTAAAAAATGGCTGGGGCTGTCAAGTAGCTTGGCCATGTCTGTAATAGAGCTTAGACTCGCCAAAGAATTGATTTATACAAGTGCTGAACAGTGTTTAAAGGAATAGTGTACCATTTTTCATAGAGATATTGTGAAATTTCTAAGAGAGTTGGCAGTGGAGGATTCTGTATTCCTCTTTAAAAGGGACCATAAGGTTCAATTATATTGAGGTCGGGGGACTATGAGCCTAAATAGATTTTAACTTTATTCTCATGCTCATTAAATCGTGATTGGACAAGCTCTACTGGATAGATATGTACATTATCATTCTTGAAAATTCCATCCCTTGTAGGAAATATGGTTTGTATCATAAGATGGACCTAGTCAGTAGAATTTCTCTCTAATTCTACCCCGTGGTCCACCATTTTCGGGTTACTACTAGTCCATCAGAATGCTACAACATGGATGCTCATGTCATGAGAGATTCACCTCTATGCTTGGCCGTTGGAAAGCAAGAATGACAATACTTGTGCAAATATTTTAAAACACATCCTGTTGTGGAAAAAAAGTGGAAAAGACAATTTCTCGGTGATTGGAGAGGTTCCGCTGCATAGATATGTGCATTATCGTTCCGGAAAATTCCATCCCTTATAGGAAAGAAAGTTTGCATCGTAGGATGGAACTGGTCAGTAGAATTTCTCTATAATTCTACCCAGTGGTCCTCCATTTTCGGGTTACTACTAGTCCATCAGAATGCTACAACATGGATGCTCATGTCATGAGAGATTCACCTCTATGCTTGGCCGTTGGAAAGCGAGAATGACAATACTTGTGCAGGTATTTCAAAACACATCCTGTTGTGGAAAAAAAGTGGAAAAGACAATTTCTCAGTGATTGGAGAAGTTCCGCTGCATAGATATGTGCATTATCGTTCTGGAAAATTCCATCCCTTATAGGAAAGAAAGTTTGCATCATAGGATGGAACTGGTCAGTAGAATTTCTATAATTCTACCCAGTGGTCCTCCATTTTCGGGTTACTACTAGTCCATCAGAATGCTACAACATGGATGCTCATGTCACGAAGGATTCACCTCTATGCTTGACTGTTGGAAAGTGACAATGACAATGCTTGTGCAGGTATTTCAAAACACAGCCTGTTGTGAGAAAAAAGTGTAAAAGACAATTTCTCACAAACATATTATTTACTTCCACTCATCAATTGACCCTATTTTGTGACTATGACACCAATGTAGAAAACATCAATATCTGTGACAAATGCCTTTGGAATTACTGCTCTGCTATAAATATTGTTTATGAATATATACCTTCTCACTGTAATCAATGACACTGGCGAATCCAGATGCTAATTTAACTCTGCAGTCACTTTTGCTGCAGTTGTTCGTTTTTTAGCGATTACAGAATCTGCTTCAATAACTATCAGTATATTTTATTGAAATTCTCTTTCTCTCCACTATTTTGGTTTGCCATGCTGTGTGTATGCTGCGATGTCTTTAAGACCCCATATATCTAGACACGACTTAAAGTAGAGATATTTCGGTCACATCTAGGCAGCTTCTACAGTTAGTCTTTTTGAAGACTTTTTTTTTAAATGACTTCGACATTTTACACGTTTTTAAAAAAATCCAATACTTACTGAACTTTAATAAAGCTACCATCTACTACCAGAATATATTACTATTTATAAAAAAAATTGGTAGCTATGATATTTGATTGCTTGCGAAGCAGATTCCAAATCGTACCTCTTATTCACTAATGTTTCCATTATTATTATTTATTTTTTTGATAATCATCTGTGTGTTTGTATGTATATACACATACATACAAACGCACACACACACACATATGTGTGTGTGTGTGTACACACTCGCACATATTGTGCCTGATACTACAAAATCATTCTAGGATATGCATACATAATATGTCATGATTAGTAAAACTTAATACTGATGAAATCATGATTAATCATCAATTTAATTTTGCTAATTTGAATTACTTGAACGAACAAGCAACAGCATGTGCACTCATTCAGATCTCATTAATATTACTTACAAATGTTTTCTCTTGTTTTAATGAAATAATAGGCAAGAACACCTTTAAACATTTTTATTTTAATATCAATATTTTTCATGTTTTTTTAATGATTCTTATTTTTACTTATTATGTTAATTAAATATTATTTTTATTTTACTGAGGATTTTGGATTTAAATGTATTGGATCTATAGAATAAAATATATTTCAAATTAACTATAAAAATAGATTAACTTTGTTTATAAACAAGGTTTTGTTACATTGATTTAACGAAATAAAATTTAAATAAAAAATATTTTATCAAGTTTTCTAGAATTTCTTAATTACAAATTGCACTATATTGTGGTTTGTATTTCTTCGAGATTATGCTTTTTATAAAAATGTATTGAAAGGACGTAATATCTGTCAGTAATATTTTTGCTGTTTAAATGTTTTCAATATATATATGACGATTCTTCACTTAATGAATTCGACTAAAAGCGATGAAATTTCAAGAACAAATTAGTTGGTGCATAAAACCGAAAACAGTTGTTAAAAGTATTTGTGTTAACAACATATTTCAATAAAAATTTTGGATATTAAATACACCTAGCATATTTCTAAAAATATGTTTTTTAATAGTAACTTGTAAATAAATTGTCATTAAAAAATTTTTTTAATTGTTAGAATTTTGAGGAATTAAATATTGTTTTAAAAGTATACACTTCTCCACGTTTATATCCGCATTCTCGGTTTATGGCACTTGCACAATGTTTCCTTCAATTTTTATTTTATTTATTCTTTTTTTCCTTTGTGCTCACCTCATGCCTTTTTTTGTAGAAAGTTTCTTGTAAAACACAACAGTAAACATATAGCAAAACATTTCTGTCTTGAAATTATTTTCCAAATCTTACGTAATGATAATAAAAGCTATTATGAGACATTATTTCCCACATGTTTGAACGAAGATGGTTTGCATTATTAGTCTCACAATGGTAGCATTTTTCTTACAAAGGGTAATTCGACCATAAAAGCCAGCTTGAAGTACATTATGATTAAAGACACAACTACTTCATTGTGGGAATCCAATCCATGAACTGTTGAACTGGATGCTAAAGCATTAATAGTTCAATACCATTTAAACGTCTAATGATCAGAAACGACATACAAAGAAAAATTAGGCTTAGTTTTAAGAATGTTACTTAATAAAAAAGAAATATAAGAAGATACATTTTTTTTTTCAAAATGATCATTTGGACGATAGTATAATTTTTTAAGAAAAATTACACTTAGTTTTATTTAAAATATTTTAATTTCTAGAAAAAATCTTTGATAAAGTTGTTCTTAATTTCTTTTAAACCATTATAATTTAAAAATATTAAATGATCCTAGAATTTTTTGGGGTAGGAGGAGTATAAGTCAAGATTTTTATAAATTCTCTTAGATTCACATGCAAATGTGGTTCAGGGATAATTTATTTCACGATATTGGATTAAATTACATTTTTAATTGCTAAAAGTGAAATGAGTAGTTTAATAAAAAACTTTATTTATATAATTATAATACAATTTAAGTTTTTTAAATTATTTTTAATGAATAAATTACAGTATTTTTTGTTTTTCGCATTTTTGAAATAAATTAATGATTTTTAAACTAATCAATTTATGTTAAAAGCTTTATTATCTTTTAAAGTTTAACTGTAATTTAAGAAAATATGTATTATAACTTTAGTTAAAGAAAATTGAGTGCTCCTTAACCTAAATAATTAGAAAAATTAATTTTGTAATTATATAATAAAATAGTTTTATTTTCTGGCATTTTTCTTAACAATACAGATAGAAACACTTTGTAAAGGACTTAATATGAATTTAAAATATGATTCATAAGACAGTCATGAAAAATATTACTGAAGTAAAGACAGACAAAAATATTTGTTTCAATGAAATTAAACTTGAAACTTTTTTTTTTAATGAAATGTAATTATTTAACATATATTTTGTTAAATTAGACAATTCTGAAACCAGGTGTTTCAACTTAATCATATCTAGTCCTTTGAGCTTGTGGAAATGTTCCTAATTTAATTCTTACATCATGGCTGGAGGAATGGCTCTTATTCTTTGAAGGGCTCCCAGCTGCACTAGTGGCAGAGGACCATTATGCCATATTCCATATTGATTCTCTTGCCCTGAAATTGTTTTGTTATCATGTTAAAAATAATCATCTTCAATACATAAAGCACAATTTTTTAACAAACTATTTTATGCTACAGTGTAAGCAGTTTGAATCCCTTATATTCTACAAATATTATAAGATTATTGTTGTTTATCACCTAGTTTATGTATAAGTAATTAAAAAAGTAACCAAACCAAAAACCACACACGTCTATTAGACGTCTTTTAAAGATCCATAAAGTCCAAAAGACGTCCTGGATACCTTTTGGATGTCATAAAGACGCCCATCGTAAGATGTGAACTGTATGGTCTTCTGTCGATTACATATGAACGTCGGATTGACATCCACAATGGATGAGTTTTAGAGTATTAACATTTGGATCTGTAATAGACGTAATTTATGTGTCCATGATAGATGTAATTTAGACGTCCTTGGTGGATGTACTTAAGACATTCATAATGTATGTTACTTGGGCACATATTAAGTATTTTCAATTGAAACAACATTTGAAAACTTATGTATGGTAAATAAATTGAAAAGGAAGCAATCATAGTAAATATATTATTTGATTATGTTTTAAATATATTACTTAAGGAAATAATTTGACTATAACTTATCAGACCATAACATTTCTTGTTAATTAATGATTTATTCTTTCTTCATTGTTGACTTTTTGCTCACGCTGTTAAAAGATATTTTGACTCCTTAATCTGATTATAATGCTTGATAATAATGACTGATTTTAGAATTTTATGTAATAATTCCAGAATTGAGTCCTTCAATAGCACGACAGCTTCGGGTTGGCCCTGGCCTTTAATAAAATTCCTCCAGGCTGCTTTTTTTTGGCCACGGTCTTCCCATTTGTTACTCTCAGGTTTTTTTTGTTACCCTTTCAAAGCAGTCAATCCATATGAAGTTGTGCCGGCACCTAGTTCTTCTTCCTGTTGGCATGGCAAGAAATATTTTTTGCATTGTGCATTAACTGTTCTTCTTGATAAGATGGCCAACACATTTATTCTTTGAATTTTAATAAATTTTATGATCTCTGGTTCTCTAAAGGCATGATAAAAGTTCTAAATTTGAGCGTCTGTGCCATAATTGAGTCCACATAAAGATTAAACTGAAATCTGTTGTTGAACACTATATTGTCTTTCATGTGGGCTTTTTCTCTGAAAGTAGATTCAAAAATATTTCTAGGGGGGGGGACATGGAAAACTTACAAGCATCCAATCTGATAGATGAGTAAATCGAAAAAAAAATGCAACAGTCATCTTCCATTAGTTAACTGTTTCTAAATCGAAAGTTGATAAAAGATAAAATCAAAACTGCCCGTGTTTGAAGTTATTAAGAAAAACTGGAAACAAAATACTGATATATATATATATATATATATATATATATATATATATATATATATATATATATATATATATATATATATATATATATATATATATATATATATATATAGATAAACACACACCTAGATATAAGATTTTTGAAGCATCTTGAAATTTGGTTTTCTTTAGAACTTCTAACGAGTTCTATCAATGCCTGCAATACGCGTTGCTGATTTTTGGAGTTTAGTAACTTCAAAACACACTTGCATTCATTACATGGGAATTTCATGAAGAAATAACTAAATTATTTAAAATTATATACATCGAGAAGTATTATATTTAAGCAGTAGTTTCCTAAATTACTACTAATTCAAAATATTTTAAAGAAAATAAACGTAAAAAAAAGATGATCATTTATTTTAATTCCAATGCACAAAGTTGAATATTTTCCCCCAAAGACGAGAGGAAGCATGAAAATAAATAACAAAAGTATATTTTAACGTCCAATATATATATATATATATATATATATATATATATATACACAGGGTGATACAACTTAAGAGTGATGATAGTACCCATCCAGACAAAAGCAATAATTACATAGGAACATAAAGTCGTATTCTACTCTGAGAATCTGAGAAGTAGAAAAGAGGAATTCCCACCTGAACTTACAACAGCGTTGTGTAAGTGAATAAATAATACACAAATTTTCACAATCATATTTATTATCTAGTAAACACCTACAGCAAATTCTCAAAAGGCCGACTACTTGTGTGATTGCACAGTTGACACCTGCGTAGGAACGACTGGTGCATCCTCTCCAAGTTTCCTGGAGTCGTGTTAATTTTGTCCACGGCAACAACGATTCTAGGGCCCAAGATCTTCAGCTGAATTCACAGGTGCCTCTTACACTAAATATTTCATATGCCTCCAGAAGAAAAAGTCCAGTTGGTTGAGGTTCGGTGAGCAAGGAGGCCAAGCCACAGGTCTGCTACATCCAACCCATTGTGCAGGATATTCAAGAAGTTACGAAAATACCCATTTCGTAACCCCCGCTCGAGTAGTTCTGGAAGGAGTTACTTTGTTCAAATCTAGTGAAAACTCAGTCTTCCTATCTGGCGTTCGTGCATTACGTGAACGTCCTGCATTGTTGTTTGAGATGGAAAACGAGCCTTTCTCGCAATCGTCAATCAGCACTGGAAAAGGTAAAATTACTTGGGATACGATGAGTTGGAAACCGCTTTTCGTACAAAAATTGCGGTTCACGTCCATTTTTTGCTTCTTTGTATCAGAGGTATATATCAGCAAATTCTTCGTACGTGTACGCCACCACTGAATTCACAAAAATTTTCGGGCGATGTAATGCAGATAATATTTGAAGCGATGATGTTGCGCCGTTTTTAAAGAACAACGTCTATTCTGATTGTCTTTCTTCGGTAACCAATAGGAGCAAATTGTTGCTTCTTTTCTGTGAAAATTTGCATACGTTAAATTGATGATATGATAGATTCTTGACACGTTTCTACTTTCTTCTTTTCTGTCTTTCAGAGTGAAATGCGACCCTATGTTCCAATGTAATTATTGCTTGTCTGGATAGGTACTATAACCCCACTTAAGTTATACGCAATTTCGAATCACCCTGAGTGTGTGGGTATTATATATGGAGCTTTGTGGTGTAGTGGTTGCATTTCGCCACTATAAAGCACGTGTCCGATGTTTGATCCTTGGGACAGGCAAGGTTGATTCAGCCTTTTATCCCTTCAGTGGATCGATAAAACTCAGTACCAAGCAAGCTTAAGAACTGCACACTGAAGATTTCGCGTTAGGCTGACCATTTAACCGGGACACATGCTTTGCATTTCAGGACCTTCGATCAAGAAAGCAGATATGGCCGCTGACTGTGACTCAGTAGTAAGATTACCTTATTTTGGAATGAGAGATTCTGAGATCCAAGTGTCAAGGAGACAGTGTTTTTGCAAGAACAATTTCTGGAATGGATACTTGAGAGTTTTTACTGTATTCTTCCTTGCTTTTCAAAAATATATCCGATAATCTATATAAAAAATCATTTGAAAAACAATACAACACGAATGTTGAAATGATTTATAACAGCTTTCATTATTATAGCATCCACTATGCGTGGTGTCAAAGAAAAAGTAGAAACCTTTGATACTCTAAAACTTATTTGCTGAAATTCCTGTAAGCCTTTTAATAATATCTGATACATTTGGAAAGACTTGTCATAGACAATATGGGCTGTTGTCATAAAGATGTTATATTATGTCTGGATTCTATTATTTCCACCTTCCAGCACCACTAGGGGTGGAAGTGATGACACCTCATACACTGGGACATCCAGTGGGTGTGCCAAGTTAGTATAGAAAGTGGAAATTAGAAATAGGGACCAAACAGATGACTCCCAGACTTGATCTACCACCCTCAGAGGTATCATTTCATACGGAGAACATAGTAACTATAACATATTTCCTAGACGCCATTAGCAAAGATGAAGGATCTTCAATTGGGTCGGGATTTGAACCTTCCTATAGCAAGAATGAACGCCCTAACCAACCATTTCACATTGTCCTTCGTTGTCGAAAAGAAAGAAACAATACATTTGTAAGCATTAACCACATTAAACGTGTGAGTACACAAGTAGCAGAAACGCATTTATATATTTTGTTGTTTAACAGCTACTGGAAATGAATCGGAGACAGTATATTCTAAATTACGTGGATGTATCGCCAAGATATGATAAGCCTACGTTTATTAGTTTATACATTAAGAATATTTTAATTTAGTGATAAGGGAATTAAAAGCTGAGATATGATTCTAAATCTTTTGTGCCATGAAGTTATGGTTGCATAATCTAATAAATTCCACTTGATGTACGGTCACGTAGGATTATTAATTGTATTCACGAGTTTTAAAATCAATATATAAAAAAAGTCAAAGTGCAGGTCATTTTTATTAGTATTGTACAAAATAATTTGTATTAATCATTATTAATAAAATTTTTTATTAATATTGCAAAATACTTATTTAATATATATTTCTTACCAACACCACCGCCATGATAACTGCATTTTCTGTTCTTACACTTCATACTGTTAGTACCAGGACAAAAGCACTGTATATCAGAATTGCACTGCTTGTTTTCAATTTCTATACACTGTTTTTGTTGAAAAATAAACAGTTAATATTTTAATTAATAAGTAAACATATTTCAGTAACCATCATAATAAAATATTTTCAAAAATTATTATTTAAGATTTAGTAAGTTACATGATTTTCTAAACTAAGCATTTCGAACTAAAAAGGCAGTGCTCATCGTTTTGTAAAAAAATGACATGACGTAGGCAAGTGATACACGAAATCATGTAATAGGGATTGATAGCAAAAGAAGGTCTCGACAAGTAGGATTGTAGATTATTAAAGGATCTTACAGGTTATTTTTTCGTATATGTAGTGAAAATTGAATCAGAAATGAATCTCATGGTCATAAAAGTCTGTTTTTGGAATCAAAGCGGATGATGGAGAGGCTAGTACTTCCCCCCCCCCTCCCCACGAGAAATTCGCCAGCAAAAAATTAATACCCAATTCTCATTATTTAAAAATGTTTGGGGTCGAATTCAGAAAACCTTCCACTCTGAAAAGCACAGTTCTACCATTTGACCTGGAGGAAACGTTAGAAGAATAAATGGGAGAGTGGATCACAACAAGATATTAAGAATTCAGAAAACCTTCGAAAAGTACAATCCTACTTCTTGTCCTCGAGGAAACGTTGGAGGTATAAATAGGAAAATGATCACAATATGATATAAGAATTCAGGAAACTTTCCATTCCGAAGAGAATAGTCTTACTATTCGACCTCGAGGAAACGTTAGAAGAATAGATGGGAGAGTAGATCACAATATGATATTAAAAATTCAGAAAACTTTCCATTCCGAAGAGCACAATCGTACTATTCGACCTTGAGGAAACATTAGAGGAATAAATGGAAGAGTGGATTAGAACAAGATCGTAAGAAATCAGAAAACCTTCGAAAAGTACAATCCTACTACTTGTCCTCGAGGAAACGTTGGAGGTATAAATAGGAGAATGGATCACAATACGATATAAGAAATCAGAAAACCTTCCATTCCGAAGAGAACAGTCTTACTATTCGACCTCGAGGAAACGTTAGAAGAATAAATGGGAGAGTGGATCACAATATGATATTAAAAATTCAGAAAACCTTCGAAAAGTACAATCCTACTTCTTGTCCTCGAGGAAACGTTGGAGGTATAAATAGAAGAATGGATCACAATATGATATAAGAATTCAGGAAACCTTCCATTCAGAAGAGAACAGCCTTACTATTCGACCTCGAGGAAACGTTAGAGGAATAAATGGGAGAGTGGATCCCAATATGATAATAGGATTCTTTACTCCTCTTTACATAATGCCTAGGTGGCAGCCGAACCATTAGCATTCTAGCCGAACAATTCAATCGTCCGGGGCTTTTCATCCAAGTTTCGATATTTGCAACTATTCGGAACCCGCTTCAAAGTGTAGTTCCCGTAATTAGCTTTCGAGTGTAACATATCCCTGATGACAGATTAAAAAACCAAATCAGTTCTTACATTAAAGTTATTTTAGCAGCATACTTCCTTGCAGTTAACCCTAAGTTTAACTCAGCCAGTTAATGAAAGCAGCCGGATGGTAGTCTTCGTTACTTAGAAACAAGGGCGAAATCCTCTCAAACTTATCATTTCACTTATCGCCACCCCCAACCAGGCCACCATGTCTCTTGCACTTAAGTAAACAATTATCACAAAATAACATCAGTGCTGAGTTTCCCAATTATTGATTTTGACTGTAAATGTGGGGCTACAGGCAGTTGATATGTCTGATAGTCTTAATTGTGTATGACCGTTTTATCATAAGAACATTTTATCAGATTTAAATTTTTATTATATGCTATCAGCTATAGTCTTTTATACTTTCTTCTCAAAAAAGAGCATTAAAAATTTTAACATTTGTTGATAATTGTCTTCATTTATTTAATAGATCATTAAGCCACCCAATTTGTCTAATGTTCAGCGTGCCTGACTGTGGATAGGGAGGTCCTGGGTTCGTATCCCAGTTCTGGCATGGATGTACTTTCTCTCTCTATCTATCCTGTCTTTGTCCTTTCCTTGTATGAAGGGATTGGGAATGGTTGCCTATCCTATAAACGGGTACCTAAGGCTGTGTGTATTGAGGAAGTTGGACTTCACACCTAAATATGGTTCAGTTGGAAAAGAGGAGAGCAGCACACCCCATAATGCCAGCCTAGCTGACACACGACAACAATAGATCAAAATATTAAGCATTTTTTTTTCAATCCAACCTTATATCTGCATATGAAATATATTTTATTTTTACGGTAACCAAATAAATACCCCACTAAACACTATTTCAGGGTTTTATTCAGTAATTAGATTAATTTTAAATAAATAATTTTAGCATTTTTTTCAATCAAATTTAAGAAATTTAATTACAATTTCAATATAAAAATTATATATATATATATATATATATATATATATATATATATATACATATATACATATATATATATATACACACACACACACATATATATATATATATATTGCACAGTTGATTATAAAACATTCAGGGTGCTTTATAAAAAGGCAAATTTTGTAATGCAGGTCAGCCAGAAATACTACAAATAACATATGACAGTATTTTAAAATATGAATTAGTAAATAATGGCAATTATTTTACCAATTTGAATTTTTATAGTATATTTTTAGAAAAATGTATTAATAAGAAAAAAAAAAAGCAAACTAAGAAACAAGAATCATCTAGAAGGAAAGTGAAATTAAGGATAGAATAAAGTGTTCCCCAAAATAGATGGTACAATTAAAGACATGGCGTTTGAGAAAATCTATGCCATTCGATTTAACCACCTCAGAGCTTTGATGATGTTACAAAAGGTCAAATTGCATTCTAGAAACTGCATTAAGTAACAAATAAACGTACCATTTCAAGCTTCTTCTTCTAGGTCTGATTATCATTCTTAAAAATAGAAGAAAACAGTTCTATATCATATAATTTTGAAATTAAATGGATCATTCCTTACCTATTATATAAATGATATGGTAGTGGAAGTCTGATTTAAGGATTAAATTGTATGTAAATAATAACGTCTTTTAAGAACATTTATTTTTGTTAGGGATATATTTAAAACAGCTTTTATATATTTTTATTTTCCTCGATCTTATTTTCAAAGATTAGATGCAATTCTCATGAGAATATTTTTGAAAATTTAAATAAATGGCCTCATTTGCGTAGAATTATCTTGCGCCAAACTCTATTTACAGTTACTATGTTGTTGGAGCTGAAAACAAGGGCGAATAAAATAAGTTTAATTACTATTGATGTGTTTTAGCACAATGATTTTGAGCAGAACTGAAAGCAAGTATACAGGCAGCTGAATGACTTGTTGAATTGGATTAAGAAGGGATAGTGTACTAAGAAGGGATATAGTGTATTAAGAAAGGATAGTGTATTAAGAAGGGATATAGTGTATTAAGAAGGGATATAGTGTATTTAAAATGGTCTGAAAATAAATTTCGAAAAAAATTTCAATTGTAAACTTAAAAATAAAATTGGAAAAAATTGTATTGATTAAAATTTCACACTTTCCGTTTAATATTCGAATTTAAATCCATCGGATGGCTTATAAAGTAATATCAAAATGATTTGTTTGCCGTTCAACGGCAATTTTTCGCAAGGGCTAATTAGACTGGGACATACATTTTAATGTAGAATTTGAACCACTACAAACATACAAGCTCAAGGTAGGACTCGAACCTACTAATTGTTGAAAGGAAGGTCAGAGCGCTAACCATTCGGCTACCAGCCAAAATGATATCAGATTGAAACAAAAAATGAATTCTTAATATTTTCAAGTGATTTAATATCTTTCTTAACAAAGAATTATTTGTGCTTTTAAACCAAACAAAAACCATCTTTGATGCATCTAATACGTTTTTATAGCATAAGGAAAATGCAAGAAACGATCACTAAACCATCAGATCACATTAAGTACTTTTGCGACTGAAAAACAAACTGAACCAAACTGCTAGGTTTCATTTAACCTAGTATAAAAATCATGCATGTTCCGGTTCATAAAGATATTGTTTGTAATGAAGTTATTGTTTTGTTTATGTTCCTTTACCTTGTGGTTCGGCATCAACCTTCCGTGCGGAAGGACTCGGTTCGGTTCCCATTGGCGCTGAAGACACATCGAGTACATACGATACACGTGCCCGTTGAATCTGTGGACTTGAAAGTACTGTGGTTGGTCGTAAGCAGTTATCATCTGTCTGTAGAAATTTTCTTCCTTCTCCAGATCAAAGTCAAAATTGAGGTACTGGATCCTCTGGTGGTGCCATCTGTCGGAGGAATCTTAGAGCAAAGTCGTACTTTTACCTTCATGGTGCTCTGATTAAACTAAAGATGCAACCTTATGACTCAATTTCTAATCGTTGGCTAACGAGACTGGCTAGTCCAAGTGTCAATGAAATTACAAAAGTAACAATAAGTAACTCTCTAAAGGACATCCTCTGACGATTTATCGGATTTAAAAAAAAAAAAAAAAAACAGCAACAACTTTATATTAAAATAGAATATATTTTAAGTAAATATTTTGAAAGTCGTGCTTTTCCAGAGTGGAAATTTATTGATATACAATAGCTTTAAAATAAAAAAAAGAAATTTACAAAATTTAATTTTCGAATGCTAATTACATCTGAACTTTCCTATAAATTTAATTTGACTAATCCCCCTTATGCAGATCATGTAAATTCCCCCAAAAAATGATATGTACTATACCTAATTTCATTGTTATAAATAAAGTATCAATGAAAAAAATTTCTAAACGAACTAAGTTTATCAGATAAAAATGTATCCTTTAAACAGTGTATTTACAATTTACTATGACAAATCCTAAATACATTACGGCTGTTGTCCTCTTGTGATTATCTTTGATACATAGAGATTACTATTACTGGGATCTTTAAAGTCAATAGCTTTCCTTACAGCTAAAAGTCTCAAAGTGATCCTAATATGTAATAGGGTGACCAAATATATCCGACGTGCAACTAGATGACACAGATGACATGGCTTCCCCTACTCATATTTTGGTGAGTTTAAATTTTAACAAGGACGAGGTTATGCAAGGCCCTTAAATTTTAGCAAGGGATTTGATATACAGTTCTGCTGGATACCAGGCCACATGGGAATCGATGGCAATGAGAAGTCTGATGTGGCCGCTAGGTCTGCACTTTATCCTGCTCTGTGTTCAGTTCCATCAATAGATGTGAGAAAGGGAATTAAATATTTCATAAAGTCTCTCTGGCAGAAATCCTGGAAATTACAGGTCAACAACAAACTTTTTTTCCATCTTTCCGTTAATTATCCCATTATCAAGTTTAACGCTGCGAAGCGCAGATGTTAAACCGACTCGCCTTCGTATTAGTCACAATCGTTTCTCTCTTAAGCATTTATTCTTAAGTGATTTAAATCCTTGGTGTCAGACATGTGATGAACCATACACAGTGCGTCATATTTTAATTGTGTGTCCAGATTTTAACCATTATCGCTTCGCATTTTTTAATAGTTATATTCTAACCTTAAAAGATTTGCTTGTTAGGTGAACCACCGCACCGCAATCTCTTTGCTTTTTTAAAAGCAATTGGTTTTATGAATTTTATCTAATTTTAGAAATTTTAAATCCCAATTAATTTAATTAAATCTCATACATTTTAGATGTTATAAGTATTTTTATTTTATTTTGATACTTTAATATAATTTTTATACTTAATGTTTTGAGCAAAGGAAGTGGTTAAAGATGACTTTGAGTCTAGCGCAGCTTGTCCTCATTTGGACCTTGCGCCATTAAAACCAACCAACCACAATATGTGGGGTCCTTATTTTTTTTTTATTTTTTGGATGTATTTGGATTCAATCAACTAACGATCACTAATAGTGGAAAATAACATTAATTAAAAATCATGGATATGTAAATCTGCCTTTTTTATAGCGTATCATTTTAAATTATTATCGAAAATTTTTATTTTATTAGAACATCTATTTTTTATTATTCTTCAATATTTTCATAAATAAGTTTACAATTAAACAAAAGAGAGAGCGTAATATTTAGTGAGTGATCTAGTAAAATGGATGTTTTTTAAATGATGATAAAAGTCGATTATTTGATACATTTCAACTCTTGAACATAAAGTGTAACATGTCTTATTCGAAAAGTAGATTCAAAACTATGAATATTTTTATACATCTGTGAATGAAAAATACCGCATGATATATTTTTCTGCCATTTTTTGTAAAAATATAGTTTTTTTTTTAACTGCTTATTTATTTTAAAAGTTGTATTTTAAAGATTGGGCTCTTGTAATTTTAGATGCTTCTTTGTGGCTTATTGTAGTAAGAAAATTTAATCATAATTATTTAGACAGATTATCTTTCGGAATTACTTTCATTTTCAATGTATTGCATAAGTTGCCAATAGTGAAGACATTCGAGATGATAATCAAAATTCTTTATCGAACAAAATCATTTACTATTTTGTTTGTTAAAGAATTATGATGATTTAATTTTGTTAAGACTCAGCAAAGTCTTAACAAAATTAAATCATTTTTGTTAAGACTCCACAAGGTAAATGGGAAAAGGAAGTTTGTGTCAACGAAATAAGGGAATAACCAATCTGCCAAAGAAATAGAAATTCGAATTTTTCTCAAAATTTGCATTTTTTAGAACAGAATTATAAAGGATGGTAAAATCTACTCAAGATTAACAAAATTGTTTTACAGACACATTTTCTGATTCTTTATTATAAACTCTGCTATAACCTATCATACACTTCAATGACCTATTTAATCCTCATTTACAAAAATTGACCATTGAAAATAAATGTCATGCACTTCTGTTTCTTATTAACCTTTCGCATTGAAAAGTCACAGATGGCATTTATAACGTTGAAAAACATAGTAAATGTATTTTATAATGATCAATAATAAAAAATTTTTGTGTGCGAATGACAATTTTTGAAATTTATATTTCAAAAATGCCTTCTGTTTTAACAGTAGTATATTATCCTAGAATCTTCAATTTGATTTGGAAAGCTTCGAATCACCAACATTCTTAAGTTTTACAATAAGTAAACTTCTGCTTGTACGTATTCCTTAACATAGTCAATTAGAGAACCATCTCGTTCGAACAAAGATGAATGATAATGGATATAGTTCACATTTACTATAAAGTATTGTTCTTTTGAATAATTGAACAAATTCTATATTGAAAATGTATTTTTATTCTGCTATATCATTTTGTCATTCACCTGACCGATTAATTAATTATTGTATTCTATTAATTATAATTCATACTAAATAAAAATAAGTTTTCGGTAAAATAATAGGAAACCTCGCAACCTTGGCAACAAACTAGGGGGAAAAAAAATGCAGAGCCAGAACGAAATTTCAGAAATGGTTTATGATATCTAGTGTATCAAAGTAGGGTTATAAAAGATTTTCGCAAGTCACAATTATCGCCAAACAAAATTATTCGCGCCAAGGGTGTGGACTCTACTAGGATCCAAGAAGTTTTTCTTTTAAACATAAAATGAATTTTTAGCTGTTAATCAGGATTTAATATTAAATTTATTTTCAAATACGCATTAGAGGGAGAGTGATGGTAGAACTACATATAATAATTATTTGAATGATATTCTTTAATCATACTTTTAAGGCTATTTACATAGTTAAATATTTTGATGATTTTCATGATAGGATTCATAAGTACGATCAATATACCATATGACATTTGGAAATGATTTGGTTTCTAAATTTTGTACATTAATGCTGTTTGTATTTGTTTTAATACAGATAAAAGTATTTTAAAAATTAAGTAAATTAATTTAAATTTGTCGTAAAATTTATCAACTGGAGAGGCTGTGTCCATACTCACCTGTCTAGTATTTTTCGATTCGACCACAGGATTGTTTTTACTTGACACCTTCGGAGCTTCAATTTTATTGCGAGGGGGCAGAGGCAGGTCGTCCAGATCAACAAACTCCCCAAACATTCCAACTTCATGGGGAGAACCCCAGGGGCTTGACCGAATTTTATCATTCCCAAATTTTCTTTTGGCATCTGATGTTTCCATGGAGCCGAAAGATCGTTCTAGCTTGATATCATCATTCTTCACTTCTGAAGATGGAGGGCTGAAGAAGTCACCAAAAGTACCCGGAACTCCAACAGCGAGAGAGCTTGTTGGTCTTTGATTGGATGCGAAGTCTGTAGAATAGTCATCGATTGTTGTTGGGACAACGTGCACAGTTGGATTTCTTTCGCTTGGAAAAATACCCTAAGAATGATTCATTGTATATATTTATATATGAAACATTTCTTTTACTTTACTTTTATGTGAGAATTAAAATCTCTATGAATTAAATCATTTCAGAAAAATTAATCAATATTTAAATTAAAAAGTGCAACATTTCTACATATTAACAAAGATTTGGTTTACTATTGGTAAAAATATTTGTTTACTTGAAATGATTGAACTAGTGTTGCTGAATATTTTTAAAAATCATAGGATAAGCTTAACACATTTTCTTTGATATTTACCTCAATCATAAAATACTTTTGAATTCTGTAAATTTTTTTTATGTTATGAATCTCTATTATGCAAGAGTGATAACATTTAGATCATATTATATATGCATTTAGAATAAGTTATTTATTACATTCGATAGAGTGGAAGAGATCCTTCATTTATTATCATTGATTTTTTTTTATGATTAAGTTATTTATTGAAATTTCTGGTAGACATATAAATTAATTTAAGCTTTTGAAGACTTATATACAAATTTTGAGTGTTAGATCTCATATAGTTGATATTGTGAAATTCTTCTAATTAATATTTATTACTGATTTCTCTCAAATAAATATTAAGATATTAAGCTAAAATTCCAATAATTAAACTTGTTTATTAATTAATTAATATTTTTGTTCAACTATTTCATTATGTAAATTATAGAATAAATTTTGTAAAATTTTGCATTAAAAGTTGCAGAGTTTTCTCAATTAAACTTTCAAAAGATTAAGAAAAAATTTAGATATTAGAGTGTTATATTTTCAATAATATAATATTTTAAATTGGAAAAATTAGCAATTTTAGTTAATTAACCAGATAAATGAATCTTTAAATATCATACATGATGACAGAGGTCGTTTTAGTTTATGTGAATAATTAATTTTACAAGACATTTATACTGACTTGTAATGGTATACTTCTAAATTGAGAACCTCTAAATTCATTTTTGTTTCTTCCATAAGAATGCATCAGATTTCCAGAAAATGGCGTCGCTTCTACTGGCATAATGGAAATTTCATTTGTGACTTCTGCCTTATTCCTGGCTGTATTTATAGCTTCCCAAAAAGATCGTAGTTGTGCACAGGAAGGTTGGTCTTGATGACTCCAAGTGGATGCATCTGACTTTTTAATGAATTCCAGGGCAGATATGGAGATAAAAGCCAAAACTCTTATCCAGGAATAGCTCATAGCAGTAACAGATTAGAATAACCTGTGAAGTAGAAATTTATGGTATTTATCTTAGAAATTTGGCAACACATTTAAGATTGGGAATTCCTATAACTGATATTCCAAATAAACAACTGATTTTAGTAAAACGAGATTTTAGAATTTACTTAAATGCACTTACCAAGCTTATATGTTTCATCAACATGTGATTCAACATAAGGAATCTGATTAGAGAGCTAATTTTGCAAGATTATTAAATAAATCATTGGAAAATATTAACGAATATAAATATATATATAATATATCTTTTCATATATACCATATATATGCAGATTTGAGAATTAGCGATGTCTGAACAACAAAATTAGTGAAGCACGCGTGGCTGTATATTCAATTTAAGAAACACATAAATAACTATATCTACCAAAGAAAACAAGTAAATCCGTTGTGGTATAATCACTACAGGATTACACCACAACGGATGTTCAGCTATCAATTTGTTTTCAATACAGTGAAGAGAAGCTGTAAACAAGAAGTTGCTCACCAAGCTACTTAAATTGATTTTAAAAAAGTCAGCTTTAATTGCGGAAGCTTTAAGTGTTAATCTGTTTTTATATTTTCCTGTCAAGAAACAAATGTGTGTTGACGTCTGGGCATGTTCTTGTCAAAACTAAAAACATAAATTTATTAAATGTAATCATGCAGTTATAATTGTAATAGCTTTTAAAATGTTTGCTTCTCCATGTTTGAATAAGAATGTGCAAAATAGTGCTTTGCATACATTTTCGGCAGGATACTAAACGGGACAATGATTTTAAAATAACTTTAGTTGGTTGATGATTGATTAGTCCCTTCACGATCCCTTTTTGATGACAAGTACTAAGATTTATGGTTATAATGTATTCCAAATTACAAAAAATATCCACGAATAAGATAGTAGATGATCCTATGAATTATAGTTTGCTGAAAAAATATTTTTTTGTCAGTTTTAGAAAATTTTTTTAACCACCTGCAAATACTCGTCATGACATTACTTCATCGTGAGAAAATTCAACATTTTTGGTGAGCACAAATATGCGTGCAACAATAATATTAAACACACCTTCACCGTGGAACAAATAAATGATTAAGAAAAAATGCATTTGTGCAAACATTTTTGGCATTTTATCACTCATTAAATAGATTACAAAATTCAGCTTTAGGCATTGTGCAGAAATTATTCTTAATAGTTGCGGAATAAAGAGACTAAGTCAAACAAACAAATATTGGGCAAACATAATTTTTATTTCAAAGAAATGACATGTTTTATAAGCATAACTTAATTGAATTCAATAAAATGATGGGATTGAAGTTAACTTTTGACAAGTAAACATGGTTAAAGCTGACGCAAGTTGATGTTGACAATAAGGAACAAAAACTATTCAGAAACAAGAACAACTGTTTCAAAGAATAAATAAAATAAGAAAAAAAAATGATTCAATTTCATTTATTAGCTAATATGCGCTCAAAAATAAGTATTATGATGTGATAAATATAACTAGAAATAAATGTATTTCTTTAAACAATAATAAAATTGTCACTTGTTCTCACATTATGGAAGGATTGTCAATTAATATTGGGGGAGTTCCCAATCAGAGAAAAGAAAATAAATACAAAAAAACATAGTATGTATAGATTCAATGCAGTAATTTAACAGCAATAAATTGATAACAATTATCTTAATCGAACATACAACATGAGGAAAATAAAAAACTAATACGAATTGAGAAGAAAATTGGGCAAAATACATTAAATTATTATTAAAAATGTTATGCATATACAGTGTCGCGCAAGTGATGGGACACTTGTGCTTTACAAAAAGAAACTATAATAAAATAAATTAAAAATACATGTACAAATTTTTGTGGGTGTGTTTCATACTTAAATTTAGTAGTAACAATTATTACATAACATACATTTTGTCAAAATATTAAAATATTAATTTAATAAAAAAATTACTTAGAACGGGGCAAAAAATAGCTCACATAAGTGATGGGACACCATTAGATATGCATCAAAAATCATCTGATGTAAGCAATAAAAATATTTTTTGGGTGTTTTATTTTTACTCAAAAGCAATTGGCAATAATATACAAAATCTCGCCTGCAATATTTCTCACCAGATTGTTTTGGAATTTTTGTGTTTTTTAGCTCTGTGCAGCCATGAATGCTAAAGGAAAAGAAACTTCCCCTGAAATTCGAAAATCAGTTATTAATTTGCATATTGAAAGTGAAAAATCTATTGGAGAAACTGCCGAAACATTTAACTTCAATCATTCAACAGTTTTCAATATCATTAAACGATATAAAAATAATCATATGATTCAGAATAAAAGAAGACATGGCCGACCATCAAAGCCATCCAATGGAACAAAGCGAATTGTCGTTCGAATTATTAAAAAAATCCAAGAGTGAGTGCTTCTAAAGTTGCTGCTGATTTACAAGCATTATATGAAGTAATTGTTAATCCTGAGACTATTCGAAGTGTTTGTATGCTGGATGTCACTGTAGAGTAGCCAAGAAAAAATTCTTCGTAAGTGAAAAGAATAGAAAACTCAGACTTGCTTTCGCAAAATCCAACATAAATAAAAAATTATGATTACGGGAATGAAGTTATATTTGCTGATAAGAGTACATTTAATATGTTTGGTGGTGAAAATGTGCTTTAGGTCCCCTTTTTGGCGCATTTTCAAAAAGTCGCCAACTGGCGCGTTTTTGCGTGTTGTCTCGCGGAGTTGAATGCTCCGAGACACAACGCAAAAACAATGTTTCTATGGCGACGGAACCGAAATCCGTGTTTTTAACGAATTTTACCGTTGTGACATGGTACAGAAAACAAAAGTAATGGTTTTCTTTAAGTATTGTATAATAAAAAATACACTTATAAATGTATTACCAAAAAGACAGGATTGCCACAAGGTGTGCATTTAGAATGAAATAGTCAGGGTTACCACGCTTTGCGCGTCTATCGCCCATTTGGCGAGAAAGGGGTACCCAAACCTCAGATTAACCTATTTGATTCATACGGTCGAATTTTGGTGTGGAAAAAACCGAGGGAAGAATTTCGTAAACAGAACTTGGTGCCAACAGTAAAACATAATGTAGGAGTTATTGTATGGGGGTGTTTGTCGTTTGCTGGAATTTATAGTCTTGTATTTATTGACAGTAAAATGGATCAATATAAATATATTAACATTCTAAGGCGAAATTTGAAATCTTCATCACGAAAACTGAACCTCCATAATGATTTTAAATTCTACCAGGACAATGACCCCAAGCACACTGCTTTGAACTTTAGACTCTGGTTGCTGTATAACTGTTCTGAAATAATAAAAACACCACCACAATCTTCAGACTTAAATCCGATAGAGAATATTTGGCAAGAATTGGAATCAAGAATTTGCAAACACAGCATTTCAAAACAACAATTAAAATCGGTTCATCAAGAAGAATGGGGTAAAATCACTCCAGAAATCACAAAATAATTAGTCAAATCCATCTAAAGAAGATTAAATCATGTTTTAAAAGTAAGAGAAAATCCAACAAAATATTAAAACCTTTTAAAAAGTAAAAATTTTGGATAAGTATTTGATGGAAAATAAGTGTCCCATCACTTATGTGAGTTTTCTTTTTTGCTCCGTTCTAAGCAATTATATTTTAAATTATTATTTGAATATTTTGGCAAAATGTATGTTATGTAATAATTGTTATTAATTTTAAATATGAAACATACCCACAAAATATTTGTCCATGTATTTTTAATTAATTCTATTACAGTTTTCTTTTGTAAAGCACAAGTGTTCCATCACTTTTGTGAGACACTGTATTGTTTGAGAGATGAATATTATTAATAAGAAGGTAAATACATTAATTTGTAATCGTTTAATAAATAAATTAAAAATATTTTAATTCTTCGAAATGCCTACATAAATTTTTATTCCCAAATCATTTATTTAAAAGAAAGAGGAAATTTCTGAATGAGAGAAAAGTATTTTTTGTACCTCTTTGTAATTCTTACTTTAAAATGAGAAGATCAGTAATGGAATGATTCGATTTTTTTTTAATCGAATCCTTTCTTTACTGATCTTCTCTTATTTTAATATGAGGGAAAAGTTTTTTAAATGAAAAAGCATTAGAATGTAAATGGTTTTGCTGAATTATTTTTCTAAACAATGCTACCACATTTATGCAATGGTATTAAGCTATTTCATCGCCAAAACAAAACACTTAAAACGTTATATTAGACTTATTTTTAGCAAATATTAAATTTAGAGACAATATTACTTTTCAATTCAACAGATTAACTTTTATAAGCATATTTAAAGGCCATTTTTCATTGCTACCAAAAAAAAACTCATTTTCATTTCGCAGTATATTTCAAACAATTTTTATTTAAATTTAATACCACTGTAGGATAATAAGTGAGTGGTTTTATAAGAAGTAAATTGTGATGAAAAAATATTAAAGTAAGCCGATTTAATGTGAACACTGCATTATATCGATGTCATTCGTAATATATTGCTGATTAATTCTCTTTAATATAAAAAAAAAATTATAAGCTTCTTATAGATACTAAAGCTAGAAATGACGGTACTTCTGTGAAAACGAAAGACAATTGCATATTTTGTTATAATGCTTATGATTATTGCTAAAGCTTCTTAGTAAAACTGATTTCACTTTTTTTAAATATTTCAATGATGCGTTTGATGTTTTCATCTGTAAGAAAAAATAGAGAGATTAAACAACTTCCAAAATTTGTGCTATCGATTTTAGTTTTTTTACAGTCATTTCAGAACGTTATGATTTATATTCTCATCGATTTCCAAGAAGTATTTCAAATGTTATGAAAACATCAAATGCTTAGAAAGGTAACTTTTGATGGAAATTTGTGACTATTTTTATGTATGTGTATATATATAGATATATAATAATATTAGATAATGTAATTTATTTATTTATTTTTTGAAAAAGATAGAAAACAATTTATTTGTTATACATTAGCATGTTTTATTCAATACCTCTCACACACATTAAAGTAAAAAAAGAATAATAAGAGAAATTTTCTGTTCTAACTGACGGAGAAAATTTCAAAGTTGTGTTTTGGTTTACCAGATGGACGTAGTATTTTGTGCCTCATAGCTTAAGCTCTGTTAGTAAAATGATAACTTAAACATGATGCCACTCAACCTATCTTTCTAATTGATTCAGAGATAGTTGAAACTTGATAGGTTATAGGATTGTTATGAATGAGCAACTCCAAACAGAGGAAAACAAAGTATGCATATTACATTCTGCCAGCTATTTTTATAAATTGTTTACGAGAAATTAACTCACTTTTTTTTTTTATCAGTATGAACGATGAGAGATCAGTTCAAGCCCTAGCACTTTCATTGCTGTAGACAAACCACAAAAATGTTACTCTAAATGCAAAAATCTTTAAAATAAAAAATTAAAAAAAAAAACATATTTATACGAAACTTGATAACATCTACAGAAAATTGTTTATACCCACGTTGCTTGAAATTAAAAGCAGATAAATGATTTTTTTTAATATATGGCAAAAAATCAGTAATTAAAAAAAATTAATATATAATAAGATATATAAATAAAAAAAAATCGAATAATTTGATTGATTTACAATACTTTTTATAATAGCCAGGAGTTCTTATGGTTATCGAAATTTGAATCTTCAATGAGATATAATTTGGTCAGATATAGTTTCCAACTAAATAATATAGTTTCCAACTAACTTTTTAAAATAACATTATATATATATATCAGTCTTTCAAAATAATGACTTAAAAATTTATCAACACAGTACACGCCTTTTTCTCTAGCTTTCTTTTTAAAATAACATTACATATTTATATATACGTTATTATATAATGCTGCAAAATATATAATATATTTCGCTGCAACATATATTATTAATCTTTCAGTGAGCTGAACCAAAGGGGTAGCTGAATGCTGAATAATTAGCCCTTAGGCCTTTAGTTCTATTGTTCGTGATTCTGATTTCTGCGGGGGTGGATGCCTTTAGAGGTTCAATATCTACTTCAAATGAAAAGCCCAGTCCCACTGGCGTTTGTAATCACCTAGTATCAAGTGATTAAAATATAGCAAACCACACAATGATCTGAGGTATAGTGTAAAAATTAAGATGGATAATTAATTGCTTCTTTTTTTGTCCCGTGTATGAAACATCTGGTACTTATCTAACTAATTCTGCCTTAATTTTTTTTTCTTTTTTGTTAGATTTCTTTCATTTTTTTACGTTAACACCCACATAAACTAAAAGCTAAAATAAAAGCCAAAGTGCATTTGTACGTATAATACAAATACGCTTCGATTGTTATTTTAATTTTTTAACTATGTTCACAAGTTGATCAAGACGACAGATAAAAATTTTAGAAGAAATAGTTTTCACTAGAGTTTAAGTGTATCTTCTTAAAATATAGTCAATGGTAGGTAATTACATATTTTAGATTAATAACTATGCAAAAATTTAAATGAGTGTAACTTGAAAACTAAGGGAACAAATAAAAAGCACTATTACTTAAAATGTTTCAATTATAAAACCTTTTTTTTTTCATGTAAAAACTTCACATAATTTTGATGGGCTAATTTTTATTCATTATTTAAAAGTATCTTATGTAACAGGCTCGTTATAATAAAGATTACTTTTTTTTTAACTAACTCATCATACTCTTTTGATGTATGTTTTAGCAATAATTGTAGTTTTTATTATTTCTTCCTTATCAACGTTAAATACCATCGAGACATTATAAAATATTTTAAATTATTTAATACCGTATACAACATGTTTTTTTTTATTTTCCTTTTTTATTTTATTTTATTTATTTATTTTGTTAACACAATAGTAGTGAATCACCATAAACCCTTTTTCCATTAATTTGAAAAGTAAAAAAAAAATACCTCAAACTAATAGAATATAATTTGACATTCTTCATTTTTTATGATTAAATACGTATTCATTTAAAAACAGAGTACATCTTTCCAAATAAAATATTTAAATAATTGGGTATTTTCTTAAAAATGAACATTTTTTTATCATTAATCTTTAGGAAAGTATCTAGACAAAAAAAAAGTGGATAAAAATTTTCCACACTGCTCATTTTTTTCTGGGAAACAAATGATATTTTAATAATCAATGATTTGGTCGTTTGTCTCTTTTCAAACAGCTGTATTAAATGTAATCATGTCCAAATAAATGCATATTTAATTAGGAAGCTTCATTGTTATTCAATAATGGAAACCCAATAAATAAAGAAAAAAAAATCAAAAACTCATTAATTCAGTGTAATTTCATTTGTGAAGCATAGTAGAATAGAATAAATTTAAGTTTGCATTATTCCATTATAACAAAAAAGGATATGTTGATTTAAGATTGTTTTTCTTTATTAAAATTATTTTCATAAAAAAATGTTTTTATGAATTCCGAGATCTTTTTCATATTAATTATCATTCGTAATTACAACAAAATTAATTATATTTTAGATGTATAAAGGAAAAAAGAGTGCTTTATTTTTTTTGGTTTTAATCAGCAGTATTCAAGAATTTTATACCTTTTCTGGCCATTTTTGAATCTGAGATAGTAGTTAAACTTTTTAAACCATCCAGCGGTTCCACAAAAAAAATAATAATATTAAAATAAAAATAAAAATGAATGAAATTTTTAAAAATTTAAATCGTCTTTGTCGATTTAAACTAACCATAAAGTGAATGTTTTGTCTTATTTTTTTCATTTTACTTTTTCTTTTGTTCTGTTGTCAAGGTGTTAATGGCTTGAATCAATGGGAAATGGCATCTCAATCCGATATTTTGTTGATTATATAAGAAATCGTTTTAGTAACTTAATGAAATTCGACAATATTTCCAGACATTCTATGGTGAACTTCGCCTTGTTTGCTGTTTCTGCTCAAAGACTGTGATTTGAAGCCAGGCAGCAAATTCGTCAACAATTCGGATTTAAACGCAGTCTCATTACGATGTGACCTAAATGAAACGTTATCTGACGTCATGGATATTTTAAACCAATGAAAATTATAATAAAGCGATGTATAGCCATAATCTCAACTGGAATAAAAGAAGAAAGCACTATATGATTAACTATAAAAAAAGAAGAAGAACTTTATAAAATTTATAAAACGTATTATAGTCAGTTTAAGCATATGACAATGATTACTTACGAAATACTATATATAGGATTATCTGAATATCATCTCTTCACTGCATATCCCCTTAATTCATTTTACATTTAACATGAACAGGGTAAATCTGACTTACTGACTGCTTATTTAGTTTAGATTTTACTTCGGGAAAACGTGCTTAAATTCAGGAAGTAAAACACAAACTGGGAATTCAAATATTAAATTAATGCAATTAAAATAAAATCAAAACATATACTTGAATTCTTTTTTTTTCCCCACCAAACTACAAAATAGACTGAAAGAATTTTTAGAAATTTATTTTTGATTAAAGTTTCCATTTAAAGAGAAAAACATAAAATTTTAGTTTGACACATAAAAAAGTGAATATTGCAGGACATATTTTATAAGTTTGAATCTCGTTAAAAATTGAATAAAATGAATAATAAATTAATGTGGTGAA
Source organism: Latrodectus elegans (assembly GCA_030067965.1). NCBI lineage: Eukaryota > Metazoa > Arthropoda > Arachnida > Araneae > Theridiidae > Latrodectus > Latrodectus elegans. The sequence continues at coordinate 28,263,457 of CM057821.1, forward strand.
AGCAGAAGCAGACTTAAATGTAAAATAATTTTAACAACTTTTCAAAACTATCACGAAATGAAATCGCATTTATAGATAAGCTAAAAACTAATCGAATGATGTATATAATACTTGAAAACCTTCTCTAGAAGCAAGTATTGAATATTGAATGTTTGGATTATTTTCATCTTCATTTTGATGTATTTCCGAACAGTAATGTATTGGGAAAGGCGAAAACGCATTCGCTGAAGAGAACAAAAACCGCACTACTAAAAAATGAAAAATAAAAATAAAAAAGATACATTTCATTAACTTATCAAAAAATTGTGTGGTAATGTGGAAAGAAAGGGGATTTGTTGCCGTAAATATTTTATCACTAGTTACAGTTTTGAAGCACAGATGGCAGTTTTAAAGAAAGGAAAAGAAGCGTACGCTTCCTTCTTGAAGCGAGAAGTGTTCCGCGGACGGGAATATTACACTATTTAATTACATTGTGTCCTAAGCAACTTTAAATGGAGTTTAAATGAGTTATAGTAGTGTTTTATATAAATTACAAACGCTGTAATTCAAATTTCAAAAGAAGGCTTGGAGTTCCCTCCCCCACTCTATTTTAATTGGTTAATTTAAAATTAACCAAACACTGACATCCTGTTATAAGTTTCAATTTTTTACTTGTAGTCGTTTTTAATTTAACACCGAATGAAATTTCAAAGAACTTACAGATTGAAAATTTTATTTATGTATAGTTTTTCGCAAAATTTGATAATCACAGTGTTTGTGGTTGCTCCTCTATCATGACAGTTGGTATTCCTACATGTGGGTGGTAGGGGGCCAGGTTGACAACCAATAATCAGAAATAATTGGGGGTTTTTATTATCAGAAAGATTTTCCCTTAAAAGTGAAAGAAATCGATTAAGCAATTTAATCATGGCTAATAAATTGTTAAGAGAGTTTTATCAAAATGCTATTTTAATAAATTTTTTACTAGGTAATAAAATAATATGAGCAATAAGTTATATTGGTTAAAAAATGTTAAGCATATATTAAATATTTTAAAAAATTTGCTCAAGTTTGAACGGGCGGCTGCCAAGTTTATCAAAGTAGCTTTGCCCAATCCCACAGAGAGAGCTAAGCATTGAGTCTCAGTTCATTTGCACGTAATTTAGAAAAAATTCCACATATTATGCATTACTTGGGACTTTGTTACATAATAACACCTAGTCCAAACAGTTATAACTCAAAAAGCGAAATCTTGATTTTATATAAATTCTTGGTAAGTTTTATGCGGTTTTTGCTTTTACAAATATTTTTAATGAATTTTAAAAGCTTAATGTAATTATTTTTTATCAACTTTATATATATAAGTAGCATATCTCTCTGTGTAAACTAAACGTGAATATAATAAAGTAGACCTTTAGTTTCTTGAAATAATTTTTTTATCTAATAAATTTTACATGCAAATCTTAAAAAGCATTTTTGTTGAAAATATTAATTTTTATTAATTTCTTATTAATTTTTTATTTAATTTAGATTATATCTCAGAAATAAATAAAATTATGTGTAAATTTTACACACATATGCTACAAAATTTTTTAAATGCATATATATATATATATGTGTGTGTGTGTGTGTGTGTGTGTGTGTGTGTGTGTGTGTGTGTGTGTGTGTGTGTGTGTGTGTGTGTGTGTGTGTGTGTTATACTCAGAACAAAATTAATTCTTTTAAATTGAAATATATTGAACACAAAACACTTATTTAACTTTGCAAAGATTTTAAAACTTATCAACTTTTACATACTTGTAAAATACGATCTAAAAGGTACATTGTAAATGTAATGTACATTGATCTAAAGGTAATGTACATTGATGAGAAGTACCATTATTACAATGAAACAAAGCGTTAAATTTTAAAATATATTATTTTTTAATTTTTCAAGTAAAAATAATATTGAACGTTAAAATTTGTTAATATTTTTTTAGTCTATGGATTTAAAATAGTATTAAATACTTAAATGTAAATAAAAAGTACAATTTAAAAAAATCATCCTCAAATATATTAAAGTAAATTTAATGTCTTTAAATAATTAAGCAGTTTATTTTTCTTGAATAGAGAAAAGTATTTTTTTTCAATTTGAAAGGACAATTATAAGTAAAATAAATTAAATGTATTTAAATAATTAATCAGATTTAAAAAATGGCTTGCATATTATGTTTGAAAGAATATTTATAGTAGGATTTCATTAATACTTTAAATCACTTAATAAATAATATTCACGTTTATTTTTAAAATGCAATTCAATATTCTGTAATTATTATTAATTTAAAAAAAAAGGACATTTATTATGAAACTATATGCATTGAGAGAACATTCCACAGGCAAAAAAATTTTAAATCCCTAATTGCAATTTAAAGCAAACATTTTAAAAATATTAATCCCCATATTTATATTCTTCAATAAATTGAATTATATTTTCAGTGCAAGATATATATATAATGCTCTATTTTACGTAATATTTATAAATATTGCTAAAAATTATTGCATTTTAATTCCAATTTCACTTAAGATAAAGTGATTAAGATTAACTAGTTATAGTAACACACACATTTTAAGATATTAGAACACTTACTATTATTAATTATTGATAAATATTATACACAATTAGGCAACAATTTTGTTTATAACTTGTTTAAGGGTTAGTTCAAAATAAAATCAGTTATTGTTACATGTACTATAAGATTTAAACGGGATTTATATATGAAAGGAAATATTTATTTTACGCTATTTTTTTAAAATGAAATAGAATTATACAACAGGGATTGATATATCAAAGGAAAGACTATAGCAACTAAGGCACTACCTTCTGATAGAGAATGATGACTAAAGTTGTTTTTTTTTTTTTACCTCCTAGTAGTTGCGCTTTGCATTGGCTTTTCATTTAAAAAAAAAAGGTGGTATTCATAGTTCTAAAAAAAGATTAAAAAAATTTCCAGGTAAGTTTCTAGATAAAATATTCCTTCAAATTTAATTTCTACTTAAATGTAAGAAAGTGTTTGTGCATTGTGTATTTCATATTTGCAGCATAAATTCCAATTTTATTCTCAATGTAACAGTTGTACAATCTTTTAACTATTAAAATACTTATCTTGAAACTATTCTTCATCAGCTTGTATCATAGACAACTTTGAATCTAATATTGCAAGAATTTATTAATTAATTTTACAAGAAATTTCGTTTCCCCTATGGTTGCTGAGCGAAGGAAGAGAAAATATTAGAATGGATTTTCCTTTCATATAATCTAGCAAAAATATATATTGTAAATGTTTTTTTTTTCATTCCATGCCACCAGTAAATATAAAAAAATATGAATAATATATAAGAGATTCAAAAACTTTAACAGAGTGGTTTTTACGTATATTCGCTTTAAAATTCGGTATAGAAATCATTAATTTAGAAATGTGTATGTGATGAATTAAAAGGTTGCTTATGAATTCGTTAAAATAAATTTATTAAAAGTAATGTGTTATATTTAGAAAAGGAACATGGCCACTCATAATATCATTAAAATTTATATTATAAATGACGTGAATCTAAGTGGTTTTAAAAATATTTTCCATGAAAATGCACCTGCTTCATTAAGCGTATTTGAACTATAAGGCAGGTGCTTTTTTGGAAGCTTTTTATTGAAGAGTTGAAAATGCCAACCCTTAAATATTTATTTCTGAGGGAATCAAGTCGATATAATCTAGTACGTAATCAAAAACAATACGTTAGATAAGAAATTTCAGACATAGTGAGGGTACAAATGTCCCTTCATTACCTTTTTCACGGGGGTAGGAGAAGGAGTGTTTTAGTTATAGAATTGTATAACACATTCGCACTTCTTGTTTTGAAATATATATATATATATATATATATATATATATATATATATATATATATATATATATATATATATATATATAAAGATTTAACTCTGCTTTTTATGTAAATTAAAAAAATAATTTTTTAAGTAATTTTTAATAACATTTTGATTTGACTGAGATTATTTTCTGGATCTGTTTTGCATATTTATGTCATTTATTTTCATAAAGCAATGTATGAAATAATAAATCACTTCAACACTAACGATGAACTAAAGTTTTGGGGACGTGGTGCATAGTGGTTAGGGCATCGGCTTCCCGTCCGAAAGCGTGGGGTTGATTCCCAATGCCGCCAAATAACCACCGAGTACATGCAATATACATGCTCCTTTAATCCGTGCAATCGAAAGTCCAGAGGTTTGTCGTTGAACAATTACCATGGGTGCAATGGTCTGGAGAAAATTTCCTCCCCCTTCAAATCAATGCCAAAATTGAGAGAGTGGATCCTTTGGTGATGCCATCTATCAGAGGATTTAAAAAGAGCAAAGACGTACTTTCACCTTCATGTGCTCTGATTAAACGAAAGACTCACCCTATTGACTTAAATTCGCATAGCCAAGGCAGAGCGAGCTTGGCTTGTCCAAGTGTCATAAGTAACAACACAACAACAACTAAAATTTTAAAGCCAACATAAATCATTATTGTTTAAGAATCTAAGAGTTGCATGCTGATTTTAATTACCACAAATGTTAATTTTAAAATTAATCCTGTCTTTGAATTAAATATCTTAAATAAAGTGTCTTTAAATTAAATTATTCATCTACAGTCTCAAATCTGCTTATCTTCAAGTTTTAATAATATAACTTATTCCATAAGAGGCTTTGAAAATTAGAAATACTAAGATTTTGCATGTAACTAGAAATGTACAATGAAACTTAATAAAATAATTGAAATGGAATAAATTGTTCGATATTGGGGAACTTTTACTGTGAAATCACTTTTAATCACATAATATGATTAGATTTAATAATCCAATGGGCGAAGAGGTTAAACGGTTTAATTCTACTCATTTAATCGCTTGAAGCAAAGTATTATTTTAATGAAAATAAGTGACTTTCCTAGAATCAATAATTCAATAAAAGAGAGAGATTTATATTGTTTCTTTGTTACTTTATTATTGAAAGCTGAGATAAAGCTCTAACAAAATTGCATTAGTAATAAATTTTTATTCTAAATGCCAGACGTTGGTAAATGAAAACCGTATGAAGTCAATTATGTTTTGCATCATATAAGCCTCAGTCGCCTGTTTTGGATTTGTTTGAAAGACAATATTATTTTTTTTGTAACAAAAATTTCTGTTTATATTTGGCATACAAGCAAGTATCACAAGGAATAAATATTTATAGAACTATTCTATAAGCAATTCTTTTTTAATACAGATTTATTTTTGGTTTCAAATCGAAATTTATATGTGAACAATGAAAGTAATTCTATTAATTTTGGCATTTTTCGAGTGTGAAAATAAAAGAGATTTTTTTAGGGAAATAGAATCCAAGATTGAATGCAGCACAAAAATTTCATGCAATGAAATCCTTAAAAATAAGATAATTAATGAGCAGAAACAGATATAGAATGGATATATTAACACATCTTTAGAACGATTTCAGGGCCATTTAATTAATGTTATGACTATTAATAAAAATGTAAAGGTTAAATAAAAATGTAAAGACTGTAAAAATGTAATACGTTTAATAAAAATGTAAAGACTATCTTTTAAATGTTTGATCTGATAGGTTTTTTTTTTTTTCAGGACTATCAAGCCTGCATCGTGATTTCCATTATAGAAAAGCTTTTCAAAAAATTTCCAGGGGTATTGCTTTTCATTTCTCTTCTACTATTTTCCATCTATCGTGGTGGGTTTTCGTTTAAAAAGATTTTTTTTAACAGACCATAGACAAAATAGTCCATAGGTAAAACGTCAGGGTACTTCACAGGATTCATTGGATTCTTTTCAATAGCTGTAGTAACGTAATGAGCAATATTGTTTCAAGATTTTGACTTAATTTAAAAATATAGGTTGCGATCATTTCCTTTGTTAATTATCGAGGTTATTAGACAAATATTTTTCATAATATCATTGTTCATCGAAGTACGATGTCTACAATTTACGTTTTTATTCTTCATCTATTTATTATCAAGTATATAGTGATATTCACACATAAATATTAATTGTAAAAATTTCTCAACATTCTTAGTCTTAATTTATAAACATATTTTACGCGCGTCAATGGTTTTGGATTTAATTGATTTGAGTATTACTAAGTTTCTAACAGAAAGCTTGTGTGTGTGTTACTGACTAAACAATTTACGTAAAATATTATGTTGCTTCATGAATTGGATTAATCAAAAGTAACGCAATTTAAACCTTGAAATGGAAATTGAGCCATTAAAAGTTACAAATGTGTTGGACACATAAAGCGTATATCTTAGTAAATAGCAGTGTTCAAATTTACATAACTATAAAACAGTCGAAAGCAACGTAATATCGACTCCAGATTCGATTGTCGACATTAATTAACGAACTTTATATCACGACAAATTAAGATTCTTTATTGAAACAGAAAATTAGCATGTTAATTTTAGATTCTCGATATTAAAATAAAGAATAATTTGTTGACAAATTTATTTCATCATTAGTGTGCATAAATGTTTCAGAAATGGAAATCAATTATGAATATTCTTTTTTACTCAAAATTAATTAGCAAACAAAATGTGTATTTAAAACAAATGGATAAATTTATATACTCATTTCCAAAAATTAATCACAAAGATGTAAAATGCAAAAAAATCAACAAATACTGCTTTGAATGACACAAAATTCGGCAAGAAAGTAGCCTATATATTTGTGCATAAAATAAAATCAATAAATGTATACAGAAATTCAAAAAATATTAAAGTTTTGTAAGTTATCAGATAATGACATACTGGAGATTTAAACAGAATTATTTATAAAGTGAAAACAAACAGCATAAAATGAAAAGAAGGGTATTAATAGGATATGCGATCTGCCCTCATCTGTATACAAAGTTTAAACCTTGTGACCCTGCTTTCAATTAGATGGTCAACTATCGCAGAATTAAGCAAAAGCCATTCTTCTTGTAGTTCAGTTTTCAGCTCAATAAGAGTGGCTGGAGATCGATAACTTGAAGATATAGCTAGGTCGAGAGCATCCCAAAGATTTTCAATGAAATTAAGATAAAATGAATATGCTGGCTATGTTATACACACAAAGCCTTCACTCTCCAGGTAGTCATCGACGATATCAGCTCTATGGGGACATGCGTTATCGTCCATTAAAACAAAAGTAGGGCTAACTGCTGCAGCGTACAATTTCACAATGGGTTTAAGGATTTCATCTCGATACCGGATAGCCGTTAAAGAACCCCGTTTAATGATGTGCAAGTCAGGTGGTATCCGGATGAAATCCCTGCCCACACAATAATGCTTCCGCCTCGGAATGCGTGATGTTTTGAAGCTGATTGCGTGTTTCTTGCTTACGTCATATCCTTATACACTTGTCATCTGGCTCCAGAGCAGATCTTGACTCATCAGTAAACATGACATTGCCCCAGTCAGACAGAGTCCAACTGACGTGTTCCCGGCACCATTTTAATCGTTCCCCTCTTGATTGGATTGATAAACAAACACAAACTCGAGGTACCCGGGCGTACAGTTCACTCATATGTAATCTTCGGCATACAGTAGATGTTGATATCATCGTACCAAAAGGACGCTGTAACCACAGATGTCCCACGAACATTCTTTCAGAAAAATTTTAGTTTAATTAAAGATTTTATTATTTTGCTTACATTGAAATTATAATTGATTGGTAGAATAAATTGAAATTTTGAGTTTAGGTTATTTCTAAGCATGAGAAAAATTTTCAATGTAAGCAAGTAACTCTTGATTAAAAATCCCAAATTCTTTAAATTCAAAAAGCACTTCTTATTCATAGAGTAATTTAAGAAGTTTAATATATACTCAAACCTATTTTTGTATTTTGAATAGGGAAAGCATGAAAGACAAAGCATAAAAAATCGTACTTAAACTTCACGATAAGCATTAAAAAATAGTTTTTGCGAAGAAACTTAAAAGGGAATCTTCGGGGGTGAATAGGAATAGGACAGGTGTCTCACATAAAAAAATAGCAAAAAAATCATATGAATTAATTAAGAATTGCTTTTTCAAAAATACAAAAATAAGAGTGGTGAATTCAGCATAATGATAACCCAGCACAACAAAGTGAACTTAACGAAAATCACATTAGTATTTCAAATGAAAGATAAATATGTGTTGTTGTTATTTATGACACTTGAACAAGCTAAACTCGCTATGTAATTAGCTATGCGTATTTAATTCAGTAGGATATGTCTTTCGTTTAACCGGAACACCACGAAGATGAAAGTACGACTTTGCTCTAAACTCCTCCGATAGATGGCTACACCAGAGGTTCCACTCCCTCAATTTAGATAAATATGTTGATACGAAAATCATGTAGAGATTAGTAATGAACTAGGAGCCTGAAATGATTGTATAGTAAATTTAGTTTGCTTTGAGGTTACAATACATATGTAATGCAATTGGCCGATGCAATATGTATACAATGTAACGAAATACACATCGAAAATACTAAATAGCTCATAAAATTAACTAATGTTTTGGTTGATAACTTCGACAGTTATGTTCCAATTTGATTGAGAGAGAACGTTTCATTTACAACGCACAACAAATCACGCAATTAAAAACACTCACAAAAGCAAGTTTGAGTGTATTGAATCCTATTAAAATATCTCGAAAGTTATAATATGTTGCGAATGAAGAAAGTATAAAACCTTAAAATCATCACATAACAGATATTTTTCACTGAATTACTGAACCAAATATTATCCGTGAAAAATTAAGCACTTGACGCATATTTTCTTACTTGTATGGACTTATTTTTACATGGGATTCGAATTCAAATCTCGATAAGTTTACTTACGGGTACTCTTCGATTCTTAGGCGATTTTTTTCAAAGCCAATGAAGGTGCCAAGATTTGAGTATCAAAATGACAACCCTAAAATTACGTTAGTTAAACCGCTAAAGTTACCAGGGTTATCAGAAATTAAATTTTATCGCCAATATTTATTTTTTAAATCTTTTTTGCCAAACCAAGGGGTACCCGTATGTACATTGAATCCCAGATGTTTCAATCGAAATGCATGTTTTCTCATTATGCCAGTTTTTACAGCTATAAGCATGAAACAGAACTATATGTGACGCTCTAATAAATTGAAAATAAAATTTGCCGATAAAAGTATTTCTTTGAATCAGAATTAAATTATACCAAGCTTGTAAAATAAATTTCAAACAACCTTAAAAGGGAGATCATTGAATAATTTGATACTTAAAGAATGACTACTCGCAAAATTTCAACAGTGAGATATTAACTAAACTAATTTTGCAAAAGCATTGTGGATATTCCAAAAACAATGTATTTTATCTATTTATCATGTCAGAAGAATACTAGTATTTAAAACCACATAGAGTAGATGACTTAATGACCAAAACCTGTTGTAAGGGCTTTTTAGTACCTACCACTCTGGGAGGACATTCAATAAACAGTGGGCCATATTCACTTACCACAAGGAAAAAACACGAGAAACACACCATACCCCGATAATCATGCATGCAGAATGCGGAAACACATCACTCTTTCGTTTACCAATAGTGTTTGAGATCAAACTCAGAGCCTTTTACTTTGAAAAGCAATGCCTTACCATTAAGCCATTGTTGTCACATATATTTAAAATGTAAAGTAAATTATTGGTCAAAAAGATTTTATGGATAATGGCGTTTTACTTTTGCCTGAAAGGTAGATGGTTTGATTCATAATCCAGACAAAAACGTTTTGCTGAGATATCCTATGCACTCTAATTGGGCTTAATAGCTCTCCAAGTGTGTGGAAAAAAAGTTTGGATAAGATGGTGAAAGTTTTGGTGTTGACTTCGTCACTTGACCGTAATTCAAAATTGAGACAGTTGTCTAGTTTGAAGGCAGAAATAGGAAACATGATATAATACTACTAATAAAAATAAGATTTTATGACACAGTTGCCGTGTAATCCAAGATGCCAAATTCTGAGATTGGCGATTTTTTGACGGATTTTCTTATGTATCTGACAATTCTGTTTTTATTACGTCATGTATGAAGACCTATAAGAATTATGCAGAACAATTCCATTTTGGTAACCCTAGTATTTACGTCATCGCGCCCGTAACGATACATCATCTTGGCAACATTTCTTCATCGCCAAAAAAATTTAGAATTTGAAATCAGGGATTATATGGCACTTGTGCTGATTTTATATAGGTCTCTCTAATTGAAGAATAATCATTAAATTCATAATCTAATTTTATATACATTAATGTATTTATAATTATAAGCCATCCTTCAAATTCTTTGTAATGGATAATAAATACTCTGTTATTCCTTGTTTTAAAAAATCCTATAACTTCAATTGCATGTAGTTATTATATTTCAAGTAATTTATGGCATCGCATTTACTTGAAAAATACGTGACCATAGGTCATCAACTAAGCAAATAAACCAGATGACAAAAATATTTTAAATTATGCATAACAAATTAAATAGTCAGGATAAACATAAAATTTCTTAAATGCTTGAATACAGAACTGTATCCAACTGGGCACAAATATCTTATAATCCATCATGCCAAATTCTGAATAATTTTGGTAACGAAGAAAGATTAAGTATTGTGACGTCAAGATTGAATTTTTCACATAATTCTTATAGGTCTCCACCTCTATGACGTAATTAAAACCAGATTGCTATATAAGGAAGAAAATCCACAAAACAAATCACCAAACTTAGAATTTGGCATCCTGGCTTATATCTGTGCCTCCAATTACTTACCTTAAGTAATTTCAATTAAATAATAATTAAAATAACCTAAGTACTATCTGTTATTGTAATTCGTTTAAAATTATGCATTTTTATCATGGGAATGTGAAGATGTATTAATATTTGATTTTGAATTTCCATGTAAAATAAACACATTTGAAGAAACTGACAGATTCAAATTGGAATACCTCTCCATTCCGTGTAATATTATCTACAATAATAACTAATTTTTACAACTATAGTAAATTTTATTTAAATTATTAGTTTGCAACGTTTTATATAACTAAGCAATCCATTTAAAATCTTGCTAATTTACTCGTAATTGATTTGTAAAATGAGATTAAAAATTTTTTATTGATATTCATTCATATCTATCCGCATATTGATACATTTAATGAATATGGATTGCTTTTAAAAAAGGAAATTTAAAAGTATAAATTTAATTTGAATTTTTATTATTATATGTATTTTTTAATTATTTGATTATTTAAGACACAGAAATATTTTGAGTATTTTCACATATTTTTATGTACGTCTTTGTGTATCTCTCTTTTCATTTGAATATATAAAATTCATAAATTATATTATGTTGCTCCTTTATATAAATTAAATTCATTTACATTTTATTAATTAGAAAGTATTATTATTTACTATTTACATTCGAAAATGTTTTTTATAAAATATAGTTAAAATTTTTAAGTAAAAAAATTCCTTTGGCTGTCAGATTTTTTTATTGAAATTATTATATTTATTACTCTAGTTCAAATATAAAACACTTATTTTTATTTTTATTTTTTTAATTTTTTTTTTTAGAGTTGATTCATATAAAAAGGAAAACTTTTGTCAAAAACACCAAAATTATCTTACAAATGATGTTTATTTACTTTAAAATTAATTCCTAACTCTTAATAATTAATTTAAACTTATTCAAAATCATGTAATAAAAATTTAAATTACGATTAATATAAATAGGAATTTTATATTCTTTTAAACAGTTAAATTTTCATCCATTTTGTTATTCTAAATTTATACAATTGTTAAATATACATATTATGTTTTTCTTTGAGTGCGAATTTTATATTCCAGGTTTATGAAAATGGTTTCAAGTAGTATATTATATTTTATATAAAGAATTACTAATATAATATAATATATTACACGTTTTGTGCATTATATGCTTTTTCAGAGGCAAAAGTTACACGAATTTTTAATGATTTTTTAGAGAAAATTAAATATAAAAAAATGTACCTGAATGGCAAGAATGGAATTGATTTTTTTTTATTTCACAGTGAAAAGATGAAGAATTTTTTCACAGGCTCATCTGTTAAGTCTCGACTTTACGAAGCGAAGAATTTAAGATGATTTCCTCTTTTGGATCCCATGTGTATGAAACTGATTTGAGCTTGCGCTTTAGAGAACCAACAAGTGTCCAATCAAAGTTCCACATAATGGGCATGCGCTATTCTTATTCTCTAATGATGTTTTCCTATATTTAGGGACTCCATTGGAAAAAAAATGACGTGCAAAATTAACTTTATCATTTTTCTTCATGCTATATTTTTAAAACTTTTATAAGCATAATTAAATTTTTATTCATTTCTTGATATCTGTATAATAATATTTGAGTCTTAAATCCTCAGAATTATTTTTTTCGTAATTATTGGTATAATAAATATATCTGAATTTTATATAAGAGGAATGAATTTCTTTCGTTTGATATAACTTTAATTAAAAGTATTTTGCAGAATGATTAAAATGTAAAAAAATATATAAAATATATATTTTATGAACATTTTAACTATATGAAATCATTCTTTATTTAGTAATTTACAGGTATATTTTAAGTGCGTTAACATATTAAAAAAAAGCAAACTTTAGAAATAAACTAGGAGAAAAAATAAGGCGATAAATTCTTTTTTTTCTTTATCACACTTACAATTCATTTTATATCTAATCTAATTTATATTTATTGTTTTTTCCTTCGATGGAATTAAGCTACCTTCTAATTTATAATTCGAAGATTTATAAATTTGAAAAGTGTTTACGTTTTACCAATTTTACAGTCTTCTTAATTTATAGCTTTATAGTTAATTAAGGAATTTTTTATAGCTCGAGTAAAATTTTACTGCTTTATTTTCATTATTCATTGAATTTAAAATATTTACATTCATAAAATATTTTATTTAAAATTTATAATTCAAAAATAATTGATTATATTTAAAAGAAATTAAGTCCATAATTTCTAGCTATTAAATCAAGAATAAGAAAATAATAATAAAATTACAGGCGACGAAATATAATATTAAAAATGGTAACGATGAGATTTTATTTATTTATTTTTAAATATTGGAGATTTTTACTGTGCTTATCTGTCCCCTATTTTTAACTGAAACTGTGTTATTCCTAAAAAAATTATTTAGTGATAATTTTTAGTGACGTAGCTATTTTGAATGGAACAAGTTGATTTCAAATCAAAATTGCGATAGAGACCAGTAACGATCAAAGCTATATTATACTAAAATATCCTAAAATAATTTTTAATGGAGATCAGAAATAGAACAATCAAGATTCAAGACTTATTCAAGATTCGCCTAGTGATGAAGCAAAATACTAACCACCATATCACATTGTTTGCAAAAGGATTGAGTTATGGCGCGTTATGGATGTAAACAATATACACGTGTTTATTTATTTAATTATGGCACAGATGAATTATAATCTAGGATGCCAAATTCTGAGTTTGGCGTTTTTTTGGTGGATTTTTTATGCATCTGGAAACCTCGTGTTTATTACGTCATATATATATATGGAGACCTATAAGATTCATGCAGAAAATTCTGTTTTGGTAACCCTAGCATTTACGTCATCCCGCACGTCACGATACATCATCTTGGCAACATTTCTTCATCGCCAAAAAATTCAGAATTTGAAATCATGGATTATACGGCCCCTGCGTCTTAATTATATTTATTTTATAATGATAACTTCGGGAATTTTTATTAATAAAACTTATTTTTATTATGTGGTTATTATTTCAATAAGATACTAAAAAGTACATTTACGTAAACTATACGAAGGGTTAATAGTGAGAGTAAATACTTAAAAAAGTAAAAGACCCAGATACTGTTGAACAATGATAAATGGGTAATGGAGATTGCAAATTTATTGCAGTTGTTGCATCAGCATGCTTCCCTGAACCTCATCCTGAATTGGGCTCAACTGTAGATAGATGAAGCCTGTTGGATTCTTCGTGATTTTGAAGCAGAAATTAAGCAAAACACCCCCAATACTCAGCCTGCCACTCCAGAAGTATCTTTCCCATGGAGGACATTGCGACCCCGTCCAGTTCCAATGTGCACCAGCCGCTATTAGTGAACACAATGGATCTTCGGTTAAGTCGGGATTTTATCTCATTACCTTGAAATAATGAGAACGACGCCCTAACCAAACAGGTCGCCGCAGCTCGTTGGTTAGATTGCTTTAAAAACAAAGTGTTGAGGTAGGTGCTTGTGATATTTTAAAGTTTTCTCCTTTAAGATATGACCCGTTAATTATACAAAACATATTCTCAAAATCATTATACAAGAGAAAAATTACTATTATCAATTTTCAGCTGTTAAACAACACAATATGCAGTGTCAGGTTACGTTTCTCGATACATTTATAAAATTTTGGAAAAGAAAATATCAGAAGTCTTGTTTACTTTATGTCCAAATCACACAGTTTCCAGTTTTATTATTACAAGTTCGATATTGCTTTTATTGAACTATGATCGAAAAGAGCTGCCTAATCTATGTATATAATTTTAAGAATCCTTTTAGAGAGCTTTCCTGATCCAAAAATAAATTTCAATATTATTATCAATAGAATATAATAAATATTACCTAGACACAAACTATCTATAAGAAATATACTGGAAGGGAAAATAATTTCTTCCCCAAAAGAAAATTATCTCGGAACAATTCAGTACTCAGGAAAGCCATTTCTGCGAAATTATGTATTGCTATTACATTATAATTAAAATAAAATAATTTTAACAAATTTTATTTGCGTAAAAGTTTATTCTTGGCAAAAAGGTGATATTCTATTACTAATTTTCAAAATATATTAAATATAACTCAATAATGTATGGAAAAATTGTAACAAGTAATCATTGCAAATTTTTCTCTGATATCTTCTGCTTGAAAGTATGCTAAAAGTTAATTATTTAATTTGGCTTAAACTTAACAAAGAGAAAATAATAAAATACTTTCTCTTAAGAATTAATTATTATGTAAAAATAAAGTAATAATTTTTTATGACTATGTGCTAATTTTTAGGCAGGTGTTGCATTTTTAAATTAATTATGGTACAAATTTAATATAAAGCTCAAATGGAATTATAAAAATTTTGCATAAATTTCCATGCATATATAAAATTTTATAGATTCTTTCACTTTCTAATCTTAAAGTCATCTTTAATCATTATGAAAATAAATTATAAAAGAAATTAATATTGAAATTTATAAGCACAAATATTTTTAGACCATTTTTAATTAATAAAGTAACTAATGTAAAAAATAACAAACATGTAGAATTATGATAAAATCCAAAGCAACGTCTCTATAAAATATTTTTTTTGCCATAATGTCATTGCGCTGGCATAGTTCAAAGAGGAGGTTTGTAGTTTAAGGATTGATATTGTCATTTGCTGTGTTAGTCACTTTTTGTGACACATTTTATTCTAAATTTAGTACATAATCTAGATATTGACTACAATTTGTATATTTATATTACTTTTACCCGAAATATAATTAGTGAATTAGTCAAAATATAAGTTTACGCATCTGTGTTAACTATGCATAAATGTTAAATTAAATGAAAAATGTTTATTTGAGTCTAAAATAATAGTGAATGTGCTTTATAAAGTAGTCTTTAACAATAAGGAAATGTATTTAATTTACGCTATTTAAAATGTCTATCAATGGGCAAGAAGATTTCTTGTTTTCTTGTATATTTTCAGACTATGCTCCAAGAAAATTTGACAACGAAACTTAGGTTTATTATTCATGAGCGGCAAGTGTTAAAGAGGAGTCATAGTTCGAGAGCACAGCTATTACTCAAACAAGACTTTTGAACGGTGTTAACATGTCTTATCATCTTCAAGACAGTATAACTTTGTTGTCGTGAGATTTTGGTATTACGCCATAATTAACTTTGAAAGATAAATTGCGAATTATTTTTAAAAGAATACTAAAATGTTAAATTTTCCTCACCCACTTTAAAATATGATTCTTTGAGTGGAAAACAGTTTTATTACCAGTTCTCTTAAGAATTATGATTCCAAATTAATAACTTAAATAAGTGCTTTACAACGAATTTGTTCAGGTTACCATGTAACTTTCAAATAAAATTGATTTAATATAAATTTAGAACTGGGAGAATGTGCATAAGCATATCTTTTGATATCTGAAATTTAGGATTTTCACGACAAGAAAAATCACAATAAAACATAAAAAATATTTAATTTTTTTGCATAGCAAATCGTGATATTCCATAGTAATGTTTTATTTTAAACCCCCCCCCCTTTTTTTTTTTACTTATTCGCGAGAAAGAAAGAAATTTAGTAAGTTTCGATTAGAAAGAAAAAGATTTCATTTCATTTAGTCTTCCTGTTGTGGTCTCTTTTTACATTTGAAAGAAAACCAACGGTTTTAAAGAAGATTTCGAACCACTGCATTTTCGTTTATGATGGGAATCAAACACACGAGATATTAAACTAAATGTATGAGTGCTTAACACACTCAAATATTAGTTAGACTAGGAAATTAACTGGGGAGAGAAATTCTATTATGGAAGTTATATGCAAAATATATACTGACATTTTAATAATTTATGTTTCAAACTGTGGTGAAAAAGTGTAGAAAATATGCAAAATCTACTTTTGCATATTTTCTATAAATTTTTCACCATTGTAATTGTAATTAAAATTACCATAATTTTTAATTATAATAACAGAAAGAAACATACTTCCATAACTTCATAAAGTCATGCTGTCAAAGAATTATAATCTGATCTTAAGATTTCAGAGATGAAATTGCTTTTGTGATGAGTTAAAAGGAAATCATGCAACGATTCAGACCGCAATGGGTTGGTTATTTCGGATGTCCGTTCTTGTTATGGGAAAAAGTTAGTTAATGTGTTCGTTTCTATAAGAAAATAGTTAGTTAGAGTGTTCATTCCTATTATCGGAAGGTAGTTAGGGTGTTCGTTCCCATTATCAGAAGGTAGTGAGTTCCTATCTGAAGGTAGTTAGTTAGGGTGTTCGTTCTCGTTATCGGAAGATAGTTAAAGTGTTCGTTCCTATAAGAAAGTAGTTAGGGTGTTTGTTCTCGTTATCGGAAAGTAGTGAGTTCCTATAGGAAGATAGTTAACTAGGGTGTTCGTTCTCGTTATCGGAAGGTAGTGAATGCCTATAAGAAGGTAGTTAGTGTGTTCGTTCTCATTATCGGAAGGTAGTTAGGGTGTTTGTTCCCATTATCGGAAGGTAGTTACTTAGGGTGTTCGTTCTCGTTATCAGAAGGTAGTGAGTTCCTATTGGAAGGTAGTTAGTTAGTGTGTTCATTCCCATTATCGGAAGGTAGTTAGTTAGGGTGTTCGTTCTCGCTATCGGAAGGTAGTGAGTTCCTATTGGAAGGTAGTTAGGGTGTTCGTTCTCGTTATCGGAAGGTAGTGAGTTCCTATAAGAAGGTAGTTAGTTCGTGTGTTTGTTCCCATTATCGGAAGGTAGTTAGTTAGGATGTTCGTTCTCATTATCAGAAGGTAGTGAGTTGCCTAACCAACCGAAAATCCGTTGAATTCTAATCCTGGTAGGGCACGTTAAATATGTCGTGGTAGCAATGTTCTCCGTGATACTTCTGGGGTGGCAGTCCAAATTTAGGGTTTTTTTGCTTAGTTCCTGATTCTAAATTACGAAGACCCCCTTTCTGGGCCACGGGGACGCTACCACAGGTTGCTCCACTATATAAGATACCATCACTGCCTCCCCATGCTTTGCTGAAAGTTGGAAATCCTAATAGTCTGGCATCATTTAACACAGCGATTTTGTAGCTGTAGTTTTGCTAGTTTAACTTATTGTAATGCACAAAACTACAGCGGTTTTGTAGCTGTAGTTTTGTGCATTACAATAAGTTGCTTCCACAACTATCATATAATGATTTAATTTTTTTTTAACTATTGTACCTGTCAGAGCTATTATAAGGGGTACCTCTATTACATTGTTACATAATGTATAACATCTTCTGATCTGCAAGCCAAAGTTTAGCCAAATTCTGCTGGCTTGCAAGTATATCACATAATCACTTCTGGAATTTTAATAGCATAATTTTGAATTTTATACATAAATGAAATTATTACACAATAGATAGGCAAAACTAATTTAAATATTTTTTTGAAAAAATAAGCTTTAAGATTATATTATTATTTATTAGAAGACCAAATGCTTAGCAAGTAAGCAATAAAGAAAAATTTAAACATTATTACAATGAATATTTATCTAGTTTTATAGAATTTTTAGACTACATTCTATATTGATATCTGAAAATAATCTTTTAGAATATTTATACTTATTTTAATATTTTTTTTATTTATTTTATATATCAATTTATAAATATGTATTATGTATATATATATATATATATATATATATATATATATATATATATATATATATATATATATATATATATATATATATAATAAAATTAATTTAGTAAATAATATTATTTAGAATACTTATATATATTTTAGAAAATACAGAAACTATTTTGTTATTTACATTTTGAATTATTTTTTATATTAACTCATATAATTAAGTCTAATTACTATCTCTAAATAAAATAGAATGCTAAACTTAATTCGAAATTTTCTTTTATTGAAATACTTATTTTTAAGACTTATAAAATTACTAGAAGAATTTCTATCTTAATTAGTTCTGTTGAATAGCAAAATATTTGCAAAACATAAATATAAAACAAGACGTTTTTAAAATTTTTCGCTTGGTAACAAAATTTTCATATGGCTATTAAATATATCCGTGGCATAAGCTTACCATTATAGAAATGGACAAAAAGAAAGGTAGGTTTTTTTTCCCGTCATTTCTTTAAAAAAGTAATAAATATTATCAATTTTGATTCACTTATTAGATTACAAACATTTAATATAGAAGGGAAAAAAAGTACTTGGATAATCATAAAAATTTTAAGACATAAAATTATTACTATCTTATTGAGTGACCATACACATTTCCGAATGAATACAAAACACTAGGCATTAAATTTTATTCATATAGCTGAATAATGTGGGGTGTATGCATATATTTCTGTAATTAATCCTTCATGTAATCAATTGGATTTACTCAATATCATAAACGTTCCTAATTAATGTACAGGACAGACAGGCATTAAATTTTATTCATATAGCTGAATAATGTGGGGTGTATGCATATATTTGTGTAATTAATCCTTCATGTAATCAATTGGATTTACTCAATATCATAAACGTTCCTAATTAATGTACAGGACAGAGTTTTGTAAAAACATTGCACCATTTAGAACAATTTTATTAACAATTTTTAATGTTCGGAGTTTTGATCATTTTCAGGTAAAAGATTTTAAAAAAAATTAATTTTAAGGGACAGTTTCAAAATGGATAGATTTTATGAGTCAGTTTAAACACAAAATATGTGCTTTTGATGCTTCTCATTTATTTCCCAATAATGAACAAATTGTTCTAATCAGATTTTTGCTCGCTTAAAGTAAACTTAATCAGTGAAACTTCATATTTTTCTTTTTATCAAATTTCATATTTCTCTTTGTGAATTTATATAATAACATAAGCAAATTAATTATGTAAATGCATTCGGTGGTTATCAAAGTAAATAAAAATGGAATATATAATAAATGACTGCAAATATTTTTATGCTGTTTATTCTTCATTTTAAAAATTTTATATGCATCAGAAAAATTTAAAATATTAAATATTTATAAATCCAATTTTTCTATGTTATTATGAGTGAGTAGTTTAACATTGAAAACAGAAGAGTTTCCACAAAGAAAAGTTCCCATTTTAACAAGAATAAGCAAAGTGATAAGCCATTGCTTCACAACTTAAAATGTTAATTTTCATTTTTAGAAAACATGCCTTCATTCCATCATGATCAATGTAAATCCTATTTGCAGATGAAAGATGTATTTTTCCATAATCCCTATGTCGTAAACATGAGAATTAATTAATTTTTGAGACATGATTAATCGCGCATGGTTACCGCTAAGCTTTATTTTTCTCCACAAATGTCACAAAAAAAGAGCAGCTTCATTTGTAATTAACATCTTTTCTGTAATTGATTTTTATTAAGTGAGTAAACAAAAAAATATTGCTGAAGTATGCTTCGTTCAATGAAGTTTATGTATGCCTTGATTAATACATCAATTTGTGGTAGTATTAATCTTTTTTTTTTTTTTTTTTTTTTTGTTTGTTTGAATACGAATCTTTAAAGATTTTGAAGGATCACGAAACCCCGTAATTTTGATGAATTCTTTGGATATTTTATGTAAGATACTTGTAAATTTGAAGCTTAGTATTAAGACATTTTAAAAGTTAACTTTTTCAAAATTTATAGCTGTTAAATAAATAACAAATGTGAAATGGAAGTACTTGAAATTACGATATACACCGAGAGTTGTGGGCAATGAAAATCGTTTTTAAATGTTCTCTTCCTTTTTTTTTTTTTTTTTTCCTCAATGGGGTAACTTTAAGTTTTGGTACATACGTACATCTTTTTTCAACTTAAAGTACACGTTAAAAACGTCAGTTTCGATCAAAAATGATAAATTTATTTTATTCTTTCGTTAAATAAGGAATTTAAATAGCTTTCTAAAACAAGTTTGTTTTTGTCGCTACGTTAATTAGATTCCGAGACATAAAGGATTTCGTAAAGATCAGGAAACCAAAAGTGGACATTTAAAGCACCGGAAGTGGGCGCTTAAAGTGCCAGAATGATCTTAAAAATTAGTATAAACAGTGTTTAATTTTCAAATATGAATTTAGTAAGCTTTTAAAAGATACATACAATAAATGTATCTTTTCCAGAAATTAATCAGCAAATCAAATAAAAAATTAATCAGCAAATAAGAGAATTTCTAATAAAGACACAATACTTTAATCTTTAAAAACGATATTCTCAGAACTGGTTTCTGCCTATAATTTGCACGCTTCAAAAATGATAACTCCAAATATTTTCATAATATCACTATGAAATTTCATGAGCTGCTTGATCTGTATACTGTTTTCTAGAGAATACACTAAAAGAATTTTAATCATCACTTAAATATTTCCCAAATTATGGCCTGTTATTCGAATAATGGGATAGAAAATTTGGCTAAAATTTCAGTATAAATATTCAACTGGCCCTAATTTATTTATTTTTCAACAAAACTTGATATTTTTGTACATGCTCTAGATAACAACATATAGATTATTTGGTATTAATTTTTTTCAAATATGTTTAATATTTTTTGATGTAGCATTTCTTTTTTTGGTTTTTAAAAAAAATGCTTAAAATTGTATACATATTTAAAATTTCTGAAGAATAATATTGGCATACACAAAATATTACTAGCTCAATATTAATGTTTTCTAAAATTAAATAAGAAAAAATAATTACAATGTATATGTATTTCAAAAAAATTCTTCTGAATGTGTTTGTGTTCGGGTACTATACATTGTAACCATTTTTTCTTATTTCACTTTAGAAAACATTAATATTGAGCTACTAATATTTTGTGTATGCCAATATTATTCTTCAGAAATTTTAAATATGTATACAATTTTAAGCATTTATTTAAAAACCAAAAAATGAAATGCTACATCAAAAACTATTAAACATATTTGAAAAAAATTAGTACCAAATAATCTATATGTTGTTATCTAGAGCATGTACTAAAATTTTCAGTTTTTGTTAAAAAATAAAAAAATTACGGCTAGTTGAATATTTATACTGAAATTTTAGCCAAAATTTCTATGCCACTGAATTACATATTCTATGCCTATGAATCACAGGCTATAATTTGGGAAATATTTCAGTGATTAAAATTCTTTTAGTGCATTCC
The DNA here is from genome assembly GCA_030067965.1 of Latrodectus elegans. Taxonomy (NCBI): domain Eukaryota; kingdom Metazoa; phylum Arthropoda; class Arachnida; order Araneae; family Theridiidae; genus Latrodectus; species Latrodectus elegans. The sequence continues at coordinate 28,285,406 of CM057821.1, forward strand.
TTAGAAAACAATATACAGATCACGCTCATGAAATTCCATAGTGATATTATAAAAATATTTTGAGTTATCGTTTTTGAAGCGTGTAAATTATAGGTAAAAAAAGACAGTTTTGAGAAAATCGCTTTTAAAGATTCAAGTGTTGTGTCTTTATTAGAAATTCTCATATTTGTTGATTAATTTTTTTTATTTGATTTTCTGATTGATTTCCGGAACAGTAATTATTTTATGTATCTTTTAAAAGCTTTCTAAATTTATATGTCAAATTTAAATATTGTTTAAACTAATTTTTAACATCATTCTGGCCTTTTAAACACCCACTTCCGGTCCTTTAAATATGTCCACTTTTGGTTTCCTAATCTTTACGAAATCCTTTATATATCGGAATCTAATTAATGTAGAGACAAAAGCAAACCTGGTTTAGAAAGCTATTTAAATTCCTTATTTAACGAAAGAATAAAATTAATTTATCATTTTTGGTCGAAATTGACGTTTTTAACGTGTACAAGTACCTTAACAAATGTGTTTAACCCTCTTAACATTCATCATTATTAGTTATTAACATTCATCTTAATTTTCATTGTTATTAATACGCAATCTTTATAATGATTATTTAATCATATACACAATTGGAATGAAATAAAATAATTTGTTTGAGTTCCAAAAATTATGCGATACAATGAGTAAAAAAATTTAGAATATCGTTGTGCCAAATTAATATTATATTTAGTCATTAAATAGTTAAAAACAAGGTAATAAAAAATTTTCATCAAATATTTTTTGTATATAATTATATTTTGCTCTTAATGTCACATAAATATACATTAATCTAGATCAAAGAATAAAAATTACATTTCAGTCAATAATAATTGTTTAAGAACTAATTGTGAATAAGACATTATTTCAGCAGGTGAAAATTTTTGATACATACCATTATGCTGATCAGCTATTAATATCACTTATCACTAGTCTTGTATATTCATATAATGTACATCATAATTTACAATTTTTTTTAAAAAAAATGCTTCCATCTTAGGTATTACATTTTTAAAGAAATAGAATCTCATACACTATTTATCTTACATAAACAAGCATATTTTTCATTTTAGCTCATCTTCTTTTTAATTTGAAAGTTGCGATTACCATAGTATCTTCTTCTCAGATTTGCCGTACCTCTTTGGACACTAAAAAATAGTACTTAGATATTCCAAATGTTTTAGTTCTGCATATTTCAGTTTCTTTTTCAGCTCATCTCTTTCTCTCTTCTTTCCCTTTATCTCTTTTCTCACTTTCTTTAACGGGTTCTTCAAAAGGGAGAGTAAAATCTGCTAAAGATCTATGAGAAAATTTTTTTAAATATTTAGGTAAAAGTGTGCTTTGGGTCCCATGCTTGGCGCATTTTCAAAAAGTCGCCAAGTTACGCGTTTTTGCGTGTTGTCTCGCGGAGTTGAATGTTCCGAGAGACAATACGCAAAAACAGCGTTTCTATAGCGACGAAACCGAAATCCGTGTTTTTAACGAATTTCACCGTTGGTATGGCAACGAAAACAAAAAGAATGTTTTTTTTTTACAAATTGTATAACAAAAAATACACATATAACTGTATAACAAAAAAGACAGGATTGCCACAAGTAGTGCATTTAGGATGAAGTAGTCAGGGTTACCACACTTTGCGCGTTTATCATCGATTTGGCGAGAAAAGGGTACCCAAACCACAGATTAACCAATATTTATGTAAAACGCACGGTTCGTTTCATCTAGAAAATATGTATTTTTACAACCGTAGATTACTGCAGCTTTCGAGGATTTGAAATCTTAGTAAAACAATAAACATTTTTAAGAACAAAATATGGATAAACTTAATGAAGTGTTTTGTCAGTAAGTGTAATTTAATATAATATACAATATAATATAATAACTTTCATATCAATTTTTTTATATATAATTTAAAAGTAAAAACATTCAAACGCAAGATGAATTTTCAAAGAAAAATTTAACAAAAAATATTTATATATTTACACTTATCAATTTTCGTTAATATTTTGCATGCGCTTTCGATTGCTTCAAGAAATTGAATAAACCATTTGCCTAAAAAAAAGTATTTATTCATTTTTACTTATTTAGTAAAATCACCAAAAAAAATTACAATCGAAGTAATTGATGGAAACTGAAGAAAGATTGATGCCATAGCGTGCTTTGCTGTTTTTACGTAGAAATCATTAGGAATTCGAGTATCAGAGAAATGGCGAAACAAGAAGTAAACAGATGCAGCAAGTCAACAGCTTGACACCGTATTAATGGACTGGGCTGCAACAGCTTGGTTGGTTAGGGCGCATTTCTCATTATCGGCATATAGTGAGTGAGTTCGAATTCCAGCTTGACCGAAGATCCGTCGCGCTTGCAAAAGTCGGCTGGGGCACGTTAAAACTGGGAGAGGTCGCAATGTCCTCAAGTGAAATGATACCTCTGATAATGGCAAGCCAGGTATTGGGGGTCTTCCGCTTGGTCTCTGTTTCAGAATCATGAAGACTTCGCTCAGCTACTTCTATCTAACTGGTAGAGCCCACAACCCAGGACTAGGTACAGGGAAGCATGCTGGTGCAACAACTGCGTTATGGACTGCGCAATGACCTAAAGATGTTGTAATATATATAACCGTCCACCGAGTATTTGACGCCTTGGAAGACTTTTCCTAAATAATGAAACGCATTCATGGAAAACTTCCAAGTACCTAACCCAAAAGACTTCCATGCACAACACATCGTCCATTTTCCATTATTCAACAATGGATGGGATCGAATCAGGGATATTTCTTCCGCTCTGAAATGCAGTGTCCTTAAAATTAACCCAAAGTGAGTTTATACTAGTCAATATTTTGAATCGTACCTTCTAGAGTTCCTGTGACAAAAATGAAAAAAAAATTATGTCTTTGGGGTTCTAAGTCATCTCTCGTTAAACAACTGGCACTTTAAACAATCCATAATATTTCTCCATGTTCTTTGAAAATCTATACAGATGGTAGTAACGGTAGGGGGGGGTAGTCTCGGGCAGTGGGGTGTACATAAACACAGTTTCCGGAGAACTAGAATTTAAAATAAGAAGCACAGATAATTGTTCCGTGTTTTGATCATAGCTAATAGCCTTTAGAAGAGGTTTACAGTGTGCAGTAGAAGTGGAGGATCAATTAAAGGATATATGGATATTGACTGACAGTCGTGCTTCAATCCAGCATCTTTTAAATTTGAGCACTGTTGGCGATCAAACTAGCCTGGACCGGGTCGCCAAAAGACCGGGTGAGACCTTCAATCTTAGACCAAGATCTTCTGAAACTGCCTTTTTCTCGCTATCTGAGTGGGCAAACGAAAGGAATCACCTTTCAGTAGGGGTAGAGGACATTTCCTGACTGTCCTTGGTGTTCCGTCGATATGGCCTCTCCTGGACATATCCTAACCTACCTAAATTTTAAAAAAGACGATGTCCTTCGGGACCCATCATATTTTTAGACATTTTAGATACTTTTGGTTTTATGGGATGTGTCTAGCTAGGCTAGACAACTTGAGATAAGTAACAACAACAACAAGTCATCGCAGAATAACGACTAACGCTAGTTATAGCTGTGGATTAGTTTAAATACTAAATAAAATGCAACGAATTAACCTTTTAACGGAAGTGTGTTAAACATTATTTACAGTCATTTGCAATTATACTTCAAAAATGGGTTATGATAACAACTTTTAGGTTTCGGAACCATCAAAGTTCAAAATATGTCTTAATTAAACCATCTGAACCATTAAGTCTTCAATGGTTACAATTAGCATTTGGTGATGAATCTGAAACTCATGCTACTGTATTCAGATGGCTTAGAGAATTTAGAAGAGGTCGCAATTTTCTTCAGGATGAAGAACACACAGGAAGGCCGCCGTCGGCAGTAATCCTAGATAATGTGTCTGCCATACGAAAAATGTTAATGGATTATAATCGCTGTACCTATCAAATGATACAGAAGGAACTTAACATTGGATCCGCAGCCATACACAAAATCATTCGTGAAGAATTACATATGAAAAAAGTAGTTTGCCGTTCGGTTACCCATAATCTAACTGAGAACCAAAAAGAGGAGCGTGTCAGAATCAGTAAAGATACTCTTATATTACTAAAACACGGTGGCCACCGCATCATTTCTAAAATTGTAACAGGTGATGAAACGTACATACCGTGTTTTGACGTTCCAACACGACAAGAAAGCAAAGTATGGGTCTTTGAAAATGATCCCACGCCAACAATGGTGAACAAACAACGCGCACTGAAAACAGTGATGTATGCCATTTTCTTCAGAAGTATGGGATTGGTCAAAGCCATCCAGTCGGAAGGACAGAAGACAGTAACAGCAAACTGGTACACCACTAAATGTCTTCCAGAAATTCTACAAGAACTAAATGTTAGGGGACTTATGCTTCACAATGACACTGCATCTTCACATACAGCCGGATTACCACTTGAGTTTCTTAAACAAAAACAAATTAAAGTGATCGAATATCCGCCGTATTCACCTGTTCTAGCTATGTGCGACTTTGGTTATTCTTTAATCTAAAAAAGAACTTACGTGGACGCCGTTTTTATTCAGAAGAAGAGATTGATGTGGCCATAAATGCATTTTGGTCATCTATTCCGAGAAATGAATGGCTTGAGGCATTTAATCTTTGGAAAATTCGTCTACAAAAGTGCATTGATGCAGGAGGAGACTACTTTGAACACACCTAAAATTTTGAAAGTATAACTTTAAAAATCTAGTTGTATCTCAAAAATTTCAGAGTGTTTCTCGTGTTATATATAAAAGGAAATGTCTCTTTATGAATAACGATATATAATAAATATCGCTTTATAATTATATGGGAATAGTACAGTAATATACATAAATTATAAACAAGATAATAGTGTGATGAACAATAATTGTTGCATATAGAACCAAAGTTTTACTAAATCTGCAGAGAAGGATCCCAAATCTACGGGACACACAGTAATACTTGGCCACACAATTTAATGGAAGAATAAAGCGATTCCAAATTTGACGAAAATCAAAAAGAAAAACCGTTTAAATTCGCGCTGGTAGTAACATCAAGTAGTATTTAGCAATGAAAAGGTTTCCTATCTGGATGGTTCAAGCAAGTAGCTTTTGTTTGCTTGTTACTGAAAGGTCACTTTTTACCCAAGTAATCTAATTAGATTGGGACCTAGGGTTTAAAGTGAATTCCATGCTAATACAAACATCCTTATCCAAGGTGTGATTCTAACAACTGTTGAACAGCAGTTAATATCCCTAACCATTAGGCTACCAGCTCGGCTTCAAGCAGTTACCAATGTTTCTGGTATGATCTGTTTTACGAATCTATGTCTTCAAAGATACAAACTAATAGTGTTTCCCTTAAGGAATGAGATGAACTCAGATGTTCTGGAAGAACTGATCGATAATTTGTATTACATCCGTTGAGTGTAGCAAGCTATCATTAACTGTCTGAGTAATATTTTCTCCTCCAATTAAAACTCATTGGAGTTCCACTCTTCATGTTCTAGAGGAACAATCGGCCTGAATACACCACAAAATGTATTTTTCCATGGTTTTCAGATAATAGTGCAAATATTATTGATTAGCCACCGTGCATCCATTCCCAGATTCCGTAGAAAATATGTGGAACATACAAACAAGTGAAGGTCAATATAATTCTACTATAGACCTAAAAAAAATTTATTTCTTCCAAATGGGCAAAATTCGAAACATACTTTTTTAAGAAAATTCTAGAAACCACGAAGAATGACTTCAGAAAAACAGCACAATTTTTTTTTTAATAGAGAGCATTAATTTGATGTTTTAAGTTTAGTGAACCAACAGAGTAATCCAAAATGCATGAAGGAAGTAACCGAACATTGTGGAAAAAAGCAACATGTCAAAAAAAAAGGCAACTATTTTACGAACATGAAACCTATTTTTTGAATAAAGGTATACATTTTTTTTCCAACGGCGGGCACTTCGGAGACGAAGTCTATGCCCCAGCAAGGCCAGAAGCTGCTACCATTTGTCATTACCCAGATGGCACCTGTTAACCAAGTCACGGAAGCGAGTAGAATTGCCCACGCCATACCACCGCAAACCCGTTTATAGGGTGGGCCACATTCATACATCATCACAGAAAAAAGGACAGAGTGAACAGAGACAGGAAGTAACAGACATGCCCAAACCGGGATTAGAACCCGGGACCCACAGCTCAGGAGCGCAAACCATGCAGCCATTGGTCGGCTATAAAGGTATAAATGACATGTTTAATGTACAAAAGGCTCGAATTGTCTTCCATTTCCGATTATATTATTAAAATAGACACTCAATTTAACGAACACTCACTATTTTACGATCTATTGGCTGGTTCCTGATAGGGTTTCATTGATATAATAATTTTATTTCCTACTTATGAGCAAAATTTTTTAAAAATTTCTTTTTTACGAACTCTGTTCCATGTATATTTTGTTTGTGTTTATTTTTATCATATATTTTATTAATTTTTCTTATTTTATAATTGAGAAACTTAGACCAAACTCTATTACTGGAGTATCTTTGAGTTGCGGATAACTGACTGAAACATTAAATATGAATTAATGAATGTTCTGAATATAAAAATCAAGTTTATTTAAAATTGAAATCAAATGAAATTCTTTTTTAATATAAATCATCAAGAATTTATATAAATACTAGTGTGATTTGTGTTAGTAGAGTTTGATCTATTTATAGTCCCAGCCTCAAGAATCATTTATCCTAGTCTTTTTTGAAAGCTCCGTCTGCAATTTTCGCTTCCTTATATAACTTCTTATTTTGCAAGAATATGGGTATAATCAATAGCTTCAAGTGAAAATATTGTAGAATATTTCTAGAAGAAGTTATCAGGTCTGGGAATTTCCACTTGAAATTGATATTTGCGCAATGCCCATGTGAATGTATGCTTGGTAAATGTATCATTTGAATGAACATAAGTTAAACATCCATGTCCTTCTCGACTAAGAAACCGACTTCTCCCCGAAATTTCACTTCAATGCCCTTGTGAATGTATGCTTGGTAATTGTATCATCTTCATAAATGTATCATTTGAATGAACATAAGTTAAGCATCCATGTCCTTCTCGATCAAGAAACCTACATCTCCCCGAAATTTCACTTCAATGCCCTTGTGAATGTATGCTTGGTAATTGTATCATCTTCATAAATGTATCATTTGAATGAACATAAGTTAAGCATCCATGTGCTTCTCGACCAAGGAACCTACTTCTCCCCGAAATTTCACTTCAATGCCCTTGTGAATGTATGCTTGGTAAATGTATCATTTGAATGAACATAAGTTAAGCATCCATGTGCTTCTCGACCAAGAAACCTACTTCTCCCGAAATTTCACTTCAATGCCCTTGTGAATGTATGCTTGGTATATGTATCATTTGAATGAACATAAGTTAAACATCTGTGCTTCTCGACCAAGAAACCTACTTCTCCCCAAAACTTTACTTCAATACCCTTGTGAATGTATGCTTGGTAAATGTATCAGCTGAGGTAATGTAAATGTATAATTTGAATAAAGATAAGTTATACGTCCATGTGCTTCTCGACCAAGAAACTTATTTTTCTCCGAAATTTCGCTTAAGAACTTTTTGAATCTGGATCCAGATGTAATTTGTTCATAAGAATTATTATTATATTTACAAAATGATTTTATTTATCTAATAATAATAATAATAATTACTATTTATAAGAATAATAATTAAAATATAATAATAATAAAGATAAGAATAATAATATAAAATAATATATCAGATAATTAAATTCATTAAAATTATTATTAGATGGATAGATGATTGAGAATAAAATAAATGAGAGCTTTCAGGTACAAAAAAATTAAGAAAACGACTTAGTGATGCCATCATTATCAAAACGAGTCATTATCAAAACTTTAAAAAAAACAACATAATGGTTTTATATAGTAAAAAAGTAATTTTAAAATAGAAAAATTTATTCTCCCACAATAAAATGAAAGTAAAAATTGCTTATAATTATGAATTTTACTTAACATGTTTATTATATAATGCATATTAAATATTTTTTTCTAATATTACCTTTATTTATAAAGCGAAAACAGTGTAGTAAAAAATATAATTTAAGATTTATAACAGTTTTTATCAAATTTACGTGTTTATAAAAACAACCGTCTAATTCATAAAACTAGTTCCTTATGAATTTGAGAATAATTTATTTAAAAATCTATCAGTAATTACATTTTGAATTAGGCATAAGAAACAAAATTTACCAAAGAGTACTGTTCATTTTTTGGTAGTAATAAATTTCAAATTATGTACACTTAAAGTATCTCTTGACTCTTGCCATGCATATTTTTTTTAAGCATGTACTGTGTTTTGAGTATTAGAAGGCCAAATAACTAATGGCATCATAGCTAATTTTCTGAGAATTTTGAATAAATAAACATTTAAAATATCTAACCATTGGTGGTGTTATAAAATTAAGATATTTTATTAAAATAATGTAATCTCTTGATATATATATATATATATATATATATATATATATATATATATATATATATATATATATATATATATATATAATGGGTCAATTTTTTTAGTAATATTTCTTCATTGAAAAGTTTATTATGTACATTATTATTTAATGATTTTCTCTCCAAGACATCAAAAAATACTTCAACTTTTCATAATAAGCAGCAAATATTAATATAAACTATAAACTCATGTATTGAAAATTATCTGTTTTTTTCAAACCAGCTCTATCTATTCACAAAACTGAAATCTTCACTCACTTTAATAGCTCTAAGCGAAAAATCTTCAATGTAGAAACAAGACAATAAGAATATGAAAAAATATATCTGTGCCATTAAATTTTGCAGTTTCACAATTTCTTGTTTATAATTCAATTTCTCGAATTTAAATGGCTGTCATCTGTTTCAAAAGATAATATTTGCCTTTAGTCTTTCCTTAATACATAAGCTTTTCAATAAAAAATTTCTCTAGACCCAGTGACGAGTCAACTCTTTTCTCCTCCTCAACAAATAAAATATTTTCTTTTACTAGCATTCAAGCAATTATTTTGAGAAATACGGGCTGAGGCTCTTTTCGAAAATGAAATACATTTTCATAACTACAAAGAAGGATTTATTGAGATTGTTTTTCCATTCGTAAATTGATTTTTGTCGAAGGAAATATGAAAAACAGTTTTCTTTTTACTGGATTTGAATAAAACTAAACGGAGAGTCTTATTTCGTATTTCCATTTTTAGAATGACTATTTACTAAAAGATTGTTTCGTTTGACTTACAGTTAAATTTTGATTTAGATTTGACAAATATAACTGCTTTGTGTTGCCCTTAATTTATCCTGCAGAAATATCCCTTGACACGTGATTTATGAACACGTGACACTGTACAAGCACTAGCAAAACAGTATTCGACGTGTGTAATTTGCATGCAAAAGCAAAATATACATATACGTGTTCTTTAATACAAGACGGATTTTGGGCTTCTTCATCTGCTTCGTTAGCTTCCCTAAAATATGCAATGACTCAGCAATAATTAAGTTACGAATTAATTTCTCAGGAAAAGAAATGAAAATGCACAATTGATTAACGTATACATTATGTTAGTTATGAATACTATTTCATAATATATTTTAATAATAATATAATAATTTTTCTTTTTTTATTAAAGTAATCACTTATACTGCTGCTACAAGAAAGACTTTTAATCAGGAAAATTCACTTATATTTAGAAAAAATTCTCCTTTTGGATTAAATTTCAGATATTTTAATATAAGATTTATGAACAGTTGAAGACAGCAGAAATATTAGAATAGTATTTACTAATATTTATATTACAATCTTGTATAATCACGTTCTCAACTTTTATTTACGTATATAAATAAAGAATATTAAACTTTATTTAATCATAAAATGTTAGAAATTAGCTCTAGTTACTGAAGTATTCAAATCAAAATACTCTGATTTATATAAGGAAATATTTGGATATTTATTGAATATTCAAGTATATATATATATATATATATAAATTAGAAGCAGAATCATTGCATATAAGAACAAATTGTAAAACTAGTCCTTTATATTATACTTATATATATATATATATATATATATATATATATATATATATATATATATATATATATATATAATATTTAATATTATATATATAATACAATTAATTTCTTCATATAACTTTTCTTCAATTAATTTAACAATTGTGTTGACTAAACTAACCAAGCTTAGTCAGATAGAAAGCTAGGTTGAACTGAATTTGAATAGTCAGAAACCTTTGCAAACTTCCTTTCTGGCTTTACTTTTAGTTCTGTTTTTATTCATCATGAAACGCCAAAATCCTCCATGGCGCATCACGATTTCGCGAAGTTTCCAAATCACTTTTTTCCCTTTCCAGATTCAGTCCATTCAGTTTCTTCTTCTCTTTTAATTTCATGAAAATAATAAGATTACAGACGCAGATATGTATTGGACATAATACCGATATCATCGTAGAAAGGAAGCATTTTATGATAATTAGAGTTTGCTTATAGGGTTGCTGTTTTGGCGATGTCAGGATTCTGCTCTGGATTCAGCAATCAATCTGAGGAAACTGATGAAATTGAATGTTTTATTGTTATCATGGAAAGTTTCCCTATGACGAATGAAAGCAACTAACATTTTCACTTATTCCTCTTTTTCCAGCTGATATTTTTTTTAAATTTTGACCCAAAATTCATCGATAGACATTGTTGATAAATTTGATTATAACGTGATATTTGAAATTAACTTAAAAAATAAATTCATATTCTTATTGAAATTTAATTTACAGCCTACAAATAGTTTGAAATGTTCTTTTTCTCCCAAATATTTTTCAGGAATACTTTTTAGATGAGAAATATCTTTTAAAAATATTAATTAAAAATTGTGGTTCCTCAGCGATGGTATTTAATTTTAATAACTTTAAATCTTGATGTGAATTAATAAAATAAAAATGATCAGTAATATATCAATGTATTATTATTTACCTCATTATATTCATCTAAAGAAAAGTTAAAATAACTTTTTTTAAATCCAAATATTTTTTAAAATAAATAAAAATGGATTTACGGCAATTCGAATATATGATCCTTATATATTCAAATTTAAATCATTGATTTTTAAAAATACATCTTCTGAATCCCAAAGTGTTGCATTATTTTTTTATGGCAAACAGATGAAATAAAAGAGAAATCTTTTTCTCTTTTGAAAATACTTTTGCAGCCATTTTTAATTCATAATTTTTGCGAAAATTTTATCTGGTTGGACAGATCTAATTTTATATACAGTAATAACTGTCCATATCTTTATCTTCTTCAGCACGACAACCCGGGGTGGGCCAAGGCTCTCTTTAGAACACTCCTCCATTGTGTCCTTCGGGAGGCGACAATTCTCCAATTTGTCACTTTCAGCACCTTAGAGTCCTCCTTTACACATCCAGTCCATCTAAGTTTAGGCCGACCCCAAGATCTGTTTGCAATGGACCGATAATTTAAAATTCTTGAAGTCAAAGACGAGGTTCCATGCGACAGATGTGGCCCGCAAATCTCAAGCGACATATTTTAATATGTCAGCTTCCTTAAAAAATCTGTAGAACTCAAAATTGTATCTATGCCTCCAAACTCCAATCTCATTTAAAGGACCAAAGATCTTTCTTAGGACTTTTCGTTCAATTATTACAGTTAACTGTTCATATCAGAATTCTGATAAAGCATGGCCAACAACTCTCAATTTAAATTGTACATTTTTTAATAAAGCCAATACTGTTTTAGAAATTGAATTAAAGTCTCACACAATACTGTATGTGGAATTTCGTCAATCTTTTTAATTTCTGAATATAATCAATGGGTTATTTAATGGATAATTAACAAATCAAAATTGATTGATTTCTTTTATAGTAATGCCTTGTCAACTAACCATTTAGCCTTCTTTCTATACGTGGCACCTGCACAATTTTTCCACTTTAGCGAGTATTAGGGTTCATACCTATATTTCAACACTTCGTGGGTTCTATAACCATGAACTGCTCTATACTAATGAATCAAACAAATATTCTCGAGGGAGGATAGTTGTTTGGTTTAAAATTCACTTGAAACTATTGGTCCCGAATGAAGTGATTCTCAATTTCCAAATTGCAACCACGACAATTATACCAAATTAGTCCTGAAAGTACTTATTAATATACAGATTATGTTAGTCAAAATTTCCTCATTTGTGGTGAATGAAATAAATTCTATACTATTCAAGAATTTTTATATTATTTCTTCCGAAAACGCACTTTATAATGTTAAACACGGAACAGAAAGGTGTAAAAAGATTTACAAATACTCATTTTATTAACGATAAAGTGGTTTTTTTCTTTCCTACTATTTGAAATCATGATTACGCTACTTTATTACAATTTTCATTGTTTTAAAATATCCATGACGTCAGACAACGTTTCATCCACGGCGCATCGTATTGAGATGGCGTTGTAAATCCGACTAGTTGACGAATTAGCTGTCTACCATCAAATCACATTCCTCGAGCAGCAACAAACAATACGAATTTTTGTTTGCTGCCGCTCGAATACTTTTCATAGATTTTCATAGGCAATAAGATTTTTCATAAGTTATAAGATGATAATCTCATATTGGTGTCATCAACAAGAATTAATTGGAAATCAAAACAAACAAATTATGTCATTAATACAGTAATGGGTATCTCCTCCTTTCCATACAGGGATTACGGAATTTCTGACGTCATTAGCCAGAGCAAATTCAAGACATCTCCTTTCCTCTTGCAGATATATTTCAAAATATGTTGAAGTGACTGGGGTCGGAAAATGTGTAGATGAAGCCTTAATGTATAAGCGTTATGCTGATGACAATCTTTGTCCCAATGTAAGACGTTTTCTAAATATAATCCCAGGAAAAAATTTCCAGCAAGATAATGCTCGTCCTCATATGTCGTGAGTTGCTCAAGACTTCCTGCATTCAATCTCTTTCATTGTCCCTATAAAGCGTGTATGGGGCTAGCTGAAGCACCAGACACCGTCGTGTCTCTTTGTACATGATTTTAATATGATTGTTCAAGACACTATATGAGTCCATATGCCTCAGGAATACATCAGATGTCTCATTAATTCAATGTTGTACATTAATTCATGCATGACAGCCGGATACGGCTGATGCACCATTAATATTGCGTAGTTTTTATTCAGTTGTGTATTACGTATTTGTTTAATTGAGTCTTAATTTCGTTGTCAAGGCAACCTCTATTGTGTATCCTATGCTTATGTAATCTCATTTCAGTCTTATACTTCCTTCTTGTTGCGTTATTTTCTGTGTTCTTGAATGTATTCAGGAATTCGTTTGCACATTTAGTTCCTTGTATTTGCTGATATAAATAGTTATACAATTTTTAAAAGCAATTGTTCATGAGCTTGCAATAAATTTCGCTCTTATTCGAAGGGGGGAAAAAATCCTGAAAGGGGTTTTCCTCTGATTCCGAATAAAATCTACTCAATTTTAAAGAAACAATTTGTGAAGGGAAAATACTTCCGAATTTTTTCCTTTCAAAATAAAAAAATCTTTCAATTCAATTTAGAAAATTTTTTTTTTTTTTTTTTTTTTTTTTTTTTTTTTTTTTAACCTTCCTATAATTGATTTTTTCAGGAAAAAATTTTTACAATTTTTTTCCTTGTTGCGTTTGAAAACAATTTGTCACGATTTCACTGTTATTCCATTTTGTTACAATTTTGGAATTCCTCCCCAGTGTTTTTATTTCGTTAAACTTGTATTGCTCTCATTGTATCTCTATTGTTGCTTCCTTGCATCGTTATATATTCATTTCTTAGTGAGATTTCAGAGTGGTGTTAAAATATATCTTTAGAAGCACACACGGAAGAAATATATTTATGGAACAAGTTTTAGCTTCAAAAACGAAAGGCTCATCAAATTAAAACGTATATCAATGATATGCAGGTATTATAACTCATTTTTCAGAGAAATTAAATGTTAACATATTTGAAATAAGTATTAAAATTTTTTTTATCTAATATTTTGCTGACAACTGCTAAATTCTCCAAAATCAGTAATTTATTCATGGAGATTATATTTGCTGCAAAAGAATTCCTCTTTCCACAATTAAAAGATACGGTTATTTTCCATAAATTTCATAACAAGAGACATTAATTAATACGAATGTAATTTAATATTTTTTTTAAAAAAAAGTATTATCCTTGTCCAATAAGTGTGAATAAGTGTTCCTAGAATAAGTGTTTCTTTATTCTTGATATTTCATTATTAAATATCCTAATAATATTTCCTTTTGTATATTTACCTTGCAACAACGACAACATATGCAGCAGTGATTAATAAGGAAAAATTGATTAGAAGTATTAGCATCAGGAGGGGGGGAGGGGTACTTTGTAGCTAAACATACATAATATGCCAAAATTATGAAATCAACAGGGATCTACTGCTTAAAGTGGATTCTGAATTATATCCCATCGTGCACGATGAGAAAATTGAATCACGAATCTTGAAATGAAAACCAGAAAGCGAACCATTTAAATGCTTAGTCTTTATACATGGTGTCCCTAAGCGACCGCATAAACTTTGTTCAGCAAGATTCTTCGTTGGAAGTATCTAAAAACTGCCCAAAGAAACGTTCCTGTACGATCCATAGTTTACGAGAAAAATACGAAAAACAAAGTATGACGTCACTTCTGGAGAAATATGAAAATAATGCTGTTGATATGTCCAATAAAGTGTTTTTTTTTTCCTCTTGCACCGATAGTGACGTCATACGATAGTGACGTCATTTGTTTTTCTCATTTTTCTCGTAAACTAGGGATCGTACAGGAGCGCTTCTTTGGGCAGTTTTTATGCACTCCCAACGAGGAATCTAGCACAGCAGAGTTTATGCGGTCGTTTTGGGACATCCTGTAGAATCTCAATCTTGCTCAATCTTTATAGAATGAAGTGCATTAAACTATCGAAATGTATTTATTATTTAAACATTTTGTTATATACAGCTTCTGGATATAAATTTATTTACTAAAATTTCTTCTAAATAAAAATAAAATAAGGAATTGCAATTTTTCATATATTGGGAATCTAGTCTAATGAAATTGCAACGTAAAACAGAAGCTGTCATAGTGACCTAATTTTCAAGTTAAGTTTATTCAGGGCATCGACCCGTAATTTATTCGCTCCGGTTCAATTAAAATGAAATATATCGGATCAATTCCGGTTATCATCCTTCTAAAAACAAAGGTTTTCGATTCAATTACTAATGAATAGTTTTATTTTATGTATATTCTCATTTGTATTAAATTATCATTTTATCATAAACAAAAAATTTAATTCTATTAAAATTAGATGGATTTTATTCTTTTCCTATTAAAGCGGCACCCCACTATATGTTACTTTTTGAACTGCTGCTTTGTCTATCCAAACAGTATGAAAACATCTGTTGATATTGAGATGCGAAAAATATAGCTTAATATTTTTCTTAAAAATCATCCGTATTTCTAGCTTAATCAATTAAACCAAATTTGGCTTCTACAAGTACAGCAGAACCTCATTAATATGTATTGATAGGGGATTCAAGTTGTCCAAATGAATGAATGAAATTATTGATTAAACAAAATAACATATAAATGAAGCCAAGGTACACCTCCAATGGGTTCCACCCCATGTAAATATTGGTTGGGTTCCACACCATGGGTTCCACCCCATGTGGTAATGGGACTGCAGATAGACTGTCCAAAGAGGATAGTGAGGAAGATGCGCCCACTGGTTCATCACATACATACCAGGAACTTAACTCTGATGAAAAATCTTGGGGTAGCATGTCCACTTTTGGACCTTGCGCCATAAGACCCAACCAATCAACCCCAACCTGATGAAAAATATAGGCTAAATTCAATCTGGCAAACTCCACCCACGCACCAACGGTACTCTGGAACATCTCCTAGAACACTTCTGGAAATAAAAGGCGACCAAAAATATCAGACTGTTTTAGCCAGATTCTCAAGTGGACATCTAAAGTGCTTATCGTTTGAATATGGCTCAAAAAATATCCCACTTGTAAAAAATGCCGCAACCATCCAGCCTCACCGAAACATATTCTGGATTGCGTCGAACTTTCCAGGGAAGATTTATCCTCAGATCTCCTGTTGGTCATCGACTTTCTGTAAACAATTTATTGGAGTTAATCTGACTAATGTGAGATCCTCTTAAAGAGGATAAGCCACAACAACACAAATTACTGCACACCGTAAAAATTGTATTTTGAATTTCAAAGAATGAAATATTCCATACATTGAAAAATACACCAAAGAGAAAATTCAGCACAGTAATTTCTCGTATAACACGGTATATTCGTACCGCGTTATAGAAAAACACTTTGTACGGGTATTCTCGTAGAACGCGCTCGTATAACGTGTTATGTACAAATGATTTATGTTTCACTTTTCTTGTTAAAGGGGGTTTAAATCGAATATTAAAGAACAACTACACTGTGAACAAAATGCATGTGTGCGTTTTATTGAAATCAAATTAAGAACATTTTAAATAAAAAAAAATTTTACAAACGTAATTAAAAAAGCTGATTTTAAATAAATCAAATAATTCCAAAAGCTGTTTTGCTACATGTTTATTCACTGTGTAAGAGTTATCTGAAATAACGCTCTTTCGATACCTTTTTTAGAAGAGAATGTTTAACGATCAATAATATAATTCAATTTAATTTTATAAGAACATAATTGTCAAAATATGCAAAGGTATGCGAAATCGACTGTGAACTATTCAAATCATTATAAATTTCACAATATAGAAATAGAATGTTGTGAATCAGCGCATTATAGGGGATAATAAGTGTTATACGAGGGAAATGATATCGCGTCATGTGAAAACTCTTTATAAGAATACCGTGCTATAGGGAGTGGATTACTTTATAGCATGCAGATATGTGCATTCATTATTTTATTTATATAGTAAATAGAGGAAGATCTTTCTCTCTCTCTCTTTCTATATATTTACATTCCCTCTTATTTATAAAAATTGTATTGGCGACATATTTTTAGACGAAAATTGTTGATGGTGTAATTTATAGTGGACTTATGAATAGGGTGATGAAATACACAAACAATCATCCCTTCATTTATCATCATCCATAATTACCACATTCATTATTTTTATTTTAACAAATGAATTCTCAGTGATGTTTATTTATTAACTAGCTCATCTATTTCAATTACTTTCCGAGAAACTTAATTTAAATATTCGGTAAAAATTAAGGAAAACGAAGACGAGGTTCAAAAATAAAAACACATTTTCTCTCCTTTGCATGGAATTTTAAACAAACCCATGCAAAATTCTCAACTGGGAGCGAGATTAATGGAATCGTTTTCTAGGAGGGATTTTTGAAATTCCCTGCGTTTATCTTAACTGTCACCTGCACACTTTGTTAGATCAGCAGATGTTTTCGTGTCTATTTTACTCGTAATTCCCTTCATCTCAAATATGCTGTCATCTGTGTTCCCAGCCTGTTGTTGAATGTTGTGGGTATTTTACTACTTTGGCTAGTTTTATTTTGTAAAAGATGGCATTTTTTACAGGGGATAAACTTCTGACAATTTTCGAATTCGTCGTAGAAAATGAAAGGCCATAGTTTCTGCTGTGAATCAATTGTTAAAAGCAAATTATGTTTGGTTGTAGTAATTCAAATTTACCGAAATGGAAATTTTTCGATTATAATTTTTTTTAAAAAAATTATATAATAATAATTTTGCAAGCATATACATTTTGTCAAAAGGAGGCTTATACATTAAGGAAAGTATTTTTATGAAAAGACACTACTTTGTCTTTCGGTAACGTGTTTTCTTGCATTCGTCAAACTGTTCTCTTTAGAAAGTTTGCTATAATAAAAGCAAGGATTTGTATTCTTCACGAAAGAAAAAGTTATCTCCATTTTTAAGGAGATCATAATTCAAGGAGCAGGAAATCATGGTAGCATGTATAAATAAATGCAATAATATTACAATTGTTTTTATATTTACTAATTACAGATATATAAATTGATATATTCTATTAACATTTTAATGTGAGCTATTTTGAACACTGGCGAAGAATGCAAGAAACATTCTTCGCCAATGTTCAAAATAGTGGCATGTTATTAGTAATTAATTTCATTTTCCAAGAAAATTTACTTCAACTGTTCCACATATGGAAAAATCTCATTTAAATTTCAGAGCCATTTAGATTTATAAAATTTATATGTAAATGACATAAAGTAATTTCATTTATAAAAAAAACGGAGTTATATATCCTACAACCTTAGCTTCCAATAGCTGGCGTAAAATAATAAGATTTTTCTAACTGCTCCTTACCACTGTCTTAACCACAATTGAACAACGAAAGATAAAGGTTTTTTTTCTGCTATCAGGTCCGTGTGTGTGTGTGTGTGCATGTGAAAATGACCCACTAATAGTAAAAAGTCCTTTGAAAAGAAAAATATGGAAGGGAAGGGTTCACCGTAACCTAGCAGTAGGCCAGCACACTCTCCAAAGTAAAAAGTTCCATGTTCGATCCCAGATACTGTTGAAACAATTTCCAAGTTTTCTCCCTTGTAATGCGTGAACACGATTCATTATCTAAGAAAAGTCTTCCCGAAAGACAATTTACGTTATGGGCTGTTTAATGCCTTACAACATGTTTAGGTTGTTAAGATGCCCACTGCGTGATATCAAAGTATATACATCTACTATTTGGTGGCTTAGATGTGCCATGAAAAACGTAGTAACATTCATCAGAGACTGCCCACAAACTTGGATCAAATACTTAATGAAATTAATATTTCATTACTTAATTTGATCTTTAAATTTATAATCACATTCAAAGTGCATTGTTGCTTGTTTTCTCTCATTCCCATTTTTTTTAAATAAAATATATGTCTGTATTTATTTGAATAATAAAACTGAATAAAAATTATATTTTTCTAATGACTTCGAAAATAGGTTCACATAATAAAAACGAATCTAACCGTGGGAAAAGTCATTAAAAACTGGGCTGTTTAAAAGTTGATGTAATAAAAATGGTAATATATTCTGATTATAAGCAATTATATATATTTATAATATAAATTATATAACAGCATTATTTATCAGAATTTTGTAAAATATCTCTCTTCGGAAAGTATGTATTAACGGGACAGATACATTAGCCTTCTCAGGCCTAATTTCCAATGTAAAACATGCTTACGAGTAAAAAATTGTCGTTTTTAAAAACAAATAACGATATTACTAATGTTTTCAGAACTTTGTCACTTTTTTAACGATATTTGATATTTTACTTCGCTTTGTTCAAAACGATTTTGTTATTGATAATTTATGACACTTGGGACAAGCTAAGTTCGCTATGCGTTGGCTATGCGAATTTAAGTCAGTGGGGTGCGTCTTTCGTTTCATCAGAGTATCACGAAGGTGAAAGTACGTCTTTGCTCTTTTTTTTAAATTATCCGATAGATGGTACCACCAGAGGAACAACTCTCTCTAATTTGTCATTGATCTGAAAGGGGGGGGATGGATTTTCTGCAGACCATTGCACCCATGTAACTGCTCAATGACCGACCACAGGACTTTCGATTTCACAGATTTAACGAACACGCATATCGCATGTACTCTGTAGGTTTTTGGTGGCATTGGGAATCGAATCTCGCCATTCCCGGATGGAAGGCCGATACCCTAACCCCTAGGCCACCATAGCACCAAAATTCTTCTTGTACCACGAATTAAAGTCTCTCGTATAAATCAATTAAAAGCAAATGGAATAAAGTATAGTTGCTTGAAAATTTTCTTAAGTTTAGGTTATTTAATATTGAATTTGGAATTGCTTTCCAACATATTTCCGATAGTGTTGAAAAAAGCGCAAATGCAGTTGATAACTTGAGTAAAAATGCTACTTTTCAAAGAAAAAAATTAAATAAATAAATAATAAAATATATATATCATCCTTGCCGATTTAAACTAACCATAAAGTGTATATTTTGTCTTGCCTTTTACATTTAGCTTCACCTTTTGGTCTATTTTCAAACGTGTTCAATTTTAGAAGTATTATCATCAGAGATGTGAAAACTAATTATTTAGAACAGGTAATTTTCATGATTGTGAAAACTTTTACAAACGGAAAAAGTTACAATCAAAAAATACTTTTTAATTACTGGTAAAAATCACGAATGGACTTTTCCTCATCGCCGACGATACTCAGACATTCGATGGTGAACTTCGCCTTGTTTTCTGCCATTCAAAGAATGTGATTTGAAGGCAGGCAGCAAATTCGTTGACAAGTCGAAATTACACTACCGTTTCAATATGATGTGACGTAGATGAAACGTTATCTGACGTCATGGATATTTTAAACCAATGAGAATCGTAATAAAGTGGCTTAATCATGACCTCGACTGGAGTGAAATAAACAACTACTTTATGGTTAATAAATATCGCTCATTTCTTAAAATTATACACTGTGGAAATTAAAATAAAAGAGGAATCTGATGATTAGTTATACACTTTTTCTTTGCCTCCAAGAATTAATAATGGAAAACAAATTTAAAAGGAGAAAACGAAGCATCCACTTTCGAGTGAGAAAAATTCCAGAACGCTATTAAATATTTAAAATTATTCCATCATTGATAGAATACCATTTCGAGTTCAACATTGCATTAATTACAGTTTAAATTAATCACAGAATTTCGAACTAAAAGATAGCTTTTGCATTAAATTACACAAAAAACAACCATTTGATTTAAATTGAATTCCATTTCATATAAATTTTCTGAATTATAGACAAGGTAAACACAATAATGAATTTATTCATATATCGATTGAAAAAAGCTACGAGAAAGTATTTTTATTAATTCACTTCATTGCAAAATGATCTAAACATTTAAATGCAACATAAACATGCAATATTACTTTCAGTCATAGAAATTGAAACAACTTCAGCAATTTAAATAAGAGATGACGAGAAAAAAAATTACACCAGAAATCCGTTAAACAGTTATACCTGAAGAGATGCGAATAAATATGAAGAAATAACAAAGACAATTTCCTTTCCTTTTCTTAAACTCGACTCTCATTTGAAAGGACAGCGAATTCAACGCCATCATGAATGTCTATAGAATCATTGATAGAAGACCAAATTGAATATTGTGCAATGTTTCATGCGATTCTTCCAAATATTTCCAATTTTTCTGATGGCATTACCTAATAGATGTTCAGTCATATAACTGGATGCAGAAACGTTCATAATACACTCATGTTCCTAAATTAAGGATAATTTAGAATCACACAGAAATTGAACTCTAAAAAAATTTCACATGTACAACAAGACGAAGTAGAATTATCACACACATCTTGAAAAATAACATGCAAATTACAAGAAACCACCAGATGGGGCCGATAGTACTTTACAATGAAGTGAGTGCAAAAGAGGGGTACATAAGGAATGGTTGCGAAGAAGTAAAATCGTTCTTCATAAGCGCTTTAAAAGCCTTCCAGTGCAGAAACCGCATAGTTATGGCACAAAGGTAACATTTGGATGATGTTTTACGTGGTAGAATTATCGGCCGTATGGAATGTGGACGTACACAGCTGGAAGTATCTGAGGAACTTGGAATTGCCCACAATGTCGTCTCCATGCTTTGGTAACGGTTCCAAGAGAATGGTAATGTGAATAGACGTTAGAGTACAGGTCGCCCCCGAGTTACAATGAGGACCAGTATTTGGCACTTACTACCAAAAGAAACAGACGGTTGCTAACTTGTCTCGTCAGCTATCTTCAGCTACCAATACGACAGTTTCAAGGCAGACCGTGTACAGACGCTTAGGACACGTTGGTCTATAAGCTCGTAGGCCTGTCAGATGCGTTCCACTTACCGAAACTCACTGTTGCCTGTGGTTATCTTGGAGTAGAGAGCAATAATAGTGGACACCGCAACATGGTCTGGTGTAATGTTTTCTGACGAGTCCAGATTTAGCTTTCAGTCTGATTCTCTCCAGACTTTCATATGGAAAGGGCCAGGTACCTATACCACCAAGAGAACACCATTGAACGACACCATTACGGTGGTGCAGGATTGCTCGTTTGGGGAGGAATTATTATGGGTTCCAAAGCTAAGCTGCATGCTCAGAATACAACCATGAGAGGCCACATTTATCGGGATGTCATTCTAGAACAACAAGTACGCTTGTTTCGGGGCACAATGGGTGCAGAATTTCTGTTTATGGATGACGACGCCCGTCCTCACCATGAATAACATTATAGGCGAATGCTTTCAATCGGAGGATATCACCCGTATGGATTGCCCAGCATACTCATCGGACTTGAATCCAATAGAGCATGTGTGGCACATGCTTGGCCGGCGAATTGCAGCCCATCAACTCCTTTCCACACGACTACCGGAACTTCGGAGAGCATTGCTTGATGAGTGGTGTAATATTCCCTAAGATCTGATCGATAATTTGATACTCAGCATACCTTGGCGTTGTAGTGCCTGTATTGCATCGTCTGGGCGGGAGGCATACTATGTATTAACCATCATACCAACCATGTTATATTGGTTTTTGTAAATATGTTCTTTTTTTTTTTTTAATTTGCTTCATGGAGTAAAAATCGCAATTTTTATTAATGATGTCAAACATATATCAAACATATAGAATTTTTTTTTTTGCTCTTTACCTTTTGTTTAATAAATAGAGTTTACAAATTAGTCACATTTTTTTCTTCTGCCTCTTTGCCTGAACTTGCATTATCCTTAATTTATGGGCACGAGTGTATATGAAGTATTATATGATTTAGATCTGAAACTTCATTCGTAAAAAATTTTTTAATCGTTTCTCTCAATATATGAGCCTTTACCCCGAATGACAACAATAATTCGTTTTAATCAATAAATTAATTCTATTGGTTCTTTCTGATTTTTTCGGCAGTTGCATTTTAATGCTTTAAAAATTTATAAGAAAACAACGTAAATGTTTTCCTGATTCTACATCTCATTCGATCAAAGAAGCAATCGTAACATTACAGTATTAAAACACAATTTTAAATTCGTTAGTTAAATATTTATTTATAAGGAAAACATACTAATATGTTCTGTTTGTAAAAAGCCACGTTTAATTGTTCATCTTCAAATATTATACCGAAAATACTTCAAAGGAGATTAAGAAATCGAAACTTATTTTTTAATTTGCATCGCAGAATGGATGATTGTTTCACTATTGTGAGGAATGTTTGGGAAAAAATCTTATTCGGTGGTGAACTCTTGAGTGGAGGGTGGGAATACCTCGTATCCTTCCTTCCTTCTTTAAGAAAAAAAGGAAGATTGGAAAAAACGTACAAAATTTTTCTGCTTTTATGTGAAGAATGAATTCCGTAGATGATCGAAAATGTTTTAAGTATTAAAAATTTTTCCTTTCAAATAATTCCAATGGAAAATAGCAAAATATATTTAAAAAAAAAATAAAACAAATTAAATTAAACTTAAAATTTAGCAAAATTTTTCATTTATTATTTAATTAGTAAATATCTATATGAAATATTTTGAAGCCTCTAATAAGCTTAATTTAATAAATTACTGTACTTGTTCCCACTCGTTAAATTAACCCATGTTATACATTAGGTATTCACAATAAATGCTTCCAATCTTTGAAAGGCGTGCCTGACTGCCGATTGGGAGGTCCTGGGTTCGAATCACAGTTCGGGCATGAATGTACCTTCTTTCTCTGTCTATCCTGCCCTTGTCCTTTTTTTGTATGAATGAGGTGTGAATGGTTGCCTAACCTATTAACGAGTACCTATGGCATGTGTTGCGTACTGAGGAATTCATACTTCACACCAAAATATGGTTCAGTTTGAAAAGTGGAGCAGCACACCCAACAGCCTAGCTGGCAAAAGACAACAACAACAATATATATATATATATATATATATATATATATATATATATATATATATATATATATATATATATATATATATATATATATATGTATATATATATATATATATATATATATATATATATATATATATATATATATATATATATATATATATATATATATATATATATATATATATATATATATATATATAATTCAAGGATTTTCTACAGCGGCTATTCCAAGTAGAATCATTGATTAACAGTCTTTTTATAATGTTTGTAATTACTTTCTTCTACTCCATTTTTTCCTTTTTCACTTGTCACACGACAACAACAATAACTTTCTTGCAAAATTTTAAATCCCATCAAGTAAATGACATGTTTATGACTTTTTTTTATTCATTCTTCAGTTATTCTTTTCGAATTTCTGATTTAAAAACAAAAGAAATTTTTATGAATCATCTTATGGTAGTTTAATAACTCAATGTGCTTCTTTTTTTCTCAACTTTTTAAAAAAATAATTATAAATTAAACCGTAAAAGGAAGTAAATAACATAAAAAAAGTAAAATATACATCTGTACGGATACAAAATTCCTTTAAAGTTGCAGTGTAATTAACTGTACTGAAAATTCATTTACAGCCCAGAAAAAAAAAAAAAGCAAATGCTATGAAAATTTGTTAAGTTTTTTGCTCTCTAGCAATGTACAGAACTTTACTGTACATTTTCTATGGATCCATCAGGGATCGATCAAAATTTGGTTGTTGTTCAGTAATCCTTTTATCGTTAAAAGCTGTTAAAGAAGCCGAATAAAACGAAATGGCTTACGTAACATTGCGCCTTTGATCAAATCTGACACTTTCTTGCTAGTATAGATAACTCCAGATCCCTTGGGAAAACTTTGAAATGTAGTATATAATTGAAGTGGCGTTCTTCAACGAAATTAAGAAATATAAAAGAATGCTACTCCAGTAAAAGAAAAGTTTGAAGAAACATTGTATTTAATTAATAATTTCATATAAATTACTTTTGATGGTCAAATAAAAATAAAATAATTGATGTGCGATGAAAGATATTTTTTTAAAAAAAAAATGGATAACATATTTAATTTAAGAACATCTAAAATTAACAATTATAAAAACAAAAGAGGAAATTTTGTTTATTATGCTTTCTTAGCTTTTAATTATCGTATAACTGCAAATTATCTTGATTTCAAAGCTTGCAACCATTCTAAAAAGCTCATTTCGAATTTATATATATATATATATATATATATATATATATATATATATATATATATATATATATATATATATATATATATATATATATATATGTATATATATATATATATATATCTGTTAACGTAATTAATATGAGGTGATTAAATTTCTCTTAAAAGAATTAGCTATGCAATACCTTCTTTTAATCCATAATCAATTTTGATATAAGTAAATCTGAATCAAGATTTTTATGAATGATATCATTGAACTCCATACCCTAATGCATTGATGATTTATTGCATATACTCCGCTTAAAATAAATACATTCAGAATGCATGCTATTTAATCAATATTCAGATTACATTTAAAACATTAAGTCCAAATGTTATTATGAATGCACTCTTATAGAAATAAGGGCACAGGTGCTGTATAATCCATGATGCCAAATTCTGAGATTGGTGACTTTTTGGTGAATTTTCTTATCTATCTGGCAACCTCATTTTTATTACGTAATACATATGGAGACCTAAAAAAATTATGCAGAAAATTCTATTTTGTTAACCCTAGTATTTACGTCATCGCGCACGTTACGATACGTCATCTTGGCAACATTTCTTCATCGCCAAAAAAGTTCAGAATTCGGAATCATGGATTATATGGCACCGCGCCGAAATAAATTTTGCTTTTGCAGTCATAGATTCACTGAATTAAGTATAAATAAATAATATATCGTTTTTTTTTTTTTTTTTTTTTTTTTTATTGTAAATTTAATTGAAATAAACTTCATGCAAAAATTGCTAGCAAAAAAAGAGCATTTAGAGTATGATAATATTTTTTAAGAATATATATATATATATATATATATATATATATATATATATATATCATGTGTACTTCCCCCTCTTCAATATCAAAATGTGCGTTCTAGTTTATATATTTTTGATGATTGATCAAATGAATGCTTAGAGCCCAAGCAAAATGAAAAATTATCTCTCTGCTATATATCACATTTCTTACTCGCAGTTAAGGATCAGCCTTCTGTGTTTACTTTTTGTATACGAGATTTAATTTTATTAAGTATTGTAATTGGCTTGTGGAAAAACACGTTCAAAGTTTTGCAAATATTCACACCTTTTGCCTCACCAGGGCTTTAATATTGCTCTTGAAGACAAAAAGTTCCGTGGGTACGATCCCAGATTATTTTGAATGACAAATCGTTGTTATATATCAGTATTTTGCATGTAAGCATATCAAGGTAAGTGCTTGGGAGTTTTCCAGGTTTCCTCGCTTGCGACACATGAATGCGGCTTCCTGTCTATGAATAGTCAATACGTTGTGGACGCTAAAAATACAGCACAAATGTTCTAAGTCATTAGGCTGTCCACAGGCGCTGTGTCAAAAATATCAACATGCGAGGTGAGAGTCGAATCCACGAACTGAAGACCAGAGTACTTGCAATTCAGCTTCCAACTCCACTTTATTCTACGTAAAGTTAAGACATTTAGAAATCTTATAAGATCTTAATAGTAATTTTTCTCCAAGGAAATTATTTCAAGTGAAATCAAATCATCTTAAGAAATGTTAAATTTACAAATGTCAAATGTCATTTTGTTTCGCATTCCATCTATAAGAAATATAACGAATTTTCCAATTTCCTATAATTCACTACACTTTAGAGGTTCATAATGTCGAAAAACTTATTTATTTCCTTAATAAAAATTTAATACCTTTGTTTTTTTTTTTCTTCTTATATTTTAGTCAAGTGCATTGTCTTTTAAAAGTTGAAGAACATGTTTCTCGAAGTTCACCATAAAAAAAATTACACTAACAATAAAATTTATAGTTTATATAAATAATAGTGACGAATTCATGTAAACGTATGCAAAAATATTGGCTATCATTTTTTTTATGGAAAATATGAGTGAAGCCAACCGATAGCTGAGTGGTTAGCGTTCCTGTCTTTTGAGATGTGGGTCCCTGGTTCGAATTCCGGCTCGGGTTTGGATGTTACTTACTTTCTCTGTTCTCTATGCGTTTCTCTGTCCTTTCTTTTGTGATGATGTATGAATGTGGCCCACCCTATAAACGGGTTTGTGGTGGTATGGCGTGGGCAACGCTACTCGTCGACGTGACTTGATTTACAGGTGCCCGCTGGGTAACGACAAATGAGTAGCAGTTTCTGGCCTTGTGGCATATGGTTCGTCACCCAAGTGCCCGTCGTTGGAAAAAAATATATGAGTGAAAGAAAAATATGGAAACATCAGGCTTTCATAATTACGCGTGTACCTTTTGTTGACATTCAACTTTTGTTAGCAGATTCATTGATAATAGTAAGTGGAGTCTCGTAATGTCTGAGGGATACACAGATGAATAATGGCAAAAAGTTACAGAAAGTTTAATCTTTTGAATTCTTCGAAATAATTTCCATCGCCATTCACCACTCTCTTCCAACATGTCACCAGTTGTGCAATTTCCTTGAAGTAAAACTCGGGGGTTTGGGAGCAAAGAAATCTATGAAAACTTAGAACTAATTTGCTTCATTGATTTGAATTTCCCAATCTGAATTTCCGCAACCAACATCTTACAGTATGTACATTCACGGCACGTTAAATGTTTGAAATACTTGACATCTTGAAACACCTTCTGATAAGCTTGTTTTGAAGTCATAAATCAAACAACGCCGATTAAGTTCCTTGGGCAATTTTATTCTACTGTTCCTTTTGTCTTCTCTATTGTATGAGTTACGGCTGAGATGAAAGTGAGCGATTGATGTTTTTATAAAGATTAGAATTCATGTTCTCGACCAACGGATTCTTAAGGCACATGATATTTTAATTTTCTCATTTTTTGATCACCTTATAATATTACTATACAGGCTCAAATTATGAGCAAATTATCATTCACTAAAGCAGATACTTTGAGATATTCTAATTTGAATACAGCGATTGACCTTATTGATGTTCATAACGTTTCTATCAATATTAACACTTAAAAGTAAGGAAGCATCTGAAAAGACTATCATGTTATAAACACAAAGCTGATACCTCTAATTTGAATACCAATTAAGTGCTTCAATCAGACAAATATCAATCAGGATGAATTGTATACACATTTCCATGATTCGTTCGATTCTCCTATATATGCTTCTTGTATTATGCCTACAGCTTCTAATCATCTTTTAGGACCCAAACTCTATGGCACGACAGCCTATGTGGGCCAAGGCCTACAGTGCCCGTGTCAGTTGTCATGATCGAAGCATAAGTCCCAAATGGGTGGTCAGTCTAACTTGAAATCCCCAGTGTTTAGTTCCCACGCATGCTTGGTACTCAGTTTATCGACCCACTGAAAAGATGAGTCGACCTTGCTCAGCCCGAGGATCGAACTTCGGACCTGTGCCTAGGGAACCTGAAATGCTACCATAGAGTCACCGGCTTCAAAAAGGAATGCCAACAGCACGCGGTATTCCCAGTTGTTTAGCACCAGCATTCACCTGTTATTTGAAAAAAAATTTAATATTTGACGAAACAAAATACTTAAAGAAAAATGTTAAATTCACACATTTCTGTTTCAAAAACAAAGCTATTCAAATGGATCTTTATTGATTACATTGAAAATATAAAGTTTTTTAATGATGCAATTGGCTACTTCGATGCAATGTCTTTGAATCTGAAATATACATCAAAGACTGGGAGTTGTGGCCTCGATACTTTAATAACGATGAAATCGTTTCTAAATATTCTAAGAAATTTTTCATTATTTTAACGAAAACTGTAATGCCTTCTAATAAAATAAAGGTTATGTGCTGCCCTCTATGAACATTTCAATGCAACTTGTTTTCATAATTTTTCATTCCGTCATTTTTATCTTATGCAGTCTTGCTTTCATCCGATGAAGAGAAAAAGTTGCTTACGACACTACTGCTCCAAAAATTTAGCATTTTACGTAATCATTTTGAAAAACAGTATTTTAAAATAACCGATCTGTATAGGCTTCACTTTTACGTAATACATACGTAATTTGAGAATATAGCTTTATTTGATACTACAAGAGCGCAATATAAAAAAGAAAACTGTGTAAAATTTCGTTTTTAATAAAAATAGTTTTCAAATTACAATTTTAATAATGCTTAGAGTGATTTGGTTTACAATATATCAATTTTTTCAAGGAGCGCTTTAAATGATTAATTTTAATCCAGCTAGCAAGTTTAATAATACAATCAAATTCAATAGCTTGCGCTATTGAACTTGCCATTTGACGCTATTAAACTCAATAATTGATATTGAATCTTAACTTTGGATGCTTATAGTGATTCAGAATCTACTTAAAATTGTAAGTTCTGGTCCAATGAATCCCCATGGGCAAAGAGATTAGAGAGAGACAATCGAGTCCGTGGAAGATGTGCTAAAACATCACTGGTCGGTATAGAGTTTTGTAAACACAAAAGACGCTCATTTTTACAAACTCGTAGGAAGCAGTAAAGTAGAAACAGAAAGCTTATAAAATGAAAAATATAACTATAAGGTTTTAAAGCTTTTATTTATCTTTTCATTTATTTTTCTATCTCAAACTGCTTCTTTATAAAGTATTATTCGAAAAAGGTAATTAGTATAAGAGAAACATAAAAAATAAAATTTTTTTTCCAACGGCGGACACTTAGGTGACGAATCCTATGCCTAAAGTGACTGCCGAGCTGGCAGCCGAATGGTCAGCGCTCTTGCCTTCGGTTCAACAGTTCGTGGGTTCGAATCCCACATTGAACATGGATGTTTGTAGTGGTTCTTACTCCATTTTAAACCGTAGGTCCCGGTCTTATTAGCCCTCGTGTGCAAAAAATAACCGTTAATCGATAAACAAACCAACCAAAACCAAACAGCCTAACGTGACCAGATGCAACGATAGCCGAAAGTGGCCAAGACGTCATATCACTCGTGTTTTGTTGACTTATTGACTATTGTTTGACAAACTTTTCATTTGCCCAATTCTCGCTATTTGTTTTGCTTTTGTCTGATGGTCGTGTAGTAAATAATTTAAATTTCTTTTGCTTGGGAATCAATCACAAGTTAAAATGGCGAAACGCAAGTGTTCGCTCAATGTTAGCTTACAAGAAAAATATCCGTTTATCAAGCAAATAAATACTCCAGCAGATGTCAAATGTGAAAAGTGTCGTACAGAATTTAATGTTTCCCACAGTGGTGGCGGTGATATTGAACAGCATTTAAAGTCTGATAAACATAAAAATGCGGATCATGCCGCCACTTCGAGTTTTTGATTGTTAAACCTTTTCAAGAAATCGGACACGCCAACTTTGAAGAACTTGAATATCGCCGCAGCAGAAGGCGTCTGTGCTTATCACACGATACAAAAAACCACAGTTTTCGTTCTAATGACTGTGCATCGAAATTGATTCAATCTTGTTTTGATCTCAAATTTACTTGCGCGCATACGAAATCAGAAGATATTGTTAGTAATTGTTTTGATGCCTACAGCAATGAAAGAGTTATAAGATTTCCTTGATAAGTGCAACTGTATTACAATACTAAAAGAGGCGTCAAACCACGGTAACAAAGAAAATATACCCCACGGTAGGGTGCTTTTTTCAACCTTACATAGATGTAATAAATGTAAGTAAATATTTCAGATTTCCAAGACCAACCTGGTGAAACTTCGGACATTATTGTCAATTATTTAAACCAAGTGTTGACACATAATAATTTGACAACAAAAGTCCTAACATTTTAGGGGGATAATGCCAACCTCAATTTCGGAGGTGCAGTTAGGCGAGGAACTAAACCACTATTGAGAAAATATTGATATTTATACTATTTTTTAAGAATATTTATTTACTTAACATTTTTATGATATTTTAAATACATAAATATGTATTTCTACAAAAGATCAAATAAATTAATCTAATAGTTTGAACGAAAACATTTTTGAAGTTTTAGACTCATTTTGTAACCGGAGAATATTAAACTTTAAATTATATCTTCGAAAGTCGAAATTTACTTTAAATTTTAGGCACAGAGAAAGTCATCATCTCACCCAAAAATATTAAAGCTTAGAATAATTTCATATAAATGTCTTCTAAGAATCGAACATTTCAATCATCGTTCGACAGTCAGAAGACGAAATACAGTAAATACTCATTTTTGAAAACCTATATTTTACGAACACTCACGATAATACGAATTAGTATCAAGCTTTAACATGGTCCTATAAACATAATATTAATTCCTATTTACAAACGAAAAATTTGTGAAACTTATTCTCAGTAAACTCATTTTTATGAAATTCATATTTTATTTTTGATCATTTAAATTTTTGTTTTCAATTTTTTCATTTTTGTTTCAGATGGATTGATGTTTTTATTGGAGAATCGCAAGTTCTTCAAATTATTAATAACTAACTACAGCGCTGGTAATGAAATCCTGGATTTTTTAAACAATTCATATGGATTTCCTCCCACCTGCTTCTACATACTGTCTTTGCACTTGAAGCTATCTATTATTCAGAATGTAATCAACTTCAAGTGCAAATATCATAAGGTATTTTTAGGAGTATTCATGACTTGAAATCACCAAGCGAAACTGGCATTCGACGTTTTGTAATGATATATTCGATGAAATTGGCATTCGATATTGGCCTGCGCTGTCAATCAACGTTTGGAATTATGTGTGTATGTTGCCGTAAAAAACAATATCTAGATCATGGGTTCCCAAACTTTTTTTTTTCTCGTGGACCACTTTCAAAGTTTTCCTACTTTTAGTGGACCCCCTGCAGCTACATTTCTACTGTATTCCCAAAACTCCTAAAAATATCACCCTAAATTGGGGGTGTTAAGATGAAAAAAATAGCACATTTTCTTGTGTACTATTTATTAAAATAATACTTGTACTATTATCTATTGTTCTATTCAATTCTGTGTTTGAACTGAGTCTCGAATATTTTTGAGTACCTACCTAGTGAATGATTCTACCTGCCTGCGTTGATAGGTAAATCTAAGCCAAAATTTTTGTTCCTTATTATGAAAATCAGAAAATATTACATGGACCCCACTTACAACTTGCGAACCCCTGTTTTCTTTTCACATCTACGTGGACCTCCGTGTGATTTCCTGTGGACCCCCAGGGGTCCACATGGACCACTTTGGGAACTTATGATCTAGATCATCACATGCAGGCTTTATAATAGAAACAGCCATAACTAAAGAAAACCAAGAACATTTACTTGACAACCTGTATATGGATGTCTTATACATATATGAAGACAGTTAAAAAGATTGTTGCCTGAAATTACATTTCAGGACTTTTAGGATGTGAGCTACAAATGTAACTTGCATGTGAGAAGTATCGGAAGATTAAACTGATTAAGAACATAACTAAATCAGAAAGAAAAAGAACTTTCAGATATCATGCAAATAGAAAGGGAAACTACGACCAGCAGCAGATGAATAACTAACTAGATAACGATACAATTTACTGTTTTTTTCTCAAAAAATAGAATATTTTTCTACATCGAGAAAAGGAATTAAGAACATGCCGAAATCAGATTGAAAAAGAACTTTTAGATATCAAGTTAACAGAGAGGGAAACTATGACCAACAGCAGACGAATAGTTAACTAGATAAAGGTATTTTTTTACTGTTTTTCGCAGAAAAATTTTTTTCCTGCATCAAAAAATAAATAAATAAAATAAAATAAAAAATAAATAAATAAATAAATTGGGATTTTTTAAAATGTAGTTTTTAAACGAGATAAAAGAGTATCTTTGGAATATTTTCCATGAATAAAATGAAAGTTTTAAAATAATTTTACGATTTTACTAAGAATTTCGATTTTAAAAAATATTTTACCACTACCCTACGAGTTCATAAAAACAAATATATACCGAACGATTTAAATAAAATAAGCATAAGAATATCAGAGGTTTAAAATAAACTATCTAAAAATATCGGCACAAAAATATCCTAGTTTCAGGTTTGAACGCAAAAAGCCGAAATATAATATCACCGCGCGAAACCACTTAAATTTTTCTCTCAGTAAGCAAAAACATATATATATATATTTTAAACAAGTAAAATCTTCATTCTGTCTATCTAACCAATTCTTTCCTGGAATTGAAATTATAAACTGCTTCTAAGAATATGGTAGATCTGATATCACAGCATGTCAATTTTTATTGCAGTTAACTTTTATCAGGATGCATTGTTTATTTTAAAATCGTCATGCTTAATTTAAAATAAAAACCAGATTTTTTTTCTATTTTTCATCTACAGCACATTATAATTAATTTAAAACTACTAACACTAATGGAAATTTCCTCATGCCGCGAGGTAATTGGTTTGAGTGATGTTGTTCCACGAGCACACTTCCCTCTACCTAGCCCAGAGATTGGATTTTACCAGTTAAATGGGAGTCTTCGTAATTTAGAAGCAAGTACCAAGTAGAAGACCCTTTTACGCTTGAACTGCAACCTCTACAAATATCATTTCATTTGGAGGACATTGCTACCAAGACCAATTTAACATGTACCAGCCGCCTCAGTGAATACTTGGTTAAGCCGGGATTTGAAATCAAAACCTTCTGATGAGAACAGTGTTTTAACCATACAAGCCACCACGGCCTTCAATTTAGGCAATGTAACAATGCACTTCGTAAATTTCTTCGCTTCAAGAGAGAAAAAAGTATACGGTTCTTTTACTCTTTAAAATTATCACTTATGCGTAGTAGCTTCCTGTACGAGAAAACAATTACTAGGGATATCTCTTCTCTATCTACATATCCATATATTAAAAAAATTTTTTTTGAAAACCATTTTAGTTATTACCTTTTTAATTACGTGACCGATTGGCATCGTATTTGAACGAAGTGGGGTGACTTCAATAATAATTTTACAACTAAAAACTTATTCAGCTATTCAGTTTGTTTTTAATTAATCTATAAAGGAGACTTTATAATATATATATATATATATATATATATATATATATATATATGTATGTATGTATGTATGTATGTATGTATGTATGTATGTATGTATGTATATGTATGTATGTATGTATTTATATGTATGTGTGTCTGTATGTATGTCTGTATATGTATGTATGTATGTATGTATGTATGTATGTATGTATGTATGTATATATGTATATATGTATGTATATGTGTATGTATGTATGTATGTATATGTGTATGTATGTATGTATATGTGTATGTATGTATGTATGTATGTATGTATGTATGTATGTATGTATGTATGTATGTATGTATGTATGTATGTATGTATGTATGTATGTATGTATGTATGTATGTATGTATGTATGTATGTATGTATGTATGTATGTATGTATGTATGTATGTATGTATGTATGTATGTATGTATGTATGTATGTATGTATGTATGTATGTATGTATGTATGTATGTATGTATGTATGTATGTATGTATGTATGTATGTATGTATGTATGTATGTATGTATGCATGCATGCATGCATGCATGCATGCATGCATGCATGCATTCATTCATTCATTCATTCATTCATTCATTCATTCATTCAATCAATCAATCAATCAAGGTTATCGTATGTTGACTCAAGAAATTATCGACATTGCTGGGTATTAGTACAAAATGTGTAAGAAGCATTCCCTCTTCTCAAAACGGGGAATTCTTCTAAGAGATCAAATTACCTCTCTCCGGAAATAAAGGGGATTCTAATTATGAAAAAAACTTTATATTTTGATTATGAAAATGTTGACCCACATGCGGAGTCAAAAATACGCGCGTATAGGACTTCCTCTTCAAAAACAATATATTTTTAAATTATTTGTTATTTTCAAATAGTTTGGTTTAAAATGTAATAGATAATTTAGAAATCATATTCAAATTTAATTTAAAATATAGTACAACCTATGAATATTATTTTATTTAGTTTTAAAAACACAAGTGGTTTTTTTGATTCTGTAATACAATACATATTAAAATTGGAATTTAATACATTTTAATTTTGTGAATTGATTATAAAATGTTTTAACCAACAATAGAAATTATTATTCCATTTTTGAACTTAAAAAATACGCATATATATATAAATTTCTTATGTAACGCTGAAATATGAAATATTTTAATTGTGGAATATAATAAAACGTCAACTTCGTAAACACTGTGAGATATTTTAAAATGTTAAATTAAAACAAACATTGTTAATTTTATATCAAAAATTATAAATTTCCAAGCTAAACTTAACATAATATAAAACGTGGAAGTGATATGGAATAACATGGAGGAAATTTATATAAATTTTTATTCAGAAATAATTATCAAAATTATTTTCTTTAAAACACACACACTTGAAACCTCTATAGTTAACAATATTACTATAGTTGACATAAAATACTTTTACTCTTCTCACTTAATTGATGTATCTTTAAACTTTTTCAAAGAATTTTTAATGTTTTTTTTAGTTAAAATTTTTTAACTCATGATTGTATATTGGTTTCAATGTGTTATTTTTTAATGGATTCATAATTTCTTCTGAAGTTTCTACATTTATATATAAAATCTTATAATATATTTTCACCTTCCCAGATTAGTCTAAGATATATAATTAACTATTGATTTCAATAAGAAATTGTATATTCGGTGTGGTCATTAAAATGAAATAACATTGTGCAAGACACTGATGAAATGAATGACAATACACATTTAAAGCGTAATTACTGTAAAAAGGGGGGTTATATTTTCCCGTACTATATATACTATTCACTTCTGATAATTCTAGTATCGGGACTAAGTAAAAGAAAAAGCGTTAGCATAATAACTATACATGACCATAAAATAAAGAATATATGTGCAAAAAAACATTGAGCTTAAAACGATACATATGGAAACTTTAATACTTTAGATATAAAAAAAAGCAGGAAGATTTATTTAGAGTAATGACATGGTTATATATAAATGTAAGAAACTCTTCTTTGGAAATGGTTGAAGATGCTTAACATTTTATATGAGAACCCCAAAAACACCTAAGATTAAAGCACACCTGTTTTCAATGGATTTAATAAGGTTAATAAAAACATTTTGGAGTACACTATACCTTTTTAGAAGAAATGTATAGTCTCCACAAGTTCAAAATAATATATTTTCCCTCGCAGCAACAAGTCATCTGAGAGAGAGAGTATCTCAACTAAGTTCGAATTAATTTTATATATTATACTTCTTCTGAAGAATTGTTGTTTCCAAGCTCAAGATAATAGAAGTGTATTTTTTCCTCGCAACAACGAGTCGTCTGAGAGTGTCCCAACTAAGTTCGAATTGATTTATATATTATACTTCTTCTGAGGAATTGTTATTTCCAAGCTCGACATAATAGAGGTGTATTTTCCCCTCGCAGCAACGAGTCGTCTGAGAGTGTCTCAACTAAGAGTTCGAATTAATTTTATATATTATACTTCTTCTGAAGAATTGTTGTTTCCAAGCTCAAGATAATAGAAGTGTATTTTTTCCTCGCAACAACGAGTCGTCTGAGAGTGTCCCAACTAAGTTCGAATTGATTTATATATTATACTTCTTCTGAGAATTGTTATTTCCAAGCTCGACATAATAGAGGTGTATTTTCCCCTCGCAGCAACGAGTCGTCTGAGAGTGTCTCAACTAAGAGTTCGAATTAATTTATATATTATACTTCTTCTGAAGAATTGTTGTTTCCAAGCTCAAGATAATAGAAGTGTATTTTTCCCTCGCAGCAACGAGTCGTCTGAGAGTGTCCCAACTAAGTTCGAATTGATTTATATATTATACTTCTGAAGAATTGTTGTTTCCAATCTCAAGATAATAGAGGTGTATTTTTCCCTCGCAGCAACGAGTCGTCTGAGAGTGTCAGAACTAAGCTAGAATTGATTTAGATATTGTACTTCTGAAAGAATCTAGTATCCGAGCTCAAGAAAATAGATGTATATTTTCCCCTCGCAGCAACGAATCATCTGAGAGTGTCTCAACTAAGTTCGAATTTTGATTTATATATTATACTTCTTCTGAAGAATTGTTTGTTTCTAAGCTCATGATAACAGAGGTATATTTTTCCCTCGCAGCAATGAGTCATCTGAGAGTGTCCCAACTAAGTTCGTATTGTTGTAGGTATAGAATACATGTTGGTTATACTTAATATGCTGATTTTCTTCCGTTTCATAAGTCTTTTCTAGAAAACAATCTACACGAAATCCAAAATTGTCTTGAGTTTAAAAAAAAAGAATCCCCAATGGCACGGTAATTTAATATGTCTGTATAACTTTGACTGTTCAAATTACATTTCCGAATGATATGCATGTCCGTAGGGCCCATTATGCTAATCCCTACCTAGACCATCAACTCATCATATCAAGAATATGACCTTTCCAGAACGAATATGGGGTTGTTTTCTATTTTTTATTCATGCCAAAAAGCAGGTCTGGAGTCACACTCCGAATTGAATTGAGATTCATCATTAATCCTTAGATCATTGACTCAGACCACTTTGGATTCAATCTAGAAGCTCAAAAAAATAGGTTCTTCTGTTCACGTGGTACCTTGAGATTAACTCCATTTGCTTGCATTTCAAGAAAATGATGAATGTTACTTTAACATTGTTTTTTTTTTTTGGGGGGGGGGGGAGGGATTGAAATCTTTTGTTTTGTTCCCAAACAAAACACTCCTTGAAACATTGTAGTATTATGTAATGAATCTCAATGAACTATTAAGGAGTAAATGGGTCACGATTTGCTACAATAACGCTTTAGCCACTTTTTACTTAAATGCTAAACTTTCCCTGTTTTACGGATTTGTTTAAGTAAACCTTGAAATAATGCCTCTTGTCCCCTCAATGACATCTCCTGTATTAATTACACTATATTCTACACGAAAATAAATTCTGATGTGCTTAATATAGAAGTTAATCTAAATAATTCATTATTTTTGAAAAAAAACAACTATATTTTCAAAAGTCTTAACTGTACATATATGAGAGAGATAAGAAAATAACCTCGAAAACTCATTAACTTTGTATTGCGTATTCCACGGATTCATCTTTCTGATGGGTTGAAGGAGCATGAAGTAAGTACATGTCGGAAATGTTTGATAAAAGCAAGAAAAAGTTTTTTGTATCCCTGAATATACAAGTTGTTCCAACATTGTAATTGTGCAATGAGCTTTTAGAACAGAATATGGAAAATAACTGGATGTAAGCAAAGAGTTTTGTGGTAGTATAGGGAATTCAAGGTCATAAACTGCGCGTGTCTATGTGTGCGTTGCTTTGTAATTCCGGACTACTTGGGTTTCCAGCTTTCAGTACCAGAAGAGGAGGAAGTGATGGTATCTTATTTATTGAGCACCCAGTGGGTATGACATCCTAGTCCCGAAACTAGGTCTTTGTAATTTAGAAGTTGAAATCAACAAGAAGACCCTCAGGCATTGATTGTCTACCCCAAAGGTATCATTTCACATGGAGGACATTGTGAACCAGAAATTTTTAACATGCGCAACCGCCATTAGCGAACATGACGGATCTTCAGTTGGCTCAAGATTCTAACTCACTATCTCGTTATCACTACCTCGGGATAATGAGATGAGCACCCTGAACAACAAGGCCGCGAAAGTCACAAAGACAAGTTTTTCGCGTTCAAATGTGTATAGAATGATTTTAATTATTTGGATGTATGTCGTGTCACCGGAGGGTCACATTATGAACAACTTTAGAGGGTGTAAAAATTTGGTGTGAATTTAGGGTTCTCTCTTTTCATATATCTTTCATATTTATACGTATAAATATTTTATTATTTTAAAATTATTAAATATTTTTTCAAAATGAATGCATTATTTATACTGACACTGTGTGCATATTTCTCTGGTTGGTTTACTTCAAGCTCAACAGTAAAGTTTTGATAATGAGGGTTAATTAGAATATGATTTACTGTTTAAGTGGGTTCCAAATCACTGCACACATTCAAAACTAAAATGGGATTCAAACCTGAAAATTGTTGTGAACCGAAAGTCAGAAATATATCTCCCATTTATAGAACGTCGTATTTTGAAAAATCAGATAAATCTTTTGATAGCCGAATAATTAATGAAAGATTTTTTTCGACGAAGAAGAAATTAAATTTTAAGCTATATATGTAATTTTTTAAGTGAATTCTACTCCACAATTATAAAGCTATCAATTTGTAATTTGAAATTAATAAATTACAGTATTTTCAGGTCCTTACAGAAATTTAGCTACTTAAATGAAGATTTCAGCATAGTTTCATGAAAATTTAGATTGCCAAATATATTTAAAA